>CP073649.1:10595714-11874285 GCA_018223645.1 Jasminum sambac
CAAGGAAATCTGAGATTTGAAAGAAATAAAAAAACCCACACAAAATAAAGATACAAAAATTTTCAAGCAACCCAATTGAACCAAGGAAATATTGTTAGATAATACTAGCGTAGTTGATCCATCTGTTCAGGGAGAAACATATACACATGAAAAGCTTTTATATACCATTCTTTGCCTGAAATAATACACTCCTATCAGCATTGATTCTTTTCACTAACTCAAAAAAAGTTCGATAATCATGAAAATGAACATAGTAAGTGAAAAGGGAAGAGAAGTATTTGCTATCAAAATGTTCAGACAACCAATTTTCAAATTAAAGAAGTTACTTTTTGACAGTAACTCCTGAGTCGTAAGAAGTAACTTAATTATCCCCTACTCTCATCACTAATTAAAAAATAAATAAATTATTTATTGTAATGCTCAACAAAAACATGCTTTGTGCCCTTTTCGAGCATTATTATTAGCAATTATTAAGTAAAGAAAATTGTCAACGAAAAAAAATTGTTATAAAAATGAAATTAAAAAATTATGGACCTTGCGAATTGACTATTAAGAGCTCTCACATGCTGTCTTGATGATTCAGCCCTCTGCATATCCAATGGCGGGGACTCCTGCTGCTGAATTGATGACTCAGACCTCTGCGCATCAAACGTAGACCCCATAACTGGATTCATTCTCTTGCTTTGCATCTGCACAGTACCAAAATCTCGACAAATTCAAGAAGATACAGTTGACTGTAAATACCAATAAAATCCATTATACATGCCTCAGTACACAGAATAACACATATACTTACAAAAGAGTTATTGGGATTGAAGATAGAAGTATAATCGGAAGTAGCAAGACGTTTAGTTCCTCTCATTATCGCTTATATATATGAAAATTACAACTTTTTGTTTAATAATGGGAAGGAAGAAATAGATTATTCCTGGTTTTGAATTTGAAAATAGGGTTTTTTTTTAATGAGGGGAACAGAAGACGAAGAAGGGAGGAGAATTTCGAGGTTTTTACTTAAAAAGTCTAGTCAAACATAAATTTTATTTAAAAGTGCCAAACCTTATAAAATTTTACCCATATGACCAAATCAGTAAATAACCTAAAAAAAAAAGGAAAAATGGAGTTTTAACCTAACGGGTTTTTCATTCCGTCATCTCCTCTGTTACTGTGAAATCATCTGGGCATCGTGGGGAGAGTAGAAGAAAGGGGGAAAATGGGAGATCTACTTTTATCATTCTTGTGTGAGTTCTATCAATTGTCTGTGGGAGATCTCCATATGATTTTGAAGAAGAATTGATAACCTCCTTATCAATGTGTTCTTGAGGATTGTTCTTTTAAGAGGTATGCTTTACATCTATATAAACTTACTTTGAAGAGCTATATAAACTTACTTTGAAGAGCCATAAAGATCAGAAATTTAATTTTTATACACATTTTGTAAGAACCTCTGCTGCATCTTCGCTTTCTTACTGGGTTTCAGGCGTCACGGCATCTGTGCCGTTATTCTAACAATGTCACGGCATTCATGTCGTGAAGGCAATTGCAACAATTAAATTATTTTTATTAGTGATATGTGATGAATAAAACCTATGTATGCGGTTTGTATGTGTTGATATGGTAAAATGGAGATAGAGACATAAATGCCGTGATCTTCGCTCAATCACGACATTTATGGCGCTTCAGCAGTTTGAGAATCTTTTTTTTCTCATAGGTTTTTATTGATCCTGGGTGTATATAATTTTATCCTGGAAGTTTTTTTTTCTTTTTTATTTAGGTAGATTCATATACTAAAATCTAGTTTACATATTGTTATAATGCAGTCATGGAAAATGCGGATACATTGTGGTTATCAATTTGTCATGGGGGTGATTTTGTGGAGAAAAATGATGGCGGATGCACATGGAGGCCATCGGAGAATGGTCCAGTAAGAGCAAATCATGTTATCGTCTCAAAGAGCATTTCATACATCGAATTGTACAATAAAGTCCAAGAGACAATAGGGGTAGATTCCACCTTACATGAAATCGAAATGAGATCACTTGTACCTGGAATGTCTATGTTTCCATTTGCACCGACTAAGATTGGATCATGATAACAATGTGCAGTGATATCTATCCGTAAGCAAAGAAGTTCCACTTTGTGTATCTCTAAGACCTAAATTTTTCCATGAGAATTCAGTGGAACAAGAGCTTAGGGAATATGGAGTGGATGTTAATACGTCATCTTTATTAGTGCATAGTAAAGAAGGTGTAGAGTTAACAGAGACAACAAAAACGACCATGGAGCTTGAGCAAGTATGCACTGGGGAATATGTTGAAGAGGAAAGTACAGAAAGAATTCATTTTGATTGGGATTCTTTGGATGTAATTCCAACTGGTCTAGAAACACAAGATTTAGCAACTGCTGTAGAAACACAAGATTTAGCAATTGGTGTAGAAACACAAGATTTAGCAGAGTCAATTGTTACACAAGCGGCTAGAGATGATCCTAAAGAGCATGAAAGTGTTGCTCTAACAAATACTTACAGCCCAACACTTGATGTAGCTCCACAATTGCCTGGACCAGCCGTAAGAATCTTAGAATCTGATGATTTTCAAGTGAAACAAATATACTCAACCAAAAGTATTTTGGTACAAAAGTTACACCTGCTTGCTGTGAAATGTCAATTTGAGTATAATGTGAAGAAATCATGTAAGTGGAGATATGAAATCACCCGTCAGAGTGAAAAATGTGAGTGGCGACTACAAAATTCATAAATTCAAATGTTTCAAGTGAGGATATACACTAAGGCAAAGACAGCTTGCTCCATGACCATTCATAATCGTGGATCACAAGCATGCTTCAGATATGTTGATTGGAGAGCACATTTCCTCGAAGTTTGAGGATGGTAATATAGTTTACAGAAATGCATTTTATTCACCCAATAATGATTCTCAAACGCATACGAAGGTTCGAATGTTCCGAAAATGGTATTAATTTGGGTTTTTCGTACAAAAGACAATCATGCCGCTCTGGAAGCAATAGCACGGCAAACCTGCCGTATTCGCCAAATCTTGCTCATCCGGTGATTCTGCTTGCACCATTCATTACCAATGGGGCGGGAATAGCAAATTTGGTGGTTTCCGTATTGTTTGCATAGAACCCAAGCATTCGCTTCCCACCTAAACTCCACGTTCCTATAAACAAAGATTGATCCCTCACTCTCCTTTCCCATAAACGGGAGCACGAACAGATAACGGCATGCAACTCTTGTTTTATTCACCCAATAATGATCCTCTAACGCCTACGATTTCCCCAGTGTAAGACAAGATTGCCGTGCTGAAGCTGTAGAACGGCAAACGTGTCATATTGTCGAATCTGACTCATCCCTTGATTCCATCTTCACCATTCATCGCCATTTGTATAAGAATGACAATTTCACTGGTGTAGGGAGGGTTTGCAATAGCAAGGAAACATTTGTCTATGGTCTCCCAACCGAACCCCTCGTTTCCATTGGTGCTTAAGAGGGATCCCTTACCTGTGAAATGCATTTTATTAACTCAATAATTGTCCTCCAATGCCTAGGAATGTTTTATTATCAAGAAAATAGCAAAAAATGGCGTTTTTCCATCTAAAGACAAGAATGTCGTTCTGGAAGCTATAGAACGGCAAACGTGTCGTATCCTTCGAATCCTGTTTATTCAGTAATTCTTTTTGTCCCAATCATTTTATTCCACAATTCTCTTTTGTTCGATCGCTGGGTTAGTGCGAATGGCCATTTCAATGAGGTGGCTAAGGTTTTTATTACAAACAAGCATTCATCCCTTTCCCAACCACACTCCACTTTCTTATGAATGGAGAGTGATCCCTCACTCTCATTTCCTAGAAATGAGCGTGTGAATAGGGAATAGCATGTGAATCATATTTTATTCACCCAATAATGATCCTCTAACGCCTAAGAAGGTTCGAATGTTCGGAAAATGACATTAATGGCGATTTCCCCAGTGTAAGACAAGAATGCCGTGCTGAAGCTGTAGAACGGCAAACGTGTCATATCATCGAATCTGACTCATCCCTTGATTCTGTTTTCACCATTCATCACCATTTGTATAGGAATGGCAATTTCACTGGTGTAGGGAGGGTTTGCAATAGCAAGGAAACATTTGTCTATGGTCTCCCAACCGAACCCCTCGTTCCCATTGGTGCCTAAGAGGGATCCCTTACCTGTGAAATGCATTTTATTAACTCAATAATTGTCCTCCAATGCCTAGGAAGGTTTTATTATCAAGAAAATAGCAAAAAATAGCGTTTTTCCATCGAAAGACAAGAATGTCGTTCTGGAAGCTATAGAACGGCAAACGTGTCGTATCCATCGAATCCTGTTTATTCAGTAATTCTTTTTGTCCCAATCATTTTATTCCACAATTCTCTTTTGTTCCAGTCGCCAGTTGGGTACTAATGGCCATTTCAATGAGGTGGCTAAGGTTTTTATTACAAACAAGCATTCATCCCTTTCCCAACCACACTCCACTTTCCTATGAATGGAGAGTGATTCCTCACTCTCATTTCCTACAAATGAGCGTGTGAATAGGGAATAGCATGTGAATCATATTTTATTCACCCAATAATGATCCTCTAACGCCTAAGAAGGTTCGAATGTTCGAAAAATGACATTAATGGCGATTTCCCCAGTGTAAGACAAGAATGCCGTGCTGAAGCTGTAGAACGACAAACGTATCATATCATCGAATCTGACTCATCCCTTGATTCTGTTTTCACCATTCATCACCATTTGTATAGGAATGGCAATTTCACTGGTGTAGGGAGGGTTTGCATCGCAAGGAAATATTTGTCTATGGTCTCTCAACCGAACCCCTCGTTCCCATTGGTGCCTAAGAGGGATCCCTTACCTGTGAAATGCATTTTATTAACTCAATAATTGTCCTCCAATGCCTAGGAAGGTTTTATTATCAAGAAAATAGCAAAAAATGGCATTTTTCCATCGAAAGACAAGAATGCCGTTCTGGAAGCTATAGAACGGCAAACGTGTCGTATCCATCGAATCCTGTTTATTTCGTATTTCTTTTTATAATATGTTGTTTGTTATGTGAAAATAAGTTTCATGCTTGTTAATAAAAATAATTTTCACACACATAAAAGTTGGTTTTATATGTATGAAAAGTTTCATACGTATGAAACCAATATATATATTCTTTTTTCCAGCTCATGTTTCATACGTATGAAACGTATGAAACCAATATATGTATTCTTTTTTCCAGCTCATGTTTCATACGTATGAAACCCTGTTTCATATGTATGAAACATGGTTTCATACATATGAAACATATGAAACCAATATATATATTCTTTTTTCCAGCTCATTTTTCATACGTATGAAACCCTGTTTCATATGTATGAAACATGGTTTCATACGTATGAAACGTATGAAACCAATATATCCATTCTTTTTCCGAGCTAATGTTTCATTCCATCGAAACATGGTTTCATACGTATGAAACCATGTTTCATACTTGTGAAACAAATATTTGCATTTTTTCCAGCTTTGCTACCATTTCATTATTTCTATAATCAAGTTTCTCAATTTTATGGAGGCAGTGTTACCATGATTGTCTTGAAAAAATAAAAAAATGCATTTTATTCACCCAATAATGATTTCTAACACCTGCAAAGATTCAAATGTTCAAAAATGGGATTAATGGCAGATTCCCCAATGCAAGACAAGACCGTCGTTCTGCAACTGTAGAACGGAAAATATGTCATATTCATCGAATCATGCTAATCATGTTATTTATTGTGCACAAATCATTACCATTTGGATAGGAATAGTAATTTCAATGGTATATGGAGGGTTTGCATTGCAATCAAACATTCATTTATGGTTTCTCAATCGAACTCCACACTCCTATTGCACCCAAGAGGGATCCGTCACATGCTAAATGCGTTTTATTCACCCAATAATGATCCTCTAATGCCTATGAAGGTTTGAATGTCGAAAAAATGGCATAAATCGGGATTTTCCAAATGTAAGACAAGGTTGCCGTTCTGGAAGCTGTAGAACGGAAAACCTGCCGTACTCATTGAATCTACATCAAAAATTCAGCAGCATTTCCTCTATATTTTGGAACAAATAAATAAAACACGCATATCAACAAACCATACAAAGATCTAGAAATACCAACATAATCCTCGCATTCATCCCAAAATCCACAACCAAGTTATGTAATGTTTTACGAGAAATAAACATACATTAGAAACTCTAACATTCACCATAGTTGCTAACTCTACATTACATATACATACTTGACAAAATTCATGAAAACTAAGAAAGTCCAAAATGTCTACGGATCGAAATCTTGCCAATAAATTTCAGCTGGCAATTTTTTCCTCCATGATGACATATGGGAATGACTAATAAGGTTGATATCAAGCCCTGCCTGCATGAATTCGATGAACTTTATCGTGAAAACCCCACAATCACCCCTGTAACATAATGAACAACACATTCAATCACAAATTATAACAAGTCCAAGATAGTAAGTATCGGTGTAGGCTCACTTTATTAAGATGTTCAGGATATTCTTATGTCTTCTGAATTGAGCTATTTTTGAGTTAAATAAACATAAATAAATAGTTGAAAAACAAGTTAGGTGGTCTCAGATATTAGAATGAGATTACTTTGGAAGGCAGACTTGGATTTTGTCCAAGTTATGCTCCCACGCTAGTTTTTTCAAGATTTAAAAATCATTTGGATTGAATTCCTCTTCCATTTATATTAACATCTTAACAAAAATTTTCCTATGGGGAAAATTAGAATGACACAGAATGGTCCTAGAAGCAATGTGATTCTAAATCAAATACTGGCCTACCCCTTTTCGTCAAAAGCTCCCAGTAACATTTTGAAAAAAAGGTTGAAAAAAGGCATCTTTTTTATTGATTCAGGTTCTTATTCTTCAATACCCTAATGTCAACACCACAGCTGTGACAAACAAGATTTCTTTCAAATTCAAATAATTAAAAATTAAAATAAAAGATAATACTGGGCTTCATCAAGTTACACAAGATGTGCGTAAGTATCAGACAAAATAGCTACGAGTAGACCAGATTTCACTTATAATCAAGATAAACATGATGAATATTACTTTTATTCTTTGTTCCCATTTCTAAATATATCTCAACTTTCTCCATTAGTTTGACATTAGAGAAGAGTTTGACTTAATACTTCGGCTATTGCCTAGGATTTGGTTATATCCTTTTTCTGTGTGTGTGCGCTTAGCACTAATCGTTGTTAACATCAGCATTTCTACAAAGTTTGATTTATGGACATCAATACTCATCATCATAAATAATACTAATCCAAGAGCCGTTCCTTAGAATTTCTCTTTTAGGTATCATAATTATATAGAATCATTTAGTCATTCTCCATTTCAACTCAGTCATTAGTATATTGTGCATCACATTCTCTTCAATTTTCTTTCCCGATTAACAATGGACCTTAACCGCATAAAACAATCACTATTATGGACTAAAGGATCCACTATTTTGATTCCAAAGAATAATAGTTCTAATTGCAACAAAAAGGACATGTGAAACTAAGAATACAGACAAGTTCAATTCCTTACCACACCACCAAACCACACATATAAAACTACACACAATGACATTATAGCTAGCAATAACTATCATGCTACACTAGAACATGTTCAGTTGCTTAATGGTTCCTCATTTAATATTGATGATTTTAATAATTTGTTATTAGAGAATACCATGTGTATTGGTATTTGTCTTCAATCACACTACTGGCATGCAGGTCACATTCGTTTTTCTTAAACTAATGGAAAATTGAATTACAGAATGTTTACATCTCCTTGAAAAATCTACCAAATCTTAAGAAATGACAATAAAAGGAAGAGTAAAATACCCACATACCTTGGTCTTGTTAAGGTGAAAGCTTCTAAAAGCATGAGTAATAAAATTTCGTGCAATGGCACTTGTAGAAGCAGGAGAAAGGTTGAAATTTGAAGAGTAAAATCTCGATTGGTTACAAATAAAGACTCGTTCAATAATCCTTAAAATTGTGATTTAGGCAAACAAGAGAAAAACGAAATCTTTAAACAAATCTAAGAAGAATTGTGATTTAGGGTTACCTTTTGTGCAAAAATTGAGCGAAGCTATTGATGGAGAAGTAAGAGCCTTCTTTGAAGTTCTTCTACGATGGAATCCTTGGGTTGATTGTAGCCGTTGATAGGTAAATTTTCAAAATTTTTTGCAGTCGCTTGTTGAAGTTACCGATTGTAAACGGTGAAGATAACGGGGAAGGGAATAGAAGGGAAAAGGTGGAGACTAGGTCGTGTAAGTACGGAACCCATTTTTCCTTTTTTTTTTTGGACTTCTTATTGGGTCAATGGGTATTTGGGGAGATACGGGTATTGGGTTGTCCGTTTACGTAATTAATCCGAGAATTTCTCTACGTTTTATGTTTTTTTTTTTTTCGAAATTCTTTGGGTAATTATTGGTGTATTTCGCATTCGTGGGATGTTAGGGGTTATCTAGCCGTTAGATCAGGTGAGGCTGTGCGGATTTGATTCCAGTCGTCGATTGATTGATTTCAGGTATCTGGAAAAAAATATCACCTGGACCGCGTGCTCCTTGAAGGTTTTGGATCCATTGCGGGCTTTCCATGTTTGGGCTTATAACGAGCCCCCATCTTTAGTTCATTGAACTACGATGAGGAAATTAGACCGAAACATGTTTTTAAGAATGTGTTAGCATTAAGTTGAAAATGCATTTTAATGCATTTTTTTCAAATTTTATATTTGGTCAAACAAATCACATCCATATATCTCCCCATTCATTAAATCTCCACCATCCAATTTCACTCATTCTCTCTTCCTACTCATAAAAATACATTAAAACTCATCCGCTAACACCCCCTCAGCGTAATTCAACTATTAGTTTTTATACTTGTACAAAATCACTATCATTGGTAATATACTTTTTGATAACAAACAATAAAAAATTTCAAGAGAGGTTACACATTTGTAATGTGTTCATCTGTAGGCCTATATTGACAATCACAAAAACCACAATCATTTGAAAATAGTGATAACCGAGTAACTGAAAAATATCCCTGTAGCTAATAACTTAACTCAATAATGAACTACAATTAAAGGGGGAAAAAAAGAGGAAAACATTAATGAGAGACCAATGACATGCGTCACTCGCCCATTTTGATATCCTCATGTATAATAGGTAACATGTCTTTCTAAGAGCAAAACTATTGGGGGCTTTTTTGGGGGGGTTGGGGGGATAGGGGGGAAAGGGTAAAAGTGGAGCCACTCTTTTACTTTCTCCCCTCCCCCCTCCCCCCGCCCCTCCAAAACCAACAAAAAGTAGGTTTTTACACCCCCACATTATTTAAGGGGAATTAGGATTACTATGGCATTTAACTTTGACAATTCAAACATCGGGGGAAATGAAATCAATTATGGTGTGTTTGATTGAAAGATGTAAAATATTTGCGTGTAAAACATTTACATGTAAAACATTTACGTGCATACCCCCCTAAGAAAACATTTACATGCAATTGGCCAAAAATCCGCTTCAAATGATTGTACCTTGCAAAATTAATTACATTTACAACGTGCAATCAAACGGTGAAGATGTAAAACGAATTGCACGATTTGACATTTACGTGTTATTGAATTGCCAATCAAACACACCCTTAGTGAAATCCTGGTATTCCGGTTCAGCACTCTCTTTCCCCCTCTCTCTCTCTCTCTCTCTGCACCAGATTCTTCTGTCACCTTGGTGTGCACTGATATCCAATCAAAACCTAAATCCCCAAATCCCCAATTTGCCTAATTTTGCCCAACTTCTATCACCCAGGATAAGAAGTTGCAGTCGGCGAAAATCGAAGTCAAAGAGGATGAAATCGAGTTTCGACGAGCAAAGAAACACAAGGAAAATGATGGGATGGAATTTGGTCCTGGAGAGAAAAATACACCAATGGAGAGCCAATATTGATAAATTGGATGATCAATTGGGGTCTAAACAAGTGAAGAAAACCTAGAGAAATGTTAAGAATGAGTCAATTCATCAACAAAATAAGGTTAAGGGTAAGAAACCCAAACAAAAAAGATAGTAGGGATAAGGAAAGCTGAAAATGTTGACTCCGTTGGTGGTACAGGGGATGAAGGGTACAATTTTAAAGAGAAGAAAATGTGGAGTTACTGATAAAAGGACCAAAAATTCATCCTGGGTGAAGTATTACAGTGGTGTAAGCTTCTGCTCTTGGTTCATTGCATTTATTTGTGAAAGTGAGAAACTGGTGGAAAAATACAAAATAATAGTATTTTATTCGAGATTCCACAGTCGGTAGCTAAAATGTACATAAGTGCGTAAAATTCATGTTTTAAATACCAATTTGTCGCCAGAGTTTTTTAAAATACTGAATCATCAAAAGTGTATTTTTTTTCAAAATTTTTATATATTTTTATGTATTTTTATTTGAATAAAAGAAAGAATGAACGAAGTTGAATAGTGGAGATTTGTGTAGTACATGTAGGTCCTGTGATATATGTCGATGTGACTGGTTTGACCAAATTCAAATTTTGAGGAAAATGAATTAAAATGCATAAAAATTTATATAGGCTAATTACACATTCTGTGTAATTCATTAGTAATGTGTAATACTACACAGAGTAATGAATTACAGATTTGTGTAACTAATGTGTAATGGATTACTTATTCTATGAAACTAATGTTTAATTCATTGGTGCATTACACTTTATATATATGAAATGTCGAATGTACTACACATCTTGTGTGAGAGAAAGACAAGAATTTATAACAAAAAAAAACTAAAAAAAAATATATGTTTAAATGAAAAGAGTAAAATTTATGAAAAATTACATAAAAAATGGAAAAAAAATGAAAACCAATGCATTACACAAAGTGTGTACCGATATTGTAATATATTGTACAGAGTATGTAAAGCATTACACATTATATGCAATGCACAATAACTAAAATAAAGGCCCGAATTACAAAACTATAGAGTACAAACTAATGAATTGCACATTCCGTGTAACGAATGTGTAATAAATTACACCTTCTATGTAATTAATGTTTTTACTTGTACGTGCATTACACTTTATGTGTAAGGCATATGTAATGTATTACATATTTTGTGTGAAAGAAAGAAAAAAATCATAAAAAATAAATATTAAATTTCTTCATTATGTTTTGACTCAAAAAATGATGTTATATGAATAACTATACATTCTATGTACTTCATTTGTAATCTGTAATAGAATACAAACTAATGGATTTCATATTTTCTATAGCTACTAAAGATAGAATATATTTGTTGACTAAATTAAAAAGTTAAGCTACAAAACTATATAAGAAGAAATGGAAAAAAGAAATGTTTAAAAAAATAACATAATATATAAAAAATTGTTGGAAAAGGAAAAAATGAATTAATAACATAGAAACCAAATTATATAAGAAGGGTGGAAAAAAAGAAATGTTTAAAATGAAAATAACAAAATATAAAAGAATTATGAGAAAATGAAAAAGAAATGAATGAAAAGAGAAAAGGAATGAACTAAAACCTTCGAAATGCGCATGTGAGGAATTGAACTCGGGTAACTTAGGAGTGTTACCAATTACCAGCTACACTGGGCCACAACATTGTCATTTCTTTGTCTTACTGTAATATCTCGTTGCAATCGACCCGATCCAAAAATACCTAATTTTTATAATTTTCCTTGAACGATTGTGTGTAGTAAGCAATTAAGTTGTATTTACCTAATTTTTGAATAATTAAGCATAAACATTGGTATTAGTGTAAAAATCTTTGTGGAGAATGGGGGAAACCCAATACAAACACATTAGTTTCGGGTTTTTCCCCTCAACATTAGTTTCTCTCTAACTCTTGGCATGTGAGTAACCAATAAAAACACAAGATTTATGGCCATACAAGCCGTCACCATGAACACATTTGATATGCTTAAAAAATCCAACTTACATATTGAATTTTAAGATGAACAGTTTGTGCTGTTGGCAAAACTCAGTAAATACTAAATAGTTCAGTTTTTATTTTTATTTTTTTTCAAGAAAAAGAGTTCAATGTAACTTCCATACTTAAAACTTCATCAAAGGCAGCTTTTTATAATCAAATGGAGCCTATATCTAGTAAAGTACAGAAGATAACATATGCAATTTGATTCTAGAAGATTTTTGGCACCTCAATGCATCAAAACTGCAAGGCATGTACATTTTGTTCAGACAGAGATATTGGTGCACTTGGACAGTGATGCAAAAAACAATTTCTCTTAATCCAAAGAAAAAGAGACCGGTAAATAAGTGATAGATGAAAACAAAACTTTGACAGATAAACGGCACATTAGCTCTCGTCTGCCCTTGGCCTTTTATAAGGATGGATATAATTCTCACAAAAATCCCCACAGTCTCTAGAGTTAACATTGCAGTAGTACTACCACTATTAACACATTTGCATGCATCAAGTTACAAAAACAAACTACCGGTTTAGGACAAATCTACATTAGATGATCGTATTGCATTATAAAGCAACCCTTGAAAGTAGGTTCTTGAGATGCTAGCTTCCACACCTTCACAGTTCAGCTCTTCGTCCTCATTCAGAATATGGATAAGAACATTTGGCTCATTTCCAGATAAATTTGCCAACCAAAAGGCATCAATTGTTCAGCTTCTGAGAAACAAGATGACGGAATGGTCGCTAAAGCTTTTAACTGGGACAGAGAGAGAACATATCTTAGAAGTTTTACCCATGGCATCAATTTTGTAGGCTCTAGACTCAACCTTGGTAATTCCTTTATACATTACCCGGCCTCTCATTTAAATACTAGATATAGTGTATGACCTCCTACAAAAATGAAGCTATGCCCTTCATGATAATTTCTGGCATTAATTCCAATTAAAATTTGAAATCCACACCACATGGATACAAAAACTCTTAAATCTATAAATTGACGGATACAATGGACATCAAAGATGAAAGATTAATTATATCTTCCATGGATGAGTATAAACAATCACCAATGTCACAAAACTTCAAGAGACTCACATCACATGCCCATACAGAAACTAAACAAACCGAGCAAAGTTTGTGACAGTTTAAATCTTATATTTTTCTGTAACAACCAATCGTATCCACCAAACTCATTACAAAGTTCCCTACTGTCTATCCCATGTAAAAATTTCTGAAGCCGAATTCAAGTCAAGACCAACCGTCTACTTAAATCATTTCGTACTTCGATTTTAACTGGTTCGAGTAAAATAAAGCCATCCACCAATTTACAGCCATGCAATTAAGACATTGCATTGACTATAGGGAGATAAGGGAAAACCATTGGGCACTCGTCTTTTTATATATAGCACAATAGAAACACAATGACATAAAACTTTAGTTTTCCTCTAATTATTAAGGGATTTTGGGGAAAATGGCTCAAACAAAGCGTGGTGACTGCATTTTTAGTCCAAAATAAAAAATATAGCTCAATTGGTCCAGAAAAACCTTTTTGGTGCTAATTTGGTCTAAATGGATGATTTGCGTCCGGTCAAACCATTAGTTGTGCGCATGGTCTTCAAATGTTGGCATTTTTTTCCTCTTCCCAAGGGACAAATATGTCACGCCATTAAAAAAATAATGGAATTTTTGAGTAAATGGTCCAAAAAAGTATGTTTTGCTGCGTTTTTAGTTTGAAGTAAGAAAGGTAGCTACATTAGTCCAAAAGTTTAATTAAATTGTATAATTTTACCTTTTATCTGTTATATATGATTATTTGGTCTATAATTACTTTTATCGAATTAATTAGATACTAATTAAATGGTTTTTATCTAAAATTTTCAATACAATAGCATTTGTTATAGTTACATTTCCCTTTTGCTTTAGTTTGTTGGCTCTCATACTCTCCGCCATTTCTTCATTCTCATATAACAGCTCATCAACAAGAACTTCATTTGTAATATCTCAGATTGTTAGACCGATCAGGAGAGCTTAAAAATTGATTCGTACCTCATATAACAAGGTGCGTCGTCTTTTCTAGAACCATCATTAGAAACTCCACAGTTAAGCGTACTTGGCCTGGAGTAATTCTGGGATGGGTGATCCCTTGGGAAGTTTTCTCAGGGAGCACGCAAATGAAGGTAAAGTGTGCTAAAAAGACTCGTATTGGTACAGTGGGGACCGTCTTCGATCTTGAAGGCAGCCGGGTTGTTACATCATCACCTTCTGATGACCAATCAGAGTCAACATCTATGTCATCATATCTGTCATCACCTCGACTTTCCTTTCTATCCTCATATATGGCATCAAATCTGTCACTTTCTCATCCATGATTAAAGTTAAAACAGGTCCACTAAAAGGATTATACTCAAACCCAATTTCATCCATCTTGCTTTTTCCTTTGTCCTGCACAATAGTTTTTGATCCATCTTGTAGGTTTCATTCTCAACGGTGTCATCATCTGATGATGTTACTCTGTTATCATCCAGTGATGGAAAATCCCATGTGGGATCAACAACCATGGAACCATGGACTGACTAAGTGATCTTTTGGCTGTAGTACCCTTGTGCTAGACCTTAAAGAACCTGAGAAGGAGAAAAAGTAGCTTGTGAACTAATTTTAGGGATGATTGATTTCTTAGTGGTAGTTGGTTTCCTTCTAGGGGTAATTTTTTCTTCTATGTTGTGGTTCTTTGACTTCTAGGAGTACCTTGACTATGAACATTTTCATTCACTAAATCATTTTTAGGCATATGGGGTTGCTCAAGACTTATGTGAGTAATGAAATGAGGATCAGGTTTCGTACGGTCTTCAGTATCGGATAGTAGTTTCATCTAGGGCTAAACAATGAAACCACAAAACTACAAGTCTGAAACCCTTTTTTTGAAACCGTGGTTTGGATCCATGTGGATCCAGTCAACGATATGGTTTTGACTAGGACCGAATCGCTTGAAAGTGCTTTGGTTTAGGTTTGAAATTTTTCAATTCGTTTTAAACAGTTTCCAATTGCCAAACTGTAAAATAATAAAAATAAAATAAAAAATAAGGAAAATTAATTTTGTCCCACCAAATTGCACTCAATAAAGTTCTAAAACTATACATTATGTTTTACATTTTGGATATACATTTGATGCGCCCTATTTATTTTTTAAAAAAGTGAAAAAAATAAACAATTTCATGCCAAAGTCCAAATTGAGCACTCAGTGTGCCCAAATTCTCAATTTGTACTTGGCTCATCCTCTTATCTTTAGTTTCTTCATTATCAAATTATTTCTTGTGCTCAAATTCTCGATGGCCGAATTCTCGATTCATACTTGGCTCATTCTCTTATTTTTAGTTTCTTCCTTCTCAAATTACTTGTTTCACCAGCTCCTAATATCTTAGTCTAAAACCATCCTCTTTTGGTGTCGGTGGCTGATATTGATGTTAATATTTACACTTTATGATAAAACTTGGGACTAATATTGTAAAATTTTTGTTTGTAATATTTTATTTAACGTACATTGACTCTAATTTTTTTTAATTGAATTTATAATGATATTAATGCGATGTCGGTAACTTTTAGACTAATGCTTATTTTTAACTTGCATGGTATATGTTTGTTTTACTTTTTGTTCCTAAACCCTAGTTTTAAACCGAACCAAACCAAAAAAAGTGGTTTGTTTGGTTTGGTTTGGAAAGTGAAATTGTTTGGTTTGGTTTAGAATTTTTCCAAACTACTTTAAGTGGTTTGGTTTGAAAATTTACTGGAAATCCCCCAAATCAATCCGTGTTCATCCCTAGTTTCATCTTCGAAGTGCTGTAATAGTACAAAAGTAAACATTAGAATTTCAGAACCCATCATTTCCCAACTCAAAAAATGTTTCATTACCAATCAACACTTCTATATTTTTTTAATCAACTTGAAAAGAACAATAACCTTTACTGCTATAATATATCATATTTAATTCAAAAGAACAAGCTTTTTCACATATGTTAATTGGTAACTCCAACATTCCCAAAAACCTTAGATTCCAATAGCTATTATTTTATACATAATGGGGAATCATCAAGAAATGGTGAGGATGGTCAAAAAAAGCTTCAACATTGTACTCAAAAGTTGGAGGGAAAAAACCGTAGACAATCAATCCCTATGCACCACTACAGAAGCGATTACACGCAGAAACGACAAAAGAGGAGAAAATCGAACCTTCCATCATATCTATAGATCTTCATCGTCAACTGCAACCACCAAATCAGTGCTTCAAGGCTACGAAGAAGGTAGGGAAGACCGCGAAAGAAACGATCAGCAAGAGAATACCTAAATGTGGGAAGAGGGTTTATACGTATTGGGTATTTTACTATTGAATTTTGGGGGAAATGGGTATATAGATTAAAGGGAATAAAGAAACAAGAAAGAAATGCAGAAAATAGCAAAAAAGTGGTGGAAAAATATGAAAAATACAAAATAATATTATTTTATTCAAGATTCCATTGGCGGCGAAGAAACTATGCCTTAAAAGGGTGTTCTCCTACATATTTTTACACATTTTTACATACTTTTTTCAACTCCATTTATTCTCTCTCATATTTTATATCCATATATCTCGTGGGATCTACATGTACTACACAAATCTACACCATTCAATTTCGCTCATTCTCTCTCCTATATCATATAAAAACACATAAAAACTTATTTTTACATACATCCTAACACTCGCTAAGTTTCCAAAAGTCGAGTTTTAAATATCAATTTTTCGTTGGAGTTGTTTTAAATACCAAATTGTCAAAAGTGTGTTTTTTTAATTGCCAATGTGGTATTTTAGTCATTTTGGAATCCTAAAACACGCCAAATTTTGTTATAGAATCAAAACAATTACTTAAATTATGCCCACAACTAACTGAGCGCACTTTAGCCCACTGTATACTACTTCAAACAAAAATTCACAAAAAAGGAAAACTTGCAAAATGTGCGTACCTTTAGATACATTTGGGGTACTGTCAACTTCCGTTGAGATAGATGCATCACAGTAGTGTACAATCTACCACGCATTATTTAAAGTTTATTACAGTGTGTGTCTGATAAGTGCTAGAAAAGCACTTAAATAACTCTTCTATTTTACGTATTTGTGTGTTTTATTAGTATTATATGTTTATTTTTATGTGTTTTCCTTTTATTGTGTGTTTAGAGTCACAAGAAATCAAAAGGAGCCAAAATGGATAAAAACGGAGCGAAACGGAACTTGGGACCGAAATGCAAGCAAATTCAAAGATGGAGGGCCTCCGATGCAATTTTATGAAAAGTTGTTTTTACAATTTTTCTTGTGCCAATATCAAAGAATATCAAAAGAGGATTTCCACATTTTTGTCGGATCCCAAATCTGAGTTTCCTAGTGAAAGTTATGGCCATTTGAAGAGAAAGGACAAAGCGTAAAAAATCAGCAGCTCGAATTTACTGCCGCAGTTCAGTAATTTTACCATAACTTTTGCTACAAAATTCGGATTGACCTGGACTTTATATTGTTGGAAAGGACACTCAGAGGGCTACAACTTTGATGTTGACCTCTTCAAATGATTCGGATTATATCATGGTCAAAAATGGGAAAAACCGAGAGTGATGTGAATGGAGGATTTCTTGGGCCATGTTTTGGTAGAAAATTCATAACTTTCTATTAAAATATCAAAAAAAGGAAATTCCAATTGCACAATTCAGCCAAGATGCTTACCTATACCATGATACAATATTTGAACTAATGGAGCAATTTAAGATCATGATTTGGTGGTTACCAATTAGTGGAATCATAATGAAGTAGTTGTACAATTTTTTATCATGTTTTCTTGTGAAATTTTTCCTATAAATAGAGGCATTTGTAAGGAAGGAAATGCACAACTTAGTGGAAGAGAATTAGCTAGTAGTTCTCTCCAACTTTCTCTTTAATAAAATTCTCTTCTTCATTTGTTCTTAGTTTTAGCTTGAAAGATCTTAGTTTTTCATATTCCGGCGGAAGAAATAAAGGCTTCAATCGATCAACGATACTTCGGCTGTGAATATGATTAGCGGATCATTTCTTCGATAAGTTTCTCTTTTCCCTTTTATTTCTCTATTTATTTCTTAGCATTTATTTACTTGTTTTCTATATTTTGCGTATAATCTATCATATAATGGTGGTGATACAAAGCGAACACTCGCTAAAAAGTATGAAACCCCGCAAATATGAGTAGTTAGACTTTTCTATCTAGTTCGAGGGGGACGTTGTGTTCAACTAAATGTGGTTATCTTTTCTATCTCTTTAGTAACGTTTTATCTATTCCTCTACTTCAATTTGTTGATTTGTTATGCTTGTAAACCCGTTTTTGAGTTTATTTGATTATTGCATTCACTTTGGCCAATTGAATCAATAAATCTTTAAATTCAAGTTGCTTGCTAGAATTGAAACTTTTGATCCGTAATTATCACTAGATTCCAATCCAAAGTAGCAAATGAATATCGTGCATATTTATTAACAAATCAACTTAGATGTATTAATTCGAGTTTGTGAAATTATTCATCTAATTCAACTCATTCTTCTCGTTCATTTCACACTAGCTTTGCATTAAATCCTAAGAATTTGTTTAGGGTTATCCAATAGCTAGATGTTAAGTTAAAGAACTCACTTTAATTTAATACACTTAAGGAAGAATTCGTTAATCAGAGCTTCTTGGTTAATTGAGAGTTGATAAATTGAAGAAGGAATAGTAACACGTTGCATGGGAAAGATAAATATAAGTTGTTGACACAACCGAACCCGAGAACTAGATATTTTGTACAATTGTTTTATTTCAATCTTTTATTTTGATGTTCGATTTTCTATTTTTATTCAAATATCCCAAAACCCCCCTTTTTCTATATTAATTGATAAAATCAACTAGATTAAGCACCGTTCCTCTTGGGTTCGACCCTTACTTACCACTTCTACATTAATTTGTAGTTTTGAAACCGAGTAAGGAAATAAAATTAAACTTTGGTGCGCCAAAAACGCGCCCAGTGTCTAATCTGGACAACCTTCATTCAATCACATACTGTCAAATAGCTTATAGTTGTCTTGACCTATTGGCTTTTCACTGTAGTGCACAAGCAAACCGATCAAAATATATATATATAATGCAATTTTTCAAGTCTAGCTTGCAGATTTTTTCTACTGAATGGTATTATCTTTTGGAGTTAGAAGTGACCTCAGTCCCGAGAAGTTGTCTTTTCAAATCTCCCCATTTCTTTTTCAAATTTTGATCATTTTTCATCATTTTTCCTTTCGCATATTTTTTACTTTTTCTTTTGCAAAGGGTTATGAACTTGGTTTGGATTGATTGCCTTCTTTTTCCACTGACCCTACCCTTGGACAATCAAAATGCATGCAATGCTAATAGCAAGATTCAGATCATAAGTTTACACTAAGAATATAGAGCCTCAACTAATAGCAATAACCTTATAGCATTGGCAATAGTGACTTATTCCTTGGGATTGTCCAGACTACGTGCTGTCAAATTTATCTGGAGGTATGTTAACTGACGATTGCGAGATTTATCCACCTCTTTATCAACTTCAAGCACTTAGATGTATCCTGCACACAGAAAAAGATTGACTACCAGTGTCTGCAAACACACAGAATATGATGAATCTACCTAAATGCATGTATAAAAGAAAAAGAAAAAGAAAATTCAAAACAAATGCAATCTTTTTTTTTGTTTAAAATGCATGGGCCTATTCCAGTGGAAGTGAACTCCAACTTGTTTCCTAAGGTGTTCGAATTTGGCAGCATAATGGGCATTAGTGAACAAATCTACAAGTTGTAGATTAGTTTGCATGTTTTCCAGAGAGATAATCTTTTGTTCCGCCAATTCTCTAATAAAATGGTGTCCGATGTCAATGCTTTGTTCTAGAGTTTTGGACAGGGTTCTTTGAGATGTTGATGGCACTGGTGTTATCACAAAATATTATGACCTAATCAGTTGTAATCTCATAATCTTCCAACATTTGTTTCACCTAAATGAGTTGTACAGAGCAATTATCGGTCACAGTATACTTCACTTTGGCTGTGGATAGGGATATGGAATTTTATTTTATGGTCAGCTAGGCCATGAAGTGTTAGTTATCGTGTACAAAGTTCAATTGTTGGGCCGGGCTTTTGGTTGTCTTGGGGTTTAAGAAATCCCAAGCCCAATAGGTTTGTCATAAACCTATAAATAACTTAATATAGCCTCACAATACACAAGGAGGATTATTATTACATTGTCTCTAAGTTCTTTCTAAATTTAGCTAGCACTAAGATTTAGAGAGATCATCCTACTACGAAGTTGTTTGTTATTCGGGACGAGTCTTGACGTGTGGATCAACATTGGAGGCCGTACGTTTGGACAGTTGTGGAGACAAAAGAACAAACGAGAGTTACGCCGTGAAATCCGCTTTATTGGTAATCTCTTAATCACATATCTCATCTAAGAGTCGAGAAGATCCAGTGTTTTTGGAATTGTTTAATTTTATTTCCGCTGTGCATGTTATAAATCAATTCCTAATAGTGGTATCAGAGCCAACTCGATCTATTATTGAGATTTGATTTAATGTTATGTAAAACAATTTAGTCTGATTTATTTGTGACGATGTAATTGCGTTAAAATTAGTTTTGGATCAGATCTACAAATTAATCACGCAAGAAAAAAAAGGTTTTCTCTGGGACGACCGCCGGAGTACCACCGAGCGTCGGTGGCGGCAGTTGCAAAGGTCGCCGCTGCCGCCTTGATCGGCGGCAGTAGTTGTCGCTGCAGTGCGGCGGCGAGTCGCAGCCGCCATAGCAACAGCAACTGCTATGATTTTGCAGCGGCGAAGTTGCTGCAAGTCAAGCAGCGAGGACTTCGCCGCTGCGTGATAAAGGCAGCAACGACATCGCCGTTGCCCCTAGTTGCAGCGACGATGGTCATCGCTGCTGGTCGGTCGGCAGGACGGAACCCTAGCAAGAGGTAGGGTTCCAGTCGTTGCAGCCGTGTATGAAGACAGGGGCTGGTGTGCAATTTTGGAAATTGCACACCAAGCCCCCATTCTATTTAATATGTTTTTATTTCCGGAAAGTTTGAGAAACTTGTGATTTAGTCCCTACTTTCAGTTTTTATTAGAAACACATCCGAGGGAGAAAATAAAATTTCTAAAATTAATGATAAATTAGATTTTTCATTTTTCTTGCAATTATTCAACTTTGAGTATTTATTTCAATTTTAAAAATTCTTATTTGGGACAAAAGTCGAATTTTTGAAATTATAATTTTAGTTTTTTTTCCCTAGTGTTTTTATAAAATATTATTAAAGTGTGACTTTGATATACATGATGAATAAAGTGTTATTTCGTCTAAACTCGCATCTAATAATATTTAATTAATTAGATTGATTATTTATTGTTACACGAAATTAATTTGATTAATTTGTAGAATTTTGTTTCTCGATTGTTTAAATTATTTAAACAATATGCGTCGTCACAATAAATCTAGAAACTAAATTGTTTATCAATATTGGATATTTTGGATGATTATGGACCAGACCAATGTGATTGGATGAATGAATGGTTTTGATCCTTATTTTGTGTTGGGGGCCTGCGTGCCTATTAATGATTAGAGCCTGCGTGCCATTTAATATTTAATTTAATTCCGGACCTGCGAGTCTATATGATATGGTGCATGTGCCAACTAGTATAAGATACAAGTTGAAGAAGAAGATGGAAATCAATGGAGTTAACCAATGGAAGACGAATCTTTGTCCCTTAGGATTTGACCAACTAGTTTTTCCTCGTGGCTCGGGAAAACTGGATAGAAATACGTCCATAATCATCCACCGGTTTCATTATGCTTTAAATGTGTGCATGGTTGATATATGATATTATGCATGATAATTGATGAGACCAATTCCCCTTAAAATGATATTAAATTCACAATTAAAAGTTAATTCATGCCTTCCAATGTTACAGTGAAGGAAAATTGGATTCTCACAATCCTAGTAAGTTTGTTGAGTGACTCAAGGTTGCTCGATCAAAAGGAATGTTTTCTTTGCTGTGAGACATGTGATGTCTCTTAACATTGGGTCGAATTTGACTAAAATTCATTTCTTGTTGAGTAACTCAAGGAAATAGGATTTTAGAGGCATGTCAAGCTAATACATAAGATGTACAAGATAATAAGTTATCTGTTTGATGATCCGAGAGTCACATGGAGATGTGATTGATAGATATATCTACCTGAACATCGGTTAGGGCTTGTTGAGTGACTCAAGACTCTAATTGAACAATCGGGATCCTAGCCCACTGACAAATTTGAGAAATTTGTTTTCACTAATGTTGGGATCATTGTTTCAGTGGGAGCATAGTTAGTATTATAAAAGTCCATATTTTGTTAACTTTGGCATATAGTAATTACTCTGTCTTTATCATTACAGTTTATTGAATTATGGTTGGTCACATGAGTTTGAGGGGCATACTTGATGCTAAGAAACTTAATGGGTCGAACTTTAATGACTGGCACCGCAATCTGAGAATTATTTTCAAACACGAGAAAATTGCATATGTTCTTGAAGAACAGTTACCGAAAGCCCCTGTAGAGGATGTAGCGGCAGATGTAGTGGAGGCATATCATCAATATATGGATGATGATAACACTGCAACATATGTGATACCTACAGCAATGTCTCCTGAGTTGCAAAAGCACCATGAGGATATGGATGCTTATGCAATGATTGTTCATCTCAAGGAGTTGTATGATGAGCAGCCCCGCACTGAAAGATATGAGATATCGAAAAAGCTGTTCAGGGCTGTGATGGCAGAAGGATCTTCAGAAAGTGCTCATGTACTGCAGATGATTGGCTACATTGAAAAATTAGAGCAATTGGGTTTTTCCATGGACCATGAGCTGAGTATTGACTTGGTTCTACAGTCACTCCTGGACAGTTATTCTCAATTTATCATGAACTTTAACATGAATAAAATTGAGGCCACCCTCCCAGAACTGTTGAATATGTTGAAAACTGCTGAGCCCAACATCACCAAAACCAATGGGCAAGTGTTGGCCATTGAATCCTCTAAAGGCACTAAGAGGAAGGCAAAAAGATCCTTTGTGAAAGGGTCAAAGAAGGGTAAAGCAAAGGCAAAGGTTGACAAGATAGAAAAAACGAACAAGAACAAGTCCTAAGCTGATGCCGAGTGCTTTTATTGCAAAGGCAAAGGACATTGGAAGAGGAATTGAAAGCTCTACCTTGCTAGCTTGAAGGGAAAGAAGTCTTCTGAAACTTCTGCTTCAAGTATATACTTCATTGAATTGAATATGACTGCATCTTCAGTCTCTTGGGTATTAGATACCGGATGTGGATCTCATATTTGTATAAATATGCAGTGACTAAAGAACAGTAGACCATTGCGGAAGGGAGAAGTAAACCTACGCGTTGGAAACGGAGCAAGAGTTGCTGATTTAGCCGTAGGAAGTTACTTTTTATCGTTGCCTTTGGGCCTTGTGTTAGAATTAAAAGAATGTTATTATGTTCCCACTATTGCCAAAAACATTATTTCTATTTCTTATTTGGACATGAATGGTTTCATCATTGATATTAAGAATATTGTGATACTGTGTTTTATGGTTATGGGAACCTACATAATGGCATCTATCTTCTAAACCTCGAACATTCTATAATGAGTAGAGAAAATAAGAGGCAAAAAGTTGATAATAGTATCAACAACTCGTACCTGTGGCACTGCAAGCTCGGGCACATCAACGGAAAACATATCAACAAGTTACATAAGGATGGATATTTTGGGGAAGGGATTACGAATCATTTGAAAGATGCGAATCATGCCTTTTAGGCAAGATGGCCAAATTTCCCTTTAGTGGAAAGGGAGAAAGAGCTACAGAAAAATTGGAACTCGTGCATACCAATGTATGTGGACCAATGACAACAGAAGCCAAATGAGGTTTTTCATACTTTATCACATTTACAGATGACCATACTAGATATGGATTTGTATACTTGATGAAGTTCAAGCATGAAGCACTTGAAAAGTTTAAGGAATTCAAGGAAGAAGTGGAAAAACATATTGGAAAGAACATTCTAACACTAAGATATGATCAAGGTGGGGAACACCTCAAGGATGAGTTTATGAATTACCTCAAAGAGAATGGGATTCTCTCGCAATGGACTCCACCTTATACACCACAACACAATGGTGTATCCGAGAGGAGAAATCGTACCCTATTGGATATGGTGCGTTCAATGATGAGTCAAACAAACCTTCCAAAGTCATTCTGGGGACATGCAATTAAAACTGCCTGTTACACACTAAATCATACCCAATCTAAATGGATTGATAAAACTCCGCACGAGTTATGGACTAGTAAGAGACCAAATTTTTCATACATAAAGATTTGGGTTTGTAAAGCTTATGTGAAGCGCACAAGCTCGGATAAGTTAGATGCTAAGTCCGATAAATACTACTTTGTGGGATATCCAGCAGAAACAGTTGGATATTATTTCTACAATCCAAATGACATGAAAGTCATCGTGTCAAGACACGCTATTTTCTTGGAAAAAGAGTTTATTCGAAAAGAGAACAGTGGGAGAAAAGTAGATCTTGAAGAGGTTCAAGAGACCACGGAACTCGACAACCGCTTAGATGAAACAGTAGCTGAGACACCATTGGATAAAGTTGAAACTATTGAAAGGGAGATAACAGCTCCCAAGGACATGCTAGCTCCTCGTACGTCATGTAGAATGATACGTCCTCCTCAGAGATTAGATCTCATAATTACTAATGAAACATTATTAATAGAGGAAGACGAGCCTACCACTTATGAAGAAACGAAGTCAAGTGTTGACTCGAAAAAATGGAAAGAAGCCATGGAATCCGAAATGAACTCCATGTATGAAAACAAGGTGTGGACCTTGGTGGATCTGCCTAAAGGGGTAAAACCCATAGGTTGTAAATAGGTTTACAAGAAAAAGATCGATATGGATGGTAAAGTTCAAACTTATAAGGCAAAGCTGATAGCTAAATGCTATAATCAAAGACAAGGTGTTAACTTTGATGAGACCTTCTCACCTGTAGCCATGTCTAAATCAATTTGGATTCTACTTGCGATTGCAACATACCATGACTATGAGATTTGGCAAATGGATGTCAAAACCGCATTCCTAAATGGGAATCTCAATGAGGATGTGTACATGACACAACCGAGAGGTTTTGAATCAAGTGAGCAACATAAGGTATGCAAACTGCAAAGATCCATATATGGACTTAAGCAAGCATCTCGGAGCTGGAATCTTCGCTTTGATGAGACAATCAAAAGGTTTGATTTCATTCAAAATGAGGATGAACTGTGTGTATACCAAAAGGGTAGTGGGAATAAGATCGTTTTCCTAATCCTATATGTGGATGATATATTAATATTAGGAAACGATATTCTAATGTTAAAATCAATGAAATCCTAGTTATCCATAAATTTCTCCATGAAGGATTTGGGAGAGGCGGCATACGTACTTGGGATTAAGATCTATAGAGATACATCTAGAAGATTGCTTGGCCTATCCCAATCAATGTACATAGATAAAATCTTGAGAAGATTTAACATGCAAGAGTCGAAGAGAGGACTCTGCCCCATAGCGCATGGGATTAATCTCTCAAGGGATATGTGTCCACAGACACAAGTTGAGAGAGATCGCATGGATATGATACCTTATGCATTAGCAATAGGATCAATCATGTATGCGATGCTATGTACGAGACCAGATGTCTCATATGCTCTAAGTGTCACGAGCAGGTTCCAAGCGAACCCTGGAGAAAAACATTGGATTGCGGTTAAGAACATCCTTAAGTACTTGAGAAGAACTAAGGACGTGTTGTTCGCTTAAAAATAGTGCAATGCGAAACCGCAAGTGTACGGGTCGAACAAGTAGTAAAGTGGATGTGAGTCCACGTGTCGATCCCATAGAGACTTGTGTTGAGCACCGAAATTGTCAATTTACCACTTTATTTGACGGATCAATTTAATTGGTATAATAATACTGAATCCAAACAAAATATGAGGAGAATAATGCTCTACTAAATCTATTATGCAAGAATTAAAAGAATTGTAGATTACTTCAAACTATTTAAAGACTTGGGACTTATTACTTCACCCAATTGATCCCCTTAATCCCATGTTTATGGATCCAAGATAGTTAACTCGTGCTAACGATTGAATTTTCTAAATTATATAACTATCTCTCTCGATGATAATTAAATCTATTCAATAGGGCCAATTCACCTATTTTTAAGCAAATTCGTTATCAACCTTCATGAACGCATTCACACAAGAAATTCTAATATGTTTCCTCGAAATTCCACCAATGTGACCGCAATAACCACAAGTTTATCTTTAAATCTTGTCTAAATTAGTGTTCTATGTTGTCTAAATCTAATTCATGTTCTCCTCTCTCGAATCAAACATAAACCAATAGATAAATTCACCAATTGATCATAAAGGCAAATAAAAATAACCCAAAAACATAAAATTAACACAAATCAATTACTACAAACTCGGATCCATTCACATAGAATCAAAGTTCACAATCGGGATCCATAAATCGTCCCAAGTAATAAGGGTTTAGCTACTCATGGAAATAAAAATTAAAAGAAATAAATAAAACTAAATATATAACCGGGTTTGAGAGAAATAAGTTGAAACCTTCACTCTCTTGAGTTCTTCAATTTCTTCTCCAACTTTCTTTGTTGTGGCTTCAATCTTCTCTCTTCCTCTTTTTCCTCATCTTAAAACCTGCTTATATAGAGTATTTTTCTCCTCAAAGTCGTGAGTAAGGCCCAAGTGTAATGGGTTTCCAAGTCCTAGTCACATTGGCATTCGCGTGTAAAACATGACAGCCTGCCAGTGTCGACTATTTTGGCCATAACTTTCTCGTCCGATGTCCGATCGAGGGATTCAAAATCCTGTGGAAACTAGACAAAATTATCTACAATTAATACAGAAATAGCCTTTCCCAAATTCCATATTTTTCGAGGTCAAAATTCATCCTCAATCTTTAGCCAAATTTTGTTATCGTCCCCGAACTTAGAAACTTTCGTTATCTTAATATTTCTTTCCTTCTTTTGGCCATTTCCACTCCAATTTTGCTCCACTTTCTTCCAAATCTGATTTTTCTCCTAAAATAATAATAAATTGCAAAACTTAGGCACGAAATAAATAGGAAATAAAACTAATTGGAGTTTAACGACCCTAAATAAGGGCGTAAAACGCACTTATCAACACCCCCAAACTTAACTCTTGTTCGCCCTCGAACAAGAAACTCGGGCAACACAATGAAACAATCACGCACTAAACTCTAACCACAGGCAAAACTCAAACAAGAGTGTGTTAGGGGATGAATTTTAATGTATTTTTATGAGCATGAAGAGAGAGAATGAGTGGAGTTGGATGGTGGAGATTTAATGAGTGGAGAGATATATGGATGTGATTTGTTTGATCAAATTTGAAATTTGAAAAAAATGTATTAAAATGCATTAAAATAGTGATGCTAACACCCTCCAAGTCAAGTAATGTACCATTCGCCTCAGGTTAATTAAATACTTACAGAACCTCCAGGGGATCAAATAGACATTCGCCAAGCTATTCACTTACCATGCACACGACGTTCGGTGTGTGTGCTAGTCATGGCTCGACTCAAATCCACGTCAAAATCTAATCAAAGAATGCACAATACAAAACCATGCCCATTTCTCCCTGTGCTAAGATTATTTTCACCCCGCTTGTAGGATTCACTCCTTATACTTTTCTCTCAATTCCCCGAGGTGTTTTACTCGATGTGGTGTTCTAAAAATAAATGCATTTTCCCACACAAGATGTTAAGTAGAAGTAACTGGATTTTAAAAGAATTACCGTTATCCGTCCATCCATCTCTACCTCCAAGTTTCCAAATCTCTAGCTTTTGAGCCTTTTCCGAACACTTCAAACCCCTATCAATTTTTATTTCCCAATTTTTCTCTCTCCTCTTTTTTTTTCTTTTTCTCTTTTTTTTTTTTTTTTATGAAATGCAAAATGTAATGCAATGCAATGCAATGCCTCAACAATAATGCTTTCTCAAGGACTCGTGTAGCAAGTGTTAGGTCGATGACTCCCAAGCTCGTCACTCAAAGCATCAGGTAAAATACCCCTCAGACTTAATCACTCGAGTCAATGAGGCAAGAGAATAGGGCACAGATGAAGTGAATGCAAATGATTTTTCTTTTTTTTTTTTTTTGGATTCTGATAGCATTGGTCAGTGTCGGGGCAAACTCACAAACTAAAGATTCTTCAACTTAGAGCAAAAACATCAAAGCATCAAATTGCAATTCCCCCAACATGAAGTCACTAATCTTACCACCCCCAAACTTAACCTTTTAGCTAATTTGGTCCTACAATTCAGTCTGGTAAAATTGCATATTTCTACTAGTCGAGTTGTGTATTACAGGCAATATGAGGGACACAACATCTAGATCAAAATCAAATTTAAATCCAAGTCAAGCCATGACCATGTGCTCATATAAGATTAGTCGTGCAGCACTAAGTGACATGAAAAGTTTAAAAGGATTAAGTGATGTTATAAAGGTCCAACTGTCGCTCTATTTCAATTTTTTCCCAAAAGAAACAAGCATCAGCGATACGCTACTTGACAATCACAGACGAGAAAATTTTCTTTTTCCTTTTTTTTTGAGAAAAGAAAAAAAGACACAAATATTACGACTCATAATTAAATACACATACAAAAATTTAAAATCACAACCCCAAACTTAAAACTAACATTGTCCTCAATGTAGAAACCAAGAAAAAAGAAGAGAAAAGCTACTAAACGTCCCAGCAGATTAGTTGTGGCATCAGGGCGCGTTGGGTCATTGTGTCAAGGGTCTGGGCCTTACGATCAATTCTTCAAAACACACGCATCATGAGAAGCAATCATTTTATTAAAAATAAACATGCACTCACACTAAGAAAAAGATAAGAAAAATAAAGTCAAGCATGCAAAGCACGCATTGAGAGAAATAAAGAAAAAGAAAGAAACATTGGGTTGTGTAACACCCCGATTTTTAAATATCGGAGAGTTACTAAATTAGCCTTTACTTAATTGAAATGCGAAAAATTGACGATAAATTTTTTTTGTAACCTTTTCAATAATAATAATAATAATAATAATAATAATAATAATAATAATAATAATAATAATAATAATAATAATAATAGCAATAGCAATAATGATAATAATATTAGGAATAACATTCATTTTTTTTAAATAAACAAATTAAATCTTCTAAACTATATGCGGAAGCTCAAAAATAATATACTACTAAGTTTTGAACGATTTTCTAATAAAAGGTAACTAATTTAACATAGTAATAAAGTCGATGATGTCGCCCTGCCTCACGCAGCCTCACCGGACTCCTTAATCTGAAAAAAAGGTTTAAAATATTTGAGGTGAGTATAACGTTGTTATACTCAGTGGTGCACAGTAGAAAAACGTTGCACCATATCACATACCCATATACGAAATTACAATTAGAGGCAATTAAACTATAGAAAAGTTGAATGTTGGAAACTCCCGTCCAACGTGGGGAAAAGTCGCTATGACCATCCAAATGGCCCTTAACACCATTCCATAGAAAATATGGTACTTAACACCATCACATGTATGTCATATAGCAAATATACCACAAATTATAATAGCACGTACAGGACATGATGTGGATTTTAGAGTAACCAATCGCTTTCAAAAATAAAAAAATAAAACATTTGCAAGAAGTAACACAATTTTGCATAAAGTAAAATCATTTTGCATAAAATAAACCCCACCTCAATTCAGAGTTCTCGAAATTTCCTGAAATTAGGGCTGGTGTGATGCTAGCTCCTCTACGGACTTTGCATGTCGTCTAATAGAAGAAATTAAACATAACTTTAGTAATTAAATCTTAAAATTGACTTTAATAATTTATTCGGGTCTTATAGAATTTAATTTAAAAGTTTTAGGGCCTAATAGCAAACTTTAAAAGTTACTTTGAGCTTAATTGAGGGAGAAGTATTGATTTGAGGGTGTAAAAAGACGTAATTAGCCAACTAGGATTAATTCGAAGCCCGATCGAAACTTTAGGGGTTAGAATTGAACTTTTCAAAACTTAATTTGGACTTGATTGAAAGAAATCGGTGATCTAGGGACTTCTTTGAAGCTAATTTAGAACTTAGGGGTTGACTGCAATTACTATGAGTCAAATGGGAGTCAATTGAAGTAGTTCCAAGATGTTGAAAACTTAGTTTGAGCTTTTATAACTTGATTGGACTCAATTGCAGGGAATAGCTGGCTTTAGGGACCAACTTGCAAGGGACTCGATTCTATAGGGATTGGGATTGCAAAATTCCCTTAATTGAAAGTCAAAATCAGCATTGGTCCCCATCCCTTCACATTCATACAATACAAACACAACAAGAGGAAGAACAAAAAAACTCCGGCGAAGCCTCTGCCGGGATCACCGCCGCTCATCATGACCGTCGGTAACCACCAGTCGACCGCCAGGGTGCGGTGACTCCGAGGATAGCGGCCACCGCAGTCTGTGTTATGCCGAGATTGGGTCTCAATCGACGGCAATCGAGCCAAAACTCCGGCGAGTTTGAGCTTCTCCGGCCAAATTTGGTCAACTACAATTCATGTTATGGGTTCTTCTACCCTCTATGGTTGATTTGGAAGCCAGGTATGGAAGAAATTGAGGTTGAGGATGCATAGCCATGGCCGATTCCCTCTCTCAGTTGTACTAAAAATTTCGTCCCTCTTCTCTCTTTCTTTTTTTCTTTTTTTTTTGATGAGGATGATGAACAGATGCTAGACCACAATCTTACATACATAGTTTGAGGAAATTTCGGGGCTTGAGGATTCGATTGTAGGCATACATATATATATATATATATATATATATATTCTTTCCCGTGCTTGAATTGTGGTTGGGTGCTTAATAGTATGTATTGTGTGTACATGTGCGTGTATTACGCCATTTACACCCTAGGCAGATGAATCTAGCGAGAAATCAATTGTTTTGTTCCAAGCAGTAAGCGGTATATGAACGACATTGTCGGCAAGAACAAGGAGTTAAAAGGATTACCTTGTTTTGATATGTATTTGCTCAGAGTTGTGAGCGATCTCCTCGGGTTCTTGAAGCTGTAGGTCGAAACGGGAGTTTGGTGTTTGCTCGAGGAAGAAAACGTGACTTATGGGAGTTTATGAAGTGGAGTATATCTAGTTGAGAGAGAGACGTGGACTGGAGGGGGAGGAAGAATCCTACGTATCTTAAAATTCAAACTGATATGCCTAGCAGTTGGGATCGTTTCCGAAGATAAGCCGATTGTTTGATTTATTATTATTATTTTTTGGAATAATGATAATACTAATAATAATAATACTAACAGCGATAAAAATGTTGATATAATTATAATGATAATAATAATAATAATTACGGTAATAATAAGCTTCCAAAATGATAAAGAGTTTGATTATTCATGATGGATCGACCCAATACAGATAGGATGGCTTTTAACTTATCAGTGGCCTAAAGCCCAATTTTATCTTGGCCCGTAAAAAATATTTGACCTGATTAACTATTAAGTTTTTATTTTATTTTTGTTCTGCTAAGTTATTTATTGACTGAAATTCTCATTTTAAGCTGGAAGTCGTAATGACGTCGTAAAGCTTTGAACATTTAAAATTTTCTATTGCGGTCATTATAGGTTGCCTCCCAATAAGCGCTTTATTTATAGTCTAGAGCTCGATTTTTGTGACAATGGTCATGGAGGTTTGAAACGGATTTGGGAATTCTTGTCTTTATTGACGTTGCCTTCCCGATTCTTTTCCAACTTTTTCCTCTTCCATTTAGGCATCCACAATTCATGCAAATTGCTTTGAACTTTCTGATCGGGCTTGTCTGGTTCAACATCCTTTTTTCTAGTTGCCTTGAGTTCGAAACAACTTTCACTTTGAAATTCTTTGTTTTCTCCTTTATGAATGTTGAATATGACTTTCTCCTCATCAACCCTTAAAATTAGCTCTCCTTTTTCCACATCAATTAGGGCTCATACAGTGGCTAGGAATGGTCGTCCAAGAATGAGTGGCATTTTGATATCCTCTTCAATGTCCATTATCATAAAGTCCGCGGGAAAAATAAATTTTCCCACTTTTACAAGGACATCCTCTACTATGCCATATGGAGGTTTGATTGTTCGATCTGCTAGCTGCAATGTCACTATCGTCTGCTTTGGCTCGCCTAATCCAAGTTTCCTGTAAACAGACAGTGGCATTAAATTTACGCTGGCACCTAAATCACATAAAGATCTATCAAAATTTATATTACCAATATTGCAAGGGATAGAAAAACTCCCTGGATCTTTTAGTTTTGGTGGCAGCTTATTCTGCAAGATTGCACTGCATTCTTCTATCAATGCCACAGTTTCGAACTCCTCCAATTTTGTAACACCCCAAGTCTAGAAACCTAGACCTGAAAGCATTATCGGTTACTTCACTTTAAAATTCGGAATAGATAAATTAACTTATGACATATTTATTTTCTTGTTTAATAAAACCTACAGAAATTTTGATAGCTTTTTTTTTTCTACAAATTTAACATAACCGGCCTGCTAGAAGAATCACCGTCCTCATAGAAATTTTCAAGAAAGGAATAAAATAGTTTTCCAAAATCCTCAAATTGAGAAATTAAAAGAATCATAAATACAAATCTTTTGTCCAAAAATGAAAATACTTCAATCTGGTCGATTAGTTTAAAATGATGAGCAACTCATCTCAACCAATACACATGTTTGCTAACTTTCAGATTTTTTTTAAAAAAACCGAGTACTGTCTGTGTCTGCCTCCAAGCGATCTCCTCGGCCATTTAGCTTTCATCACCTATAAAGTAGGAAAAAGTATACGTGTGAGCTAAAGCTCAGTAAGTAAACCCCATGCACATGATGCATGCTTATGATGTGCAGTGCATTGAATACATTTTCAATTTATGTATCCCACTTTCTTTAACACTTCGAAAATCATTCAAATCCTTCCATTTCCTTTCAAAATATTTCACTTCTTTCAAAAATACTTCCTTTCAATCGTGAGCTCACTTGGTGTATCCTCTAGCCAATCGACCTTGATGGGCCATTCTTAGTTGGAACCAGAAAACATTCTACCGGTAGGTACCGCAAAGCGGTAAAACTTTCATTACTTTCACTTTCACATTTCTTTCGCTTTCACGTTACTTTCGGTCTGGTACGCCGGTCCCCCGCTCCCCATTTCCCACTCACCCCTTTCATGACGTAGAGGTACACCCATTCTTTCTTAAAACTTGAGATAACTTTCTTTCAAAACTTGCACTTTTCAACCGAAACGTTATTCTTTCAAACCATTGACCAAACGTGCTCATGGATGCAATGGTTTAATGTTTATGCATGTTTGATCATTGCTTAGCATGTATAGTGCTTATACAACATAAAACAAATAGTGCTAAAATCATACATCATTGCAAAGAGGCCACATAAGCACATCAACTTACCTTAACCCATTCATCTTACATGCAACTACGGAAAGTTTACTTACCTTAAATCCATAGCAATTTACTTTGAGAAGCAAGTGGAGGTGTCCTTAGCCGCTCACGAATCAACGTGCCAACGATCCTAATTCGTCATCATTTAGTTTAACGTCATTGATTCCTAGGACTTTATCTTATAACTGCGATACATTACTATACCATCTTAGGTTATTCGTCACCACTCCACATACATGTATTTACACACGTAATAAGTCCTAGAAGAGTAATAAGAACATTAACGACATGCTTTCTAAAGAATTACCACATTGAATTCAAGTTAGTCCGTCAATCCCAACAAGAATTGGCATAACCCACAAATTAAAGCATGAAGTCATATAATTCCAATTTGGTCCAATAACTAACTCATAGAGATGCCTCATTGATTAAAATCACCTCTAAATTCTGATTGTAGAAGCCACAGTAAGTTTTCAACTCTAACCACAGAAACTATGAAAGATATTCTGGTTTATAGAATTATTTTAAATAGCAAACGATATCATAAAATTCTAAAATTTATGTAGAAGTTAGAAAACTCATGTATATTCATCATACTTAAAATTAGCTCATGGGAATTACGTTTACAGCATCAAACAATTTTTGATCCGGGAAAAACCCTGTTCTCGGGTACAACCTGCCCATGCTTACTAAAAGTGTGATAAAAACCTCTACATGTCACCAAATGATGTCAAATCAATTTCAAATGATAGATAACTCATAGAGGATCACTTTTTGACTTTGAATCACCAAGAAATGCCCTTTATGCTAAAAGTTATGGCATTTCAAAGTTAAGTGCAGAAACTGAGAAAAATCACACTTTACACAATACATTGGTTTTTTTTTTTTTTTTTTTTGTTTTTGTTTCAAGCAACTCATCGAACACTTTAATGGCTTAGTGAAACATTGGCTGGTCTTAATCCTACATGTATCATCACATCATGCCCATATATTTCCAACAATAAGAACTCAAGCACAAGACATAATATCACACTAAATCTTTCACTCTATTCAAGATCCACTCTAATCAGAGAAGCTGGAAAGGTTTCTGCTCGGGGCAGCAAACTTTGAAAAATCATTTTAAATCGGAAACGATGTCGTAAAATCATGAAATTCATATCAGAGGTGGAAGACCCTTGTATGTTTAACGTACTTGAAAATTAGCTCATTATAAGCACATTTAGAGCGTCAAAACCATTTTTTTAACCATGCAAAACCCTGTTCTCGGGTGGAATTTGCCCAGTCTCACGAGAAGTATCATAAAATCTTCCACGGGGCTCCGAATGATGTCAAACCAGTTCTAGATGATATATAACTCATAGGGGGTCGTTTTACAATTTGAATCATCCATAAAATCAACTTAGAGCAAAAGTTATGTGATTTCAAAGAAAAGGGCAGAAGCTGGAAAAATCACAGTTTGAATAACACATTGGTTTTTCTTTCACGAAATTCATCAAACACCTTGATGGCTTAAAGGAGTATACATATATCTAGCTTGAAGAATCAAACAACTTACTTTTCTCCAATCGTCAAAGTTTCAATTAATCCATAAACTTCAAGTATTAACCCTAACAAAACTATTCTATGGTAGAATTAGACAACAAGAGGATATTACCTTAGTAGAAGCAAATTGAGGGCACAAGAAGAGAGAAGATGCGAGGTTGTTCAAGGAAGCCGTGAGATGGATGAAGTTGAGGCGTGAGAGAGATTGTGAGATAGAGGGCAAACGTGATTCATAATATGAGTCTTTGGGTTGTTTAGTTGGGTTTTATATCATGAACTTTAATTGGGCCTCCACCCTTAAGTCTTTAGGTGTATTTTGGTCCAATAAGAAAATTTTATCTTGGGTTAAGAATACTAGATGTAATATTGGATTTTAAAATTTAGGACTCAGGAATAGGGTCAAATAAATTAACCCTGAAATTAAAATGTACCACTCGACTTTATCATTATTGTTTTCTTTTGTTCAATCATAAGCAAGTAGCAAAACATTTAAATTGCAAATAATTTAAACACAAACGTAATAACATAACACTTAAGCTCATTCTCATCAAATCAAACATTCTAATTGACACATTGAGCATAATGGTGTTCGAGGCCCTCCACTGCAAAACAAAAGTCAATAATTGTCAATAATAAGTATTGATTACAATTTAAAATATTCAATTCACTTATTGTGGAGTAAAATAAATAATTTTATAAAATAATTCATAAATACACGTATGTTGACATGCGGTGTTACAAATTTTCTTTTCTTTGATAGCATCTCCTCCATGAACTTCAAATACAGTGGCGTTTGAGCTAGAGCCTCTGATGATGGAATGTTAATGTGCAGCTTCTTGAAAATCTCTAGAAATTTGGCAAATTGTTTGTCCAGTTTACTCTTCTGCAGTCTCTAAGGATAGGGAATCCAGGGAACGTAAGCCTTGATTGGATGTGGCCTCTTTTCCTCATTTTTGTCCACCCTTGGTCCTTTATCCGATGACTCGACTGTTTTCTGTTGTTCTTTATTCTCATCTCAATTGCATTTGGCACAGCTCCTTCCTTACTTATTACTTCTATCTCAGGCAATTTAAGCTCACTTCTAGTGGTGATGGCATTGACTTGCTTTGGGTTGGTCGCCGTATCAGTTGGTAGAGTACCCGGGGGGCGCGCTGGCACTGCAGTTGCTAAGTGCCCAACTTGAGTCTCCAAATTCTTGATTGCAGCATTTTAGTTTTGGAGAGTGTGCTCAGTCTTTTGTATAAAGTTGTTGTTGGCTTCCATGTATTCGGCCAACATTTCTTCCAACGAGCTTTTCCTTTCCTGTAGCTGATTAAATCCAGGTGGCCTCATTCCTGCGTTGTTGTCCTTCCAAGAGAAGTTCGGGTGTTGTCTCCATCCTGGGTTATACGTTTGAGAGTACGACCCATATGGTGGCATTTGATTATTTCCAGCGAAGAGTGCCTACTGATCAATTGGTAAGTTTGAATGGGCCACGGGGCACTCTATAGTAACATGGTTAGTGTAGCAAATATCACAAATAGCACTCGACTGGGCCATGTTAGTTGTAGGCAAAGTCATATTATCCAATTTCTTGGAAAGAGCTATCATTTGCGCTGTGAGTGATGTCACGGCATCCACTTCATGAATTCTAACATGCTTTGGCAGCGACCGATCGGAGTACCACTAATAACTATTTGCAGCCACATTCTCGAAAATAGAGACTGCTTCGTCATACATTTTATCCATGAGTGAGCCTCCTGCAGCCGAGTCTGCGTGCTTCTTATTCATCACTCAACCCGTTATAAAAGGTTTGCACGATGAGCCAGTCGGGTATGCCATGATTTGGGCAGTGTCTCAGCAAGTCATTGAATCGCTCCCATGCTTCAAAAATAGATTCTCCATAGTGCTGGGAAAATGAGGTTATTTCATGCCTTATTTTTAACATCCTGCCTGGAGGGAAGAATTTGGTGAAGAATTTCTGACACAAATTAGCCCAACTAGTAACTGAATTGGCAGGTAGAGTATAAAACCATGTTCTTGCCTTTCCAACCAAAGACAATGAGAACAACTTCATTTTAATAGCCTCTTGCGGCACTCCATTAATTTTGAACATATCGCAGATTTCTAAAAACCTGCTTATGTGCTCATGGGGATCCTCCTCCTACAGCGCATGGAATTGTACCATTTGTTGGACAAGCTGAATGGTTCCCGGCTTGATCTCATAGTTATTAGTTGGAATCGCAGGAGGGACCAAGCAAGTGAGATTATTCCCAACTGTCGGTGTGACATATTTCCTCAACGGACGAGCTGGGTTAGCTACACGCCGTTCTTCTTCTTCAGCCATCTCCGGTCCTTGTTGCTTTCTCTTAGCTTCTCTCGCTTCTCTTGATGTATGCCAAAATGTGCGCTCTATCTCAGGATCAAAAGGCACGAACTCAAATAATGGGTTCGATCTCATGTTTAGCACGCAAATCTGCAATAAAAAACAAGTAAAATTTAAATGACTAATAAAAATAAAATCAAATTAAAGCAATAATTGACTAGTATCGATATCAATTACGAAGTCCCCGGCAACGGCGCCAAAAACTTGTTCGCTTAAAAATAGTGTAATGTGAAACCGCAAGTGTACGGGTCGAACAAGTAGTAAAGTGAATGTGAGTCCACGTGTCGATCCCACAGAGACTTGTGTTGAGCACCGAAATTGTCAATTTATCACTTTATTTGACGGATCAATTTAATTGGTGTAATAATACTGAATCTAAATAAAATACGAGGAGAATAATGCTCTACTAAATCTATTGTGCAAGAATTAAAAGGATTGTAGATTAAATCAAAGTATTTAAAGACTTGGGACTCATTACTTCACCCAATTGATCCCCTTAATCCCATGTTTATGGATCCAAGATAGTTAACTCGTGCTAACGATCGAATTTTCTAAATTATATAACTATCTCTCTCGATGATAATTAAATCTATTCAATTGGACCAATTCACCTATTTCTAAGCAAATTCGTTATCAACCTTCATGAACGCATTCACACAAGAAATTCTAATAGGTTTCCTTGAAATTCCACCTATGTGACCGAACTAACCACAAGTTTATCTCTAAATCTTGTCTAATTACTGGAAACTCGGATCCATTCACATAGAATTAAAGTTCACAATCGGGATCCATAAATCGTCCCAAGTAATAAGGGTTTAGCTATTCATGGAATTGAAATAAAAATTAAAATTAGTAAATAAAACTAAATACTTAATCGGGTTTGAGAGAAATAAGTTGAAGCATTCAATCTCTTGAGTTCTTCAATTTCTTCTCCAACTTGCTTTGTTGTGGCTTCAATCTTCTCTCTTCCTCTTTTTCCTCCTCTTAAAACCTGCTTATATAGAGTCTTTTTCTCCTCAAAGTCGTGAGTAAGGTCCAAGTGTAATGGGATTCCAAGTCCTAGTCACATTGGCATTCGCGCGTAAAACAGGACAGCGTGGCAGTGTCGACTATTGTGGCCATAACTTCCTCGTCCAGTGTCCGATTGAGGTGATTCAAAATCTTGTACAAACTAGACAAAATTATATGCAATTAATACAGAAATAGCCTTTCCCAAATTCCATATTTTTCTAGGTCAAAATTCATCCTCAATCTTTAGCCAAATTTCGTTATCGTCCCCGAACTTGGAAACTTTCCTTATCTTAGTATTTCTTTCCTTCTTTTGGCCATTTCCACTCCAATTTTGCTCCACTTTCTTCCAAATCTGATTTTTCTCCTAAAATAATAATAAAAAAAGCTTGGAACGAATTGATACAAACTATCAAAATTAGTAGGCTCAATAAAGAAATTGGAGACTTAGATTTACAGATGTCAACTTGTTGAAAGACCTCATGGTACCTTTACTAGCAACACAGAAATAAATCCATGAGAGCAAGTGAATGCCATTTATAGTGTTAAATATGAGGAAATCCAAGTGCCACCATTTGTTGCAAATACCTTGTCATATATGCCAGTAAAAGCTTACGTTCCTCCAATTCCATTCCCTCAAAGGCTAAGAGCACATTTGAAAAAAGTTGAGGTATAAGCCATAACAGCAAAAAGTGGAGTGCAATTTTTAGAAATTCATGTGAAAAGGCCAGGGAAACAAGATGAAAGTGCAGTAAATGAAGAACCCAATATAGAAGAAGAATCAACTAAGCCATCAGTGGAGGAATGGACTGAGAATAAATAGAAGCAACTGAGAAAAATGCCTCAACTCTAATGAAAGCATATGTGCCAACTATCCTCTTTCCTCAAAGACTTCAAAAGCACGAGTTTGACAAGCAATTTTATAATTGTTGTGATCGCTTGTTAATTCCTACGTATGTTAATGCATCTAATTAAGGAATATTCTAGCTATGCAAAGAGATATGGTAGTTGATTTGATTAGATATGATTGATTTGAACTCGAGAGAGGTAAATTATATTATTTTTGTGAATTCGATCTAACACACTTTGAGATTAGAAATTGAGAGGACAAATCAAAATGGATGTCTAGAGATAAATCGGGATTCCCAACTTCACTCTCCATTTATTCAAACAACTCTTTTTAATTTGCAATTTATGTATAATCTTTCGTTAAAAAATCCAATCTTTAATCTTTATATTTTTACTTGTTTTTGTTGAGATTAGTTTAAACCAATATTGAGTAAATTAGTCCTCACGGGTACGATATCCGGACTCTAAAAGTCGACTCTACTACTTGTTTACGATATCTGACAAGTGCACTTATTTAGGACCTTTAAATGTGTGTTTATATTATTTTTATGTTGATTTGATACCTAAGTTTAGTTAAATATTGTTGTTTTAGGAATAAAATGGAGAATGAAGAAGATTGAGCGAAAACGAAGTCAAAAGAGGCGAAAAAGGACTAAAGAAATCAAGAAACTCAAAGTCGGGGATCAAAGTGAACATATAAATTGAAGTTCAAGGACCCGGGAGGAGATATGGCCACAGAATACATGCATATTTCGTCCAGAAATTCAACAGAAGGTCGAGTACGGCCATATATATCCAAGATACGGCCGTAACCTGCCCAATTGTAGCTTTCCTAATCTGTTTTGGACTCCATTTTTGGTAATTGTCAGGCTACTTCTCCTACACGAAATTGCAACCTCTTGGAGACCTAATTATACCTATTTAAAAAGGATTAGAGCACAAGAAAGGGAGAGAAGCATTATACACAAAAGATGAGTAAGGATTATTAGAGCTTTTGAGGAAGGATTGAAGATTGAAGTTAAAACCAATATCATCTAAGATCCAGTTATGGCTTCTTCTTCTTATTTTTCTTCTTTCACGTTTAATATGCTAGGCTAAACACCTAATGAGTGCTAGCGTTTGATGACCTTTGTTGATTGATTCGTGTTTTAGATTATTAGTTTATGTTTTGAATAGATTATCTTCAACCGAATACTTGTTCTACAAATTTCCAATTGAATGCTTTATATTTTACAACTTATGCGCAAAGTTGAGATTTGTGACTTGTTTATTGCTTCGAGAGAACGTAGATGAATTAAACTGTAAAATTGGAAATCATAGGGTTTGATAGAGGACGAGAGTGCCGCTATGCCTTATGCGATATTTGTGTCAATTTCTTGAGTCTAATGCATTTGTGTGCAAATCATTAAGCTAGAGATAGTTAATATTGCATGTGAATAGGTGAATTTGCTTGAGAGAGACTTTCATTACATTAGGAAATTCCATCGTCTAGATCTATTATTCGTGTCAATTAATGATCCTAATTTGAATTAATTGCAAAGTGGATTCAAAACCCTAGTACTAGTTTTCTCTACTTGTTTCCATTCATTATTTATCTTAAACTCAATTTTCTATCTTGTTTTGCAATTTAGTTTAGAATTTAGTTTTACAATTCTTGAAAACCAACTTCAAATCTTTTGTTTCGGTTAAAGTTGGGGAATTAATGGGTAACCAATAGTCCTCGTGGGTTCGACACTCTATTCATCATTATATTACTTGTCACGACCCGTTCACTTGCGTGAAAAACGTGCAACAACATCGTCCACTTGCGATTCATATTTGCACAATAGTTGTCAACCCAATGAGAGTATTTCAAAGGTTTCTTGATAGGCAGCTACGGTGGATTTTGTTTGAGGCAAGTTAAAGCTCAGAAGGATCTTCATAATTTGTTGGCCCAAATCGTAGATGAATTGCTTTTGTAAATTCTACCCAAGTAAAAGGACCACCAAAATTTGTTAGCTAACGGTATCATTATAGTGCAATTCCTTCCAGGTGGAAGGACGCCAATTGCACTTGTTGATCTATGGCTATATTCTTGAAATCAAAGAATTGTTCAGCTTTATAGATACACCCTCTCCATTGAAATTTGGGAAGGTTTGTTTGAGTTGATGGTGGCATTCGGGAAGTTTAGGAATATTATGTGCTGGGGGTGGTCGTGCTGTATGGTGAGAAGATTCAGCAATGAAAGGATTTAATTTTGAAGGCTCGTAGGGATTAGAGTTCGACCAAGACTATTTGTAAAATACCATGGACTTGGTCTAAGTTGGACTCATGACATCCCAAAATTTCTTGAATTTCATTGTGGAATTCAGCATTATTGATTTCTAGTGGCCATGCTTGGACCTTGCTCTGATATAAAAAATGATAAGAATTTTTGTGTTGTGAGCAAAAAAAGTGGGAACAGTGATGGCGTCCGGAGAAGGAAATAGAAGAATAGGGAGAGAGGAATGATAAGTATTATTGCTTCATAATCGTTACAATTTAGAAAATCCTTTAAATGAACTTCTGTGTAACAACCCTCTAACTTGGAAATAGAGAAATCACATGAAAATAGGGAAACTAATTATTAGTGGGCTTGGTTGAGTCAATAACGGTGATATAATACAAAGACTTGGTCAAGTTGGTTGTATCAAAGGCAACCCATTTTTCTTTCCCTTTTATTTTATTTTGTCTTACATCTTATATAGTTTTAGGTTTTCTATCACAGTATATAGGCACGTTTAATTTTATTCAAAATTTTTTGTCTTTTTCAGTTGTTTTTCCAATTTTTCACCTCAAAATTGGAAAAGTCATCATCCTAGCAACAGTAGAGAAGGCGGCCCCGATAGATAGACTACGCCTACCACCACTTTGATTCGATGTTCCAATCAAATTCCTATGGAGTTTCTAATCCATTCTCTTTTATTGTTTTTTAATCTACATTAGGGGCAGTGTAGAATCTAAATGGGGTGGGTAGGGTCGAATGTGATATTTTTATTTGTTTAATGTCTGATTTTTGTGTCATGTGGCTTGTCTTGAGATGTGCTTATTTAGTTTTATCTTTTTCTATATGTTTTAGTGGTTGTGTCTTGGTTACCCATGGGAATGAAACTCATTCTTAAAAAAATTTTAGAGTTGTGAAGTTGCTTAGCCGGAATTGGATCTCAGGTAATGAAAATGTTGAAAATTTTTGCTTTTCCATGCATAATTGTCTATTTCTAGAGTGCTTCAGTGAGGTGATTTTCCACAATTTTCTGGGCATGACTAAAAATTTAGCTTTGTTGAAGATAGTTTTTCCTTAGTAAACATGTTCATTGATAATTTCATGACCAATTGACTGTCCCACCCATAGTAACCTGGAAGTGCCAATTGCTAGCAAGATGTGTAGAGCTTAAGCTTGCTGTGTGTGATGGATGTGGTGTTGATGGAAAGGGTGGTGGTGCTTGGTGGTTGTGGTGGAGATGGTGGAGGTTATGGTGGTGTATGTACGTGTGTGATTGTGTTGCAACTATGTTTGTGAAATCAAATGAAAATGGTAAAGAACTAACAATTAATTGAGAGAGTGTAATACTAAATAAAAAAAAAATTAGAATACAGATGTAAATAAAAAGGTTAAGAAATCTTACCACTTGAAACTTGCTTGATTTGTTGAATGAGAATGGATGGAATGAGGTAGACGATGAGAATGTTAATGGGGTTAGGGTTTGAAAGAATTCAATCAATAAGTACTTAAAGGGTATTCTAGAGTAAGAATTTGGTTAGGGAATTCCTATTGGGCTAGAACACAATTGGGCCACAAATGGGCTATTAGCTAGATTAAATAGACTCTACACTCAAGTTGGACTATAAATTGGGCTTTAGTGAATAAAAAAATCTTTAGGTACTAAAATGAACAAATTTGAAAGTTTAGTCCTCAAACGTAAATTTGAAAAATAAATAAATTTTTATAAATTATTTTCTTATAATAATTAAATATAATAATAAATAATGTAACATTCGGCTAGGTGGACATACACTATTAAATTCTATAGGTGAAGTCGTAGCGACACATTTGAGATTTTATATAATTAAATATTTTTATTTAAGGAAATTCGCAGCCACTGCACTCATTAAGCCAGTCTATTCCAAGTACTAATTGCTTAATTTTATCACTATTTTAAAATCCGGTCTGACCTGGCTAGTTGGACTGGAAAACCCACGACCCGGCTGAAAAAGGGGATCGGGTAACACCAAAAACCAAATTGGTTAAATTCGGTCAATAACCTACAACTCGTGAAACTCTGATGACCCATGAGATCCAGGACCGATTCTTACCCTGGTTTTTAGATTTTCTTCCATATGAATTCAATTTTTGTATGTACCGTGTATACTTCTGTTGATTTTTCGTTGTAGAAATTGATTAAATCGGGTTGTTGAGCATATGTGGATTCTATTTTGTTAACCTCTTCTACTTAGGATGACTTTTGATTTGATTGACGTATCAAATGGGATTGTCCAACTCTAAAATAACTGCTTTGGTTGAAAAATATGATATTTGCAATCATGATTGGTGTTTCAAATGCAAGTTCACTATTAGGCAAAGAGGAAGCTCATCTATTTGTCTGAGGTGCAAGTATGTTGAGTTAAACTTTTCTCTCTCCATACTTTTATCAGTTTCTATGCTCCTTTAATGGGATTTCTTTCGTACAACCACCCAAGATTTTCCAATTATCGTTGTTATATCTCTATGCCATTGTTTGAGATCATATTGAAAGAACCTGCTAATAATCTCTGCAGTACTTAAAGGATAATTATTGTTTAAACTTTCCACTTATAAGGTTTTGTAGTCTTCATTACCAGCAATTACCATTGTAAATATGCATATTGTATAACTTAAAGGAGACTGGAAAATTAATTTAGCTCTATTTAAGGAGAGTGGATTAACAAGTAATCAGATTTCTTATTGTTCTTTAATATGCATATTGAATTATTTTAATCTTTTCTAGAAGTGGTATACGGTTTGCTGGCAATGAAGACTACATGGTTTCTATTCACCTACTGTTTAATTGATTGTTCATCTCCTTTCACCAATTGGATTTATACCATTCTATGACTTGTCTATGTTTTTGTACTTGATATGCACTGTATGTATGGTATGATTTGTACGCAGACTAAGAATGTCACTCCAACTAATTGTTGGCTGATTATAATTGCAGCTTTAATTTTATGTATTTAATTGGATCTAGTCACTATACTCAATAACACTTACATGCGTTATCTCTGTTGTAGATTCTAATGGCTCCTACGAAATTGTGCTACGAGAAATACTTGGTCACTTCCCTTAAACGGCAGCTATTGTGGTTTGTGTTGTGCAGTCGTAGATTTTTTTGTATAGAACAATTCCAATCGTAATAGGCTTTTTTCGATGGTGCTCCAAGATGAGGACGTATAACAGTCATTGGAGATTTTTGGATTTTTTTTTATTTATTACCATGGGCATTAAAATGTAAGCATTGTACATAAAGAAAAAAGTTTGTAGTGTGTTTTATTAAAGTTCCTTTTTTAATAAAATGTTTCATATTCCTTGGCGAGGTGCACATATTCAGGCAATAGCTAAAAGAAAGCTAATTGAACAATTCAAGAATCTCATCGATTAGCATGTGTTGTACGCAATGAAGAAGTTTCATGTTCATCAATGTTATATATATATATATATATATATATACAGTTTTTGCATTTTGAAAAAAAATCAATTTAAATTCATTTCGACAACTTTGATTTGATTGGCTTCAGTTTTAGAAATAGGTTAATTAAATTATTTATTGACTTTGAAATTATCCATTTAAAATAATTTATAAAGATTATGAGATCATTGCAGATTACATTATTATCTTAATTTAATTTAATTTAATTTATATCCAACATAGTTGCCAAACCTTAATACTTATCTCCGTGCAAAGCTCATCCTTATCTTTAACTTCCCGATTTTATTATTATAAATAGTTGAACATTTTCTTTAAATGTTGTCTTTTAACTATCCACTACAATAAACATTATCTAATATAATTATGATTTATGTATGTTCTAATTACGATTTAGATAAATATAAATGTTTACTATTTTATCTTAAATTTAGATTCAACTGTTAAATAGACTTAGTTTTTTATTTTTTTTATGGAAATGGATAGAATTCTTTTTTAGCTAAAGGATTTTCATAGAAAATCGAAACTCGTCACCTAAAAACAAAATTAGTTCCGTTGATTATACTTATTTTTTGCGTAATGATTTTTCAGTTTGCAATATTAAATCGAAATTAATCACCTAAAAACAAAATTAACCCCATTGATTAGAATTCTTTTTTTTTGCTAAAGATTTGCAAATTTATAATAGAAAATCGAAAGTAATCGCCTAAAAACAAAATTAACCCCATTGATTAGAATTCTTTTTTCGCTAAAGATTTGTAAATTTATAATAGAAAATTGAAATTGATCACCTAAAAAAAATTTAACCCTATTGATTAGAATTCTTTTTTTGCTATACTTTTTTTTCTATTTCAATTTTTTTAAGGAATAAGCTTATCCACAAAATATGGCTATTATTATATTTAAAACGTGTCTTAATGGAAAATTTGTTTTATTGTCCACCATTGTAAAAAAGAGTTATTAAATTTTTTTTTTGGTTCTTAAATTATGAATATAACATATTTATAGGATTTTAATTTTTATCTTTTGGTTTCTCTTAGATAATATTTGATTTCAAAAATACAATTTAATTTTCATTTCTTAAAAGATTATGAGATCTTTGGTAATTGCTACTATTATCTTTTATGGTAACAACCTAGGTCCCAATTGATCGAGATTTGTAACGATTTACATATTATCTATTTGTGGTACTTTTTATTTCTCACCTTTTATTCTTCTTCTATTTTATTTTTTTGAAAGACTTTCTGACGTAGAAGAATAGAACTGTTGGATTTGCTCCAAATTCAACCCAGGGAAAGACTGGAAAACAATGAATGTGAGGTAAAAATGACAAAGTAAAATTTAAATGAGAGAGATAGAGTCCTGAATAAATATGCTCACCCAATTTAGGAATGGTTGAATCTGAGTATCGTGAGGCTGAATGTCCAAACTCCTCAATTTGAACTTAAGCCCATTATGTTTCAAATGTTGCAAACCATTGGACCATTTAGTAGGATGCCCACTGAAGATCATTATCTCCACATTAGGATTATTGAGGCGACCGACTCGTTTAACATGAATGGTGTTCTGGATAAAATTTTGAAACTTAAGTTGTTCCCATTTTCATTGAGGGATCGAGCCCGAGCTTGGTTAAATTCTTTACTACCCAATTCTATTGCTACATGGAATGACTTGGCCCAGAAATTCTTGATGAAGTATTTTCCACCAACCAAGAACGCTAAGTTAAGGAATGATATTACTTCTTTTCAACAATTTGCCGAGCAATCAATTTATTTTACTTGGGAAAGGTTTAAGGAGCTACTTAGGAGGCGTCCTCACCATGGGATTCCATGTTGGATTGAAGTGGAAACTTTCTACAATGGTCTTAATGCTCAAAGTAGGACTATCGTTGATGCAGTGACTCATCGAGCACTCTTTTCTAAGATGTATAACGAGGCTTATGAATTGTTAGAGAGGATGACCGCTAACGACTATCAATGGCCTATGGAAAGGATACCGACTAGGAAAAGAGTGGACGGTGTTCATGAAAAGAGTGAATTTTCAACTCTTACGGCTCAAGTGGAATCATTGGTGAATGCTTTGAAAAATCAACACTTGACTCGTCAACTGAGGGTCAATTTTGTCCAGGAAACGGGAGTGTTTTGTGCCTTTGTATTGGAGCTCATCTCTTTGATAGTTTTCCTTCAAATCCAGAATCGACTTGGTATGTGGCAAATTTGAACCATAGCAACACCCCCTGCTCCAATGTTTACAATGAAGGTTGGAATAGACTGCCAAACTTCTCTTGAAGCACTGAAAGAAGGGGTCAAGCTAGTGCTCCCATGCCTCAAAGGCCACAATTTCCAACAATGTTCCAACAATAACAAAAATTTGTCAACAGTCCAATTCATTGGAATCTTTGTTGATGGAGTACATGGTAAGGTGATAGGCATGAAACACGCGTGGAAAAACCCACAAGTGCACGAGTCGTGATCAAGTAATAAAGTGGATTTTGTGAGTCCGGTTGTCGTACCCACGGAGGATTGATATTCATAATCGAGCCACTTATTCTAGCATAAAAACAAAGCAATATACAAGACGGATGAAGAGCAAACTAAGCTATTCTGAAAGATAGACGAAACAACAACGTAAAATGGGAGAGAACGGGGATGAACTTGGATAAATGATAGTTGGGAGTCATGACTTCTCTTAACCATAGCTCAATCAGTCATCGTTTAAACATAACATATTGCTAATTTTCTATGTTAGACCCGACTTTCCAAACTTAGCCAATTGCCTCTCTCGAGTGTCAACCGCCCTAATCAATTGGCTTACCTACAATATTTGTACGTAGATGATCCCAACGATCATTGTGAAAGTAACGCAATGGATCAGCTATGGGTAGTAGAGTGTCTCCACCTATTCCATTTTGCAACCTGGGGCATTTGCTTCCGTGGTCTAAAATGCACTGCCTCTCTCAAGATTAACAAAAATCACAAACACATATTTGGTGATCAATAAAGTACATGGATAAAAACTCAAAAGAAAACACACATGAAAATGGGCAAGCAAATACAATTCCATAAACATATAAACTAACTAAATTAGATTAAGGTTCATCAATCATCCCAACATTACACAAATCTAGCTCATGACATAATACAATAAAAACACAAATGAAATGAAGGACGGAAAATGACAAGGACAAGCTAAGGAATCCCCCTTTTTGTGCTAACTCGTGATCAAGCTTACATCTTCACCATCTCCTCTTCTTGCTTTCTTAAACTTCTACTTCAAGCAACAACCCCAATTCAATCCTCAAACTAAAAGAAAAGAAGAAGAAATAAAGGCAGAAAAGAAAAGAGAAGAACTAAGACCCTAATCTAAAACTAAGAAGAGAGAAAAATTGGACTTCTACATTGGAGATGCATTGGGGTATATTAGGCCCCAAATTCGGTGCTTCACGTTGCCACAAAAGCCCCTCAAGTGGGAAAGGAGGGAGAAAAAAGGGAAAGAGAAGTTATTTCTCGCGCCAATTGTAAATTTTTGGGGGTTATGGCCGTAAATCCCTGAGTTAAGGGCCCAATACCATGGTTACGGCCTCAGTTGCGGGCGTAACCCGGCCTCAATTGGTTTTGGCCTTATTCTTCATCCAGAAATTGTAGGCGAGGTCCTCAAATTTCACTTTGTTGCATTTTGGTCTTCAACTTTTGACTTTCTTACAAAAAGGTCCTAAAATAATTGCATTCAAGTCCATCAACTTTTGGAAAGTTCATTTTGGTCCCCAGACTTTTGAAAATATGACGTTTTTAGTCATTGTTCTCTCATTTTGCTTCCTTTCCTTCCAAATCAGGTTGTTGACCTATATAGACGAAGTTTAGACAATTGTGAGTAGAAATCCGCTCATTTTGCTCCACTCTTAGGATATTTGAAATACCTAATGAGTGTCCCAAACACACTTATCATAAAGAATGATGCAGTGATTTAAAGTCAAGCCGCTTCACTTAGAAACCTTGAGAATCAAGTGGAACAAGTAGCTAATGAGGTTAGAAATTGACCTCCGATGGCACTTCCAAGTGATACCAAAATTCCAAAGAGAGAATGGAAAGAGCATTGCAAGGCAATAACCTTTAAAAGTCGAAAAACAATTGAAACACTTGAGAATAAGCAAAGGGACGAGAAAGTGCTCACGTTGAACAAAAAAGAATGGGAGAAAGGTCAAATGTCGAATGCAAAAGAGAGAAAAACTTTGGTGTAGGAGTACAACAATCTCTACAGAAAATAGACCGCCACCTCCATTTCCTTAATGGTTGCAAAACACAAAGGAAGACCATCAATTCAAGACGTTTTCAAATGTCCTTAAACAACTCCATATCAACATACCTCTTTTGGAAGCATTGGAACAAATGCCAATCTCTGTAAAGTTTATGAAAGACATTATGACAAAAAGATAGGATTTGGGAATTTGAGATGGTTGCTCTCACTCAGGAGTGTAGTGCGGCATTATAAAAGAAGCTTCCACTAAGCTTAAGGATCTGGGAAGTTTCACCATCCCGTACTCAATTGGAAATCAATATTTCAGCAAGGCATTGTGTGATTTAGGTGCAAGTATCAACCTTTTGCCTATGTTGATCTTCAAGAAGTTGGGGATTGGGGAAGCTAGGCCGACCACTATGTCTTTGAAATTGGCAAATCGGCCAATAGTCCACTCAAAAGGAAAGATTGAGGACATTTTGGTTAAGGCTGATAAGTTCATCTTCCTGGTAGACTTTATTGTTATGGACTTTGAGGCAGACTCAGAAGTGCCAATCAATTTAGGAAGGCCTTTCCTAGCCACCGAATGTGCTTTAATTGATATGCAAAAGGGGGAGCTAACCATGAGAATGCAAGATGAGAAGGTGACCTTCAATGTTTTCCAATCTATAAAGTTCCCAAGTGATCTCGAAGAGTGTTCGGTTATTTATTTGGTGGATTCTCTTGTTTCTAAGGAGTTAAAAAGGTTGGGTGGGAGACCCATTTTGCCTTCAGTGACGACAAGTTCGATTTTGAAGATAATGAAGAGGATTTGGCTTGGTTGGGGGAAAGTTCAAATCTTTACAAGCAAAGAAGTCAATTTGAGACCTTAGACACTTCTTCTCAGGAATTTAAGCTTCCAAAACCTTCAATTGAGTAATCACCTACTTTGGTGCTCAATACTTTTCCTTCTCGCTTGAGATATGCCTACTTGTCGATCTTTTACCCTTTTGGTAATCATTTCGCCAAGTTTGACAAATGAGCAAACGGAACAATTGTTTGAGGTGTTGAAGAACTTTAAGAAGGATATTGGTTGGGCTATTGTGGATATAAAGGGTGTTAGTCCTTCCATTTGCATGCGCAAAATCTTGTTGGAGGATAATAAAAAGGGATCCATTGAAGCTTAATGCTGACTCAACCCGACTATGAAAGAGGTGGTCAAAAAAGATATCATTAAGTGGTAGGATGCCAGGATTATTTACCCTTTTTCGGATAGCTCTTGGGTGAGTTCGATGCAATATGTTCCTAATGAGGGTGGCATGAAGTTAGTGAAAAATGAGAGCAATGATTTGGTTCCTGCTAGAGTTGTCACCGGATGGACAATTTGCATAGACTACCAAAAGCTAAACAAGAACACCCAAAAGGATCATTTCCCATTGCCCGTCATTGACCAATTCTTGGATCATCTCACGGGGAAGGAATTCTATTTCTTTTTCAATGATTATTCGAGATATAACCAAATTCGTATATCCCAAAAGGATCTACACAAGACGACCTTCACTTTCCTTATGGAACTTTTGCCTTTAGACGGATGTCATTTTGGTTGTGCAATGCAACATGACATTTAGAATTCAAGGTGGAGAACTAGGTTTTGCTCTATAACTCTCGTTTAAAGCTAGAGAGCGATCATTCAAATTTATTTTCACGGTTATTTCTAGTTTTAGTTAAAAAAATAAAAGTAAAATTTTTTGCAGCATGAAAGGCTGCGGAGCTGCACTGTCGGTGCACCACAATGTACCCATATGGGGCAGGAAGTGGGGGTGTGGCCGCACCCGATGCCCCATGTAGGTACAGCCCCCCGAAACATTATGCAGAGGGTACACCTGCAGGCGCAAACCCTATGACCTAAAAAAATATATAGAACACACGCACGAAACAAAAAACACTCAAATCTCTCCTCCTCCTTCATGTTACCATTCTCTTCCTCTACAACTTCTTTCTACACCAAACCCTACATCTCTCTAATCTTTCCAATCTCTCGAATCTCTCCTATTATTCACTACAAATTTGGGGCATAGCAAACAAGATCTTCAAGTTTCTCTCCCTATTTGATTTTACATGAACACAAAAGTAAGACTTACATTGAGATTTCTAATACTTTGTGTAAATTCTAATTGTGGGAGTTACAATGCTTACAAAATGTTATATATGGAGCATTGAGATATAGGGTAAATGATTTTTAAAGTGGGTTAGTGATATGTACCCTTCATTGCGAATTTTCTACAAGAAATTCTAGATGCCCACAAAGTGTTTGAATAAATGCCACGTTGAATGATGTATTGGTTTGCTTGATATGTGAAGGAATACTAGCATTCTCTCTAGGTCCCCTTGAATTATTTGTCACATTCACCTCCAACTTGAGTTATTGGGAGTTCCTAGGATTACCTTATGCTTGTGGATGTTTTTACACTAACATTTGATTTCTCTTTGGATTGTACATTCTTTTGCACTCTACACTTCAAGGAAAATGATAACGGTCTTCTTTTGTAGGCACAAACACATGGGGCGCAACAAAAGATCAGGCAAGGACATTGTTCAAGAGGAGGAGGTGACAAAGGTTGGCCTGAAGATGTGCATTAAAGAGAAGCAATTTAGTAGAGTCGAACATGAGCCACACGACATTGGCAACGGGTGTAAAAATGCTTGTACCCACCTATGGAAAAGGCTTATCGGTTATGGTTGGATAAAGTTCACATTCGACCTCCCTAATGGCAATCAGAGGCTAATGAAAGATTTCTACAACAACTTCAACACAGAAATAGAGCTGGAAGGATCGCGCCATTCTTACCACACCATTGTATTAAACAAGCGCACAAAGTTTTCCAAACAAGTGATTGATGACTATCTTGGCTTGGATGCTAGGGGTGGGCACAGTTTGGGCCGAGTCGGTTTTGTTCCAACCCGAAACCGACCTGATTTTTGTCGGTTTGGGAAAATTGGAATCGAAACCGACCCGAACCAGTTCAGTCGGGTCGGCTTGGCAGTTTATGTCTATATATATATATTTTTTTAAACCGATCTTCCAACCAACAAACCAACCCGATGGCCCTTTCAACCCAACCCAAACCGACCCGAGTAGGGTCCAGTCAATCAGTTTAGGCGGGTTGCGGGTTCAGTGCCCACTCCTATTGGATGCCGCTAACGCAATTGATTTGGAGGCCAAGAACTACGTACCTCCGTTCACTGATCAAGCTGTGGTCCAGTGGTTGTCGACAAATGAAGTTTATGCCAAGGACCCTTTGTGCGGTCAGTATACCATAACAAGGAACTGACCAAATGGCCATGGTTTCTTCACCAATGGGCGTGCAGCTGTCTCCAGCACAATACCAACTAAACTAGTGTCCCCCATTGGATGGCTCAAATGTACTTTGCAATTCATCCAACTGGCATCAAAATTGACTTAGGCTAGAAATTGTATGACATTATCAAGAACTTTGGAATCAACGAACTGGCTCAGCGGCTCCCTTTACCATACTTGATTACTGGCGTTTGTCGAGACAATGGGTGCCAGTCAAGGCTAATGAAGATGGCCTGATTCATGATGTGCCTCTTTCCCAAGACTCCTTCCATCGTTAGCAAATACAAGTAAATGGCAAAGGAAGGATGGACCATTGAAGGTACCCACTGGGTCGATAGTGACTAGTACACCACCACCATCTCAGTATTCTCCCTTTAGCAAGAGATGATTACCTTGGAGTGAGATATGAATCTGAGATCAACGACAATGCAAGAAGATACATGGGAGATTCAACCGGACAATAAGCTAATGTGCATGCAATCAATCAACATTGTCGGACACAAGGAACTCCATCCACGTCGCCTGATGATGATGAGCCCATGGAGGAGAATGACAACCACCCCCAGGGAAGTCTCTGAACCATTCTTCTTTACTTTGGTTGCATTACTTTATATTGTAGCCAATGTAGAGTTTAAGTATGGGGGGATAGTTTACTGTTGTGAGTGTTGTTGAGTTTGTTATTGTTGTGATTTTTGACTGTGTCGTGCATGCATGCATGTTTTGTTAATTGGTTTGCAATATTGTCTTTCTGTTTCGATTGTGTGCATGTTTGTGTTTTTGATATCGCAGCTTGCTCGAGTTAGGTTATTTTCTGGCGATTTGTGGACATTCATAGTTATTTTCCTTCCACTAACTGGCCAATGATTTGAGCACTTAGATTGAAGCAGTTTTTCCATTGTTTTCTGATCATAACTAGAAGTTGGGATTTGTTCAATATCTTTACACTTTAGTAAATCGCCGAGATATTAAACACAAAACACTATCTAAGCCTTTGCCTAAGTAACTTGACAATGTTCAATATTAGCAGGCTATGTTAAAGGCACATGGTCTGAATTTTTGGTGAACTTATCTTCTACTGATGGAGTTAGGTCCTGGAATTGGGATTGGCGCTGGCCTAGATTGACCAAATGAATGAGATCAATACACATTGTCCATAATGTGTAAGCTTTTGAGACTTTGAAAGAGCATATTAAATACATTAAGCTCTTATTCTTTGGATATGTGTATCATGTATAGTGTAACTCTTCTAGAACTTGCTTTGGTATGCGTGTTGTGATGCTCTTGTGTGCAAATGCAAATTATAGCAAAGGCAATTTTGTGATAAACCAAATTTTGGCTATCTAAATGTGTCGACCTTGTCATTCATCCTACTTTGGTAGCCTTCTTGAGCTTTGAAGAGTTTTTGTTGAAAATTGAGATACGATACAATCAATGAAATCTCATTTCTTGTTTACCCACTTTTAACCCGACGTGAAGGATTTCATAAGCTACTAAAGAGTTCAACAAAAGGTTGGGAGGGTAGAAGGGAAGCGACATCATTCATATTGAGCATTGTGATAAAATCATCTTTTAAGTGAAAAGAAAAATAATTGAGGAATCTCGGTGTTAGCCAAAAAGAAAGAAGGAAAAATCTTGGTTCCTATGTTGATGTAAAAAATAAATAAATAAATAAATAAATAAATAAGAGAGAATAAGTGAAGCAAAATAAATGTATTCGGGAAGATAAGAAGGAGAATTATGTTATGGTGAGGGAAGAAAAATAAGAGTCTCTCTAATGAGCTTAGAGTTTATGAATTTCCTTCACTATTGAGCCAAAATTGATCATTTTTATCCTACCTGGCCTGAAACCCCATTACAACCGAAGAGATCCTTTACTTGCATGTGCACACTTGAATGCTCCAATATGATTGATTAGCATGCATATGGTAAGACTACTATATGCATTGACTTAAGTGAGATTTGCTGCGTGTTAAACACTTTCGAGTGATTTGAGTGAATACCTGTGAGGTTGTTGGGTCTCATTACACATGTAATGTCAGTGGCCGGAAGTGTCAGTCCAAAGTTCTAGATATATCAACTCTTGAGACTGGGAAATTTTCACAAATAAAGTTCTTACCATGGTTTCCTAACATGAAATGCTAATATTAGGTGGTGTTTGGTCGACCTTACTACTTCATAGAGTCCCGATGGTCATTTGATGAATAAAGAGAAGATTGACGAAAGGTGTGAGGAATAAAATGGTCAATCGGGAAGGGTCTATCATGTGGGGTGTTGAACTTATTTTTTTAACTAGACAATTCTGGAAGGATTTGCCTCAGTTGCACCACTCATAGGCAGGTTGTGTATATGGAGAACATGGTACATGTTTTTCAAGCTACTTCAGTTCATGAGCATCACTTGCGACCTTTTTATTAGGCAGCTACGAGTTTAAATTGGAAGTGTTGTGTCGGCGATTGTTAGGTTTTTGTTGTTCGGGGACGAACAATAGTTCAAGTGGGGGGGTTTGATTGGTTGTGTTAGTGTGTGTGAATTTCCCTATTTTTATCGTGTGTTTTTTTATGTGTTTTCCTTTTGTTTTAAGTATATTTTTACATGTGTATATTCAATTGTGTGTTAGATATGACAAAAGACACGAAAGGGGGCAGAAAAGGGCAAAAAATGATTAAATTTCGAAGTTGGAGACCAAAACCCAACCCGCAGCCTAGCAAGCTGCGGGGCGCACTACAGACGCCGCAGCCAGTTCAAGTATAGGCTCTATCCTTGAGGGCATAGACTATTGGTGCCCCCACGAGCCCAAAAATGCAACTTAAAGTGCGTTTTTCTGATCTCCTGGTGGAAAAAAGGCTCTGGTACCCTTTTTTGGGGTTTCTACAAGTCTAAAAGGGCTATAAAAAGGCGAGAAAAATACAAGAAAAGTGTGGATCATAACTAAGGAGACTGAGGGCCAAACTACTCAGCCCAGAAAAGGGATTGAAGAAGAAATCAAACGGTTGTTCTATTCTAGAGATTCAAGGCTTCAAAGTTTATTCTAGAGATTCAAGGTTTCAAAGTTTACTCTCTAAAACCAGGTATTACTTCCTTATTGTTTTTTACTTTTATTTAGATTCTATGAGTAGCTAACTCTTGTTCTTAGGATGAGCAATGGATCTCAATTGTGAACCTTAATTCTATGTGATTGTACCCAAATTTAAGTAGTTGACTTGTGTTAATTATATGTTGTTGTGCTACTTAATTTACCTTTTTGATTAATTGGTGGATTACATATTGGTTTGTGTTTGATTCAAGAGATAAAACATGAATTAGAATTAAGCAACGTAGAACACTAATTTAGACAAGATTTAGAGATAAACTTGTGGTTAGTACGATCACATGGGTTGAATTTCGAGACATGATCCAACTTTAAAAACATTCATTCGCTGTATATTCGATTTAACTTAATTAGTCTAATGATTTTTCCGAATTTTACTTTGTCTTAGAACTAGTACAACAATTCCATTTGAGCCGTCAAATAAAGTGATAAATTGACAATTTTGGTACTTAAATCAAGTCTCTATGGGATCGACACGTGGATTCAAATCAATTTACTAGTTGTTTGACCCGTACGCTTGCGGGATTGTATTGCATGTTAAATAATTTAATGTAAACATCTTGCAAAAGAAGAAATGAGGCAAAGAGAGGAAAAATGGGCTATGAGATTGAAGAAAAGGGCTTCTTGGAGTGCAAAATTGGAGGAGAAAAAGATAAGGATCCATCTATAAAGTTTTCTCTTTTATTTTTCTACTCTCTTTCTCTTTAATTCCAGTTTAAGACTATGGCAAATTTATTTCTAAAGTTTGTAATTATTTCAAGATGTTATTCGGCTAAACTCTTTGAGCTATGACTGTTGAATGGATGATTATGAAGTAATTATGTCCATAGTTGTTACTTTGTAGACTTTGCTTAGTGAATGTTCTTGTTATTCAAGTTGTATAAAATTTTCTTAATTTATATTATTGCTTGATCACCAATTTTAGAGAATTAAGACCTAAATTAGCTTTGGAAAAAGCAATTGAGGTTGGATAGTGGTTGAATAATATGGGTTGATTTAAATCTATGTTAAAGTTTGAATTTTGCAACTAATATAGAAATATATAGTTGCCACATACAACAAAAATAGAATTAGAACCTTTTATTGAGAGGTTTTGAGCTAGCTTGGCATAGGAATATTTTAGTCAACCTTCAAGCTTTATTAATTTTGACCAATTTGGAAAAATCATATCATTAATGAATTCTAGTTGCATGAACAGTTTCTATAGCAAAGTCACAACAATGTGGATGTAATGTCGTAATTATCCCAGAAGAAATCCTAGCCACTTTTTGTCATCTTTGTCTCATTCAAGCAATCTCTCTTACTTCTTTTAGCCTCATTTCACCATATTTCAACTATTTTTTTCTTATTTTAGTTTTCAATTTATTTCAGCACTTAGAAAACAACACCAAATCAACTCTTTTTAAACTTTAATTTTCGTTAATCTCTATAATATTTTCTAATGCACAATCCTCGTGGGAACGATACTCACTAATCACTTTATTACTTGTTTGAGATACGTGCACTTGCGTGTTGAAATTAGGCAACATAATGACAGTGGGTGAATGCCTCATGGTTGTGCGGTAAGTTGTGTCGCAAATATGAATGAATTTTATTATTGCTTAATCGTCCTTGTAAACATTGCTATTAATTTGGAGTTTCAACTTGTAAACATTGGGCATTCAACAATTTGTAAACAACAGTTGTAAACATTCACATTTGGAGTTCTTTTACTTTCGTGTTTCATTTAACACGGGTTATTTTATGCTAAGGCATACCAATTTGAACTAACGTGCATCGCACGTTTATTACAGTAGTTTTAATATAAGAATAATGGAAAGAAGTGTAAGAAAAAACGAAAAAGACGAGAGAGATAGAAACAAACTCAAATATAGTAATAATGTAATGGTAGAGGATGTACAGATTCAAGTTCAATTGTAGACATAGCACGAGAAACGATGAAGAAAAAGTGAGGAAAAAGTGTGGTGAACAAGAGACAAATAATTTTAAAAAAGAGAAAATTTGAAAAAATGCGGGACCCACTCAAATTCAAGTGTGTATCTCTCTCCTCACTGGACTTTAAAAATGGAATTATTCATTAAAGATTCTCTAATCTATACCACAATCCATGTCATTGTTATGGACTTATAGCTTTCTCCAAAGAATTAGTCCCCTATAAGAAATAATGAATTTTTTAAGTATAAAACCTGAAGGAAGAAGAACCATTCTGGAGCCTAATGGGGTTAAAATCCAATGAATTTTTTATATGGAGATTGATAAGGTGAGGATCCAATAACACGTCTTTGATATAGAGATCGATAAGCAAGGATCCAACAACCCATTTTTCATATCAAATTTAGAGTGCTTCCTGAGATGACGAAAGTGGAATGGAGGCATGGTGAGTAGGTTTGGAGTCCGAGGTAAGGAAGAAAATATTTTAAAATTGTGGTGTTAAGCGTGTAAATATATTTACCTCTATAGTAACAGATAATTCAGATAAAAAGTACAACAATGAAATTTCAAAATTGACATTTTTTGCAATTTCAAATATATCAATATTTCAAATTGAATGGACCAAAAAGCCCTTATGTATCTACACCCCACCCTACACAAAGCCATCCTCTACCCAACAACTTCCATCTTCCCCAAATTTCTCTATGAGCTAAGCCTCCAAAATCTCTGGCATGGGGAGCTTTTACTCCAAAAATTGACAGTTGTTTTTACTCTATTCGTTTTGGCAATTTCTCCAACCATTCCTTTATGTGTGTGTGTAAATTTGTGAATGTTTAGGTATGATTTAGATATGTAAATGGTTTAGATCGCTAAATGAAATTTGATCGGTATTTTCGCTGAATGAAGCTCACATCTGAACTGTCGGGGATGGTGAATGGTGAGTGCTTTGTTTCTAAACATTTCGACTTTGATTGTTTGCTTCTTCATACCTGGTTGTGAAATGTCATATTTGGGGTTCTGATTGTTCAGGAAAAACTTTCATTTATGGTAACCCAAGATAAATGTATGTCTGGAGATGGTCATCCTTAGCCGTTTGGAAATAATTTTCGGCAATGAATGAAAGAATATTGCTAATAATTGTTATGAATAATTGAGAATAATTTGGTGGTTATGAATTATGAGGAATAATTTGGTGGAGGAATAATTTGGTGGAGGAATAATTTGGTAAAAGATGTAATTATTATATGTGAATGACTATTATACCCTTGATGAAATTATGTAATTACGATTGTGCCATTCGAAGTTTTCCTATAAATAGGGCTTCAGTTATTAATGAAATTCATTCCTGAGAATTCCTTAGAATTCATTCTCTCTAAATTCTCTCTATTGTTTCTATACTTTTATAACAATAATAATATTATTCTTCCACCGAAGGTTTGATTAATGCTGACATCAGATTTTGCAGATCTTAGTCACATAGCGATTGACTTGGAGATTATGTACAAGTTCCTGATCTTGCGGTTTAGGTGCTAAAAGTAAGTTGTGCGTATTTGATATGCTAAAGTTAATAAGTGAAATGTATTGTTTGAATCGAGAGTTCTTGGATCCCTTAAATGTGGTCAACCCCTCCAATTTATAAACTTGGAAGGGTCACTTGGCTTATTACAACATGGAATTCAAACGCAGGACTTGACAACAATCCTAGGAATCCAGTTTGTCTTAGTACATGGATGTCATATTTGATTTCCACAATTGTACTAGGTAGTTGATTGCTCGAAAAATTGTATTAACTGCTTTGATCGTCCCGCCTTGGTTGACCTGAAATCTAATCGTGCAGGTGCTTGAAATGGTTATTGGTGCAATGGCAGCTTGGGTGACCTAATAAGGGGGTAGGAACCAACCCCAGCCAGCCATGTCGCCAGGTTGTGCAGTGACGCTCGAGGTCATAATTTCATCGATTGTCCAGTCGCATTTCTTTGCTCCAGTACAACCCCTTTGCCCCGTTTGGAGCGTGCAATAATTAGCTCCCATTAATGTTCGTTCATTTGAGTTTGTTTCAAAATAATTTCTTTTCGTTCATTTATTGCTTTTAGAAGATTATGTTTTAGCCAAAGATTTTGAGTGAATCACTTAAGTTTGTTTTGTTCATTTTGAAATCAATGATCATAAGAGATCGTGTTTGTTTAAGAAAAATATTATTGTGGTAAGAGATGGTCATCCGAACAGAGGCGATCAGAGACCGTGATTGAAGATGGTCATCAAAGCTATAGATGGTGGTCAAAGATAGCGATGGAGGATCAAAATGAAGGGGAAAAGTATATTAAAAAATTCGCATGCAAAATGTTAGTATTTTTGAACTTTAGAAAAGTAACTATATCAATTTAGAATTTTGAAAATTTAACGCGTTATTTAAGTCATTCACCAAACATTAAATTCCAACTTTCTACTTTCAAAGTTTCTATTTTCAAAGTTTTTTTCCCTTTTTTCTTTTCTTTTTTTTTTTTCCCGGAAACTTACTTTCAAGGTATTAAGTATTATTACTAAGTTATATATAATTAAAAAAGTAGTAAAAAATAATAATTAGAAGAATAATATTAAATAAAAAAATGGTCAAAATAGGAAGCAGATGCGTCATCCGTCCGGCGACAATTCGTCAAGTGATCTGCCGTCCCTCCCTAGAATTCATATGATAAATGAAACTGAATTATAACCCCTAACTGCACACATTACCATCGCGAAGTTTCTGGTGCTGTCATAAATGGAACTAGATAGCCACGTGGTAATAGAAGACAACATCACATCTGACATTGGGTCTATAACAACATTCCAACATTAAAACTAGATAAAATTTGATTTGATCATGCTCATTCAACAGACCATTGACAAGTAATTGTTTATGTTTAGTATATTTAATGTATTCAAATAGTAAATCTAAAATTTTTAATTAAATAATAATAGGCACCACAAATGTGTAATATATATATATATATATATATATATATATATATATTCATTTGAATACAAATTTGAGATTATAGGGGCGGAGTGTTATATCTCGAACTCGGAACAAGCCCATAATAAATAATGATTTGAAGCGTGACTGTAATTGATATTTAAATTTAACTGATCAAAGTCAACTTTGAATTCACATTTTTCTTCATGAAGCGCACTTTCAATGCAGGTAGACCAAACAAGCTTGTATAAAATAAGATTTGAATTTAAATTAAGTTACACGTACTAAATAATGTAAAGGGAAAACCATTCATCACATAATACCCAAAATTGCATAAATATTGTCAACGACATTTCAAAGTTTGTCCCCATTGGTAAAAGTCTCCATATTAATTAATAAAATTCACCATCCTATAGGCCACCCAGATTGGCCCACAAGATAAACTCACATAAACTTTAAAAAGGGACAAAAGATTACAAAATAAAACGATTAAAATATATTTATATGGTATTCAATTTTCAAATCATCCTTTTTAACTTGAACACTGTAACAACACTCGGGAAGTTTTGGTTAAATTTCTGAATTCCAAAACAATGAAATTCCTATTGAATCACAACACACAATGACACAAAGGCTGACAGCAGCATTTATTGTTGTGTAGAGTTGAACCAACGGCAACACCATCAATTTTGCTCTGCCTTGAGAATTCTGGGCTCATAGATCCCAAATGGAAGAGACTGACTATTCAGTAAATATTGACAACTTGTCTAACAAAACTTAGATGAACCCTTTGGTCTATATAGTATATATAGCCTACCCACACAACCTTTAAAAAACCAATCATGGGCCCAAGAGGACAAGAATATCCACATTTAGCCCCTATACAGCAAGCAAATGGCTTTCTCCTTCTCTTCCCAATAAAACAGTATCGAGTATAGAAAGCTTCCTGCTGCAATGAGAACGTGAATGTGCACATTTGGTGAATGCTATCCTGTGCATATTTGGTGAACACTATCCTAAGTGAAATGTGGGCTCTCAACATGACACGACAATCATTAAAAATGCAAATCAGAAACGTGTACTGACTCGAGGAATACTATACTTGATACTTGGATAGCTTCTCCTTCACAAGTGGCTCCAAGGCAGACATACACTGTTCCCACACTCCATCCTTTAGCATCTGCCAAAATCGACATTGAATTTATAGTGTGTTCCGGTAAACCTCTCCCTTTTTTTCGCTAAAAAAAGACTTTTTAGGTTGAATAGTGGTGGGACCACAACATGTGAATAATAATGAATCATGATGTGAAATGTGTGGTTGATATTGATTGGTAGTAAAAGTTAACTTTTAGGTACAAACAAAGGCATAATGACATGACAACTATTTTGTCTCCGAAGAAAATAAATAAATAAATAAATAAGTAGAAAAACAAATCCATGTCTGGCTTTTGATTGTGTGGTTAGCATCTTGGGGATACTTAGCAATCAACATACGATCCCTCTAAAAGTTTCACTATCTATTCCTTTATTACATTTGTTAGATATGGTTAGGTGTGCAGTCCTTTATCTTTTATCTTTCTCTTATCAACAACAACTATTCAAGTAAACCTCTTATCTTATCATTGAGCCAATATAAATATAATTTATCTTAAACTATAACAAACAACAAATATATTCATTTTAAACTACGTAATTAAACCTTTTCTAAGTATCATCAGGAAATTTATTTATATAAGGAGGAGGTGCTTACTTGTTTATAACCATGCAACACCTGGCAAACCTCATTGTGTAGGTCTTCACTCCTTATTTCCTATTACAAAACAATGCAGCAGTCAACTTGTGTCTTTTTTGACAAGGTTGCAATGAAAAAGGTTAAGCACGCCACTTACATGCCAACTAGCAATAGCTTTGCACATGAAAACTAGCGAACTCAAAGCTCCAGATGGGTTTGCCCTAACCTGTAAAACATTAGTTATTGACATCAAGCGAATGCAAATATCATGGTCAAATCCTGTCATAAAACTAACATAATAAGTGCAGCATACCATTGCACATAAACCTCTGAAAGCATCTTCCTTCTCAATGTCGTCCCGTATCCTGACACGATTGGATAGATAACAGACAGTTTACTAAATAGAAAGTCTGGCTTCCTGGAAAAAAAACTATTCTAATATTGAGCATATATCATTCAAGCAGATTAAAAACCCAATAAGCAATGAAATTAAAAACCCAATAAGCAATGAAGTATCGCATGTACAATAAGCTGATAAGAGATGCGGTCCACTCTGGGTTGAAAAACATGTTAAAGCTAAAAAAAATAAATAAGCACATAAAGTTCCCGAGTCAGCTGAAAATATGTATTGAACATAAAGTTCACGAGAACCCCGATAAATTCCAAAGTCAATTCAACTAGATTTTACACATGTCAACTGATGTGAAACACTTTTGTCTTCAACATATTACCATAAGGCTCAAAAGCATTTCATAATCAGTTACCAAGGGAGACGACTTACATGGACAGAGCAAGACACCATGACTGCATAAAATGTTCCATGTGTGGTGAAACAAGCTCTGGACATACCCACGCAATTCTTCCAAGTGTAATGGCACAATTTTCTATGAGTGATTTGTTGAAGCCCTGACATAATAATGCAAGTCAAAAGAAGATTATGAGTCTAGACTACTCTTCTTCGAATATTTAAATGACAGGAGCAAATGCTGCAGCTAGAAAATAATGTTACTCTTGATTCTTCCTTTGCCATGTCAAGACATGTCCACATGGCACAACAGTATTTGATTGGTTCCTTCAGAAACATATATGGCAGTACAACACAAAATGCAAGCCTTAGGAAGTAGGAAATATGCTAAAACAAGTATTCAGTAACATTTGTCTACTACCGTTTTCCTAATTCATAAACTGATATACCTACTACTGATGCATCCTAAAACTAGTTTACTAAACTGATGATAAAAAAAATTGTCTGGGCGATTAAAATTCAAGACCCACAATAACAGTCCATGAAAAATCAGTTTTGGGAGGTGGATTGAATGACAAATAGTGAGTGGTTCTGCAGATATAAAAGCAGAAGTCACATCCATGATCAGCATAATACTATATTCATACTTTCCCATGATAATTTTCTTCTACCATAATAATAATAATAATAATAATAATAATAATAAAGGGCTATAAATAAATAAATAAATAAAAGGAGAGGGCTATAAGTTGCAACCAAAGGCCAAGGCCGAAGAATCACCTCAGGATGTTGTAGAATGGGGACTAGGTATGAGATTACAGTCAGCACTATTGATGACATCTCCTTGCGAACCTGAATTTTGGAATACCAAAAAAATAAAACTAAATTTAAAAAAAAAAAAAAAAAAAGGAACCTCCACTGAAGCAAAGAGCTAGCAAGCCAGGCAAATCGAAGGCATTCGTCCAAATATACAATATGCTTAAAAACCAAGAAATTCCATTCAAACTGATGTAACTGGATAGAACATGATAAAAATTTTGATTTTGATTATAATCGTTCCACTACTACTGTTAAGGGGCCTTACTTGCCAAATCAGTCAAAAGCAGGGTGATTTGGGTAAACGGATAAAGCACGAAGAGTTAGAAAATAAAATTAAAAAAAAAAAAGGGTAAAAGGAAACAGCACCACCAATGCAAACAGAAAGCGCTCAGATGTCTATAGAATTGATAATCATGCTCAAACAATGATTGTTCCACAATTTGATCAAATGTATGAGGCATTATTGGGTGGCAAATGGATTAAAGAGCATGCTTTCGGGGGTGTTGGGCCAGGTTCAACTCGCCGCCCAAGCTCATATTTGGCTGGTGTTGTGACGGCGTTGGCTTGGAGAGAGCCAAAAAGATGGGCCGCTCAGATTTGGCTTATCCAACCTGGCTGAGCTCATGGACCGGTCCACAAGCAACGCTCGTATGCTCACGCATGAGATCGGGTTTTCCTTTTTGTTTATTTCATATCTTATACTTATACTATTTATACATCCCCACTACATTATTCTTTTACCCAGAAATCCCCACTACATTATTCTTTTACCCAGAAAATTTCAATCTTTCTCTCAAAACTTTGTATTTCATGTTATTTTTATTTTACGTATGATTTTCATTTTAATTTATAATTCTTTTTTCTAGGAATGTATATGTATCAAACATAATCTAAGGGCATGTTTGATAGAGATTATTGAAAAAACAATTTTTGGATGTGCGGTTCATAAGTAAATATAAAATATAAAAAAGTTGTCAGGTCAATCTAAAAATTCGTTGAAAATGATGATGGAGAAAAATGATTTTTCTGAATAAGTTGCATGAAAGAAGCTCAAAAGCTTTTTCAAAATTTTGAGAGAATATATATATATATACATCAGCAGCTTGTCTCAGGCTATAGCAGCCCACAAGCAGCAGGCTAAACCAAGCCTCCTTTTTCAACACGGAGCTCGACCCGTGTTCAACGAGCTGAGCTGCTTGCCATCCCAAGATGCATAACAAGGACCATACCTTTATTGCTATCTCTCCAATAGCCCAGCATGCATTATTGGCAACAGATAAAGTTTCCTTCAGCTTTGGAGTGTTCTGCATAGTGCATATATTTATTAGACAATGAGCATTCGGGCATCCATAACCGTTGCCATCAAATTCAAGAGGGTGAATATTTACTTACCAATTGCTTGGCAGCAACATCAAGAAAGTCAGGTAACCGAGAATGTAAATGAACAGGACAGACCTAATAAAATCATTAAGAACTGTAATGAGTCTGGTTGCATAAATGCCCAAATAAAATATACAGGAAGTAGATTGGGGGCAGGGAAGGAAGCCATAAGGCTCTACTAATAATATACCACAATCAAGCATGTCCCTTATGTGAAGTCCTTTCATTAAACTCCTCACGGCTTACGTCTTCAGTGTTGTTTCTCATAGCTTAAGTCTCGACTCACTGAGAATTTGGTTCCCTCCGGTTTATCTTGACATTTTATTGATAATCTCAACAGTTTGGGTTGGTATTACCAAAAGGTCATTAGAAAACCATAAAAACTAGAGACCAGTGACATCACTGTTTTCATCTTGTGGAGTATCATTGTTTACATTTCTTTCTGTCCTTACATACCATGGTCTTTCTACTGCACGATAAGGGAAAAGGATGCACAGTAACTGATATGAGTAAGGTAAGGTGAGTTATACGGGATCACATATGGATATGGTTATAATTGCATTATAGATCCTGTTAGCCATACATATAATATTACGATGATCTGATGATGCATCATAAATTTAACATTTGATTCTAGCTCCAAAGGGCATATATAATAACTGAGAAATAAAAGGATAGAGTACGTCACTACACATCCAGTTACTTTGTTAACATTGTAGTTACAGCTTAACACGGTTATATTGTAAAAAAAATTGTTGTTTTTTTTTTTTTTATTTTTTTAATTACGGTTTAAGGGCCAATCCCAATACACCAAGTGTAAATATTATATATAACCCTTGAAAAATGAATACAAAATGACCTTTTTCACAAATTTCTTGTACTCTCACAAAAATAACAGTTTTGAATTAGGTTTTGCGCCTTAAATCAGGAGTGTGTAAGACTCATGTCAATTTCCTCGCCATGGCCAGTGTTAAGTCATGTAAGATTGTAACAGAAGTGTAGAGTAACATAGTTCTCAACTTACTCTAGCGAGGTCGCCAAGCAACGCAAAAGCACTTTGTCGGATATCATGGGTCTCATCCATGCAACATTGTAGAAGCAAGTCCCTCAAATTACTTTGCGAAACCTGCAGCAAAGACCAGTAAAGATCTCATATAAATATTAACTGCTGCATGATAATCAAGCTACTTTATGAGTCAATCCAGAAGGAACTAAGGCCTTGTTCAGTTCACAAGTAAATTTCCATGCACGAAATTCGAGGTAAAATGTGTGGTTAATATTGTATTGGAGAATGTGTGTGTGGTTGAAAAGAAGCGAGAGAATTTTTTTTTTTCCTTACATGTGCAACCGAACAAGGCCTAAGACAGAATCACATAGCATAGACTATGGCATCATCAGAACCACTAGGACTTTAATAAGAACTATTTAAACTGCAAGCGGCATTCACCATGATTAAGGTGTCAATTTATTTTGCCTTGGTATGGATGGGAACACAGGACAGTAAACATGCTATGGTAGTAGAGGTTATCCCCTTTCGTATTCTTTATTTTTGTGTTTCAATAATTTACTCCAGAAAAAGAGCATCACTTGTTGCGATTCTCTCTCGAAAAAAAAAATATTAACATCAGCAAAAGAACAGTCCCTGAGATATACTAAGAGTATGTAATACATTATGTCTAGATGAGATATTGCACTAGAAGTACCAAACTCTCAATGCCAGCACCAAGACCTTCAGCAAGTCCAGATAGAAGATCCAAAGAACAGACAATGAACTCTTTATCATACTGTGCACCAGCGGAAACAGGATCAACCTAAAAGCAAACTCCCAATCAATCAGCCAAGTTAGATAAAAGAAATATATAAATTTCAGAAAATTACACTAGCAGAGATACATGAAATGCAAGTGATGCAGCAGAATATCATCTGGTTAGATGTATGCTTGATAATTACAGAACTGAAATAATAGACATCGAATTAAGGGAAAAATCAAGAGTATGTTGGAAAGTAGCCTATAAACAGGGGTAATGGTGAGAGGTAGAGACGTGATACTAGTGGTCCTAATGTGTGGACAAAATAGCGATTGCATCAGAAGTGTTTTTGCTTATAAACCGTTAGAAATGCCTTGCTAAACATGCTTCTTAATCACGAAGCTCAAGGCTGAAGGTCCCATTTGTAAAATAATGGCAATTAAGAAAAGGTGAGTGGTAAATAATAATAATAATAATAATAATAATAATAATAATAATAATAATAGTGGTAGTAGTAGTAGTAGCGGCAGCGGCGGCAGCACAGAGAGAGAGAGGGGGGGAAGGTGGAGGTTGGATCATGTTTGAAGTTTCAAATCGAGGCTTACATATTTATCATGGCTTCTCTAAAAATGTGCATTGATACGTAAGGAGCTTTATCTGAAGAAAACTATTGTTTTGCACCATGATACTGAAAACAGGTTAGATTCAGAACTGCTCATGCAAATACTATTACATGGTGAGCAATGAAAATGAAATATCAAAGTTGAAGTTTCTACGGAAGTAGCAATTCTAAACAAACACCCCCCCCCCCAACCCCGGAAAAAAAAAAGGGAACTGCTTTCACAGAGTGAACAAATAGTCTGTCAAAATAACCTTTGCCAATTGTTGAGTCTGGATGATGTTGATGCACCTCTGGAACACTGGCTGTGCAAACTGCGAAAATCCCGGTCCCAGTGCCTGGAAAAGGACCAATTACACACCATTCTAATATACAAATGCCTAAACTAAAATTTTACACAACACAAGTAATATTTAGAAGACCAAATGCCACAACAATCCAACAATAGCAGAATCTAATACAGTACTCTGTAGGTTAGGAGAACATATAGAGCTTGTTCGGTATTGACAATTCAAAAGTCATTTTTCCCCAAAAGCATTATCATCCACAAATTTCATTGACGTGCAACTTATGAACTGTTCACTTTTGACCTTTTGAAAAATAGGATAAAGAACTTCTCCCAAGCAAACACATAATTTTTTTTCCTTTTTTTTCCCCCAGGCAAACACATAATTGAAGCACTAGAACCATGGGAAGTGCCTTCTATCGAATAATAGTCAAATACTCGATCATACAACTCAATTAAAAGTTTCCATATTCTCGACCCCGAACTCCAACCCCATTATTCAGGGGCTCCACTAACATGCAACTCTTGGCATGTACCTTAAAAGGAATTTAGTTAATGAGTGATAATAGCTCATAGCATTAAGTATTGAAGTTCATAGGATTCATTATGCAAGTACTATCACTAACATTTTTTTTTTTTTTTGATAAGAAACGATTATTATTATTGCCAAAAAAAACTCAAGGATTACAATACAAGTGGACAAGCCATCCACCAAAACCCAAGAAGAGGGTGACCAAAATCAAAGCTAGCTATTGCACTATAGTACTATACAATGGTACAAAAGTAACCAACGGGATCTAGGCGAAAAAGAAAATTATCGACATTACAAATAATCCAGCTGCTTTAGCCCAAAGTCCCGAGTGAAATAAGATGGTATCCCATATATCATCTACTGAGCCCACCATATCGTGAAAAATCCTTCTATTCCTTTCCTTCCATAATACCCAAGCTGCCGCCATCACAATTAGTTTCCAAAACTCCTTTTTCTGTTTCCGATTACCTCCAAAAGACCATTTGATGAGGATCAAATCTGCCCATTCTCTTGGTAGAGCACTGACTACTTCAAATTGGTTCAAAATTCTACTCCAAATCATTGTGGCTACCTCGCAATGAATAAGGACATGATCGATGGTTTCATTGTCCTTACGACACATGATGCAAAATGATGGAGAAACGCTTAGAAAAGGTCTTCTCAATTGCAGCAAATCACAAGTATTTACCTTTCCTAAAGTCACTAACCAAGCAAAAACTTTCACTTTTGAAGGCACCACACCGTTCCAGATGATTTTGAATTGTGGGAAGGGTGAATTACATGAGGCTTGACAAAGAACCTTGAAGAAGGATTTACAAGAGAATTGACCCGATGAATGAGCATTCCAGATTCTTTATCAGGTACCAAAGGGTTCAGTTTTGTGGTTTCAAGTTTGTTTAAGAGGGAGATAAAATCATCGACATCTCTATCACTGAAGTTCCTAGTGAATTCAAGATTCCTGCTCGGGCAAGATGGGGATGGAAAAGAGGTAATATCACAAATGAACGAGTCTTTACTGGTCGACAACCTAAATAGACGGGGGAATAAGTTTTGAAGAGTACGATCGCCTACCCATTTGTCTAACCAAAATCAGATTTTATCACCTTTACCAACTGCTAATGTGGTACACTCTATGAATTTATCCCAAATTTTTGCAATGGATTTCCAGGGTGCCCGAAGAGTGGAGTTAACGTCAATATTTGCGTCCCACTCATTAGATTGTAAGCCATACCTACTGCCGATAACAGAGTGCCAGAGTGAATCCAATTCTATGGGGAATCTCCAAAGCCATTTGCCAAGAAGGGCAAAGTTCTTCAAGTTGAGATTACCAATCCCCAATCCCCCGACCTGTTTTGGTAGTGTTGCAATTTCCCATTTGACCAAGTGGTCACTGTGTCTCTCCCCTTTACCTTCCCAAAAAAAATCCTTCATCATTTTCTCAATCACCTTAGTTACTATCACTAACATTATCATAGTGTCAAATTTATTAAAGTATAAATACTAACGGGAAAAATCTCCGACAAACGGGATGGAAACTATTAAAAGAAGCAATCAATCCATAAGGTTACACAAAGATACAAAGTAATGACCTTCATATAGAAGACCAGACACCAAAAAAGTACAGCATGTCACAGAATAACTACCTGTGCTATTGATGTAAAGCATTCTAACAGTGGGAAAAGATCTTTGTCCGAGTTTGAAAGTTGCTGCCATTTTTCAATTAGTGGGGGCATCAAGATTTCAAGATGTTGGGGCTGCATTATAAACACAATAAGATTAACATTACAACTGGTTGGTACAACGCTGGAAGAGAACCAGGTGCTTGCACCACAGAATGCCTGCCAAAAGTATAAGCATATGAAACCACATGACATGATGAACTCTTACCTGATTTAGTTCCCCGCCAACAGCATCTGCTAATGTTCCAATAGCATCATATACAATCCTGATGTTCCGCCTCTGTCATTAATAACACTACACTGTAAGAAAGAAAAGACACAGAGCAGAATAGGCAGCAGAAGCTGCAACGGCACTTTTAATATGCCACTAAAAGGTATGACCTCACGAGTCATAACCAATTATATATAGGAAAGAATAATTCTAGGGAGACATTTTTTATTGATATTTTTAAGATACACGATGATGTGTCATTTTTTCACTGGGTGATAATGATAATGTACATGTGATGTATATTTAGAACACATCTTTATCACCAAAGGATAAAATGCCACATAACCATGTCACTTAAAAATATCAACAAAAAATGTCCCCATAGAATTACTTGAAGAGGAAATGACTATTAAATACAAGACTTCCCCATTTTTTGCCCACTAACTCGTAAGATTTACCTTTTTTACCACTAAATCACATCTCTTTAATTTTAAATTTTTTATTACAATTTTACCCTTTATCAATTATTTCTTAAAATTGCAGATGGTCAATTGTTTGTGAATTTACAATTTCTCTCTTCCTCTCTCTTCTCTCGCTCAATTTGTGAGCTCTCTCTCTCTCTCTCTCTCTCTCTCTGAGATTAGATCTGCAATTTTTTCCGATGAAGAGAAAAAATGGCGTCTGCCAATCAACTCCATAGATGGAGTAGATCTGCCTCCAATCTCTTCTTCTTTCCCCATACTTTGGATTTGACTGTTCTCAAATCTCAACCTTAAAATTGATAAAACTGATGAGTAAACAAGCAAATCAAAATCTTGAATGCAGATATATACTGATTTGTTGATCTCGAGACTCGAGAAGAAAAAGGAGGTACAAAAATGGCAGGTTTGTGTCCGTGAAGTAGTGCGAGTGATGAATCCATCTAATGATGAAATCTGCAAATGGAGAGATCCTTTTAGTAGTGGGAAATTTGAAGAAAACAATGGATGAATCTTTTTTATGCAAACACGCAGTTTTTGATTCGTCAATCTGTGTAAGAGAGAGAACGGGAAAGATTGGTGAATTTTTGGATACTGAGAGAATTTTTATTCTCAGTGAAGAAAGCAGGGAATGAAGTTATTGGCATTTTCTTGGTGCTATTTATGACCCGATGTGTTTCTGTGATTAGAAGGTGGAAAAAGCCATGGATCTTTTTAATTTGTGGTTTAAAAGAAATTTCTCCAACTTATAATGTCAAAAACGCTTTGTCCATTTCGTAGCGCATGTGCTTAATTTTAGAGGTCAATATTTTTGGATGTAGTGAAGAGTTTTGTTCATCAAAACTGTGATAGATAGCAGAGTTTTGGAATGAATTTGTGGCAGAGGAATGATGGTATATGGGTTGTGGTTTTTTAGTGTGCGTGGTGTTAAAATTGTTGTGTTTTATTGTTTTTCGTTATGCTTATCAGTTTAGGCAACTAGGCAAGTAATAATATTACCGGAGTAGGTAATGTCTTTCTTGTGGTTTGATTTCTTTTCTTTTTTTTTTTTTTTGACCATTGTGGAGTTGTAATAGAGATTACTAAGGTAGTAATCTAGAGAGAGAGAGAGAGAGTCGAAGACAAGGGAGAGTGAGAAGACTATCAGCGATGGTAATCTAGAGAGAAAAACTTGGAAACGAGGGAGAGCGAGAAGACTTACAGTGATTATTTTATAAGAGTGGCAATTGACGTAAATTGGTGGTTTTTAATATCTATTTTGGTCTTAGTGTATAAAAAATGAGTTACAGGGCCCAAAAAAAAAATGTGGCTGGTTTAGTGGGTGAAATTTCCCCTCAATTGTATTTATTGGTCATTCTCCCTTACATAAAACTAGAACACTCGAAGAAAGGAACATATAACAACCTGATACTTTCCAAAGGCACACATCAAGTGTTGCAAAATCATATCCAATCGTGGAGCTAACTCTTCTGCAGCCTCCTGGATATATCGATGTATATTGGCATCAATAAGAATGAAGATAGGGATCCAATTACATGTAGATTTCTTAAGATACCTCTTCAAGTGTTGCAAAAGCAGAACAAGCAGCCTCTTGCACCCGCTTGTTGTCATCCAATATTCTTCTCAAAAGGCCCATAAGAACATTGTCAAATTGCTCGCGGCCTTGTTGATGAGCAACACCCTAAAACAGACAGATAAAGTGCAATCTCTAAAACAGTCATAATCATGCTCTGCTGATGAATCATGAAACGTCTACAGCTACACAACAGAAATGAGCATAACAAACCAAGAAGAGAAAAAAAATAAAATAAAATAAATTTAAAGCAATAATGCCTCAATTCTACCAGAACCCCGTGAATTGCAATATCCAATCCCCATGGCAAAGAAAAAATTTCACCTTAATCATCACAAAATGCTACATAATTAATCAAGGATACATAATTGAAGGAATTATCCTACCATGACCATTTTTTCTAGTTCGTTTTAGGAAAATGTTCATTGAGAGAGGACATATTTGACATTGACATTTACAGGTGGCATGGACAAAGCAAACACTGCATTTTCCAATCATATTGACCTCACTCTTTACTCTTCATATTCCGATGTTTCCATAAACATATTGGAACTTAAGCTGCATAATATCTAATTTACTGAGTCTGGACGTTTCTTAGTAACATCTTCAAGTATGTAGTCAAATGGACACTTCAAAATATTGTTATGCAGTGAACAATTCTGGAAACACAGTAGCCGTAATATATTGTAATAAAAATATAGAAACTGCCCTCAAGTTTCATAGGAATAGCAATAAGCATTGGGGATATCTTACCTCAACAATATATTTGCTGAACCGGGATAGCGTCCAGCACGAGATGCTTCGTATCAGAGGATAATTGTCATCTAAAAGTGGGATGAGAAACTTAATAATCTGCATAACAGAACATGACAAATGACTTGCGGATGAACTAGACCAAGAAACAGAAAAAACCTATGAGCATCATAAAAAAGGGACAAATCAGAAAATAGAGTACAACTGCCACAAAAATTATGAATCTAGAAATAAAACATCACTAAGAAAAAAACTTGCAATGTTTGAGAAAAAGGCATCGACTATAATAAAGATATCATTGCCAAGCATTGAAACCAGAGTGTCTGACACTTCACTCAGTGTTCATGATAGCTTAAAAGGCTAAGGTACAGGAGGACCCCAGTATATTAATCATCAATGTCAAGTTGCAGAGACTACCAAGAAGAAAAGACAGTGTTATGCTCAAGATGAGGATGGCAAAACAAGGGGTCGTCTTCTAATTTCTTTAAGCATGCAACACATAAGCATCATATATACAAAGAATGCTATCCATTCAAGTCAAAACCAAAACATCCATCCCATAATTCAGATCACATAGCAAAAGTTGACCAGTCAGGGCTTCCATGGAAATCTAAGAAATTCAATTATTATTGAGAATGCTATTATGAGTTATAAAGAAAATAACAACACAATGCAAAAAGAAAATACAAGTGGTAACTGGTTTGAAATCAGAATCATGTAAGTCTCACCCAACAACTTCATTAAATTATCTGCATATAGAATTAACAAAAAATTACCCAACCAATCTTATTAAGCATTACCTCAGACAAATGAGCATAGAGGCCGTCAATGCAGCCCTCGGCTATGGCACCAAGAGCTAAAACTGCAGCTTCCCTGTCTTTCCAAGTTGCATCACCTGTAGTGGATAAACTAGCCTGCCAAAACGGGATGGATTCCGGGTGGGGCCAAGATCAGTACATGCCAAAATTTTCAATCTAGATTACTTAAAGAAAATGAAGATTGGATTAATAAATGCCAAAAGCTGGATTAGTAAAAAGAATGGAACTCAGATTTGTGATTAAAGGGAAGGAACAAAAAATTGCCTGAACATACGGTATATCAAATATAATTATAGCAAGAGGATCAACCTTTCCTAAGTATGATTCTACATTCCTTTTTTCACTAGCTTCCATAGATAATCGGTAGTTCACTAAGGATGCACCAAAGGAGCACAAAACCCACACACACAAGCAAGGTTCAACCAGATATGTCTGCTATACATGTACCAATGAAAAAATCACTTTATTTTGTCATCTCATTAATCTCACAAAAGAGTACGCAATGCAACATAGGTTACCACTCAAACATTTGTATTTCTTACTTGTCAGAAATGCAAGTACATGCTATATGGGACAACTTAACACCTCCAATGATTTTTTTAAAAAGTAACATAGTATTTTTTGTCAAAAAGGTTTTCGACTATGCCTGTAATGAAAAATTAATTAATTTCAGAGAACTTTTGTCAAATCGCAACAAAAGAAGTTCCATTCAGATAGACCGGCAATAAGTTTCACACATAAAAGGCGCCAGAAAGGAGCAACTGCAGATCAACACAAGGGCGGTTGAGCAATGAAGGGGCCATCACCGGTGGTAGCGACGTGTTAGCAACCATGTGATTCGGGTGCAATGGAAGTGTATAAGGACTGAAACAAGAATTGAGAGGGTTATATGATAAGTCCTAAGTTGCTGGGAGAGCACCAACCACTCAAATGTTAGTTTTTATTTTTTATTCTTCTATTTCTTTTTAGTTCCAAAGATGTAATAGAGTTCTGCAAACATACCTTACGTTTGGTTTTAACTTTTTTCTATCAAAAATCACCTTTTACTATTAGGCCAAAGTCAAACATCAATACCAACCATACATCTAACATTATTACTTATTTTATCCACACATCTTATGGACCACCATGAAACCTAAAAATTAAGCTTTCAGCAAAATAAAAATTTATCTGAAAACATTATTACTAATTCTTTCAATTTTTTTTTTTTTTAAAGAAGCACACAGATTTATTGCTTATAGAGAGAACGAATGCAGTTACATACTGGACTAAAAGCAATATAAATCGTCCTAACAGCTTCTACAACTATGTAGCACCGACACGGACACGAGTGTCAGACACGACACGTGTCGGACACGCCGACACGTGATTTTTGAAAAAAGTTGGGACACGACACGTTAATTTTTTTTTTTTTTTTAATTGAAAAAAAAAGAAGAAATGTATGTTGCTTTTGTTTTTAAAGCTTAAAATTCCAATTAAGGGCAAATTTGTAAATATGATGATTTGTTCTCCCATTCATTATTCAATTTATTAATAATATAATATATTCCCATATCTCACACGTATACCATTCCACTTTCCCACAAACAAAAGTACAGTACATTCTTAAGTCTTCTTAAGTCAAATCTGGTCGGCCATTAGAAAAAAAGAAAAAGACAGAAGACTTCATTCAGAAACAAAGAGAGAGAAACGCGTCCGATGTTCTTCGTGCTCTTCGCCTTCTTCTCCGGCGACCTCTGCAACTTCGGCACTTTGTTTCTTGGCGCTTCCTCATGGTCGTCTCCCCTTTCTCATGTATCGATGGCACCCAACAACAGAAGAATAAGGTTTTTTTTTTTTTTTGAAGAGTTAGGGCTTTTTGAAGAATTAGGGCTCTTCAAATAAGGGGTTTTCTTCCACAATCTCATGTATCGATGGCACCCAACAACAGAAGAATAAGGTTTTTTTTTTTTTTTGAAGAGTTAGGGCTTTTTGAAGAATTAGGGCTCTTCAAATAAGGGGTTTTCTTCCACAATACTCGTCGTCCACCGTTACACATGGCGTATATTCTTTTTCTATGTTTTTCTTCTTTTTATCGCTTTTAACCGTGTCCGACACGCTAAAAAATCACCTCCGACTTCTGGACACGCTAGGGGGCGTGTCCGACGCGTGTCTCCGGCGTGTCGGAGAGTGTCCGTGTCCGAGACGTGTCGGACACGGACACGCCGACCTCCTGAGCGTGTCGGTGCTACATAGTTCTACAAACTAACTCCTAATACAGTCTTAGAAGACTAATGCAAAAAGGAAGTCCAATCCCTGCTGAGATCTAGAAATGACAGCCCCTCAAAATCTTTAGTGTTGTAGACACACAGATCTAGAAATTACTAATTCTTTCAATTGATTGGACGTTATTGCAATCATCTCAATAGTGATGTGGAAAATTCATACTTGAGTATGGAACTTGTATCAAAGAGATTCTGTTCTTATTAAATTCGTACTAGAGCGAATGAGCGGAAACTAGGCTAAGAACGAGCAAAACTAATGGGTGGGGGAAAAACCAAATTTGGGTTTATTCCCCCTTGTTCTCTACAGTTAAATAACCTAAAGGTGGAAAAACCCATAATTTGGCCCTTTTGAGGGGGAAATCTGTAAATGGGGGGCCAAATTTGGCCCCTCATTTACCCATTTCCTCCTTCGTTTTCCCCTTCACCTTTTTCCCCTTCCCTTTTCCGCCTACCATTAGTTTTGCTCTAAGAAAGCAAGGATGACTCAACGATAGGATCGATGAGTTGGAGTGATGGACGGAAATTTTACTCTCTGATTGCAGAATTACATGGAAACCATCAAAGGAGAGTTAGTAAGTTTATGAGAGGGATGATGGTAATGGAAAGAATATAGCACAAGTTGATCTAGCTTGAACCAACAAAGTCTTCCAAGACATTAAAAGCAAGGCAGTAGAGTTCGACATAGTTCGGGCAGGGTGGTGAAAACACACACACACACACTCACTTCATGCAACAAAACTACAGTTTTCGGAGCTTCAGATCCAGATTCAAGGTGTTCATGGTATCTTTATCAAAGGATGGTGGCTCAGTAAGGATTGTGGAAAGGACTATGCAAAAAGGATATGAAATATCAATCACAGTGGACGCCGCTACATGGTTATTCGAATCTATAGAGGTGTTACGCAGAACAAAGTTTACACGGAGTACCAAAAAACATTTCAGAAACAGTCAGTTGAGTTTATGGTTGGAACGATTCAAGAATGTTAGAGGGGAATTCTTAAGGATCTCTACCTTAAGAAATAGCGTGGTGAGTAGCATCATTTTTCCAGCAGAGGAGGAATCGAATGGATGGAGGCATATGGAGGAGGGTTTACAGAATGTGCTTGGGAGGAAGAAAACATATGTAAAACACAGGTACCAACCAAAGATAACTCCCAATGTTTATGGAAAGAAATCTTGGGCCAGTGTGGTGAGAGATGGAAAGCAACAGTGGCAGGAAAGGCCTAAGGGACAGCAAAGTTTTGCGAGAAGGGAACAGTTACCTGAGATCAACATAGATTCGAAGTCGAAGAACAGAGCCTTTCATGGTAGATATACACATCAGAACTCCTCTAAGTATGGAAATGCCAAAAGAAAATTCAAAAAAGGCTCTCTAACTGTTAATGTTCAGGGAAGATAGTCATACCCCTTGGGAAGCCATTCAACATGGATTGGTGAATACACTGCATAAGAAATTTGAGATTTGTCCTTTGTTTGATGATAGAGCAGTGATATGGTGCTATAGCGAAGCAGAAAAGGATGAGTTGGTTAATATAGGAAGATTGAAAATACCAGCAGTATCTACTGTGAATTTTGTTCCGTGGAGCTGGAATAACCAGAACGAAGGTAGAAAGATCGAATGCAGGAGCAATTGGATAGGGGTGGAGGGATTGCCTCTAGACTTATGGAACATACATGTATTTAAAGTTATTGGTAATCAGTGTGGAGGTTTAATGGAGGTTGACAGAGAAACTGTAGAACTGAAAGTGTTAACACACGCTCGTTTGAGATTGAGAGGTGATCACCAAGGTTTTATCCCAGAAACAGTATTATTACCATATAAAGTATTGAGGATCAAACTGAAATTCATCAAATTAAATGATAGAAGATACAGATTTCATGGCATTTTTGATACTTTGTGGCACAAAGATGACAAAACGAAGGAGGCAGGTGCAGAATCTACAGTGGATGTATTTTCAGTTTCACTAGAGGTAGAAGACGATGACATGCCAGCTTGCTGTCAAACTAAATAGATTCAATTTAATTCGATGCTCTTCATTGAGATATCAACCTCTTTAAATAGAGTTACAACATACACAACTCAAAACCCTAATGTACAATGGGCCTAATTAATGGGCCTAAATAATAACTAATAGTATATGGGCTCTAATTACAACTAAAGCTCTAATTACAACTAATATACAAGTAGTCAAATATCGTAACACTTGCAACCAACATGACAGATCTGACGTGGCAGGAAATCCCCATGATAATGATACAAATGGCAATAAGGAGAAGAGGGGCAAGCAATTTGAATTTCGCTTAAATGCGACAGATGGTGGTAACGTTGGTTCGAGTGAAGAGCAGCCATCGAAAGAGTTAATTGCCAACACAACCACTAGAAACGAGGAGAATTTAATCAATCTCCATAGAATTTTCAAAAGGATCGATGATGATTTGTTCTCGGTAAACACAACTTCAGCGCAATTATGTGGAATTAGGGTTCCCTCAGTCCACGCAGCCATCTCATTGGAACCAGATCACTTATGGAGGACTTGGGACTCTTACAATTCGGGTCGAGTATATTTGGCCCCATATTCAGACGGGGTGATATGATACGGGCCGCGCTCGACTCGAATCGATCCTCGCGGAATGAATACAACGCCAGAAAAGCCCAAATATCCGGTAGAACGATCGGAAAACCCGGAAATCCCTCAACCGACGACGTAGCAACAAAGGGTATATCGAACCCTTCGCCTCAAACGGTGCGCAAATCGAAGAAGGAACGGCGTTGAGCGCCACGCGAGTCGATCACACTCACGATAAGCTCGGGGTTATGTTTAACGAGCCCAAACACGGGGGACGAGGTGGGGAGAAAGCTCGACCCGAAGATTGGCTTTCAAGCTCAACATCTCATTCAAAGCTCAAAAGTGCTTTACAAGGGAGGTTTTTGCCTACATATACATGCCCAACTCGAAAATAATAATAAAATAATGAAAATATCGTCTCTAAGTCGGTCTAAATTTTAAGCCCATGCGGTCGCACATGCGACCGCATGCATATGCACTTACGCCCGTATGGAATGGGTGTCACGGCCGTTTCAACCTCTCTGCCAAAAAGAACGGAAAACTGAAATTTTGCCTCATGCGGTCGCACGCGCGACCGCATGCCTTTAGCTTTTCCAGCAAGTGCAGTCTTCAGTATTTTGGTCATAACTTTTGATCCCGACGTCGGATTGACCCGATTCAAATTGCGTTGGGCACTAGACTCAATGGCCTACAACTCTTTAGAAGACTTCAACTTCAAAATCCCGCTCGTATCAGATTTGTGTAGCTTTGAACCCGGTCAAACATCCCAATTTGAGTGAAATCTCTTCATTTCTGCGCCCATTGGCTTGAACTTGATTTTCATTTGGCCTAACCAATGCTCCAAGACTTCAAAATGACTTAGGATGGATTCCGGATCATATCATCACCTCCCTCTTCAAGATGATTCGTCTCGAATCAACATAGGCGTACTTAATAAAGTTATCCCGGGGTGATACGATACTTCAATGCTTCAACCTTTTTGTTGCTATGACCTCCTCCTAGCACCACGACTCCTCCCGGGTCAAATGGGAATGAATGGTCATCGCCACGTGTGAAGCACGTGACCGGCTTGTGGAGTGAAGGGAATTCTTCAAGAAGTGGTTGACGCTCAAACTTCGCAAAGATTAAGGAAAATAGAATTCCTTTCGTTCGGCCGGCATCAACCTGACAAAGAAAGATAAAAGAATTGGGGTGGGGTATGTTAGAGGTGTGAGATACAAGGAATGGATCCTCATACTCAAGCGCGACAGTCTCCTCGACCACCCTTTTCTCAAGTGGCATTTCATCTTTCCCCTCTTCTCGTTCAACTTCTACTTCTCCACTCTCCATTTCCTCTTTCTTCCTCGGGTCAATGTCATGGATGTCAACGCGTTCATCCACAACTACAACCCCTAGCTTCTTCTCCCCTTGCTCCACCGAGCACTCCATTCCTTTCTCCTTCACAAGGTTAATTGGATGTTGAAGGTCAACAACCAATTTCGTTGCTTCTCTATCAATGGATTCCCTAGCCTCCTTCTCAACTACATTGGCATTTGAACAATATGGACCAGAAGAATCAACACTCACTTCCGAAGGCTCTTTTCCAACTTCATTTGGACAATGTTGTTCAAACGGCTCAACAACCATTTCAACACTTGCATTGTCCTTCTTCAATGCAATTTTCGCCTTCTTCAGTGTACCTCCTTTCTTTCTCTCGTCTCTTCTCACATCGGCCTCATCCTTTAGCTTCATTTGATCTATATGTACTTGTTCCGGAGATAACCGATCAAGTATAATAGTTTTTCCGTTCAACTTGAAACTAAAACGGTTTCTAAAGCCATCATGCAATACCTTCTTATCATGTTGTCACGGTCTTCCCAATCAAACGTGGGTAATATGCATAGATACTACATCACAAAGCAACTCATCCGTATAAGATCCGATCGTGAATGGCACTAGTACTTGCTTGTTAACCTTAACATTTCCCGAATCGTTAAACCATTGCATTTGATATGGATGCGGGTGTTTAATCGTTTGCAATCCCAATTTCTCAACAAGCACAAGACTAGCTAAATTTCTACAACTTCCCCCATCAATAATAACACTAGTAGGCGTACCTTTCACCAAGCAACGGGTATAGAAAAGATTCTCTCGTTGTGAGTGCGGCTCATCCTCCTTTGCTTGAGTACAAATGGCGTGCCTTACTATCAATGCTTTGGGAATTGTCGTAGAGCTGTTGTCAACAACCACCAACTCCTCTTCCTCCTTGGTTGAAGACTCCTCTTTCACCATCTCCTTCTCGGGAACCATTTCTTCATTCTCCCGTATCACCTTTGGTTTAGGGCATTCGGATGAAATAGAATCAACCCCGTGACATTTAGAACATAGCTTGTCTCGGGTTCAACTTGTCACTTCTCCAACTCTTCCTTTGCCCTTATCACTAAGCTCTTGTGATACTCGTGATGGTTCTCTCTCACTCTTCCAAGCCTTTCGATCAATCTCGGCGCCGGTCAATGTAGCTTGATCAAAGCCACTACGATTCTTGGTTTGGAATAGATTTGAACTTCTTCCCTTAATTTGCTTCTCCGCCTCCACTGCTTTGCAAACTAATTCCTCAAGATTCGAATAGTCTAGCAATTCAATGAAGTCGGCAATATCTCGGTTCAATCCCGCCATTTCTTGGAAGTACTTCTCCACGGTTTGTCCACCTTAAATTAGGTTTTGTACACTCCGATACAAATCCCTATAAAAACGCGATGGGACGAATCTCTTTCTCATCAACTTTCTCAAGCAATCCCAAGTGTCAACGGGTTCCTCTAAATTTTTTCGCCTAGCAAGGGTGGTTTGCTTCCACCAACATAGGGCTTGATCCGTGAACTCCTTGACCAACAATGGGACCTTCTTCGTCTCCCGGATTTTATGAGTTTGGAACATGAGATCCACTCGGCTTTCCCAATCTAGGTAGACATCCGGATTGGCTCTTCCTCGAAATGAAGGTACGTCAATGTCCGCATTCTTCGCATCCCTTCACACTCACTTTGCCTCCGTTGTTCCCTCTTTCTACCCCTTCGAATCTCTCTATTCCCATCCTCATATTTTCCATCTCCAACACTATTACCCCGAAGACTTGTCTTACTATACACTGGCACAACGAATCGTTGAACACATTCCTTCAACTTTTGACTCAAACGATACTCCAGTGTGATCTTAGAATTGTGAAAGTCTTCCAAAGTCATAGCTTTTGGACGATGTCTATCATTGACTTCCATTTCAAGCATTGTGTTCTCAATTCAAAGTAAGAATCTAAACTATAAATTACAACTCAAACGCAATGACACTACTACGAAACAAACTCAACAACAAATTAACGCAACTTAACTAACACCTACAAACTTGAAACCCTAACAATGTAACTCAACCCTAAAAGTTACAACTCACACTACTAGGATAACAACACAAACAATTAAAACTAAGTGTAGCCAAGAAACTCAACTAACACTCGTTCACACAACATTGGAGCCATAATTTTTCTTTTTTTTTTTTTTTTGTATTTTCGGCCCTCTTTTTTTTTTCACAACATATACTCACAAACACGACAACAACACAATACTAGAAAATAAATGGATTCTAAGCACAAAATTAATTTGCACCAAGAACACACACTAAATCCTACAATTCTAAAAACCGAAAATCGATAATCTAAACTGATAAAAACAACAACAACAACAATCTAAGAACTATTAATAAAGGATAGATACCAGATAATTGGATTCGGGCTCTGATACCAAATGATACGATACGGGCCGCGCTCGACTCAAATCGATCCTCGCGGAATGAACACAACGCCAGAAAAGCCCAAATACCCGGTAGAACGATCGGAAAACCCGGAAATCCCTCGACCGACGACGTAGCAACAAAGGGTATATCGAACCCGCCGCCTCAAGCGGTGCGCCGTCGAAGAAGGAACGGCGTTGAGCGCCACGCGAGTCGATCACACTCACGATAAGCTCGGGGTTATGTTTAACGAGCCCAAACACGGGGGACGAGGTGGGGAGAAAGCTCGACCCGAAGATTGGCTTTCAAGCTCAACATCTCATTCAAAGCTCAAAAGTGCTTTACAAGGGAGGTTTTTGCCTACATATACATGCCCAACTCGAAAATAATAATAAAATAATGAAAATATCGTCTCTAAGTCGGTCTAAATTTTAAGCCCATGCGGTCGCACATGCGACCGCATGCATATGCACTTACGCCCGTATGGAATGGGTGTTACGGCCGTTTCAACCTCTCTGCCAAAAAGAACGGAAAACTGAAATTTTGCCTCATGCGGTCGCCTGCGCGACCGCATGCCTTTAGCTTTTCCAGCAAGTGCAGTCTTCAGTATTTTGGTCATAACTTTTGATCCCGACGTCGGATTGACCCGATTCAAATTGCGTTGGGCACTAGACTCAATGGCCTACAACTCTTTAGAAGACTTCAACTTCAAAATCCCGCTCGTATCAGATTTGTGTAGCTTTGAACCCGGTCGAACATCCCAATTTGAGTGAAATCTCTTCATTTCTGCGCCCATTGGCTTGAACTTGATTTTCATTTGGCCTAACCAATGCTCCAAGACTTCAAAATGACTTAGGATGGATTCCGGATCATATCACGGGGTGATCAAAGTAATGAGACATGGTAACACTCTTTCAGCCCAAAAGGTTGTAAGAGAGCCTTACGCATTAAGTGGATTGGGCTTTAATCAAGGCCTACTTAACATATCTTCAACAATGGAGGAGAATGGACCTGGGCCATCATCTTTTAATGGGCTCATTAAGAACATTGTACCCAAAGAGAGACTGTTTTAAACAGGCTGCCATTCAATCGTGGTTGAACGTCACAGTCCAGGTACCTACTGAAAATTCCTCTGTACTGATCGAAGACACTGAGGAAGACGATGAGGAGTGCGACGATGAGGAGTGCTTTTCTAAAATCTATTCTAGAAAGAGGTACCCACAGGGGGTTGGTCGAGATTTTACAGAAGCATCGATGGAGGGCTTCAATCTGGAAGAAACAGTACAAAAAGAGGAATTCCAAGAAGATGCTTACATGGAGGAAGATTCTGAAATTTGCAGCTCAGAGGAAGATGACAATGAGTCTAGGAGTTCGAATGAAGCCACTATGGAAGAAACCCTAATCAATATAAAAGTGCTATGGCTAGATAAGGAGGAGACAAAGCCTTTTCTAGTGTCTGAATCTACAAAAGACAGTGTTGATAGAGAGAGTAATCAGAAACCAGATCCCGGAATTGATGTCTCCATAATTCAGCAAGAAGCAGTCTGTGAAGAAAATGAGAAGAATTGGACTCTTTTATCAGATTCAATGAACAAGATGGGTATGAGGATTATCCCGAAAAAGAGCAGGGAGTTAAAAAAATCTGGCTTTTCATGTCAACTATGAGAATTCCGTGAATAAAAAAGGGGTATCTGGAAAAATTCGATGAAGATTCTGACATGGAACGTAAGGGGCCTTTGGGTCCTTGAGAAAAAGAAGGGCTATTAAAACAACAATCAGAAAATCAACCTGCACTTAGTTGTTCTCCAAGAAGTAAAAAGAGCAGAGGTAGATAGGAAATTGGTGGGGTGTTTGTGGAGATCTCGTTTTAAAGCATGGGTTTTGTTTCCAGCTCTCGGGAAATCAAGAGGTACCCTGATAATGTGGGATACGAGATGTATTACAGTACTTGATTCCATGATAGGAGAACACACGGTGTCTGTACATATCTAGACTGAAGGTAAAGACTCTTGGGGGTTTTCAGGAGTGTATGGCCCAAGCTGTGTTAGAGGAAGATCAGACTTCTGGGATGAAGTGGCTGGGTTGAGTTCCATATGTGGAGAAAGATGGTGTTTGGGGGGAGATTTTAATGTGGTTAGAAGGGTGCAAGAAAAGCTGAACAGCAATTCTAACACCAAATGTATGAGGATGTTTGACGAATTGATTAGAGAACTGAAGCTTATTGATCCTAATTTGAACAACGGTAAGTTCACATGGTCAAATTTCAGAGAACGTCCCATATGTTGCAAATTGGACAGATTTCTTTTCACAGATAAGCGGACTGAGCTATATCCTTACGTCAGACAAGTGGTTTTCGTCAGAGTCATAACCGATCATAGCCGTATTGTATTGGATTCGAATCCCCCTTCTTGGGGCCCGAGTCCTTTCCGTTTTGACAACCTATGGTCAGAGCATAACTCTTTCAAAGCTGAGTTTGAAAGCTGGTGGCATGAGGCAAAAGTGGTGGGTTGGCCAGGCTACAAGTTTATGAGCAAGTTGAAGATGGTTAAAGAAAATGTAAAGAGGTGGAGTCAACAGGTGTATGGAAGCAAACGCATACTTAAGCAGGCACTTGAAAGGAAATTGAATAATCTTGACAGATTGGAGGAGAGTGGTAACTGGAATCATCAACTCCAAGACGAGAGGGTACACATAAGAAGGGAATGGAATCAAATAGCTTTTGAAGAAGAAAGAAGTGCATGGCTGAAATCTAAGGGCAGATGGGTTAGGGAAGGAGATGCTAATTCGAGGTTGTTTCACAGCATGTTGAGGGCCAGAAATGCTAAAAATTTTATCTCCAGAATTGAAAAGGAAGATGGATCCATTTTAACTAGGGAGGCAGACATTGAAGCTGAAGTTGTTAGTTTCTTCTCAAATTTGTATAAGTCAAAGGAGAGATTTTTAGTGGGTATAGATGGCATTGACTGGAAGAGAATTCCCAACTACATGGCCCAACATCTCGAAAGGCCTTTTGAGGAAGAGGAGGTAAAGCGAGCTGTTTTTGATAGTGATGGAGACAAAGCCCCAGGTCCAGATGGTTTTACTATGGCTGTATTCCAAAAAAATTGGAGGGTAATAAAGGATGATTTGATGGAGGTGTTTAGTGGTTTTGCTAATGATGGAATCATACATGGAGTTACAAACGAGACCTATATTTGCCTCATTCCGAAAAAACAAAACAGTTGCAATGTGAAGCATTATAGGCCAATTAGCCTAGTCACGAGTCTTTACAAGATTATTGCCAAAGTTCTAGCCCTTCGGCTGAAGGAAGTCCTTCCAGAAACCATATCGGATACTCAAGGGCCTTTTGTGCAAGGTAGGCAAATCCTTGACATTGTTTTGACGGCTAACGAGGTGGTTGAGGATTATAAGAGCAGGGGGAGGAGCGGGATGGTGTTCAAAGTTGACTTTCAGAAGGCATATGACTTTATAGAATGGGATTTTCTGGATTTTGTGATGGAGAATAAAGGTTTCGGGATGAAGTGGAGGAAATGGATTAGGGGCTGCATTTCTTCAGTTTCATATTCGGTATTTATCAATGGCAAGCCTAGAGGAAAATTTCGGGGATCTAGAGGGTTTAGACAAGGAGATCCCCTATCCCCGTTTTTGTTTACCATTGTGGCGGACGTATTGGGTAGGATGGTGGACAAAGCTCGCAGCTCATCACTCTTTAAGGACTTTAGTATTGGCAAGGATAAAGTGGAAGTGAGTCACCTCCAGTTTGCTGATGACACAATATTTTTTGTCAATGACAACAAATCCCTTCGCTGTTTGTTGGACATTATACAAATTTTTTGCACCATATCTGGACTGAAAATCAATTTGATGAAAAGTCAACTGTTAGGATGGAATATGCCTGAAATTCTGGTTGACAATAACGCAAAAGATATAGGATGTGAAGTAGGGGGATGGCCGATGAGGTATTTGGGGCTGCCTCTAGGAGGAAATCCTAGAACACTATCTTTTTGGGAGCTTGTTTTAAGTAAATGTTGTAAACGCTTGGATAGTTGGAAATGTTCTTTTCTATCTAGAGGTGGAAGATTGACACTCATCCAATCGGTTCTAGCAGCCTTACCCACCTACTATTTATCAGTTTTTAAAGCCCCAAAATCTATCACAAACCTATTGGATAAAATGATACATGATTTCTTTTGGGAAGGGGGTGATCTGTTAGGTAGTGATCATTTAGTGGCTTGGAATTCAATTTGTAAATCCAGATTTCATGGGGGATTGGGCATTGGCAACATTGAAATCAGAAACAAGCATTCCTAATGAAGTGGCTGTGGAGATTCCCGTTGGAAAATAGCTCATTATGGCATAAAGTCATCAAGAGTCGGTTTGTTGGACAAGCTGAAAATTTTTGGGATTCAAAGAAGGGGGATAGAATGACATATATAAGCCCGTGGAAAGGTATTGCAACATTGTATGAGGATTTTCTAAGTCTGATTAAATATAAGGTCGGAAGGGGAGACAAAATCATATTTTGGGAAGATCTTTGGGAGGGGGACACAACCTTGAGGGTCAGATTTCCAGACTTAGCTGCAGTGTCTTCGGCCAAGAACAAGTGCATCAAGGGGATGAGGGTCGGTAATGAAGGAGTTCGACCATCTGAACAAGGATGGAACTTTGATTTCAGAAGGAATTTATTTGATAGGGAGATTTCTAGCTGTTTGGAACTGGTGAGCACTCTTGAACACATTTCACTTTGTGAAATATTGGAAGATAGCAAAATTTGGACTCCGGATAATAGTGGAATTTTTTCTTGCAAATCAGCTTTTTACGCTCTCAGCTTTGACTACTCAAGTCCGGAAGAGAAATGGGCAAAGACTCTTTGGAAAAGCCTTGCTCCATCAAGAGTCAAAGTGTTTGGATGGCTATTGGCTTTGGAGAAACTTAATGTCCACGAGAACTTACAAAGAAGGCATCCATACCAAGTGCTATCTCCAGGATGGTGTGTTTGCTGTAAATGTAACGAGGAGACTACTTCTCATCTGTTCTTGGAATGTCCTATGGCCCAGAAATTGTGGTCCAAGCTACTTCATGAGTTTGACCTTCATTGGTGCATGCCTCTATTAGCGTGTAGTTTGGGGGGAGGAAAGAGGAGTTCAATTTTATGGACAACAGCTATTCTAGCAATATGTTGGTCAGTGTGGCTTGAGAGAAATAGAAGGCTATTTGAAGAGAAAGAAGAATCAGTAGACAGCTTGTGGGAAAAGATCAAGTTATGGGTTGCTACCTGGACGTTCAACACTAAGGAGTTCAAGGGAATATCCTTTCAAGTCCTTTGCAGAGAGTGGAGTAACTTGTGTAATTAGTTTCTAAGAAGTCTTTGGTATTTACTGTTCTTTGTAACTTAGAATGTTCACTTGACATTCTCTGTAACTCACAGTTCATTTATATATAAATATGTTTCCTTTCAAAAAAAAAAAAACAAAAGGATTATTCTACTGTTGCAGTAAGAAATATTCAATTGACCATCTATGCAAAAAGAAACAGCTTCAAGTCCTTGTGCTGATCGACGAAGATGATGCCAAGGGAATTAATGTGAAAATTCGGAGTAAGAGACATGGCGGAGTTATTAAATTCTATGGTGTCCAAAACTCTCCAGGTGCAAGAGGTAATACTTATCAATTGTGGAGTATCCAATGATTCTTGGTCAACACTTACTGCAATCAGAGACCGAGGTCAAAGGGCGGCAATAACTATTATGGAGTTTTAATGAGCACTGGATTGACAGTTAAAGGAGCTGGAATTTGCAGAGAGGTGGTGTTACTATTCCAGAACCTCAAGGTGATGGAGGTTTTGTGCCCTTATGGGTAGCTGAGATGTGATCCTTGGAGCCTTAACCATGAACGTCTGTCAGTGTCAGCTTCGTCGATTACCCGCAAGATTCATCTCGGCTCTTCCTAGAGTAACAACACCATCCTTGCCTACAAAGTCATGCTTAACCTCTCTTTGTTTTCATTGCAGTAACAAGCATTCCCCGCCCACCAAGGAAAATCAGTATGCCATAGTTGGAGAAGTTGGGAGGGTCATACCCGGGTTAGAAGGCTCTCAAGGCAGATTTTCCATTCATAGCTGAATTACCTGATGAATCAAATGGACAAGGGTGTTTCCTAAGCTGGACTGGAAAGCCGGGTACCATCAGGTACGTTTTAAAAAAGGTGCACACAACGACCTTCCAAACAAATGAGGGCATTATGCCTTTTTGCTAATACGGGCTCAGCAACATGCCAGCGACCTCCCCAGCAGTCATAAACAAAGTGTTCAAAGAGCATCTCCGACGCTTCGTGTTGGTATTCTTCAGCCTAGATATTAATCTCTAATCGCTCAGAAGACAATCACGTTTTTCATTTGACTGCCATGCTGGAATTATTCGAGAAACACAATTTCGTGGCAAACCCAAAGAGATTCGTGTTTGGGCAGAATGAATTAGAATTTTTGGGGCGTCATTTTGAAAAGGAGTTTCTGCTACAATCTAAATGTGAAGCCATGGTGAGCTAGGCAACTTTAGCTAATGAAATATAACAAGAAAAATAACATCAATTCGAATGACGAGGCCGAAGAGGCATTCCAAAAGCAGATAAAGGCCACATGACGGTAGTGCCCATCCTCACTTTACCAGATTTTTCACAACCATTTATCGTAGAGATGATTTCATCAAAGTGCAGGTTAGGAGTGATGTTGATGCAAGACAACAAACCCATATCCTATTTTAGTCAGAATCTCGATCAGCGAGCCCAGTATAATTCACTATGTGGTACGAACTCACGGCGATAGTATTTGCAGTTGAAAAATGGCATCAATACTTACTGGGTCGTGTGTGGTGAGAACGGATCTCCAGAGCTTGAAATTTTCACTAGAGTAGCAATAGTGAGATGGAATGCGATAAATGGATGATGGAGTTGATGCAGTACAAATATGAAATCCATTAGACGCCCGAATTAGAGAATAAGGACACCGATGCACTACCTCACAAAGAAAAGCACGTCACCTTCATGCTTTGACAATTCTGCAAGTGCTTGGCTTGCAAGAATCAAGCAAAACTGTACAAGCAGTGAACAGTTGGGACCTATAGTTCCTACATTGCAATTAGATCCTGCTGGTAAGTTGGGGGGTACCAAGACAGCTTGGTTGTTCCAGAAAACTCGGATTTCCTATGAACGATTTTAGCAAAATACCATCATGGCAAGATGGGGCAACACTTGGGGTTCCATCAGACTTCCATAGTGCTAAATTTCTACTGGCCCTGAATAAAACCAAATGTCCACACATATGTGCAGCGGTGCATACTAAGTCAAGAACATAAATATCTCACCTAATCACAGGGGGACTGTTTCAATCATCCAATCACCACAGCAGGTCTAGGTATGGGAAGAATTCATGGGCCCATGTGGTTAGAAATGCACATCCAAAGAGGCAGGAGAGGCCAAAGGGACAGAATCCTGTGAGGAGATGGGATCAAGTACCTGAAGGAAGTAATACTTTCAATTCGAAGAACATATCCACTCAGGGTAGATATATGCATCGCAGCAGTTCTGAGAAATGTGATGCCAGGAAAAAGTTCAAGAGAAGTAACCCTGCTGTGTTGCTGTTTAGGGAAGAAAGTCATACCCCTTGGGAAGCAATTCAATATGGATTGTTGGATACTTTGGAGAAGAAATACGAAATAAGTCCACTGTTTGATGACAGAGCAGTGTTATGGTGTTACAGTGAAGAAGAAAGAGACAAGTTGGTCAATATTGGAAAATTAAAAATCCCAGCTGTAACGTCAGTAGTATTCCTTCCATGGAGTTGGAAAAATCAGGAGGACAGCCGGAAAATCGAGTGCAGATACAGCTGGATAGGTGTTGAAGGATTACCTCTGAACATATGGAATGTACATGTATTTAACGTCAATATTAGCGTCCCAACCATTAGAATGTAAGCCATACCTACTAGTGATAACTGAATGCCAAAGTGAATCCGATTTAATAGGGAATCGCCAAAGCCATTTGCCTAACAGAGCCAAGTTCTTCAAGTTTAGATTACCAACCCCTAAGCCCCCATATTGCTTTGGTTGTGTAATAATATCCCATCTGACCAAATGATCACTGTAACTCTCCCCTTTACCTTCCCAGAAGAAATCCCTCATCATTTTCTCAATCACCTTAATCACTCTCGTCGGCATCTTAAAGATCGACATCTAGCATGTAGGAATACACCCTAGCACTGCTTGCAGAAGCACAAGTCTCCCTCCTCTTGATAAGCAACCTTTGTGCAATCCTTCCAATCTCCTAGCAATTCTTTCAACTACCGGGTCCTAGAAAGAGAATTTTTTAGGATTCCCCCCTAGAGGTACACCAAGATAGTTGAGTGGCCACACCCCCTTATCACAGCCCACCCATCTAGCAACATCCTCAATCCTTTCCCCCGCTATGTTAATACCAACGACTATGCTTTTAGTCATATTTCATTTCAAACCTGAAGTTTTCGAGTGTATGTCCAAGATTGCCATAAGATTTCTAATACTCTCATCCTCATTTTCTAAGAAAAAAATGCTATCATTCGCAAATTGGAGATGAGAAACCCTCACCTTATTTCTCTACCAATGAGAAACCCTCACCTTATTTGCTTCATTTTTTTTTTGAAAAAGAAACCGATCTTATTGCTGAAAAATTATGAGGTACATTTGCATCTAAGACAAAAGAACAAAAGAAGAGATCCTAACAGATCTACAACATGTCTCCTATTACAATCAATTTTGACTAATACAAGAAGGAAATCCATTCCCTGCTAAAATCTAGAAATGATAGCCCCTCAAAATCTTTGGTGTTGTGGAACCATGATGCTATCCAGAACTTGATCTTCTCCCATATTCTTTCAATTGTTTCTTCTCTTTCTTCGAAAATTCTTCTATTTCTCTCTAACCACACAGCCCAAAACACCGCTATAAGCGATGCAGCCCACAAATTGAAATTCTCTTATCGCCCGCCATTTTGCATACCAATAGCTGTTTGCAATATTGGGGCATACACCATTGGACTCCAAACTCACAGAGGAGCTTTGTCCACAACTTCGTGCCATAGTACATTCCAAAAAGAGATGAGATCTTGTTTCGCCATTTCTTTTACAACAAACACACCATCCGGGAGACATAGAAATGTAGGGTTGTCTCTTTTGTAAGTTTTCATATGCGTTAAGTTTGCCGATCATCAACAGCCATCCAAACACCTTAATTCTTGATGGAACAAGGCTCTTCCATAGGACTTCAGCCCACTTCTCCCTGGTCTTAAATTTTCAGAATTTAGAGCTTTATAGGCTGTTTTACATGAAAAACCTCCATTCTCATCGGCTATCCATATGCGGCTGTCATCCAAGTAACTCACAAAATGTGAAAGTATTCAACAAATTCATCAGATTCAACCAACTCAAAATCTCTCTATCATGCATATTTCTCCTAAAAAGAAGTTCCACCCATGTCCAGCAGTAGACTCTCCTTCGTGACCCACTAACATATCCCTAATGCATTTGTTCTTAGCCAATGATAATGTAGCTAGATCGGGAATCTATCCTTCAACGCCATATCCCGGCCCAAGCATCCTCCCAAAATCTGATTTTGTCTCCTCTCCCTACCTTATATTTAGTAAGGCTAAGAAATTCATCGTATAGGGAAGCAATACCTTTCCATGGACTTACCTTGTCATTCTTTCTCCTTCTTTGTATCCCAAAGATTTTTTCTCTTCCGAATCGGCCACGATAACTTTGTGCCATAACGTTCCTCTTTCCAAGGGAAATCTCCACAGCCACTTCATAAGAAAGGCCTTATTTCTGATTTCAATTTTCCCAATGCCCAGTCCACCCTGAATTTTTGATTTGCAGACCTCTTCCCACGCGGCCAGGTGGTTGTGACTGGAGAAGTCACCACCTTCCCAAAGGAAGTCCCTCATGATTTTCTCCAGTGCATTTATTACAGATTTAGGAGCCTTAAAGACTGAGAGAAAGTATGTAGGCAGCGCTGAAAGGACTGATTGAATAAGTGTCAATCTGCCTCCCCTGGAAAGGAATGCGCATTTCCAATTGTCAAGTCTTTTGGCACACTTCGTAACTACTGGCTCCCAAAATGACAATTTCCTCGGATTTCCACCCAATGGCAGCCCCAAATACTTCATAGGCCATTGCCCTACTTCGCATCCAATCTGTGTAGCATATTGTACGACCTCCTTTTCCTCCATGTTGATCCCAAGTAGCGGCTTTTCAGCAGGTTAATCTTCATTCGGACATAGCACAAAAAGTCCGCACCACCTCCATAAGTAGCCGAAGGGAATTATTGTCTTGCACAAAGAAGATGGTGTCATCCATGGCGAAGGTGGCTCACTTCCACCTTATCTTTCCCAATGATGAAACCTTTCAACCGAGCTGAAAAAGTAGCTTTGTCCATCATTCTTCCTAATACGTCAACCACCAATGTGAATAAAAACGGGGATAGAGGGTCGCCTTGTCTCAATCCTCTAGATCCCCAGAACTTCCCTCTAGGTTTACCATTAATAAATACGGAAAAAGAAACTGAAGAAATGCAGCCTCTTATCCATTTACGCCATATTGACCCAAATCCCTTATTTTCCAAAACAAAATCCAAAAAGTCCCATTCCACATAGTCGTATGCCTTCTCAAAATCAATTTTAAAGACCAGCCCGCTTTTACCTTTGCTCTTATATTCTTCTACAACCTCATTAGCCACCAAAATTGTATCGAGAATTTGTCTTCCTTCTACAAAGGCCCCTTGTGCGTTTGAAATCGTATCTGACAATACATCTTTCAACCTTTGGGATAGTACTTTGGCAATAATCTTGTACAGGCATGTGACCAGACTGATCGGCCTATAGTCTTTAACCTTGCAGCTGTTGAGTTTCTTTGGGATGAGACAGATATATGTCTCATTCATGTTCCCATGAATAACTCCATCTTTGCGAACTTTGTTGAAGACTTCCATCAGTTCCTCTTTAATTACAGATCCAATTCTCTGAATATCGCTAATGTGAAGCCATCGGGACCAGGTGCCTTGTCACCATCACAGTCAAAAACCGCCCTTTTAATCTCGTCTTCCTCGAAGGGCCTCTCAATATGTTGTGCCATGTAGGTGGGTATGCCTTTCCACTCTATACCTTCAATTCCAACAATTCCTCTCTCCTTTGAGGTGTATAAGCTGGAAAAGAACCTGATTATTTCAGCCTCAATATCTTCCTCATTATCACTGATTGTGCCATCGTCTCTTTCAATTTTTGAAATGAAGTTCTTTGCTTTTCTCGCATTCAAAATGCTATGAAACATTCTTGAATTTACATCTCCTTCTTTGGCCCATTTATACTTTGATAACCTTCCCAGTCTTCTATCTTCTTCAAGCACAATTTGATGCCATTCTTTCTTCACATTAGCCCTTTCTTCTTGGAGTTTGTTGTTCCAACACCCGCTCTCCTCTTGTCTATCAAGGCTAACTATCTTCCTTTCAAGTGCATGTTTGAGAAGAATTCTGTTCCCGTAGATATGTTTACTCCACACTTTAATGTCCTCTTTAACACTCTTCAGCTTATTCATAAATCTATACCCTGGCCACCCCACAGTTCTGGCTCTTTCCCACCATATTTGAAACTCTTTTTTGAAAGATTTGTTCTCTAACCATGTGTTGTCGAATCTAAAAGGGCTTGGACCCCAAGAGGGAGGATTGGAGTCCAGCACGACTGGGCTGTGATCAGATACTGTTCTAACCCACACCTCTTGTCTGATGTAAGGATAAAGTGTTGCCCACTTATCTGTAAAAAGGAATCTGTCTAATCTGCAGCAAATTGGCCTCTCTCTGAAATTAGACCAAGTAAATCTACCATTATTCAAGTGTGGATCGATCAATTTCAGCTCCTTAATCAAATCGTCAAACATCTTCATGCTTCTCGTATTCGAAATGCTATTGTGTTTTTCCTGTGTCCTTCTAACCACGTTGAAATCTCCTCCTAAACACCAATTTTCTCATAAATAGAGCTCAATCCTGCCACTTCATCCCAAAAATTTGTTCTTCCCGTGACTTTACAAGGACCATACACTCCAGAAAACCACCACGGCTCCTTTCCTTCCGCTTCTAGCTGAATAGACACTGTAAATTCTCCAATCAAAGAATCACATTCGTAATACTTACAGTATCCCAAATCATCAAAGTTCCTCGACCTTCCAACGGTGGCAATAGAATCCAGGCTTTAAAACGAGATCGCCATACACTTCCCACGAATTTTCTGTCCACAACTTCTCTCTTCACTTCCTGCAGAACCACTAAGTCTGGATTAGCCTTGCAAATGGTGGCTTTGATAGCTCTTCTCTTCTCCATCGACCTAGTACCCTAACATTCCAAGTCAAAATTTTCATTGTAACTTCCACAACTCCCTCTCTTACTCGTATCTTTGTCATAATTAACATTGAACATCAGATTTTTTAACTCCCTACTCTTCTTAGTAATCACCTTCATCCCCAATGTGTTCATTGAATGGAAAGGGTCTCCCACTTTCTTGCCTCGCTTCGTTGTTTGTTGCATTCGATAAGTAATAGTGCTTACCTCAAGAAGACCGAATATTGTTGCCTCTGTCTTCGTGAGGGCTTTCATACTGCTCACATTTGTTCTTTTCTTTACCGTCACCCACAGATCTCTTATATGGGCTAAAGAATCTTCCGTCGGCACTTCTCTTTGAAGCATCGAATCCGTGATCCTCTTCCTCGGATATGTACGGCTCGACTCATCCTCAATAGTCACCGTATCTTGAAAATCGCCGCTTTGTTTGATGTCTTCTTGAGTGAAATCCTCCATCGCAGCTTTCTCCCAGATCGCGATCCATTGACTTGGTGATTCTTCCTTGAATACACCTTGAGAAAAATTCACGTGGTCTATCTTTCTCGTCTTCTAGGTCTAGCTCTTGTATCAACACCGATGATCCTTTATTGCGATTGTGGGCTGCAAAATCCAACCAGGTTAGAATAGCTGCCTCTCTAAATTGTTCTTTAGTCTTGGGTGTTAACTTCTTGGTTAGCCCATTATCACTTATCAATCCAGGTCCATTTGACAGTCCACCGTCCATATCTGTTCTTAATTGGGCCTTTTTAAAAGTCGCCTCACTCCTACCATGGTCCACGCATTTATCTTGATGGGCCTGAGGATAATCCTTTAACTCGTCGCTGCCTAAGGCCCTTTCCTTAGAGCCCAAAGACTTAAACTCATTAATTAACTGGGCCCAATGCAAGCTATCTGAAATAGGGTAAGCCCAATTCCACCTGAACATATTGCAATTACCATCGTTGAATATATCACCCGAGAAACCCTAAATTGAAAAGCTTTGTTGATAATCGTGGTTCTACTGTCAGGCTTCCATTAATTCTTGTAAATATCCTTTGTAGACTGATCGTATTCTCCTCGCGCCTCACAATACCGTTGACAGCCATCTTCTTCGAGGGCACGCGTCTCCACTCAACATTACTGTTCTCAGCTACTCCATTAATGAGGCTTTTGTTCTTCGGAATTCCAACGGTTATCACAGCTTGTGTACCAGATTTGATGTGTCCTACTGCCACATCGTTTCCTTCTTTGTTACTGTAATTACCTATATCAGCGACACTTGTACAGCTTGCCATGTCATGTGTACCTTTGAGCCAGTCATCTGCCACATCATCATCTTCTTCGCCTGATTTTTCTGGGACAGCTTTCTCTGTTGCTTGTTCTGAGCTCTTTCTATTGCACTCTTTCTGCCATATACTACCACATGTCCCGTGAAATCTGTATTGACGGTCATTTAATTTAAAGAATTTCACTGTAATTTTCGAGCCTTCGTAGGGCAACACCATGGATTCGTGGATAAAACCCTGTTTGCTGCCTTTTAACTTCAATCTGGCATGTTTTAAGAAGTTCAATTCCAGCGTGTCTTTGTCTACATCCAGTAATCCCCCGCAAAAAGAGCCAATCACCTTGAATACATGAATGTTCCACAGGTTTAAAGGTATGCCTTCAATTCCAATCCAGCTATATCGGCAGTCAATCTTAATTCCTTCAGACTGGTTCTTCCAACTCCATGGGACAAAGGACACTGTTGTAACCGCGGGGATCTTCAGCCTACTTGTTTTAATTAACTCGTGTTTCTCCCCCTCACGTTGGCACCAAATTATAGCTCTGTCGTCTTGAAGTGGTCTGACTTCGTAGTTCTTATTCATAGTGTTTTTCAAGCCATATTGGATAGCCTCCCATGGGATGTGGCTGCTCTCCTAAACATCAATACTCCCTCTGCCCCTCTTTTAAGGTTCTGCTTGCCTCCTTCTTGGTTATATTCTGATACATGACTTCTTCCTGTTTCTCTGATGCCCCATTTTTAACTACATATGCCCATGATCTCGTTCCCAAAGTACCTTCTGTAGTATGCCTCTGCCTAATCCGAGAATCCCAGCCTGATCTTGTTGTTTTCACAGGTGCTATTTTCTCTCTTTGCTGCTGTTTCTTTTTCCCAAGTTCAGAATCAAGGCATTCTTCTAACTTTCTCCATCCTGTGGAATTTTCTTCCGAGGGTACTATGATACTCCTTACCATCTTGTGTGTTAAAGTAGATATCTTTAAGAAATCCCCTCTATTGTTCTTGAATCGTTCTATCCATACACTCATTGCACTGTTTCTGAAAACTGTGTTGATGATCGAAGGTTTCTCATTCTTGCGTATCACTCCCATCAGATGAACTAACCAGAAGGCTGCATCCACCGTGACTGAAATTTCGTAATCCCTTGACCTCGTACGTTCTGTTATCCGAATTGAGCCCCCATCTTTGATCAATCTAATCGTGAACTCCTTGTATCTAGTCCTAAATCTCGATAGTTTACTGTAATTTTTCCCATAACCAGTGGGGTCATGGTTGAAGGTCGTGGGTTGTGTCATGATCTACACCTTATTTGCTTCATTAAAACTTAATGAAGCAAATTAATGGCTGAGAGTTTCTAGCTTAGCTCCTATCATACTAAGAATTTGATTAATGCTTGAATCATTCTAATTTGGGGCCTTTCCTCTTATTGCACAAGCTAAACCAAAAACTCCTCAAAACCCAAGCCTCAAAGTTAACCAATTTTTCCATTTCTCCGCAAAAATAAAAACAATCTGTAATCCACATGAGCTCCAAATTAATCAAGTTTTCTTAATAGGCAATCGATAATAGTAAATTATAGAAGAACGTAACCCCAATTTAAACACAGCATAGCATTTAATCGATGAACCAATAGAAGGATTGAATTACCATTGCAATACAATTGAACAATGAATAAATTATAGTAGCCCAAAAAATTAAATTCAGTGAAAACTTGAAGAAAATAAAAATACACTAGATAAACGATGGGGATTTGTTTGATTACCTTCTGTGCAAGGTTGTGGAAGCTATAAACTAGTGGAAGCTATAAATTGGATATAAATTGGAGATGATGCTGAAAAAATGACAGAATTTGGTGAATTTCTATAGAACTTTGACGTTGGAAGAGACTAGACTTTGACAGGGCAGGCATAAATGATTTTTTTGGCCATTAGGAGTGGAAACCGACCTTACGATCGGTGATTAAGTTACAATATTTTTTTTTATTGATTACTTTACATATTATCATTAAATTTCGATAAGCTTCTGCTACTAATTTTCCTTATCGAAATTTATAAATCTACACGATCTATTAAATTTTGTTCTCAACCACTTCAATCGTATCAACTAAAAAAACAAAAGACAAACTCTTTGATTGCCCAGATATCAATCATATCAACTACACTTTTTTGCAACATGAATTTTTTTTTTTTTTTTTTTGCCGTTTATTCTTTAAAACTTATGAGCCATACTATGAAATTATGGGAGAGAGTAATGAAGCGTAGGTTGAGACGCATTGTCCCAATCTCAGAAAATCAATTTGGGTTTATGCCGGGCCGATCGACTACAGAAACAATTCATCTACTTAGATAATTAATGGAGAAATATAGGGTTGGAAAAAAAGATTTACATATGGTTTTTATCGACCTCGAAAAGGCCTATGGCATGATACCTAGAGATGTGCTTTGGTGGGTTTTGACGCAGAAAAATGTACATCTTAAATACATAAATATTGCCAAAGATATGTATAAGGGGGTTGTTACAAATGTTAGGGCATGCCATGGAATGACAAATGGTTTCCCGATTACGATAGGCTTACACCAAGACTCTGCACTTAGTCCTTTTTTTATCAGAAACAGACAAATTTTATTAAGATAAAGATTTCAAAAGAACAACAACAAAATAGTGGATGAGACATCCACCAGCAAAAACCGTATGGACCTGTGCTAATACAAAAATCAATAGAAGAACCTAAGGGCTACTCGGTATGATATTCCAAAGAGAACTCGTAGGATCTAAACAAAACAAGAAGTTATCTAAATCACTAAATAGTCCAGCTAATCTAGCCCATAAACTTGTGAGGAAAATGATAGCATCCCAAATGTCATCGAGTGATCTCTCTAGATCGTTGAAAATCCTTCTGTTTCTCTCTGTCCAAAGTATCCAGGCTGCTGCCATAAGAATCAGTTTCCATAACTCCCTCTTTAGCTTCTTATTGCCCTCAAAAGTATCTAGTCCTTTTTCGTTTGCTATATTAATGGATGAGCTTACGAGGCATATTCAAAATCAGGTACCATGGTGCATGTTATTTGCAGATGATATAGTTTTAGTTGACGAAACTAGAGCAGGTATAAGTGATAAGTTAGAACTTTGGAGGCATACTTTGGAGGCATACTTTAGAGACCCGCGATTTTAAGTTAAGTAGATCAAAAACAGAATACATGGAGTGTTTATTCAATGGTAGGACCAGGAGGGATCCTCTTGTGGTTGAGTTAGGTGGTAAGGTGGTTCCAAAGAGTGATAGTTTTCGTTATTTAGGATTAATGGTTCATACCAATGCTGACATAAAGGGTGATGTAAATCACAGAATTAATGCTGGATGGATGAAGTGGAGAGGTGCCTCAGGGATTTTATGTGACCGTAATATGCCTTTGAGATTAGAAGGAAAAATTTATCGGACAGCTGTACGGCCAGTGTTATTATATGGTAGTTATTATATGGTAGTGAGTGTTGGGCAGTTAAGAAAGTAGATGAACAAAAATTAAGTGTGGCAGAAATGCGTATGCTGAGATGGATGTGTGGCAAGACTAGGAAAGATAAAATTACAAATGAAGAGATTCGTGGTAGACTAAGAGTGGCCCCCATTGATGATAAGATGAGAGAGGCTCAATTAAGATGGTTTGGACATATACTGTGGAGGCCTGAGGGTGTACCCGTTCAGAAGAGTGAAAGCATTAGGGTAGGTAGTGTAAAGAGAGGTAGAGGAAGACCGTTAATAACGTGAATGCAAGTTATTCGTAAGGATATGTGTGTTATGCGGGTAGATGAGCGACTAGCATTAGATAAGAATGTAAGGCGTAGCAAAATTCATATTGGCGATCCGACGTGATTTTCTCGTATGGCTCCACACAGCCAACCCCTGCTTGTAGGGAATAAGGTTAAGTTTGCTGCTGTTGTTGTTGTTGTCTTTTATTCTTCACATATTATTATTGAATTTTGATAAACTTTATGTACTAATTTGCTTTATCGACGTCAATCATATCATTTAAATGTTTTTGCAACATAAATTCTTTTTTTCTCTTTAATTACTTCACATATTATTATCATTGAATTTCGATAAACTTCTTGTACTAAATTGCAACATAAATTTTTTTGCATATTATCATTTAAATTTTTTTGCAACATAAATTCTTTTTTCCTCTTCGATTACTTAACATATTATCATCGAATTTCGATAAAATTCATGTACTGATTTGCCTTATCAAAATGTCCTAACCACCAAATAATAATTCTATACCTATTCAATTTTTCATATAAATCTTGTATAATTAAATTTTATATAAATAAATCACACCAAATGATACTTCATGTATTAAGTAGTGTTAATGAAAGGAAACTTCTTTGCGCGATGAAATGTGCGTGTGAGTAAATTTTTTGACAGTGTTAACATATTAATTAATTTTTAATCATTCAATTCAAAAGTACAAATTTGAAAAAAGAAAAGTTAAAAAGGCTCAACCAAGTCAAATCGCAGTCAAACTCGATTTGATTAAATGCTTAAAAAATATTTGTTTATGCATTAAAAATATTAAAGATAATATTTTTATACAAACAGTAGCAAAAATAGATGAAGAAATTAAAAAAAAAAAACTATAAATTAGTTTATCAAATTTTACCTTATTCACGCAAAGGATTTCCTTGCATCGGACGGGGGGGGGCAAACACTAGTTTAACCGTAAATTTCATAGAGGATTTGCCTAAATCGAGGGTGTAGGTAGGGTGCTTGCGGTGGTTGACAGATTAATCACTGGCTTTTTGGCACCACATCACCCTTTTATAGTTCTTCAGGCAGCGGCTATGTTCATTAAGGACGTTCTTTAGCTACAAAAGTTTCCCAAATCCATAAATCTTCGACCATGACCACGTATATATGGGAAGGCTTCAGGAGTTATTCCAATTACACATAACCGAGATACGCAATCCAAGGTGACTGTCAACAGCACCGTTGAAACATATCTTTGTTGTTTCCTTTCCACACAACCCAAAAGAAAGATCCAAATGCAAGTATTTAAGGGCAGAAAAAAAGAATGCAAAGGATCATGTGAAGTGTCGCGTCACTGAGAGAGCTAAACATGTCCAATGCTTGGATTTTTAGTTGACAAAACATTATTGCGATTATAATTTCTCAATAGTGCTGTGGAAATTGGCACTTGATTGTGAAATTTGGATCAAAGAGATTTGGTTTTCATCAGATTCCTACTAGAGCACGTAGCTGCATTATTCTTTTTTCACCTGCCTATCTGATACATGACCAAGTCCACACAAAGTCAGGAACTTACGTCAAACATGGAAAAAGTGTATCTCTGCTTTGATACAAATTATAAACAGCTCATAAATACAGTAAAATATCAATATCAAAAACCAGAGTCACATCTATTACCCATTTCATAAATTTTGTGGGACCAACTACTATTTCTGATAAACCATTTATAAATTTTATTACAAAAGCAAAATATTTATCTAAGCAGCAGGATACTCAGTTCAATGCAATTAGGAGAAATACCCTCATAAGAAGCGTCACCGGTCTTACTAGGGCAGTCAGGCAGTCTACCATTGTTCAATTTCTTACTTTTGATAGTAGTAATATATGGTATAACTCACAATTAATCCCAATATTACAAAGAGCTAGGCTTACTAGAAAAGTTCACCTCAAAAAAATAAAAATGTGAAAAATGAACACACAGCCAAAAGTTTATTTAATTAATTAACAGCTTGTTAAGCAAAGCTTAAATAAGAAAAGAATTGAGTTTTTGGTAGAATGTTTGGTTAGCAAGTACGAGATCTTACACAGATAGATAAAGAATAAATAAATAATAATTTTTTAAATGAAGTGTGTGGTCAAAATTTAAAGAATGAAAAGGGATTAAAATTAAGCTTCTTCAAACAAGCTCCGAATTAATACTTCTTTTCCAACCACAAAATCATCCGAAATATCATTTTCTAACATTTTTCCACTACTCTTTGATACTTTTCAACTCAACAATGTTAAAACAAAAATCAAATTTTTAAATAAATAATTCAAAGCTCTATCGAACAAGTATTAAATATAGAAACCAAATACGTGTACAGTTTTAAAGAGGAGAAATTTAGGAGGGACGGTCACGCCAACTCGACTTTCCACCCAATCAAAATGTGACTCCTCAGCTCACTTGTTTGTCTCTTTACCACCTTGGAGCTGAAGAGTTACATTTTGATAACGCAGGCGGACCTACTTCTGTGTTGTGGGGTTCCCCCTCAGAAGCATTTACATATTTTATGAGCTTAATTAAACATGTCCCTACTTTCCAGAAAAATCAAGTGTTGGCATGTCCATGCTTCTTAGGCAGACTCAGACAAAAGGTCTAAGAGAAAATACAAAAACAATTGCCAAGGCCTGGGTATTCATTGCCATCTCAATCAACTTCTTACCTGTATAACTGGCATCAATGTGGGTAGAATCTCATCCCTGAAAACATTTGATAGAAAATCCAGAGCTGCTGCGCTGCACTTCCGCAAATTCCACACATTGACAATGTCATCATCCTGATCAACATAAGGAGGAAGTTGGCCCAGAATAAGAGATCAAGGTCATTACAAGTACAAGCTCATTTCCATCAGCCCTTCCATTCCAATCAGACTCGTAGGTTAATGATGAAAAATATGGTAAGTCACCTCATCTTCTGCATTTTCTGAACCATGAAAACGTGATGAATGAAAACGAGGCCTCAGATCCTGCGCAACATAACTGCTAATGAGATTATATGTTTAACAACACTAAAATCACAAGGATATTATTATAAAAAGGCACAAGGAGAAATAATCAACTGAACCTGATCTCTATCAGGGAGAGATCCGTCAACCTGTTATGACAAATTAGTAAGGACAGAGCATTAATTGTCATCCACCCGATTGAGTAAAGTACATTAAGGCAGTGAAATAAGCAGTAAACCTCAGCATCCACAAGCGATTCATCATCATCAGCGTAAGTCATGTTCGACAGCAACACCTGTAGAAGTAGGGATAAATTCACAAGAAAAACATGAAGAAATCTCACTTCGTGAAAAGCTGATCACGCCATAAATCATACTGGGATAAGACGTGGCAAGAACTCTCTCAAATTCTCAGAAGGCATGCCGGCTTCACAATAAGCAGACCTGTCAATCAGCAAGTAGCTCCTAAATAGCGAATACAAAAATAAAAATCAACAGAAACAATAACGTATAAGCAGAAAAATGGCATGAACCAAAAACAATACATGCATCGCAGTAACTAAACAAGCCAACAACATATACAAATTATGAGAGAATAACGCAAGCTAAAGATCTTATGTCCAGAACCAAGGAGCTAATATGCTTTAGTGAGTACCACTGAAGACATTGTTTCAGCCTATCATATGACAATTTATCATGGAATGATACGTTCACCAGCCTCAAATGAGTTACAAGGAGCTAGATGCTCAACTTAGTTACTCCTTAAAGGAAAAAGAGTTCAGAAATAGCAATTTTGATTCCCAATGCAACAAAAGCCCATTGCTCAACAAGGGCAATATCAGCACGACCATCAGAACTGGCTCATATCAATCATGCTCAGAACAGGCTCATATCAATCATTCTCGCTCTCACTGGGAGAGAACGAAATTCAAAGCTCTCTCATCGTCATTAAGGGAGATACATATAGACAGGAAATTAGTGTGCAGTCAACTGGGAAATGGTGGAAAGAAATATAAGCAGATGCGTAAGATAACGAATCACATTCTAAGGTGCGTAAGATAACGCATCACATTCTAAGGAACCCTTGTCGAAAGATTAAATTCATTAAGCTATTAGGTCTACAATTTAATGTATGTGTTTGCAGTTTGAAACATCACACATATGCCTATACACAAACTCAAATAATAGAACCCTTCAGTTGCAGTTATAATTCAATACATTGTTAAAATAAATTGTTAAGAAATGTCATTTCTAATCCTCGACAAATCCAAGATATATTCTGATCCTTCAACTGGTGCAGACAGAGTCATTACTTATAAACCAAACAACCAAAGAAATCAACCTGCATCCACAAAATTCTGATCAAAACAAAGAGAGAGAGGGATCAGCAAGCTGGAAAGCAAGAGTGGTACATTAGACATAAATTTTACATTCTTCGTTCCATTTTTATTTTTATAATATCTCCTGTCAAACCGTATTCTAATGAAATTTACAATAGACCAAACTACAACCTCAACTACAAACTCAGGAGCATCTCACATGATGCACAATATTTGAAGCACAAAAATGACTTCCCAAAAACAATTTATAAGACCTAAAGCATTCTTAATTTGAATCAATAAATCAGCTTCACATTCAAATAATATTACGTTATAAACAGCCAGCTGAAAAGGCAAAGGTGAAACAAGAGCACTGATTTCTACTGAGAGTAAGGCAGCTACCAAGATATTCAAACATGTCGGGCAAAGAGAAAAATGTTACCAGAATTCACAGGCTTCTAGGGCCACTTCGTCGTCAGGATCCTTGTTGACGAGCAGCATATATTCTATCACATTCCTTAAATGTGGCTGCAGAGTTAAAGCAAAATTATGAGCTTCTTGGGATTCTCCCATTCTCAAATCATTTTCCATTGCACATTTCATTAATGAGACAAATTGTACATTTTTAAACATACACCACCCATCCTATATACTTTCTTCACTTTTTAATCACAAGAGCAAAAATCATTTTTGGAAAAAGAATATTAGAAAACAAAAACTGCTAAGAAAAAAGCACAGGTAACAATTAGGAATACTATTTAAGGGGAGAGAAAGGTGAGGACCAGTGATGCTTGAAAGCATTTCACGTACTACATCTGACAAATAGATTATAAGAAAATGCGCACCTCCAAGACAGCTGAACGAATTTCGATAAGCTGAACAAATGCTGAGCAGACCTGTTCAAACAGGGAAAAAGCTAAATGATTTAATTCCAATTAATCAGCAAGATAAGCTGCATTAGTACTGGAAAGTTTACTAGAACTATAAAATCATAGATAACTGAGGATGGCAAAAATTATAGTGAAGATTGCAGCGAAATTGCAAATAAAACAGGTGAATACATAACTAAGGCTCACATATAGTACACTCAAAATCAGACTTGCAGAAATCAGACTTGCAGGCCCAAATCAGTATGGCGACAAGCAAATCAAGATGCAAGTCATAGCAGAAGTGCGACCTCTTCTGATAAAATCCATTTAACTCAACAATACTTTGTGACTAAGAAACTTAACATCGGACAAGGCTTAGTTAAATGAATTTCCTAGAGATAATTTACTGAATAACATAAACAGTTCACTTCTCTTTTCTAGATAAATACAAGTTGACATTCATACTACTTGATTGCAAATTGTGGTAGTCCAAGTCACTACAGAACACAATGGATCATTTCTTAGAAGATTCATACGTGCCCAGAATCATCAAGTGTTATTTAAAATCTTGCAAGGTACAAAGAAGACCAATCATGAAGCAGTGCCAAAATGAGGAAACCCATACATGCCTACCAAATTATAGTTGCTATATCCTAAAAAGAAAAACACCACTGCTTATAACAACAATTACAGGAGGGATTTTTTTTTTTTGGGGGGGGGGAATAAAGGATGTTACAGTAGGGTACAGGAACAAGACGGCAAATGTAACTGCTCAGTGCATCCTCACTCAAAGTACAATGCATTCTGAGTGCTGCAGATTAAAAATGAGAAGGCAACAGTTGGCTGGAAAATAAATCATTTAAATCGGAATTCGAAAGTTGGAAAGTTGGTGTAGAAAAGCCAAAGTTGAGGGACGGCCAAGTTATAAATTCATGAGTAAGTTGAAGCAAGTGAAACAAGACATTTAAGACGTGGAGCCAGCAAGTGTATGGAAGCAGGAGTATACCCAAACAAGCCATGGAAAATAGGATGCTTGCTGTTGATAAAATGGAGGAGGATGGGACTTGGAATCAACAACTCCAAGAGGAAAGAATCAACATTAGAAAGGAATGGAATCAGATTGTTTTTGAAGAAGAAAGAGAAGTATGGATGAAATCAAAGTGTAAGTGGGTCAAAGAAGGGGATGCTAATTCGAGACTTTTTCACAGCATTTTAAGTGCCCGGAAAGCAAAAAATTTTATATCCAGGATTGAGAAGGAAGATGGATCATTTTTGGACAAGGAGGCTGATATAGAAGCTGAAATTATTAGATTTTTCTCCAAGTTGTACAAATCAGAGGAGAGAATTCTGATCGGCATAGAAGGAATAGATTGGAAAAGTATACCAGATTATATGGCTCAACATCTCGAGAGGCCCTTCGAGGAGAGTGAGATTAAGAGGGCTGTTTTTGACTGCGATGGAGATAAAGCACCTGGTCCAGACGGATTTACTATGGCTGTGTTTCAAAAGAACTGGAATATGATTAAGGAAGAGATAATGGAGGTGTTCAACGGATTTGCAAAAGATGGAATCATACATGGAAGTACTAATGAGACTTACATATGTCTCATTCCAAAAAAACTCAACAGCTGCAACATCAAGGATTTTAGACCAATCAGCCTTGTTACGAGCCTGTACAAGATTATTGCCAAAGTCCCATCTCTACGCTTAAAGGTAGTTCTTCCAGAAACCATATCAGAAACACAAGGGGCTTTTGTGGAGGGTAGGCAAATTTTAGACACTGTTTTGGTGGCTAATGAGGTGGTTGAAGAAGTTAAGAGTAAGGGGAAAAGTGGGTTGGTATTCAAAATAGACTTTGAGAAGGCTTACGATAATATAGAGTGGGATTTTTTGGATTTTGTCCTGGAGAAGAAAGGCTTTGGGTCTATGCGGAGAAAATGGATCAAAGGGTGCATTTCATCAGTATCGTACTTTGTTTTTATCAACGGCAAGCCTAGAGGGAAGTTTAGAGGTTCAAGAGGCCTTAGACAAGGAGATCCTCTAAATGGATCAAAGGGTGCATTTCATCAGTATCGTACTTTGTTTTTATCAACGGCAAGCCTCGAGGGAAGTTTAGAGGTTCAAGAGGCCTTAGACAAGGAGATCCTCTCTCCCCTTTTCTCTTTACAATTGTGGCTGATGTCATGGGGAGAATGGTGGATAAGGCAAGCAGTTCATCTTTGGTTAGAGGCTGTAGCATTGGAAAAAATAAGATTGTTGTGAGTCATCTTCAGTTTGCGGACGACACAATTTTCTTCGTAAAGGATGACAGTTCCCTCCGTGTTTTGATGGACATTTTGCAGACTTTTTCTGCTATATCGGGGTGAAGATCAATCTCCAAAAGAGTCAGTTGTTAGGACTGAACATTGGTGAAAGTGTGGTGGAACAAAACGCAAACGAAATCGGCTGTGAAGTTGGACAGTGGCCAATGAAGTATTTGGGTATGACTTGGGGGGAAATCCCAGAAAAGTGTCATTTTGGGAACCCGTTTTAACCAAATGCGCCAAGCAGCTAGAAAGTTGGAAATGCTCTTCTCTCTCTGGAGGTGGAAGAATGACACTCATACAATCAGTTCTTTCAGCCCTTCCAACTTGTTATCTTTCTCTATTTAGAGCTCCTAAAGTTGTTACAAGATCGGTGGAAAAGATGATGCACGATTTCCTTTGGAAAGGAGGTGATCTGTCAGGAAAGGAACATCTAGTAGCCTGGGAGACAGTATGCAAATCCAGATTTCAAGGTGGTTTAGGCATTGACAATATTGAACTCAAAAATAAGGCTTTACTCATGAAATGGTAATGGAGATTTCCACTGGAATGACATTCATTATGGAACAAAGTCATTAAAAGTCGATATGGTGAGGCCGAGAACTTTTGGGATACCAAGAAGGGGGAGAGGATGACATATAGAAGCCCTTGGAAGGGGATTGCATCGTTGTATGATGAATTCCTTAAATTGGTTAGGTACAAAGTGGGAAAGGGGGATAGAGTCAGATTTTGGAAGGATGCATGGGTTGGGGACATTGCCTTCAAAGACAGGTTTCCACAGTTAGCTAACATATCCAATGCAAGGAATAAGAGTATCGAGGAGTTATTGATTAGGAATGCCGGGAATTTGGAATCTGAGCAAGGATGGAACCTTTCTTTTCGAAGAAATCTGTTTGATTGGGAAATTCCTAGTAGGTTGGAATTATTAAGTTTGTTAGAACCCTTCTCCTTGTGTGAGCTGATGGAAGACACGAGAATTTGGACCCCAGACAAGAGTGGAATGTTTTCTTACGAGAATTTGGACCCCAAACAAGAGTGGAATGTTTTCTTGCAAATCAGCATTTTCTGCTCTTAATTTAGACAACCAGAAACCAGAGGAACAATGGGCTAAAACATTATGGAAGAGCCTTGTGCCATCTAGAATCAAAGCCTTTGGATGGCTTTTGGCTTTGGGGAAATTGAGTGTACATGAGAATATTCAATATAGGCACCCATATCAAACATTATCTCCGGGATGGTGCGTATGCTGTAGGAGTAACGGGGAGACAGTATCACATTTATTTGTGGAATGTATTTTCGTCCAGAAACTATGGTCCAGATTATTTCATGAATTTGACATCCAATGGTGTATGCCTCGATCTTGTAGTATGCTTTTGGCAAGTAAATTAGAGGAAGGAAAGAGGACTTCAAGAGTTTGGACAGCAGCTATCCTTGCAATCTGTTGGGCAGTCTGGTTAGAGAGAAACAAGAGCATTTTTGAAGATGCAGAAGAAACTGAGGAAAGAATTTGGGAAAAGATAAAGTTTTCGATTGCAGCTTGGATATTTAACAATAAAAAGTTTGAAGGATCATCATTTTTAGAACTTAGTAGAGAATGGAGGAATTTTTGTACCTAGGTTGATGTGCTTCTATCCTTGCTTTCTCAGAAACTTGTAATGAGAGAGCAGTTTTTGTAATTTGAGTAACACATTAATAAATTTGTTTCTTTTTCAAAAAAAAAAAGAAAAAAGAGAAGGCAACAGGAAATACTCTTACCAACTTCCGCACCTCTGGAGCAGCATCATTAGCCAGAACAAACAAACCTTGGAGATATTTATCCATGGACATATGTAATACCTGATCACAGGTAACGTTTGTGCTCTGTCAGATTGAAATAAGTCCTAAATGAAAGGCAGGGAATTTACAGTTCAAAGTCTAACTGAGTGTACATACTGCAGGCATGAGCATGATGAACTCATTCACTGCACCTAAGGAAAGCTTCCGTAGTGCAGTATGTGGTGATTGAAAAAGCTGTTTGGAGATGAGGAAGACAAACAACAGAAAATGTCATCAGGTACTATATTGAAGATTCATAATTCGCCCATCCAATGAAAACAAACTTCATTGTGTTTAAGCGTTCGTTAAAGGGGAAGTGGGAGGGGAGATAAAATAGAGAGAACCTGGAGAAATCTCGGAAGGAAAACATTGATGGGCCGTTCAGATAAACCAGAAATATCAGCATCCAGCAATTGCGGTACATCTTCACAAATCTATGTCAAATCAAATGTTCAGAAGTGTAATCTAGATGTGAAGATACAACAGCAATTATATCATGAAAAAGACATGCGCCTTCACAAAGAGTGCCTAGGCAAGAATGCAAAAGGCAGTAACAGACCCATAATTCAGGCAATCCTGAATTATACATAAAGAAATTGTCACGAGATAGTGATGAGATAACCTAAACTAGAAATGTAATATGTTTGCAATTTCCAAATCAGAGATGCTATATATACCTTAGACAAAGCATCCATAGCACCTTCCATGTGATTGGTGTCATTACTATCTAAGCACTTGACAAGCGTGTGCAGCAATTCAGGCCATCCAGCAAGTCCGCCAATCTGAACAAAAGCACTAATTATGGTACCAACTGTAGACCTGATTTGCCTATCTGAGGCTCCCACACAAGGTAACAACACCGATTTGATATAATGTTGGTATGCAGGTGGCATGGTTCCAAATGAACTTTTAAGGTTATTTTTCAGAAGCAACCCAGCAGCCTGCCTAACCTCCACAGATTTTACCTGTCAAAAAATGCACACCACCAATTTATTTACTGAAAAAAAATAATAAAAAAATAACAAGAAAAAAGAAACTCCATTACGAACAGTCTCGGAATTGCAGGAATTATCATTTGTGATGCTAAGAAACAAGTTTGAGGTAAAAATGATGTGCAACAAAATTCAGTCACTATTCCTGTGACTCACATGTGTAATAGAGCCTATAACTTAAAAGAGGTGCTCAATCTTGTTTAACAACACAGTTACCAATTACTGCAAACATACTACAAAATTGTAGTAGATCATAAGTAGACATTAAAAGATGCAGTTCAGAAGGTCTCAGAATACCAGTTTGGTTTCAATCACATGCACGGAATACAGTCCGCACAATACAACCAGCCATAATTTTTGACCATATCTTAACAGCAGAATTCCAAAATTATCTTTGAGGCATATAATCTACAGATAAAATAGATTTAGTCTGCTTTTTTCTTTTTTTTTTTCTTTTTTAACCTAAAAATTAACTTCGAAAATTTTAAAAATTTAAACTTCAATATTAACCATGTATTCCAAAACCTACTCATACTTATCTTATAAGTTTATGCTCCCACCATTATTCAACCTAATAAGTTAGTTTTAAGAAAAATAAAAGTTTACACGAAAATATGCTTAATCGATAAGGCAAAGAGGGGAATCACTTGTACGTTTTTCTTTGGAGGGATACAATAATGAACATTCTGGAATCTAAAGGTTGTAGATTTAACTTGCAATAGAAATCTACAGAATGTAGTTTTAGTCATAGGAGGAAACAATTCAAAGGATTGTCCGAAAAATTGATTGATTATGGCTTAAGAGTCAATTATTCACTCAACAGGAGGATTTATGGTGGATATCTGTGCCATGTGAAACACCGCCAGAAAGCACCTGTAAGGCTAAATCGCAAGTTTATATAAAAGGCGTTAAAGAAATGCCTAAACAGAAATCTCCAAAGCTTGGTTATTATGAAGAAAAATTGAAAAAATCTAAAGAGTGAAAATCATAAAAACTATACTTTGGGATATCATGCATTGAGACAGCAAAGGAAAAGCATCAATGAGATGAAAGTAACAAGAATAAAACTTTACGTTAATAGGTGAGCATAAAAGTATGCATAATGTTCGTATATACAACAAGTGCGACAAGTAAAAATGATACAATAAGGGATTAATCAAAAAAGAAGAGTTGCACAATGGCGTCATTTCTTGCAGAAACCTAAAGAAGCTCTTGCTCACTCGTAGTAATTGGAAATATTAGAATAATCTACACTGATTTAGTTGCAAAAATTTAGAATAGATCATCTGGAAATAGAGAATGATAATGTGGTGTGGCCAAATAAAAAATGTCTCCAATAGCACAACCCCAATTTTAGAGGAATTGTCATCAGCTTGTTGTATTTCGAGACAGGACCTCGATTAGGGCATACTCTGTTTCATTTTGAACCTTTTTCTCCGTTTATCTTTCAATCCGTTGTACTGTAAAACTAGGGATTTTACATCGAACACAGCATCGTAAAAAGATTTTTGTGATGAATACGGTTTCAGATTTTTTTTGGGGGGGGTGGGGGGGCCAGGGGTTTGCCTAAATATACCTTGAGCTCAAGCATGAAACTACAGCAATTGCAAAACTTAGATATAAGTAACTAACTAAGCCTACATTACCCCTAATATCATACAATCCTATTGAAAATGATAAAAAGAAGCAAATACAATTCTCTTCTCCTTTCAAGGCTTAAAAACTTCACTGACTTCAACAATCATACAAATCATTCACATAATGATAAGCAATAACTCTAGAAACAATCAGACACCGCTAGAAATCAGCCAAACTAGTTCGAAGAAGCTCAGAACTAAACTTAAGTTAACAAGTTGTTTCTAGAATGTGAACCATACAAACCTCGGCGCGCGAGAAAATAAAGGCCAGATAATTATTGAAATCGGGGAACTGAGTATAGTGTTGAAGCTTCTGCCAAATCAGAGACTTGTCGCCCGATGAAGGAGCCATCTGCTGCTCTAGAAGCCCACAGATCTCCCGTAATCCGTCCGCCTGCGGCTGCCATGTCGCTATTCCACCAGCATCCGCACTCGAAGCCATTCAATCTTTAACCAAACAACTATAGCAATCTTTTGCGCGCAATTGATAAATGGAATCCAAAAGAATAGAATGATGCGATGGAGAATATAGGGTCGACAAAGAATTTTAGAGAATGAAAGAGAAGCAGACACTAGGACAGCAGGACGGGACCGAAAGGTTCGAAGAAGTTGCGAGATGGACAGAGATTCGGGTTTTTGATTTTGATTGATACTAGCATACAACGCGAACCACGATGGAATGCAATGTCTTTTATTAAATAGAAAAAAAATATTAATATTAATATATCACTATAGCGGTGATTGTGACCAAATGATTGGTAGAAATTGTGAGGAGCATATCTCTCATAGAATGGAGGAAAAGAAGCAAAGTGAAGATGAACTGAGGAATACATGAACTGACATAATTTTTTTGATTTAGTGGGGAGAAAACCTCCCTTTAATTGGGATTAAGCATTAGATACAAATATATTAATATACCGCTTTTCCTGGATCCGACTGGCAGCGGATGAGTAGGGGATGGATGGATGTTGAAGGTTGAAGAAGAGAGAGTGCTTGGGCGAGAGGATGGGAGAGCGAAGACACATGTGACGGACATATTATTTTTTGAGTGAGTGGCGTATATTAGATGGAAGTGTATTTGACATTAACGATCTGTTTCCTACTATGGGGATGGTATGGTGCCCAACCTCTCACATGGTGCCCATGTGGCGGCGCTATGTTGCTCTTCATGCCACTTGAAACCGAGGACCACTTTGCAAATAATTTTTTAAAAAATTAAAAATTCAAAATTAGCAGCAAACCAGATCTAACTCTCCCGATTGAACATCCCCACTCGAGAATTCCCCAAATTTCAGACAAAGTAAATGGCTCTCTAAGAACCCTAATTCAATTGGCCCCCAAAATCTCAAAATCCATCACTCAGATCTAGCTCTCCCTCTTTTTCTCATTTGACTGTTCTCCCAAAAAGAAACCCTACTCCGACCCCCAATTCGATCCCGAAGAGCCGTAATCGTTCGTTTGATTTTCAACTCGGCCATGTAATTGCGTGCTGTTGCATTTTCAATTCAAAGACGAGGTGCAATATCTTGTTCATTTGATGGCCCACAAGCAAAGTCCAAGGAGGTGAAGGAGGTATGAATCCATTTTTTTGGTCCTTCTCTTTCTCATTTGGCCAGAGAAATGAGAAATTTATGGGTATTTTCGTTCGTTTGGGGATTTTGTGTGTATTCTGAGTATTTTTCTCATTTTCTCGTTTGGTGCCCTAAGTTGGGGATTTTTTGGATTCTGCAATAATCTTGGTATTTTGCTGTGGTCAACTTACTGCAAGCTTGGTTTGTCTTAGTTGGAGATTTTGCCATTGCAGTTGAATTTAGCTCTATTAGAACTACTGCTGGATTTGTTAGTTTGGATAGTGTGATTATTTGATTGTAGCTCCTGAAATTTCTTGAAACTGTTTGTTTCATTGGTTTCTTTGCCATTGTGGGCTTCACTCAGTTTGATTCTTGAAATTTCTTGGGTTTCTTTTCTTGACTAGTGTAACGTCCTGAGTTCTAAAAATTTGGAACATTAATTCTTTCTTCAAAGCAATTCAAATTTTTTATTTTATTTTTTTAAAATAATAATGTTAATAATAAATGAGAAAAAATAACAAATAATTAAGATGTGGAATTTCATTTAAAATAATAAACACATTCGAGTATCTTATATTTGTTCGATCTCTAATAACTCAAAACATCCAAAATTTGAAAACATTTGAAATAACACATTTGAAAACATTTGAAAACATCCAAAATATTTGTTTCAAAACATTTGAAATAACACACTTCAATACGTCGAGTTTACTCAAAATAATGACGGAAACGAAATTTCTTATTTAATGAACCCTAAGAAGCTCTCATGCCTCACCACATCTTCGACTCCTCAATCTGCAAATTTGTTAAAATAAAAGGTGTGAGTATTTCAAGAAATTCTCAGTAGGCTCTATGCAAATTATGCAATCCATATAAATACATAAAGCAAATCGATATGCAAACTCTGTAATGTAATACCCAAAGGTAAGTATGGACCCCAAGGTAAGTAATTTGCCCGAATGGAACTCTGAACTCGAAGGCAAATCTAGGTCCGAAATCAAGCATTCACATCAATTACATACTAAGAGCACTCATATAGTACAGATTATTAACTATAATTGCATAAAAATAACGTTGAGATTTGAGTTTTGAGCCAACCTTAAGTCTTTCCGAGTTTGAGTTTAATTCTTGGAGAGAATTCAGTCATCTAACTATTCGTACGCTCCGTCTAGTCAATAAGGAATTTAATTTATATTAATACACTTAAATATTAAGTATTTATAGATAATATTGAACTTATGGACCAAAATTGAAAGAATCTAAAAGTTTGGGGTCGATTTGAAAGAATTGAATAGTTTGAGGACCTAATATACAATAAAATTGGACTAAAAATATTTTGGACTAAATTATAAGATTTTTAAAACATGGAGGACTTAGATGCAAATAAAGTTTGGTGGTTAACTTAAATAAGAATAAGAAATAGAAGGATTCAAATTGAAATAAAAGTTTAGGGGTCAAATTGTAAAAATTGAAAGTTAAGGACTTGGGATTAAATAAACTTTAGGAGCTTACTTAAATAAAATAAATAACTTGGGGGACCTAATTCGAAAATATATTTTAGGGGTTAAATTATAAAAATTAAAAGGTGAGGATTTGGAATTTAAATAAATTTTAGGGACCAACTTAAACTAAAAAAAATAAGTTGAGAGATCAGGCTTGCAAATACCCAATTAAATCAAGAATTTGGTCCAAAAAAAATACTCAATTCTCTCCCCCTCTCTCATCTCTCTCTCCGTGGTCGAAACTTTGAGGAGGAAAAAGGGAAAAAGTGGCCGGCAATGGAGCTCGGCAGCAAAGGAGTTCATTGTGGTGGTGGTGCTAGTGGCAGTTAAAATTGAAGGAATAGGTGATTATTGAGCTCGAATTTGGTGGTTAAAGTTTAAGGTAAAAGTTGGAACTTTTTCTTCAAATCTTACTATTTTCTTCACTTTTTTTCTTATTTCTATCGATTCTATAGGGTTTCTTGAAGGTGTTGTGAGGTGGAGGTGGAGATTTTTGGTGTATTGTGCGAGATGTATATATGCATATATGCGAGTGTGTGCGCGTGTGTTTTTGGGTATGGCTTCTATGTGTTTGTGTGTGTGGCTGAGATGGTGGTGTTGCTTGGTGAATGTGGTTGTTGTGTGCTAGTGAAAGTGCTGGTGATTGTGGAAATTGGTGGAGCCGTTGATTGTGTTGTGCCTATGTACGTGCTCTTGCCATGAAGGAAGGTGAAGGACAATCAACTATTGCCACATCAATTGACTAAAAAAATATGCAGTAAATTTCATCTAGGTAATGAATAAGAAATATAAATGAAAATGAAAAGTTCTGAAATCTTACCAATTGCAACTTGTTTGATGTGTTCTTGCTTGATGTTGAATGAGGATAGAAGAAATGAATGCGATAATGGTGAAGTGTAGGAAGGAATGTAGGGGCTAAATTTTGAAAGAATCCCAACTACAAATATTTAAAGGATGCAATAGGGTAAAAACTTGATTAAGGTATTCTTAATGTGCTATAATCACAAATGGGCATATACCAAGTTTCTAATTGGATTAAATTGCATCTACACACAAATTCGACTATAAATTGGGTTTTAAATAAATAAAATAAAAATCTTTGGGGACTAGAATGAACAAGTTAGAAAGTTTGGTCCTCACATGTAAATTTGAAAAATAAATGAATTTTTGTAAATTATTTTCTGATAATAATTAAATATAATAATAAATAATAGAAAATTCGAATAGACGAGCGTACACTATTAAATTCTATAGGTGAAACCGTAGCAACACCTTTTGAGAATTTCATTTAATTAAATATTTTTATTTAAGAAAATTTGTGGTCATACAATTAGTTTCTTTGCCATTGTGGGCTTCACTCAATTTGATTCTTGAAATTTCTTGGGGCTCTTTTCTTGATTAGTTTCTTTGCCATTGTAGGTTTGATTGAGTTTCATTCTTGAAATTTGTTGGAGCTCTTTGTTTGATTAGTTTCTTTGCCTAATGTAGTTGCAATACACCAACTAAGATTTTTTGCTTAATGTACTTTTTGCCTACTATAGTTGCAATGTACTTTTTGGCTTATTTCTTTGAGTACGAGGAGAACAATATACTAGTTGAGAATTAAGTAGAAAATAAGTCATTTAATTAGCCAAATAGTGTGGTTTTTATATAACAAACATGTCATTGAACATATACCATATGTAATCCCATGCATTCCATGCAATCATGTTTTTTGCAAGCTCCATGATTTTGGCTTGTTGTTTCTTTCTTTATTGTTAGAAAGAAGTCATTTCCTTAAATTTGTTTGGGGTCATCAGGAGAAATGTTTGCTTACTTTATTTTTATTTTCTTTCAGATAGATATGAATTTAAACATAGCAACCACATTGACAAGTAAGAGAAAGGAAATATCAAGATTAGACAGTTATGCTCTCCTACCCACAGTGGGCACCTTATGGTGCCCACACTTCGGGGACCCCACCATTGGGGGCAGTTATGTATTATTCATCTAACCTAACGTAGATACCAAAAAATTTTTATTTTTAAATTTGTCGATGGCGTGGAAATGGCGCCACGTCGGCGTGGGTTTTGCCTTATGTTGCCCACCGTGCTCTACATGAAGCTTGCTTTGATGATTAAATAGCCATTTCTTACTTCAAATGATCCTATATATTATAGTTGTCGGTTTTCATCTTTATCGAACTTCCAAATTTGTTCCCGTTGCTTTGAAATTCAATTCAAATCGTAGGAAAATAAAACACGATAGCTGCGTCAAATCAAGGTATATGTCTTAGTTGTAGGAAGCCTGGCCACGATATATATATTTGTCCATTCAGGAAGCCATACCCGCTATGTAAGAGGGGATATGGTAAGCATCTCCAAGTTGTGAATCAAAAGTTAGAGAGCTACGTCAAATTTTTTTTCAATTGCACGTTAGATTATTGCAAATACTTCAAGTGGGATCAAGACGAATCTAGCCGTGTATCTCGTGAAGGTCAAACAAGTTATGCTACGCCGAATAGACCTGAGTGTGCTGCACCGAATAGAGCTGAGCGTGCAGTGTCGAACATACCTGACCATGCTGTGCCGAACAGACCTGCGCCTGCGCAGAATAATGGAGATCTATTGGCCTTGTTCAACAGGCTTGCTACTATTCAGATGAGAAAGATGTCAATATTGATTTTGGGATGAATATGACGATCCGCAGGGGAAAAGGAAAAGCAACGGGTCATGAGTGATGGTTATGATTTATTTCTCATTGCAGTTTTATTTTGTGTTAGTAGTTTATCTAGCCTCTAGTTCTAAAAACAATTGGCAGCCCCATGACAATCTCGTGGACTTGATAACTTGAATTGTGTTAGTAGTTTATCTTATGTACTTGTACTTGATAACTTGAATTGTGTATGTTATGAGTTGGTCATTAATCTAACTTTACTATTGTGATATTTATACAGATGGTTGAAACTGAGACATTCACTGCAACTCACAGAACTGTAAATGGACACTACGTACAATTTGATGCATCAATTAAAGCTCATGTATTGCACTTATTGAAAATTGTAGGAAGTTCATATACTGCATCTGTCGAAATTTTGAGGCACCAATTGATGCATCAATTAAAGTTGGCCTAAAACAATGGCAAAAAACTCACCATAACATGACTGCATAGCACGACTTCAAAAAATCCGAGACATAATTTCAAAGATTCACCAAAATCATTCCAAAAAACCACAATATGATTTCAACTGACCTCAAACAAGTTGCAAGAAATCATTGCATAACTTGATTAATTCCATGGCAGGTCATCACAATCAACCCAACACAAGACATCCAAAATCATTGCATAGTCCTACATGTGCAATGCTAAACACTTGAAAGCTACATCACAATCTTCAAAATAAAATACAACACCTCGTACCTGTCCACATGTCACAATATTCAAAATAAAAATCCTCAAAATAAAATACAACACGTTCTACAAGTCTGCATGTAGAAATTCTTCCCCAAGCATGGCATCGTCATCTAATCCATTACTTATGTAGAAATTTTGTTGAAGACTACTATCGACCCGGCCTTCCAGGTGTGTGACATCCGATCGATAAACATCAATGTCATTGTCATCTTCATCCACCAACCTACTACTGCGTATGAAAGCAACTTCAATTTTACATGTGGAAACGCAGCGAGAGAAGTATATTTGCAATCAATGAGTAAAGCACACAGACTTGGTTCAAACTAAATGTTTACCTAGATTGCAGCTGTGGACATTTCCTAATGGTGTGCCCCGGAGCATGGCAATGACCTCAAGACCTTTGTCTCTTCTCCATTGCTTTTTCCTTCGATGCCTTTAGTCACTTTGAACCACCTTTGGTTCGTAGGATAAGCGGATTTACCATATTCAATGGCTCATCCCTGCTCCTACTCGTCGGGATGGGGGTGGGTGCTGGCCCAACATGAATGAGATCTCTAAATTTTTGAGCCAGAATGAGCATCTCCGATAAGGCAAACTTACGAATGTCCTATGCCAGTGAGGCGTTATTGACCAATTCCATGGCAACCTCGGCTAAGGTGCTATGCCTCATAGTAATTGTTTGCTCCTGACTAATCTCCCTATTTTGCTAAAAAGCGGGATTGTTTTCGGCATGCTTAGTCCACCTCAGTAGAATATACTGCTCGGGCAGATATATAATTTCCTTCTTGTGTAACAGTCAAAAAGTGTGGCGACATAAATATCCATGGAATTCAAAAAGTTTGCAGCTACATGTCACAAAATTGGAACCTATACGTTGTTAAGTGTGCATTTTACATACTTAATTATATCTCTAAATGATTAATTTATCATTAGATTGATCGGATATCTATTTACTTATATGTATTTATTGTGTTTTTTAGGTTAAATCCTCAATTGGGATGAGAACATACAAAAAGGAGCAAAAATGACTAAAAAAGTCAAATTTCCTAAAGTTCGATGACCAAAATGTAACTTTTCAAAAGTTGAAGGACTTCAAATGCAATTTATTTTGGACCTTTTTGTAAGAAAAGTCAAATGTTGAAGACCAAAGTGCAACAATGTGGATGTTGGGGACCTCGTGTGCAATTTCCAAGAGGTAAAAAGGGTGGATTTGATGCAGAAGGTTTCTTACGGCCGTAACTTTGAAAGTTACGGCTGTAACTTTTGGGTTACAGCCGTAACCTCAGGGGCTTACGGCCATAAACCCCCCAGAACCAGCAAAACCGCGTTTTTCACTTCTTTTTCTCTCTTTTCTTCCTCTTTCTCATGCAAATGAAGGGCCTTTTGGGGACAATGCAAACATGGATTAGGGGTATTTTACACACCAAATCATCCCCAATTCTTAATTGTTGCTTTAGTTTAGTTTAGGTTAGGGTTATTCTTTTTCCCCTATTTTCTCTTCTTCTCTTTTCTTTTCTTTCTTCTTCTTCCTCCTCTTCTTCTTCTTCTTCTTCTTCTTCCTCTTCTTCTTCTTCTTCTTCTTCTCCTTCTTCTTCTTCTTTTCTTTCCTTTTGGGTTTGCATTGGGGATCGTTGGAGTGGAAATTGAGGAAGGCATGAAGAGATGATGGAAGAGGATGGAACAATTAAGATGAGGATTCAGACTTAAAAGGGAGAATCTAACCATTATATCTTGTATCTTCCTTTAATTTCTTCCATTTATGCTTTGAATGTATTTATGTCTTATATTATCTTCACCACGAGCTAGATATTGTAATGTTTGGATGATTGATGGAATTTGACCTAGTTTGATTAATGTATTTGTTTATGGCATTGTAATTGCTTGTTCATTCCATTGTGTGGTTGCTTTGAGCTTGATTCCATTTGTTTGCTCGAACACCAAATGGATGTTTTGTGAAGTGTGTATCTATTCGAGAGAAAGTATAAATTTTAGATCACGGAGTAATCGTTCTAGGTTCTTATAGAGGATAGAAATATACATTTAAACCCTAGGTGGCCATTTGAGCTACTTTTATAACATGTAATGCAATTGATTGATTGACAATCGACATAGAGATATAGTAAGTTGGATCAATTGATTAGGGTAGGTTTGATGCTCGAGAGAGGTCACAAGCTAAGTTTGGAAAGTCGGGTTTAACATCGAGAATGTGCATTATATTATGTTTAGACATTGAGTTGACTAGGCTACGGTTGAATGAAGTCACGCATCCCAACTATCCATTAATCCGAGTATAATCTCCATTCATTCTCGGTTTATGCCATTAATTTAGTTTTGTTGTTAGTTAGTTTAGTTCAATATCACTTCCCCCTCTTTCGATTGTATGTATTTTCTTTGCTTTCTTTTCCTTCACGCTAGAGTAAGTAACTCATATCAATCCTTGTGGGTGCGATATCATGACTTCTAGGTTTACTTTATTACTTGTACGACATGTACACTTGCGGTTTCACTAAATACATGAAATAAACTTAGAAATATCAAAATCAAGAAATTACAAGTAATGATCCTACGAAAACCTCTTGTAAATTACATAAGAGCAAATAAACCACAAAAAATTCTATTGAAATAACTTTGAAGGCCAGAAGAAACAAGATAGCATTTCAAGGGAGAACTATGTGCCATTAATCTGACAAACCGAATGATCGAAAAATGCTAACTGCAACTGTCAAGATCCATAAGAATAGTGACAACCAAACATATTTTGGGCATAAGTAGATACATGATCGAAATAAGAATAGAATAAGCAATTATTTAGCAATGACCTAAATAATCAAAACAACTTTAAAAAATGGAAAAAAAGAGAATAAGAATAGTGACATCCAAACATATTTTGGGAATAAGTAGATACATGATCAAAATAAGAAGCAATTGCTTTGAAATGTAACCGGACAAATAAAATTTGAAGTCAAGATTGATAAAACAAAATAAAAATCAAAACTTTAAAAAAAAGGGGGAAAAAAAAGCAAACACGTCCACCAAGTAAGAGTACGAACACAATCAGATAGCTCATCCCCATTAGTTCTGCGAACCTCATAAACTTTGCCATCCTCTATGGTGTTGATATCTTCTTCAACTTGTACCATAAATTTTGCTGTAACTCACGTTGAAAGAGCAAAAATATCGTCGTTGTGTATATTTAGGCCATCTGATTCTCCATGGGAGATGATGTCAAAAAATGTGGGGCTTGAGAGTGATCAATGTAATCGGATTCCTTTTCTTCGTTCCTCTAGTGGCCGACCGCTTTCCAATACTTTATTATGAAATCCCTAAGTGAGTTTTTGTTGAGCACAATCCTTTTAAAGAATGCATGATTTGCTTCAACTCTCTGGCTACTCGATATTCCGACAGAAAAAACATGCCTCACGAAAGCTAGAATCCACCTACCCCATATCTCATACATGTTTCCCAGCCATTCATTTGCTCGCAGTTGTGTGGTACTCATTAGTTGACCCAACAGTGTTCAAAATCCTCAGCTATCTCGGAATCTCTGATAATGCTGTAAAGAGTAGTCTTTTACTAGTTGTACAGTGCTACGCCCAATTTCTTAGAAAGCTTGTTTTCGATATGCCATAGGCAAAGACGATGCAAAGTATTAGGTAAGAGCTCATGCACTGCATTTCCAATTGCCAGATCCTAGTCTGTTATAATAATTTTTGGTGCAAAAGGACGGTCTAGCATGAAACTAAGAAACTGAGAGAGCAACCACCTAAATGAGTTTGTCATCTCGTCATTGAGCTAACCGAACCCAAACACAACCGCCTCTCAATTATTGTTCACACCTACCAAAGTTGCAAGGATCATAGAGTATAAGTTTTTGTTGTACGTCGTATCGAACACAAAAGCAACTCCAAAGTGGCCATATGCATTATGTGATACACAATTTGTTCGAAAACACCTCTTAAACACCCGTTCTTACTTTCTATCTTCAGATTCAACAGTTTTTGCATCTTATACCTAGTAAGACTCTGGATTCCGACTTTTCTCCCTCTCGAAGAAGTCGATAAGGGACTCTGCATCATGTCCCAGAAGCTCTTGACATTAGGAGTGGGCAAAAAAATTGGAATCGAGCGGATAGAACTGGAACCAAACCGAAAAAACCAAAATCGAACGGTTCTTTAAAAAAAATAAAGAACCGGAACCGAACTGGAACACAAAAATACAGAACTGAAAGCTGAAAGGTTCCTTTGTAATAACTGGAAACCGAACTGAACCCTATTTGAAATAATAAATAGCACTGTTTCTTTTACTTGATTGCTGACTTCTGTGAGTTATTTTGGTAAATTCAAAATCTCCACAAAGATCAGTGGTATTTGTAGCAATTAAACAGCAGTAGCAACTGCTACTTGCTGTTGGTTAACAACAACAGCTAGGCATGTGTTCAAGCCCAAGCTGAGCTTGGTTCGTGTTTTACACAAACCGCTCACCTCGAGCTCGTGCCTTTTGTGTTCGTACTCGGGCTCGGGCTCGCCTAAAGGCAGGCCCAAGCCGAGCTTGGCTCGGCAAGCATGAGCTGAGATCACGAGCCGGAACAGTTCGCAAGCCATTTTGCCAAGTCTAACAATAGCAGCTGTTAGCTTGCTGTTAACAAGCAACAACAGTAGCAGTTGTTAACAGCAAGCAGCCGCTGCTAAACTGCTATTATGCAGTGCTAAGCAGCTGCTTTTCAATTTTTTTATTTTTATTGTTATTATGCTTGAATCAAAATTTTTACTTTTATTTTGCTCGCGATTTTCAAGTAATAAAAAATACATCACAAAATAACCAGAACTGGAAGAAACGAGAACCGGATGGGTATTTTGTTTGAAATGAACCAAATGGTTCCATTTTTCGTACACTCGAAATTTACGACTCGGTTCCGAGTAATGAACTGCCCGAAGCTAAACCCGAAACGCCCACTCCTACTTGATGTAGGTCACGCTTGTAGTTTATTAAATCCTTCTCACGAAAATGCACAGATGATAGACCACTTGAATGTACCTCAAAATAACGAATCTGCTGACATACATGAACATTGGCATACGAGAATTCATCGGTGAGTTTCTTTTTCAATTTCGACATCATCCTATGTAAAGTTAAGAATTGCACTTTTCCGGCGCTTTCTAAGGGATACGAATGCTCCTCTACGAACTTACTAACAATCCACCCCTCCCTTTCACCGCTCTCTTCACATTCATACTAGCTTCACACTAACAATGCGTATGCCCCGATTTCTTTCATCGGTTAGTGGTTGACTATGTTTTCTCTTCTCCTGATACGACTCATTAATCAATCCCTCTCTCGAGCATATGAATATCCTAAGGGCGATGCTGGCGGCTTTGTTCTTTATACAATTCACCTTACATACACTAAAGCCCACCGCCTTTGCATATGTATTGTAGAACAAGAAAGCCTCATCCTCTGTGGCGAATGTCTTGCCAACTGTTAGAACTTCTGCACCTGAAACATGGGGCGCGCAAAAAAGTTGTGGTTTGTATTAGATTGCAAACCTTTGAGTAAACAATTTCTTACCGTAAATCGTCTATAATAAATTCATATCATTACCTACAAATATAATCAATGCGTTAATCAACATTACAAAATAGACTTCTTCCAAGTTCCATAAATCTTTGTTTTGATTGTCTTCACAAGTTCCATGACAATTAATTTTAATATTTTTTAAAGTTTGGTGGCATAACCAAATACGTTTTTCTAACTCCAGTGTCATATGTGGGACATTTTTCAACGCAATTTGTTCTTCAAACTATTAAGACTAATTAATTAGACTTCTGCAAAAATCCTTAAATATTCACATCAAATTGCAATAGCAAAATTTGGCAGACTAATCGAATTGCTTAGTAGTAGATAAAAAATAATAAGGGTGATAGGGGTTGGTTTTTAATGGTTTTTAATGTAAAAGAGGAGAGAGAATGAGTGGAGTTGAATGGTTGAGATTTATGGATGTGATATAATATATGGATGTGATTGATTTAGGGTAAAAAAAGAATGGATAAAAAAGTGGTAAAAAATGGTAAAATTTTTTTTAAAAGGTTCCCTATCATGCTAAATGTCTTAAACAAAGAATTAATGAACTCAAAATCTGTAGTTCATGAAGATACTAAAAGCTAAATATAGTTCTCTTTAAAAATGCTAAGCAAAAAATAAATCATGTTCTGATCGTATCTAATACTAAATTTTAATCATATGTTCTCTTTAAAAAAATAATTTTCTTATCATTTAAGATTTATAGACAATGTTCTAAGTAAACATAAGAAATTTGAATACTTTCAAAAGATACGAGCATTAGGAAGAAAATGGAGGTTGTTAGGATCGAGAATTGAAGGAAAAGCAAGAATAAAGAGAAACGTACCCACGTCGGTGGCTGAATCTTCATTCTCGTAACCTGAACTTTCGGTGAAAATCGTTTTCGACCTGGGCGGCGTGAGCATATTATTTCCGGACACTTGGGTCTTCAAATTAGCACTGCAAGGTCGACGAGGGAAAGAGGGAATCGACCGAAAATGGGGGAAAGTAATTGGATTTTGGGATTTGGGGGCCAATTGCATTGGGGTTCTTAGGGAGCCATTTACTTTGTCTGAAATTTGGGGAATTCTCAAGTAGGGATGTTCAATCGAGAGACTTAGATATGGTTTGCAGCTTATTTTGAATTTTCAATTTTTTTTAAAATTATTTGCAAAATTGTCTTCGATTTCAAATGGCATGAAGAGGCTGACGTGGTGCCGCCACGTGGGCGTCACGTCAGAGCGTGGGCACTATACCATCCCCACAATTGGGAACAGATCGTTGCCGATGTATTTGAATAGGTAGATTAACATTATGGCGATTTACATATAAATAAAATAAATATTATAGGATAAATAAACACCATGGGGGCAAGTATTAAGAGATATTTATAATTAACATTTTTTATTTGAGTAAATAATACGACACTATTACTTATTGCCTTTGATGGACTCCTAAATGAAAAGATTTTGATTTTGAGACATTGGTTGATATTGCAAAGGAGTATTTTCATTTATTTTCATACGAGAAGTTGACGGACAGATTATTTGAGATCCCGTTTTATGTAGATCGAAAAATTTTTAATATCAAATAAGTAATTAACATTTTGAACACAAATTGGTATTTCAAAAATATTGGAAAAAAATATACATCTAACAACACTTAATTCTTTTATTTCTTATGTATGTCACTTTTTAAGCCATATATCATCAATTTATAAATTTCTTAAAAAGGCAAAAATTGAAAACCTATTTTTACAAAAAAATCATTTGGACGATAAAAAATAATAAATTTGGAAAAAAAAATAAAATTGTAATAAATGAAAAATATTTATTATTATTTTTTTTAACAATTTAAAAACTATTTGGAAAAAGTAAAAATAAGAAGAAAGTTAAAACAAATACAAAATGTACAATCCAAAAAGCAATTAGTTCAGCCCAGCACATTGATATTCTTGCCCAATTATAATCCATTCGGAGGCCTATGGCTATTAGTTTGGCTCTAGATATTATGGCTTCTTCACATAGATACAAAGATTTGAAAATCAACAATTCAAAAATAAGGTTTTTAAAAATTATTTACAAAAATTTGGTATTTACGATTGTACCACACAATCGCTTGCGCAATTGCACGAAACAAAATTGGAAATTCCATAGATTTGTGCGATGCGGTCCACAAAAACTCTTTTTTTTTCGTTTTTGAAAATTTGCCGATAAGTCATAAACGGAAGATAATTTGTAAAAAAAGGGTATTAGCATCGGCAAGGCCGATGGTTGGAATGAGCTCATTGAGAAGTGCGAATAACATATATTATTGATCCAAAATGGATATCGCATCCAAATTCTATGCTCATATTATACAAACTTATAAAAACTATTAGTAGAAATAAAAATTTTGGGTAAGCTGACACTATTACACCCTATTACAAAGTATTACACATTATTACACGTACTTTGTACTTTCTTATACAGTTTGTAATTCTTACACATACTTGTAATATGTTACAAATTCTTTGTAGTTTATTACACACTTCTCGTAATTTGTTACACACTATTTGTAATTTTTTCACAACATTTGTATTTTATTACACAAAATTTGTAATGGAAGAAAGGGAAAGGGCGGGGGGACAATGTGATTGCATGGGCAATTGCATGTTTGAAAGCTGGGCAAAAACCTAGATTTCAACTAATTTTTGAAATACTTTAAAAATATCGATGAACTGACCCCCTTTTACCCGATTCATGTAAATACTTTAAAAATACTTGATTTTAAAAAAATGAAACTTAAGACATGTTTTTATGTAATTTCCTCACATATTACACTACTGGATCTGTAAGCCAAATAAACAGAGTGACAAACCCACTGTAATAACCCGATAAATTGACCCTCTATAAATACCCAATCGGTTCAATGTCTCGAGCCCACAACCCAATTTACCATATTTTAATGCATTTAATATATTTCAGATTCGTCTCAAACTTGCCTTAGATAGATATATGTCATTCATTTATGATAAATTAGGACAGATTAAATGATGAAACATGTCTATACCATAAATAGACACAAGATAAAAGCATCTAACATTTTGCTTTCCTTTTGCAAATAATAATAATAATAATAATAATAATAATAATAATAATAATAATAATAATAAATAAATAAATAAATAAATAAATAAATAAAATGAAACTTTTCGGGAAAATATTACTTGGGAGGAAGAGCTTTTATAATAGTATAGATGTAAGTTGAAATTACTTGTATTGCAAATTTATGTTTAATTTATTCAAAAATACAATAGTTTTGTATTTTAAAAGTATTTACAAAAATTGTTAAATTTCTGTTCCAAATTCTAAATTTCGGGTATGCATGATTGCATATGCGATTGCTAGATTTCAACCATACGGTGGCATAGTTTCTTTGTTTTTTTTTAATAAATTGTGTATAACTTATTACAATAGAGTTTAATGAATTACAGATATTATGTAAGAAATTACAAATACTATGTGATAAATTATAATCTCTATTTATAAATTCTGAAGTGCCAACTAGGCACTGCGCCATGTTGGCAGTGCCAAGTTGGCATGTATTTAATTAAAATTAAAAAAGAAAATATTATTTTGGAAACAAACATTAAATATACATATTTATTATTTTATTTTCCTTATGTAGTTAATTTTTCTTTCCTTATTTAGTATATATTTCCTTATTTTATTTTTTACATAAATTTTAACTTTTTATATAATAAATTTTAAACTTTGAATTATATCCTTTTTTATGAAGAAAAAATGAATGTAAATACTAATGAAAATATGATATGAGGTCAACGTTACAAATTACAATGGCAATTGAATTAATTCAAAAAATGAGAACTAATTTTTTGTATGCATTTTAATTTTTGAATCATATGTATACATACGTGTCTATATATATATATATATATATATATCTATATATATAATATTCTTCTTATTAATAGAAATTGAAGTGTCAACTTATTACAATGCTACGCTGCCGATGGTTTCCTATTTTATAAAAAAAATCATTTTTATTTATTTAAAAAATTGAATAAAAAATATTTTTTATTTAGTTTTATCATGTTAAAATGATAAATTTGGATAGTTTGTACGGGTAATGTGCATTGGAGATTCAATGATTGCAAAGTGACTTTTGGATTTAATTTGTGCTTTTATTTTGGACCTTATGTTTTCTAAATATATTACTTTATAATTGTTTTATAATATTTTAAAATATCTAATTTAGATAATATCCATCATTAATTAATGAGTACTAATTTCAATATACATGTGGCCTTTAGAGAATTTTTTCAAAATTTAAATTATTTAGGCACGTTTTTAAATTTTCAATTTCGACATCATACCTATTTAAATATTATTTATATTATAATTTCTCTTTTGGTTTTTTCATATAATTAAAAACCTTTATAAATTCTTATTAAAATCATTTTTGTAATTAAAATTCCCATGCATCGTGCGGGAGTAGTATTAGTTTTTGTAACAATTTACAAAAAATTACAAAGAATGTGTAACAATTTACAAGAACTATGTCAAAAAATTACAAATAATGTGTAACAATTTACAAGGAGTGTGTAAAAAATTAAAAAGAATGTATAATAAATTACAAAGTGTATGTAACAATGTAGTAGTGTGATAGTGTGTCGTCTTACAAAAAGTTTTGATTTCTACTAATCGTTTTTGTAAGTTTGTGTAATATGGTCATAGAATTCGCATACAGTTTCTATTTTGGACAGAAAATATACATTTTTAGCATTTCTCGACGAGCTCATTCCAACCAGTTTTATTGGTGGTAATATATATTTTTTAAAATTATCTTCCATCTATGAATTATCAACCAATTTCCAAAAAACAAAATTTGCATTATGTGATCGCACGTGTAGTCACATGGAACAAATCTGCAGAATTTCCAATTTTATGCACAAAGATTAGATTTTTATAAATAGTTTGAAACAGACTTATTTCTGAATTTTTTATTTTCAATATTTGTATTAGTGTAAAGTGGATGATATGTGAGGAAATAGAGGGGAGTGAAATGCCATTAGGCTGAGTTTGGGATTCTATCTAGGGTCTCACTTTTGCTAGTCAGGGAATCAAAAGCAATTTTTACATTTAAAAAAAAATAATAATAAAAAGTAGTTTTAAGTATTTGATAAATTTCAAAAACCTATTTATATAATAAAGCTTATGTAGGTACCGGATGATTGGCACGTGTCTTCCCACCATCAAGGGATACCTGTTGATCATCCAGCCATATATGGATACTTTAAGGTGTAACGATCATGCCCATTTTTCTATATTTAAAGAATAATACAACATCATTACGGCCTTTTTGTTTAATTTCAAACTTTAGCACTCGTCTAACATAATAAAAAATTTAATTTGATAATTTAATCGGATCAAAATTTTATTAAGGGCCACTATATTAGTCCGTTGGGGTTTGAGCCCAATTATCAATTTCAAAACCAATTACAGTGCAATTAGGCCAAATTATTGTGTGTCAATTCAAAATTTTCACTAATCATGCCCAATACATATTTTATCTATATGTTGAAAAGCAAAAGGGGGCAAGGGGAATTTAGAATTTAAAATTAGAAATGTGGGATTGAGCTTCAATTCCTCTTCCCCATGTCTCTACTCACTCCTACTCCATCTCAACAATCTCAACTGAATAAGGAAGTTTCATTCACATAATCTCTCAAAATCCATTCCCCACTTTTTCTCAACTACAGAGTTCTTTCCATTTCAGAGTCGTCCTTTCACTAACGCCTCAGATTCTCTTAAAGGAACTAATCACCATCCTCAGTTCAACCCGAAAACTACCTAACAAGTTCGAGCAATCCAGTCCTTTCCTCTCACAGCAGAAAAAAAGGAAAAAGAAGCAACCAGGTAACTCAATTCTCTTCTTCTACAATTTGTATCACTTACTAAGTCATCTACTGTGGGATAGTTAACAAAGCACACACATGTTCATACCATGGTTCAACTTTAGGGTGTTGATGAACATAGGCTACGCAATTGCATGAATAGTACTTGGCCATCGTTGCCGTTCTCAAGTTAGAAAATTCTTCCATAATTTGCTCCCAAACCGATAGTCATGTGTGGTAAAACTCATAGATGGATTTAACCAATTGATTGGTAGCCGAATAGATTTAATTCTATTGGATTTTTGCACCCAAAACTCAATCGAGTACTGCCTTTTTCCTCCCCCTCCGTCGCTCGTCAATGGGCAGCCACCCAGGTACGATCTCCGTCGCCCATAGAGCTTCCTCTGACAATAAATGGCGGCACCGATTTCGGCCCAGCCTCGCGTTGTCCTCTGCTCTAACAGAGCCTTCTCTTGGGCTGTTATGTCGTGTATTCTCTGATAATGAAGGGGAAGTCAAATTTTGACTATTAATAATTAGGGATTTTGAACACCAGTTCCTCACGTTTCAATTTCCATATAAGTTAGAACTTGAAGTTTAAATATCTTTCCAACAGCCCTCAAAATCATTGATTTACTTCAATTGACTTCAACTGAATTTATGGTCAAGTTCCCCAAGTTTGACTTAAGTTGAAACTAGTCCCCGAATTTTTAAAACCTACTCAATTATGTCCCAATCAAGTTTCAAAAGTTTAATTTCAACCCCTAAAGTTTTGATTGAGTTCTTAATTAGTTCTAGTTGGCTAATAACTTTAATTTCAACCCTCAAATCAATATTTTCCTTTCAGCTAAGCCAAAGAAATTTCCAGGGTTATCAATTTGGCCCTGAAACTTTTAATTAAACAATTTCATACCCGAATAAATTATTAAATCACAATTTTAAGGTTAAATACTAAGTTTATGCTTAATTTTCCCTGCTAGACAATGATATGAGTCCATAGAAGCGCTAGCATCATATTTGCCCTAAATTTCCAGGGTTTTACGAGAATTGCCACTTTGAGATAGGGTTTTACTTTTTGCAAAATATTTTATTTTAAGCAACTATTTACCTTTAAAACCATGTCATGTTTCTTTATGTGTGATTATAATTGTGGTATGCTTGCTATTTGACATGCATGTGATGGTGTTAAATACCATCTTTTATGGGATGGTGTTAAGGGCTATTCTGATGGTCAAAGCGACCTTCCCCACGTTGGATGGGATTTTCCGAACTCAATTTTTCTATAGTTTTGGTATATGTGCCTCACTAGTATAACCATGTTGTACTCACCCCGACAATTTATAGATTAAGGAGGTCGGTGAAGCAACATTGAATGCAGCATCGTCACCCACCTTCAGTTTCATTTATGATTATTTAAATTTATCATTTTTTGAACCATTAAATTCGTAACGTACTGTTAAATTTAAATTTTAGCATTCAGATCGGTAATTTCAAATGATTTATTTACTAAATGAATTTAAATTACTCGACCATTGAATATTATTCCATCTTGGTATATGGGTATCTAAAGATCGATGTTTTTATATTTGTAATGGTTTATTACTTATTTTGAAAAAAAAATTATCGTCAAATTTCCACATTTACTAAAGTCACAGCTATTGTAGTAACACTTCGATTTCTAAAATTGGGCTGTTAGAGCGTGGTATCAAAGTGAAGTTTGGTTTTCTGTGGACTCGGAAAAAAATTAAATTTAGAACCTTTTCAACGGTTTAAAAAGTTATAAGCGATGGATACCCGCTCCGCTTATGTTACTCCAACTCCGGAAAGGTAAGGAAAGGAAAATTCTTTTTCAAATATCTATTTTTGTACTTTGAAGAGTTTTCTTGAATATTGAATTTGAAATGAATTTTGTTAGATATCTACACTTGGATGTTATATGAACTATGAAATTTATAAATGGACTTGACGATGTGGTACATGACTTCTATAGCTATCCGTATCCATTCTTAGAAATTCATTTGTGCTTACTTACATAGACGGTTGGCAAATGATGGTAGACTTATGCAGTAATTAGAAAATGTTTTACATAGTCCTCGAAGGTTAATTACAATGATTAGAGATGTCAACTAACTGGCCTTCGCATAAATGAATAACAAATATGATGGGTTAGCAAATGACCGTTAGAAAGTCCATAGCCAAGGGACGGGCTTCGGAAGTACGTCGTTGATACAATGAGTACGTGTGGCCGATGGGCTACTCCTTAAGGAAGCACATTCTAGAGATTTGAGGCTTTGGATTGTTGCACGAAGTAAGGGCCATCCTATAGCGTAGCACGATGCTACCCATCGCCTCATTGAGATCCTGACTGATTATTGGGACGATATCGCTGAGGAATTCTACCAAGAGATGGTGATAATACCACTGAAAACACCGGATGGACCCCCAACCATTGACTACTTCCAGTTCACAATCTGACTGCTACGGAGGCTTGGCGCTAAGAAAGCGTTGGCTTGGGAAGATCCCATGGGGGATGCTTGGCCCATGGAGCTACGCGTTCGTCCCGACACGTCTTAGCCCAGGTGAGATACAGACGAGGACATAAAGTTATTTTATAGGAGACTTTGGAGGAATTAGAGAGTACAATCGTGAGTAGCTCATAGGATTTTACCCATTTTCATACGAGGATGATTTCAAACAGTTTTTCAGTAGGATTTGAATTTATTCAATTAGTAGGGATTGTTTCATAATAATTCGTTAGGAATGTTGCTCTTTGAGATTCTAATTCAACTGTTATTTTGTTTCTGAATTGAAACTCGAGTTAATTACAAAATTGTCATATATGTTCATAGTGTTCCTCTTGATTTCCATTTTCCTTGAGATGGTGTTCCGTTAAATGATATTACATTGGAATCAATGCTAAATCAACTGTTGTTTTGTTGATTAAGGGAAATGGTTCGTAGCAATATGCAAGTTGGTCTTCTGCTAGATCTAATCAGGGCTGTGGAAGAGATCAATACGCAGAACAACAACAACCAAAATTAGCTTGCGTAATAATCGAACAACAACCACCCAAAACAACAAGGTCATGCTGGGAATACTAGCTAATTCATTGGCGAATTCCGTCGCTCCCTTAATGGAATGGCCGGACCTCAAGCTGCAAAATAATGGCTATGGGGGTCTGGTGCATCTTCAAGTGCATGGAGCTCAGAGATGTCTATAGGATCTCATGTGCTAAATTTATGATGATTGAGGATTCTGGGCATTGGTGGGAATCCTACTAGCACACATTGCCCGTTACCCAACTGCAAACTATGACGTGGGCACAATTCAAAGAAGCAGTGCTAGAAAAGTATTATGCCCAGGATCTCCGTGATGAAAGGAGACAGAATTTACCAACGTCACACATGGAAGTCTATCATTGGTTGAATATGAGAGAAAGTTCGAGTAGATGTCGCGTTGGACACCTCATTTGGTTGCTATGTATGCCAAGAAGGTGAAGAGGTTCGAAAGGGGGCTTTGGCTGGAAATAGGAGGAATATTAGCGCCCATGGATTTTTCTCCTATGCACAGGTTTTGAAATAGGCACATGCCATATTTGCGCGACTGAAGTTGGATGAAACCGTCTCAAAGACGAGAGAGTCATCGGGGAAGCGAAACTATAACTAACTGGACAAAGGCAAGGGTAAATTCCAAAATCATAAGGGAAAGTCTGCGAAGGCCAAGGGGAAGTAGTTGTGACACAGCTAGCAATAAGTCGTTGTGTCAGAAATGCGGGAAGAACCACAACGGGGAATGCCTATATGTAAAGGGGTGTGTTGCCTTTGCAAGAAGGCCGGTCATTTCGCTAGGGAATGCCCCGAATACAGAGGTGGGGAAGTCGCTAAGAAAGAAATGTACGGTATTCGCGCTTACACAGAATAAGGAACAGCAGGATCTAGACGTGATCACAGGTATGTTATCGATCTTTAATATACATGCTCTCGTACTGTTTGATTCCGGTGCTTCAAATTCTTTCATATTCGTTAATTTTTTCGTTAAGATTGGAAACCTATGTGAAAATGTGAATGAGGCCTTAGAGGTTAGCATTTCTTCGGGAGAAACTATTGGTGTTGAACAAAAAATTAGCACTGTTAAGGGTGTGTTTGATTCACTCTTTTTTCCAGAAAAAGTCGTTTTCCAACTTTTTTCCATCCTTAGCTGTTTGATTGTAATTTTTTCCTAGAAAACGTTTTCCAGCTTTTTTTCTATTTTTGTTCTTTTCTTTGTTTTGAAGGAAAATATTTTCCTTGGGGGAGGTGGTTTTTGTTTTCCGGGAAAAGTTTGGCACTTTTTTTTTCTTTTTTTTAATGGACAATTTACTTTAACCATAAAAATAAGAAAAATGATCAAATTTCATTAAAAAAACTCGAAAATAAGGAAAATAACATTATTTTCCAATTTTCAAATTAACCTAATCAAACACCTACAACTGCCATTTCCCTGGAAAACCTTTTCCCGGAATTTATTTACCCGAAAACGTTTTCCTTCCAACCATTTTCCGGCTTTGCAATCAAACACACCCTAAGTGTTAAATAGATGGAAGGAATTTAGGGATTGATCTATATGCATTAGAAATGAAGGATTTTGATGTTATTTTGGGAATGGACTAGCTTAGTAGTAACCATACTCTTATTAAGTATCCTAAGAGAGAGGTACTTTTCCATAAGCCTGGAGAAGATGAAATTTCCTTTTTTAGGGTGAAAGTTGGGATTTTACCCCAAATTGTGTCGGAAATGAACATAGAAGGAATGTTGAGGAAATGTACTTCTCTGGGATACCTCGTGAGTATGATCACCTCATTGTCCTCGATGGACATACCGATCATATGGGACTTTGTGGTTGTATTTTCGGATGAGCTGCCTAGAATTCCTCCGGATAGACATGTGGAGTTCGCCATTGACTTGGTACCAGGAACCACACCGATATCGAAGGCACCGTGCAAGATGGCACTGAAAGAACTCCAAGAGTTGAAAGTGTAGTTACAAGAATTGCTAGAAAAAGGTTTCATTTGACCCAGTGTGTCGGCTTGAGGAGCACTGGTTTTCTTTGTAAAGAAGAAAGATTGGTCAATAAGCATGTGCATCGATTACAGAGATTTAAATCGGCTTACGATTAAGAATAAGTATCCCCTTCTTGGGATAGAGGATCTATTTGATCAGTTGAGGGGCGCCAGTGTATTCTCTAAGATTGATCTAAGGTCAGGTTACCATCAGCTTGAGATCAAGGACAATGACATACCTAAAATGACATTCTGGACTCGATACAGCCATTACAAGTTCACTGTAATGCCTTTCGGGTTGACCAACGCACTAGCTGTCTTCATGGGCTTAATGAACCGTGTTTTGCATCCATACCTCGATCGGTTTGTTATAGATTTCATTGATGACATACTAGTTTATTCGACATATAAGAAACAACACGAGGAACATCTCAATACGGTACCTAGATTCTTTGTAAGGAAAGGTTATATGCTAAGTTCAAGAAGGTGAGTTTTGGCTCGATCGCACTGGCTTCCTAGGTCACATCGTAACTGCTAGTGGTATTGAGGTTGACTCAACCAAAGTCGAGGTTGTTTCAAATTGGAATGCGGCAAAAAATGTGGTGAAATTCGTAGCTTCTTGGGTTTGCCTTGCTACTACCAAAGATTTGTCGAAAGGTTTTCGAAAGTTGCCAAACCATTGACTCAATTGATAAAAAAATGGAGTAGAATTCTGATGGATAGACAAATGTGAGAATAGTTTTCAAAATTCTAACGTAGAAGTTGATATCAGCTCTAGTACAGGCTATCGCGAAAGGGTTTGATGCGTTTGTTATCTACACTAACATATCGAAACAGGGTTTGGGATGCGTATTGATGCAACATGGGAAAGTGATCGCTTACGCTTCTAGACAATTGAAACCCCATGAGCAGAACCACCAGATCACACATAACTTAGAGCTGGTAGCTTTAGTTCACAATCTAAAGATATGGCGACCTTGCCTCTATGGTAGTAAGTATGAAATATACACGAACCATAAGAGTTTTAAGTATTCCTTCAGACAGAAGGAGTTGAACATGAGACAAAGAAGATGGTAGGAGTTAGTTAAAGACTACGATTGTATGATCCTTTACCATCCGGGTAAAGCTAATGTCGTTGCTGATGCATTGAGTAGTTGATTAGGGATTTCGCCAACCTCAGCATCGAAATTGTGACTCCCCCGTGTCGCAAATTAAAGAAGCTCAGAAAAATGATAACTTCTTGTGTAAGATCAAGGATCGGAAACTCACATATAGTATAAAAATCTTCGTAATATCCACTGACAACACTCTCTTATTCAATGGGAGATTATGTGTGCCAAAACACAAAGATTTGAGGAAAAAGATCCTAGAAAAAGCTCATTCTTCACCTTATACCGTGCACCCCAGAGTACAAAGGTGTACCGAGATCCGCGAAAAGCTTATTGGTGGAGAAATATGAAGTGATCTATTGGCTTATTTGTTGAGAAATGTATGACATGTTAGGAGGTAAAAGTCGAACATCAACGTCCATCAAGGTTGTTAAATTTGCTCAAGTTCCTAAAGTGGAAGTGGAAGCATATAGCAATGGATTTCATCACTGGACTTCCAAAAACGGTGAAAAGTCACCACACCATCTAGGTGATATTTGACCGTTTGACGAAATTAGCTCACTTTTTACCAGTTAGAATGAACTTCTGTCTTGATCAGTTCGCTCAGATATATGTGAAAGCGATCGTAAGGCCACTTGGGGTACTAGTTTCTATTGTATCCGACTGGGATACTAGATTTACATCGAATTTCTGGAAAAGCCTACAGGAAGTTTTGGGTACCAGGTTAAAGTTGCGCACCGCCTATCATCCGCAAATAGATGGTCAATTAGAAAGGACCATAAAAACTTTAGAGGATATGTTGAGGGCTTCCGTGCTTGATCTTGGTAGTAATTGGAAAATGCACCTACCATTGGTTGAGTTTGCATATAACAATAGTCATCAGGCTACTATCAGGATGGCACCATGCGAAGCTCTTTATGGGAGGAAGTATAGATCACTGTGCATTGGGATGAGGTCTGTGAAAAGAGGATAATGGGTCCAAAAATAGTTGAACAAACCATTGGAATCATCGACAAGATTAGAGAAATGATCAAAGCTGCTCATGATAGATAGAAATCCTGTGCTGATAAGAGACAAAAAGATTTACATTTTCAAGTGGGCGAGAAAGTTTTCTTAAAAGTAGCTCCAATGAAGGGAGTAATAAGATTTGGGAAGAAAGGGAAGCTATGGCCTAGATTTATCGGGCCTTTTGAAATTCTCGAAGAGGTCGATGATGTGGATTATCGGTTGGCTTTGTGGCCAGAATTATCTACAATACGCAATGTTTTTTACATCTTGGTGTTGGGGAAATATGTTCACGGCCTAAGCTATATCATCAACCATGCTTCGCTAGATATGAATAAAGATTTGACATACGAGGAAACTCCTATGGCAATCCCCGAGAGGAAAGTTCCAATATTGCGGAATAGAGAGATCCTACTAATTAAAGTCCAGTGGAGTAGACATGGGAAAGAGGAGGTCATTTGTGAAAGAGAAGATAAAATTCTAGCCAAGTACCTCAACATTTTAAAATAAGTAAGTTTAAATTTCGAGAACGAAATTTCTTTAAGTGGGGGAGGTTGTAACGATTGCGCTCAATTTTCTATATTTAAATAATTATATGGCGTCGTTACGGCCCTTTCGTTTAATTAAAGAATTCAAGTTTTGCGCTCGTCTAATGGAATAAAAATTTAATTTAATAATTTAATCAGTAGAAAATTTTATTAAAGGGGTTTTTAGCTCAATTATCAATTTCAAAACCAATTACAATGCAATTGGGCCAAATTATTGTCTGTTAATTCAAAATTTTCATTGATCAAGGCCAATAGAGATTTTAGCTTTATCTTGAAAATGGAAAGGCTGAATCATTGAATTAAAAAAAGGGAAAATTCAGAATTTAAAATTAGAAACATGGGATTGAGCTTCAATTCCTCCTTCCCCACGTATCTACTAACTCCTACTCTATCTCAACCATCTCAACTGAACAAGAAAGTTTCATTCACGTAACCGGACTCGGTTTTGCTTGGATGCCTATGAGGTGACTGCCCTCAGCCCTATAATGATAGCGAAATTTATTAAATAAAAATATTTAATTAAATAAAGATTTCCCAAACGTGTCGCTACGACTTCACCTAAAAGAATTTAGGCCTTGTTCTATCCAATATAAACTTTATCAACTTTTTCTCTCTCATCATTTACAACCACTCATTCAATTATTTAATATATTTTTCCCAAATTTCAACACGTAAATCAAAAAATTAAACTTCTCTCCCAAAGAACATGGCCTTAATAGCATAAGCTCGTCTAGTATTATATTTAATTATTACAAGAAAATAATTTTACAAAACTTATTTATTTTTCAAATTTATATTTTGAGGACCAAACTTCTAAATTATTCATTTGTCCCCAAAATCTTAATTTTATTCATTGGAGCCCAATTCTAGCTTCTAGTCCAAGTTGAGTATAGAGGCAACCCAAATGTAGTTAGAAGCCACTTGTATTCCTTGCCCATTAAGAATACCTTAACAAAATAACCTAGTTTTCTCTTTTAATACTTATAGTTGAGATTCTTTTGAACCCTAACCCCAACTGTACTCCCTACACTTTATCATTATCACATTCATTTCCCCATTTTCATCCAACATCAAGCAAGAACAATGACAAATTTTTCAAGTGGTAACCACTTAACCCTTCTCTATTTTAATTCCCTATCTCTATTATCTTTTCAACACTCAATCACACACAGTAGTACTTAATCAATTGCTATTTCGCTTGCATTCTTTTCACTTGATTTTTATAATAGTCAATAGAATATACCATTCATTGCATTAGTCAATAGAGTGCACAACCATCATTGCTTCACCACCTCCACCGTACACCCAAGCTCCACCATCACCTTCATCACCACCACTTTCCACCACCATCACCACCCACAACCACCATAAACACCACGACAACAGCTGACACAGTTCACACTCATCGCCAAACGCACACACGTACCAAAAACTCCGCATAGAGATGCTGATACGATCTGAGACTATGACCTCCAAACTGAATCTAGTAGTGATCGATAAACTGACGAAACCTCGACTCTGATATGGAAACAACCAGCGATAATAATTCCAGTCACCTCCAATGGTAGAAAATCGATGAACTAATAGTGGTGAACGCCAGAAGAGCTGATCAAACTCTTGATAAGTTCATGGTGTTCATAGAACAAAGAATACCGGAGGAGGATCTCTCGACTCCCTTGACAATATTCAAAGCACTACGAACTCATAGAAACTAAGAGTAAAGGAGGAGAAGACACTCAACTCAACTCTATCAATTGCTGAAAGAATTATGTAAGGATTTGGAGGAGAATCACTCTCAACTCACAAGAAGCAAATATGCTCTCTTTTCTCATTCAACAAAGGTTCTCATACAAATGGAATTTGTTTCTTACATATACAAAGCGTGGAAAAGAAATAATAACAAAAAAATAAAATATCGAAAAAGTAGAGATAAAGTGCTAAAGTCGGCTAAAAACTACGGTCGTAAAATTCATAGATACGACAGTAAAAGCCATAGTTACGGCCGTATCATTACAAGTTACCGTCGTAAAAACAAGATACGACTGTATGACTAATATGTACGGCTATATAAAACTCTCTACATGTTTTCTGACAAAAAGTTCCATTTTACAGTCGTATGAAAATTCAGTTACAGCCGTATGGTTGTAAGAATGATTCTACAGAAATTCCTCGTTTTCTCTTCAAAACATACTTAATTTCATTTCTCGTCCCGAGATGAGCACAACTAGAAGGTCTTCTTCTTATTTCTTCAGCCTAATGCAACATCATCACTTCTAAATCTAATCGTTCAAGCTTGTTTTCGTCTTGGCTAGTCTTCCAATGAATTTGATGACGTGGAGCTAATTCGGATCGTATCATTCCCTCATTCTTCAAAAGGATTCGACCTCGAATCACATAAGGCTTCATTGCAAACACCGAACTCCTGGGCGAATGGAAATGATACTTCGTCAATCCAAATGAATAAAAAATGGGACGCCGGGATTGATGTGCTTTCTTCTTCATGAAGTGGATGAGTTACCACATGAATTGAAGCGATATATGTGACCTCCCGGTTTTGGTGGTCAACATGCATGAAGAAAACAAGAAAATGGGGGCAAGATGTATTAGCATTAGGAGGGAGTTACACGGAATGGGTCGTCGTACTCATACCGAAAGAACTCCTCGTCCGCCACCATATCAACATAAATCTCCATTTCCTCCCCAAGTTTGACCTCCATTCTCTCCTTATTTTCCTTATTTCTCTACTCTTCTACCTCTCGTCGTAGGTTCAATTGTTCAATAGATACTTGCTCGGGAGATAAAGGTTCAAGTGCTGCAGTTTATGAGTTCCATTCGAAGCTACAACAGTTTTGGCAATAATCGTGTATCACTTTATTAGCAAATTGCAAAGGCCTTTCTAAAATAAAATGAGTAGCCACCATTGGCACCACATCACACATCACCAAATCAATATAATGCCCCACAACCAAAGGAACAAGCACTTGTAAATTCATCCAAACTTTTCTCAACTCATTCATCCAATGCAAATCATAGGGGTTCGGGTGTTGGATCAAATATAATCCCAATTTTTCTACAATCAAAGTGCTAGCTAAGTTTGAGCAACTAACCCCCCACCAATAATCAAGTTACAGGGATTACTTCATACCAAGCATCAGGTATTGAAAAGAGTTTCTCATTGTAACGTCTCATTGCCAACCCTAGCTTTAGTTGGAATCCTCCTTGCAATTAAAGTTCGGGTCGCCATACAACAAACTTCTCATTGTCAATATCATCCTCTTCATCTACGAATTGGGGTTCATCATTTTCAAATTCACTCTCTACCTCCCCATTTGCCTTAACTAATATGGTTCGTCAATTGGCACACTCGGACGCATAATGACCCATCCTTTGGCATTTGAAGCATTTAATCTCTCTAGTTCGGATAGGTGGTGCTTTCTTCTCGCCCTTGCCTTTATCTCTATCATCAACAACTAATGGCATTCTCGAAGTCTCATTCCTCCCTCCCGATGGTGCTCTGTCAACCTTAGTCTCGGCCCATTTTATCTTCTCAAAGTTACTACTAGCTCTCATCGTTTGAGACTTATTCACATTCTTCTTCTTGATTGTTTCTCGATCTTCATAGCTATATGTACTAACTCTTGCAAATCTGTATAAGCTTGAAGCTCGGTAGAGTTAGCAATTTCCTGATTCAATCCGCCCTAGAAACATGCCATTGTTGGTTCTTCCTCCTCATTTGTTCCAACCCTATGCAAGAGAGTCTCCATCTTTGGGAAATATTCCTCAACGGTTCGTTCTCCTTGGCTACAAGATTGTAGTATTGATATAGCTCTCGGTAATAGTGTGAAGGAACAAACCTCTTCCACATTGTCATCTTCAATAGGTCCCAAGTTTCTAGGGATTCCTCCAAATTTCATTCCCTAGTGATATTCAATTGCTTCCACCACGTCAATGCATACCCTATAGACTCTTCAACTATCAATGGGACTTTTCATGCTTCGGGAATCCGATGAAATTGGAATAGAATATCCGTTCGACTTTCCCAATTGAGATAGATATCCGGATCAACTTCCCCTTCAAATGGAGGCACTTCGATCTTCGCATTCCGAATATCACTTTTCCCCTCATCACAACCCCAATGCTCTCTTCTAACTCTTTCCCTATGAGGCCTTCTATAATCCCCCTCGTACATAGCACACATAGCCTTACACAAGCTCAAAAAAAAAAAAAAAGGAGAACGAGAAAGAAGATATATGTGTTCATTCCATTCAAAAAAACAACGATTGAATACTTTACATAAATTGCACAATCACACCCACAATATCTATACTTCATGTTCATCCTCATGGCATAAAAAAAAAGGATAAAGAGAATTCATTCGTTCGAATTATCACCTGAAATTCAGCTTAATCGTATACTATACAAAACTCATCAAGCCCATATGTTATCCATCATCGTCAGCCTTTGTTCTTGCTGGAATTAGAAAAAAAAAAGAAAAAAGGATGAAAATTTTCAGAATGGCCGAGAAAGAGAATTGGCCATGGCAGTTTGGAATTTGACTTCCAATTTCCCCTCCATACCAAGCTCGAAATCCATAGTCGAGAGTAGTGGACACCATAACCCGAGATCAATTGATGAATTTTGGGTGGAAAACTTCCTTCCTCGCCTGATTCTTGGACCGAAACTCAGCCCACACACAACCTATTTCCTTCATCAGTGCCAACTGCGACATCCGGGACATCAGGGGAGCCTCATCGCCGGAGATCTGCAGCTTCCGCTGGTGATGGCGTCGCAGCAGTGGACATGGCTGAGACTATCTCTCGGCTCTTCTCTCTCTCTCTCTCTGTGAACTGATCGTGAATGAAGAAGGGGAAACGGGGATTCAATTTTGAATTTGAAATTGCAACCTCGGTCTCTCAAAATTCTAGGTACCATTTAAATTAGTCCCCTATCTTCAACAACCTTCTAAGTTGGCCAATAAAGTCGATTATTCTGTTCAATAAGGTCCAATTGAGTTTTAAAAGTTCAATTTAAGTCTCAAATATTATGTATTTAATTAAACTGGGTCCAATTGAATTCATATAAATTGCAATCAAAGTCCCCAAGTTTTAATTAACTATAAATCAGTCCCCAAATCAACAATTCGTTTCAATCAAGTCCCAATTACATTTCAAAAGTTCAATTTCCATCCCTAGACTTTTAATTGGATTTCAATTTAGTCCGAGTTAAGCTAATAACTCTAACCTTAAATCAATACATCTCTTTCAATTTAGCTCAAAGTAACTTTTAAAGTTGTCAATTAGGCCCTAAAACTTTTAATTAAACACCTTAAGACCCGAAAAAATTATTAAATTTTACATTTAAGATTTAAAATACTAAATTATCTTTAAATTTCTTCTATTAGACAACGTGCAAAGTTTGTAGAGGTGCTAACATCATATCAGCTCTAATTTTGAGGAAATTTACAAGGACAACGACTTGAGGTGGGGTTAATTTCTTTCAAAATGTTTTTTTTTTAATTTTAAAAGCAATTATTTGCTTTAAACCATATCCTGTTCCTTTACTTGCAATTATGATTGTGGTATATTTGCTATTTGCCATGCATGCGATGGTGTTAAGTACTATCTTCTACGGATAGGTGCTAAGGGCTATTCGAAGAGTCATAGCGACTTTCCCCTGCATTGGACGAGAGTTTCCAACATTTGAATTTTCTATAGTTTAATTGCCTCTAATTGCAATTTCATGTATGGGTAAGTGATATGGTAAAATATTGTCTACTGTGCCCCATTTAGTGTAACCACGTTATACTCACCCCAACTATTTCAACTTTTCTTTCAGATTAAGGAGGTCGGCGAAGTGGCATAAAGCGGGAGACCATCGACCAAGTTTTAAACTCATTATTTCTTTTCCAAATGTTGGGCATTTACACACGAAATAATATACCACAAGTGTACGGGCCGTACAATTGATAAAGTGGACTCAATGAGTCCAGATATCATACCCGCAGGGATTGTTATTTGTAATGAATTGCTTATTCTAGCATGAAAGAAAATGAAGAAAGAAAGAAAAGGGAAACACACAATTAAGAGGTCGAAGGAAGGCTAACTAATTAAACTAACTACAAATGCAACTAAAACTAATGATGGGGATTGCAGGAATGAATAGGGATAAAACTGAACGAAGAGTAGTTAGGAGTCATGGTATCACTTAACACCAGCTTAACTAATCCATTGATGAACTAGACATAATAGTCATCTTCAATATTAGACTCGACCCTCCAAACTCAACCAGTTATCGCTCTCGAGTGTCAAACTAGTTTTAATAGATTAATCCAACCTGATGTGTCTCTATGTTGGTTGCCAACTAATCTATTGCATTGAACACTGTGGGGATAGCTCAGAGGATCACATAGAGTTAGGGGTATATCTCTATCCCCTATAAGAATCTATTGCAGTTGCTTCCACAGTCTAAAATGTGTCTCTTCTCTCGAATAATGACACAAATTGCAAATACATAAATTTATTGATCAAGTGAATCATGGAAATAGCTCAAAAGCAACCGCACATGAATTGAGTAAGCAATCAAACAATAATTTCATTAAAAACATTGGATTAATTAAAACTAGGTTAAGCTCCAATAATCACCCAGCATACACAAGTTTAGCCATAATGAAGAAATTCATAGACACATATACAATGAAAGAAATGGAAATAGAAATGGAAAAACAAGAACAAGATTATAGACAATCTTCCTTTTCGAAGAGTAATGCCTTGCTTCTTCATTTCCAATCCATTTCCTCTTGATTTCCTCTTCTTCTACTCTAAGTGTTCAACCCCAATCAAAGTCGAAAAGAAAAGGAAAAGAAAAAAGAAGAAAAGAAGAGAAAAAAGGACAAATGTGAAGAACCTTAACCTAAATATAACTAAGGAAGAGAATAATGAATTGGAGATGATTTTTGGTGTTGTAATATGGCCCCAAATTCGTGTGTGATTGTCCCCAAAAAGTTGATGAAGATAAGGGGTAGAAAAGAGATGAAAAAAATGCATTTTTCCAATTCTGGAGCAAGTTACGGCCATACAAAAATCATTTACGGTCATACAAATGTTTCTGCCCAAGTTTTCAACATGTGCAGGTTTCTGTGTTTTGGCCATAACTTTTGATCCTAATGTGCGATTGAGCCGATTCAGATTGCATTGGAAACTAGATTCGATGGTCTACAACTGTCTAGTTGATTGTGTTTTCCAAATTAACTTGTATCTTTAACAAAACTGCTCCTCTTTAGGTCAAACGGATGTTCGACCTTCCATTAGCTTGAAGAATCGAACCATTGGATAGCCAATTTGATTATTTTCGATTCTCTTGTGTATAAATAAAGCTCCTGAACATGAAGTCGGCTCGGGAAGGATCCCGGCTTATGTTCTTGAGCATTCTTCTCCTTGTAAATTGCAACGTAAGCCTCTAATTTCTTTACTGTTGCAAAATGGTCCATGATCTTCGTCGGGCTATAACTTTTGATCCGAAACTCGAAATTAGATATGTAAAAAGCATTATTGATTAATGACATGTCCCTATGATATCCCTAATTTATCGATCACACTAGTTTGCACTCATTTAGCTAAATTTTAAAATTTATTGGATTGTATTTGTATTTATATTTTATTTGAATACCCAAGTTAAATTTAAATTTTTGGTCTCGTCAAATTTGATAGCCAAATGTCATCGCTCCAACACCTCTTCTTTTGGTAGTGGCTAATTTGGACGCTTGGCTAAGAAATTGTAATGCATTGTATTAATTTACTCATATTTTTATATTTTCTTATGAAGCTATAGTGAGTTGAATATAATTAATTAGTAATTTATTACTGACAATTATTGAGTTATGTTTTGCAATAGAGGAACTCGAATGATGTCACGCTCAATGTGCCAACTAGAATGTTTAATTTTATGGAAACGAGTTGAAGTGCGATGTTCTTAGTTTTCTTTGTTTAAATATTATTCAACTAAATCATTTTATTATTTTCTTAGGATTTAACTAAATTTATAAGGTAAAAAAATATTGATTCTAAAAATTGGGCATCTCTGATTTCGGCCTAATGTAAAGCAATGATTTTAACCAACAAATATGAACCCAAACTCTTATTCTTGACCATCCTAAGCCCAATTTGGATTGATTAATTAGATCCAACTAGACTATGACCTTGGCCCAAAACCCACAAGCTTAAAGCCTTGTTTTTTTCCTCACCCTCATTCACGTTTCTTTCTTCTTCAAGGTCTCGGCTCTCTCTCTCAACCATCTCGTGTCTCTCTCTCTCTCTCCATCTACATCGATTTAGCAAGAAGAAGAAAAAAAGAAGAAGGTAAAACCCGATCAAATATTTGTTGTTTTACTTGCTCACACCATGATCTTTCATATTCTACTAGTATTTGTTTCCTTTAATTTTGACTAGGATTCTATTAATGGAAAATATATGACATAGATAGAGTTTTGTAATTTATCATTATGAATATAAAGAAGAATTCTATATGATATTTGATTTGTTCTTCACTCTAGGTGCTTAAATCCTTTTTGAATATTATGAAGCTCTAAGTTCGTTTATGATTCAATTTTCTTGTGTGAATTGTGTGTGTGGTGTTGTTGGATGTTCAAAAACAAGAAGGAAAAGAGAGCGAACATTGTGGTGTGAAACTAGATGGATGTTGTGGTGATGAGAATGAGGTTGAAAATAATAAGTTTTAGTACCCACTTAAGATGTTTGGTGAAATGCCTAGGTGAATTATTTGATATAGGTGAGTAACTGAGCTGTTTTGCCCCTAATTTGGAAGGTCATAACTTTAAGTATATATTGAATTTTTGAATGGTTCAAGTTGAAAAACGACCTCATGTGAGTTATCTACCATTTAAAACTGGAATAACATCATGTAAAGGCCGGTTGAAGTTTTTATGCTGCTTTTCGTATACCCTGCCAGTTTTACCCGAGAACAGTTTCTAGGCCGGAAGAAAACTCTTTTGCTAATGGAAACGTACTTATCATGAGCTGATTTTCAAGTATGTTAAACTTACATGAGTTTTACAGCTCATGTATGAATTTTGCGATTTTACGACTTCATTTACTATTTTAAAACAATTTTTCTATATTGTGCTGCACAAGCAGAAACTTTTGGCAGCACCTGGGTTTGGAGTTAAACCGGTGTGACGACATCTCTGACTTGAATTTTGATGTGGTTTTAAATTATAATGTGGCCACATGAGTTATTTAGACGATCAAATTGGATTCATATGATTTCGTCCTATGAATTTGAAGTTATGCTCGTTTTTGTAGAGACTGATAGTTTGAAATTGTGAATTGATAGTTTTTCAATTGTAGGATCATATTTTAAATGTTTTCTTTATACTTTCATAACGAGATAGGATTTTGGCACATTGATATCGTTCGTGACCGAGACACTCCACTTTCTTATTAAATAAATCATATTTCTTAAGGAATCTAGGTAAGTAAACTTTCTCCCCCCTTAAGTTCAAAGCGAAGTTGAATGTTCAAGGTGAAGTTAACATGCTTTATACAACGTTGATTGTGCAAGGCAAGGTTAACGTACTTTGTGCCTCTAGTTTTCAATTATTTGATGCTATTCCCTGCACTATTATCTTACCAACTTAAATGTCATGTTAGAGCACACATATTGCATCCATTAAGCGTGAATAGTCATTTATGTGCAAGAGTCAAATGTTTTCAAAAATAAGGCGTGGAAAGTGAAGTTTTTCATAATGATATGTATCCCAAGGTTTATGAAAGGATGGATGTATTTCTATGCCATGAAAATGGCGAGTGGGAAATGGGGCGTGGGGAACCGGTGCACTCGACCTGGAATGTTTACCGCTTTGCGGTATTGAATGGAATGTTTACCGCCATGCGGTATTGAATGGAATGTTTATTGCTTTGCAGTACTACCGGTAGAATTGAATCTTGTTCCAAATAATGATTGCCCACTACTGAGTTTATTGGCTATAGATGATACACCAAGTGAGCGCACGATTGAAAGGAAGTATTTTTAAAAGAAGTGAAATGTTTTGAATGGAAAGGAAAGGGCTGGAATGATTTTTCGAAGTGTTAAAGAAAGTGGATACATAACTAGAAAATGCATTCAATGCATTGCACGTCGTAAGCATGCATCATGTGCATGGAGTTTACTTACTGAGTTTTAGCTGATGCATATACTTTCCCCTACTTTATAGGTGATTAAAGCTAGATGGCCGAGGAGATCGCTTGGAAGAAGACTCAGACAGTACTCAATACGCTAGTTTTTGAATCTTGAAGTTAAATAACATTCTGATGGTTAAGATGGTTCTTTATTAGTCGTTCATTTTATTCAGTTAAACATTTAAAATTCTAGGATGAGTTGCTTATCATTTTAAATTAATCGATTTATCGAATTGTTTCATTTTTTAGACAAAGGATTTGCATTTATGATTTCTTATACATTTTCAAAGTTAGAGGATTTCAGAAAAATGTATTTATTATTGTATGAGGATGCTGAGTTTCCTAATAGGTTCATCATCTCTAATTCACAGGGGATGCTCTATAGAAAATTTTTATATGTTATTATTTAAAAAAAAAGAAAAAATAATGATAGGTATTTCTGAAATTAATTTTATCTTTTCTGCATTTTGAAGTAAAGTAAAGGTAAATATTTTTAGGTGTAGGTTTCTGGACTTGGGCTGTTACAGAGAAGATCTTCACAAATTTGCACCCGAAATCCTCCAACTTTTGACTCGTGTCTTCTTCGCCCTCAACTTCGGGTTTCTTTGCACTTTTCGTCCATTTGGTTCCTTTAGCCTCATTTTCGTCCACATTAATGAATTTAACTTATAAACACAGTAATTACACAAATATTAAGTACAAGTCCATTCTATTTGACTATATAGAGCTATAAATAAGTGTTCAAAAACCACACTTATCCCCAAACACTTCATTTATATGACCATTAGATTCGTACAAAATTGTTATGCATGAGTTTCCGCATTTAATTTAGAAGTTTTAATTTGTTACTTAGGAAATAAATTTTGATTACCCTATTGGCGAATATTGTTTCATTTAATTACGTGGATCTTGATTATTATTATTATTATTATTATTATTATTGGAAATATTATTTAAAAAAATTTATGGTCAAAATTTCCTCGTTTTACAAAGGTCACAGTTATAGTAGTAACAGTTCGATATTCAAAAACTAGGCTGTTACAGTGTGTCATCAGAGCGAGGTTCACTTTTCTGTAGACTCGCAAAAAAAAATTATTTGAAATATTATAAAGTTATGGATGCTTGCTCTTGCTCTGCTACCCCAATTCCAAAAAGGTTAGAAAAGCAAAATTTATTTTCGAATGATGTTTACCGAGCACTTTGAGGAATTTATTGGGTACTGAAATTGAAAGGATTTTATGAGATTACTGCATCCAGATGTTATTTAAACTTTAAGGCCATAGTAGACATGTTGATGCGGTACCTAATTTTTATAGTTGCTTGTATCCATATTTTAAGAAATTCCTTTGTGCTTATCCATGTTTACTTTTTTTTTAATCCATGTTTACATTGTGCATGTGATGTTAAGATATACAATATTTATAAATTATTTTACCTAGTCCTCGAAATTAAACTAAAATGAGTAAGAACGTCACCTAATTGGCCTCTCATAATTCGATGAATGCTGAATCACAGGATTAAATTTCTTATAATGGTATTTTAGACATGGTACCTTTAGAATTTTATCAGATAATAAAAGTTCTTGGGGAATATGAAGGATTTACAGACATTTTAAGTATTTTATGTCCTTTGAGTTGGATTCCATATTATTGTGAGGCTGATCGACAACAATGCAGATGATATTTTCTTGAGGTCTTAGGAGATATGAAATTGCGAATTTTATTATGAGAATTTGTGACATGTCCTTAATGGTCTTATGAAGCATGATGGAAGTTGAATTGCTTGATCATAAGTTGGATTACTTTTGATCGACACATCGTTGGAATGAAAAATTAGTGGTCTTACGGTGATTGGAGTCTCGTGATTGTATTTTTGGATTTGTGAGGATGTCACCGCAAGGTGCATTTTATCGATTTCATGTTATTGTTTTTCTAAGGTAACACATATCGAGATCAAAGGTTAGAGATTGAGGGAATATGACAAAGGTCGTGATCAAGGATCTGTTGAGGTTATAAACCACCATTGGTTAATAGATGATAACCTTGTCATTTGGATTTTATTGATTATGGAAAACTATTCGACGAACCTCCTAGCCATCGTGAGATATGAGAATTTGTCGAACACATACGAGCATGTTTGGAAGGAAAACACATGACATTGAAAGATTTGGATTGAGAATATTTAATATAGGAGTTGAGGATCTTTGACGAGATTGCGAACGACAATTTAGATAAGTGAACACTATAGTCTTTGATTTGTATTTTGTTGACCCTATGAAAATATGATGTCATGGAGGGGTTAATAAATTGAAACCATCGGCAGGAGAGCCAGATCCAAACAATATATTTATATATTATTCAAGGAAAAGAAGTGTTATTAATTGGGTGAAAAGTGACTTTTAAGGAAAGTGTATAGGTCTAATTCTCGGAAAAATGTGCATTCGAAGATGAGTGGATATTGATTTTCATAAAATTAATTTTATCAAAACCAAAATTTTCGAGGCAGCAAAAAAAAAATCACCTTTCTCTATTTTTATGAGTCAAAATGCAGATTGACTCCCTAAACTATGTAATTGTACAATACTTACATTCTTTTATTTGGAAAAAAATAGATAGATGAGAGTACGAAACTTCATTTTCAAACTCTTCTATTCACATGTACAATTTTTTGTAAAAAAAAAAACCATAAAAAATTATTTATACTCTATTTTAATCCGTGCTGAAAGCACATTATGCTACTTGGCGCATAGCATATTTATAAATCTTGGAACTTTAGAGTTATATGTATGAATATCCTTTGGTTCTTGAACGTTGTGCTCCAGTTTGAAGCAAGAAAATCATTGCCAAGACAAATTTTAAATTTTTGACACAATTTTGGTTTTCTATTGGTCCTACTTATTTTCAAGAAAATTCATATCCACTATTCTAGAGAGATGGTCATTTCATTATGTCGCATTCAAATCATATGTTACGGCCAAAAACTTATGGAGAGCAGTGATGGACAAATTCGCATAACTCGATAAGTGGAATATGATTTTAAGGGAAATAATGGATAAGGTGTATGAAAAGGCATTTTCGTACGAGAGGTATTGAATACGGATTTGTGATTATGATAATAGTTACATTAAATTGGGTTGACTAATGCACTAGTTGTCTTAATGGACTCAATGAATCACATTTTCTACCCGTACCTCGACTAGTTCGCTATAGCCCCATTTATGATGTACTAGTTTATTTGGGGGATAAAAAACAACATGAGGAGCATCTTAGTACAGTACAACAAAATCTTCATAAGGAGAAGTTATATGCTAAGTCTAAAAGTGCGAGTTTTGGATTAATCCCATCGGCCTTTTGGGTCACATCATAACTGCCAATGGTAGTGAGGCAGGCCTGGCCAAGGTTGGGGCTTTTTTAAATTAGAGTACGACAACAAATGTTAGTGAAATTCATAGCTTGTTGGGTTTGTTCTGTTGTTACTGAAGGTTTATCGAATTTCAAAATAGCTTGACCACTAACGTTGTTGACCAGAAAAGGAGTAGAATATTAATGGAATGAGAAATGTGAGGCTAGTTTCATTGATAAATTTGTTGAAAATGATTGAGAATTGAATTTGGAGGATCCGAGCTATACATGATCCAAATGATAACTTTATGAAAGTTATGAAATTATTTACAAAGTTTTCAATTAACTTCCACCATATATATATATTTTGAGTTTGCCTAGTGATCTATTTTTTTTTCAAAATTCCTGGAGTTTCATTTTGATTGCGTTTCTTATTGTGAAAGGAATAGAAATTTGAATTTCCAAAACTATTTATTCGACGTCGGATCTTCTATAAAAACATTGTTATGAATGTATTAAATCGTGTAAATTTAAGTTATTTATTTTAGAAAGCAGTCCTATGATTTGGGCTCACATTTTACTCAAATTTGATGTTTAAAAATGAATAAGCGATTCTTGTGGAAAGAAACTTCTTTTTCAACTTTTGGTTCAATGCACAAAGAGTTTAAATTGTTTTATTTGAGTTGTTCATTGAAAACAAACTTTCAGAGTTTAACCTATAATTTTCTTTTGTCAAATGCTCACGTTTGAAAAAAAAATTGGTTGAGTAATTCCTGCGATGGAAAATTTTGATTTCAAGTTAAACTTTTGATTTCAAACTAAATGAATATACTTATTCGATTTCAAGAAAATTAGTTCGAATTCTCTCAAGAGCCTGTTTCATTTGACATTGAAATTCCGAAAAATTTTAATAAAGAATGCTAAATTGAGGAGGATGCATGGCTTGAGGAATAGGAGTAATTTTCGATATGGTGTGGTTTTGATTTTGAGATTTTGAAAGAGAATATGGGGTTCAAAAATAGTCGAAGGGATTGTTGAAGTCATAGATAAGATGAGGGAAAGAATAAACCTACTAAGGACAGGCAAAAATCCTATCCAGACAAGAGAGGAAAAGATTTACATTTCAAAGTGGGCAAGAAAGTTTTTCTCAAAGTAACTCCAATGAAGGGAGTAGTCAGATTTGGAAAGATATGGAAGTTAAGCCCTAGATTCATCGGACCTTTTGAGATTCTCGACGAGGTCGGTGATGTGGCTTATCGATTTGCTTTACCGCCAAATTGTCCACAGTTGCATAATGTTTTCCACGTCTCGATGTTGAGGAAATACGTGCACGACCAAAGCCATATCGTCAATTATGCTTCGCTGGATGTGAATAAAGATTTGACATACGAGGAAAGCCCTGCAACCATTCTCAAGAGGAAAGTCCAAATTTTGAGGAACAGAGAGACTCCATTAGTTAAAGTCCAATAGAGTAAACATGGAAATGAGGAGGCTACTTGAGAAAGAGAAGACGAAATTCTAGCCAAGTACCTTGACGTTCTAAAATAAGAAAGTCTAAATTTCGAGGATGAAATTTCTTTAAGTGGGGGAGGTTGTAACGACCACTCCCAAATTTTAAAGTTTTAAAAATAAAACGTCATCATTACAGCTTTGCCTATTAAATTTAGGATTTACATTAAGTGCTCGTCTAACAGAAAAAAATTCAATTTAATAATTTAATTGGGTCAAAATTTTATTAAAGGCCAATAAATTACCCCGTTTGGCTTTAGGCCAAATCATTAAATCAAATGCCCAATTAAATTCCTAACGGGCCATTATATTTATCTCATTGGGCTTTAAGCCTACTATTGATTTGAAAGCCCATCCCAGTTCAAAATTTTATCTTTGGGGAAGCTCAGAAACGTGAATCTTTTAGTTGCTGAGAATCCCAAATCAACTCAATTTCTCAACCACACGTCTCTTATTCTTTGCTTCATATCCCACAAAGACTCCCCAACCTCCATTATTTTCACATAGCAAAATTCTCCCAATTTCATAGAGCTCTCCATTTTGCACGGAGACCACGCAGCAGTGGCAGCAATCCACATAAGACAATTACAACTGGGTAACTGAATTATCTTCCACTATAATTTGCCTCATCTGCCAAGTCATCTACTGTAAGTTTCTTTTACCTATTTATAATTGCTGTGAACTAACAAATGAACACAACACTGACAGTCTTGCACACGTTCAAAAAAAAAAAGAGAATGAGAAAGAAGATACATGTGTTCATTCCATTCAATAAAACAGTGATTGAATACTCCACATGAATTTCACAATCACACCTACAATATCCATACTTCATCTTCATGGCACAAAAAAAGGATGAAAAGAATTCATCCGTTAGAATTATCATCTTAAATTCAGCTTAATAGTATACTATACAAAACTCATCAAGCCCATAGATTATCTATCATCCTCGGCCTCTGTTCGTGTTGGAATTAGGAAAAAAAAAAGAAAGAGGGATGAAAATTTTCAGCATGGTCGAGAAAGAGAATTGGCCTTGGCAGTTTGGAATTTGACTTCCAATTTTCCCTCAATACCAAGCTCGAAATCCAAAGTCGAGAGTAGTAGACACCATAACCCGAGATGAATTGATGAATTTTGGCTGGAAAACTTCCATCTTCGCCTGATTCTCGCACCAAAACTTACCCCACAGACAGCCTATTTCCTTCATCACCGCCAAGCATGATAGCCGGGACATCGGGGTAGCCTCACCGCTGGTGATTTGAAGCTTCCCTGGTGATGGGCTGTTAGTTATGGTGTGTACAAGGCCCAATAGTTGGACCGGGTGGAGTTGTCTTGTGGCTCAAGAAACCCGAAGCCCAATAGGATTACTGTAAACCTATAAATAACTCAATGTAGCCCCATAAAAAAGTAATAACAATTACATTGTCTCTAAATTCTCTCTAGAATTAGCTAGCACTAAATAGGAGAGATATAATCCCATTACGAAGTTGTTCGTGATTCGGGACGAGTTTTGACGTGTGGATCAACATTGGAGGCCGTACGATTGGACGGTTCTGGAGATGAAATAACAAGAGAGATCTACGCCGTGAAATCCGTTCTATTGGTAATCTCTTAATCACAAATCTCATCTAAGAGACGAGAGGATCCGGTGTTTGGAATTGATTGATTTATTTCCACTTTGCATGTTTTATAGATCAATTTCTAACAGTGGTATCAGAGCCAACTCGATCTCTTGTTGTGATTTGATTTAATGTTGTATAAAACAATTTAGTTTGATTTATTTGTGACGATATTATTGCATTAAAATTATTTTGGATCAGATCCAAAAATTCTACACGCAAAAAAAAGGGATTGATATGCATGAATCTTGTTTGTGTATATATCAGATATATGTACAAACTGGATGTTGAATTCACTTGCTGCTGTATATATGAGTTATAGGTATGTGCTTACATGACATGAGAGTATTGATATGTATACATATCTACATATATAAACAGATACATATGAATTTGAATCAAGATGCATATGTGATGCATTCATGGATATATATGTATTCCCAAAAAAAAAAAAAAAAAAAAGGGGCGGTTTTGATGGAAACTGGATCCGCCGGCCACCGGGGCAGCGGCGAGAGTCGCCGCAGGCTTCGGCAGTGGCGAGGGCTGTCGATAGTAGCGGCAAAGTTCGCCGCCGTTACGGCCGCCTCGCCGGCGATTCTGCAAAGGGCGAAGTTCGGGCCGCATGATTACGTAGCGGTGACTTCGCCGCTGTGAAGGAGGGCGGCGATCGCCGCCACGCCTGGTGGCGGTGATGGTCGCCGCCGCTTTGCTCAGAGCTGGAACCCTAGCTAGGGTTCCACAGTGACCGACGACGGGAAGACGGGGGCCTCGTGTGCAATTTTAGAAAGTGCACACCGAGCCCCCATCTTATTTAAATGAATTCCCTTCTTCCCGTAAGTTTCACAAACTTGCAAATTGGTCCCTAATTTCAGTTTATTGCGAAAATAGGTCCTAGGGTTGAAATTGAGATTTCTAAAATTAATAATAAATTATATTTTTCAATTTTCTTGCAAATATTCAACTTTAAATATTTATTTTTGATTTAAAATTATTATTTGGGCAAAAGTTGGATTTTTGAAAATTGTAATTTTAGTTTATTCTTCCCTAGCGTTTTTGTAAAATTTTATTGAAGTGTGACTTTGATATAGATGACAAATAAAGTGTTATTTCGTCTAGCCCGCCTCTAATAATATTTAATTAATTAGATTAATTATTTATTATTACATGTAATTAATTAGATTAATTATTTAATTTTTACATGGAATTAATTGGATTAATTCATATAATCTTGTTTTTCCGATTGTTTAAATTGCTTAAACAATACGAGTCGTCAAAATAAATCTAGAAACTAAATTGTTTGTCAATATTGGATATTGTGGATGATTATGGACCAGACCAATGTGATTGGATGAATGTATGGTTTAAATTCTTATTGGTGTTGTGGGCCTGCGAGCCTGTTAATAATTTGGGTCCTGCGTGCCATTTAATTTTTGGTTTAATTCTGGACTTGCGAGTCCATATGATATGGCGTATGTGCCAACTGTTATTAGATACAAGTTGAAGAAGAGGATGGAGATCATTGGAGTCGCCAATCGAAGACGAAGCTTCGCCCCTTAGGATTTGACCAGCCAGTTTTTCCTGGTGGCTCGGGAAAACTGGATAGATACACGTCCATAATCATCCACCAGTTTAATTATGCTTTAAATGTGTGCATGGTTGATGTATGATATTTTGCATAATGTTTGATGAGACCGATCCCCCTTAAAATGATATTAAATTCACGATTAAATGTTAATCATTGCCTTCCAATGCTACGGTGAAGAAAATTGGATTCTCACAATCGCAGTAAGTTTGTTGAACGACTCAAGACTACTCGATCGTAGGGAATGTTTTCATCACTGTGAGATATGTGATGTCTCTGAACATTGGGTCGAAATTAACAAAAATTCATTTCTTGTTGAGTAACTCAAGGAAATTGGATTTTAGAGGCATATCAAGCTAATACATAAGATGTATAGGATAATAAGTTATCCGCTTGATGATCCGGGAGTCACATGGAGATGTGATTGATGAATATATCTACCTGAACTTCGGTTAGAGCTTGTTGAGTGACTCAAGGCTCTGATTGAACAACTGGGATCCTGGCCCACTGACAAATTTGAGAAATTTGTGTAACCAATGTTGGGGATCATTGATTCAGTGGGAGCATAGTTAATATTATTAAAGTCCATGTTTTATTAACTTTAAGCATATAATAATTACTCTATCTTTATCATTACAGTTAATTGAATTATGGCTGGTCACATGAGTTTGAGGGGCATACTTGATGCTAACAAACTTAATGGGTCGAATTTTAATGAATGGCACCGCAATCTGAGAATTTTTCTCGAACACGAGAAAATTGCATATGTTCTTGAAGAACAGTTACCGGAAGCCCCTGCAGTGGATGCAGCGGCGGAGGTAGTGGAGGCATATAATCAACATGTGGATGATGATAACACTGCAGCATGTGTGATCTCGCAGCAATGTCTCCCGAGTTGCAAAAGCAACATGAGGATATGAATGCCCATACCATGATTGCTCATCTCAAAGAGTTGTATGATGAACAATCTCGCACTGAAAGATATGAGATATCGAAAAAGCTTTTCTGGGCTGTGATGGCAGAAGGATCTTCAGTAAATGCTCACGTACTGCAGATGATTGGCTTCATTGAAAAATTGGAGCAATTGGGTTTTGCCATGGACCATGAGCTAAGTGTTGACTTAGTTCTACAGTCACTCCCGGATAGCTATTCTCACTTTATCATGAATTTCAACATGAATAAAATTGAGGCGACACTCCCGGAACTGTTAAATATGTTGAAAACTGCTGAACCTAACATCGCCAAAACCAATGGGTAAGTATTGGCCATTGAATCCTCTAGAGGGACTAAGAGGAAGGCAAAAAGATCCTTTGTGAAAGGGTCGAAGAAGGGTAAGGGAAAGGCAAAGGTTGCCAAAATAGAGAAAACAAACAAGAACAAGTCTCAAGCTGATGCCGAGTGCTTTTATTGTAAAGGCAAAGGACATTGGAAGAGGAATTGCAAGCTCTACCTTGCTAGCTTGAAGGGAAAGAAGTCTTCAAACTTCTACTTCAGGTATACACTTCATTGAGTTGAATATGACTGCATCTTCAATCTCTTGGGTATTAGATACCGGATGTGGATCTCATATTTGTATAAATATGCAGGGACTAAAGAACAGTAGACCGTTGCGGAAAGGAGAAATGAACCTACGCGTTGGAAATGGAGCAAGAGTTGCTGCTTTAGCTATAGGAAATTACTTTCTATCATTGCCTTCGGGCCTTATTTTAGAATTAAAAGAATGTTATTATGTTCCCACTATTACCAAAAACATTATTTCTATTTCTTGTTTGGACATGAATGGTTTTATCATTGATATTAAGCATAAACGTTGTTCTATTTATCGTGATAATGTGTTTTATGGTTATGGGAACCTAGATAATGGCATCTATATTCTAAATCTCGAATATTCTATAATGAGTATAGAAAATAAGAGGCAAAAAGTTGATAATAGTATCAACGACTCGTACCTGTGGCACTGCAGGCTCGGGTACATCAACGAAAAATGCATCAATGAGTTACATAAGGATGAATACTTTGGGGAAGGGGATTACAAATCCTTTGAAAGATGCGAATCGTGTCTTTTAGGCAAGATGACAAAATTCCCCTTCATTGGAAAGGGAGAAAGAGCTGCAGAAAAATTGGAACTCGTACATACCGATATATGTGGGCCAATGACAACGGAAGCCAGGGGAGGTTTTTCCTACTTTATCACATTTACAGACGACCATACGAGATATGGATTTGTATACTTGATGAAGTTCAAGGATGAAGCACTTGAAAAGTTCAAGGAATTCAAGCAAGAAGTGGAAAAACAAACTGGAAAGAGTATTCTAATACTAAGATCTGATCGAGGTGGAGAATACCTTAAAGGCGAGTTTATGAATTACTTCAAAGAGAATGAGATTCTCTCGCAGTGGACTCCGCCTTATACACCACAGCACAATGGTGTATCTGAGAGGAGAAACCGCGCCCTATTGGATATGGTGCGCTCAATGATGAGTCAAACAAAGCTTCCAAAGTCATTCTGGGGACATGCAATTAAAAATGCCTGTTACTCACTAAATCGTGTCCCATCCAAATCGGTTGATAAAACGCCGCCCGAGTTATGGGCTGGTAAGAGACCAAATCTTTCATACATGAAGGTTTGGGGTTGTGAAGCTTATGTGAAGCGCACAAGCTCGGATAAATTGGATGTTCAGTCCCATAAATGCTACTTTGTGGGATATCCAGCAGAAACAGTTGGATATTATTTCTACAATCCCAATGACATGAAAGTCATCGTGTCAAGACACGCTGTTTTCTTGGAAAAAGAGTTTATTCGAAAAGAGAACAGTGGGAGTAAAGTAGATCTAAGAGGTTTAAGAAACCACGGAACTCGATAACCGATTAGATTAAACAGTAGTTGAGACACCATTGGATGAAGTTGAAACTACTGAAAGGGAGATAACAGCTCCTAAGGACACACCAGCTCTTCGTAAGTCTAGTAGGATGATACGCCCTCCTCCGAGATTAGATCTCATGATTACTAATGAAGCATTACTAATAGAGGAAGACGAGCCTACCACTTATGAAGAAGCGAAGTCAAGCGTTGACTCGAGAAAATGGCAAGAAGCCATGGAATCCGAAATGAACTCCATGTATGAAAACGAGGTGTGGACCTTGGTGGATATGCCTAAAGGGGTAAAACCAATAGGTTGTAAATGGGTTTACAAGAAAAAGATCGACATGGATGGTAAAGTTCAAACTTATAAGGCAAGGCTGGTGGCTAAAGGCTATAGTCAAAGACAAGGCGTTGACTTTGATGAGACCTTCTCACCTGTGGCCATGTCTAAATCAATTCGGATTCTACTTGCGATTGCAGCATACCACGACTATGAGATTTGGCAAATGGATGTCAAAATCGCGTTCCTAAATGGGAATCTTAGTGAGGATGTGTACATGACACAACCGAGGGGTTTTGAGTCAAGTGAGCCACATAGGGTATGCAAGCTACAAAGATCCATATATGGACTTAAGCAAGCATCTCGGAGCTGGAATCTTCGCTTTGATGAGACAATCAAAAGGTTTGATTTCATTCAAAATGAGGATGAGCCGTGTGTATACCAAAAGGATAGTGGGAATAACATCGTTTTCTTAATCCTCTATGTGGATGACATACTGATATTAGGAAATGATATTCCAATGTTAAAATCAGTGAAATCCTGGTTGTCTACAAATTTCTCCATGAAGGATTTGGGAGAGGCAGCATACGTACTTGGGATTAAGATCTATAGAGATAGATCTAGAAGATTGCTTGGCCTATCCCAATCAATGTACATAGACAAAGTCTTGAGAAGATTTAACATGCAAGAGTCGAAGAGAGGACTCTGTCCCATAGGGCATGGGATTAATCTCTCAAAAGATACGTGTCCACAGGCACAAGTTGAGAGAGATCGCATGGATAGGATACCTTATGCATCGGCAATAGGATCCATCATGTATGCGATGCTATGTACTTGACCGGACGTCTCATATGCTCTGAGTGTCACGAGCAGGTTCCAAGCGAATCCTGGAGAAAAACATTGGATTGCGGTCAAGAACATCCTTAAGTACTTGAGAAGAACTAAGGACATGTTCTTGGTGTATGGAGGAAATGAACTGAGAGTTCAGGGATACACGGATGCTAGTTTCCAATCAGATAAAGACGACTGTAAATCCCAATCTGGTTACGTCTTTACCCTCAATGGGGGCGCCGTAAGTTGGAAAAGTTCCAAGCAAGAGACTACAGCCGATTCAACAACGGAAGCCGAATACATAGCTGCTTCAGAAGCAGCAAAGGAAGCGGTCTGGATCAAGAAGTTTGTCACCGAACTTGGAGTTGTTCCTAGCATTGTTGATCCGATACCATTGTATTGTGACAACAATGGAGCCATCGTGCAAGCGAAGGAACCGAGGTCTCGTCAATGATCCAAACATGTATTGAGGCGATACCATCTCATCAGAGAGATAGTTCAGAGGAATGATATAAAGATAGAGCGAGCCCATACTAACGATAACGTGGCTGATCCTTTGACCAAAGCGCTATCGCAGAATAAGCATGATAGTCAGTCTTGTCCATTGGTATAAGATACATGAGTGAATGGATTTAGTTTGGATGTTGGTACTCTTATGTAAGACATTTCGAGTTTGATTAATTATTTATATGCAATTTAAAATGACAGATCTATTATATTTATTTGTTGTTCTACTATAACAATTAAAATAATAGAGTCCATAGAATAAAAGTGGAAAAACTTATATTGTCCCTGGTCTTAGTAATGACAAAATACGGACATTGTTATTGCGGATAGACTGGCATGTGTTGCATCTCCTTCTTGAAGAAGAAGTAACTGATCTCACAAGTTAGAATGTGGAGACATTCAGATGAACACATGGATGCTTTGTTGGTGGAACAAGCGTCTGGATGACCCGCCTGGAGATACTGCATGGATAGTTATCCTTGCCTCAGCAGTTAATCTCTAATGTGCGGTGGTGGAATTGGTCCTTAGACTTGAGAATACCATAGAATCTTATGCACCGATCGTTTTACTTTGGCGGACATTGAAGGATACTCTAACTGGGTTGACTGGAAATGCCGTACGGGTATAGTGAGAAATGCATGAAGGTTGTGAGTATTCAATACAGGATTCATCGCTCCTGGATAACAGGAGATTATAACCTGCATTTCGCCCAATCAAGTTGATATAAATTCCTTGGCCAAGGTGGGATTGTGGGATTGAATGGAGTATTCAATCACAATCACTGATTTAATCAACGTTGAGTTTGAGAGCGAATAATATGGTTGGTTGAACGAGATTGACGTGAATCCATATCTCTGAACCAATTGGGTTTACATTGATGAAGGGATTATAGTTCCACGGTAACCGTACATGTAAAGGTTTCATCATTTCCACATGACTTATCCCGTCACATGGATTGCCATGACACATTGCTAGATGTCAATCATGGACGGCGACATGGGTCGATCGATCTGGGTGAATCGATGATAAATTGAAATGGGGATTTTATTTTATCCTATCGTGATAAGATCAGATAGTGACACCATGACGTTTGCCTTTGTGAATGGGAGCCTAATGGGTCACACACAAAGTCAAGTACTCATGTCTTGAATTGGACCTTGTTCAAGTGGGAGAATGTTAGTTATGGTGTGTACAAGGCCCAATAGCTGGACCGGGTTGAGTTGTCTTGTGGCTCAAGAAACCCGAAGCCCAATAGGATTACTGTAAACCTATAAATAACTCAATGTAGCCCCATAAAAAATGTAATAACAATTACATTGTCTCTAAATTCTCTCTAGAATTAGCTAGCACTAAATAGGAGAGATATAATCCCACTACGAAGTTGTTCGTGATTCGGGACGAGTTTTGACGTGTGGATCAACGTTGGAGGCCGTACGATTGGACGGTTGTGGAGACGAAATAACAAGAGAGATCTACGCTGTGAAATCCGTTCTATTGGTAATCTCCTAATCACAAATCTCATCTAAGAAACGAGAGGATCCGGTGTTTGGAATTGATTGATTTATTTCCGCTGTGCATGTTTTATAGATCAATTTCTAACAATGGCGTCGAGACAGTGCACATGGCCAAGACTATATCTCAGCTCTCCCTCTCCCCCTCTTTCTCTATCTGTGAACCGATCGTGAATGAGGAAAGGGAAACGGGGATTCAATTTTGACTTTGAAATTGCAACCTCGGTCTTTAAAAATTGAAGTTCCCATTTAAATTAGTCCCCTATCTTCATCAACCTTGTAAGTTGGCCCCTAAAGTTGATTATTCTCTTCAGTAAGGTCCAATCGAGTTTTAAAAGTTCAATTTATGTCCCCAATATTATGTATCTAATTCAATTGGGTCCAATTGAATTCATATAAATTGCAATCAATGTCCCCAAGTTCTTAATTAACTGTAAATCAGTCCCCAAATCGATAATTCATTTCAATCAACTCCCACTTAAGTTTGAAAAGTTCAATTTCCATCCCTAAAGTTTTAATTGGATTTTAATTTAGTCCTAGTTGGGCTAATAACTCCAATTTCAACCCTCAAATTAGTACTGCTCTTTCAATTTAGCCCTAAAACTTTTAATTAAATACCTTAAGACCTGAATAAATTATTAAAGTTTAATTTTAAGATTTAAAATGCTAAATTATGTTTATGTTTTTTCTATTAGACGACGTGCAAAGTCCATAGAGGCGCTAGCATCACATCAGTTGTAATTTTGAGGAAATTTACAAGGACTACGACTTGAGGTGGGGTTAATTTCATGCAAAATGTTTTTTTAAATTTTAACAGCAATTGTTTACTTTAAACCATGTCATGTTCCTTTACGTGAGATTATGATTTGGTATATTTGCTATTTAACATGCATGTGATGGTGTTAAGTACATCTTCTACAGAATGTTGTTAACGCCCATTCGGAGAATCATAGCGACTTTCCCTTACATTGGACGTCAGTTTCCAACATTCAACTTTTCTATAGTTTGATTGCCTTTGTAGTTTCATGTATGGGAAAGTGATATGGTAAAATATTTTCTACTGTACGCCACTGAGTGTAACCACGTTATACTCACCCAAACTATTTCAACTTTTCTTCCAGATTAAAGAGCTCGGCGAAGTGGGATAAAGTTGGACACGATCGACCAATTTTTAAACTCATTATGTCTTTTCCCAACATTTGATTTATTGAACCATTAGATTCGTAGCAAATTGTTATGCTTGAGTTTCCATAGTTAATTTAGAAGATTTTATTTGTTACTTAGAAAATATATTTTGATTACCCTATTGGTGAACATTGTTTCATTTAATTATATGGATCTTAAACCTTAGAGTTATATTATTATTATTATTATTATTATTATTATTGTTATTGTTGTTGTTGTTGTTGTTGTTGTTGTTGTTGTTGTTGTTGGAAATGTTATTTAAAAAACAATTTATCGTCAAAATTTGCACGTTTGACAAAGGTCAACGCTATAGTAGTAACACTTCAATATTCAAAAATTGGGGCATTATAATGCCAAACCTCTTGAGAACCTTATTGATATAGCTCTTTTGTGATAATCTAAGAATACCCTGAGACCGATCTCGTTGTATTTGAATTCCCAATGTAAGAAAGGCGTCACCAAGATCTTTCATCTCAAAATTCTTCAATAGAAATCTCTTGGTTTGGTGCAATATTCCTATATCATTAGTGGCAAGCAGTATGTGATCCACATACAAAACCAGAAAAATATACTTACTCCTACTAAACTTGTGATACACACAATCATCAACAACATTTCCTCAAAATAAAACGAGATAATCACTTGATGAAATTTGTGGTACTAATGGGAAGCTTGCTTGAGGCCATAGGTGGATTTCTTTAATTTGAAAACCATATTCCTTAGGTCGCTTGACACAAAGTTTTTTGGTTGCACCATATAGATTGTTTCATCAATGTCGCCATTGAGAAATGCCGTCTTTATGGCCATCTGATGTAACTCAAGATCAAAATATGCAACAAGCTCCATAATTGTCCTAAAAGAGTCTTTCGTAAAAACGGGCAAGAAAGCCTCTTTATAGTCAATGCCTTCCTTTTGGGTAATACCTTTAGCTACAAGACAAGCCTTATATCTTTCCACATTACCTTTCGAATCTCTCTCAGTTTTAAATATCCATTTACAACCAATGGGTCTTGCACCTTTTGGTGATGGGACAAGATCTCAAACCTTATTGTCTTGTATAGACTTATACTCCTCATTCATGGCATCAACCCATTTTTGAGAGTTAGAAACCTGAAGGGCCTGATGGAAGTTGACTGGATCATCTTCCAAGATTCCAATATCTTCCTCACGTTCTTGGAGAAATACTATATAATCAACCGGAATAGCACTTCTCCTTTCTCTAGTGAATCTCCTTAATTCTTGAGGTTGTTGAGTTTGTTCTCCTGGCACTACTACACAATTGATATTGGGTGTCACCCAATGGGTGGTGGTTCTATAGAAAAATGCTACTAAAAAATAACGGATGGCGGTTGTTAGAAAAAACCGCCACCCAACCCAAAATTCATTTTTAAAAAATTTAACTTTAAGTAGCAGTTCCGGTAAAGAATTGCCACCAGTTCTAGAATGGGTGGAAATTCTTTACTAGAATTGCCATTCTTTACCAGAATTGCCACCTAAAGTTAAAATTCTTTTTAAATGCATTTTGGGTGGTGGTTTTTTCTAATGACCGCCACCCAAAGTTAAAAATAATTTTTTAAAATGCATTTTGGGTTGCGGTTGTTTCTAAGAACCGCCACCTGTTGTCCACTATCAAATCTAAATAACACGCAGCGTCAATTATTAGATCTAACTTTAAATCTACTTCCTCTCTCTAACTTTCTCTCCTCTCAACTTGGTCAACGACATGGAGTCTTCAAATTTTCGAGAATTTTGGGCGATTTTAAGAAGAAGAAAACATGAAATTATAGAACAGTTGACGTAGTTGATGTTTTGAAGACAAAGCATGCTTTTGGGACATACAAGAGTCTGGTAAATTGATTATTTGCTTTAATTTTTGGTTCCAATTTGTGATTGAAATGTCATCGGATGATCAAATGGGTGAAACGAAGGCTACGAAGTCAAGCCAAGTGTTTTCTATATTTTATTTTTGTGTATCTTCATCTCAGATGTGCAAGTTTAATGTATAGATCTTCATTTTTTTACATATTCATATGTATTTTTTCCTTCATTTTTCTTTTGTTTTTTTGTAATTTGTAAGTTCTTTATCATTTTTGCTTTGATCTTAGATCTGTTTTTCCTATTTTTTATTTTAAAAATAAGTTTTAGGCGGTGGTTTTTAACACTAGAACCGCCACCCAAATAAAAAAAAAAGATGTAGGTGGCAGTTCTTACAACTGGAACCGCCACTCGAAGTTTATTAAAAAAAAATAATGAAGAATGGGTGGCGGTTCTTTTATTAAGAACCGCCACCCGTTGTCAAGCACATTGGGTGTCGCCATTTCAAGTGGCATTTCAAGAACTACAATCCTTTTCCCGAAACAACCGCCACCCATTCCCTATTTTCTATTAGTGTGGAACAATTTCCTCATCTTGAGTGGGGAGTTGTTCAACATTGCCGTGCCGAGGCTCCTAATTAACTTCTTGATCAATCACGAGTATAGAATCCTAGACATTGTCAAAAGCAATAGTAGGAATCGAAACTGACTCCTCCTCAAAGACAATGTCTCTAACCTTATTTCTCCCCCTAAACCCAACATCCTCAAAAAATGTTGCAATTCCAGTCTCAAAAATTGATCGGAGTGTGGGATCATAAAACTTAGAGCCCCTAGATCGCTCAAAATAACCAATAAAATAGTTGCTAATAGTTTTTTATTCCAATTTATTTTCATGTGGCCTATAAGGTCTCACCTGAGTTCGACATCCCCAAATGTAAAAATGCTTTAAACTAGGCTTTTTGCTTGTCCAAAGCTCATAAGGTGCTTTAACTGCTACTTTAGTCGGTATTCTATTATGAATATAAGCTGCATCGTTAATGCTTCTCCCTACAGTGATTCTGGTAAAGTGGAATGCCTAACCATGCTCCTTACCATATCTTTAAGAGTTCAGTTTTGTCTCTCATCTACACCGTTCATGCTAGGCGATCTTGGCATGGTGTATTGTGGGACGATTCCACATTCTTCTAGTAATTTAGCAAATGGTCCTGGATGTTGTTCACCTAAACCATCATATCTACCATAGTATTCACCTCCATGGTCAGATCTAATACTCTTAATCCTTTTGTTGAGCTGATTCGCAACCTCGGCTTTAAAGGCCTTGAACACGTTCAAAGATTGAGACTTCTCATGAACGAGATATAGGCGCCCATAGCGTGAGTAATCGTCTATGAATCATATAAAATATTGTTGACCATTCCAATAAACCATAGGGAATTATCCACAAATATCTATATGAATCAGTTCTAAGACATCTGAAGTTCTGTTGGCACCTAATCTCTTAGTCTTGGTCTGTTTTCCCTTGATGCAATTAACACAAATGTGTAAGTCTATAAAGTTAAAGGAATCCAAAATGCCATCAGACACAAGTTTCTTAATTCTAGCTTTTGAGATATGACCTAAACGCTTGTGCCATAATGACGCTGAATTTTCTTTATTTAATTTACGCTTAATACCACGTGATTCCACTTGCAAGATTTCATTATACAATGCAATAGTATCAAGTAAATACAACTTATCATAAGCACATAATGAACCAATACCAATAATATTTGAATTTAATGAAAGATTGAATTGATTGTTTCCAAATAAACAACAATTTCCTAACTTGTCCAATGAAGAAACAGGAAAAAAAATTCTATCTAAAAGACAGTACAACGAAAGGTGTCTTTCAAATCAAAGTAATAACATGTTCCTAACAATAACCTAAATGTGCTTATTGCATCAACTTCTACCAATTTTCACTTGCCAACAAAGATGTGTCTTTCACCATCATTTGACTTTCGGTAGCTCAGGTAACCCCACATAGGAGCACTTATGTGAGTAGTTGCACCGGAATCTAACCACCAGGTGTTTCTAGGCATTGAAGCTAAATTAACCTCAGAACAAACCAAAGTAAAGATTGTACCTTTCTTTGCACGCCGAGCATGATATTTAGCATTATCTTTCTTCATATGTCTAGACTTCTCGCAAAAGAAATAGCCCTTAGTGTCTTTTTCTTGTTTATTTTATGCTAGACCTTTAGGAGCAGCTTCATATTCTTTCATCTTTGTCTTGCCCTTATCTTTAGTGGTGTTAGCCTTAGAGACGCTCCCCTTAGAGGTACTTGAATGAGAACTTTCAGTGATTTTTTTCTTCAACCTTTCTTCTTCTTGCATAGTATGAAACAAGCTCACTAAGTGTTAATTTCTCCTTCTGGCAATTATAATTGACTTTAAATTGTCAGAATTGTGCAACAAGCGATAGTAATGCCAAATGCATGAGCAAGTCATCAGACAAGTTGAGCTTCAATGCCTTAAGTTTTGAAGCAATATGAGGCACCTGCATGATGTACTCCCTAATATTTCCTTTGCCTTTGTACTTCATTGAAATCAAGCTTTACCGAAGCATGCTTGTTTCAACCTTAGCGTTTTCCACAAAACGATTCTCAATTTCGGTAAGAAAATCCTTAGCATTAGTTATCCCTTCAGATATGGCACTCCCTAAAGGCTTCTGGACTACCGCGCTTAATGATCATTAGACTCATGCAATTTGAGTGATCCCACTTTTCAAAGTTCCTCTTATCATCAGGGTGAACTTTCATCCATAAGAGGAACGGGTTGCTCAATCCTTAGTGCAAGGTCTAGATCTCACATTTCATCCATAGAGGTAATGCTGCCAAATCTTCAAACCAAACACAGCGGCTGCAAGCTCTAAATCATGCGTTGGATAATTTCGTTCATAACTTTTCAATTGGCGAGAGGCGTAAGCAATTACCTTTTCATTCTGAATTAGAACACAACCAAGTCCTTGATAAGAGGCGTCACTGTAGATGGTGAACACACTAACGCCATCGGGAATTGTCAAAACTGGTGCCGTTGTGAGACGAGTCTTTACCTCTTAAAAATTGTGTTCACACTCATTAGTCCATCAGAATGGCACATTCTTTCGAGTTAAGTGCGTGAGTAGCATGGCTAGCTTGGCAAAATCCTTCACAAAACGATGATAATATACAGCTAAACCCACAAAACTCCGTACTTCAGTAGGAGTAGTTGGTTGTGGCCACTTCAACACAGCTTCTATCTTATTGTGATCAACCGAAATGCCTTCTTTAGTCACAACATGTTCGAGAAACACCACTTGCTCCGACCAAAACTCACACTTCGAAAACTTAGCGTATAACTTTTCATCTTGAAGTGTCTGCAAGGCAATGCGAAGATGTTTTTCGTGCTCTTCCCTGGTTTTCAAATAGATTTGAATATCATCAATAAACACAATCATAAACTTATCCAAATACTGCTTGAAAACTCGATTCATAAGATCCATAAAAGTCGTCGGAGCATTCGTGAGTCCAAAAGGCATAACAAGAAATTAAAAATGCTCGTATCGAGTGCTGAAAGTCGATTTTGGAATATCTTCTTCTCTAGTCCTTAATTGTTGGTAGCCAGACTGTAAATCAATCTTTGAATAAACTGCCGAACCCTGAAGTTGATCTAACAACTCATCAATACGGGGTAAATGATATTTATTCTTGATTGTCACCTTATTCAACTCCCGATAATCAATACAAAGCCACATAGAACCATCTTTCTTCTTGACAAATAAAATCGGAGAAGTGCTCCGTTGAATGAATCCTTTCTGTAACAGATTGTCCAGTTGAGTTCGAAGCTCCTTCATTTCAGCTGGTGCCATTCGATAAGGAGTTTTCGATACTGGAAATGTGCCCAGCATAAGCTCGATAATGAAATCAACTTCCCTGGGTGAAGGTAACCCGTGGAGATCATCGGGAAACACATCAAGAAATTCACACACTAACGGAACCGTAGATGGAGTAACTGACTCACTCACTTTCATGCTACACAAACTGATCAAATAGGCGCAATACCTTTGACTAATTAACTTCTTCGCTTTCATTGCTGAAATAATCATCCTAATTGGCCGTTCCAACTTAGAAAATACAATAAGTTCACCAATCGGAAATTTCAAGGCACGTCTAGGGCAATCAAAAATTACTTCATCTTGTATTAACCAATCCATACCAAGAATTATATCAAAATCCCGGGTTTCTAAGGCAATGAGATTGGCTAACGTGTCAAAATCCCGAACTCGAATCGTGATGGACGGAAAATACCACATAGCACATTGGTCTCGACTTGAAGGTACAATAACATCAATAGGGGATCGTAAAGGCTTCGGAGTCACGTGCAACAAAGAAGCATACGAAAGAGATATAAACGAATGAGTAGCTCCAGAATCAAATAATGCATATGCAGCCAAAGTATAAATATATACCGGCCCTGCAATAACATCAGTCTTCTTAGGAGTTTCGGGCTGAACAATAGCAAAAACTTGTCCAGTTTGTCGAGGCTGGGATTGTTGATTCTTCATCTCCGGACAATCTTTAATCATGCACCCTTCTTTACCACATTTGTATCACCGGCCCTTGGCATAACAGCACTAGCCACCATGATTCTTTCCACATATAGGATAAGATGGCACTGACGAAGAGCGGGCCCTCTCTTAGCCGGAGGTTGGGACGAAGAAGTATTCCCCGAAGGCCTCTTGTAGTTTCCTCTTCGGCAATGGAAATTAGAACCTCGATCCCGGTTACTAAACGAAGATCCTTGCGAAGATTGGATCAAGCTTTGATTAGACTGAGCCGACTGAACTGATTGAAAACCACCTTGACGAGCTTGAGAAATTCTAGCCTATGCTCTTTCGGCTACATGCACTCGTTCCATAGTCTCAGCATAGCGCATCGTGGAAACACTAGCTAACTGAACATCGCGGGCAATTCTGGTTTCAACCCCGCAACAAACCGTGCTATCTTGCAGCCATAAGTATCCACCATGTGGATAGGAAACCGTGGAAGCTCCTCAAACTTCTTGCTGTACTCACTTACAGATATATCACATTGATGCAACCGAATAAACTCATCAAGCTTCTCATTTTTTGCGGCTTCGGAGAAATACTTGGCATGAAACCTAGTGGAAAACTCAGCCCAAGTAGAAACATTCATATTCTCTTCCTTTCTCACCAAATCCCACCAAAACCTAGCCGAACCTTGGAGCATGAACGTAGCACAATTGACTTGTTCGAAATCGAGAATATGAGCATATTAAACATTCTTTCCATGGTTTGAATCCAATTCTCCGCGTCAATAGGATCCTTAGCATCCTCAAAGATTGGTGGATTCAACCATCGGAGTCGATCCTTTGCCATTTCCTTATCCCTCTTCTCTTTCGCCTTATCTACACATGAAGCACTTACCAAGTTACTGCCGCTGGCATTGTGGTTTGCATTGACATTATTCATCACCTGTTGTAGCATCTGTGATTGTTGTTGCGTTTCTTGCTATTGTTGCTCAACCAATCGCGTTAGTCTTTCAATAATTGTCGTATGATCTTCTACCATCTATTCATCATGTAAAAGAAACAATAAAGGAAAGAAAAGATATCTTACAATTCAAATTCATCATCCAACCCTCACATCTTCTACACATGCTACCATACATCCCAAACATAACTCCGAATATACCATATCTCAATAGCACACAATGTAAAACACATTGTACCTTGGAGTGGCAGAGAAAATCCTTCGGTGCGTGGAGAAATAAGGAAACCTTACTTTGATACCACCCTGTAACACTCTCCCTAGTACGATGTGCTATATCATATAGATGACGGTACTAGAGACGGAATTAGATATACAGAAATTCCTCGAAAGCACTAGCTCATTTTAAAAAGATAGCTTTCCTTATTAAAGTACAGGTAGTTAACGTTAAAGCATAAAAGTAATCTCATTACAAAACATTGCAAAATGTGTATTACAAACATATTTGCCCAAAACCTTTAGTTTCCCCCTCTCCCGCTCACCGGCTCAGCTCAAGCTCGAGAGGATACGCCGCTATCTCCCAACTATCTCCTATTCCCCGGCATCATCTATACATACAGACAAAAACCCAAAATAAGTCATAAAGACTCAGTAGGAATAGATGTATATGCAAATGCCTATCACATTCTCAAGTAGGGCCCCGTTGCGAATCATGTGTTTGAAATGGCCCTGTCGTATAACATTTGGTCGGCCTATTATCGTAGTTGGGGCTTATATCCCTATTAGGCCAACACATCATAATTAGGGTTTAGATTCCTCATATTGGCCATTCGAAACTTTCACATATATGCAACACATGATAGGCAACCTTCAATCACACACCGCGTGTTATAGATATGCAAACAATATCTTATAGGCCTTGATTTCAAATAATGTTCATACCATATCATATTGGCATCATAAAAATGTCACCTATGTCATATTAGGATGTTAAGCAATAGAAAACATCACATATAGCATGTTATGATGGTAAGAGTTGCATAGCACATCATAAGTTTACTAGACATATCTACAAGTGAGGAAAATCGATAATTCGTTCATAAATCTCATACATAGGGCTTACTCAAGCATATTCTTACCTTCTACATAGTAATCACATCTATAATCTACCTCAAAGTTGACAAACCAAGCTAAGAAATGGATTTGTAGCTTCCTCTTTTTCTTCCCTTCTTCCTTCGTTAACCAATTACGGGTATATCGGTGATATAAATAGTTCTCTAATTCACCAACCGCTTGAAACTCTTAGGGAGGATTTGAGAAATGTTGTTTAGGGTGTTAGGATGCTTGGGGTCGAAAATGGGGAGAAAATACAAGTCCAAAGGGTTAAAACATATCCCAACAGGTTCTGCCGACTTAAATTTACGGCCGTAATTCTTAAATTTATGGCCTTAACTTATACTTTTACGGCTGTAAAAAAGTCTCTGAAAATCTACCATCTTTCCCTCTTCGATCTTATGGCTGTAACATAAAACATACCGCCGTATTTTATGAACTTACGACCGTACAAATGTTTTTGAAACTTTTCCACCTTTCCCCCACTTTCATGTTTACGCCCGTATAAATATGGTTTACGGCTGTAACCACACACTTACGACCATATCACTGAAATGTATGGCCATACAATTCTCTTTGAAACTTTTGAATCATCTTCTTAACTTTTTACGGGCGTACCAATAAAATATTATGGCCGTAGCTAATACGTTTACGGCCGTACTCCTAAAAATTACAGCCGACACACCACATACCAGCATAAATGGATCATAAACATACCAAACCCATATAAAGTTATTTTCAAGCTATTCATATCATCATAATTCCCATACACAAACAGACGGGCTATTACAGCAAAAGGTATTCTTATTGCAGTAATCAAATATTGACAATAAGTCATGCCAAATAATAAGCCCCTCTTTGGATTGACTTATTATCCACATGAAAATCGAATAATTGTCACACATTTTACCGCTGTACCGCTGTAGGTGAGCGTGAAATTCAACCAAATATTAGTCTTCCTTTGGGTTGACTAATATTCGCATAAATAGACAAGCACACAAACATCTAATATCTCATTAAACTAGCCTTCACAACAAATGTCACTTTGGCGACATCTTGCGTCAACTAACCTAATTCGAATATTAGACAACAATATATTTTAATTTATCAATTGATTTTCCCTACAATATGAATTCACACAATTTCAAAACAATTTTGACCAACTCTGCCAAATTAGTTTCCACCAAAGGTATTAAAGTTTTATAATAAATCTGATTCCAAATTACCATGCAATCAAAAGCACGAAATTAATCTTGAAATTTGATACATGGCCGAAATTCAATTACGCATAACTTTGGCTATAGTCAAAATAATAAATAAATCAATTATTAGTTCGCACAAATCAAAACTCATGTGAACTTTGCTGGGAAACATGAATTGAGATCCTTTTAGCCAATATTAAATCAATATATAACTATACTTGATGATCCAAAGAATCCGCAATTCATGTTACAACAAAAATGAAAACAATAACAACAAACTTAGCCTTGTTCCCTATAAGTAGGGGTCGGCTATATGGAACCATAACGAGAAATCACGTCGGATCGCAACTACGAATTTTTCTACGCCACCCATAAAAAGTCCTCATTGCTTCATTCTTATTAAAAGGTTCAGCTGCTGATTGGTGGGATTCTTTTGAGGCTAGACAAGCTGATCCGAATGCTATTACATATGAGGCTTTCAAGACAGCTTTTGATGAAGCATTTTACCCTCAATCATTCTGAAACAGTCAACAGAGTGAATTTCTGAAGTTGGTCCAGGGGTCTATGACAATTGCTCAATATCATAAGAAGTTTATGGACTTATTGAAATATGCCAGAAACTTGGTACCAGCAGAGAGTGACCAGTGTAGGAGGTTTGAAGAAGGATTGCGAGGAGACATTGCACAATCAGTCACAAATCAGGGTCATGGAAATTTCAATGCACTTGTGGAGACAGCTATGAGAGTTGAAAAGTATATCGCTAAAGGAAATAGTTGAGGAGAAACTTTGAAGTACCAGAACAACAATACTCAGTCAAGTAATTCTCATGGACAGCCCAAGAAGAATAGGCATAATTTTTGGCTAGGTGTCACTCAAACTAACAGCTTTAAGTCTAGGTCACGGAGCTTTGGGCCTACTGAAAGTTCAGGGCAGAGTCAAGCCTCAGTACAGCAGCCTAGTGGCGGTCGATTGTATTATCAGGGTCCTCAGGGTACTAGCTCAGGACAGCATGATAGATCTCGTGCGGGTGCATATCCACAGTGCCGAACTTGTGGGAAGTTCCATTAGGGAGAATGCCTTAGAGGGGCTGATGTTTGCTATCGTTGCGGGCAACCAGGGCACTTGAGCTTTAATTGCCCAAATTCCCAGGTGGGAAGTGCTTCACACGTAGTATCTTTACAATCCGGTGCTAACAGTATGAAGCAAGGTCACAGGGGTCCAGTGGCTAGTAATTACAAGTCATCAAGTGCTGGACAACCTAATGCTACCAATGGCAGTGGTAGTAAGCAAGGAAGCCAGGGTGGACGTCCAAGGACTCAAGGAAAGGTTTTTGTTGTGACTCATCAGGAGGTCGATGAATCGCCCGACGTCATTATGGGTACGTTGTCTATCTTTGGTAGGGATGCTCGTACTTTGACTGATTCTGGTGCTACCCATTCGTTTGTTTCACATGCATTTACTATTTATGTTGACCATATGTTACAGCCTTTAGATACACTTTTGGTGGTGACAACTCCAGTCGGGGTGTCACTACTAGCTGACAGTTGGTATAGGGATTGTGTTGTTAAGGTGAATGATCGCGAATTAAAGGCAAACTTCGTTCTTCTTCAAATTTGTGAATTGGATGTTATCCTTGGCATGGACTTTGTAGCTGAGAACCATGCCACAGTTGACTGCTATCGCAAGAGAGTTGTGTTTGAGAGGCCGGGAGAACCTAAAGTCATTTTGAATAGGGAACGTAGAATTCTATCGTCTTCTATTATATGTGCACTGGATGCTGGAAAATTGTTTAGAAAGGGTTGCCAAGCGTATTTAGCCCATGTGATAGATATCCAAATCATTGAATTAAAACTAGAGGAGATCCGGGTCGTGCAAAATTTTCCCGATGTATTTCCAGAGGATCTTCCAGGCTTACCACCAGACAGGGAAGTCGAATTTACTATCGATCTGGTCATAGGGACATCACCTATTTCACAGGCACCGTATCGAATGGCTCCTAAAGAACTTAAAGAATTAAAAGCTCAATTGCAAGATTTGGTTGATAAGGGTTTCATCAAGCCTAGCGTATCTCCTTGGGGAGCTCCAGTTTTATTTGTGGAAAAGAAAGACAGAACCATGCAAATCATAGTTAATTTCCTAGTTTCATGGCAATACAAATCATATTGGCATCATACTTCAAAGTCATCACTTCCTATATATCAAGAATTCTTCACATCAAAACTTTCTATGCATATAGCTTATTGACATGCCAAGTACTTCAAAATCATGTCACATGATCATATACTTTTGCCTTATATCCATATCAAGTTTCCAAGCATAACTAGCATGTAAATTCAATCATAAACATCAAGCAAAGCATACATATTAACATACTTACCTTAATACTTCCAAAATACATCTAAAACCTGCATTTTGATAGAAGAAAACCATAGAAATAGAAGGTTGATAGCTTCCCCTTCTTCTTCCCTTTCCTTCTTTCTCATCTTCTTGGATCAATTATGCATATATGATATCAACGATGGATCTTCAATTAGCATCCATGACGTGGGGAAGTTTAGAGAGTGTTTTGTATGTATCTTTTGAGTTGGGGACAAGTTTTACAGGTTATATACTCCCAAAAGTCAAGAAAAGCCTAGAATCATCATTCTCCCGACTTAAAATTATGGCCGTAAGAACATAATTTACGGCTGTACAAAACTTTCTGAAAACCTTTCACTTCTTCTTCTTGGATTTACGGCCATATAATATATACCTTACGGCCGTACAAACATAATTTACGGCCGTATCATAATATTTTACGGGCGTATAAAACTTTTTGAACCATTTGCATATTTTCATAACTTTCATATTACAGCAATATACTTACATTTTATGACCGTATACTTACAATTACGACCGTACCCTTTATACTTATGGCCATAACATTGTTCTGCCCATAATTTCATGCCTTACTTATACGGCCGCAACTTACACATTTACGGCCGTAAATGACCAATTACGGTCGTATCCTACAAATTTACGGTCGTAAATGTCATTCTACATAATTTTTCCCTCGTTGTGATGATTATGGCCGTATAACTTTAATACATCACTGCACATACATTCTGGTCATAAATATATCATAAACATATATTACTTGTGAAACTCATCACATATATCAAATTCATCATCATCTTACAATAATAACTCAAAAATTATATACGAAATTACGGATGAACTCGGTTGGGTATTATACGTAGGCCCCCATGTTGAATATTTTATTCCAACATAATAATTATAAAAATTGAATTTTATAAACGTCTAAAGTAAATCTATGTAGCCCAAAACGAGTCAATGCCTCTACATAACTTTAAAAACGTGTATATTAAAAATGTGTACCTAATCTATATCAGGTCACTTAAATGACGAGTCAATGCCTCTACATAACTTTAAAAACATGTATATTAAAAATGTGGACCTAATCTATATCAGGTCACTTGAATGACGGGTAGAGGGAGAGAGAGAGTGTGAGAGAGAAATGTGTAGATTAAAAACTAATTCATTTTTTGAAAAACAGATAAGGAAACAGTAGGCGTTTTGACAAGAAAACAATGAAAAAATAAACTAAGAAAATAGTTGCCAATGTTTATATATACTAGTACTAGTAAGTAACACGTGCTTCGCACATGATATAAAAATTATTTTACAAATAATTTTAAAAGTAAAATAAATAAATAACGTAAAAGAACAAAATATAAAATTGATATATTATGTTTGAATATACATGAAAATATTATTATATAGGTTTGTCTCTTTCAATATCACATAGACATAATTTGGTACAAATTTTGGAATAATCATTCATATATTAAATCATTACCAACTAAATAATTAATAGAAAATATTAATAACCATTTATTGCATATTAGTAACCTACTATTATACTTGTTTTTTGTTAAAAAAAATGAAATTGTCATTAAAATTCATAAATTGAGAATTAGTAATACACAAAAACCTATTTTAATAATAAATATTTCAAATAAAGTGTTAATTAAAAATCCCTCATGTGTAACAACCACAAACATGACACAGTCAACAACGTAAAATTGACTTGCTAAAAAGAACTAATGCATAAAATTGATTATATGCCTAATAGAGTATGGTTCGGTATTCAACAAATATTGTTTGATATCATTAACCTAATACATAGACCTTAACACATTATTTTTTCTATTACGATGAAAATAACATGCAACAATTTTGTTGTGATAGTGGACTTATTATATCATGATGTGAAAAAATTATGAATATATTTGTATTTAATTCTCAACTTTCAAAAGATCTCCCTTCTGTTTCAAATAAATTCTATCTGGTTAGTACTAACAAATGTTTAATGTTATGAAGAAACTTACGAATTATAGTCTTATAAAGTTTTCAAAAATCTAGAAACTGTATTTGTTTTTTAAAAAATAATCTCTATGTTGCTGAATGGTTTTTTTTGGAGTAAAATCATGCATGGAGGTTTCCTAAGAAATTAAAGTTTTTAAACTTAGTTGTTACAAAACTATGACTACATTAAAATTATAATCTATATATTAATAAAATGAGCACATTTTCCCGCGCAAACTATCAATTTTTAGAATTAAAAAATTAATTATAAAATTTCATTTCCTACCCAATCCCTATATATTCATTTTTTAAGATTAAATGGTATATTTTGAGATAAGCCCAAATCTTTTATCAAAGAAATCTCCCTATATATTCATTTTTTAAGATTAAATCTATATATCTATATATATATATAAATAAAATGAGTACATTTTCCCGCCCAAACTATCAATTTTTAGAATTAAAAAATTAATTACAAAATTTCATTTCCTACCAAATCCCTATATATTCATTTTTTAAGATTAAATGGTATATTTGGAGATAAGCCCAAATCTTTTATTAAAGAAATCTCCCTATATATTCATTTTTTAAGATTAAATGATATAGTTTGAGTTAAGTCCAAATCTTTTATTAAAGAAATCTTACACACCCATTTCCTTCTCATCTTTATCACTAACAGTTCAGTACGTCAATTGGGTATAAGTTTTCCCGTGCAACGTGCGTGTGAAAACACTAGTAGTAATTAAAATGAGCATTAATTAGGTCCAACAAAAACAACATAAATATATTATGAAAATATAATTAAATCATCACATTTAAAATATTTAATGACATTTAAGATACTTATTTAAGATACTTAATAATATTCACGAAGTACATTTTTGACAAATAATAAAATTAGTAGGGGTAAAATGGGACAATAAATGTTTTACACTCATTGCCGCTTTTATGTAGTAATGAACAAATAATAAAATTAGTAGTGGTAAAATGGGACAGTGAATGTTTTACACTCATTGCCTCGTTTATATAGTAGTGATAGTGATAATGATTATATGGAATGGAGATAAAATAAGCCGCTTCTTTATGAGAGGGAGCGAGTGTCTATTTCACCTTTTCCCCCCTCTCATTTTCTAGTCTTTCTCCTCATTTTTCAACTCTCACCACATCCACCCATCTGATGCCGCATTGCAAATTACAGTGTTTTTTTATAAAGAAAAAAATTAGGAAGATCAAAGTTGGAACTCAATGTCAATAAGGGAAAATCTAACATGAAATCTCAAATTTAGGATGAGATTCCCACCACTCAATGGTAATTCTTACCAAAAATTCTACGCTAAAACCAAGGTTGTGGATAATACTGCTTCAAATTTAGGGCTGGTTTCCATGAATTTTGATCCAGTGTCCATTGCCCAATTTAAGCACCTTAACGTGCCTAAATTGTGATGTGACACCCAAATTGTGATGTGATAGTCTGAATATGATATGATATACTATTCGTAGATTAAATCATGATGTGGTTTGCTGCCACATTACGATTTTGGCACTGGATTAAAACTACTATTCCATACAAGTATAAAACAAATAATTTTTCCCATCATTTTCAACTGTTCATTATATTCAATTGACAATGTTTTCATATGAGTAATTAAAAGCGCGTTATACGCCTTTTGGCAACACTTACATTATACATAATACTAAAACAACATTAATAATATATTTTTATTCAATTTATATAGGTTTTTAAACATATATTAGATGAAAATGCTCAAACAAAAATAATGAAGAGCGAAGACCAAATTATTCAAAAAAAAGAAAAGAAAAGGAACAAAAGAAGAAAGACTAAGGCCTTGTTCTTTTCAAGATTTTACGCAATTCCGTATAACTTACACATATTTTCAATCACACACATATTTTCCAATACAATACCAACCACACATTTTACATGGAATAGCGCGGACTCTTCAAAGGAACAAGCCCTAAATTAATCACAAATTAACAAAACAATAGTATTTTTTTCTTAGCGTGCTTGTTATATGACTATTGTGTATTTAAAAAATTATTTTACTATAGTGTAAAAATAAAAGCATTTTGTTGTAGATTCGATTAAGTTTATTTAAACGTTAAGAAACATGTCAAATTATTTATTTGTCATCATTATATTTTCTTGAATTACATTACATGACTTTAAACATGGGAGTTATCTTCATTCTGATCTCACAAAACATATATAACCGGTTGTGTTTATTATTTATTATTCTGACATAATCACTAAATATAAAAATTTAAAGATCACTTTTTCAAAAGGGAAATTGGCGCAAATGGTCTAGTTTAATTGTTCATTTTACGAGTTTGGTCCAAAAAATAAAAACATAGCGCATTTGATCTAGAAAAAAATTGTTTGTACGAAAATGGTCCAAATGAACGAATTCTATCCATTGCCAACGTTAATGTTGGCTATTTTCTCTTTTTCCCAATGGAATTTCCGTCATTCTAATTGTTGTAAATAATTTGCAATTGCAATTGAGTCCCAAAGTTTTAAATGTGTCTACTTTAGTCCAAAATTTATATTAAATCGCATAGTTTGGTATTTCATATTTTATATATTTATTTATTTGGTCCATAAGTAATTTTATCGGATTAATTTGATGCTAATTAAATAGTTTTCACCCAAAATTTTCATCATCGTAGCATTTGTTCACTGTTCGCATTAATATCGTAACTTTCCAAAATTTTATTTAGTATTAGAGGTGCGCACATTTTGATTTTAACAACCAATTAATAATAAATGTAAGTATTATACCTATATAAAATTTTATTACGAGTATATCGAATTAATTTGATGCTAATTAAAAATTTTTCACCAGAAATTTTCAATGCCGTAGTATTTATTCTTTGCTCGCATTAATGTCATAACGTTTTAAAAAATTTCCTTAACATAGAAATGTGTTCATTTAATTTTAACCAAAAATTAATGATAAATGCAACTATTTTACCCACATAAATCTTTAGTAGCAATATATATTAAAGTAAAAGTAAAAAAAATAATTAAATTAAAATTAAAAAAAAACCCAAGCACCTCCCACCTCGCCCCACCCCCTACCCAAACCCCATCACCACCCCAAAGTGACGAACAAGGGGGCATCCCCCATGGTCTCGTCCGGCAAGTGACGAGACCGGGGGATGCCCCCTAGTTCGAATTTGCTGGTTAAACTAGCAATTTTTTGGTTAATTTGCTGTTTTAACCAGCAGTGATGAACTAGGGGGCATCCCCTATGGTCTCATCGATTGCCGGCGACTTCGCCCGACAACAAAGTCTCCGACAGTGTACGAGACTAGGGAGGATGCCCCATGGTTCCTCACTTTGGGATTGGGGGTGGGGTTTGGGCAAGGAGGGGTTTGGAGTATTGTCTTTTTTAAAATTTAATTCTAAAGATTTATGTGGGTAAAATAATTACATTTATCATTAATCTTTTGTTAAAATCAAATGTACAAATTTCTACGTTAATGAAACTTTTTTTAAAAGTTATAATATTAATACGAACAGAGAACAAATGCTACGGAGTTGAAAATTTTTGGTTAAAACTTTTTAATTAGCATCAAATTAATTTGATATATTCGTAATAAAATTTTATGTAGGTACAATAATTGCATTTATTATTAATTGGTTGTTAAAATAAAAATATGCGCATCTCAAATTTTAAAGAAAATTTTGGAAAGTTAGGATATTAATGCAAACAATGACCAAATGCTACGATGGTGAAAATATTTTGGTTAAAACTATTTAATTAGCATCAAATTAATTCGATAAAATTAATTATGCACCAAATAAACATATACAAAAAATAAAATACCAAATTATGCGATTTAATATAAAGTTTTGACTAAAGTATACATATTTAAAACTTTGGGACTCAATTGCAATTGCAAGTTATTTACAACAATCAGAATGACCAAAATGCCCATGGAAGAAAGACAAAATAGCCAATATTAACGTTGACAATGGATGGAATCCGTCCATTTGGACCATTTTCGCACAAACAATTTGTTTCAGATCAAATCCGCTATGTTTTTCTTTTTTGGACCGAACTCGTAAAATGAACAATTAAACTGGACCATTTGCGCCAATTTCCCTTATCAAAATAAAATTTTGCTATTGATATTTAGAAATTGTAGCATGAAAAAGAAAAGTATTTAAAAAATAGTTAAAGTATTTATTAAAACTAAAACATCATAAACTATTTTATTAAATTACTTATTGAAAAAAAAAGAATAAAACTGAAAAGTTTTTAATTGATTGCACATAAGGATTTCTAAATGGGTAAATGGACATTAAGAAAAGAAATCAATGGCAAAATGGAAATGTGAATATTCTACAAACATATCCGCTTTTACAGAAATGATCTATTACCAACGCTAGAACTTTGTTAAAGTTCCAGTGCCGAGTGGCGCTTCCTGTGGCTGCTGTACAGCAGTAAGGGTATTGGTAAGCGGACTCTACTGGTAGCAAGAGATAGTCGTCACATTAGTGCTGGAACTTTAACAAAATTTCAACATTGAGAATATTTCATTTTCGTCCACTTTTATATATTAAAATGATGATTAGTTATTTTTCAATGAATTATGTTTACTTCTTTATAACTATATATCTAAAAATTATTTTTTCATCTACCATACCCTTACAGTACCACCGCTCATGAGCTCTAAACATTAAGGTGGTGCGAAGTTGCCTGTTGCCTATCCACTTTCAATTCGTTGGTAACATTTTTTTTAGTTGTTCGTTCCATGTACTTCATCACCATTGTCATAATATAATTTTTTTAAAAAATTAAATTGTAACAAATTGGTCGCCAATAAATTGTAACACATTGAATTTAAAAGATGATCATTAAAGTTAGTAACTAATGGGTGATATAATCAATTTAGTAATGGTGAAATAGTACTCCCTCCGTCCGTTCAATCCTTATTTCCACAATATTTAAGAAAGTTCAATTAATGGTGACGGACAAGAAATATTTAGGTGCAATTATCCTCTTATACCATTTCTTTCATTTATTATTACTAGTTTTCTCACCTATTCATTGCATGGGGACTAATTTTTCAACCAATCGGGATTTTGACCAACATTAATAGCAAGAGAATAACACCACTAAAAAAATGAACTAAATACTAGTGATGGCAGCGGGGTAGATCGGTAACAGATTAGTGAAAATTATTATTGCCTCACGAAGAAATCTTGTTAGAAATATTGCCCCGTGATCCATAAACTAAAAAGCAGATCAGATTGATGCAGACCACGGAACGAAGCAAATCAACTTCTGATCCACGAAATGATATGCGAACTTTTTTTAAACAAATAATTTCCCTGTAACCATTGCATATTAATCACCTTTTTTTTGTGTACAAATTTGATGAATTTTAATGTTTTATCACACCAACATTAATCCTAAAAAGTTGCTAATTTTAATTAATTTTCATTTTTACGTAATTTTATTTTTTCAAATAATTAATTATTTCTAAAATTAAGTAAAGGGACCAATCTAATCGTATTATGAGTTTCTTTTAATTTTTTTGTAAAATTTTAATGATTTCCAATTTTGCATCACACAAAACTTAAATCTTAGTGAAATTGTTAATTTAGATTAATTTTCGTTCATTATCTAATTATTTATAAAAATAATTAGTCATTTCTAAAATTAATTTGTGCGTCAAATCTTATTTTTAATTTTAATGTTATGCTTTTCTTTTAATTTTGTATAAAAACTAGAAAGTTAATTTTGTATCACATAATAATCAAATCTTAATGAAATTGTCAATTTTAATTAATTTTATTTTTTAAGAATTAATTTTCATTTCTTAGTTAATTATTTCTAAAAAGGCTTGTATTTTATATATAGATATAATTCTTTAGACTTAGAATAAAAAATAAAAAATAAAAAATAATAATTCTCAATACTTATGTATTGAATCGAAATTCAGATTTAATATTTAGCATTTAATGTAAATAATGATTTACTAATTTTTTTTGTTAGGATTGATTATTAATCAATATATTATATAAAGTTAAAGTGATTTGACAATTCATAATTGAAAAATATTTATTAGTATAGAATTTTAGTTGTAGTTATGTTGTACTAATAAAAATTCGCCACGTGTAAAGGAGGTTGTTTATGCCCTAAAGTGCCTTTTTATTTATTTATTTATTTTTCCATTAGCAGTAGTTTTAAAACAGTTTTTATCTATCGTGTCTTCCATTATGTCCACAACTTCCACATAGTTAAAGTTACAATTTTAAATTTCTCATTTTAATGATCAATTTTCTTATTTTTATTACCCATTGCAGATATAAAATAATAATACAATTGTATATACGTGGCAAAAAAAATGCTTTACGCACTACTTAATTTTATTGTAAAACAATTATAAAGATTTTTCAATTGATTTTTTATGTCATCTTCTATTGGATATTACGTATGTTTACGGATTTTCTTATTTTTGTACAAAAATTACTTCAAGTCATTGTTCTAAAACGTGTGGAAGATATATTCAATCAATAGATCAATAACATGTATCTTATGAGCTTTTTTCACACTACCTCAAACATATATTTATGCTTGCATTGTCAGAATTTTTTAATTCCATTTTTTGATAATGCTAATATCATTAATATTAAATTACATGATTTCGTGTTTATATGTTTTTCAAAATTTGAAAATCAATTATAAAGTGAATGTTTTATTTCAATAAATCTATTATATAAATTCCTTTAAGAAATAAATTGTATTAGAAAAAAAACCTATTTTGCTAATAAGTCTTATTTAATGGAAGTTTAAATGAAGAAAATTATAAAACAATATATTATTTCAATCCTTTAATAATTAACAAGATTTTTATAAAAAATATAGATACATATATAATTTTGTAACAATCAACATTTTTAAAAAAAAAAGAAATAAGTCTGTTTAATGTTGTTTAATGTTTCTTTTCTTTTTTTTTTCTTAAGAATTTTTTAATGTTTCTTTTTTTTCGTAAGAATTTAAAAAAATTGTTTTTCTTGATAAATTTTTTTCTTAAGAATTCCTTAATCATTTTAGGTGGGATGATGGAGATAGGGAATGTTATCCAAGAAAAAAAGGTTGGAGTATTGGCTGAATACATTATATAGCTCATGGTCGTGGTGAGTTGTATTTCTTACGTGTTCTTGTGAATAAAGTATGTGGTCCTACGTCCTATGAACATATTAGAACATATAATGGTATCACGTATCTCACGTTTAGAGAGGCTTGCTATGGAAGGAGTTTGTTAGATGATGATAGAGAGTATGTGGAAGGGATTGTAAAGGCAACACATTGGGGGGCTGAACCTCAAATTAGAGGTTTGTTTGCTACATTATTCATGTCAGAGTCATTGTCTTAACTAGCATCAGTGTGGAATAGATTTTGGGAGTACATGGAAGACGATATAATTTATAGACGCAAAAATTTATCAGGTATTATTTATTTCGAACGTCATGTGATTGTTCGTAATTCATTTTAAAAATTATTTCATTCCTTAATGGTTGTACGAAACCCATTTTGTTATCATGTCATAAATATAGGTTTGTCGTTATCTGAGGAAGAAATTAAAAATGCCATAGTGTTTGAACAAGAAGGGCAGGAGTCTCAGAGATTTCCCATCTATGCCATTACCTGAAGATGTGGATGCAACAGTGAGCGATAATAGACTGATAGCTAAAGAGACAGCATATGATATTAGTGAAATGACTAGTGAGTGTATAAATAAGATCAGTACGATTGATGATGGATGAACAAAAAATGTGTATGACAAGATAATGGGAGCAGTTTATAGTAATACTGATGGTGTCTTCTTCGTGTATGGATATGGAGTACTGGTAAAATGTTTATTTGGAAGATGCTATCTGCTACCATCCGATCAAGAGGACACATTGTGTTGAATGTTGCATCAAATGGTATAGCCTCTCTTCTTTTGCCGGGAGTTCAAGCGGCACATTCGAAACTTTCAATTCCTCTCAACCCTACAGAAGAGTCAACATGTCATATAAGTTAAGTTAGTCCTTTAGCCGAGTTGGTCTGTAGGGTGAAACTCATTATATAGGATGAGACACCAATGATGCATCGTTATTCTTTCGAAGCATTGGATAGGAGGATGAGAGATCTGTTGTGCTTCGACAATTCTAGTAGTACGGAGCAGCCATTTAGAGGTAAAATAGTTATCTTCGGGAGTGATTTTCGGCAAAATTTACTAGTTATTCTAGGGGGTACTAGGCAGGACATCGTCTTTGCTATAAATTCTTCGCCGTTATGGAGTCATTGCAAAGTCATGAAATTGACGAAGAATATGAGGCTTCGGAATACTGCGAACGATAACGATGCCTTAGAGTTGGAAGCCTTCTTGGATTGGATGTGTAGTATTGGAGATGGAACGATTGGGGATAACAATGACGATGAGACTACTATAGATATGTCGGATGATATGTTGATAGACATGTTTAATGACTTGTACAATTGATCGTTGAAAGCACATATCCATCGTTTGCCGAAAAGTATGGGATGCTTCATATTTGTAAGGGAGAGCTATTCTTTCCCTGACGCTTAATGAAGTATAGGTTGTGAATGAGTATATGGTTTCTAAGAATCAGTCTGAAGAGAATGTATATTTGAGTGCAAATTTGGTCTGCTATTCTAATGAACTCGGTAGCTTATTTGCAACAATGCACTCAGTAGAATTATGAATGGGATAAGATGTTTTGGTGTGCCGAATTGTGAGCTGAAATCAAAAGTTGGAATTTCGGTTATGTTGTTGAGGAATATAGATCATACTATGGGTTTGTGCAGTGGGATGAGATATATTATTACAAGACTTGGCCGTCATGTTTTGGAAGCTGCGATCCTATCTCAAGGTAATGCCAATGAAAAAGTTTTCATCCCGAGAATGTCGTTGACTCCATCAGATATGAGGTTGCCTTTTCGATTAAAGAGAAGACAATTACCGTTGATTGTATCTTATGTGATGACTATTAATAAGAGTGAGGGAAAATCGCTGTCACATGTTGGCCTTTTCTTGAGAATGCCAGTTTTCGTTCAGTCATGGCCAATTATATGTGGCTATTTCTCGAGTTACCAGTCGTTCAAGGTTGAAGATGCTTTTGTGTGATAAAGAAGGCAAGTTGACCAATCGAAGTACAAATGTTGTATTTAAAGAAGTTTTGCCAAATTTGTGATGCTATATTAAAATATTTTTATTCAAGTTATTGAATAGATGCTACATTTGTCATATTTGTATTCAACGACATAAGGAGGATTTTTACTTATTTATGTGTAAAGTATTTGATTCACCATATACAGTTTCATTGTATATGAAGAAAAGATAAATATATTTTGTTTAAAATTTTAAAACATTTACTTGAATTTATTTATGAAACTTAATTGTAATTTAATTAATCAATTGTCAACAACAATAACTTACTACTTTTATTCACATGTAGTTTTTTCGGACTAACCTATATAGTTTTGCTCCCCATGCAATGCACGATGCGAAATCTAGTGTTATATAAAGTTAGAGTAATTTGACAGTTGATAATTGAAAACAGTTATTAGGATAGAATTTTAGTTGTAGTTATACTGTACCAATAAAAAATTCCCACATGTAAAGGTGCTTGTTTATGTCCTAAAGTGGCTCTTTTTTTATTTTTTTATTTTTTCCATTAGCATAGTTTTAAAAAAGTTTTTATCTAACGTCTGTGCCATTATCTCCATAACTTCCACATTGTTAAAGTTGCAATTTTAAATTTCCTATTTTAATTATCAATTTTCTTATTTTTATTACCCATTACACATATATAATTATAATACAACTATACATACGTGGCCAACAAAAAATGCTTTAGGAACTGCTTAATTTTATTGTAAAACAATTATAAAGATTTGTCAATTCGTATTTCTATGTCATCTTCTACGGCACGTTGCGTATATTTACGGATTTTCTTATTTTGATACAAAAATTACTTCGAGTTATTTACTCTAAAAAGTGTGGAAGATATATTCAATCAATAGATTAATAACATGTATCTTATGAGCTTTCTTTCACAGTTATCTCAAACATATATTTATGCCTACATTGTTAGAATTTTTTAATTCCATTTTGTTAATAATGTTGATATCATCAATGTTAAATCACATGATTTTGTGCTTATATGTTTTTAAAAATTCTAAAACCAATTATAAAGTAAATGTTTCTTAAATTGTATTAAAAAAAATTTATTTTGCTAATAAGTCTTATTTAATGGAAGTTTAAATGAAGAAAATTATAAAACAATATATTATTTCAATCCTTTAATAATTAAATAGAGTTTTATAAAAAAAATTTTTTTTTAACAATCAAAATTTTTTTGAAAAAAAAAGAAAAGAAATATTACTGTTTAATGTTTCTTTTCTTTTCTTTTTTTTATCTTAAGAATTTTTTAATGTTTCCTAGTTTCTAACGACGGTTATTTGGTTTTTCCAAATTATGTTTATTGTTATTTCAATATTTTTCCAATTGTGTCAGCTAAACCAGTGATTAGATCTCTATTATTCCTCTTATTGTTTTCTAGCTGCTGTGGAAAAATAGAAATCGTGGGAAACATGAGTCGAGGTCAATGAACTCCATAAGCATTATTAAGTCCACGACATATATCAGTAATGCCTTGGGTCAAACTGGTATTAGGTGGAGAAGAGTTAAGAAGCGAGAACTTCATATTGTTAAGTGGGCCAAACCTTCGGCTAGATTTTTGAAATTGAATACAAATGGTACACCCAATAGGGCCTATGTGCTAGTGGCGGAGGTGTGCTGAGAGACCATAGGGGGCATGCTATCTGGGCTTTTCATGATTACTATGGACCTACCTCCATTGTAGTGGCTGAAATGAGAGAGATTCTCATGGGGATTGAATTGTCTTCGAAGGCTAACTTCACTTCTATGTGGATTGAATTTGACTCCGCTATTGTTATTGATATATGCAATAACATGTGTAATGCTCCGTGGAATCTTGTATACTTTCTAACCAGAATCAGGGACTTTCAAAATAAGATGTATTGGTCTTTCATGCATACATGGAGAGAAGCTAATAGTGTGGCAGATTTTCTGGCTAATCAAGGGTACCAAGAAAAATGATTGTCATTCTGCTTACTAGAGGATTTCTAAGGCAAGATTAGACGATTATTATATTCAGATAAGATAGAATTGGCTAATGTTAGAGTAGTTTCACAGTATGTGTAGCATTATTTTTTAGCTCATGGACTTTACCTCTTTTGTATTCCTTTCTGAAGGTAAGGTATTAAGTCCCCCTTCTTTCCTGTTATCTGCATTTTATTATCAATAAAATTTTATCTTAAACTTAGATTTTCGAGTTGAAATAGTTCTCTAAAAAATATTTTTCTAATTATGTTTTTAAAGATCAAGAATTTTTTTAGTTGATTATAAATTAATAATAGTTTTCATCTATTTATGTTTACTAATTTACCAATTGGATATAAAATAAAATCACCCACCAACAAAATCAAACACAAGTATTTTGTAGCATTGTAATTATAAAGATTGCCAAGTTTTATCACCACCAACGTTACTATAAAATTTGAACATGTCTAACACATGTATCAGCTTCTATTAATTAAATTGAAATATATTATAAAATTGAGACAAACCAACTTTAATTATTCCCCTGCATTCACAAGTATAGAAAAAGTTTTGGTGGCTGTTAAAAATAGCAACAGGTGACGGTTTTGGAAATGCCACCCAAAATGGCGACACCCAATGTCACCATTTCGGGTGGTAGCTCCAAAAATGCCACTCAAAATCATATTTTAATTTTTTTTTTAATTTTAGAAAATAACGGGTGGCGGTTCTTTATCAAAGAACTGCCACCCATTATAATTATTATATTTTTAAAAAAAATTTTAGCTGACGGTTTTAGTGTTAAGAACCGCAACTAAAACCATTTTTAAAATAAAAAAATTAAAAAATACGAAGAACTTGCAGAACTTGTAGAATTTAATTACTTTATCAAATGTCACCCACGTCCCAATATAGCCACGTGTTCAATTCGGGAGGGTGAGCAGTACCTTTCTCTTTGAAAGGTTAATTTGAGGGATAAAAATTTGAAATTTTTGAACTTTTTTTTCCATATTTTTCTATTCGTCGATAGCTTCAATATGAGTATAAGTTTGATATATTATTTTTACTAATTTAAAAATTGCTTATTTTTAGTGATAAATTATTTATTTTTTGGTACAATAATTAACTTTTAAAATAGTAAAAATTATATATCAATACTATACTCATATTATAGCTCTCCGCAAATAAAATAATATGGGAGAAAAAATTTTCAAAAATTTCAACTTTTTGACCCTCAAATTGACCCCCACCGAAAAGAATGAATGTTCACACTCCTTTACAAATTTAATCTCAAAAATCAATGGATAAGTGTCATCTAATTTTGAACAACTCAAAAGAATTATTTATAATCTATTAATAAATATAAATAAATATATTAAACAGTTAGTTGTTAAAGAATATTTTCCGAAAAAATTAAAAATTTTTGCTAAAATAATTATTAAGTAGAGAAACACTACAAAATAATTAAACGCAATTGCAAATTGCAAATTGCCATACATCTATTATATTGGAAGTTGCAATTGAAAATGTAATACCCCAGAATGCCAGACCGATTAGGAGAGGTTAAAAGGATTGATTCGTACTACTCATACCAACAAGGTGCACCTTCTTTTCCGGAAGCCCATCGTTAAAAACTCAACAGTTAAGTGTGCTTGACTTGGAGCAATTCTATGATGGGTGACCCCTTGGGAAGTTTTCTCGGGGAGCATGCAAGTGAGGACAAAGCATGCTGAAAAGACTCGTATTGGTACAGTGGGGATAGTACGGGTCATTACAAATGGTATCAGAGCATTCGCCAGCCGGAAATCGGGAACTAAGTGCTATGCGGGACAAAGTGCTACACCATAGGGTAGGAGCCACCTCTTGAACCCGTAGGAGCCACCTCTAGAATCCCAACGCCTGGCGACAGATCCTGAGATAGATCGATCGTGACGAGGACGTCGCGAGTCCAACGGGGGGTGATTGTAATACCCCAGAATGCCAGACCGATTAGGAGAGGTTAAAAGGATTGATTCGTACTACTCATACCAACAAGGTGCACCTTCTTTTCCGGAAGCCCATCGTTAGAAACTCCACAGTTAAGTGTGCTTGACTTGGAGCAATTCTATGATGGGTGACCCCTTGGGAAGTTTTCTCGGGGAGCATGCAAGTGAGGACAAAGCATGCTGAAAAGACTCGTATTGGTACAGTGGGGATAGTACGGGTCATTACAGAAAAACTGTTATTTGGACAATAATTCAATTGTAGTTGTACTGTATCAATAAGAAATCGTCATGTGTTCGGTGTTCAGTAGTTGGTAGCACATTTTTTGAAATTTTATTTTTTTAAGTATACATGTTCGATTGTTTTATATTTAATTTTTTTCTATGGAACATCGCGCATTTAGGATACTTTATCAGTTTTTCCACACATATTGAATATTGAATTGACTGAACAGAAACAAGTTTGATAACTTAGCTTCAATAAGAATGAAAAATTGATATGAATTTCTTAAGATGATAAACAATTAAAAAAATTTATGCAATTGACGATAAATAAAATGTATTTGAACAAATTTAAATGAGAATTTTAGATCTCAGAAACTACATATATGGAGACATATACATGGAAAAAATAACGTCTGAAATTCCTAATTCAAAATGAGTTTTCTGTAATATCGTTGTGGTTCCACCTAAAGATTTGAATCGCATTTGTAGATGTGGAACAATATCTGATTATTAAAACAAAAAATGCTACCATCAATCAAAGTGAAAACAATAGATAATATGATTATTAATAGGATAAAACACAAAAGATTCACTTACCTTTTCCACCAAAGATCTGAAATCCGTACTTTGATCTATGATTTCTATAATATCACTCAGGCTTCGACTTCACAATTAGAAGACAATCCATAGGATTTGGAAGAAAACTTGATTAAAACAAAATTATATCAGTAATCGAAGTGAGATTGTGCCTAAAAAATATTATTTATATAAAAAATAAAGAATACATTTATCTTTCTGACAAAATGACGGAAAAGTTGACGGCAAATTTATTTTTGGCGGATCACGAGTCTTCAATATATATAATGTGTAAGTGGATGATCTATAGCAATCATCGACATAGAACATATTGACAACAACTAATTTATTTAAAGTGTAATCTCAATTTTAAATAAGATTGTGATAACTCGTGCTACCAAATTTATGCATTTTATCAAACTTTATGTTATAATCAACTAAATACAATTGTGAGTTGTGTGTTAAATAATCTGTTTTTCGCTAATCTTTATCACAAATTTCAACTTGCATAGTTTTATTCTTGTGCAACCCACGGGCTTGAAAACTAGTATGATTTAAAAGCATTGGCGTACTATATTCCTGTAATCTATTCATGATCCTAAATAAATTCATCTTAAGTAGTGTTCCAAAAATTAAATAAATAAATGGAATATTTATTTAAACATAATTAAAAATATATATGAAATCCAACTATTGATTCATATCAACACAATTAATATTTTGTATCTATTAATTTAATAAATTCATTCACAAAAAGTTTTGACAGTTGCACACGAACTATATAAGTCGCACGCGGGGTATCAATTTTAAATATGCTTTCCTGATATTGTGTGATTTTTGGAGATATAGATGGATAACTAATTGATTAACAAATTAAATTAATTAATTAAAAATTATAAAGAAAATCGACGGAAACTATAATAAACTAATTAAATAATTAATAAAAATAAATAAATGAATTATTAATAGACGGTGAAAATATTCTTATTCAATATATATAGATAGATACGCTAATTATTTTTTAAATAATAAAAATAATTAAATCAAATTTACAAAAAAATGCATGAATCCCAAAAACATGTTAATCGTAGAATGATCTACATGGGTGATTCGAAGAGAATATTTTTCCTGATTTGTGATAATCTTAGAATTAAGGAAAATGTGCGAATATAAATTGATAGTCCATGCAAAAAAAAAAGTGTGAATTTTTTAATTAATAAAAATGATTAAATGAAGACGGAAATAAAATGATTAAATAAATAATAAAAAGACCTTTCGTAGGTGAGAAATTGGAATTAAACTGATTAAATAAATATTAACCGACTCACTTAGAATGCCAGTCGGGCTGATCACATGACCTCAAGCGAACAAGCTAAAGATGAGAATGGCAAGTGTTGTCGAAGAGTGGAGAAATCATCCTAAAGAGTCATCTCGGAGTTTGGGATGAAGATTATATATGAAAGACGAGAGACAGATCAACTTAATGTGCATCGAGACCCATTCTACTCAAGAAAGGGTGACCGGGGATCAAAACAGTGCAACAGAAGAGCTTGTAGACAAAAAGTGTAAAACTGGGAGAACTACCAAAGGCACGCGATTGCATGCACAATCATGCACCAAATTGAAGTCCAACTGAGAAATTTCAAGGGACCCTAGTTGTGGCTACATCCAAAGTAAACTAAGTCGGGGCCCACTAAAGGCATGCGACAACCCATACGACTGCATTATAGGAATTTTGCAAAGGCATGAGTGCGCGACCGCATGGTTTTAAAATTTGGCCGACCTATTATTAGATATTTTAGGATATTTGTGTAGTATATTATATGTTTAGTTAACTTCTTGGACAAGCTTTTTTTCTGAGTTGTCAGTATTAAAAGGCCATGTAACTCATTTGTAAGAGGACCTTTGAAGAGTTATATAAAGCTTTGCTTTGTTGAGTCGAGAATTTCTCCTCATCTTTTTCTTCATTGGACATCCAACTTATCGAGAACGCGATCAATTCTCGTGGCATTCAAAACTTGTCAGAGCAAGTCTTTACAACCGTTGGAAGTTATTACCACACCGTAAGATGAAGATAAGTGGGATCAAGTAGATCACCTACCAAAATTAGGTTTTCTAGGATTGATATAATCTTGTGTGGGTTGCGTTGTATCATCCCTAGCGTGGTTCACATTAGTTGGTATCAGAGTAGAGGTTCTAATCATCCCGTAATCTATCTTTATTTATCTGTTTGTGTTAGTTTCGATTCTAGATCTTAGATTTGAGTTAATAGTTGGATCTAGGTTCTTGAATCAATTTATTGTGTTTTTATGTTCTTGGGATTCTTTAGATGTTCTTGATGATCTTAAGTAGTTCTTGAGTGATTCTGGAAGTGTTCTTGAGTTTCTTGCAGAAGACTTAAGAATTTGCAGCTGTTGTTGAGTTGTGTGTGTTATTGTTGTTGATTGGGATAAAAAAAGAAAAATAAAAAAGAAAGGGTTTGAAAATTAAAAAAAAAAATCTGTTGAGCTCAAAAACAAAAAAAGTGAGATCCTATAATGACATTGTGAACAAGTGATAGTCTTATTGTTCGACTATACTTAGTTTTCATTAATTCTATTGTTATTGCTTGAGTTGCAAGTGTTGAGTAGTAATTCATTGCGATTGGAATTTGTTGCTTAAGCGTTGTCATTGGATCAACCTAGGTTTCTTATGGCACTTTCACATCGAACTTCAGATTTTGGATCTAGCAGGAGTTGTTCTAGTTTGAGATCAAGTTCGTTAGTCCATTCAAGAATTGAGTGTAAAAATAAAACAAGAGGTAAAAGACTGAGTAGTGAGATTAGTATAGGGTAAAAGCCCAATTGAATGACAAACACGAGTGATAAACTTCACGAGAGGACACTATCACACACTTGAGCACATTATGTCTGACTTTCATTCTCCTACATGTCAAGGCCGGGTTTCAGTGACAGTTGATGAATTGAGAACTATGTTGCAAAAAAGCAATCAGGAAATGAGAGCTTTAGTTGATCGATCGATGGCCGACTCCATAGCATAGCTAGGTAGAAGAATAGATAGGTTGGAAGTTAGACAAAGACGACCTCGTGGTGGAAATTACAGTGAAGGGTCTCGGGATAGTGAAAATGATAATGAAGAAGAACGTAGAAGAGATATAAGGAGAGATAGGGATCGACAGGGAAGAAATGAGGAAGAACATGAAATGAAGAATGTGAAAGTTGAGATTTCGTCATTTCAAGGAAAATTGGGCCCGGACATCTATCTTGATTAGGAAAGTAGAGTTGAAATTATGTTCGAATGTCATCCAATCCCGGAGACACGGATTCACAGAATACGCTTTGAGTTGGTGGAAGAAATTGTGCACGAGTAGGCGAAGGAATGAAGATGCTCCCATTGAGACTGGGGATGACTTGAAAAGCCCAATGAGAAAGAGATTCGTTCCTACACATTACTATCAGGGTTTGTATCAAACACTACAAGCTTTGAATCAAGGGGATTGCTACCATGAGATGGAATAATTGATTACTCGAGCCGATATTATTGAAGGGAAGAAGCTACCATGGCTAGATTCCTTAGTGGTTTGATTAAGGATATTGCCAACATTGTCGACCTTCAAGACTACGCTGATATAAAGGGATTATCACACAAAGTCGTGAAAGTGTAGGCTCAAATCAAAAAGAGAACTCCAATCAAACCTCAAGCAGGCAGTGGAAGTAATTTTGGCAAGCTGAAGTGAGTTAACAATCAGGGAGACAAGGGAACATGGAGAGGAAAACGTGAACCACCTAAAGTAGCTCCAATCTCGGACAATAATGGTGAAGGAAATTTAGCAGGTGCAGCAAGCTGAAATCGTGATATTAAATGCTTCAAGTGTCAGGGTTTGGACACATTACATCCAAATGTCCAAATAGGCAGACGATGATAATGTGGGAGAATGGTGAGGTTGAAACCGAAAGCAAAAAAGATGATTTCTAATTCGTTGAAGAAGAATAAGAGTTGATCATCGGGGATCAAAGCATTCCACCCATCATCAACATCTTGGTCATGAGACGAGCCCTTAACTTACAGGCTAAAGTGGATGAGATGACACCTCAAAGGGAGAATATTTTTGAAACTCGTTGCTTGGTGAACAGTAAGCCTTGTGTTATTATCATTGATAGGGGTAGTTATACAAACGTAGCTAGCACTATCTTTGTGGAAAAATTGGGATTGCCACTACTTCCACACCCTAAACCTTATCGTTTACAATGGTTTAGTGATTGCGGTGAGGTTAGGATAGCAAAGAAGTTAAATTTCCTCTAGCTATCGATTTTTATGAAGATGAAGTCATGTGTCATGTTGTCCCAATGAGAGATAATCATATATTATTAGGCCGGCCTTGATAATATGATAGAAGGGTTATGCACGATGGATATAGAAATCGTTATAGCTTCAAGATGAATGGGAAGCCAGTTTTGCTTACTCTATTATCTCCTCAAAAAGTGTTGGAAGATCAAATGAAGCTTTGATCAGAGAGAGAAGAAAACAACTGAAAAATGCGAGGTGAGTGGTAAAAGGAAAGAGGGCATAAAAGAAGAGCCAAGAGAAAGGAGTTGAGAGGGAAAGAAGAAAGAGTGTTTCTTTGCTCAAAAGAAAGATATCTCAAGAGTCCTCCTTTCGGAGAGTCGAGCATTGCTCTTGTTGGTTTAGAAGGAACCTTTCCTTGTCCTTAACTCTAAACAACCCCCCCAATTGTTGTTAATTCTTTTTTTGCAGGAATTTGAAGACGTGCTTCCCAAAGAATTGCCAAGTGGATTGCCTCCTATTTAAGGAATTGAACATCAAATTGACTTGGTACCCGGAATCGCCATTCCAAATTGACCCGCTTATCGAAGTAACCCGAAGGAAACAAAGGAGTTACAATGCCAAGTGGAAGATTTGATGAGCAAGGTGTACATTCGAGAAAGTACGAGTCCATATGTCATACAGATGCTTCTAGTTCCAAAGAAGGATGGAACTTGGCGAATGGGTGTTGGCTATCGAATAATCAACAACATCATGGTAAAGTATCGCTACCCTATCCCTAGGCTAGATGATATGTTTGATGAATTTTATGGTGCCATTGTGTTTAGCAAGATTGGTTTAAAAAGTAGCTATCATCAAATACGTATGAGAAAAGGGAATGAGTGGGAAACGGTTTTTAAAACGAAACATGGCTTGTGTGAGTGGTTGGTGATGCCGTTTGGGTTAACAAATGCACCTAATACTTTCATGCACCTTATGAATAATGCTCTACGTGCTTTAATAGGTAAATTTGTTGTGCTATATTTTGATGACATATTGATTTATAGTCGAGGATTAGATGAGCATATTGATCACCTTTGGGATGTTTTAGAAACCTTAAGATGTGAGAAGTTATTTGCTAATCCGACTAAGAGTCAATTTTGTCTTAATAAAATTGCGTTTCTTGGTTATGTTTTAAGTACAAATGGGGTAGAAGTCGATGAAGAAAAGATAAAAGAAATCAAGGATTGGCCTACTCCGAGTAATGTGTCTAAAGTTAGGAGCTTTCATGGTTTGGCCAGTTTTTATCATCGATTTATGCCTAACTTTAGTTTTTCAGCTGCACCATTAACTGAGGTAATCAAGCAAACTGTTGGTTTTAAATGAGGTGTAGAGCAATAGCATGCTTTTAAAATGTGAAAGATAAGTTATGTTCTTCAACCATTCTTGCTTTGCTTGATTTTCGAAAGACTTTTGAGATTGAATGTGATGCTTTGGGAATAGGTATTGGTGCTGTGTTAATGTAGGAACGGAAGCCTATAGCATTCTTTAGTGAGAAGTTGAGTGGAACCTCACTTAACTACCCCACGTGTGACAAAGAGTGATATGCTTTGGTTCGAGCTTTGGAAAATTGACAACAATACCAATGGCCGAAAGAATTTGTGATCCACACCTGCCACCGATCTCTAGAGCACTTCAAATGCCAAGGCAAGTTGAAGAAGCAGCATGCAAGGTGGATGGAGTTCATTGAAACATTTCCCTATGTGATAAAGTAGAAACAAGGTAAAGAAAATGTCGTTGCCGATGCTTTGTCACGAACGTATACATTGCTATCTACCTTATGCACTAGGTTGTTATGATTTGAAATGTTAAAGGATTTATATGTGAATGATCTTGATCTCTCCAGTGTCTTTGTTGCGTGTGAAAGAGGAAGTGTTGATAGGTTCGATAGACTAAAAGGGTACTTGTTTCGGCAAAATAGATTATGTGTTCACTCTAGTTTTATAAGAGAATTGTTGGTAAAAGAAGCCCATTGTGGAGAGCTAATGGGGAACTTTGGTATTCAACAGACTTTGGATGTTTTGAAAGAACATTTATATTGGCCTAAGATGGAACGAGATGTTGAAAGAATTTGTGCCAATTGTATCACGCGTAGGAAATCCAAGTCTAGGGTTTTACCTTAAGGTTTGTATACGCCTTTACCGATGCCTCAAGCCCCTTGGGAGGATATATCAATGGACTTTTTGTTTGGATTGCCTAGATCTAGGACTGGAAAGGAATCTATTTTTGCTGTCGTGGATAGGTTTAGCAAAATGCCACATTTCATTCCATGTCACAAGACCGATGATTCTACACATATGGCGGATTTGTTCTCTAGGGATGTAGTACATTTGCATGGCATTCCCAAGACAATTGTGTAAGACTGAGATGTCAAGTTCCTTAACTACTTTTGGAAAACTTTGTGGAAGAAGTTAGGAACTAAGTTATTGTTTTCTACTACTAGCCACCCCAAGCCGATGGCCAAACGAAAGTAGTTAATAGAAGTTTGTCACAGCTATTACGTGCCTTGATTTCTAAGAATCTAATGAACTGGGAAGAATGCTTACCTTTTGCTGAATTTGCTTACAGTCAAGCCGTGCATTTTGCTACTGATTTTTTTCCTTTTAAGATTGTATATGGCTTTAATCCTTTGAGTGTGTTTGATTTATTTCCTTTACTTGCTGGTGAAAGAGTTAGTTTAGACAGAAAAAAGAACGCCGAACTTGTTCGGGATTTGGATAAAAGGTAAAGATGAGGATTGAGAAACTAAACGAACAAGTTTCGAGTTGAATCAACAAAGAAAGAAAGAAAGTCACTTTTGAACCAGGAGATTGGGTTTGGCTTTAGTGCGTTGTCGTAGTGCACCAAAATTTATTTTATTTTCCTTACTCGGTTTCAAAACTACAAATTAATGTAGAAGTGGTAAGTAAGGGTCGAACTCACAAGGAACGAGATTTAATTTATTCATTTTTATCAATTAAGGGGGTTTGTGAAATTTAGATGAAATTCAAAAAAACTAAATGGCAAATAAAAGATTGAGCAGAGAAAATAACTCCAAGAAATATCTAGTTCTCGATTTCGGTTGTATCAATAATTTCTATTAATCTCTTCCATACAACGTGTTACTATTCCTTCTTCAAATTTTCAACTCCAATTAATCAAGAAGATCGGATTAACGAATTCTTCCTTAAGTGTATTAAATTAAAGTGAGCTCTTTAACTTAATATCTAGCTATTAGATAACCTTAAAAAAGTTTTTAGGATTTAATGCATGATATTCACTTGCTACTTTGGATTTGAATCTAATGATAATTATGGATCAAAAGTTTCAACTCTAGCATATAATTTGAATTTAAAAATTATATAATTCAATTGGTCAGAGTGAATGTAGTAATCATATAAACTCAAAACGAGTTTAAAAGCATAACAAATGAACAAATTGAAGTAGAAGAATAGATAAAACGTTATTGAAGAGTTAGAAAAGATAACAACATATTAATTGGACACAACATTCCCCTTAAATTAGATAGAGAAGTCTAACTACTCATATTTGCTGGTTAAATACATTTTAGCATGTGTTCGCCGCGTATCACCACTGCTATATAATAGATTATAATTCGCTATCACAAGTAATATACAAAAAGTATATAAAACAAGTAAATAAATGCTAAGAAATAAATAGAGACGTTTAATCATTCATATATGCAAGTTAAATACTTTTTAGCGAGTGTTCGCCTTATATCACCTCTGTAATATATGTGAAATTATCTTTCTCATACACAAACGATAAAAGAAAGAGAGAAACTAGCGAAGAAATGCTCTACTAATCATATTCTCGGTCGAAGTATCATCGATCGATTATTAGTTACTTAATTTAGGTTTTTACTTCCGCCGGAGTATGAGGAACTAAGAGTCTTCAAGCTAGAACTAAGAATAAATGAAGAAGAGAATTTTATTAAAGAGAAAGTTCGAGAGGATCACCAGTTAATTCTCTCTACTAAGTTATTCTTTTGCTCCTTAGAAATGCCTCTATTTATAGGCAAAATATTACAACAAAAAATATTAAAAAATTATAAAAGTGACCTTTAATGAATCTATTATGGCATGCTCAAGTTCTATTATCTCAGAGAAGTCAAAGAGTAGGTAAAAATCACATTGGAATCAAGTTGGAGCAAGCTGCACACAATTTGCAGCAAATGGGCTGCTGACTCAGGCGTTGCTCGAGTGATGCGCGGGCGGAACGAGGATGGCTGGGGAGTGATCAAGTCATCTGGGGATGTTGCAGGCAGATTGCGGCGCTAACTCGATACTGGCCAGGGGCGCTCAGTCATGGCCGAGCATGACTCGAGTCATTCTCGGTTGTGACTCGGCTCACTCGAGTTATCCGAGTAATTGCACACCAAGTCCCTCAACTTTTGAATTTTATTCAAGTTGGTCCTTGAAAATTTCATTTTGGCCCTCCAACTTTTTTAAAAGTTTCACTTTGGCCCTCAAACTTTTGAAAAGTTACAATTTGGTCCCCAACTATTTGGGCATTGACGCTTTTAGTCATTTTCTTCAAATGGCCATAACTTTCACTAAAAAACTCCAGTTTGCAATCCGAAAAAGTGTGAAAATCCACTTTTGATGTTCTTTCACATTGGCACAAGAAAAATTGCAAAAATAACTTTTCATAAAATTGCATCGAAGGCCCTCCATCTTTGATTCTCTTGCATTGTGGTCCCCGAGTTTTAGTGTTCGTTTTCATTCTATTTTTATCCATTTTGCCTCCTTTTGATTATTTGTAACCCTGAACACAACAATAAAGGAAAAACACATAAAAATGAACATATGACACTAATAAAAATACGTAAATATATCAAATAGAAGAGTTATTTAAGTGTTTTTTTTAGCACTTATCAAACTCCTACACACTTAGATTGTTATTTGCCCTCGAACAACAACCATATGACACAAAAAATACACTAGTTTTACATGAGATAAGCGACTTTGAACGTTAAAATCCTGCTACAGATAGTGACTTGCTTAGTAAACATTCTCCCGAGCTATGAAAATTTCACTTCTTTTCAAATACACAACGGCTTGTGAGTGTGTGTGATTAAGGTTATCATCCCATCACTATCTGGAGACAAATGAAAGCTTACGATGTTTTATCCCGATCCTGACCCAACATGGTTAAATATACCCTTTCATCTCTCATGATTGCACTCTGATTTTACAATAGTTCCCATTGATCCTAAAAATTACTCTGTTCATAAAAAATCTGTAACGACCCGACCCCGTCATGGCCCACCCAAATCTAGCCTTCTATGCCTCGGGGAGGACCATACGGATTTGGATTCAGTATGCTACCAACTCGATCCACTTTGGCATGATATTGTTCGCTTTGGGCCTAGCCTGCACGGTTTTGTTCTTCGGTTTACCCCAAAAGGCCTCATGCCTAGCTGGAAGGGTCTTTTAAATTATAAAATAGACTGTCCTCTTATGCCAAAGCGATGTGGGATCATGGGTGTTACAATCACCCCTCCTAAAGGGGTCCAACGTCTTCGTTGGCCACACTTCTAGTTGGGCTCTAGCTCTGATACCATCTGTAATGACCTGACCCCCGTCACGGTCCACCCGGATCTGGCCTGCTGTGCCCCAGGGAGGACCATACGGATTTGGGTACGGTCCATTAGTAACCCAATCCATTTTGGCATGATATTGTCCGCTTTGGGTCGAGCCCGCACGGTTTTATTCTTGGGCTTACCCCAAAAAGCCTCATGCCTAGTTGGAGGGGTCTCTTAACTTATAAAATGGACTGTCCTCTTATGCCCAAGCGATGTCGGATCATGGGTGTTACAATCACCCCTCCTAAAGGGGTTCAACGTCCTCGTTGGCCACACTTCCAGTTGGACTCTAGCTCTGATAGCTCTGATACCATCTGTAATGACCCGACCCGTCATGGCCCACCCGAATCTGACCTTCTATGCCTCGGGGAGGACCATACGGATTTGGATTTAGTCCGCCTCTGATTCGATCCACTTTGGCTTGATATTGTCCGCTTTGGGCCTAGCTCGCGCGGTTTTGTTCTTGGGTTTACCCCCAAAAAGCCTCATGCCTAGTTGGAAGGGTCTCTTAACTTATAAAATGGACTGTCCTCTTATGCCCAAGCGATGTGGGATCATGGGTGTTACAAAATCACCACTTGTTAGCACTGCAAAGTTAAACAAAGCATGGTAGGTGTTTTATTGCCAATATGTCTACTATTTTAAAGTGTTAGATTGAGCACTTCAAATCACTAAGCAAGTTTATTTATTTAACCTCACACTTGGCAAATTATGACTATTTCTCTTTTTTTTTTCCTTCTTTTTTTCAGAACAATGAAGATAATTTTCCAATTTTCTTTTTAGCTTTTACCCTGCAGGTATCTTTTACACTGACCACTTTAATTAGAGGTAGCCTTCTTCACCCATTCGAGGTGATGATCTTTCACTCTCTGAGGCAGGTAGTTCTTTTCCGTAGTCCCTCTCATTATTTCAAACATAAAAGTAAAATTTATTCTCAAGATAGGTCAGCTCTCCTTCTAAACTTTTTAAACTCTATCAACAAAAGATACATTCACAAAAAAAAAAGAGACCATGTGATTTTAACTTCACCTTGCTAACAAATGATGTTTTTAGGTTACTTTGAGCAGAACAAATAGATAGAAAAATAGTTGGTTTATTATGGTCCAAAAAAAAAAATTTTTATCAACATTTTCAACCTTCAATTTTGTTCCAGAAAATGATAGTAAATTACCTTATAAACGTGCTCAGATAAATTAGCCGGTTATGCATGGAAAAGAATATAACAGAACAATTTTTTTTTACTTGAGATCCTGTGGTTTCAGCTACGTCACACAAGTTAAGCTCATTTATTGATTAAAAGTAATCATCTCATGCAAAACTATAGACATAACAAGACATTAAAAAATTTCACAAGCATACCACAAATATTTTACTCCTCACACTTAATTTCTATGTTGTCCTCAACTCAGAATTATATCAAGCATGAAAAAGACAAGAATTAAAAACTCTCAGTGGGTATGCAATGAGGCGATTCGTTTGGTAGTGGTTGTTCTACAATTTAGTATTGACTAGTTCAACAAACCAGGAGTAAGAAACCCTGTAATCAACTTATTTATAGGACAAGAAAAATGACAATTGAATTTTTTTTATTTTTTATTTTTTTTATATCACTGTAGGAATTCAAACCAACGAATATGTAAAAGAACTTTCAAAATAATGACACTAGAAAATAAGTACAAAATTAAAGTGGAATCCATGTACACTCTGGGCCTCATAGGCAGTTCCTTGAGCTTCAATTTTGTAAGTCACGACTATCAATTTTATTAAAACTGAAACAGAAAATAGTGAACCTGATGCCATAACCTGATCCCTCATTACCCCGACTATATCACAACTTAGGCGAGATAACAATAGCCATTCTGTGATCCCACAGATAGGTTTGATTCATCGACTAAATGAATAATGTTATAGTCAGTCCCCTACCACAAGGGATGGTTTAGTCCGACATCCAACTCAAGTACCATAATTTCAAGTTTTGAAAATAAGAGATTATGCCACTCAATTTAGATTTGGGCTAAAGAGTTCTTAAGGAAAGAATCTCAGACCGGAGTTTGGAAGTTAACATTCCAAGCAAGGTATGTTAACCATTCAATAAAGAATAGCCACACAAGAACCAACAAATGTGAGAACTTTTACAGCAGAACGCCCAACTCAGACACTTCTGAAATAAATGAGAAGTAGTTTTACATCTTCGGATAGCTGCTTAGTGATTACGCTAAAAAAGTTGCTGCTCAATGGTTAGGCCATCGAGTTTGGTTTACATCAGATGTTGCCGTTGGTCCAACAAATTATCAAACTCTCTCAAACTTATTGCGAGTTCCCTATTTCTCCTAGTAGACTTTTCGATTCTGCACCTAATCGGTCCATTCTTGAAGAAAACAACATATTCATGTTGTGAATAAGCTTGATTTCTGGTACAATGAGATCCCCACAATAATTTCTCACATTTGAAGCAACATTCAAGGCGGTTAGCACATCATTTGCGAGTAGAACGCGATGATCCCGCCCCAAAAGTGATGACATTCCAAAGGAAACGTTCATACTTATCAACAAGTTAAACAATTTGCATCCTGATCTTAGTAGGTATAGAAAAATTGTTGAGCACTTTCAGAAGAGAAACAATACATAGAGGAGATGCCATGGATAAAAGTTACAATTCAATTCTTTAAAGTATATCTGAAAAAGACTGGAGGGATAAGGGAAAAGAAAAGAAAATGGTTCTTTAAGATTTACTACAAAAGACCAGTTTAACGTATTTGAGTGGGATACATAAACCAGTATCCAAGGCTTTTTTTTTTCTTATTACAAAGCATAGCATAGGTATGTTTGTAGACGTTGAAAATTTTAAAACAAATAAATTCTCTTAGGCCGGATTAATTTTGATCAATTAGTCCATTAAGCCGTTTAATGTCCAAATGTCTATTAAAAGGCCACTTTGCAATTTAAAAGCCCATGTCCCATCCTACTTTTCTCAACTTACTTATTTTGATTTATATTAAATATAATTAAAATGTATTTATATAAATCATTTAAATTAACTAAGATGATTAGTAGGTTGCAGGACAAGATTTATTCAAATTAATTGGATAATTCTTAAGTGGTTATAGGCTATCCAATATTTGCCTATAAATATGCTACTAACCCTTTTGCAGAAGACCCTAACAAAGGTCAAGAAGAGGAGAGCTGCATCAGTTCCAGAACCAAGCCAAAGTCAAGAAGGAAGGAAGAAGAAGAGATATACAAATCTCTTCAGTTCTTCGGTTCCAGCTCAAGCCAAGGAGGAAACGAAAAAGAAGAAGATTAAATCCTCTTTAGTTCTTCAAGTCCACAGCAAAGCTAAGCTCTTCACAATCAAAGCCAAATCCATATTCAAGTCAAAGTCAGAAGCCAAATCAAATCCGGGAGACAAGGCCCTCCTACAAAGGCAAGCCAAGTTCAACCACGAAGAGTGAAACCAAAGATCTCTTCAACAAATTCACAACGTCAGCCGTCAAGCCTTTTGGAGCATAGGATCAAGCCATGTGGCCACTCAATTGTAGATCGTTAATCAGAGGATCAAGCAAGTCCAGGGAATTAATCCACTACAAATTCTCAAATTCAATTTGTAACAATTCTTATTGTATTATTTTATTAATACAAGAGAAATTTGTCGTTACAAATTTCTGGCACGCCCAGTGGGACTCTCTTGCCCCTCATCTCTCGATCTACAACAAATTTCAAATCCCAAATTAGACAACAAGATGACTGACGGAAAAGTGAAGCAAACTATTGCAAACTTTGAGGATACACTTGCTAAACTCTTCCAAGGCACCAGAGCAAAGACAAAGGCTAGGAGATCTCGATTGGTGCCACGGTTGAGAAAATTTTCTGAGAGGGTAAGGGAAAAATCATTAACCTCAAGAAAGCTGGCTCCCGTTCTCCAGGAAAAGAAAAACTCTTCTAAGAGAACTCTTTTTTTCAAGAGAACCCTCGATCCAACTCTACCTCAAATGGAGGGTCTAAAGCCGGATCAGTCAAAGCTGTCTCTCCGTGAAAATAGGGAGATTATGCAAGCTCAAAAGAGTCGCTCGAGAACGTGTTTGTCACCGACGGGCGTCCTAACTCGGATGAGAGAATCGAAGAAATGACTTTGGCAACCAAAAAGCTATTAAAGTCTCCAGAGGAGAAAGACGCTCAAATCGCATCCTTCATGAACAAGTTGGAGATGAAGAAGTCGGCAAAGGAAGATGGCTACAAAGATGACGCCTGTTCCAAAAGTGAGGTCTCGAAGAAGGCTCCTCGAAAAATAAAGGTCCTAAAGCTCATGAAGACGAGAAGATGAAGGACATGCACAACCGGATGATATTGGAGAATGCATTCTAGGACTCTGAACAAATCTCTATTGGTTCTCTATCAGCCAAAAAGCTGCAACACATGATTGCTGATACCATCCGTGCCCAGTATGGTGGCTCATCACAATCTTCACTCGTGTATGCCAAACAATATCGCTGTCGAATTAACGAAATGAGGATGCCTCGTGGCTATCAACCCCCCAAATTCCAATGCTTTGATGGAAATGGCAACCCAAAGCAACATGTTGCTCATTTCATTGAGACCTGCAACAATACAGGCACTTACAATGATATGATGGTGAAGCAGTTCATCTGCCCCTTCATCGAATGGTATATAGATCTCCCAGCTGGATCGATTGACATTTGGGATCAACTCGAACGCGAGTTTCTCACTCGCTTCTACAGTACCAGACATACAATCAGCCCTTCAGAACTTGCCAGGACAAAACAGGGCAATGAGGAGCCTGTGGTGGAATACATTGAGCAATGGAGAAATCTCGTGCTCAGCTTCAAAGAGCACATAAGTGAGGCCTCATCCATCGACATGTGGCTCCAAGATATGCACTGGGGATTACTATACAATCTCCAAACCAACATGCCCCCACTTGTTTGAAGAGTTCGCTACTCAGTACACAATCTTGAAATACAGATTATGAGGCATGAAAGTTATCTGCCAAGTGATCCAAGAAAACAAAAGGATTTCAATAAAGAAGTAAAAATGGATAGCAGGCCAGCTAAATCGAAGGAAGCAATGGCCATTTCTACAGCTCCAGCCAAAACTACCTTCAAAAAGGTGAATTCAAATTAAGCCCCGAAGCCAAAACAAGAACTCAAGCCTAACAAGGCGCCAGTCTAGTAGAATGGTCTCCCAACTCTAAAGGAGCTCGAGGAAAAGGAATACCCATTCGCAGACCTTGAAGTCTCCAAAATTCTAGACCAATTACTTAAGCAAAAAGGTGATTGAACTTCTAGTGCCAAAAAGGCTGGACGAGGTAGGTCGAGCTGCTCATCCAAAATATTGTAAATACCACTAGATCATCAGCCGTCAAGTGGAAAAGTGCTTCGTACTAAAAGATCTCATTGTCCGCTTGGCTAACGAGAACAAGATCACGCTTGAAACCGGCGAGAGCTCCACTGCAAATTGCTCAATGGTCTCGTTTGGATCATTTGATCCAGTTCCAATCCCTGACATAGCCAGGAAATTCTATTCCACTTGCAATACAGAAGTGCCTTCACCGAAGCCAATTGAATTCGAGCCTCAAATATGAATACATCTACCCAGAGATGGACAAACCACGTGCCCCAACGTTTATTCATTCTACGAAGTCATGACGGATGACTTCGACCTCCGGGAAAAAGGTTGGTCCACCTTCATAAGCAAGAAGAAGAGGTATCGAAAGTCAAGTAAAAAGGGTAAAATATCATTTCCTAAACCTGTTACAGGGGGCGCCGACTGAAGTTGTCCACGCCGTCAAAGAAACAACAGCGGGCGACGGTCGGGGGCATAGACCTTCATTACAAGATGGCGCCAAAAGTCTCCGAGGACCGCATGCTTTAACTGTCACAAAGAGCCACAATGGAAAAAGAAGTGGTCGAGCAATCGAAGGAAGAAATCCAAAGCAAATAGAATGTCATCAAAGAAGGTGACTCCAGCAGTTGCAGCTGTGCCAACCTTCCCAAACTGATAACCTTGGGAGATGACTTTCCTAATGGTTGTTTCAAAGATCAACCTGTGGCTTCATATATCACGAATGTCAAAGAGAACAACAAGCCTGAAGTCAAAGAGAATAACAAAATCAAAGAAAGTTTGAAGTAGAGCAACAAGGTAGAAAAGACTATTGCCAGCCTCGACAACATTTCTCCTGACACAAGTCTTTTGGGGATGCTTCATCTTCCGTTCGATGATTGTATAGCCTTGATTGCAGCTCTAATCGATCTCGAAGAATACGAAGAGAAGATCTTCAAACCCGCCTAGCTGGCTACTCAAAGGGACTGCATGGCCATTTCTACAATCTCCAAACCACGATTGTGCAGATGCCAAATTTTTGCATTCTCGAATATGTCCTCGGCTATATTCGAGAATGCAAAAATTCGGTGCATTATGATTGATTGCGACTCGACCATCAACATAATGCCATCCACACCAAAAAGAAAATTGGAATAAGTGCTTGGGACCTTGCAAAGAACAACATCATGATCCAAGGGTTTAACTAGAAGGGCCAACGAGCCATGGGCACGATCCCATTAAAGTTGAAAATCGGGAGTTGGTTTCATCAGGCTTTCTTCCATATCATTGATGCTAAAACGTCGTACGAACTGCTCTTCGGATGTGTTTGGTTGCACAAGACTTGAGTCGTCCCTTCAACTTGGCATCAATTCTTCAAGTGCTGTCAAGATGGAGGAGTTAAAGTGTGTTCCAACAGAAACAAAACCATTCCTCAGTGAGGAATCCTACTTTCCTAATGCAAAGTTCTACCTCGAGGGCGATCAAAAAGCTAGAGTTCCCAAAGCTGATGCTGATGGCAAAGGCACAGTCAAAGTTGTAGTCCCGCCTCATCAGCTACCGATTGGCAGGTTGAGCCTTCACTGAGGAGAGTCCTCTGAGGGAAGACAACCTAAAGCAGTCTCACAGATGGAGTTGACTTTCCTAATCTTAACATCCTAGAGCTGTTGCTACCTCATGAGCTCGTGAAAGAATTTATGAGGAGTTCTGGAATATCAAAGGTCACAGCAGCTAGAGCAAGCAGTTCGAAATCACATGTCTCAAGTTCACCAAAACAAATCCCGCAATTTACTAAAAGCGGTGGTGGACCAAAGAAGATCTTCAAGGGTGTTATAATCCCTAGGCCAAGAAACTACTGGAGAATGCTAGATTTGGAAAAGGAGAATGCTGAAAGTGGGTGATCTTGACGTAATCCATTTCATTGGATGCGCGGTTTCAGATGGAAAGTGTGGATTGGGATACAATTAGAATCCCTCAAAGCCCAACAAAATCAAGATGGCTTCATCAAAAATCATATCATGATCCAAATTTTTGAAGTCCCTGAAGAAGAATGTCAGGAGCAAAGATGATCATTAGTGTTCGATAGAATTCAAAATGAGGACATAAAGGTCTCAGTGTTCCAATGACTACAGGGGCAGGCATCTAAAATCGCCGAGTCCAAAGGCAAGGCATCCGTATTTCAAAGGCTGAGTAGCGAGGCTGTGATCACTGTTCGCACCAACGAACCAGCACGAGGCTCAGCTCAAAGGCAGTCAACCTTCTCTTGGCTTGGAATCAAAACCTCCAACCCACATTCCAAGTCTCAAAAGTCCAAGAGAAGGCAGAAGAATAAGAGGCATCCGCAACTTCAGAAGAATGGTGACGACGAAAAGGTAATGGTTGTCAATCACATCACATTCGAAAAATTCTCCGAATCAGAGTCTGAATCTGAGAATTCTGCCACAGAGAAAGAGCCTCAACCAGCTCTGTCAAGATTCGAAGGAGGACAGGTACTGTGGATTATCTGAAGCAGTTAAACTTGGGAATCGAAGACGATCCAAGGCCAGTCTTTGTAAGTGCTCTACTAAACGAGGAAGAAGAATTCAAATACTTATGTTTACTTCAAGAGTACAAGGATGTGTTTGTATGGTCCTATAAATAAATACCAGGTGTCGACCCCAAAGTGGCGGTGCACCATCTCATAGTCAAGCATGGAGTACAGCCGATCAAGCAGCCTCAAATGAAGTTTCATCCGGAGCTTATCCCTCAAATCGAAGCCGAGGTTGACAAATTGATTGAAGCGGGGTTTATACGAGAAGTCAAGTACCCGACCTGGATTGTCAATGTCATTTCGGTACGAAAGAAGAATGGTCAGCTATGAATATGTGTTGAATTTCGAGACTTGAAAAAGGTCTGCATAAAAGATGACTTCCCACTCCCAATAATAGAGTTGATGATGGATGCAACGAATGGGTATGAAGTCCTTTCCTTCATGGACAGCTTCTCTAGCTACAACAAAATTCGGATAAATCCAAAGGATGAACAACTTACAGCATTCCGTACTCCAAAAGGCATATACTATTCATGGTGATGTCGTTCGGGCTGAAGAATGCAGAAGTAAAATGTCAGCGAGCGATGCAGAAAATCTTTGATGATATGATGCATTTGCAGGTTGAGTGCTATGTGGGTGACCTCGTCCGCAAAACAAGAAAGCGGGATGACACTTACAAGACCACAAAGATGTCTTCAACAAGCTTAGGTGTTTCTAGTTGAAGATGAACGCACTCAAATGTGCATTCGGAGTCACTTCTGGAAAGTTCCTTGGCTTCATTGTCAGGCATCGTGGAATTGAAATTGATCAGTCAAAGATCGATGCTATTGTCAACATGCCGAAGTCAAGCAACTTACATGAGCTGAAAAGTCTCAAGGGAAAACTTGCCTACATTAGAAGGTTTATTTCCAACCTTGCAGGGCACTTCCATCCAAGCTATAGGTTGGTGAAAAAGAATTTACCATTCGAGTGGGACGATGCATGCAGAAATACCTTTCAAAGTATCAAGCAGTACTTCTCTCGTCTGTTGGTACTCCCAGCTTCAATTCCGGGAGTTGTGGAATGGGTGACAGCAGCACAAGGATGCTTACTCGGGGCATTGCTCATCTAGGTCAATGATAATGGGAAAAAGAGTGCTTTCTACTATCTTAGCCGAATGTTGGTGGGAGCCGAAGTAAGGTATTCCCCAGTTGAAAAGATCTACTTTGTTTGATCTTCGCAGTAAAGAAGTTGAGGCGTTACATGTTGGCGCAAACGGTCAACCTCGTCTCAAGGATTCATCCACTATAGTACATCATGTCTAGACCAATTCTCTCTTGAAGAATTGGGAAATGGGCTATTCTATTATCAGAGTTCGATATAAGGTTTATTGCACAAAAGGGCGATATAAGGACATGCCCTAGTAGATTTCCTTGTTGATCATCCCATCCCGAGGGACTGGGAACTCCTCGAAGATCTTCCAGATGAAGAAGTCATATTCACAGAAGTTGTGCCTACATGGAGACTGTTCTTGATGGAGGCAGCTAGAAAGTACGGTGGCAGGGCAAGAGTTGTGTTCTTCACTCCTGATAATCAAGTGATGTCTCACGCTTTCTCCCTGACTGAGAAATGCTCAAACAACGTAGCCGAGTATCAGGCCTTGCTCATCGATTTGGAGACAGTGCTGGATATAGAGATTCAACACTTGGAAGTCTATGAAGACTCTCTACTGATAATAAATCAATTTGCATTCGAATACAAAGTACGGAAAAAGGACCTAAGCCATACCCACTGGTATGCACAAGCACTCATTGAAATATTTGAGTTAATAAAGATCAAATTAGTTCCAAGGAGTGAAAATTGGGAAGCTGATGCCTTAGCAAAGTCGGCTGCTGTAACGCCCAATCTAAACCCCACGAAATAAGGGTTGCGGAACTAGACTCGACGCTACAATTACATTTCACAAAACAACACGGGTGGTGATTCACATTTTCAAATTGTTTATCGTTTACAAAATACCATCAAAACGTTTCCCGTGTTCATTTCAAAATCATAAGTACAGGATCTTCAGCATCTTTCTTCTTCCCCACCCACAATCTCTCCCGCGTCAATCCCGTGAGGTTTCTCTTCCGTCACCCAATCAAGCGGTTCCGCTCGACGCATCCTATAGTGAAATCATAAAAGAAAACCTGATGAGTCCCAAGGACTCAGTGGGCATACAGTTAAATGCAATGCATGTCACACTCATGTATTGGGCCCAGTTGCTTCTCAAGTGGATACACCGGCGCCAACATAATGTAACATAACATATATGGCCTAATTGTCTCAATCCTCATGCGGGCTTCGCCCGTGAGACGGCCAATAGTCTCAATCCTCTTGCGGGGCCTTTTCCCGTGAGACTAAACATAACTGTACATAGGTGTATCCCTTGGTAAGCAACAATACATTCACACTTCATGACCATGTTTGCCAACATAACAAGTACAAGAAGCTAACCTTTCCGAGACCTCTACTTCCGGTAATGCTACACAGGTGATATCCACATATAAACATACATCAACATCAACATCATATATCACCTCAAGCATTATATAAACCCTAGGTTCTAGGTCATGAGTAAGAAGGGTAACACTTAAATCATGCCATACATAGCTACTCAAGTCATAACTATACATCTCAAGAGGTATATGTGTACATCTAGGACTTTCTAACTACATAGAGAACTTCCTACCTCTACTTACCATGAGTATAACTAATATAGCAATACCCACCTTACTAGAATGGCAAAGAACCAAGGAGGTGATCACTACTTCACTTCAATCTTCACCAATCACCCAACTCAACAAGACCACAAGCTAGCCCTTGCCTAGACCCAAGTTGAAGACCTTGGAAATGATAAAAATGGCTTTTTGGGGGTTTAGGGTCGAGCTCATGAAGAAAATACCCCAAAAATGGCTTCTGTTGACCTAAATACCATTCTGCCGACTTACCAGTTACGGCCGTAACTTTATACCTTACGGCCGTAAAATCCAACATTACGGCCGTAACATACCTTTTTACGGCCGTAACCCAGTCTCTGTAAATTTCACATTCTGGTTCTGTTTCTATTTACGGCCGTATCATATATCTATTACGGCCGTAACCCAAAAATACGGCCGTACTCGAACCACATACGACCGTAATTCACTCTCTGTAAATATGGCGCATTTTCCACTGTCGACACTTACGGCCGTAACTACACCCTCTTACGGCCGTAACTCCTGAGATACGGCCGCATCTATAGTTCATACGGCCGTAATTAACTCTCTGCATCTTGAAGCACCTGGCACTATGCAGACTTACGGCCGTAACATACGACCACTACGGTCGTAACGACCACATTACGGTAGTAAATAGAGACCTTACGGCGATAATTTCCCATTTTTTGCATTTGTGCACCAGACGTACCTTAACGACCGAAACCACACATACCCTCATATACACTTGGGAACACATCCAAACACATAAAACAACATATGACAACACTGCACATGCAAGCCACACCCAAAATGACGTCATCAACATCACATATTTGTCACGGAAAAGCGAGCGGGCGTCACAATCGTCCCCTTAAATAAATTTAGTCCTCGAATTTACTCAGAAGAGCTCGGGGTAGCTTTGCTTCATAGTTTCTTCTCGTTCCCACGTTTCCTCTTCCATAGTTGCGCTCTGCCAGAGTACACGAACGAGAGGAATGTGCTTTCCACGAATCGCTTGACACTTCGCCGACAATTGAGCGGTCTTTCCTCGTAAGACAAGTCGGGTTGCAAATCCAATGGAGGGTCTGGCAGGATATGATTCGGATCTGGCACATATTTCCGTAACATGGAGACATGAAATACGTTGTGGATCCGATCCATATGCGTCGGTAACTTCAACCGATAAGCCACCTCCCAACTCTATCAAGGATTTCGTATGGTCCAATATAACGTGGTGTAAGTTTGCCGCGTTTGCCAAACCGGAACAGCCTTTTGATTGGTGAGATGCGAACGAACACCTTCTCACCAATAGCAAATTCCAGTGGTCGACGTCGATTATCCGCATAACTCTTCTGTCGATCCTGAGCAACCTTCATGCGTTGCTTAATTTTTTCCAGTGCGGCAAGCATCTCTTGTATCATCTCCGTTCGTAACACTTTCATCTCTCCAACGTCATCCCAATGTAGAGGAGACCTACATTTTCGTCCGTACAACGCTTCATATGGCGGCATGCCAATCGAGGAATGGTAACTATTGTTATATGCAAACTCGACCAGAGGAAGATGACGATCCCAACTTTGGGGAAACTCCAAAACACAAGCACGTAGCATATCTTCAAGTGTTTGGATCGTCCGCTCAAATCGCCCATCGGTTTGCGGATGAAAAGCAAGATTAAATCAAGTTTTGTCCCCAAAGCGGCGTAACTCCTTCCGTAAATGAGATAAGTACCGAGGTCACGATCAGATGTAATTGTGACTGGTACGCCGTGTAGCCGAACAATTTCCTGAACATATAACTGAGCTAATTGTTCCATACGGTACGTCATCTTCACAGGCAGGAAATGTGCTGACTTAGTAAGCCGATCAACAATAACCCAAATACCGTCCGCTCCTTTACTTGTCCGTGGTAAACCACTTACAAAATCCATTGTTACTTCATCCCACTTCCATTCCGGTATTGGGAGTGGTTGTAACGGTCCTGCCGGCCTTTGATGTTCAGCTTTCACTTGTTGGCACACTAAACACCTCGCCACAAACTCGGCTATATCCCGCTTCATGCCAGGCCACCAATAAAGTACCTTCACTGCTTTATACATCTTAGTCAAACCCGGATGAATCGTATAGGGTGTCATATGAGCTTCTTGACAGATTTCTTGCCGTAATTCCTTTGCCACTGGAACATAATAGCGGTCTTTATACTTGAGAAGCCCTTGTCGTATTTGAAAATCTGGATTTGGTTTCTCATCCAATTTCCTCTTCACCTTACAAGCCCAAGCATCGGTTTCCTGCTCTTCTTTGATACGCTCAATCAAAGTCGATTGAATGGACATAACTGCCAATCGGGCCTCGTCCGGCGCTAAAATCTCCAAATCGAAAGTTTCCATTTCCTCTTGCAACTCCTTTGACCTTTGCTTTGGCGCTGACTCAATGCATCCGCAACCACATTTGCCTTTCCCGGGATGGTAGTGAATAGAACAATCATAGTCTTTCACCAGCTCTAACCAACGACGTTGACGCATGTTAAGGTCTTTACGTGAAAAAGAAATACTTCAAACTCTTGTGATCCAGTATAAATCTCGCATCGCACGCCATAAAGATAATGGCGCTTGAGATCTTTAAAGCAAACACTATCACGCCAATTCCAAATCATGCGTGGGATACCTTTGTTCATAGCTCTTCGGTTGGCGTGAAGCATAGGCAATCACTCTCTCGTGCATCGGGACACACCCAAGCCCTTGATGTGATGCGCCACTTTGTAGATGGTGAAGACCCACGAGCTATTGGGAATGGCCAAGATAAGCGCTGGTGAGGCGAGTCTTCAATTCTTGGAAGCTCTTCTCACACTCCTCCGCCCACCTGGGGGACATTCTTCCGTGTCAAATGCGTCAATGGAGAAGCAAGTTTGGCAAAGTCCGCAACAAACCGAAGCGATAGTACCCGCCAATCCTACAAAACTCAGTACATCGGTGGGTGTTGTTTGTCGGGCTACTCCAACACCGCTTCTATCTTACTAGGATCAATGACAATACCTTCTTTCATGATAACATGCCCCAAGAACATCACATGTTCGACCCAAAACTCACACTTGAGAATTTGGCATATAATTTTTCGTCTCGAAGTGTTTGCAAGGCAAGACGGAGGTGATTCTCATGTTCTTCCCGGGTCTTGGAGTAAATCAAGATATCATCGATGAATACAATCACGAACTGATCCAGATACGGCTTGAACACACGATTCATCAAATCCATAAAGTGGCGCATTAGTAAGTCCAAAGGGCATAACCAGGAATTCAAAATGACCATATCGAGTACTAAAGCCGACTTTGGAATATCCTCCTCCCTAATTCGTGAATCGATGATATCCCGAACATAAATCAATCTTTGAATAGATTGTTTGAACCACGAAGTTGATCCAAAAGCTCATCGATACAGCGGTAGTGGATACTTGTTCTTCACCGTCACCTTATTCAACTCTCGATAGTCAATACACAACCGCATCGAGCCATCCTTCTTCTTAACAAATAAAGCGGCGCACAAGGTGAAGTGCTTGGTTTTATAAACCCTTTTTGGAGCAAATCATCCAACTGGACTCGAAGCTCTTTCAGTTCTGAAGGCGCCATGCGATAAGGAGTCTTGGAGATAGGTAAGGTACCCGGTACAAGCTCAATCACAAACTCAATCTCCCGAGATGGAGGCAATCCGGGGAGATCTTCGGGAAACACATCTAAAAATTCCCGAACAATCGGAACTGAAGACGGCATCCTCGGTTCTTCGGTCTTCATGTGATACAATGTGACTACATATGCTTGACATCCTTGACTAATTAACTTCCTTGCTTTCATTGCCGAAATAATGACCCTTCGTGAGCTCTCCAACCTTGGAAATACAATCGGTTCACCCGTGGGGAATTTCAATGCTCGTTTAGGGCAGTCCAATATCACCCCAAAACAGGTTAACCAATCCATGCCGAGAATTACATCAAAATCTCGAAGATCCAAGGCAATCAAATCAATAACAGTTTCATAACCCTGAACATGGATAGTAACAGCCGGAAAATAGTGCAAGACATATTGATTTTGTCCCGAGGGCACCCTAACATCAATAGAAGACCACAAGGACTCCGAATGCATACAATTCCGTTGAGCATACGAAGTAGAGATAAAAGAATGCGTAGCACCGGAATCAAACAAAGCATAAGCAGGTAAAGTCGAGACATAAACGATACCTGCAATAACATCAGCTCTCTCTGGCTCCTCCGAATGTCCTAAAGCAAAGACACGTCCGGCCGGTCGGGATGGAGGAGGTTGTGAAGCCACTTGGTCTCGAACCTCTGGACATTCTCGGCTCATGTGTCCCTCTTTACCACATCGATAGCATCGGTTCGTGCCGAAGTAACACTGCCCCCAATGTGTCTTCCCACAAGTTTGTACGTCGGAGGAGGCGTCATAAAATTGAACCTTTCTTTGCGGTGGGCGAGGCGAAGGGGCATTATTGGCGGTCTCTTGTTGTTTCTCCCTCGTCCACGATAATTTGTACCTCGGCCCACGATTACTAGCCGAGGAACTCTGTGAGAATCTGACGCCCTTGAGTCGATTGCATGGCACGACTTGAGTGACTCACAATGGCGAGCGGGCTTGCACTATCCGAGCCTCTGCCCGTTCCGCCACATATGCGCGCTCGACGATATCCCCATAACTTGCCGTGGCAACACTCGCCAATTGAACATCTCGAGCCAATTCGGGCTTCAACCCCGAGATGAACCGCGCAATCTTCCTCGCTGGAACATCCACCATATGTGTGGCAAACCGAGCATATTCATCAAATTTCTTACTGTACTCATTCACTGACATATTCCCCTGCTGTAACCGAATAAACTCATTAAGCTTCTCATTCTTAGCAGCGTCAGAGAAATACTTGTTTCGAAACCGTGTACAAAAATCCGTCCAAGCAGCAATGGGGACTGTTTCTCCTTGCCTAACGGTGTCCCACCAAAAGCGGCCGATCCCAACATAAGCGTAGTACGCAGTTCACTTGCTCAGACTCGGGAATATGAGCATACTCAAACATACGCTCCATTGTTTGAATCCAATTCTCCCCATCGACTGGATCCTTGGCATCCTCAAAGATTGGAGGGTTCAAACGCCGAAAGCGATCCGTGGCTAACTCCTTGTCCCTATCCTCTTTTGCGCCACCAACCCCCGATCCACTAACTGCATTACTTGCATTTGCATTACTTCCACTTCCACTATTCTGATTCGTCATCATCTGCTGCATCATCTGAGACTGTTGTTCCACCAACCGAGTCAACCGTTCAATAACGGCAGCCTGATCATTATCCGCCATCTAAAGACACAATAATATCCATAACTCATAGACTCATCCTCATCACACAAAAGTGCTCGTACATTTCACATGAAAACACACACAACCAATAGATATCTCAAAGCACATAAACAAGCCGACTCACAACTCGGGGTAGCGGAGAAATCCTCACGTGGTTAGGGAAGAGAGGAAAGCATCTTTGCTCGATACCATCCTGTAACGCCCAATCTAAACCCCACGAAATGAGGGTTGCGGAACTAGACTCGACGCTACAATTACATTTCACAAAACAACACGGGTGGTGATTCACATTTTCAAATTGTTTATCGTTTACAAAATACCATCAAAACGTTGCCCGTGTTCATTTCAAAATCATAAGTACAGGATCTTGACATCTTTCTTCTTCCCCACCCACAATCTCTCGCGTCAATCCCGTGAGGTTTCTCTTCCGTCACCCGAGCTGCGTGTGCATACTGACGTACCTATAGTGAAATCATAAAGAAAACCTTGATGAGTCCCAAGGACTCGGTGGGCATCTGATTAAATGCAATGCATGTCACACTCATGTATTGGGCGGTTGCTTCTCAAGTGGATACACGGCGCCAACATAACGTAACATAACATATATGGCCTAATTGTCTCAATCCTCATGCGGGCTTCGCTGTGAGGCGGCCAATAGTCTCAATCCTCTTGCGGGGCCTTTTCAGTGAGACTAAACATAGCGTACATAGGTGTATCCCTTGGTAAGCAACAATACATTCACACTTCATGACCATGTTTGCCAACATAACAAGTACAAGAAGCTAACCTTTCCGAGACCTCTACTTCCGGTAATGCTACACAGGTGATATCCACATATAAACATACATCAACATCAACATCATATATCACCTCAAGCATTATATAAACCCTAGGTTCTAGGTCATGAGTAAGAAGGGTAACACTTAAATCATGCCATACATAGCTACTCAAGTCATAACTATACATCTCAAGAGGTATATGTGTACATCTAGGACTTTCTAACTACATAGAGAACTTCCTACCTCTACTTACCATGAGTATAACTAATATAGCAATACCCACCTTACTAGAATGGCAAAGAACCAAGGAGGTGATCACTACTTCACTTCAATCTTCACAATCACCCAACTCAACAAGACCACAAGCTAGCCCTTGCCTAGACCAAGTTGAAGACCTTGGAAATGATAAAAATGGCTTTTTGGGGGTTTAGGGTCGAGCTCATGAAGAAAATACCCCAAAAATGGCTGTTGACCTAAATACCATTCTGCAGCTTACGATTCTGGCGTAACTTTATACCTTACGTCAGTAAATCAACATTACGGCCGTAACATACCTTTACGGCCATAACCCGATCTCCGTAAATTTCACATTACAGTTCTGTTTCTATTTACTAGTATCATATATCTATTACTGGCGTAACCCAAAATACGACCGTGCTCGAACCACATACGGCGTAATTCACTCTCTGTAAATATGGCGCATTTTCATCGTCGACACTACGGCGTAACTACACCCTCTTACGTAGTAACTCCTGAAGATCTGACGTATCTATAGTTCATCTGGCCGTAATTAACTCTCTGCATCTTGAAGCACTGGCATGCGGAGACTTCGCGTAATAACGACTCACTACGGTAGTAACGACCACATTACGGCCAGTAAATAGAGACCTTACGGATGGTAATTTCCCATTACGCATTTGTGCACGACGTACCATGCGACCGAAACCACACATACCGTCATATACACTTGGGAACACATCCAAACACATAAAACAACATATGACAACACTGCACATGCAAGCCACACCCAAAATGACGTCATCAACATCACATATTTGTACGGAAAACGAACGGGGCGTCACAGCTGCTATTCTCGCCCGATCAAATGAAGACTTACTACATCCGTGTTAGTGGTTCCAGAGATGGATAATTCCTTTGCTATCTCCTGAAGATCTGCAAGAGAACAACAACGTAGATGTTAATGGTGAGCAAAAAGATGGCTGGAGACAGCCACTAGTTGATTAGCTTCAGCACAAGAAATTACCAGATGATCCTCGCCGAAAGATAGAAATTCGAAGCCGTGTGCCCTGCTTCATCTTGTACAAAGTTACTCGCTACAGAGGATCATTTGATGGACTCTTCCTTCGATGTCTAAGCAATGAAGAAGCTGCACGTGCATTAGAAGAACCTCACTCTAGAATATGTGACGCTCATCAGTCAGGACCAAAACTTTACTTTCGTGTGAAAAAAGATGGAGTACTACTGGCCGACCATGGTGCAAGACTCCATGGACTTTGCAAAGAAGTGTGAAGCTTGCCAAGTCCATACAAATTTCATCCACCAGCCACCCGAGCCATTGCATCCAACAATAGTATCTTGGCAGTTTGATGCGTGGGGACTCGATGTGGTTGGACCTATAACCCCAAAGTCTTCAGCTAAGCACTCCTACATTGATAAGTGCTAGAAAAACACTTAAATAACTCTTCTATTTTACGTGTTTGTGTGTTTTATTAATGTTATATGTTCCGTTTTATGTGTTTTTCCTTTATTGTGGTGTTTAGGGTCACAAAGAATAAAAAGGAGTCAAAATGGATGAAAATCGAATGAAAACGGAAACTCGGGACCAAAAAGGCAAGCGAATCAAAGATGGAGGACCTCCGATGTAATTTTATGAAAAGTTGTTTTTACAATTTTTCTTGTGCTAAAGTCGAAGAACATCAAAAGAGGATTCCTACACTCTTTTCGGATCGCAAATCGGAGTTTCCTAGTGAAAGTTATGGCCGTTTGAAGAAAAAGGACTAAAAGCGTCAAAGCCAAAACTGTTGGGGACCAAAGTGCAACTTTTCAAAAGTCAGGGGACCAAAGTGAAACTTTTCAGAAAGTTAAAGGACCAAAATGCAATTTGTGAAGGACCCAAATGAACAACATTCAAAAGGTTAGGGACTTGGTGTGCAATTTCTGGGTGACTCGGGTGACTCGAGTCACCACCGCATGTGATCGAGTCAGTGCCGCAAGTGACTCGAGTCACGCCCGAGCATCCTCAATCAGCGCCAGAACCGTCCGAAGTCATGCCTGCAACCGTCCCTGGCCTCCCGTTCCTTGTGCGGTGACTAAGCAGAATCGCGTGACTCGAGTCGGCGCGGCGACTCGAGTCACGCTGACACCACAGCAGATTTTGACCAGCGGACTCCACCTACCATAAAACGTGTTTTTTGGTATTTTCTTGACTTCTTAGAGATAAAACAACCTGAGCACACCACAATAGACTCATGAAGGAAGACTTTTATGATTTTTTAATATTTTTTGGTGTAATGTTTTGCCTATAAATTGAGGCATTTCCAAGCTTGAATCAGACAACTTGTAGAGAGAATTAGCTTGTGATTCTCTCCAATTTTCTCCTCAATAAAATTCTCTTCATCATTAGTTCTTAGTTCTAGCTTGAAAGCTCTTAGTTTCTCATATTCCGGCGGAAGAAAAAAACCTAAATTTAGGTTCGATTAATCAATCGACGATTCTTCGGCCGAGAATATGATTAGCGGGGCATTTCTTCGCTAGTTTCTCTCTCTCTTTTATTTTTCTTGTTTGAGAAGTCTAATTCCTCATATATTGTGGAGGTAATACAAGGCGAACACTCGCTAAAAAGTATTTAACCCATATATATGAGTGATTAAACTTCTCTATTTATTTCTTAGCATTTATTTCTTTGTTTCTATGTTTTGTGTATATTATTTGTGATAGTGAAGTATAATCTATCATATTGTGGGAGTAATACAAGGCGAACACTCGCTAAAAAGTATGAAACCCACAAATATGAGTAGTTAGACTTCTCTATCTAGTTCGAGGGGGACGTTGTGTTCAATTATCATGTTGTTATCTTTTCTAACTCTTTGCTAACGTTTTATCTATTCCTCTACTTCAATTTGTTGATTTGTTATGCTTTTAAACCCGTTTTGAATTTATGTGATTATTGCATTCACTTTGGCCAATTGAATCAATTAATCTTTAAGTTCAAGTTAAGTGCTAGGATTGGAACTTTTGATCCGTAATTATCACTAGATTCTAATCCACAGTAGCAAACAAATGTCGTGCATATTTGTTAATAAATCAACTTAGATGTATTAATTCAAGTTTGTGAAATTGATCATCTAATTTAACTCATTCTTCTTGTTCATTTCACACTAGCATTGCATTAAATCCTAAGAACTTGTTTAGGATTATCCAATAGCTAGATGTTAAGTTAAAGAACTCACTTTAATTTAATACACTTAAGGAAGAATTCGTTAATCAGAGCTTCTTTGTTAATTGAGAGTTGATAAATTGAAGAAGGGATAGTATACGTTGCATGGGAAAGATAAACACAAGATGTTGACACAACCGAACCCGAGAACTAGATATATCTTCAATTGTTTCATTTTCATCTCTTTTATTTTATAATTTTATTTTCGAATTGCATTCAACTCCACAAAACCCCCTTTTCTGTATTAATTGATAAAAACAACTAGATCAAACACCGTTCCTCTTGGGTTCGACCCTTACTTACCACTTCTACATTAATTTGTAGTTTTGAAACCGAGTAAGGAAATAAAATAAATTTTAAATCTTTGCGACAACACGCCCAAGTTTTTGGCGCCGTTGCCGGGGAACGGTTAACAAATTTAGTTGCTTTTATTAATTAATTTTTTTTTAAAAAAAAAAAATTCTTCTTCACTTGTATGCACAATACCCGATCTACTAATCGAATTCTTGAAAGTTTCGATCCAGAAATCGAGAAATCCATTCGAAGACGAATAAGACAAGCAAAACAAACCGAATGAGAAATGGCAGAAAACAATAGCGAAAGAACTCTCAAACAACGGCAACTCAAAGTTACTCAACAACCTTTGTGTATCACCTTTCCAACCGTAGAAGAAGGTAAAACTTTCGAGCTGAAATCCGGTTTGATACATCTTCTACCATCTTTTCATGGACGATCCGGCGAAGATCCGTACCGACACTTGAAGGAGTTTCATGTGGTGTGTGATAGCATGAAACCCCCAGGCATCACTGAAGAGCAAATCAAGCTCAGAGCTTTTCCATTTTCACTAAAAGATGCCGCCACAGATTGGTTGTACACTTTACCACCAGGTTCAGTCACAACATGGAATCAAATGAAGCAACTTTTCCTAGAAAAGTACTTCCCAGCTTCAAAGACAGCAAATATCAGGAAAGATATCTGCAGATACGCCAAAACAATGGAGAAACTCTTTATGAGTATTGAGAGCGTTTCAAAAGCTCATTGCAAGCTGCCCGCATCACCAAATCGGTGAAAACCTCCTAGTGCAATACTTCTATGAAGGCTTATATCAATCAGAGCAGAAACATGGTTGATCTTTGCTAGTGGAGGAGCTCGATGAACAAAACCCCTCTTTGAAGCAAGAACATTGATTTCAAACATGGTGAGAACACTCATGATTCGATCTGAGGCCAGGAAGCGAACATTTGAAGAGTAAATGAAGTGCACGTAACTCCAATATTGAAAGCCAATTTAGAACTAACACATCTTCTCAAAAATTGTTGTAGGAAACAATCCATAAGTCAAAGCATGTGGCATATGCACAAATCTATGACATCCTACGGATGCTTGTCTGTTCTACAAGTGGATAACAACGAACAAGTGAACTCGCAAAATAATTTCCCATTCCCAAGACAAGAATACAATCAGTACTCAAACACCTATAATCCAGGATGGCGAGACCACCCCAATCTGAGCTATGGAAACAACAAGCCCCCAGGATTCTTCCCTAACAAACCTCAAGGCCAATTCCAGCAACAAGGGAATTTCCAAGCCCAAGGGCAATTTCAACAAAAACCTCAACAATCAGGTATGTCTCTTGAGGATATGGTGAAAACATTAGCAACTAACACTGTGAAATTTCAACAGGATTCCAAATCAAGCATTCAAAACTTGGAAAACCAGATGAGTCAATTGGCAACTGCCATCAATCGACTGGAAGCACAATCTGGAGGGAAATTACCATCCCAACCTGAGGTAAATCCAAAGAATGTTAGTGCCATAACCTTAAGGAGTGGAAAAGAGATTGAAAACCCTCACAAAGAAGTTCCCACACATGAAGATAAAGATGAAAAGTTTGAAAATGAGGCAAGTCCTAACTCTCATATCATTGCTAAAACAATTCCTCCCCCTTTCCCTAGTAGATTAGCGAAAACCAACAAAGATGACAAGGAAAAAGAAATTTTGGACACATTTAGGAGAGTAGAAATCAACATTCCATTGTTAGATGCAATCAAACAAATCCCACGCTATGCTAAGTTTTTGAAAGATCTTTGCACTAACAAGAGGAAATTGAAGGGAAATGAAATGATCAAAATGGGAGAAACCGTTTCAGCGGTATTCCAGAAGAAGTTGCCTCCAAAATGCAAAGACCTTGGTATGTTCACTGTCCCATGCACCATAGGCAATCACCGTATTGATAAAGCACTTATAGATTTAGGAGCATCCATAAATGTCATGCCTAGATCCTTGTATGCTTCACTAAATCTAGGAAAACTAAAAGAAACTCACGTAATTGTGCAACTAGTCGATCGTACCAATGCATACCGGATGGAGTGATAGAAGATGTGCTAGTCAAAATAAATGGTTTAGTTTTCCTGCCGATTTTTACGTGCTTGATATGGTGATGAACATTCACCTCACCCTACACCTATCATATTGGGACGTCCATTTCTTTACACTTCTCGCACTAAAATTGATGTCTATGAGGGTACACTTTGTCCATGGAATTTGATGAGGAAAACGAACTTTAATATTTTTGATGGTTCATTGCGCCTAATAATGCTTGTTCTGTCTTTGCAATTAATTCAACTAATCCTTTTGTGCAAGAAGCTGTAAGTTGAATTGCAGAGCCAAGACAAAGACATAAGATTGAGCCAAAGCACAATTACCTCATCTCGAAGAAGGAAGCCATGGAAAGAAATGAGACCAAAAACTTTTGGAGAAGAATTCAAGAAGAATTTGTTAAGAAATCAAGACACTCGGAGAAGCCATCGAAGACAAAGTGGAGCTGCAATGGATTTGAGGAATCCTACTTGACAAATGGGAACTGTGTCGAGCTAACGACTTTAAACAAAAGCGCTTCTTGGGAGGCAACCCAAACATTTTCTCTTATTTTTATCTTTCTTTTGAAATTTTCATTGTTTTTGTTTTTATTTCTCCGTTTTTTTTTTCTAGCGTACTAAGGAAGATGTTGCCTTGTAACTGTAGAAGGAAAAGGCCTACCCATTGAGCAACAACTTTTTGAGTGTGATCATTAGCACCCATCCGAAGATGTAAAACTACGTCTCATTCATTTGAGAAGTGTCTGAGTTGGACGTTCTGCTCTAAACGTTCTCCAATTTGTTGGTTCTTGTGAAGTGTTCTTTATTGAATGATAAACATACATGTGTGTCATGTGGCGATATGGAGGACCTTTTCATTAAGGTCTGTTACTCTTGGATTGTTGACCTGTTCCTACGAAGCGCTACATTGTGCAACCACCATCCCCACTCGGCACCACTCATGGCTTACCATAGGGGAGTTTCCATCTCTTCTCTTTTACATGGTATTTATATTTCTACATTGGGGACAATGTAGAATTTAAGTGTGGGGGAGTGACGTATTGTGATCTGCTTGTGATTTTTTTTTGTGTCTATAATTTTGCATGAGATAGCAACTTTTGAATATGATTGAGCTTAATTTGCGTGATTTAGCTAAAACTGCAGGATCCCGAAAAAAAAAATTATCAATTTGTTGTGTTCTGTTCTTCTCTATGCATAGCTGGCTAAATTACCTGAGCACGTTTATAAGGTAATTTACTATCATTCTCTGGAACACAAATTGAAGGTTGAAAATGTTGATTTTTTTTTCTAACTTTCTAGACCATAGTAAACTAACTTTTTTTTTTCTATCCATTTGTCCTGCTCAAAGTAACCTGAAAACATCAATTGTTAGCAAGGCGGAGTTATAATCGCATGGTATCTGTTTTTTGTGAATGTGTCTTTTATTGATAGAGTTTAAAAAGTTTGGAAAAAGCATTGACCTATGCTGAGAATGAATTTTACTTTTATGTTCGAAATAAGGAGAGGGACCACAGGAAAGAGCTACCTACCTCAGAGTGTGAAGCCGTCACCTCGAATGGGTGAAGAAGGCTGCCTCCAATGAAAGGGGTAGTGTGAAAGCTACCTGTGGGGTAAAAGCTGAAAAGAAAATTGCAAAACTCCTCTTCTTCTTCTTCTTCATCAAAAAAAAAAAGAAGAGAAAAAAAAAAAGAAAAACGCAAGAAATGTGACAGCTACCCAAGTGTGAAGTTTGATAAATAAATTCCCTCAGTGGTTTGAAGTGCCCAAATCTAAACACTCTTTAAATTGAAGACATATTTGCGATAAAACACCTGCCATGCCCTCTTTTTTTCTTTGCAGTGCTAACGGTTGATGATTTTTGGTGAACTGAGTAATTTTTAGGATCCATGGGAATCATTGTAAAATAAGAGTGGGATCACGAGAGATGAAAGGAAATATTTGACCACTTCGGGTCAGGATTTGGATAGAACATCGTAAGCTTTCACTTGGTTCCAGTTAATGATGGGATGATAACCTTAAATGCACACACTCACAAGCCATTGTGTATTTGAGAAGAAGTGAAATTTTCATGGTTCGGGAGAATGTTGATTAAGCAAGTCACTATCTGTAGAAGGATTTCAATGTTTAAAGTTGTTTATCTCATGTAAAATCACTGTGTTGTTTTGTGTCGTATGGTTGTTGTTCGAGGGCGAACAACAGTCTAAGTGTGGGGGAGTTTGCTAAGTGCTAGAAAAGCACTTAAATAACTCTTCTATTTTACGTGTTTGTGTGTTTTATTAATGTTATATGTTCCGTTTTATGTGTTTTTCCTTTATTGTGGTGTTTAGGGTCACAAAGAATAAAAAGGAGTCAAAATGGATGAAAATCGAATGAAAACGGAAACTCGGGACCAAAAAGGCAAGCGAATCAAAGATGGAGGACCTCAGTGTAATTTTATGAAAAGTTGTTTTTACAATTTTTCTTGTGCTAAAGTCGAAGAACATCAAAAGAGGATTCCTACACTCTTTTCGGATCGCAAATCGGAGTTTCCTAGTGAAAGTTATGGCCGTTTGAAGAAAAAGGACTAAAAGCGTCAAAGCCAAAACTGTTGGGGACCAAAGTGCAACTTTTCAAAAGTCAGGGGACCAAAGTGAAACTTTTCAGAAAGTTAAAGGACCAAAATGCAATTTGTGAAGGACCCAAATGAACAACATTCAAAAGGTTAGGGACTTGGTGTGCAATTTCTGGGTGACTCGGGTGACTCGAGTCACCGCGCATGTGATCGAGTCGGCCGCAAGTGACTCGAGTCATGCCCGAGCATCCTCGATCAGCGCCAGAACCGTCCGAAGTCATGCTTGCAACCGTCCCTGGCCTCCCGTTCATTGGCGGTGACTAAGCGGTGCGCGTGATTTCGAGTCACATGTGGCGACTCAGTCACGCGACACCACGCACAGATTTTGACCAGCGGACTCCACCTACCATAAAACGTGTTTTTTGGTATTTTCTTGACTTCTTAGAGATAAAACAACCTGAGCACACCACAATAGACTCATGAAGGAAGACTTTTATGATTTTTTAATATTTTTTGGTGTAATATTTTGCCTATAAACAGAGGCATTTCCAAGCTTGAATCAGACAACTTGTAGAGAGAATTAGCTTGTGATTCTCTCCAATTTTCTCCTCAATAAAATTCTCTTCATCATTAGTTATTAGTTCTAGCTTGAAAGCTCTTAGTTTCTCATATTCCGGCGGAAGAAAAAACCTAAATTTAGGTTCGATTAATCAATCGGCGATTCTTGACCGAGAATATGATTAGCGGGCATTTCTTCGCTAGTTTCTCTCTTTCTTTTATTTTTCTTGTTTGAGAAGTCTAATTCCTCATATATTTTGGAGGTAATACAAGGCGAACACTCGCTAAAAAGTATTTAACCCATATATATGAGTGATTAAACTTCTCTATTTATTTCTTAGCATTTATTTCTTTGTTTCTATGTTTTGTGTATATTATTTGTGATAGTGAAGTATAATCTATCATATTGTGGGAGTAATACAAGGTGAACACTCGATAAAAAGTATGAAACCCACCAATATGAGTAGTTAGACTTCTCTATCTAGTTCGAGGGGGACGTTGTGTTCAATTATCATATTGTTATCTTTTCTAACTCTTTGCTAACGTTTTATCTATTCCTCTACTTCAATTTGTTAATTTGTTATGCTTTTAAACCCGTTTTGAATTTATGTGATTATTGCATTCACTTTGGCCAATTGAATCAATTAATCTTTAAGTTCAAGTTAAGTGCTAGGATTGGAACTTTTGATCCGTAACTATCACTAGATTCCAATCCACAGTAGCAAACAAATGTCGTGCATATTTGTTAATAAATCAACTTAGATGTATTAATTCAAGTTTGTGAAATTGATCATCTAATTTAACTCATTCTTCTTGTTCATTTCACACTAGCATTGCATTAAATCCTAAGAACTTGTTTAGGATTATCCAATAGCTAGATGTTAAGTTAAAGAACTCACTTTAATTTAATACACTTAAGGAAGAATTCGTTAATCAGAGCTTCTTGGTTAATTGAGAGTTGATAAATTGAAGAAGGGATAGTATATGTTGTATGGGAAAGATAAACACAAGATGTTGACACAACCGAACCCGAGAACTAGATATATCTTCAATTGTTTCATTTTCATCTCTTTTATTTTATAATTTTATTTTCGAATTGCATTCAACTCCACAAAACCCCCTTTTCTGTATTAATTGATAAAAACAACTAGATCAAACACCGTTCCTCTTGGGTTCGACCCTTACTTACCACTTCTACATTAATTTGTAGTTTTGAAACCGAGTAAGGAAATAAAATAAATTTTGGCGTACTGCGACAACACGCCCATACATCCTTGCTAAAACTGACTACTTCTCCAAGTGGGCTGAAGCTGTATCATTAAGAAAACTGAAGAAAGAAAATGTAGCAAACTTCATCCAAGTGCAAATCATTTACCGCTATGGAATCCCTTGGTGTATCATCAGTGATAATGGAAAGCCATTCTACAACAGCCACATAAGCAACTTGTGTGCAAAGTTCGGCTTTAGACAGCACAACCCTTCCATGTACCATGCACTAGCTAATGGATTGGGAGAGGCATTCAACAAGACCCTGTGTAACTTGCTAAAGAAAGTTGCATCGAAGTCCAAGGGAGATTGGCATGAAAGAATTGGCGAGGCATTATGGGCATACCGCACAACTTTTCAAACTCCGACTCAAGCTACGCCGTATTCTTTTGTATATGGAGTTGAAGCCGTACTTTCTTTGGAGTGTCAGATCCCATCCCAGTGAATTGCTATCCAAGAAGGGTTGACAATGGAAGAAAATACTCGTCTTCAACTGTAAGAACTAGAAGCCTTGGACGAAAAATGGTTGGAGGCTGAAACTCAGCTGGAATGCTATCAAGCATGAATGGCCAAATGATTCAACAAAAAGGTGCTGCTGAGGTCCTTCCAAGTTGGTGATCTAGTGCTCTTAGTACAAAGACCGATCATGATCACAAGCAAAACAAGGGGCAAGTTCCAACAAAAGTGGGATGGCTCATACGTTGTCACTCAAGTCTTTAGCAATGGAGTGTACATGATTGTGGACAAAGACAGATTGTAATCAAACCAATCAACGGCAAGTTTCTGAAGCGTTTCTACGCATAGAATTTGTTGGTTCCTTGTTCTGTTTTCTGGAAAATTCTTCATACCACTCCTGGCCTGACTGTGAACGGCAAAACAAAAAAAAACTAAAAAATTCAAAAGAAACCATTTGTAAGGAACTACGTTTGACTTGATGCCTTTCAAGGGTACGTAGGTAGCTTGGATAGAAAATTATAAATCCAAGTTCAGTGAAAATTATCAAATTACTTCTAATTTTTTTCTTTGTAAAGAATGAAGTACAATGGAATAAAAAATGGGAAAGTCATCATCAACAAGGAAAAGAAGGAAAAAATAAAATAGTAAAGACAATGCCTAAGAGTACAAAGAAGTCTAAGTAGAGCCATCATAAAAAAGCCTTAAGAAGCGACCTTCCTCACTTCTTCTCTTTTGATCAACCGACTCTATACTGGAAGTGTCTCTTACTGGCGCTTGGTCTAATGCCTCTTTCAAGCTTTTGAGTTTGCCCAAATTCTTGCGATGTGCCTGCAGTTGTCTACGAAGGTTCTCCAACTGTGTAGCTAAGTTGTTCACCTAATCTTCTAGCGATGAACATGCGCCCTCCTCAAATTTCAGCTCGATCTATAGAACCTTCAATTGCTCAACCTTTGCTTCCTCAGTGGGGCATGCCAAGCAGTCCGTTCTCTCCGAAATATAAGCATCAACTTCCACCAGGAATGCTTCCATTCGGCATATAAAGGTGCCGGGTCTACGCCGAAAGGAGTTGACCATCAAGTTTTCTATAATTGAACTGCTCCCCTCCCACCACTCTTGAAGGCGGGCAAATCCTCTTTTCAATGCCTCGGCAAAAATCTTCTTCAGAGAACTTTTCATGGAATTTCGAAGCACGCCTTTATAAATTGACAATCTTTAGTCAACGGAGCTAAAGGTCCTACAATAGAAGAACAAGCTGGAGCTGCTACTTTCGTAGGCGCCAAGGAAGTAGAAGCAACGTCCAAAGTTTTTGAATGCATCGCAAATGTGGCCTTGGTCGCTAGTTTTGGATCCTTGGTTATAGAAGGCTTTGAATAACTTCTTTGTCATGGGCAGCAGTCGATGGTAAACGCTCCCTAGTATCCAGACAAGGAGACTTTCACGGAGGTGCTTGAAAGTTAGTGTCGCCTTCAATCCCATCAAGGGTACTGATCTTAGCATGTTGATTTTCATCGGGTTGATCTTCGGAATTGGTTATGTAATCTTTATCGATTGGTTGGAAGCCTACAAAGAAGAAGGTGAACAAAGAAGACGTGAAACATTAAAAAAAAGAGAGAACAAAAAGGAAAAACAAAAAAAAAAGAAAAAGAATGATGGTGAAGTAATATGCCTTCTCTTATTGCCGAAGGAGATATGACAGAGTTTTCGTCATCCGAGATCATTTTGTCAAAGTACTTGTCTATAGAGTCGGCCATCAGAGCGTGCTTATCACTTTGCTTAACCTTGGGTTCTTCTAGATGAGTTTGATACTTCCGACGATGTGGTTGAGAAATTAGAACCTAAAAGGAGAAGATGAAGCATGTAAGAAGAAGTCAAGATTCTCATTAATTAAAGACTAAAAAACTTTACCTTGTCACTTTCATCTGAAGAAGATGGCCCTATGGCAGTTGGTTGAGAAGGTTGATTTCAAGCCCCGCTTGAAGGTACTTTGGACGCCTCCACAGGTTGTTCTTTGACGGCATTAGACTTCGGCCTTATAAGCTTAATATTCTCTGGGCGTTTCTCCTCTTCGGGGTACGATTCTCCCTTCTATGACTTTCCTTCAAGAATGTCGAGAAGAGCTTGGGATGGTAGCCGTATCCCAGCTAGTCTGTCTCACGGCGCCTCGGTCAAAAGTAAAAATAGGGCCATCTGGGGCAAGTAAAACTTGCACTGGGGTCTTTGTTAAGCTTGGTAACACTTTATTGCTCTGCCATTTAGAGTACTTACTATCAACTTAATGTCGCGTACTGTTCGAACTTCTTGGAATATGAAATGTGGAGCCACTGGATTCCATGGTTAAGGACAACCAAACTTGGTAAGAATGAACTCTGGTATCTTGAAGCTTTATTTTTCCCGGCGAGCTTGGAAGTTGCTACGCGAAGCCCAGCTGCCTTGCAAATCTCTGCGGATTATAAGCTTCAAGGACACAAATAGAGCATCCTCAATGGTAAGAGATGAATCTAGCCCGAATGCTCAACATAAAGGCCATTGCTTCTCCAGGTAGTTCTCCATCAACATCCTTGAAATCTCCTTGATGAGGTAAAGTAGTCGGATTCCAACAAAAATCACGGGAGTCCATTCGTCCACGAATCAAGTCTCGACAGTTAAAGGCATCAATCTCCCAAGATTGTAAGGCATTGAGGGTGCCAGGGATGCCTTTAATGGTTGGGGAGCAGCAATTCTTCTCAACTTGGTGGTAAAGGCCTTTTACAAAGCAAACTACAGCCCAACCATAAAGAAAATGTCCTAGAAGTGGATTGACAAGCAAGCCGATGGCAGAACCTGAGGGACAATACGTGGTTCGAGAAAGTCCCCTGTAAATGCAAGCCAAGATAGGAGGGACCAAGCTGTAAGTAACTCCGCTTACCATTAGAGAAGCTGCTTTAAAGGTTTCTACATGAAGAAATTCGTCTTTGGAGGGAAATACAAGGCGACACAACCATAGTGAAAGGTAAGCTACTACTTCCAATTGCTCTTCATTCGCCGAATACAATATAAATGGCACATCATCCCAATGCCCATGGTCTCGAAGTTCCAGATCCTTAAGCTCATCTACAATTATAGGTCTCTGATCGAGTGTAGTCGGCGATGAGTTCTTCACTTGTGTGAATTCAAAGCCATTGCAGCTTTGTAAGAACCTTGTGATTGCGGGTTTCTAGCACAAGTTTCTTGAAACCAAAAAGAGCGCACTCTGTGTGGATGATATGGCCCGATTCTTTCTTATCAACAATTTGGGAGAAAATGATAAAAAGCCGTTGGCAAGACCTTGGTAAATTTTTCAAGTCAGAAAGACTGGGGACCACTTCTTCATAGTATTCGCCACGAATTGCAAGTCCGGTGATATTCTGAAGGTCCTAAAGGGAGATGCCAATTTTGCCATCGGCAGTAATGAAAGTGTGTGTTAGTCTCGGGGCACCACACCTTGCAAAGAGCCATGTATGCAGAAGCTGGCCGGCTATAGTCTTTCGTTGTTGTACCAATAGCGAAAGCTAAATCCGACACGTCTCTTTCTAAGCAGTTTCTAGATTACAAGAGACTATTCCCAAAAACCTCGCAGATAGAAAATCTCTCCACAGTTGGAAAGTACTCTCCCCTACCGGATCTCTTTATCATGTATCATTTCTGTGATCGCAACTATTGGAACAACATCCATTTCGAGGGCATAATGAGGTGGAAGACACAAAAATGGACACTGAATGTTCAAATGGTTGGATTTAGAAGAGGCAACATTGCTCCGATCTTTTGAAAGGGCAGGCATGTACAGCGTAGACAAACAATTTGGCATAACAGAAGGAAAATGATATGTCATCGCCTCATGGATGCGAAGTTTTAACTCACCTCTCTCATTAGAGGAGTTATAATACTTCACATCCGTTTCTTCAAACTAGAGGTACCGTTCACCCTGTGCCACATCTTCGATAATGATGTTGCCTTCTATATTCAGAAGTTTGGCAGACCTTGACTTCACCATTTCTACAAGGTACAAAAAATGGAGCATCAAAATATCTCTTTAAAAGATAGGGATACACAAGAAAGGGGACATTTTGTAAATTTGAACAAATCCTCTGGTGCTTCTTGAAGCTATTGGACAAGTCAAAATCCTTCAAATGTTCAAATGGGCTCCACTTTGAATCCCATGAGGTACCAATGTTTAACCCTTAACATTAACTGGTTTGGAAATTCTGGTACTTGGTCTCGAAATGAGACAGATTGGCCTCAAATACGTCGAGCTCCAGTTTATCACACAAGTGTATGTAAACAGCTGTAAGGGTGGAAACAAACCTTTTGATGCCTTGTATAGCTCAGGAAGTATAGCAATAAGTGAGATGGATTGGTCGGAGATCACGTCAATCTTCAATTATCACACAAGCATATAAAAATGCTTGTGAGGATGGGCGCGCCAAATCTTCAAGCCTCCTAAGCTCCTTTAGTCTTCAAATTATCACACAAGTGTACAAAAATACTTGTGAGGATGGGCACGCCAAATCTTCAAGCCTCCTAAACTTCTTTGGTCTTCAAATTATCACACAAGTTCACAAAAACACTTGTGAGGATGGGCTCGCCGAATCGTCAGGCCTCCTAAGCTTCTTCGGTTTTCAAATTATCACACAAGCGTATAAAAACACTTGTGAGGATGGGCACGTCAAATCTTCAAGCCACCTAAGTTTCCTCAGTCTTCAATTTAGCACACAAGCTTATAAAACAACTTGTGAAAATGGAGACCTTTTCGAATGGTGTAGAATCTTCAACCTTCAATTCATTGCACCTCTTCATACTCCAGGGGAAAAAAAGAAAAAAGAAGAAAGAAGAAGAAACAATCTCGTTAGATATGATTCTTACCAAAAATAAAAAATAAAAAATAAAAAAAACCTCCCAATTGCATATTGTATAATTCAAAAAAATAGAAAAATGCAGAAACATGGCCATTACAATGTTATATGGCCAATTAAAAAAATTCAAAAAGTCAATGGGCGGTAGAATGTTCAGGATTTGCTGCATAATCCTTCAATTGGCACATAGCCATCATCATCAAGGAGGTTTCAAACGTCAAATTGTGGTCCCAAAATCTCCATATTCCAAGCTGTATGTCTACATATGTATCTAAACAGAAACAAAAAAAAGGAAGAAAGGATGAAACGAAGCAAGCGAACGGTACCCAGTTCGTGTTGTTCGTCTATTTCAATCAGAAATTTCACAAGTTAAGCGCCCTCCCATTTGTTTCTTCTCTTCTTACCTCCACTTCAATTGAGGAAGTCTCAAAGAAAGGAATGAAAACAAATTCCACTTGTGAAGAAGGTTGATAGATCTCGCCTTTTCCCTCGTACTTTCTTGCACGTCTTTGTCTCTCCAAAGACCAGCTCTTAAATCGAGGAGTGACGTTAATCTCTAGCTCTTTGATATACCAAAGGCTAATGAAGGGATTGTTTCAAGGTTTGTCCAAATCCGTTGATGCCAATCTACGATTGAGACTTGAAAGACAAAAAAATAAAACATAAGGCTGATTTTGATTGCTTGATAAACTCAAAACACAAAAAAGAGAGAAGACAGATAAAGGGAAAGTTGACACGAGTATATGATCGGTTCAAAGGAAGCCAAAAATGAAATGTTGATTTGCCTCGAGTTCTCACTAAATTGATGTTGGACGAACTGCAAGCAAGATCACTTGAATGAACGCCAATGCAGAATGTCAACCGAGTGGTCATTGGTTGAATTCGATAAGTTGAAGCTGTTAAATGAATGCTCGATGTTGGCGAACTAGTTTTGAAAATAGAGATCGTCGAACGTATAATCCACTTTCGCAGTTAACTTTGAGAATTCACCTTTAGATCTGCTTCAGCCATGAACTTCAGGAGCATATTTGTGGACTAGCAAGCTACCTTCTCCCCTCTGCTACGATGGCTTTGATTTGCACAAAAAAACAAACAAAACCCACTAGATCAATTGGTTGAAAATAAAGGAAAAAAAAAGAGAGAAGGCGAAGGCATTTAACTAAAGACACGTTCCTTTCTAGTTAAATCCTCTTAGTTTTGGACGAATGCAAAACAAATTTTTAGTTACATGTGAATGAAGAGGAGTCCTCATTCCATGCGGTGGATTCCTAGTGAAACTAAAGTTCTTTAGTTTCCACGATAAAGGTTGCGGTTATGTCAAATTCCGCAAGGTGTTGACCAGGCTTGAAAACGTGTTCTAATTAGGATTAGTGTTTCCATAAGTCTGCAAATGTGATTGGACTTCTCTAATGTGCAGGATTCAGTGCCCATGTTAAATCTTATGGAAAGCCAATGTGTTTGTGACACGGATTTTAATATGGAGGACTACTGGGCTAGTATTAGGAAGTTTAGCTCAAAAAAGATCAGTACAGTTAAATTGAGATAAGTCTTGGGCACACAAAAGGAAGGTTTGTCATTATCCTCAACCAAGTTCATCATGAAAGAGTTCAATTCTGAGTTGACAACAAATACATGGCATTTTGTTTATTTATTTATTTGTCGATTGTAGGAGTGAATGAGAGTTAGCCCTTCACGCACTGAAGTACCATCCGAAGCAAATTGGGTACCGTCCAATGCAAATTGGGTCAACGTATAGGTAATTTTGGGTATGCACAAATACTCCTATTTGTGATAAATGTTTGATTTCAACACAAATTTACCCCTTATCTTGCGTTTCTATGGAATTAATTCTATGGTAGGAGTTTCCATAACAAATAGACTTTTAAGAAGTCATTTTTATCTTGAGCAAAATTCAAGATTTAAAAAAAAAAAACTTTTTATCTTGAGCGAAATTCAAGATTTAAAAAAAAATCTTTTCGATCTTCAGAAAAATTCAAGATTAAAAAAAAAAGTTTTATCTTGAGCTAAATTATAGATTGGAAAAAATTATTTTTTTTCTTGACCAAAATACAAGATTAAAAAAAAAAAAGCTTTTTATCTTGAGCGAAATTCAAGATTAAAATAAAAAAAAATCATTTCGATCTCGAGAAAAATTCAAGATTAAAAAAAGTTTTATATTGAGCTAAATTCAAGATTTAAAAAAATTGAAAAAAAATAAATTTTGTTTTATCTTGAGCGAAATTCAAGATTAAAATAAAAAAAATATTTTCAAACTTGAGAAAAATTCAAGATTAAAAAAAAAGTTTTATCTTTGGCTAAATTCAAGATCGATAAAATTGAAAAAAACATTTTATTTTTTTATCTTGAGCCAAAATTCAAGATTAAATCAAAATTTTAAACAAAAATTCAATATTTACCAATTTATTTATGGCATAATAAATTGATAAATCTTGAAGGGACATTTGTAGACATTGAAAATTTTAAAACAAATAAATTCTCTTGGGCCGGTTTAATTTTGATCAAGTCGTCCATTAAGCCATTTAAGGTCCAAATGTTTACTAAAAGCCCACTTTGCAATTTAAAAGCACATGGCCCATCCTCCTTTTCTTAACTTACTTGTTTTGATTTATATTAAATATAATTAAAATGTATTTATAAAAATCATTTAAATTAAATAAGATAATTAGTAGGTTGTGGGATAAGATCTATTCAAATTAATTGGATAATTTTTAAGTGGTTACATGGTATCCAATATTTTCCTATAAATAGGCTACTAACCCTTTTGCAGAAGACCCTAACAAGGGTTAAGAAAAGGATAGTTGTAACAGTTCTAGAACCAAGCCAAAGTCAATAAGGAAGGAAGAAGAAAAGATATAAAAATCTCTTCGATTCTTCAGTTCAAGCTCAAGCCAAGGAAGAAACAAAGAAGAAGGTTAAATCCTCTCCAATTCTTCAAGTCCACAGCAAAGCCAGAGTCAACTCCGCATTCTCCCATCTGAAGTTAGCTATTCCGCATTCATAACCTTAACTCTAAATCCAATTCATTCAGATCTCTTTTCTTTTTGCGTAATTCCTATGGCCAATTTACTATAGGCAATTCTACATTCATTTGTGGTACATAAGCCTTTAATTTCTTCAATAATTTCTCAATTGATGGTGCAATTAAAATCATTTCTTGTGCATTTAGAGAAATCAGCTTTTTTTCTAACTAAAAATTCAAGAAATGCCAATAAACCATTGAAATGGTTTTGAACGCTTAAAAGACCAATTGGTTTAGAGTGGAGGTTACACTCAGCCCAGGATATTATGCAATAGATTTGTTCTAGATTTTTGAAAACCCCTGGTAATGCGATAAAAGTACCCGAATGCATTATCATTAGTGTTAAGCGTTCAAATATTAATCTAGTGTTTACCTCAAAGCCGATGGTTTTACCATGTGCCAATTTTAAAGGTGGTAAAGTAACACAAACAATGTTGATCCTCTCACATACGCAGATTGAACGGCACATCCTATTAGCCCACAGAGACCTCCTCCGTAAATTACCGTATACTTTCGATCTCCAAGTGTAGTTCCAGCTTTGATTATCAGTGATAGAAGCTCCGGTTGTCCCAGATTGATTCCACTAAGAGATTAATGGTTGTCAATTTCTTCTTTGAACTCCCAATTGCGACGGTAGTAATAGCCTCCATAGATAGTCGACTTTGCACTCTAAAAACTGACGTAAGAACACAAAAATAGTTAAAAATAACAATATGTACACGTAGTTGTGACTGTGCCTCACTTCTTCCTTTGGTTTTACGTCCAAAAATAGTTTAAACGCTTTCTGTGAGTTGATGATAGGCTTCCCATCCAGTTTTCTTATAGACTAGCAAATAGGGTTTTTTAAAGTCAGATTCCAATACTATATCGTTCTTGTTCCTTTTTAAATTCAGTCCACAAATTGAGAAGTTCGCTTTGTACCATTCCACCAGGATGCATCTCAAGAGTTTGATGGATATCATCCAAAGATTTTCTGAGTCATGCCATCCTTAATGAAACACGTTTTATCTTCTCGATTTGTGGACACAAATCCAACGGAACGGTTGCCTTAATTATAGGTCCATCGAGTGCAGTTGTAAGACCATCTAGCTCATTCATTCGTTCTTTTTTCTTCTTATTTCTTGGAAAAATTACTTTTGCCTCATCCAGGTGCATATTTAGTACAAACAGCCGGCATTTCCCCTCCCAATCGGACCTTTGCTTCAATCAACCAACGCATATCCTCAGGCATTCCTTTTTCCTTTAACATTTTTAAATGCCCTACCCTAGAATGATAAATCTCTTTCAAAGCATTCAAGGGTAGCAATGGGTAGTATTTTTGGATTTTCGAAAGTTTGTTATCAATGGGAAATTCAAGTTTTGCAAAAGAAGTAGAAAAGAAAATGCTTAGGTTGCTTCCTAAGTAACACCTTTGTTTGTAGTTGTTAGCTCGACTCTCCTTTTTAACGTAACATACGAAAGAAATAGAAAAATTGAAATAATAAGATTAAAACCACCAAAATTACTAAGTATAATTGATTATCACACTCTTCCCTATTTTCACCCAAAATTTTGAAGAAGAAAAAATAACTTTTTTTGAACTACATAATCAATTAATATGAGCAAAAGACATATATATACAAAAATATCACACACGTCCATATAATAATAATGAAAAGAGAACCAAAAAAAAAAACTAAGAAGATGAAGATGTATGTTATCTAATCACTGCTAGAAAGAAGTACTTACAGAGGGGTCTATATTTTTGTTGTGGTTTCTAATCAAGAATGACCTCAATTTATAGCCAAATGTACACTATTCCAACAGACAATTATGCATGTAGAGTGTGCTGAAAAGAGTACCCTAGAAAACATGTTGATAGATTGTTCGTTATCAATAATTAAACCCTACCCTGTATCAATAATTAACATTCAATTAATGTTAATCATCGATTTGTGCACCATCATGTCTCTTCCCGAATAATTAGACTCCGAGATATCTTCCTTCTATAGTTACAAAGCAATATCTTCCTTAGTACATTAGATAAAAAGCTAAGAAATAAACAAAACAAAGATAATGAAAATATCATAAGAAAAATAAAAATGAGAAGTTGCTTGGGCTACCTCCCAAGAAGTGCTTTTGTTTAAAGTCGTTAGCTCGACACAATTCCCATTTTTCAAGTGGGGTTCCTCAAATCCACCGCAGCTCCATTTTATCTTTGACAACTTCCTCCAAACGTCTCGATTTCTTGGCGATCCACCTTGAATTTTTCTCCCAACTTTTTGCTCTGAATTCCTACAACTTCCTTCATCTAAATGAAGTCTTTGAGCTTTGGCCCAACCTTATATGGTATGCTGGCTGTGCAATCATTTTTAGACATTTTTTGCACAAAATGATTAGTTAAATTAATTGTAAAGACAGAACAAGCATTATTAGGGCATAGTGAGCCATCAAAAATACTAAAATTTTCTGTTTCCCTATCAAATTCCATAGACAGTATACCTTCATGAACATCTATCTTAATGCGAAAAGTGTAAAGAAATGGACGTCCCAAAAAGATAGGTATGGGGCGAGGAGAATCTTCATCAGCCATATCAAGTACGTAAAAATAAGTAGGGAAAACTAAGCCGTTTATTTGTACTAGCACATCTTCTAACACTCCATCTGGGTATGCGTTAGTACGATCAGCTAGCTACACAATTACATGAGTTTCTTTTAGTTTTCCTAGATTTAATGAAGCATATAAGGATCTAGGCATGACGTTTATGGATGCTGCTAAATCTATTAGTGCTTTATCAATATGGGGATTGCCTATGGTGCAAGAGACAGTGAACATACCTAGGCCTTTGCATTTTGGAGGCAGCTTCTTCTGAAATACCGCCAAAACAGTTTCTTCCATTTTTATTATTTCATTTCCCATCAACTTCCTCTTGTTAGTGCAAAGATCTTTCAAAAACTTAGCATAGCATGGGATTTTTTTGATTGCATCTAACAAGGGAATATTGATTTCTACGTTCCTAAATGTCTCCAAAATTTCTTTTTCCTTATCTTCTTTATTAGCCTTTGCTAATCTACTAGGAAAATGGGGAGGGATTGATTTAGCAATGGCATGAGGGTCAGGACTTACTTCATTTTCCAGCTTTTCTTCTTTAACTTCATTGGTGGAACTTCTCTGTGAGGGTTTTCTATCTCTTTTCCACTCCTTAAGGTTGTAGTACTGACATTCTTTGGATTTACCTCAGATTGGGATGGTAGCTTTCCTCCAGATTGTGCTTCCAGTTGATTGATGGCAGTTGCCAATTGACTTATTTGATTCTCCGAGCTTTGAATGCTTGATTTGGATTCCTGCTGGAATTTCAAAGTGTTAGTTGCTATTGTTCTCACCATATCCTCCAGAGACATACCTGACGATTGAGGTTTCTGTTGAAATTACCCTTGCGGTTGGAAGTTCCCTTACTGCTAGAACTGACCTTGAGCCTTGTTCGGGAAGAAACCCGGGCGCTTGTTGGTTCCATAGCTCAGATTAGGGTGATCTCGCCATCCTGGATTATAAGTGTTTGAGTACAGATTGTACTGTTACCTTAGGAATGGGAAATTGTTTGCTGAGTTCACTTGTTCATTGTCATCCACTTGCTGAACAGGACAAGCATCTGTAGGACGTCCCAGATTTGTGCATATGCCACATGCTTTGATTTGTGGATTGTTTCCTACAGCAATTTGTTTGAGAAGATGGGTTAGTTTAGAAAGTTGACTTTCAATATTGAAATTACTTACCTCATTTACTCTTCGAATGTTCATCTCCCGATCTGTACTGAATTATTGAGTGTTTTCAACCATATTTGAAATAAATGTTCGTGCTTTAGTAGGGGTTTTATTCATTAATGCTCCTCTGCTAGTAGCATCATTCAATGTGGTGAATGACCCTGATGGTAAGGTGTGTAACCAATCCGTGGCGGCATCTTTTAGTGAAAATGGAAAAGCTCTAAGCTTAAGCTCTTCAGTGATGCCCGAAGTTTCTTGCTTTTGCATACCACATAAAACTCCTTCAAGTGTCGATATGGATCTTCGCCGGATCGTCTATGAAAAGACGGTGGAAGATGTATCAAAGCGGATTTTAGCTCGAAAGTCTTACCTTCTTCTACGGTTGGAAAGATAATACACAATGATTGTTGAGTAACTTCAGGAGTTGTCATTTGTTTAAGAGTTCTTTCGTTGTTGTTTTTTGCCATTTGTTATTCTTCTTGTCATATTTATTTTCGAGTGGATTTCTCCATTTCCGGATCAAAACATTCAAGAATTCGATTAGTAGATCGAGTATTATGCATACATGTGAATAAATTTTTTTAATATATAATTAGCAAAAGCAACTAAATTCATTAATCGTTCCCCGGCAACGACGACGAAAACTTGGTGCATTCTCGCTTTGCTTACTCAATCTCAAAACTACAAATTAATGTAGAAGTGGTAAGTAATGATTGAACCCACACGGAACGAGATTTAATTTAGTTGTTTTTATCAATTAAAATAGAAAAGTGGGTTTTGTAAAATTTAGATGAAATTCAAAAAAACTAAATGGCAAGTAAAAGACTTAGGAAATAAAATAATTGAAAGAAATATCTAGTTCTCGAGTTCGGTTGTGTCAATAATTTTTGTTAATCTTTTCCATGCAACGTGTTATTATTCCTTCTTCAATTTATCAACTTCAATTAGTCAAGAAGATCTGATTAACGAATTCTTCTTTAAGTGTATTAAATTAAAATGAGCTCTTTAACTTAACATCTAGCTATTGGATAGCCCTAAATAAGTTCTTAGGATTTAATGCAATGCTAGTGTGAAACGAACGAAAAGAATGAGTTGAAATAGATGAATAATTTCACAAATTTGAATTAATGCATCCAAGTTGATTTGTTAATAAATATGCACGATAGTCATTTGCTACTTTGGATTAGAATCTAATAACAATTACGGATCAAAAGTTCCAATCAGAGAATGTAACTTGAATTTAAAGATTAAATGATTCAATTGACCAGAGTGAATGCAATAATCATATAAACTCAAAACGGGTTTACAAGCATACCAATTCAACAAATTGAAATAGAAGAATAGATAAAACATCACTGAAGAGTTAGAAAAGATAACCTGTTAATTGAACCCAATATTCCCCTCGAACTAGATGGAGAAGTCTAATAACTCATATTCGCAGGTTAAATACTTTTTAGCGAGTGTTCGCCATATATCACCGCTGCTATATGATATATTATACTTCACTATGTAACGCCCCGGGTTCGAAGAACTCGGGACGCTAGATCTTTCTTCAAAACTAACCATTTTTATTTTTTCATATCAAATGCGGAAATATAATAAATAATTAAAATGCGGAAATTCATTTAACTAAACAACCATTTAAGGTATTTTTGAAATTATTTGATCACCAACGATCAAAACATCTAACACGAGTTTCTAAATAGTTCAAAAGCATTAAATTGACATGATCCAATACATCAAATACTAAAATAATAGCGGAAATGAAAGTTTTTATTTAATAAGCCTAGCGGAACTTCCATGCCTCGCCACGCCCCCATACTCCTCAATCTGTAAAAGATAAAATAATGAAAGGCATGAGTATTAAAACAATACTCGATGAGGCTCAGTATAAGTTAATCAATCTATACGAATATATAAGGCAAATAGTAATGCAAACTCAAATCTTTTACCGAAGGTAACTCTGGGCGAAGGCAATTCTCTTACCGAAGGTAACTCTAGGTCGAAGGCAAATATCTTACCCGAAGGTAACTCTGGGCGAAGGCAAATCTCTTACAGAAGGTAACTCTGGGCCGAAGGCAAATCTCTTACGAAGGTAACTCTCACGGGCCGAAGGCAAGTCTAGGCCGAAGGCAAGCAATCACATAAATTACATACATTTGCTCACTCATATAGTGCTGATTATTAACTACTGATTCTTGCGATAAGTAAAAGTGAGTTTCTTGAGCCTACCTAAAGTATCTCTCGAGATTTGAGCTTTCTAAGCGGTGAAAGTCAGTCCTCTAGTCCGTACGCCTCGTCTAGTCAATAACGAGTTTATTTTATATTAATACCCTTAAATATAAAGTATCTATAAATTATATAGAAATTTAGGGTCAAATTTGGATGAATACAAAAGTTTGGGGGGTCAATTTGAAAGAATTTAATAGTTTGAGGACCCAATATGCAATAAAAGTGAACTAAAAATATTTTGGGCTCAATTATAACATTTTTAAATCATGAGGGACTAATATGCAATTAAATTTTGGGAGTTAGATTAAATATGAAAAAGAAATTGAAGGATTAAAAGTGAAATAAAAGTTTAGGGGTCAAATTGAAACAATTGAAAGTTAGGGACTTGAAATTAAATAAAGTTTGAGGGCTCATTTAAATAAAATAAATAAGATGGGGGATTAAATCTGTAAATAATATTGAGGGACTAAATTGTAACAATTGAAAATTGGGGATCTGAAAATTAAATAAATTATAGGGACCAACTTAAACTAAGGATGGAACTTGAGGGACTAAAGTGTAAAATCTGGATTTAAAAACGGGTTGGGCCTCGGATCATCATCATCTATACCCGGTTCTCTCTCGGCTCTCTGGTCACGCACACACACTTCTCGGTTCTCACACACACACTCGATTACGGCGACTTTTCGTAAAAATGGAGGTGAAGGTAGATTGAGGTGTGGTGAATCTAGTGGTGTTGTTGGATTGAAAAATGGTTGAGTATTGAGGGAGAAATCAAGGATTGAAACTTAGGTAGAAATTTGGGTATTTTCAAAATTGGTTTGATTCGTTGAAAATTTTTGAAATTAAACTATACTACGATGTTCTAGGGACGGAGAGGGAGGTGTAGGTTTGATTTTTGTGAATTAAAGTCGAGTTTTGGGCGTCGTTGGTGTTTTTGGGCCGAGCTTGACACGCGAGTTTCATGGCATGTATGTATTGTATGTATATATGTGTGTATGTAAGTGTATGGAGGTGATGATGGTGGTGACTCGGTGGTGGCACGGCGGCGAGGTGGTTGCGCGGTGGCGGTGTGCGGCGGTTGTGTATATATATATATACGTATATTGTGTATGTATTGTGTATGAAATCAAGTAAAAATACAACTAGATGATTACAAACTTAAAATAATAAAAATAAAAATAAAAATAAAAATAGTAATATGAATTAAAACATCAAGAAATCTTACCTCTAGATGGTAGTTAATTTGTTGAATGTGATTGAGTAGGATGATTTAGGAGATACTATTTGGGGAAAGATGGGAGAATAGAGAGGCTAGGTTTTTGAAAAAAAAACAACCTTAACTTATAGATATAGGGTAAGAAACTAGGTTAACTCTAATTGGGCTTTACTTGTAGCTTAAGAAATATAATTGGGCTACAAATGGGCCTATAGTTGGGTTTTAAAAATATAATTAAAATTATAATTGAATAAAAAGTTAAAGTTTAGGGATTAAAACGAATGATTTCTAAAATTTGGTCCTCAACATAAATTGAAGATAAATAAATAAATAGATATTTTATAAATTATTATTTTTATTTATTTATTTTTTTTTAAATAATTCAATATAATAGTAAATGTTATAAAATATTAACTAGACGAGCGTACGCTGTTTAACTCTATAGGTGAAGTTGTAGCGACACGTGTGAAATTTTACTTTAATTAAACATTTTAAATTTAAAGAAATTCGCGGTCACTACAACCTTACCCTCTTAAAATAATTTCGTCCTCGAAATTTAAATTTACTTAAACATAAACTTACTTGATCTGTAAGGTTTGGGTATTGGGATAGGATCTCTTCTTCTTTCTCCCATGTTGCCTCATCCTTGCCATGATTACCCCATTGAACCTTGAGTAGGGGAACTCGTCTATTCCTCAAAACGTGAGCCTTTCGATCTATGATGGTCACAGGCGTCTCTTGATAGGACAAATCTTTCTGAATGCCCAAAGACTGAAAATTTACCACATGACTTGGGTCGTGGACATACTTCCTCAACTGCGAGACATGAAACACATTATGCACCGATGAAAGCTCGGGTGGCAAAGCTAATCGATAAGCTACTGTCCCAACTTCTTCTAATATCTCGAATGGTCCAACAAACCGTGGTCTCAATTTCCCTCTCTTCCCAAAGCGTATGGTACCCTTCATTGGAGACACTTTGAGAAACACCTTCTCTCCAATCTCAAACTTCAAGTCCTTTCTCCTCTTATCGGTGTAACTTTTCTGTCTATCTTGAGCGGCCTTAATCCTCACTCTGATCTTCTCTATAGCCTCGACTGTTTTCTCTACCATTTCCGGTCCCAACATCTTCCTCTCTCCAACATCATCCCAATATATCGGCGATCGACACCGTCGCCCATATAATGCCTCATAAGGCGCCATCCCAATCGTGGCCTGGAAACTGTTGTTGTAGGCAAACTCTACAAGTGGCAAATGAGTTTCCCAACCTCCGGCTAAGTCTAAAACGCATGCTCTCAACATATCCTCCAATATCTGAATGGTACGCTCAGATTGACCATCCGTCTGGGGATGGTAAGCGGTACTGAATCTGAGTTTCGTGCCCATAGCCGTCTGTAAACTCTTCCAAAACCTCGAGGTGAACCTCGGATCTCGATCCGAAACAATGGACACAGGTACCCCATGGAGTCGAACAATCTCTCTAACATATAACTGTGCTAACTGGTCGATGCTGAGAGTCAGCCTAACTGGTAGAAAGTGTGCAGATTTCGTAAGTCGATCAACAATCACCCATACGGCATCATGCCCTCTCGAGGATCTCGGAAGACCCGTCACGAAATCCATAGAAATCTTCTCCCACTTCCACTCTGGTATCTCCAAGGGATTCAACAATCCCGAAGGCCTCTGATGTTCAGCTTTAACTTGCTGACATACTAAGCATCTAGCTACAAATCTCGCAATACAACCTTTCATATTCCTCCACCAAAAGGTATCTCGTAGGTCACGGTACATCTTCGTCCCACCAGGATGTGCTACATAAGGAGTGGAGTGAGCCTCTGTCATAATCTCACCCCTTATCTGCTCATCTTTCGGCACACATAAACGCCCTCTAAACACAAGTGCTTCATCTGAAGCAATCTCAAAGCCTATCCTCTTACCAGTCCCAACCTCCAATCTGATCTTTTCAAAGAACTTATCCTTCTTTTGTGCCATGACAATTCGACTTCTAAGATCTGGTTGGACGGTTAAGCTCGCTAACTTGCTCGATCGCCCACTCGACGGGACTTGTACTTCAATCCTCAATTTCTGCAAATCCCGAATGATTTGATCTTGCATAGTGCCCAATACAGATAACTGTCCGGCACTCTTCCTACTCAGTGCATCTGCCACCTTATTAGCCTTACCCGGATGATAGAGAATGGTACAATCATAGTCTTTCACGAGCTCTAGCCAACGGCGCTGCCTCATATTCAACTCTTTTTGAGTGAAGAAGTACTTGAGGCTCTTGTGATCTGTGTAAATCTCACACTTACTCCCATACAAGTAATGACGCCAAATCTTCAAAGCATGTACTACTGCTGCAAGTTCCAAATCATGAGTCGGATAATTCTGTTCATGCGGCTTCAACTGTCTCGACGCATAGGCAATCACTTTCCCTTTCTGCATCAATACACATCCCAATCCTTGCTTAGAAGCATCACTATAAATGACAAAACCTCCTGTACCATCGGGTATAGCCAACACCGGCGCCGAAATCAATCGACTCTTCAACTCCTCAAAACTCTTCTCACACTGGTCGGTCCAATGGAACTTAGCACCCTTCTTAGTCAACTGAGTCATGGGGCCCGCAATCTTGGAGAAACCCTCAATGAATCGGCGATAGTATCCGGCTAACCCGAGAAAACTCCTCACTTCTCCAACATTTGTAGGAGTAGACCAATTCATTCCGGCTTCAACTTTGGAAGGATCAACTTCAATGCCCTTTGCCGTCACAATATGACCCAAAAATCCAACCTTCTCAAGCCAAAATTCACACTTCTTGAACTTTGCATATAGCCTCTCTCTCCTCAATACGTCAAGGACAATCTTCAAATGCTCCCCATGCTGATCAGGATCTCTGGAATAGATCAAAATGTCGTCAATAAACACAATGACGAACTGGTCCAAATACTGATGAAAGACTCGATTCATCAAGTCCATGAACACTGCCGGCATTCGCGGAGACCGAAGGGCATCATCAGAAATTCGTAATGCCCATATCGTGTCCTAAATGCTGTCTTCGGTACATCTACCGGCTTAATCTTCAACTGGTGGTATCCTGACCTCAAATCAATCTTCGAGAAAACCGAAGCACCCTTCAACTGATCAAACAAATCTTCAATCCTTGGTAGAGGGTACTTATTCTTTATCGTCAACTTGTTGAGTTCTCTATAATCAATGCACATCCTCATACTCCCATCCTTCTTCTTGACGAACAAGATAGGTGCTCCCCAAGGAGACACACTCGGCCGGATAAAGCCCTTCTCAAGCAATTCTTCCAATTGAACTTTCAACTCCTGCAACTCCTTTGGTGCCATTCGATATGGGGCTTTAGACACGGGGGCGGCTCCCGGTACTAGATCAATAGCAAATTCCACTTGCCTATCGGGTGGAACACCTGGCAAATCATCGGGAAAAACATCTTCATACTCACATACCACAGGCACGGAACCCAATGCAACTTCATCTATAGATTCGCCTTGAAAGCTAACAAGATATCCCGTGCTCCTCCCCTTTGCCAATAGCTTCTCCGCTTGTAGTGTCGAGATAAGGCGAGGAAGTGCCTTAATCTTCGACCCATAGAATCTAAACACCTCTTCCCCATCCTTTCGAAAGACAACTTCCTTCTCATGGCACATAATAGCGGCACGGTTGGCACTCAACCAATCCATGCCCAAGATAACATCAAAATCCTTCATCGAAATCACATTCAAATCCGCCTCTAGCACCATCCCATCGAAGTCTATCGGTACGGTCTTGGCTATACTATCAGTCTCTATAGTTTTTCCTGACGGTAGGCTAATCTCGAGTATACTATTAGTTTTCTCAATCAACAAATCCATTCTATCCAAGCACGCATCAGAAATAAACGAGTGCGTAGCACCCGAATCTATCAGTACATAAACGGGAATACCAAAAATAGATAGCACACCTGTGTTCATAATCAAACATGCATTTAGCGACGTGTGGTTGGTAGTTGACACGGCATACTAGAAGATATTAGAGTAAGTGGTATACCTGCAATCACCTCAGCATCTCCCGCGGCATCCATAGCAAAAACTCTAGCTTTCCCCTTCCTTGCTTGCTCAATCTGCTTCGGCGGTCCATCACTCTTAGTCGTCTTGGAGCGACAATCTGGTGCCATATGGCCTGGCTACCCACATCTATAGCAAACTCCCGTTCCCCAAAGACATTCTCCTCTATGATTCTTCTTGCACTTAGGGCATGGAAGAACATCTCCCGAAGTCTGACCCTTAGTCGGTCCATAGCTAGGCTTCTTGCGAGACACCTGATTCTTGTTCTGATTCTGACTTGGGCCTTGCCACTTCCTCTTTCCTTGGAACCTTTGGCCACCTTGGTTCCCCTTGTCATTGGCCTCCTCCATAACATAAGCCACAGTCTGAGCTTTGCTAACCACTTCCCCATAAGTAGGGAGCTCAAGAACACTCACAATCTGGCGGATCTCGGGGCGTAGGCCCATCTCAAAGCGGCGTGCCTTCTTCTCCTCCGAATCAACAAACTGGGCCGCAAATCGAGATAACTCCTCAAACTTCCTCTCATAGTCAATGATATCCATGTCGCCCGCTTGCATCCAAGAACTCCCTCTCCTTCTTATCACGAAGGGCCCGTGGAAAGTACCTCTTCCTCAACCCCTCCTTAAACTGCTCCCAAGTGAAGGCCTTTTGTTGCTCGACACTCCTAGTCCGAGTGTCCGATGCCCACCAATAGCCAGCATTGCCCTTCAACATGAACTCAGCACATAACACCTTCTGATCATCGGGGCATGAGATATGTCTAAAAATCCTCTCAATCTCCTGAATCCACTCCTCAACAAACTAGAGGACCGCTCTCACCATCGAATGTGGGTGGATTGTACTTCCTAAACTGCACAATCGGTGATACAGTAGGGGCAACTGGAACTAGCGCGGGAGGAGCTTGCGCCAAGTTCTGAACGCACTGCATGAAATTCCTCATGAAAGCAGCTGGGTCAATCTGGTTAGGGTCAGCCCCATGTGGAGTAGCCCTACGTGGTCGAACCATCCTCCTAAGCAATTGAACCACACAATACAACACCACGTCATATTCCCATTTCACTCAATCACAAATCCATCACAACTCCCATCTCAATGCGAAACACTAACTAAAGTCCCAATCCACCAGCAATTACAAATTACCATTCAATATAGGCAAGAGAGAGCAACAATACCCATACTCAATAGTCAATACTTTAAAAAAAATCACGAAATAAATTTTGAGGACTAGAAATATCATGCAATACATTCAAAATTATACTCTATTAATCACTTGGAGATTTCACGCTTAGGCTCAAACTCGATTTCTTTCTCTCTCTATCCGGATACAAATACTTCATTTCTAAAACATTTCATCTCATGTATCCGAAATAAACATAAAATCTTTATCCATAAACACTTTACCTTGGAGTTGGTGGAGTGACGACGACCATGGTAGTTCTTAAGGCTTAAAACTCTTAAAATTTTCAAAATGGATTTTGAAAACACTCTAAAACTGTGCAAGTCTACAGAAACGTAGACCCGCTCTGATACCAAGCTGTAACGCCCCGGGTTCGAAGAACTCGGGACGCTAGATCTTTCTTCAAAACTAACCATTTTTTTTTTCATATCAAATGCGGAAATATAATAAATAATTAAAATGCGGAAATTCATTTAACTAAACAACCATTTAAGGTATTTTTGAAATTATTTGATCACCAACGATCAAAACATCTAACACGAGTTTCTAAATAGTTCAAAAGCATTAAATTGACATGATCCAATACATCAAATACTAAAATAATAGCGGAAATGAAAGTTTTTATTTAATAAGCCTAGCGGAACTTCCATGCCTCGCCACGCCCCCATACTCCTCAATCTGTAAAAAGATAAAATAATGAAAGGCATGAGTATTAAAACAATACTCAGAGGCTGTATAAGTTAATCAATCTATACGAATATATAAGGCAAATAGTAATGCAAACTCAAATCTTTTACCCGAAGGTAACTCACTCTCAAGGCAATTCTCTTACCGAAGGTAACTCTAGGCTCAAGGCAAATATCTTACCGAAGGTAACTCTGGGCGAAGGCAAATCTCTTACCGAAGGTAACTCGGGTCTAAGGCAAATCTCTTACCGAAGGTAACTCTGGGCCGAAGGCAAGTCTAGGCTCAAGGCAAGCAATCACATAAATTACATACATTTGCTCACTCATATAGTACAGATTATTAACTACGCTGAGTGATAAGTAAAAGTGAGTTTCTTGAGCCTACCTAAAGTATCTCTCGAGATTTGAGCTTTCTAAGCGGTGAAAGTCAGTCCTCTAGCTGTCCGTACGCCTCGTCTAGTCAATAACGAGTTTATTTTATATTAATACCCTTAAATATAAAGTATCTATAAATTATATAGAAATTTAGGGTCAAATTTGGATGAATACAAAAGTTTGGGGGGTCAATTTGAAAGAATTTAATAGTTTGAGGACCCAATATGCAATAAAAGTGAACTAAAAATATTTTGGGCTCAATTATAACATTTTTAAATCATGAGGGACTAATATGCAATTAAATTTTGGGAGTTAGATTAAATATGAAAAAGAAATTGAAGGATTAAAAGTGAAATAAAAGTTTAGGGGTCAAATTGAAACAATTGAAAGTTAGGGACTTGAAATTAAATAAAGTTTGAGGGCTCATTTAAATAAAATAAATAAGATGGGGGATTAAATCTGTAAATAATATTGAGGGACTAAATTGTAACAATTGAAAATTGGGGATCTGAAAATTAAATAAATTATAGGGACCAACTTAAACTAAGGATGGAACTTGAGGGACTAAAGTGTAAAATCTGGATTTAAAAACGGGTTGGGCCTCGGATCATCATCATCTATACCCGGTTCTCTCTCGGCTCTCTCTCGGTCACGCACACACACTTCTCGGTTCTCACACACACACTCGATTCCGGCGACTTTTCGCCGGTAAAAATGGAGGTGAAGGTAGATTGAGGTGTGGTGAATCTAGTGGTGTTGTTGGATTGAAAAATGGTTGAGTATTGAGGGAGAAATCAAGGATTGAAACTTAGGTAGAAATTTGGGTATTTTCAAAATTGGTTTGATTCGTTGAAAATTTTTGAAATTAAACTATACTACGATGTTCTAGGGACGGAGAGGGAGGTGTAGGTTTGATTTTTGTGAATTAAAGTCGAGTTTTGGGCGTCGTTGGTGTTTTTGGGCCGAGCTTGACACGCGAGTTTCATGGCGTGTATGTATTGTATGTATATATGTGTGTATGTAAGTGTATGGAGGTGATGATGGTGGTGACTCGGTGGTGGCACGGCGGCGAGGTGGTTGCGCGGTGGCGGTGTGCGGCGGTTGTGTATATATATATATACGTATATTGTGTATGTATTGTGTATGAAATCAAGTAAAAATACAACTAGATGATTACAAACTTAAAATAATAAAAATAAAAATAAAAATAGTAATATGAATTAAAACATCAAGAAATCTTACCTCTAGATGGTAGTTAATTTGTTGAATGTGATTGAGTAGGATGATTTAGGAGATACTATTTGGGGAAAGATGGGAGAATAGAGAGGCTAGGTTTTTGAAAAAAAACAACCTTAACTTATAGATATAGGGTAAGAAACTAGGTTAACTCTAATTGGGCTTTACTTGTAGCTTAAGAAATATAATTGGGCTACAAATGGGCCTATAATTGGGTTTTAAAAATATAATTAAAATTATAATTGAATAAAAAGTTAAAGTTTAGGGATTAAAACGAATGATTTCTAAAATTTGGTCCTCAACATAAATTGAAGATAAATAAATAAATAGATATTTTATAAATTATTATTTTTATTTATTTATTTTTTTAAATAATTCAATATGATAGTAAATGTTATAAAATATTAACTAGACGAGCGTACGCTGTTTAACTCTATAGGTGAATTTGTAGCGACACGTGTGAAATTTTACTTTAATTAAACATTTTAAATTTAAAGAAATTCGCGGTCACTACACACTATCACAAGTAATATACAAAAAGTATAGAAAACAAGTAAATAAATGAAAAGAAATAAATAGAAAAATTTAATCACTCATATACGCCATTAAATATTTTTTAGCGGAGTGTTCACTTTGTATCACCTCTGCAATATATGGGAAATTATCTTTCTCATATACAAATAATATAATAAAAGAAAGAGAGAAACTAGCAAAGAAATGCTTCGCTAATCATGTTCTTGGCCGAAGTATCATCGATCGATTATTAGTTATTTAATTTAGGTTTTTACTTCTGCCGGAATATGAAAAACTAAGAGCTTTCAAGTTAGAACTAAGACTAAAAGAAGAAGAGAATTTTATTGAAGAGAAAGTTGTAGAGAATCACTAGCTAATTCTCTCTGCTAAGTTGTTCTTTTGCTTCTTAGAAATGCCTCTATTTATAGGCAAAATATTATAACAAAAAAATTAAAAAATTATAAAAGTGACCTTCCATGAGTCTATTATGGTGGGCTCAAGTTGTATTATCTCTAAGAAGTCAAAGAGTAGGTAAAAATTATATTGGAATCAAGTTGGTGCAAGCTAGCTGTAATTTGCAGCGAGTGGGCTGCTGACTCAGGCGTGACTCGAGTCATCGCGCGATTCTACCTGACATGACTTGAGTCACGCACATGCAGAACGAGGACGACTGGGACTGATCGAGTCATGCTGGGGACGTTGCAGGCAGATTGCGGCGCTGACTCGATGCTACTAGGGACATTTGGGGTCATGGCCGAGCGCGACTCGAGTCATGCTTGGCTCTGACTCGAGTCACCCGAGTAATTGCCCATCAAGTCCTTCAACTTTTGAACGTTATTCATTTTGGTCGTTCACAAATTGGATTTTGGTCCTCCAACTTTCTGAAAAGTTTCACTTTAGTCCTCAAACTTTTGAAAAGTTAAAATTTGGTCCCCAACAATTTGGGAATTGATGCTTTTAGTTCTTTTCTTCAAATGGCCACAACTTTCACTAGGAAACTCAAATTTGAGATCCGAAAAAAGTTTGGAAATCCTCGTTTGATGTTCTTTCACACTGGTACAAGAAAATTGCAAAAGAAAACTTTTCATAAAATTGCATCTGCGGCCCTCCATCTTTGATTGGCTTACATTTTGGTCCCGAGTTTCCGTTTTCGTTCTATTTTCATCTAGTTTTGCTCCTTTTGATTCTTTGTAGCCTAAACACAACAATAAAGGAAAAATACATAAAATGAATTTATAACACTAATAAAAACACATAAATATATTAAATAGAAGAGTTATTTAAGTGCTTTTCTAGCACTTATCATGCTTCACTTGTGGAAAGAACGATTTCCCTAACAACGACAATCAAAGTTACAACCCTAAGGTGATGGTCCATTTCAAGTCATAATGCCTACAAGTTGGATCTTCTAGGTGAGTATAGTATCTCAGTTACCTTTGTATCTGATTTTGTTCCGTTTGATGCAGGTGATGATTCGTGGATGAATGTGATTGAAGAAAGAGGGGATGAAATCATTCAAGATAGCTCAACATCGAATGTTAGTGGCACCATTCAAACAAGCTCGAGCGAACAAAGCGATGACGAGTTTGGTTGAAGAAGAGTGGAGAAATCATCCTAAGGAGTTTGGCATGAAGACTGGATATGACAGACGAGAGAGAGAGAGAGAGAGATCAACATAATGCCCATCCTACTCAAGACAGGATTATCGAGATCAAAACAGGTCAACAAAAGAGCTCGGGGACCAAAAGTGCAAAATTGTGAGAATTGCCAGAGGCGTGCGATCGCGTGCACAATCATGCACCAAATTGAAGTCCAACCAAGAAATTTCGAGGGACCCTAGTTGCGGTCGCGTCCAAAGAGAATTGCACCCCACCCAGTGAAGGTATGCGGTTGCCCACGCAACCACATTGTAGGAATTTTGCAAAGGCATGCATGCGCGACCGCATCATTTTAACATTTGGCCGTCCTATTATTAGATATTTTAGGATATTTGTGTATTATATTATGTCTTTAGTTAGCTTCTAGGACAAGCTTGTTTTCTTAGTTGTTAGTATTAAAAGGCCACGTAACTCATTTGTAATGAACCTTTGCTTTGTTGAGGTGAGAATTTCTCCTCATCTTGTTCTTAATTGGACATCAAGCTTATCGAGAACGTGATCAATTCTCGTGGTGTTCAAAACCCGTAGGATCAAGTCTTTAAAATCGTTGAAGTTATTACCACACTGTGAGACATAGATAGGAGGGATGACATTAATCACCTACTGGAGTTAGCATTTCTGGGATTGATATAATCTCGTGTTTGTTGCATTGGATCAGTCCTAGCATGGTTCACATCATAATAATTGTATGAATTTAATTTTAAAGATATCTTATAATTTAAAAGATATCTTGCCATTTAAAAAATATTTTACAAGTTAAAAAATGTCTTTCATATTTAGGAGAAATCTTGACAATTGGAAGCAATCTAATTAATTTTAATCTTTAAATTGATACTATTTTCTCCTTTTAGCAATATAATTAATTTTCGTCCAATGAAACCATGTCAATTTTCATCCAATGAAACCGAGTTGAATTAAACCTTAACAATATAATTAATTTTTATTAATTGAAATCTATATATTAATAAACCAAGGTCAATTTCCCGTTCTTATCCACTTTCCTGAATTAAATAATTAATTAACAAATCCTAATTCTCGCTACTGTTTTTCTATTCCTTTTACATAATATATTACTTGATTAATTATCGTACTATATTTGAGATAACTGAAAATTTTAATTAATAATCGCCAAAATTTTTTACAAGATCTCACAACTCTAATTCCCAAATCCTAGCTGTCTATTCAAGTGTAGAATCCCATTAAATTATGCTAACATCAATTACGCATGTGATTTCACGCGTCTTTGTGGTAACATTCACAAATCATCAATTTATGTGAGAGCACAGTTATCTTTGCAAAATCACAGTCAGCCCAATCTCGAACACTTCAATCGAACCTCTCTATCCCCAAATCAAACGTTTATTTGAATTTAAAGGAAAATCACAGAGTCCGGCCAATCTTTGCGCATATCTCAATCTCCAAATCAATTGAATGGAAGCATTTGAACAGTTCTTTGATTACCTCTACAAATCTACTTCACAGACTGTCAAATTGAACAAACCCAATTTACTAGAATTATGTTAAATGTTCTTTTCATCAATCAATATTTTAAGTTTGGGGCTAAGTAATTGTGTTTTTTTTGTGCTTCCTGATTGAATCTCTCCATCTTTTTATGGTGCGGTAGGTTCTGGTCGATCTTGTGATGCTGTTGGTGATAATAGTTCACTTCAGGATCTCCTTTCTTTATCTTGTTCTATGGTTGAAGATCGCAATTTTAATAGGAGTACAGAAGAACAAGAATCTAACAAGAACAAGGTATCGGTAAAAAAACTCGATTTTTTTCAATTATTGTTATTATTTTTTTAATTTAGAAGAGAACCCATTATTGAGAACAGTGTGAAAATTATTGGGTCAATCTTGGTTTTGATTTCTGATTGAAATTTTGTTGTCTTTGGATTATTAGAAATGAACTGGTTTTTTATCATTTGAATTTGTTTGTTCATTACCAATACTGTTTTTGGACAACATAGGACCCTCAAATTCATTAGCCTTGACAACTTTCGATGGTAGTCTTTTGTTGTCAGCATATTTCAAATCATGGAACTATGTGATTTTGAATCTTGTGCCTTAACTGTTTGTTATAATCCCATTTGTGTGAATATGTTGTTTTCAGAATTGGATTAGCCCTAAGTTGTGAAGTAGTATTCTCTATTGGACTCTTCAGAATTCCCCGAGGCTTTCGACTATTTAATGCAACATACCAAACATGTCACTATCTATCCAATTTTAATCCATGGATTTATGCTTCAATTTGGGGATGCTGATGTTCTTTGATAGGGTTTTATCATTTATATCAAGAAATGTATCCAGATGGTCGGTTGTCATTTAATCCTTTCATGAATAGCTATCTCCATATCTTTTGTAATTCAATTCTTATTACGCATAATAAGAATAGAGATGAGGAACGAAGAAAAATGTTTGTCTAATGTTTGATCATATACAAGGAAAAACAAGGCCATTTAGTATAACAACAAATGACCTATGTTTCAAATTTTCTTATATGAAGTTGTTTCCATATTTTTTGTAATTCGATTCTTATTACACATAATAAGAATAGAGACGAGAAAGAGAAAAAGTATTCGTCTAATGTTTGATCATGTATGCAAGGAAAAACAAGGTCATTTAGCATAACAATTTATGACTTATGTTTCAAATTTTCCTTCAAGGGATTCTATATGATTACAAGATATAGTGGATGAAAAACAAGACGATGGCAATAAGGAGGATCAATCTCAACCGTTGATATGCGACAAAATAAAAAATTCTCAAGAGAAGACTGAAGAAGGCCAAAATGAGAATCAATTCACAAGATTAGATGACCTAAAGAAACCTTACAAGATTCTTCCTTTTCCTTAAGGAACGAAGACCATACAGCACGTGGCTGAAACACTCCGAGCTTGGGAATGGCGTCTTAGCAAGGAAGTTTTGGTTTCAACAGCCTCAAAAAATTCATGCAGATGTTGTTACAAATTTGGAATAATCAGTGAAAAAATCTGCGGCATTATCTACTTTCAAGAATTTTATTCGTTTCCACAGTTTAAGAATTAGTGAACCAATTTAGATGAATTCGTAATCCGGTCACTACCAAAGTGATTCGGTTTCAGCTCTATTACTCTCTCTCTCTCCGCTCGATCTGGGATTAATCAAAATTTTATTCATAATTGAAGCATATTTCTCATATCTTTGTTTTTAGAGCTATTACACAGACGGATGCATTGGAATTAAGTGAATTAACCTTATTTCAATTTTATTTTTATTTTTAAGAGCGAAAAGTATGTATATCAGATCTTGGGGGGAGTCCTAGTACGATAAGGACATTTAATTCTGTTTCATATTCTTAAATAATATAGGAACCTTTTTTTTTTAACCATCCTTTAATATACATCTCTTCATTAACTAACTGTTTGAGTTTAAGTTTTAATTCCGTTTAATTGATTTTCTCAATGATTAAGTGAGGCTATGATTCACTTTGTACCTAATTAATTATTTTTTTAATCAATTTTGGGAATGTATCAGAACAAAGGATAATTTATTTTTCTATTATATTTGGTAAGACTTTAATAGATGTTATATCGTGTGTGATTAAGTGGTTTTTGAACACAGGAAGGAGGCCGATGGTGGTGGTGGATGCAATATTAGTTTTTTTCTTAAATGTACCTTTCTTTTATATCCACAACGTAATTTTCTCAATTCATGATTTAAAATCATGGATATAGAAAAAGTCAATTATTTTATTTCTTGATGATTACTTTGAAAGATATTAAATATGGCTTTTGATGAACAGGGAAATTACGCTATGGCCTACTTTCCCGTGAAGCTGTTAGCAATGAAAATCTTACTCCATGGTTGAAATTGCTTCCTTACATAGATAAAGCTAGGCTTTTAGTGATAATGGATAGACCTTTGATACATAGAGGATATTCTCCTTCTCAGTTGCATTAACTTTAGATGAATTTGATACAACTAATCGTATTAAGAACCAAGCTGCTACGAGTAAGAATCTGTGTGTGTGTGTGTGTTAATGTAGCTGCTTTTGAAAGAGAAAGTAATCTAAGTATTTTCAATTTGCACTTTGTAAAATGAAGATCTTGACATAATTCATGAATTTTGAAGTTTTGAAGTTCAAAAAAGAGAATTCATATATGCATGTATGTCCCCAATTAGAAGCAAGAATAATTGGAGATGGATTTTAGTATTTTATGTTCTTATAATATTTTTTGCGTGTGAGGTTCTAAACCATGAAATTTTTTTTGAGTGCATGCTTCATTTTTTATATTTGAGGTCAATGCTTATAACCTTTCACTTCATGGCATTGAGTTTCTTCTCCTGATATTTGAGATAATTAAGAAAGATAGTGTTCATCATTTGACACCATAAGACATGCTTCTAATGCAGGTTGGAAATGCCTTCATAGATTACTTTTACAACCAATTAGGATTATTCCAATATTTGCAGTCGATCGGTTTTATTTCCGATGAGACCTTCCAAAAATTAAACATTTTTTGTGACGGTGGATTTTTTTTTAACACCCATCAAAGCAGTGCAAGGAGTTTCTTGATTAGACTCTTGAAGAAATTGGAGATATCAATATTTAGTGTCTTCACTTGTGCATGCACACCTAATGCCAATAGATTTAGTCTTCTATTGAAAAGAAAGAAAGTAAGCATACTCAAATCTTTAATAATATCCTTTAATGTTTCCAAGATTTGTTGTTGTTGACTGGATTTAAATCCATTGAGTTTATAATGAGAAACGAGTAAGAGTTGAGGAACCTAATACTAAATTTCGATGACTGATGCAATTAAGTTTCTTGTGATAGAAGGTTGGTCGTATCAAACGTACGTAAGATCCTTGCACTTTGAGGCACCCAATTACATACTTCAATTCTCCTGATGTTCAAAATGCTCTTCATGTTCATAGAAGAAATTCTCCAACCAAATGGGAAGACTCCAGGTAAAATCCAAGTTTTGGATGCAATAACTTTGCAATTACATAACAAAATTTGTTTACGTACCTCGTGACAAAATTCTTTTGACCACAATTATCTCATTTCAATAATGTGTAATAGGTAGAAGGATTGACATGAGTACAAGGACTGGATTTTGTTGTAATGGAGGGGGCAGGTTACGAAGCTCCCATGTACGAACCAAAACAATCTTTAAAGCTAATCAAGTCTTACTTATCAGGAACTTCAATATCAAAATTGGAAAAAGTGAGCTCCTCAAAATCCCCTCTCCACATTGGAGATTATGCGTTGGCAACATTCGAGGCTTTGTAATATAAGTTCATTTGGTGAGAATGTCGTCTTCACATCGACAAAAAAATGTAGCTTCTACTCGGGTAGAAGTATGAGTGATTTAGTGTGTTCATGTATATATAATATATATATATATATATCTATATATCTATATATAATTCTTCTCACTGGTGAAATGATATCCACATTCGCACAAGAAAACCACTGAACCCCAATTTTCTATGCCAACGTGGACAGTATGTTAGTAGTTGAAAGAGATTTATTCTCTTCACATGTGGAAGAGGGTCATGAGTGTACTTTTTTGAACCCTCAGTGGTACTCAATGTGCCATCCGTTGATAAGTACAAAGTAGGAAATTTTAATTATAATAACTATTTACAATTACTTATTGTCACCTAAATTGCCCTTATAACATGAATAGTGTGTTCGATTGGATGGAATCAGGTGGGAAAAGAAAATTTTTCTACCTTGTGTTTGAGACTTCGAACATGTAAATTTCTTTTTGCATATTTGTTAGTGATTTATGCTTTTGTTAATAGTTTTAAAATATAATAATACATAATATTAAGATTGTAACACCCCGAGTTTTTTTAGCCCGGAACGTTAGTTCTTTCTCGAGATATTTCATAATATTTTTTTCTTAAATATAATAATAATGATATTAATAAATGCGGAAAGACAACCGTTAATTAAGATGTGGAAATTCATTTAAAATAACAACCATTTAGAGTATCTTATATTTGTTCGATCTTTAGAAATTCAAAACATTTAACATAAGATACTAAATAGTTCAAAACATCTGAAACGACATACTTCAATACATTAGTTTATCCAAAATAACAACAGAAATGAAATTTCTTATTTAATAAACCCTAGAGAGCTCCCACGTCTCGCCACGCCTCCGATCTCCTCAATCTGTAATTGTTAAAAATGAAAGGCACGAGTATTTCAATAATACTCAGTAGGCTCTGCTCAAGTTAATCAATCTATACAAGTATATAAGGAAAATAGATATGAAAACTCTGGAATATAATACCCGAAGGTAACTCTGAGCCCGAAAACAGCTCTAGGCCCGAATGCAAGTAATTTGCCCATAGGCAACTTTGGGCCCGAAGGTAAGTAATTTGCTCGAAAGCAACTCTGAGCCCGAAGGAAAGTCTATTACATACTAAAAGCACTCATATAGTACAGATTATTAACTATAAATGCACGATAAGTAAAAGTAAGTCTTTTGAGCCTACCTGAAGTCTCTCCCGAGTTTTGAGCCTACTAAGCGGTGAGAATCAGTCCCCTATATGCTCCGTGTAGTCAATAACGAATTTAATTTATGTTAATACTCTTAAATATTAAATATTTATAAATAACATAGAAGTTTTGGACCAAAATTGAAAGAATATAAAAGTTTTGGGGTCAATTTGAAAGAATCGAAGTTCGGGGACCTAATTTGCAATAAAATTGAATTAAAAATATTTTGGACTCAATTATAAGATTTTTAAAACATGAAGGGCTTAGATGCAATTAAAATTTGAGGGATAACTTAAAAAGGAATAAAAAAAATTGAAGGATTAAACGTGAAATAAAAGTTTAGGAGTCAAATTGCAACAATTAAAAGTTAAGGACTAGAATTTAAATAAAATTTGAGGGCTTACTTAAATAAAATAAATAACTTGTGGGACTAGATTTGAAAATATAGTTTAGGGGTCAGATTATAGGAATTAAAAGTTGAGGATTTAAAATTTAAATAAACTATATGGACTAACTTAAACTAAATTAAAAACCTTAGGGACTAGTTGTGCAAATACCCTCAAAACATCAAGAAAATGCATCAAAATTCTGGTCTACATTTTTACAGCTTCATACCCGTCTCCATGGCAGAAAAATTCGTAGACAATTGGAAAAAAAGGCTGGCTGTTCCGGTGGCGTCGCGGCGATGGTCATCGACGAAGCTAGGGGCGGTGATGGTGGTCCTTTTGATGGTTTTTAATTGAAGAAATGAGACTAATTGGATTGAATTTAGGTGTTGAAGGTTGGTTAAAATTTTGGGGATTTTCAAAATTCAATCTAATCTCTAACCAATTTCAAAATTAAATGGTTCTATGATGTTCTATGGGGATAGGGGAAGGTGTGGTATAATTTTTGTGTTTTGAAGTGGAGTTTGGGCGTGGATGATACGTCTTGGCCAAGATAAATGGCTTATATGTATATATGCGTGTTTGGTGTGTTGTGTGGTGGCTACTGGTGGTGGTGGGATGGTGGTGATATGGTGATTGCGTGGTGGTATAGTGGTTGTGAAGAACTAACTACTACTTTGAATAACTAAAAAAAGATTGTAGTGCAATGAATGTGCAATAGTGAGTAAAATAAAGAATTGAAATAAGAAAGGAAATGAAAAATTAAGAGATTATGTATAGAAACTTCTTGTTATTCTTGCTTGTAGTAGAATGGAAGTGGAAAATGTGAGTGGTGGTAATAGAGAAAAATGAGGATGTTAATAGGGTTAGGGTTTGAGAAAATTTCAACAATGAGTATTTAAAGGGTATTCTAAAGTAAGAATTTGGTTAAGGCATTCTTATTGGGCTATAGCACAATTTGGCCGTAAATGGGCTACTAATTGGGTTAAATAGACTCTACACTCAGGTTGAACTACAAATTGGGCTTAGTAGAATAAAAATCTTTGTAGATTAAAATAAATAAATTTAAAAGTTTGGTCCTCAAAAGTAAATTTGAAAATAAATAAATTGTTTATAAATTATTTTCTTATAATACTTAAATATAGCAATAAATAATATAAATCTCGACTAGGCGAGTGTACGCTATTAAATTCTATAGGTGAAGTCGTAGTGATGCACTTGAGATTTTATTTAATTATTTATTTTTATTTAAAAAATTCGTGGTCACTACAAAGATTTTATATCCATATATATATACACATATATATACACACACACACACAAAAAAAGGCATTGAAATTCCACGGAATATTTTTTCTGCTTAGACTATATTTTTCTTTTCTTTTATTTTTTTACGGTCACATAAATTTTTTCTCTCTTCTCCCTTATCCCCCTCTAAAAACTATACAACTGATTCTTGAGAAGTAAAATCTCAAAGTTTTTGGAAAATGATTTTGTATAGTTATGTGTTCTTAAGAAATTAATTCAGGGTTTTGAATTTGAGATATTTGTTTGAATAGGTTTTCATTCAAGTTTCAACGGAGATTATTGAATAGGTCATCATCACACAAGTTTCAATGGGGATTACTGAACAGGTCATCATTATACCCAATCGACTCTCCTTTATTATCTAATAGAACCAGGCCAGGATTATAATTTACTAGTACTACACCCGTTCGATGCATGGAGAGATTAAAATTTATTTAAATTAAAATTAAAATTATGAACTAGATAATGCAACTATATTAAAAATTGAAATAAATTGACAGTGAGGCCTCGTTCGATTGGTTAGGAAGGCAAAGGCTGAGGCTCGAGATCTAGAGGTCCCATGTTCAAGTCCCACCAACTACATGTTATATTGCGTGGCTTTAGTCGATGTCCATAGGGCAGTCTTCGTAGCAGTTGTAGTTATAGTTAAAATTGTAATAGTAGTACGGCTATAGTTCTTCCATCGCCAAAACAACTTTAGGTCCCGCTTCAGTAAGGTTTCAGTCGAGTTTGTATTGTTGCGCTTGAATATTAATTTGATGCAATTTGTACTTAAGAAAAAAGAATTGAACTGATTAAAAAATACAAATTTTCAAATATTTCTCTATAAACAATATTCATCTCGTTGATTTCATTGGCTTTCCATCTTTGTCACATATAAGAACATTCAACCTGCACAACTTGTAACTCTGGGTACTATGAGGTACAACTAACCATGATTGAATACCGACTGTTTTAGTAAAAGGCCGAAATGTGAAAGCAATTGCCCATGATTTTTGTTATTATGATATATTGATACCAAATATTCAATTGAATTCGTGTCATATTCAATTCAAGTTTTCATTTTTTATTTCTACCACTATTACTGAAATTTTTTTGTGATTATAATATAGGGATACTGAATATGAAATTGAATTCAATATATTAAAGTTTTCCTTTTCATTTATGTCACTATTAGTCAAAATTAATAAAATCAAATATCAAACAGCATCAATTCGTTAAATATAGTCCATTTATTATATTCAATTCCAGTCAAAATTTTCCTTTTTTTAAATACATGTGTGCCATAATTCAAAATTTCCCCTTTTGTTTCGTAAAAGAAAACATCAATCAGTAAATCATATATTTAAATGTGTTTTATGTATACAATCAAATTAAAAAAGGAATAACAATTAACTTTTATTTCTAAATTCAATTTTTTTTTATATTGTATAAAATTGCATTTTTCGAATATGACAAAATTAAAAAATGAAATTATATTTAAGATTTATTTCTAAATTTGATTTTTCTTTTTTCTTTTTTTTTTAAGAGAACGCATGTCAACATGGTACTATCATACATAGCCCAGTGCCTTATTGGCACAACACATTTTATTTTATTATATTAAGATTAAGATATATATATATATATATATATATATATTAAAAAATTAAAATGCATATAAAAAATGTTCAAGGTCATTTTCAAAATTAATTTAATTGGTATTGTAAGTTGTAACTTTTGCATCTTATCACATTTTTATTAACACATGTAATATTAAATATAAAAAAGTAAAAATTTTGATTTTTGATAGTTGTAATTTTTTTTACAAAAAAAATAAAGTGTTGATTAAATGATAATTTTTATAATTATTTTTTTAAATGGCATGCGAAATAATTGAATTGAACATGGAACCTGTCGCTTTCTGTTTATTTTCTAATTAATTAATTTTTCATTATAAATTTAATTATTTAACTAATCGTTATTTGATCTAAAAATAATTATCACTATTTGAATCGCTCAATGCATGCACATTACCTATGAAAACTATCCTTTTGATATGGTAAAAATAACAAAGGATTTTTTACTTAATTTTTTAAATATGTAAAAATATTTTTTCTATAACAGAAAACTGCTGCCAACATGATACTGTGCTAACTTTTTGTCAATAAGAAGATGTATATATACATATATATATATATATATATATATATATATAATTCAAAAATTAAATTTAAAATGTATACAGAAAATGTTAATTCTCATTTTCAGAATTAATTTAATATGTATTAACTTTGATCTCTTATTATATTTTTAGTAATGCATGGACATTAAATACAGAATTAAAAGAATTATATAAATTAATTTAAAAATTAGAATACATATAAAAAAATAAAATATATATTAAAAAGTAAAATAAGGAAATCAACACTAAATAAGGAAAATAAAATAAATTCAATAAGAAAATAATTATTCCCTAAAAATAATACCAGATAGGGCAATGTCACCTAACCACTTTGCCTAGGTGGCACTTCATATTTTATTATATAATAATAATAATAATAATAATAATAATAATAATAATAATAATCATCATCATCATCATCATCATCTATATACATATAATACTAGAGTATTTCAACCTATTTTTTAATTTACTTTTTAATGTTTTCCCACGCAAAGTAATGCCAACTTTTTTTCTGAATTTTTTAATAACAAGCAAGCGTGCCTTTCCTTTTGCTTTTCTTTTTTTAATAAAAAAATCTCCACGTGTTGAGATAGAAATATTCCACATCTAGAAAATAATAAAAATATAACTACCTAATAAAGGGTTTGGGTTACTCTCCTTACTGGGTTAACCTTTTAAGGTGAAACCTCAAGCCTTAATATGGTATCGTAGCTCATCCGAATCGAGTTTGGCGCTCATTAAGGTGAGGGCTACTCTCCTTACTGGGTTAACCTTTTAGGGATGCTCATTAAGTTGAGCACCCCTAAGCTGCTCTTTAGTTGCATGATTCGCCCACGAGAAATCTTGGCATAGGTTTTAATGATTGTTTCCCAAGCCTCTCGAGAGGTTTGTGCCACTGCAATGAACGTCATGATGCTGGGAGATAATGAGCTAGCAATCGCATTAAGAAGGAGCTTGTCCTGTTTTACCCGGCTGGCAAAATCCGGATTGATGGTGGCGACATTAACCACGGTGATGGTTTGCGAGGGACATGGAAGAGTGCCGTCGATGAAACCAATGAGATCAAATCCGACCAATAGGCTGTGCACTTGCAAATACCAAGAAGAAAAATTTGTAGAGGTTAGCTTGACGGGGATTTGGGCCTGAGAATTGAGCACTATTGGCAGGGAAGGAATAGAGGGAACTGCCGGCTGTGGGGTTTGCGTGGGGATGCTGCCGGTAGTTTCAGAAAGGTAACTAGCAGGAGAGGCCATGGATCAATGCTTGTGAGCAGAGGGCTCTAATACCAATAATAGCAGCCCTCGTCCCTACCTTGGCAAATGCCAACTCTGTGGTGAATAAGGTCACTCTACCAAATATTGTCCCTCCTACTGTTAAACTGGTTGGAACCCCAAATCTAATACCAGTTGTCCCCCCTCAGTCCCCACAAGCGCATTCTCTACAACCACCCCTCCACCATCTGAAGTTGCTTTCCCCATCTCTTCCTCTTTCTTGAGCATGCCTCTGCAAGATGGTGGCTCGTTAAAGCACCAATCTTGAAGAGGAGGAGCTTAATGCTCATAAAGAAGAGACTGGGAGCGCAATGCTCGAGAGAGGGGGAGCGCATGGCTCAAAAAGGAGGAAGCGGGGGCAATTGGAAAATCCCAAGAGCGTGCGGACTTGTTTGAGTATTTTTTGCTCTGATACCATGTTAAGACTTGAGATTCCACTTTAAAAGGTTAACCCACTAAGGGGAGTGGCCCAAATCCTTTATTAGTTGGTTATATATTTAATATTTTCTAGATGTGAGATATTTGTATCTCAACACCACGCACCTTTCCTTTTTCACAGCATTCCTACGCGTCTTACCTTATTTGGATGCATGAGGATCAGTTGGCATGTTCATCCTCTCCAAACTTCCCACACTTCACGCCTCTTTTAGGCCCAATTTCTACCAATTGAATGAATCACCCAAATCATCATCCAATCTTTCCGTATTTTTAAAACCTCTTTGCCGATTAAATCAGTCAGCCCAAATCACCATCCAAAATTTCTTTCCATGAGGCCAGTTGCTGGGAGCTTTGCCAATCTATCTGAAAGAAAGGGTTGTTTGATCTCGGCTACCCTCTCCTCAACCGCATCACTGAAAGCTTCGTTAACATCCGACAATAACAAGAAAAATATTTAGAAGGTTTTTTCCTCCATATTATTTGCATTTGAGATGGAGATGGAGCATATAATGGAGTTGACGATAGATCGGAGGCTAAGGAAAGCGCCTCGATTTGGCACGGATGTTGTGCCTTAGGCTCCTAAGGTATTATAAATTTAGTATGGGATTTCTCTGATTTGGTTATATTGCAAGTTTTTATTTTTTTAGATGTGACGGAAACTTAATATTTCATTGTATTAGGAATGAAAAAGATAATTTATTGTGTAGAGCTCCAATGAAAAGCATTTTTTGATGTGGACAAGTATTTGTTCTACCTTATTGTATTTCCTTATTTTTTAATCAGCTTCTGCATTCTTGTGGATGTTACATGAGTGTTGTATTGACAATTGAGAGTTATCTCATCAATAGCAAGCAATTGCCTACAAGTTTGTTTTATTGTAGGCTTGACTGCATTGTTTGTGGCTCTAGAGTTTGTGGTCTTGGCTGCAATTTTTAGTTTTAGAGGTATACATAATTAAAAGCTTATTAAATCTATGTCTTGAAGAACACTTTGAAGGTAGTACCCTAATTCTAATTAACTGAGATTGGAATAATTTGATCATTGCAATTTAGTCTTCTATTGTTTTCATGAACTTTTTGATTTATGATGGATATATTGATTAATTGGTGGTTGCTGTGTTTAATGTCTGTCAAATCTATTGATCTGGCCTTTTTGACTGAAGGAATGGACTTCAAGTCAAATGTGTGTACAATTTCTATGCTTTGGTTTAGATCTATCAAATTTCTAACTCTATTTCAATTTCATTTATACGATGAAGTACAAGGTTGTACCCTTCCCTGGTTAGCTTTTAGCAGTGGTTGAGAGTTTGGGGAAAAGAGAAAGCTTCAAGCCAGAGGAAAAAGAAATAACATTCCATACTAGCTGTGAGGCTTGCCCATTCATTCTTTATCAAAGAGTGGGAAGCTTTGCCAATCTATCTGAAAGAGAGGATTGTTTGAAATTTATGGCTTCTGTTATCTTTTGTGAGTATTTTTATTTTCAAAGTATTTGACAATTTCATGATCTTGATGGCTTATTGTAAGCACGTTTAACTGGATATAATCATGCATCTACATATGTATATGTGACTTTGTGTTTGACCAGTTTTTGTGTGTCTAACTAGGTTCAATCATGAAATTGAAGGCTGTTTTAAGTTTTCTTAAATTTATGGCTTCTATTGTGCAGTTGTTCTCTTAAAGGTTGTTCACCTATCTATATATGTATACATGACTTTGTGTTTGACCAGTTTTTGTGAGTCTGACTAGGTTCAATCATGAAATTGAAGGCTCTTATATGTTTTCTTAAATTTATGGCTTCTGTTGCTGCAATGTTTTCTTAAAGGCTAATCGAGTATCAAGACATTAAAATTTCCCTTCCCAGCCCAGCAAACTCCCAATTCTCGAATTTCAATATTTCCCTAAATATTCAGCAAATCTTTGATTAATTTTTTCTTTTGGTTATTTTCAAAATCGCAATGGATATGAATTGGGCATTTAATTATTTTTACAATTTAGGGAAGCATAGAACAGAAAAAGATGATGGAACATCCAATGTTGCTTCTGGAATGGTTTATACGCCTATTGAAGCCATGGTTCAGCATTGTGTTCAATCTGCGTTTGAGGTAGTCGAAGTCGTCTTTTGCTTTCTTGTCTTATTGCGATTTTCTTCTTATTTAATACAAATTGTTCAATTATTCTTATTGCAAATTTCTATTTTCTACCGTAGTCATCATCGTCTTTGGCTTGGCTCTACCATCTCAATCGAGTTATTAAGGTACTTTAATGGTTCTTTATGCTATAGTTATGGTCTGGGGATTTTACGGCTATATTGATTGTATTCAATATAGTTATCCTTCTCGTTCTGTCGTAGTTATCGATTAGTAATTACTCATGTTTCTATTGTAGTGATATTTCTGGATATATATATATATATATATTATATTATCATTATATTCAAGAAGTTTAATGACTTTTGCATAGTGGATTATGAGCATCACCTATGTTTAAAACAAAATTAATTTAATCATCTTTCTTTTCGAATCAGTCAGAGGAAATTGTTGACTTTAGTTTTTTGTTAGCTTTTGTGCATGTTCCTTTTCGCTGTGGCAATGAGTCTTGGATCAAATTTTTACTGTTTAATAGTATTTGAAGAATTATTATTTTCGTTTTTTTTTTTTTTTTTTGGCAAGATTAAGGCCTTGTTCTATCCAGGATAATTTTTATCCCACACTCTTCTCTCTCCTCTTTTCAACCACATACACACTTTTCAATACAATATTAACCATATATTTTACACGGAATACCTCGCGGATAACTTTTATCCCCAATCAAAAACCCCTTAAGTAGTTCCACTTTCGAATTTGAATATCAGAACTCTTTATGAGTATTTTTATTTTTAAAGCATTTGAAAATTCTTCGTCATGGAGAGAAATGAAATTCAACGGGCAACCGGATAAAACACATTTAATATTCTCTTGATTATTGATTTGTTCATCAATTTTTAGAGCTGGATTATTATTTTAGTGTTGAATATAAGTGCAGGGAATGCATTTGATTTCACAAAATCTTGAAAATGTGTTTCCTTTTCTCAATTTACATCCATGGTCATGTGCAATCTATGTTCTGAACATACTATTTCATTTGAATATCATTTCAAAAGGAACAATTTTTATTATTCATTCTTGAATGCATGACTTTTGCAAATTGACTTGGATGCTATATTTGAGGATTATTATAGTTTTTCATGTCCCTTTTGGGATGACTTTTGCTAATTTTTATATCTGTGGACCTAAGGAACTTGTTTGCTAATTAACCGGCCTAGGAAGGTCATCTTTTGAAATTTCTAATTATTATTACTATGGGCTAGGCTCTGGTGTTCTTTTTTTTCCTTTCTTTTTTTTCCTTTGTCCCTTTTGTGCTGCTAAACTGCTGCTTAGCAGCTGTGTTCCAGCAGGCAGCAGCAGCTGCTTCAAGCACTAGCTGCTTCAAGCAATAGCTTAAGTATTGCTATCCAACAATAGTTGTTGTTGCTTTGAACAAGTAACTGGTAAAAACAGTAGCAAGTGCATCTCCTAATTCTTCAAGGCATATTCGTAATTTGCAAACTCAGTTTAACGTAATCTTGAAATTCTTTGTGCCGTTCAACATGGGTTTCCTATCCGTTCAACATGAGTTTCCTATCCATTTAGAATTTATACTTTTCTGTCTCTTGCCTGGGAGGACCGAGAATGCACGTCAAGCATCTCTATGGTATGGACGTATGGCCTTAGTTTCCTATATCTTTATCACTTGTAGAACAATTCTATGTCTCCTCTATGGTATGGTCTTAGATTCCTTATACGTATTAGCTTTATAACTTTTCACACAATTCTATGTGTCTTTGATCGGAACTAATGTAATCTTATTCTTGATGTAATTTAATTAATTTTTGTTCATTTAATTTTTGTAATGTTGCACAATTCGCTTGGATTTTAAATGTATATTGTGTGCTTGAGTATCCAAAAGAATGCCTGCTTTCGACATCCGTGTAGGGTATTACTGCTTTTGTATCGTCTCGGAACTTTAATTTCCAAGTTGTGAAGCTGTTATAGGAATTATTCTGTCTTGATGAATTTAATTGGTAGAATTGGGATTTTCTAGGGAAGAATTTAAACCGGATGGATTGGGAATGGACATGATCAAACTGCTCTAGGGTCCTTTTCACCATCATCTGCAACTTCAATATTTGGTCCAATTTCATCTTGTAATATAGTTATTTCATGGATTTTTGACAAGATTACAATGCAGGTCATCAGAGAAATATGCTTCTTGCTTCTATAGCAATCTCTTTAGCATTTGCTACTGGCCTTAGCATTATTGAAGCTGTTTCATTTTCCATTGGCTCTAGCTTTTTAATGAATATATGATGGGTATAGTTGTTGTTTGTCATGTTTAGCTAATCGAATGCTTATTTTGTAGAGATTATCTTATACATAATTGTATTCCCATCGAATACATGTGTATCACTATTTTATCAAAGATTTTTTTTTTCTGGTTGTTTTACTCAACCTCGGTATATGACAGGATTGACCAATGCGCATGCTAGCCGAGGAATTTCTTAAATTAATAACCGTTGGCGCTCGACTAATTGTGATAGCACTTATAGCTCAAGGAACTTTCCGCGGAAAACACCTTTGTTTGTGGTTGGCAAGTATTGCAATTTAAATATTTAAAAGTTCGTATCTACAGAACATGGTAGTCTATATAATCTATGCACCTCACATGATTTGCTTGAAACTTGGTGCCCACATTTTCCTCCACAAGTTATAATTGACTTTAATTTATACATCCATTTTTACTCCTATAAGGTCATTACTCTCAATAGTGGTTACCTAAACGTTGATTTTCAGCTCTTATAATCACTTTTTTCAAATTTAACCAATACGTGACTTTGTTTCCACATTCTAAAATAAGAACTTCACATCTAACTTCAACTTTAATTATTCTTATTTCTAGAATTTTGATTCCTTAATCTACATATGGACTTTTATTTTTCCTTTTTGTTTCTATTGAAAAGCCTAATAAAGTGAAAAATACTTTTACCATATTCATTTAAAAAACTAAACTAATATATAAACACATTTTTTGTATGTATAGATTTTTGGGTTATAGTTTAGATAAAAAAAATCTACGATTGAATGGAAAATTTTGCAATGAGACGCGACGAAATGGAAGTAGAGACAATGAGGGAATAGGAAATTAGGATATTAATAAAACTATATTTAATTGTTGCTTAAAGGGTTCGGAAATGAGTCAAACCATTGACGTTTCACAGTTTGGGCAAGGGTTTTAGGTTATTTATTGGGCTCAGTTACGAATCTGTGGATTTTATAATTAATAAAGTGGCAATAACAATTTGAAACTGAAGTCACCGTGTTGTATTTTTCATTGTGCCCACAACACATACTCTCAGGTTGATCATGTATACAAAATTTTAGTGTGTTCGGGTAAAATTCTATTTTGTTAAAAACTAATTCTTTTAGCTGTTAAATAGATGGAGTTGTGTACGGATAATAACGAGTAGTAATATGAGATGTGTAGTTATTGCCGATATTTGACTTTGATCAAATAGTAGGACGTAATCTGTAGATATTAAAAAGTTAACAAACACACGGGCTTAATTAATAAAACTTTCAGGGCAAATTTAAAACAAAAACATAATATCATTGAAATAATATTCCAACTCCACTATTAACTCGACATATCAATACTATCAATGTGGCATGTAGAGTCGACTAAAATACACTCCATGAATAGAACCAATGATATATGAATATGTTGTTATAGTTGCATTTTGTGTTTTATTTAAATCGTGATGTTTCGATTATGTCATCTAAATTATATTTTTATTTTTATTTTAATAGCGTACTAATTTCGTATCAATTTTAATTTCCTTATCTCCTAATGATATTTTTTCCCAGTAAGTAATTTATTTTAGTTAAACATAAGCTAAGTAATTTGTTGTCTTAGTGAACGATATGGTGATAATGATCAGCTTGAATTTTAATCAATCCACATTTAATTTCGACAACATTTTATTCCAAAATTATATCTTTTAAAATATAATTCTAATTTAAACTAAAAGCTTTATTTTTGGATACGTATAGAGGCAATGATTTGATATCCTATATTATTTAATTTCATATTAACCTAATGGTATATTTTGATAATAAGTAAATATATATTTATATCACGTATTTCGTAAATTACGTATTTGATAAAAAATTGGCTATCGACTCAATCAACTATGGGAATCATGTGACTCGATAAGATTTCTGTAGTTGACTCTCACCTATGTTAAATATTTATTTCGGATTTTTTATTTAATTTTTAAAGATCATCGATTAAGTCAACTATTTTGATTATTAATCATATATGTTTCAATGTATTTATCTTATCCCAATTAATTAAAATTTTCTATCAAATCATTCAATATTAAATAGTTAAATTATATCAAATTTTATATTAGATCAAATTTCTAGAATTATATCAAATCATTCAATGTTGTTGCCACCAATTGACGGTGTTAGTTTTCAATTGCCTTTATTGTTGAGGCATTCCGGAGAATTGTAAACTAAATTATGTGAATTTTGGTGAGTTGTTTTTTGGATATTTATAAAACGGAGTTACTCGAGATATAACGGAAACTCTGTCAAAATTTTTATAAAATTCTTTCATTTCTTATATTAGTTATTAAGTTTAATAATTTGGCCAATATTCAATTTTTTTGGGAGCTATTTACATAATATTAACATTTATCAGAATCTGTATTTGTAAAACATTTAGTCTCCCCTGCAACGCAATAGTGAAAAGGTTAGATTAATACAATTCTTAAAACTCCGGTTATTAATAATTATATTTCTAAGATTAATTTAATTGGACACGGTTTTATTGGACAAAAATTAATTAATATCTATATATATATATATATATATATATATATATATAAACAGCATTTTTTCCCTCCAAAACATCATTTTTTTGAAAATTTTAATTAATTTTTAATTCCACATTATTATATTTTCCCTCCCAATGCATTTTTCCTAAAATAGACATTATCTTTACCTTAAATAGACGTTATCCTTTTTAATGATATTCTTTTTATTATATAGATCATCATTATATTCAGCATTAATGTTCTTTTTAATTTAATTATATTTTTTTATTTGTTACCTAACCTAATCTCCAATGCAATTATTTTTGCCAGCAATTAAAGATAATAAATTTAAAAATGACTTGAAAGAATTCAACGAATTGTCTCTGATAAATTATTGAAATAATTGTTCTTTCTTTACACTAAAACATTTCGTCTTCATCTTTTTTCCTCATTTTTTGGCTATGATTAATTTATAAAGCAAATTCATGGATTGATTTTACTTTCTTCAAATTATTAGAATTTTTTGCATTTGTATCATTAATTTTTTTATCCAAACAATTTCTAATACAATTTATTATTTTTTTTTACAATTATATATAATACAATTATTTTTTAGAATAGTCATTTTCTTCTTCTGCTTAAGTTGATCATTAGATTGAAAAGAGGCCAATTATTTTTGTTTATAATTATACGAAATAAATTAAAATATGAATTTAAAGAATTCGATGAATTATCTGCCATAAATCGTTGAGACAATTGTTCCTCTTACCAATAAATTTTTTTCTTTCTCTTTTCTTTTTTTTTTTGGTCGTTACTGTCATTAACTTTTTATACCACTAAACTGACTCCACAAATTTTTTTTTAAATTGCAAAGGTAACTTTGTGGGTTGATTTTACTTTCTTTCCTCAATAGCCAAATCCATGCGTTGGATGACACATTGCTAGCATCTCCATCTAATGAGATATTCCTATACAACAGGGAAGATAATTTACTGATAAATGCTAGAAAAGCACTTAAATAACTCTTCTATTTTATGTATTTGTGTGTTTTATTAGTGTTATATGTTCCGTTTTATGTGTTTTTCCTTTATTGTGGTGTTTAGGGTTACAAAGAATCAAAAGGAGTCAAAACAGATGAAAATCGAATGAAAACGGAAACTCGGGACCAAAAGGCAAGCGAATCAAAGATGGAAGGCCTCCGAAGCAATTTTATGAAAAGTTGTTTTTTTACAATTTTTCTTGTGCTAAAATCGAAGACCATCAAAAGAGGATTCCTACACTCTTTTCGGATCGCAAATCGGAGTTTCCTAGTGAAAGTTATGGCCGTTTGAAGAAAAAGGACTAAAAGCGTCACTTCCAAAACTGTTGGGGACCAAAGTGCAACTTTTCAAAAGTATGGGAACCAAAGTGAAACTTTTCAGAAAGTTGAAGGACCAAAATGCAATTTTGGAAGGACCAAAATGAACAACGTTACACTGTTGGGGGACTTGATGTGCAAATTTCGGGTGACTCGAGTGACTCGAGTCACCGCCGCAAGTGACTCGAGTCACCGCCGCAAGTGACTCGATCAGCGCCGCAAGTGACTCGATCACCGTGCGCGCTGACTCGAGTCACGCCCGAGCATTCTGAGTCACGCCCGCAACCGTCCTTGACATCACCGTTCCGCGTGCGCGCGGACTAGGCAGAATCGCGTGGTGACTCGATCAGCGCGCGCGGTGACTCAAGTCACGCCTGACACCACTGCAGATTTTGACCAGCTGACTCCACCTACCACAAAACGTGTTTTTTGGTATTTTCTTGACTTCTTAGAGATAAAACAACTTAAGCACACCACAATAGACTCATGAAGGAAGACTTTTATTATTTTTTAATATTTTTTGGTGTAATATTTTGCCTATAAATAGAGGCATTTCCAAGCTTGAATCACACAACTTGTAGAGAGAATTAGCTTGTGATTCTCTCCAATTTTCTCCTCAATAAAATTCTCTTCATCATTTGTTCTTAGTTCTAACTTGAAAGCTCTTAGTTTTTCATATTCCGGCGGAAGTAAAAACCTAAATTTAGGTTCGATTAATCAATCGACGATACTTCGGCCGTGAATATGATTAGCGGAGCATTTCTTCACTAATTTCTCTTCTTCTTTTATTTTTCATGTTTGAGAAAGATAATTAATTGCAGAGGTGATACACGGCGTTACGCCGTTATAAGTATTTAACCCGCATATATGAGTAGTTAGACTTCTCTATTTAATTCTTAGCATTATTTACGTGATTTCTATAGTTTGTATATATTACTTGAGATAGTGAAGTATAATCTATCATATAGCAGTGGTGATACCCGCTAATATGAGTAGTTAGACTTCTCTATCTAGTTCGAGGGGGACGTTGTGTTCAATTATCATGTTGTTATCTTTTCTAACTCTTTGCTAACTTTTTATCTATTCCTCTACTTCAATTTGTTGATTTGTTATGCTTTTAAACCCGTTTTGAATTTATGTGATTATTGCATTCACTTTGGCCAATTGAATCAATTAATCTCTAAGTTCAAGTTATGTTCTAGGATTGGAACTTTTGATCTGTAATTGTTACTAGATTCCAATCCACGAGCAAAGCGAATGTCGCATATTTGTTAATAAATCAACTTAGATGTATTAATTCAAGTTTGTGAAATTGATCATCTAATTCAACTCATTCTTCTTGTTCATTTCACACTAGCATTGCATTAAATCCTAAGAACTTGTTTAGGATTATCCAATAGCTAGACGTTAAGTTAAAGAACTCACTTTAATTTAATACACTTAAGGAAGAATTCGTTAATCAGATCGTATTGATTAATTGGAGTTGATAAATTGAAGAAGGGATAGTACACGTTGCATGGGAAAGATAAACACAAGATGTTGACACAACCGAACCCGAGAACTAGATATATTTTCAATTGTTTCATTTTCATCTCTTTTATTTTGTCATTTTATTTTCGAATTTCATCCAACTTCACAAAACTCCGATTAAACACCGTTCCTCTTGGGTTCGACCCTTACTTACCACTTCTACATTAATTTGTAGTTTTGAAACCGAGTAAGGAAATAAAATAAATTTTGGCGTACTACGACAACACGCCCAAGTTTTTGGCGCCGTTGCCGGGGAACGGTTAACAAATTTAGTTGCTTTTATTAATTAATTTTAAAAAAAAAAATTCACTTGTATGCATAATACTCGATCTACTAATCGAATTCTTGAAAGTTTCGATCCGGAAATCGAGAAATTCATTCGAAGAAGAATAAGACAAGCAAAACAAGAACAAGAAATGGCTGATAACAACAATGAAAGAACTCTTAAACAAATGGCAACTCCTGAAGTTACTCAACAACCATTGTGTATAACTTTTCCAACCATAGAAGAAGGTAAAATTTCGAGCTGAAATCTGGTTTGATACATCTTCTACCATCTTTTCATGGACGATCCGGCGAAGATCCGTATCGACACTTGAAGGAGTTTCATGTGGTGTGTGATAGCATGAAACCCCCAGGCATCACTGAAGAGCAAATCAAGCTTAGAGCTTTTCCATTTTCACTAAAAGATGCCGCAACAGATAGGTTATACATTTTACCACCAGGTTCAAACAACATGGAATCAAATGAAGCAACTTTTCCTCGAAAAGTACTTCCCAGCTTCAAAGGCCGCAAATATCAGGAAAGATATCTCTGGAGTACGCCAAAACAATGGAGAAACTCTTTATGAGTATTGGGAGCATTTCAAAAAGCTCATTGCAAGCTGTCCGCATCACCAAATCAGTGAAAACCTCCTAGTGCAATACTTCTATGAAGGCTTATGTCAATCAGACATAAACATGGTTGATGCTGCTAGTGGAGGAGCTCTGATGAACAAAACCCCTGCTGAAGCAAGAACATTGATTTCAAACATGGTTGAGAACACTCAACAATTCAAAGACAGATCGAAAGCGAACATTCAAGAGTAAATGAGGTAAGTAACTCTAATGTTGAAAACCAACTCTCTGAACTAACCTATTTTCTCAAACAAATTTTTGTAGGAAACAATCCACAAGTCAAAGCATGTGGCATATGCACAAACCTAGGACATCCTACAGATGCTTGTCCTGTTCTGCAAGTGGATAACAATGAACAAGTGAATTCAGCAAGCAATTTTCCATTCCCAAGGCAACAGTACAATCCATACTCAAACACCTATAATCCAGGATGGCGAGATCACCCCAATCTGAGTTATGGAACCAACAAACCCCCAGGATTCTTCCCTAACAAACCTCAAGGCCAATTCCAGCAACAAGGGAATTTCCAACCTCAAGGGCAATTTCAACAAAAACCTCAACAATCAGGTATGTCTCTCGAGGATATGGTGAAAACATTAGCAACTAACACTGTGAAATTTCAACAGGATTCCAAATCAAGCATTCAAAATTTGGAAAACCAGATGAGTCAATTGGCAACTGCCATCAATCGACTGGAAGCACAATCTGGAGGGAAGTTACCATCTCAACCTGAGGTAAATCCAAAGAATGTTAGTGCCATAACCTTAAGGAGTGGAAAAGAGATCGAAAACCCTCACAAAGAAGTTCCCACAAATGAAGATAAAGAAGAAAAGCTTGAAAAGGAGGCAAGTTGTAGCGACCCAAACTTTTTATAAGAAAATATTAATTAATGTGTCGCTCAGCCGTTACTCAAAAATAATTTAAAACCTGCGTCGCCCGTCTACAATTAGAGATTAAATTATATATTTGGTTTATTATTAATATTATTATTTTCATTTTATTTTATCTCCTAAATGGTTAAGAATAAATCACCCTAACCCTCATCCAATTACTCTTCTTTTTCCTACAAGAACTAAGCCTCTCAACCTATGTAATTTGAGGATTCTACTAGCCAACAACCTCTCGCTCCCTCGTATACAAAGTAGAACTCGCAGCCACCACCCTCCATTCATCAATTTACATCCATCCTTCATTCCACACTTCAAGAGCAATCGGCACTCACCATCCACCTTCTTCATCTCACAACTCACGGGCCGAAGGAGCCTTAGAGATCAAGTCGCAGTGTGTTCTAGCGTGTAAACTCTTTTCATTTATAGGTATACACACATCATGACCAACCCCCCCATGTCAATGAGAGGAAAAAAGAAAGAAATAGAAACGAAGCTATGGAGACAAATCCAAACCCGAAGTCGACAACCCTCGCTCGTGGAACCAATAGTTACAAAAGAAACGCCAATCACCTTCCCTAACGCCACCGCCATCTCTCGCCACCATCTTCACCGCTCACCACACCACACCACCGCCATCATATTCATGTGTCGACATCCATGGCTTACACCTTCACGCGACGCACGCAAACCGACGAGCATACATACATACGTAGATACCCACGCACACACGAACTCATTCTCGCTATCAAAAATCCCATATTTCAGCCGAGAAAGCCACACCACCACAAACGCCGCATTCTCTACTGCCGGGCTAGCCATTTTCCTTGAACTTTCGCTCAACCCGAGAAGCCGAGAGGGACCGTAAATCAAGTCCTGTAATTCATCCGATGGAAAAGGGAGTTAATTAAGAAATTTTGCACCCTAGTCCCACATTCCTCTAGAAACATTTAAGTTGGTCCATGAGTTTTTTGTTCTATTTAAAACAGCTCCACTGCCAAGTTTCACCCTCTAATCAAGTTTAGTCCTCTAATTTATTTTATTTTCTCCAACATTATTTAGTTTTATTATGCAATTATTTTACTTAACTTTATTTTACTAGTAAGTTTATTTTATTTTAGTTGAATCCTATTATATTACATTATGTTTGGTTTTACTTAATTTATTTTAATGTTCAACCTATTTAATTTAACCTTATTTAGGCTATTATGGAGATTTTAAAGTTTATTTAATTTAACTTTAATTAAATTAAAAATCGTGTTGCTATTTCATTCTATTTTAAGTTAACCCCTGCTTAGTTTATTAAAGGATTATTTAATTTTATTTAACTTTACTTAAATTAAAAATCCCTATTTTATCTTATTCAAGTTATTTATTTATTTTCATTATGTAAAACTAAAATATTTTCCAAATAGAGCCCCAAATTCATTCATTTATTTTACTTAACCTAATATCTAGTACTCAATTAATAAATTTCTTAATTGTAGACGACGACTCGGGATTTAGAGAATTAAAATCACCCACAAGCTCTGGCCAAACTCGGGTTAAGGTAGGTCCTTAAACTTAAAGCTTTATTTTATTCTCTCGCAAGACTTGTTATGATAACCGTCTGTAGTGTACATTGCCTATGTTATTCTCAGTGAATAAAGAATGTAATGGAGCCTTCGGGTTCAACAACGCCATGAAGCCTTCGGCACAAGAATGTCAAGGTGCCTACGCGCAAGAATGTTAAATGTTACGCACGCACTGTTCGCACGAACCCAAGTAATTCACAACCGCATGCATGTACCTACCATATCAATTCAGTTTGACTAACGTGTCCCTATGGGCCTATCGAGTAATTCATTACTCACGCTTTTCCTACTTTTACAAAATTGTACAGATTAGGGGGCACTGAGGAGCAAGCAATGGTGGCAATCTATGAAAGAAACTTTTAAATTTTCCGCTTTATTATTTCATTTTAGCTTACATTTAGATATTGCTTATGGAATCTAGGTTATAACTTTAGTTTTGCAACTCCATTAAATGTTAGGCTTTATTTTGATTTACCATGATTCATTTATTTATTTGATTAACTCGACATTGTTTATCAAGGATTATTTAATAAAGAAAATATCGGTCGAGATGCAAGAGGAATTAGCGTTTTAAATTGTATTAAAATATTCATTTTCCGGCATTTCATTTACATACATGTTATTTAAAGCAAGGTCCAGCGGCCTGAATCTAAGTAGATTCGGGGCGTTACACAAGTCCTAACTCTCATATCATTGCTAAAACAATTCCTCCCCCTTTTCCCTAGTAGATTAGTGAAAACCAACAAAGATGACAAGGAAAAAGAAATTTTGGACATATTTAGGAGAGTAGAAATCAATATTCCATTGTTAGATGCAATCAAACAAATCCCACGCTATGCTAAGTTTTTGAAAGATCTTTGCACTAACAAGAGGAAATTGAAGGGAAATGAAATGATCAAAATAGGAGAAACCGTTTCAGCGGTATTCCAGAAGAAATTGCCTCCAAAATGCAAAGACCCTGGTATGTTCACTGTCCCTTGCACCATAGGCAATCACCACATTGATAAAGCACTTATAGATTTAGGAGCATCCATCAATGTCATGCCTAGATCCTTGTATGCTTCACTAAATCTAGGAAAACTAAAAGAAACTCACGTAATTGTGCAACTAGCTGATCGTACCAATGCATACCCGGATGGAGTGATAGAAGATGTGCTAGTCAAAATAAATGGTTTAGTTTTCCCTGCTGATTTTTACGTGCTTGATATGGCTGATGAACATTCACCACACCTTACACCTATCATATTGGGACGTCCATTTCTTTACACTTCTCGTACTAAAATTGATGCTTATGAGGGTACACTGTCCATGGAATTTGATGAGGAAAAAGCGAACTTTAATATTTTTGATGGTTCATTGTGCCCTAATAATGCTTGTTCTGTCTTTGCAATTAATTCAACTAATCCTTTTGTGCAAGAAATGTGTAAATTAAATTGCAAAGCTAGCATGCCACATAATATTGAGTCAAACCACAATTGCCTCATCTCGAAGAAGGTAGCCATGGAAATTGAGAACCAAAAGTCTGAAGAAGAATTCAAAAAGGACCGCCAAGAAATCAAGACATTCGAAGGAAGCTATCAAAGACAAAATGGAGCTGCAATGGATTTGAGAAACCCTACTTGACAAATGGGAACTGTGTCGAGCTAACGACTTTAAACAAAAGCGCTTCTTGGGAGGCAACCCAAGCATTTTCTCGCATTTTTATTTTTCTTTTGAATTTTCGTGTTTTTGTTTTTATTTCTCAATTTTTTATCTAGCGTACTGAGAAGATAGTATTTTACAACTGCAGAAAGGAGACTCAATTATTTGAGAAGAGACGTGATAGACCATAATTCGGTGATTAGCAGCAATTACGGAAAGAGTGGGGGTTAATTATTGATAACGGACAAATCCGTCAAACGCGTTTTCTTGGATGTCGACTCCAACGTACTCTTTACAGCACACTCTGCATGCACAATTGTCGGTTGAAACACTACCCACTTTGACTATAAATCAGAGATCATTCTCCACTCGAAACCACAACCACAATCTTCATTTTCAGTGAGTACTTCTTTCTAGCAGTGATTAGGTAATTTCTTTCTTCTTCACCGTCTTCTTCTTCCTTCTATTTATTTTGTTTTTCTTATAGTATGGACGTGTGTGATATTTTTGTATATATATGTCTTTTCTTAATATTAATTGATTATGTAATTCAAATTTTCTTATTTTTTTTCCTTCTTCAATATCTTTGAAAATATGGAAGAGTGTGATAATCTACTATGCTTATTGATTTTGATGGTTTTAATCTTATTACTTCAGTGTTTCTTTTTCTTTCGTGTGTTACGTAACTAAAAAAAAATTATAGTCGAGCCAACGACTATAAACAAAGGCGCTACTTAGGAGGCAACCTAAGCACTCTATTTTCTTCTACTTCTCCAAAACACTTGAATTTTCAATGGATAACAAATTTTCCAAAATCCACAAATGTTATTCGTCATTGCCTTTGAATGCTTTGAAAGAGATTTACTATTCTAGAGTAGGACGGTTAAAAATGTTGATGGAAAAGGAAATGCCTGAGGATATCCGTTGGTTGATTGAAGCAAAGGTCCGATTAGGAGGTGAAATGCAAGCTTTAAGTACTAAATATGCACCAGGGTTAGGCAAAAGTAATTTTGCCAAGAAACGAAGAGCAAAAAGAATGAATGTGTGCTATAAATGTGCTAGATGGCCTTATAAATGCACTCGATGGACCTGCAACTCAGGTAACCATTCCATTGGATTTGTGTCCACAAATCGAGAAGATAAAATACATTTCATTAAGGATGGCATGAGTAAGGAGTCTTTGGATGATATCCATCAAACTCTTGAGACGCATCCTAGTGGAATGGTGCAAATCGAACTTCTCAATCTGTGGAGTGAATTTAAAAAGGAACGAGAACGATATAGTCTTGGGAATCTGACTTTAAAAGACCCTGTTTGCCAGTCTATAAGAAAACTAGATGGGAAGCCTATCCCCGACTCATAGAAGGCGTTTAAGCCGTTTCTGGACCTAAAACCAGCGGAAGATGTGAGCCACAATCACAACTACGTGTACATATTGTTATTTTTAATTATTTTTTGTGTTCTTGTGTCAATTTTTAGTGTGCAAAGTTGAAAACCTATGGCGGCTACTACTTCTACCGGAATTGGGAGTTCAAAGAGGAAATTGACAACCATAAGTCTTTTTGGTGGAATCAATATGGGAAAACCGACACTTCTCTCACCAAAGAGTCACAATTTGGAACATTCCTTGGAAATCAAAAGTATAAGCTAGTCTACGGAGGAGGTTGTCGTGGTCGATAGGATGTGCGATTCAACAAGATATGTACGAGGGTCTACGATGGTTGGCGCATCTTGTACCACCTTTAAAACAGGCGTATGGTAAGACCATTGGTTTTGAGGTATATGCTAGATCATTGTTTGAACGCTTAACACTAATGATAATGTATTCGGATGCTTTCATTGCAATAGCAGGGGGTTTTGAAACTCTGGAACAAATCTTTTGCATAATTTCTTGGGCCGAGATGAGACTACACTCTAAACCAATTGGTCTTTTAAACATTGACAACCATTTTGACGGTTTATTGGCATTTCTCGGATTTTTAGCTTATCAAAAGCTGATTTATCCTAATACTTTGAAAATGATTTTTATTACACCATCAATTGAGGAATTATTGGAGAAATTAGAAGCTTATGTACCACAAATGAATGTTGACTTGCCTGTCATCAATTGGTTAGAGGAATTACGCAAAAGGAACAGAGATCCGAATGGATTAGATTTAGAGTTAAGGTTATGAATGTGGAATAGCTAACTTCAGATGGTAGAATACGAAGTTTAACTCTGGAAACACATCTGTGTTACGCTCTGGAATAAACAAAAAAAAAAACAACTTGGATACTGGTTTATGTATCCCGCCCAAAGGCGTTAAACTGGTCTTTTTCAGTAGACCTTAAAGAACTGTATTCTCTTCTATTAACCTTCTTCTTTCAAGTCTTTTGCAGATACCTCAAAGTGCACTGAATTTTCATTTCTTTCTATGGCATCCCCTCTACGTATTGTTGCTCTTCTACAAGTACTCGACTCTTTCTCTATGCCTCTTGATATCAACATTCACATTGTTCGACTTGTTGACAAGTTTGAGCGTGCCTTTTGGAACGTTATCGCTTTTGAGGCAGGGTCATCCCGATCTGCTCGCAAACGACGTGCTAACCGCCTTAAAAGTTGCTTTAAATGTGGAAAGCTATTTGAGGGACCTCATTGTACTTGAAATCAAACTTATTCACAATATAGACATGTTGTTTTCTTCAGGGATGGACCGATTAGGTGCAGGGCCGAAATAAAAGTCTATCAGGAGAAACAGCCAGCTCGAATTCAGTGTGAGAGAGTTTGATAATTTGTTGGAACAACGACAACGTCTGTTGGAAACCAAACTCGATGGCCTAACCATTGAGCAGCAACTTTTTGAGCGTGATCATTAGCACCCATCCGAAGATGTAAAACTACGTCTCATTCATTTGAGAAGTGTCTGAGTTGGACGTTCTGCTCTAAACGTTCTCCCATTTGTTGGTTCTTGTGGGGCTATTCTTTATTGAATGGTAAACATACATATGTGTCATGTGGCGATATGGAGGACCTTTTCATTAAGGTTGGTTGTCAAACTGTTTTGTAGAGTATGCTGATTCAGATAGTTTCCATGCGGATCAGACTTGATGGAATCATATCATTAATTTGATGTGAATACTACTGCAAGATGTTCAAAGGGTTGTCAACTCCCAAAGTCGCTTTGTATATATTTCTCTTCTTCATTGAAAAAAAAAACAAAAAAAAAAAAATTCAGCTGTTGTTTTTCTTGTTCTGTTAATATGTTGATTGCAGGTCTCTTACTCTTGGATTGTTGACCTGTTCCTACGAAGTGCTCCATTGTGCAACCAACATCCCCGATTGACACGACTCATGGCTTACCATAGGGGAGTTTCTATTTCTTCTCTTTTTCATGCTTTCTATATTTCTACATTGGGGACAATGTAGAATTTAAGTGTGGGGGAGTGGCATATTGTGGTCCGCGTGTGATTTTTTTTTATTTGTGTCGACGATTTTGCATGAGATAGCAACTTTTGAATATGATTGAGTTTAATTTGTGTGACTTAGCTGAAACTACAAGATCTCGAAAAAAAATGTGTTCTGTTCTTCTCCAAGCACAGCTGGCAAATTTATCTGAGCACATTTATAGGTAATTTACTATCATTTTCTGGAACACAAATTGAAGGTTGAAAATGTTGATTTTTTCTAACTTTCTAGACCATAGTAAACTAACTTTTTCTTTTCTTTTTTCTATCCATTCGTCCCGCTTCAAAGTAACCTGAAACATCAATTGTTAGCAAGGCGGAGTTATAATCGCATGGTATCTGCTTTTTTTGTGAATGTGTCTTTTATTGTGAGTTTAAAAAGTTTGGAAAAAGCATTGACCTATCTTTGAGAATGAATTTTACTTTTATGTTGAAATAAGGAGAGGGACCACAGGAAAGAGCTACCTACCTCAGAGTGTTAAGCCGTCATCTCGAATGGGTGAAGAAGGCTGCCTCCAATGAAAGGGGTAGTGTGAAAGCTATCTGTGGGGTAAAAGCTGAAAAGAAAATTGCAAAACTCTTCTTCTTCTTCTTCTTCATCAAAAAAAAAAAGAAAAAAAAGAAAATCGCAAGAAATGTGATAGCTACCCAAGTGTGAAGTAAGATAAATAAATTCCCTCAGTGGTTTGAAGTGCTCAATCTAACACTCTTTAAATTGAAGACATATTTGCGATAAAACACCTACCATGCCCTTTTTTTTCTTTGCAGTGCTAACGGTTGATGATTTTTGGTGAACTGAGTAATTTTTAGGATCCATGGGAATAATTGTAAAATAAGAGTGGGATCACGAGAGATGAAAGGAAATATTTGACCATTTCGGGTCAGGATTTGGATAGAACATCGTAAGCTTTCATTTGGTTCCAGTTAGTGATGGGATGATAACCTTAGTTGCACACACTCACAAGCCATTGTGTATTTGAGAAGAAGTGAAATTTTCATGGTTCGGGAGAATGTTTATTAAGCAAGTCACTATCTATAGTTGGATTTCAATGTTTAAAGTTGTTTATCTCATGTAAAATCAGTGTGTTGTTTGGTATCATATGGGTTGTTGTTCGAGGGCGAACAACAGTCTAAGTGTGCGGGAGTTTGATAAGTGCTAGAAAAGCACTTAAATAACTCTTCTATTTTATGTATTTGTGTGTTTTATTAGTGTTATATGTTCCGTTTTATGTGTTTTTCCTTTATTGTGGTGTTTAGGGTTACAAAGAATCAAAAGGAGTAAAAACGGATGAAAATCAAATGAAAACGGAAACTCGGGACCAAAAGGCAAGCGAATCAAAGATGGAAGGCCTCCGATGCAATTTTATGAAAAGTTTCTTTTTTACAATTTTTCTTGTGCTAAAGTCGAAGACCATCAAAAGAGGATTCCTACACTCTTTTCGGATCGAAAATCGGAGTTTCCTAGTGAAAGTTATGGCCGTTTGAAGAAAAAGGACTAAAAGCGTCACTTCCAAAACTGTTGGGGACCAAAGTGCAACTTTTCAAAAGTATGGGAACCAAAGTGAAACTTTTCAGAAAGTTGAAGGACCAAAATGCAATTTTGGAAGGACCAAAATGAACAACGTTACACAATTGAGGGACTTGATGTGCAAATTTCGGGTGACTCGAGTGACTCGAGTCACCGCCGCAAGTGACTCGATCACCATGCGCGCTGACTCGAGTCACGCCCGAGCATTCTGAGTCACGCGAGCCGCCCTCGACATCACCGTTCGCGCTACGACTAGGCGTAATCGCATGACTCGATCACACAGCAGTGACTCGAGTCACGCCTGACACCACTGCACATTTTGACCAGCTGACTTCACCTACCATAAAACGTGTTTTTTGGTATTTTCTTGACTTCTTAGAGATAAAACAACTTGAGCACACCACAATAGACTCATGAAGGAAGACTTTTATGATTTTTTAATATTTTTGGGTGTAATATTTTGCCTATAAATAGAGGCATTTCCAAGCTTGAATCACACAACTTGTAGAGAGAATTAGCTTGTGATTCTCTCCAATTTTCTCCTCAATAAAATTCTCTTCATCATTTGTTCTTAGTTCTAGCTTGAAAGCTCTTAGTTTTTCATATTCCGACGGAAGTAAAAACCTAAATTTAGGTTCGATTAATCAATCGACGATACTTCGGCCGTGAATATGATTAGCGGAGCATTTCATCACTAATTTCTCTTCTTCTTTTATTTTTCATGTTTGAGAAAGATAATTTCTCATATATTGCAGAGGTGATACATGGCGTTACGCCGTTATAAGTATTTAACCCGCATATATGAGTAGTTAGACTTCTCTATTTAATTCTTAGCATTATTTACGTGATTTCTATAGTTTGTATATATTACTTGAGATAGTGAAGTATAATTTATCATATAGCAGTGGTGATACCCGCTAATATAAGTAGTTAGACTTCTCTATCTAGTTCGAGGGGGACGTTGTGTTCAATTATCATGTTGTTATCTTTTCTAACTCTTTGCTGACGTTTTATCTATTCCTCTACTTCAATTTGTTGATTTGTTATGCTTTTAAACCCGTTTTGAATTTATGTGATTATTGCATTCACTTTGGCCAATTGAATCAATTAATCTTTAAGTTCAAGTTATGTGCTAGGATTGGAACTTTTGATCCGTAATTGTCACTAGATTCCAATCCACAGTAGCAAACGAATGTCGTGCATATTTGTTAATAAATCAACTTAGATGTATTAATTCAAGTTTGTGAAATTGATCATCTAATTCAACTCATTCTTCTTGTTCATTTCACTCTAGCATTGCATTAAATCCTAAGAACTTGTTTAGGATTATCCAATAGTTAGACGTTAAGTTAAAGAACTCACTTTAATTTAATACACTTAAGGAAGAATTCGTTAATCAGATCGTATTGATTAATTGGAGTTGATAAATTGAAGAAGGGATAGTACACGTTGCATGGGAAAGATAAACACAAGATGTTGACACAACCGAACCCGAGAACTAGATATATCTTCAATTGTTTCATTTTCATCTCTTTTATTTTGTCATTTTATTTTCGAATTTCATCCAACTTCACAAAACCCCAATTTCTAGATTAATTGATAAGAACAACTAGATTAAACACCGTTCCTCTTGGGTTCGACCCTTACTTACCACTTCTACATTAATTTGTAGTTTTGAAACCGAGTAAGGAAATAAAATAAATTTTGGCGTACTGCGACAACACGCCCATTTACATCCATTTGATTTACATTCTTTTGAATCATTTACAGTGAACAAACATGTTTACTTTTCTGCATTGATAAATTTTTTATTATGATTTTTTAAATATCATTGGGATGAGTCGACATATTATTTCTAAATATAAGTTTAGGTTCTTATATTAGGTATGCTGCATGTGATGCATTGCTAATTTTCAATTTGCTAAAATCAAGTGCTTTGTTTAGAATTTAAAAAATTACGTTTTCTCAAAACATGATTTTAAAGATGATTATTATTATTATTATTATTGGGATGAGTCGACATATTATTTCTAAATATAAGTCTAAGTTCTTATATTAGGTATACTTCATGTGATGCATAGCTAATTTTTTTCCATTGAATTTTTTATTTTCTCAGGCCGTTTGATGGTTTTAGTTGACATTTCGATTAATGGTTTGTTTAAAAAATTTTTAAATATATGTATGTAAATAATAAATTATTTATTCAATAATAATAGTAATAATAATAATAATAATAATAATAATAATAATAATAATAATAATAATAATAATCATCTTTAAAATCATGTTTTTGGAAACGTGATTTTTTAAATTCTAAAAAAAGCACTTGATTTTAGCAAATTGAAAAGTAAATGTACATTTTTCCAGAATTTCCCTTTTTTATAATTTACATAATTTACTACAAAATAACTCTTTTTACGATTGAATTTTTTTTATATTTGTCTAGGTAGGACTTGATCATCAAAGCAAAGAATGTGAGGAATCTCAGGGGTTGAAATACTAACCTCATTCCTACCCCGTTGGTCCGCATTTCTGGGGAATCTCAAGGGTTGAAATTTTTATAAAAAATAGTACATTAAGATGTGCGCATATGTTCCATGTGTGAACATACTCTATAGTTTATGCTTTAAAAAAAATAGAAAAACTTATTTTATTGCTTAACCAATAAAATAAGAATATTGGATTTCTAAAATATTTTTCTACACAAATATAAACTAATTTTTTATTCATGTAAATTAATTAATATATATTAAAAATTAGTTAGCATAATACCTTAATTTAAAAAAACTAAAATATCTTCTTAATTTAGTTTTCATATTAATTGCTATTGCTAATATTTTTGACAAAAATCTTGTGTAAAAGGAATTTATCCTTCTTACTCTTCAGCTTAAATCCTTTTATAGAAAAAAAAGCAGAAGAAATAAAATTTTTATAGCATTTATATGCAATACCTGGAATCGATTATTGAATAATTCACTAAGATAAGATAATTTACTAAAAGCACAAAAAAATCCAATTAAAAAAGACAAGTAATTATATTCCGATTACATTATCCAAGTCATATTTATGAGTTTGATTTTTATAGCATATTACTTTCATATCAATTTGAATTCCTTATCTTCTAATAATACTTTTCTAAATAAATAGTTTAGTTTAATTAAAAATAAGTTTATCCATTTATTGTATTAGTCAACTGTATGGTGATAATTATTGGCTTGAATTTAATCAATCTATATTTAATTTTGATAATATTTACTTCCAAAATTATATTTTTAAAATACAATCCTTATTTTAACTAAAAAGTTTGTTTCCAGATATATATAGATTGAATGATTCTATCTCCTATATTATTTAGTTTCATATTAACTTAAAAGTCTAATTTTAGTGATAAATATGTAAATATCGAAATTGCATATTTTTCAATAATGATTTAATAAGTAGAAAAGTAAATATCTAAATTACGTATTTTGTAAATTATATATTTAATAAATAATTGGCTATTGACTCTATTAACGATTGAAATTATGGGACTCAATCAGAAATTTTTAATTGGCTCTCGACTATGGTAAATATTTTTATTTATAATTCTATCTTTTAAATAAATATGGAGAATTCTGACTACCTTAAATTATTTATTTTATACTGATTTTTGTTAGTTTATATTTTTTTTATTTTTTAAAATCATTGATCAAGTTGTTTGTTTTAATTTTTAATTACATATATTTCAATTTATTTGTTTTATCCTAAATAATTTAAATTTGATATCAAATCATTCAATATTTGTTCAAGAAAATGTAAAATCTCAAAGATTTTTTTATCAATCACATTAAAAATCTTATAGAATTTAAATTATTTAAAGTAAAAATCAAAATTTATGAGTTTAAAAAAATATTAATATACCAAATATATTAAATTGCTGAGTTTACACCGAATATGTTTTCCGTGTTTAGTATGTTTAGAAAATATTTGTAAAATAAATTAGATGTCATTATCACATATATTAAAAAAATACAAATAAAAGCTTCTGGTTCAACAATTTAATCATGATGGGTAGTGGAAGGGATGTGAATTTTCGAGCGGGGCATGACGGGCAATGGGAATCCCATCCAATTGCAATCCTTATATTATACTCGCTCGCCTTCGATTAAATGAGGATGGGAGTGGTGTCGATGATAAATGTTTCTTAGCAGAACAGAAACAGGATGTTGGAGTATGTTACACTATACCCATTATATTGTTATTTTTGTATATTAATTATATTTCACAATCAAATATTAAAAATCATTGTTTATATATTCATTGTCAAACTATATGTTGCAGTCTCCAAAGCGACAAATAGGTAGGGTTTGAAGCTTGTGCCCTATTATGATGATGGTCATCCAACCAACACTACTACGAATGTGGTGTATAAATAAATTTTCAATAATGTGTAGTCTAACACTTATTAATCATGTGATATACGTTATTTACTTTATTAACTTTTTCAAACCCTCTATGTCATCTACGTTGGGCGTGTTGTCGCAGTACGCCAAAATTTATTTTTTTCCTTACTCGGTTTCAAAACTACAAATTAATGTAGAAGTGGTAAGTAAGGGTCGAACCCAAGAGGAACGGTGTTTAATCTAGTTGTTCTTATCAATTAATCTAGAAATGGGGGTTTTGTGAAGTTGAATAAAATTCGAAAATAAAATGACAAAATAAAAGAGATGAAAATGAAACAATTGAAGATATATCTAGTTCTCGGGTTCGGTTGTGTCAACATCTTGTGTTTATCTTTCCCATGCAACGTGTACTATCCCTTCTCCAATTTATCAACTCTCAATTAACCAAGAAGCTCTGATTAACGAATTCTTCCTTAAGTGTATTAAATTAAAGTGAGTTCTTTAACTTAACATCTAGCTATTGGATAATCCTAAATAAGTTCTTAGGATTTAATGCAATGCTAGTGTGAAATGAACAAGAAGAATGAGTTGAATTAGATGATCAATTTCACAAACTTGAATTAATACATCTAAGTTGATTTATTAACAAATATGCACGACATTCGTTTGCTACTGTGGATTGGAATCTAGTGACAATTACGGATCAAAAGTTCCAATCCTAGCACATAACTTGAACTTAAAGATTAATTGATTCAATTGGCCAAAGTGAATGCAATAATCACATAAATTCAAAACGGGTTTAAAAGCATAACAAATCAACAAATTGAAGTAGAGGAATAGATAAAGCGTTAGCAAAGAGTTAGAAAAGATAACAACATGATAATTGAACACAACGTCCCTCGAACTAGATAGGAAGTCTAACTACTCATATTAGCGGGTATCACTCTTTGCTATATGATAGATTATACTTCACTATCTCAAGTAATATATACAAACTATAGAAATCACGTAAATAATGCTAAGAATTAAATAGAGAAATCTAACTACTCATATATGCGGGTTAAATACTTATAACGGCGTAACGCCGTGTATCTCCTCTGCAATATATGAGAAATTATCTTTCTCAAACATGAAAAATAAAAGAAGAAGAGAAATTAGTGAAGAAATACTCCGTTAATCATATTCACGGCCGAAGTATCGTCGATTGATTTTTCGAACCTATATTTAGGTTCTTACTTCCGCTGGAATATGAAAAACTAAGAGCTTTCAAGCTACAACTAAGAACAAATGATGAAGAGAAATTTATTGAGGAGAAAGTTGGAGAGAATCACAAGCTAATTCTCTCTACAAGTTGTGTGATTCAAGTTTGGAAATGCCTCTATTTATAGGCAAAATATTACACCAAAAAATATTAAAAAATCATAAAAGTCTTCCTTCATGAGTCTATTGTGGTGTGCTCAGATTGTTTTATCTCTAAGAAGTCAAGAAAATACCAAAAAACACGTTTTATGGTAGGTGGAGTCCGCTGGTCAAAATCTGCAGCGGTGTCAGGTAGCTTCTCAGAATCGCGGCGCGACTCGAGTCACTGCATGTGCCGACTCAGTCGCTGTGCAGAACGGGACGATCCTCGGGCCAGCGTCTTGAGCGGATGCGGGACATGGCCGAGGGTGACTCGGCCAGGTTGCGGCGTGGAGCGAGGCATGGCCGAGGGTATCTCGGACGATTCTTGGCGGTGACTCAGTGACTCGAGTCACCCGAAAATTGCACATCAAGTCCCTCAACTGTTGAATGGAATTCATTTTGGTCCCTGAAAAATTGCATTTTGGTCCTTCAACGTTTTGAAAAGTTTCACTTTGGTCCCTGAACTTTTGAAAAGTTGCACTTTGGTCCCCAACAGTTTGGGCTTTGACGCTTTTAGTCCTTCTCTTCAAACGGCCATAACTTTCACTAGGAAACTCCGATTTGCGATCCGAAAAGAGTGTAGGAATCATCTTTTGATGTTCTTCGACTTTAGCACAAGAAAAATTGTAAAAACAACTTTTCATAAAATTACTTCGGAGGTCCTCCATCTTTGATTCGCTTGCCTTTTTGGTCCCGAGTTTCCATTTTCACTTTATTTTCATCCATTTTGACTCCTTTTGATTCTTTGTGACCCTAAACACCACAATAAAGGAAAAACACATAAAACGGAACATATAATACTAATAAAACACACAAACACGTAAAATAGAAGAGTTATTTAAGTGCTTTTCTAGCACTTATCAAACTCCCCCACACTTAGACTGTTGTTCGCCCTCGAACAACAACCATACGACACAAAACAACACAGTGATTTTACATGAGATAAACAACTTTAAACATTGAAATCCAACTACAGATAGTGACTTGGTTAATAAACATTCTCCCGAACCATGAAAATTTCACTTCTTCTCAAATACACAATGGCTTGTGAGTGTGTGCATTTAAGGTTATCATCCCATCACTAACTGGAACCAAATGAAAGCTTACGATGTTCTATCCAAATCCTGACCCGAAGTGGTCAAATATTTCATTTCATCTCTCGTGATCCCACTCTTATTTTACAATGATTCCCATGGATCCTAAAAATTACTCAGTTCACCAAAAATCATCAAGTGTTAGCACTGCAAAGAAAAAAAAGGGCATGGCAGGTATTTTATCGCAAATATGTCTTCAAATTAAAGAGTGTTTAGATTTGGACACTTCAAACCACTGAGGGAATTTATTTATCTAACTTCACACTTGGGTAGCTATCACATTTCTTGTTTTTTTTTTTTTTTTCTTGTTTTTTTTTTTTTTTTTGATGAAGAAGAAGAGTTTTGCAATTTTATTTTCAGCTTTTACCCCACAGGTAGCTTTCACACTACCCCTTTCATTGGAGGCAGCCTTCTTCACCCATTCGAGGTGACGGCTTCACACTCTGAAGTAGGTAGCTCTTTCCTGTGGTCCCTCTCCTTATTTCGAATATAAAAGTAAAATTCATTCTCAGCATAGGTCAGTGCTTTTTCCAAACTTTTTAAACTCTGTCAATAAAAGACACATTCACAAAAAACAGATACCATGCGATTATAACTCCGCCTTACTAACAATTGATGTTTCCAGGTTACTTTGAGCAGGACGAATGGATAGAAAAAAGAAAAGAAAAAAAAGTTAGTTTACTATGGTCTAGAAAGTTAGAAAAAAAAATCAACATTTTCAACCTTCAATTTGTGTTCCAGAGAATGATAGTAAATTACGTTATAAACGTGCTCAGGTAATTTAGCCAGCTATGCATAGAGAAGAACAGAACACAACAAATTGATTTTTTTTTTCGGGATCCTGCAGTTTTAGCTAAATCATGCAAATTAAGCTCAATCATATTCAAAAGTTGTTATCTCATGCAAAATTGTAGACACAAAAAAAAAATCACAAGCAGATCACAATATGTCACTCCCCCACACTTAAATTCTACATTGTCCCCAATGTAGAAATATAAATACCATGTAAAAGAGAAGAGATGGAAACTCCCCTATGGTAAGCCATGAGTCGTGCCGAGTGGGGATGGTGGTTGCACAATGTAGCGCTTAGTGAACAGTCAACAATCCATTAGTAACACTGCAATCAACATATTCTGAGAACAAGAAAAACAACTTTGAATTTTTTTATTTTTTTATTTTTATTTTTATTTTTATTTTTGTTTTTTTTTTTTTTGCAGAAGAGAAATATATACAAAGCGACTTTGGGAGTTGACAACCCTCTAAACATCTTGCAGTAGTATTCACATCAAATTAATGATATGATTCCATCAAGTCTGATCCGCATGGAAACTATCTGAATCAGCATACTCTCTACAAAACAGTTTGACAACCAACCTTAATGAAAAGGTCCTCCATATCGCCACATGACACATAGGTATGTTTACCATTCAATAAAGAAACGGCCCCACAAGAACCAACAAATGGGAGAACGTTTAGAGCGAGCGTCCAACTGGACACTTCTCAAATGAATGAGACGTAGTTTTACATCTTCGGATGTGTGCTAATGATCACGCTCAAAAAGTTGCTACTCAATGGTTAGGCCATCGAGTTTGGTTTCCAACAGACGTTGTCGTTGTTCCAACAAATTATCAAACTCTCTCACCGATTAAATGTGTTTCTCCTGATAGACTTTTCGGCCCTGCACCTAATCGGTCCATCCGTGAAGAAAACAACATGTCTATATTGTGAATAAGTTTGATTTCGAGTACAATGAGGTCCCTCTAATAGTTTTCCACATTTAAAGCAACTTTTAAGGCGCTTAGCACGTCGTTTGCTAGCAGATCGGGATGACCCTGCCCCAAAAGCGATAACGTTCCAAAGGGCACGCTCATACTTGTCAACAAGTCGAACAATGTGAATCTTGATATCAAGAGGCATAGAGAAAGAGTCGAGTACTTGTAGAAGAGCAACAATACGTAGAGGGGATGCCATAGAAAGAAATGAAAATTCAGTGCACTTTGAGGTATCTGCAAAAGACTTGAAAGAAGAAGGTTAATAGAAGAGAATACAGTTCTTTAAGGTCTACTGAAAAAGACCAGTTTAACGCCTTTGGGCGGGATACATAAACCAGTATCCAAGGTGTTTTTTTTTCTTTTTTTTTTTTTTTGTTTATTCCAGAGCGTAACACAGATGTGTTTCCAGAGTTAAACTCCGTATTCTACCATCTGAAGTTAGCTATTCCACATTCATAATCTTAACTCTAAATCCAATCCATTCGGATCTCTGTTCCTTTTGCTTAATTCCTCTAGCCAATTGATGACAGGCACTTCTATATGCATTTGTGGTACATAAGATTCTAATTTCTCCAATAATTCCTCAATTGATGGTGTAATAAAAATCATTTTCAAAGTATTAGGAGAAATCAGCTTTTGATGAGTTAGAAATCCGAGAAATGCCAATAAACCGTCAAAATGGTTGTCAATGTTTAAAAGACCAATTGGTTTAGAGTGTAGTCTCATCTCGGCCCAAGAAATTATGCAAAAGATTTGTTCCAGAGTTTCGAAACCCCCTGGTATTGCAATGAAAGTATCCGAATACATTATCATTAGTGTTAAGCATTCAAACAATGATCTAGCATGTACCTCAAAACCAATGGTTTTACCATACGCCTGTTTTAAAGGTGGTACGAGAACGCTAACCATCAGAGACCCTCGTACATATCTTTGACCGAATCGCACATCCTATCGACCACGACAACCTCCTCAGTAGACTAGCTTATACTTTTGATTTCCAAGGAATGTTCTAGCTGTGACTACTGGTGAGAGAAGTGTCGGTTTTCCCATATTGATTCCACCGAAAAGACTTATGGTTGTCAATTTCCTCTTTGAACTCCCAGTTCCGGTAGAAGTAGTAGCCGCCATAGGTTGTCAACTTTGCACACTAAAAACTGACATAAGAACACAAAAAAAACAATTAAAAATAACAATATGTACACGTAGTTGTGATTGTGGCTCACATCTTCCTCTGGTTTTACGTCCGAAGCGGCTTAAACGCCTTCTATGAGTGGGGATAGGCTTCCCATCCGGTTTTCTTATAGGCGGCAAATAGGGTCTTTAAAGTCGATTCCCAAGACTATATCGTTCTCGTTCCTTTTTAAATTCACTCCACAGATTGAGAAGTTCGATTTACACCATTCCACTAGGATGCGTCTCAAGAGTTTAATGGATATCATCCAAAGACTCCTTACTCATGCCATCCTTAATGAAACATATTTTATCTTCTCGATTTGTGGACACAAATCCAATGGAACAGTTAGAGTTGAGTCCATCGAGTGCATTTATAAGGCCATCTAGCACATTTATAGCACACATTCATTCTTTTTGCTCTTCGTTTCTTGGAAAAATTACTTTTGCCTAACCCTGGTGCATATTTAGTACTTAAAGCTGGCATTTCACCTCCTAATCGGACCTTTGCTTCAATCAACCAACGAATGTCCTCAGGCATTTCCTTTTCCATCAACATTTTTAACCGTCCCATTCTAGAATAGTAAATCTCTTTCAAAGCATTCAAAGGCAGTGACGGATAATACTTGTGGATTTTGGAAAATTTGTTATCCATTGAAAATTCAAGTATTTGAGAGAAGTAGAAGAAAAGAGAGTGCTTAGGTTGCCTCCTAAGTAGCGCCTTTGTTTATAGTCGTTGGCTCGACTAAAAATTTTTTTTTTTTTTTTTTTAGTTACGTAACACACGAAAGAAAAAGAAACACTGAAGTAATAAGATTAAAACCATCAAAATCAATAAGCATAGTAGATTATCACACTCTTCCATATTTTCAAAGATACTGAAGAAGGAAAAAAAATAAGAAAATTTGAATTACATAATCAATTAATATTAAGAAAAGACATATATATACAAAAATATCACACACGTCCATACTATAAAAAAACAAATAAGAAGAAGAAGAAAGGAAGAACAAGAGAAAAAATCAAGAGGAAGAAGAAAAATTACCTAATCACTGCTAGAAAGAGGTACTCACAGAAAATGAAGATTGTGGTTGTGGTTTCGAGTGGAGAATGATCTCGATTTATAGTCAAAATGGGCCTTTGTTTCAACCGACAATCGTGCATGCAGTGTCTTTGTAAAAGAGTACGTTGGAGTGGGCATCCGAGAAAACGCGTTTGATGGATTTGTCCGTTATCAATAATTAACCCCCACTTTTTCCGTAATTGCTGCTAATCACCGAATTATGGGCTATCACGTCTCTTCTCAAATAATTGAGTCTCTTTTCTGCAGTTGTAAAATACTATCTTTCTCAGTACGCTAGATAAAAAATTGAGAAATAAAAACAAAAACACGAAAATTTAAAAGAAAAATAAAAATGCGAGAAAATGCTTGGGTTGCCTCCCAAGAAGCGCTTTTGTTTATAGTCGTTAGCTCGACACAGTTCCCATTTGTCAAGTAGGATTCTTCAAATCCATTGCAGCTCCACTTTGTCTTCGATGGCTTCTCCGAGTGTCTTGATTTCTTAACAGTCCTTCTTGAATTCTTCTCCAATTTTTTTTGGTCTCATTTCTTTCCATGGCTTCCTTCTTCGAGATGAGGTAATTGTGCTTTGGCTCAATCTTATGTGGCATGCTAGCTTTGCAATTCAATTTACACATTTCTTTCACAAAAGGATTAGTCGAATTAATTGCAAAGACAGAACAAGTCTTATTAGGGCACAATGAGCCATCAAAAATATTAAAGTTCGCTTTTTTCTCATCAAATTCCATGGACAGTGTACCCTCATAGACATCAATTTTAGTGCGAGAAGTGTAAAGAAATGGACGTCCCAATATGATAGGTGTAGGGTGAGGTGAATGTTCATCAGCCATATCAAGCACGTAAAAATCAGCAGGGAAAACTAAACCATTTATTTTGACTAGCACATCTTCTATCACTCCATCCGGGTATGCATTGGTACGATCAGCTAGTTGCACAATTACGTGAGTTTCTTTTAGTTTTCCTAGATTTAGTGAAGCATACAAGGATCTAGGCATGACATTTATGGATGCTCCTAAATCTATAAGTACTTTATCAATATGGTGATTGCCTATGGTGCATGGGACAGTGAACATACTAGGGTCTTTGCATTTTGGAGGCAACTATTACGGAATACCAATAAAGCGGTTTCTCCCATTTTGATCATTTCATTTCCCTTCAATTTCCTCTTGTTAGTGCAAAGATCTTTCAAAAACTTAGCATAGCGTGGGATTTGTTTGATTGCATCTAACAATGGAATGTTGATTTCTACTCTCCTAAATGTGTCCAAAATTTCTTTTTCCTTGTCATCTTTGTTGGTTTTAGCTAATCTACTAGGAAAAGGGGAGGAATTGTTTTAGCAATGATATGAGAGTTAGGACTTGCCTCCTTTTCAAGCTTTTCTTCTTTATCTTCATGTGTGGGAACTTCTTTGTGAGGGTTTTAGATCTCTTTTCCACTCCTTAAGGTTATGGCACTAACATTCTTTGGATTTACCTCAGGTTGAGATGGTAACTTTCCTCCAGATTGTGCTTCCAGTAGATTGATGGCAGTTGCCAATTGACTCATCTGGTTTTCCAAGTTTTGAATGCTTGATTTGGAATCTGTTGAAATTTCACTGTGTTAGTTGCTAATGTTTTCACCATATCCTCAAGAGACATACACGATTGTTGAGGTTTTGTTGAAATTGCCCTTGAGGTTGGAAATTCCCTTGTTCTTTGGAATTGGCCTTGAGGTTTGTTAGGGAAGAATCCTGGGGCTTGTTGTTTCCATAGCTCAGTTAGGGGTGGTCTCGCCATCCTGGATTATAGGTGTTTGAGTACGGATTGTATTCTTGTCTTGGGAATGGGAAATTATTTCTGAGTTCACTTGTTCGTTGTTATCCACTTGTAGAACAGGACAAGCATCTGTAGGATGTCCTAGATTTGTACATATGCCACATGCTTTGACTTGCGGATTGTTTCCTACAACAATTTGTTTGAGAAGATAGGTTAGTTCAGAGAGTTGGTTTTCAACATTGGAGTTACTTACCTCATTTACTCTTGAATGTTCGTTTCGTCATCTTGAGCTTGAGTGTTCTCGGCCATGTTTGAAATCAATGTTCTTGCTTGTGAGGGTTTTGTTCATCGAGCTCCTCCACTAGCAGCATCAACCATGTTTGTGCTGATTGACATAAGCCTTCATAGAAGTATTGCACTAGGAGGTTTTCTTGATTTGGTGATGCGGGCAGCTTGCAATGAGCTTTTGAAACGCTCCCAATACTCATAAAGAGTTTCTCCATTGTTTTGGCGTACTCGGAGATATCTTTCACGATATTTGCGGTCTTTGAAGTGGGAAATACTTTTCGAGGAAAAGTTGCTTCATTTGATTCCATGTTGTGGTGAACCTGGTGGTAAAGTGTATAACCAACTGTGGCGGCATCTTTTAGTGAAAATGGAAAAGCTACGAGCTTGATTTGCTCTTCAGTGATGCCTGGGGGTTTCATGCTATCACACACCACATGAAACTCCTTCAAGTGTCGATATGGATCTTCGCCGGATCGTCCATGAAAAGAAGGTAGAAGATGTATCAATCCAGATTTTAGCTCGAAAGTTTTACCTTCTTCTACGGTTGGAAAGGTGATACACAAAGGTTGTTGAGTAACTTCGGGAGTTGTCAGTTGTTTGAGAGTTCTTTCATTATTGTTTTCTGCCATTTCTCGTTCGGTTTGTTTTGCTTGTCTTATTCTTCTTCGAATGGATTTCTCGATTTCCGGATCGAAACTTTTAAGAATTCGATTAGTAGATCGAGTATTATGCATACAAGTGAAATTTTTTTTAAAAAAAAATTAATTAATAAAAGCAACTAAATTTGTTAACCGTTCCCCGGCAACGGCGCCAAAAACTTGGGCGTGTTGTCGCAGTACGCCAAAATTTATTTTTTTCCTTACTCGGTTTCAAAACTACAAATTAATGTAGAAGTGGTAAGTAAGGGTCGAACCCAAGAGGAACGGTGTTTAATCTAGTTGTTCTTATCAATTAATCTAGAAATGGGGGTTTTGTGAAGTTGAATAAAATTCGAAAATAAAATGACAAAATAAAAGAGATGAAAATGAAACAATTGAAGATATATCTAGTTCTCGGGTTCGGTTGTGTCAACATCTTGTGTTTATCTTTCCCATGCAACGTGTACTATCCCTTCTCCAATTTATCAACTCTCAATTAACCAAGAAGCTCTGATTAACGAATTCTTCCTTAAGTGTATTAAATTAAAGTGACTTCTTTAACTTAACATCTAGCTATTGGATAATCCTAAACAAGTTCTTAGGATTTAATGCAATGCTAGTGTGAAATGAACAAGAAGAATGAGTTGAATTAGATGATCAATTTCACAAACTTGAATTAATACATCTTAGTTGATTTATTAACAAATATGCACGACATTCGTTTGCTACTGTGGATTGGAATCTAGTGACAATTACGGATCAAAAGTTCCAATCCTAGCACATAACTTGAACTTAAAGATTAATTGATTCAATTGGCCAAAGTGAATGCAATAATCACATAAATTCAAAACGGGTTTAAAAGCATAACAAATCAACAAATTGAAGTAGAGGAATAGATAAAGCGTTAGCAAAGAGTTAGAAAAGATAACAACATGATAATTGAACACAACGTCCCCTCGAACTAGATAGAGAAGTCTAACTACTCATATTAGCGGGTATCACCACTGCTATATGATAGATTATACTTCACTATCTCAAGTAATATATACAAACTATAGAAATCACGTAAATAATGCTAAGAATTAAATAGAGAAATCTAACTACTCATATATGCGGGTTAAATACTTATAGCAGTAACTTGTAGTGTATCACCTCTGCAATATATGAGAAATTATCTTTCTCAAACATGAAAAATAAAAGAAGAAGAGAAATTAGTGAAGAAATACTCAGTTAATCATATTCACGGTCAAGTATCGTCGATTGATTTTTCGAACCTATATTTAGGTTCTTACTTCCGCCCGAATATGAAAAACTAAGAGCTTTCAAGCTACAACTAAGAACAAATGATGAAGAGAAATTTATTGAGGAGAAAGTTGGAGAGAATCACAAGCTAATTCTCTCTACAAGTTGTGTGATTCAAGTTTGGAAATGCCTCTATTTATAGGCAAAATATTACACCAAAAATATTAAAAATCATAAAAGTCTTCCTTCATGAGTCTATTGTGGTGTGCTCAGATTGTTTTATCTCTAAGAAGTCAAGAAAATACCAAAAACACGTTTTATGGTAGGTGGAGTCCATTGGTCAAAATCTGCGGCGGTGTCGGGTAGCTTCTCGGCGAGAATCGTAGCGACTCGAGTCACGTGGCGTTGACTCAGTCAGCCTTGAGAGCGGGGCGATCCTCGGACGCGTCTTGAGCGGATCTGGGACATGGCCGAGGGTGACTCGGCGAGTTGCGGCGTGGATTGAGGCATGGCCGAGGGTGTCTCGGACGGTTGCGGCGGTGACTCGAGTGACTCGAGTCACCCGAAAATTGCACACCAAGTCCCTCAACTGTTGAATGGAATTCATTTTGGTCCCTGAAAAATTGCATTTTGGTCCTTCAAAGTTTTGAAAAGTTTCACTTTGGTCCCTGAACTTTTGAAAAGTTGCACTTTGGTCCCCAACAGTTTGGGCTTTGACGCTTTTAGTCCATCTCTTCAAACGGCCATAACTTTCACTAGGAAACTCCGATTTGCGATCCGAAAATAGTGTAGGAATCATCTTTTGATGTTCTTCAACTTTAGCACAAGAAAAATAGTAAAAACAACTTTTCATAAAATTACTTCGGAGGTCCTCCATCTTTGATTCGCTTGCCTTTTTGGTCCCGAGTTTCCATTTTCACTTTATTTTCATCCATTTTGACTCCTTTTGATTCTTTGTGACCCTAAACACCACAATAAAGGAAAAACACATAAAACGGAACATATAATACTAATAAAACACACAAACACGTAAAATAAAAGAGTTATTTAAGTGCTTTTCTAGCACTTATCATACGTCGATATAAGAAGTGAGTCATTGTACTTATATGTTAATGGTTTTCTACTATTATATTGTTTGAAGATAGTGTCCAGTTGAGATAGTTGCTGAGTTATACAAATTATTGATATGCAACTCTTATCTATAAGTAGCATTGTACTCGAATTAAGGTAGCTCAACTTGCCTTACTGTAAAAAATTACACTTTGAGTAAGTTATAATTATTCTATCTGAACTCTAATATTATATTTTATATTTCTAAAGGTTTTTCATATAAATGCACTTCGAAGTTCAAGATTTTTGGCTTACGTAAAAATACATATTGTTGTCTTATTACGATTCATTGTTAGAATAATAGGAATTTGCTTTTCTTGGAGAAAATTAGGGCTGAGATTTGCATTTAAGTCTATTCATTGTTTCTTAGAAAAATATGAGTCGTTTGTACTATTCATTTTGTGTTTATGTTGTTGACAATAGTTGATGGTGTTATTTTTGAATTATTTTTATTGTTTAGACTTTCAAGAGAATTGTAAATTAAGTTATGAGATTTTCAAGAGAATTGTAAATTAAGTTATGCGGATTTTGGTAAGGTGTTCCTTGGATATTTTACAGGAAGGATTTGTACGATATACAGGGAAAACTCTACCAAAATTTTTATCGGATTCTTTCATTACTTATCTTAATTATTAAGTTTAGTGCAATCACAAATACTCAATTTATTATCTTAGTGGTGCTATTGATATAGAATTAATATATATCGAAACATGTAATTATTAACACATTAGCTTCCCATGCAACGCACGGGTGAAAAAGACTAGTTAATTATATTGCTAAAGGGGGAAAATAAAATTAATTTAAAAGAATTAAAAAAATTAAAATTAATTAGATTGCTATGAGTTGACAAGATTTCTCTTAAAAAATGAAAAACATCTTTTAAATTAACCACTATAAATATTGTTTGCCAAGAACTTTTTAGTAAGTTATAGTATACTCCGTCTCAATTCCATCTTGTATGCTCCTATCTCTAGGAAACTATGTATTTGCTAAATGAAAAGTTATATTATCTCTGCTTTATTATTATATTTGCCTCATATTTGCACTCACTAAAATTTTATGCCCTTCATTTTCTAATAATGCTTTCACTTTCTATGCAGATCGATCGTGTGGGAGAAGAGATCAACAGTGCGTAAACCAATCAAGGTTTTGAAAGGATGGAATAAATGATGAGTGAGCGATGTGAGACATAGATAGGTTGGATTGCTTATTTAAATAATTCAATGATTCTTTCAAAAAATGATTTTGTTTATGTATTTTATGTGTCATTTGTGTTGTCGAGAGCAATGCATCGGAGTATTGTTGCCATTGATAATACTATTGACAATACATAATTATGCCGTGTTGAAACTTTTGGGACTTATGTTATGTGCATTAATAAGGCGGATTTTTCCAAAATACAAGGGTTACTCTATCGAATTTTTTAAAGAATCTTATGTATTTTTTTATTCTTTTCTTTTTAAAGCAACATAATTGTTTGATGGACGTATCTTCCCGTGCAACGCATGGGTGAAAATACTACAAGTGAAGATTGTATTTTATCTGTTATTATTTTTAAATTTTACGAGTGTTCATATTTCTCAATGGCAGGTGACGATTATATTTTATCTATTATTATTTTTAAAATTTTCTACGCTAAAGTGCTTATAATTTTTTTGTCGACATGGGATTTGATGAATTGTGGAGTATTATAAATGGGAGATCTTGATTATTCGTACGAGTATTGTAGGGTTATTTTTGAATGTAGAGAAAAGCAAAAGTCTATCGAGAAAAAATAGCCCAAAGTTCACCTTGTGTTGCAATCAAGGAAATGTCGTGCTCCAATAATGAGGGACCCATCTCGAGTCTTGAGGGATTTGATTTACGGCAATGATCAGCGAAGTTTGCACTTTGTTGATAATATTCGGTCCTATAACTTGATGTTCTCATTCAATGGTTAGAATTCACTTTTATGGGCCGAAAAATAAGTAAGGCGATAAATAAGAGAAGAGGATCACCTATAACTTGATGTTCTTATTCACCTCTATGTGGAGAACAATGCACGTCGTTGTATTGGTTGTGTTGGTAGAATTAGTACGTTTGTGGGTAATATACAATGATGTTATGTTGGAAATTTTGGGACCCTTGCTTTGAGTACTAACAAGGTGGATTTTTCCAAAGTATAGGGAAAATTCTGTCGAATTTGTTAAAGACTCGTATGGATTTTGTTCTATATATATTTTTTAAAATGTAATTATTTGGCGAATTTGTCTTCCCATGTGAAAAACAAAGTGGTGGTGGTGGTGGTAGTAATAATAGTAATAATAATAATAATAACAACAACAACGAAGATGAGTACATTCTGTAACCTATGAGTATCACTGTATCAATAAGATTTATATGATTATATTTGCAGTTAATAAGTGTGGATACATAGGAACCCGGACCCGCCCCTAAAAATTTGTGGTTGCTCCCAAATTCTAAATTATATCTGCGACATATGTCTCCCCATGCAATGCACGGGTGAAAACACTAGTATAATCAATGTTAACTAATCATTTTTTAGCTAATTATTTCTAAGAAGAATTAATTGTAACTATAATAATTAGCTCAATATTCGCAATTTTAAGAATTGTATGGATCTAGTTTATAAAAAAATCTTGTAATTTAAAAAAATATCTTTCAATTTAGAAGATTTCTTTAATTTTTTAGGGGAAATATTGCCAACCTGCAACAATGTGTTATTGATTTTAACTACATGTTTTTAAATTAACTATATTTTCCCCTTTTTGCAATATAACTAATTTTGAGTAATCATTGTCTAATGAATATAAATAATTTTAATTAATTTTTTATTTTTCATAATTATTTCAAAAAAATTCCTTTTTCCAAAAATAATAAGGTTAATAGCCACAATTTTTAAGAATTATCTGAATCTAATTTTACAAATTATAATTTAACAAATATCTTGCAATTTTAAAAATATAGATGTAGATTTGACTATTTAAAAGAATTGGATTAATGACACAACTGGACGATTAAGTAAAAATATAAGATTCATGTTATGTTTTTTAATTAATATTTTTTAATTAAAGTTGATCGATATTACACATGACTAATAATCTGATTATATTTACAATTTTAATGTTACACATTTTCTTTAAATAAATTTAATTACTTTTTTATTTCATTTTCTGCCGCACCAAAATTAAATCTTAGAAGAAATTTTTAATTTAAATTAGTTTTTTTTTCTAAGTTTATTTGATTTTCAAAAATAATTAATTATTTCTAAAGTAATTAAACTCTCCAACCTAATTTTTTAGTGTTAATGTTACATGCTTCCTTTGATTTTTATGTAAAAATTTAATGAACTGTGATTTTGCATCACACAAAAATTAAATCCTAGTGAAATTTATAATTTTAATGAATTTTCATTTCTCAGCTAATTATTTATAAAATTAATTAATGGGTCCAGTCTAATTTTTTTATTTTAATTTTACACTTTCGTTTTAATTTTTGTGTAAAAATTTAATGAATTGTGATTTTATATCACATGAAAATTTTATAATTTTAATTCATTTTCATTTCTTAGTTGATTATTTATAAAATAATTAATTATTTAAAAAATTAATTAATAGGTCCAATCTAATTTTTAAATTTTACACGTTTACTTTAATTTTTGTGTAAAAATTTAATGAACTATGATTTTGTATCACACGCAAATTAAATCTTAGCGAAATTATTAATTTTAATTAATTTTCATTTCTTAGCTAATTATTTGTACAGTTAGTTAATGGGTCCAAATTAATTTTTTAATTTTAATGTAACACATTGCTTTGAATTTTTATGTTACACACTTTTTGCAAAAATAAAATAAAATAAAATCTATCTATATCTAAGAAGTGTTACAAATTACAAAGATACAACAAAAACTTGAGAATAAAACTCCTAGATAAGCACACGGGCCGAACTTCGATCAAGTTGAGAAATGGATGAATTATCGGACTTGTGTAGCATGGCACGCTATCCTAAGAGAAATATTTCCATTTAGTGTTAGAGATTCTTTCAAGTCTTCTCTACAAATAGCTTTAACGAATTTACAAGCCTTCGAACCAGTTTTAATTTCTAAAGCAGAAAGAAAAACTAAAAAATAGGAACTTGGTTTGGAAATCTAACTGCACTCTGTTTGTTTTGTATTTTCCGTATTCATTTTCAAAAACATTTTCGTATTTTATGTTTTCAATTTTTGTTTTCAAAAAACTAAAAATGCTTTTTGGTTTATTATTTTGAAAAAGTATTTTCGAAAAGAGGAAAAAGAAAATCGTTTTGTTTATACTTTTAGAAATATAATAAGTTGGTATAGTCAAAATTACAAAAAAAAATCCTTAACTTTTCAACTTGTTAAAACAAGTCCTCCTCTTCAACCTCCATCACTAATCCTAGACCCACCCCACCCTTTCTCTCTTTTCCCCCCTCCCCAGCCTCCGACGAACCTTCGTCCTCGACAAATGGTGGTGTGAACCACCATTCAGGTGGTTTGACCACCTGCTGGTGGCCGAACCACTAGTTTATAGTGGTCCAACTACCAGATCTGTTGGTTTGACAGTCCAATTGGTAGTTGGACTGTTTTCGACGATGGTTGGGATTAAAACGTACAAAAAAATAAAAATTGAGATTTACATGCAAAAAAAGTAAAGTTTAAAATCTAAAAGCATGTTTTCCTTGTTTTTGACAGTTAATATAGAAAATGCCGAAAATGTCAAAAAGATTGCTAGTTTTCTTTACAAATCTTGAAAACACTTTCGAAAATGCGTTTTAAGAAACAATGACCAGAACACATTTCCATTGCAAACAGAATGCAGCCCTTCAAGGCGCCCCTTCAAGCATGTCCCATAATTAGAAACCATGTATGGCTTGGGAAAAAAGTTATCACCTCATCACAAATTGAGGTTTCAAAACACACCCTTTTAGTTTTTGCCCTTAGTCGCATGGCACAAAACTTAGTGGCCGCAAGGTAAGGCCTGCAAGGCTATTGCTCCAAATTGGAGTAGCCGCAAGGAACAAAATCATTTTTTTTCTTTGATGATAAATATTTGAACCACCATTTCTCAATAACCCCCCACTTTTTCAAATATTTTCAAATAATATAGATTCCGAAACGGTGTCATGCAATGCAAGTATCTTTCGACTTGAACCTTATCTTAGTGTAAACGTTGCAAAATGTTATCGAAATCCCTAGTAGTCTTGGCTTTGTAGCCATTATTGCTTGTGACAACACCAGCTCCATCACACACATGAATGCTCTAGTCATAATAGTTCCACACAGTTTTTCTTTGACATGTTAATGGCCTTGCGCCCACCCGAATTCATGAACTTTTCAAAAAGTAACTCCAAACTCTCCTTGAAGCAGCACAACTTCTAAGTTCATATAGGTGAAATTCTTGCAGTGTCTTGTTTACATGTAAAGATACTTGGACAACATACTAAATTTCATTAAGAGCATTAGAACTCAACCCTCACATCTATAACCCCAGCAATTAATGTCATTAGGATGGGTTTAAATAAAATTAAGTGTTGTAAACAATTCACCTATCAAATGACTTGTTTTTGCCCTTTGAACCTGAGGTATATTTGTTAGTATAGTAAAATAGGGTGCGGTCATTGGTGGATCTTTTAATGGAGTTTCAACCCAATCCCTCAACTTTTGATATTAATTCAAAATTTGACTTAACATCAGGGTTTATTGATTCACTCTACGATTCGATTAAGATTCTAATTTCTTTAAATGAAGGATTAAATTGATTTACCCTATTTTAGAATCAATCATTGATTCTTGTTAGTTGAGTCTAGACTTCTCTTTATGTGATCACATTTGGCAACTCTCTTTTCAAAATTTATTGTTTATATTTTACAGTCTATATTGTGCACTATATAGACTTCAAAATTCATTGTACCCCCACTCTTTGGGATATATTTAATTCTTTTACTCTTTTAAGTCTAATTTCTCCAGACTTTTGAAGAAACTATTTTCTTTCTTTAAGTGCTCTTTCACTTTGTTGAAAGAAATTTTCACCTTTGACTTTATTGTCTCATCAACGAACACAGTAATTTCATCGACATTACCCTATCTAATAATTTGGGATTTCATTAAACTAAATAATTTGGCCTTATAAACCACAATGTTTAGGGACAATTTAGAATCACTTCATTTGAAGTTCTTGTATGTTATTACCTTACAGTTAGTAATAATCCTCACATAACACCAATTGATAATAAACTAATGGTAGAATCATTATGCTAAGAGGATTGATAACCCAACTTTTGAACCTCAACATTCACTATCAAGCTCAAAGAGCTTTAATCGTCTTTCACTCAATTTGAAAGAATCAAACCAGTTAGTGTAATGAAACGAACCCCCACATTTGAAGATACCACTTATCTAGTCGTTTTCATTTTGACGAACAATGCATCTTTGCCATCACTTACACTAACAAAGTAAAGAGGATAATAATCAAATATTGATAATTTATTAATGACCAAAACCCAACAATATTCAGCCTCATCATTCATAAAAAATTGAAAAAAAAACATCTCCGCGACATGGTCTTTATAAGCTCACGCTTTGCAAAAGAATTCACATATATTTATTTAATTAGACATTCAGATTTGTGCAGTTAACATTTATATCCAACTCCCTTGGAAGTAACTAAATTTTTTATGGAATGAAAACACAGTATACACTTATGCACTTTGTATTCCATATTATATATGTTCACATATAGACAAAATTCAGAAGTCCTCAAAATATTATTTATTTTAGAGCAATAACGTTTCAGTAAGCTACACCAAATCCCCAAGATCAAAACTTAAGGATTGGAAATAATGATCAAAACAAATATCAAACATAATTTGACCATTGCTTGATAGAGTGATCAGACATATCATACTACCGTATTACTATTTGGTTTCTTTTTTCAATGCCAACACATCTAAGCACAATGTCCAGATTTTCCTCATACAAAGCATCGACGTTTAGGTCTTTTCCTAAACTCGTCATTCATTGTGGTATATGTGCGATGCCAACATGCTCGAGCATGGTATCTAGTTTTACAACACACATAACACCGTTGTTTAGGCCTTCTTTTAGCCTTGGTATTTGAAAACTTCCTTTTCGAGTTGGGTACATTCACCGCATGTGCACTGACCTTGTGGGAACATCTTTTCACATCATGTGCATTGAGTTCTTCCTCAACGCGAAGTTTCGTTTGAATATTTTCCAAAGAGTAAGCTTCATTATCTTGAAGACCTCTTTTTTCCTAGATTTCGTCTAAGATGCTGGCAACTTTTCAATGTTCACGCCAGCTTCGATAATTTCTGAAAGTTTAATTTCCATAGCCCTCATTTTATTAACAATGCTTTGTAGTTCACTCATTTGAGGCAGCAAAGAATTGTTATCAAGAAACTTGAAGCACAAATATTGAGAAACTAAGGAAATCTTAATACCTTCTTCTTTGATTTTGTACTTTTTCTTCTTTTCTGTCAAATACTCGTCCAAGGAGTCATTGATGTTAAATTCGCAAAATCGATCGTCAAGTGATTCTAGAATGTGCTCCCAGTGAATGACTTTATCCTCTTTTTGTTTACCTTTTCCTTCCTTTATATTATTTTGAATTTCTGGTCGAATCTTATTCTTCTTATTCAAATATTGTTTGATGGTAGCCATGGTATTTCTCTTGGATGCCATACCTATTAAATATTTCTTTTAGATTGTTACAAATTGCGAAGATATAGCAAAAATTTGACAATTAAACTCCTAGACGAACGCACAAATGCGATCCTAAAAGCAATATATGTGCCCTCTTAGTGTTAGAGATGGTTTGGAGCCTTCGTCACAAAAAGCTTTAGCATATTTACATGCCTTCGAACCAGTTTTCCAAAGCATAGAGAAAAATTGAAAAGTAGGAACTTGGAAGAACTTTGGAAATCTAAGTACTTGATTTGTATAATGTTTGATTCGTCTTTTTTTTTTTATGTGTTTGGGGTGCAAATCTATCTCCTATTTATAGAGTTCTAGGCAGCCCCTCAAGTATGTGTGTCTCATAACTTGAAACTGTGTATGGCTTGGGAGAAAAATTACCACCTTATCACAAATTGGAGAGCCAAAACGTACCCCTTCAGTTTTTACCCTTCGGTGGCAAGGCAAGGCCTGCAAAGCTACTGCTCCAAATTGGAGCATGCCTTGTGGTCGCAAGGCACAAAATTAATATTTTTTTTTCCTTTCATGATAAATATTTGAATGCCCTTTCTCAACAAGAAATTCCAGCAATATTAATTTGACCAAATCGCAGAATTAAGGAAAATAAGGGCAAGAGTTGTAATTGGAATATTAGTATGGCCATTAATTAAGGATGATGATCCGTTAAAGTTTAAAGAATTAAAAAAAATGAAGGACTGCAACGGCGGGAAACAATTCAAATTAAAATTTAATTAAAAAATTGGGTGCAAAGGCAGGAAAAAAGCCTAGTTATAATATATATATATAGATTGGCTCCACCTTTAATCATTCTTTTTTACTATTATCAGTGCAAATTGAATAAGGTATACATGAAAACTAAAAAATTACTTAAGAAAAGTGGATTATAATTTGACAGAAAAAAAAAAAAAAATGGAATAGTGCATCATCTTTGCAGGATGAATGAGTATAATTATTTACTATAGAGAAATAAAGATAATAACATTTTTTATTCATTTACTTTAGATTTGATGCATATGGTTAACATAAAAATTAGTTTGGCCCCAATTTTGGGGTCGATGTAGGGATATCAATCGGTTGGAATAGTTTGTGGGGTTGTGTATTCAATGTGACCGCAGGTCGTATTCAATTGATGTAAATATGGACTCAAAGCTCAGGGAATCAAAAAATTAGTTGTTGTACTATTCAAATTGTTCAAATCTGATTTGTAATGTTCACGGACTGATTCATAAAGTAGCCACGGACAAGTCCGTGAGCCAGCTCATGTAAGACCTTGTAAGAGTTGGGTTCCTTATCGATGGAAATAAACTTTGATTTTAGTACCATAACAAATACTTTGAGTTTAGATGTCCAGTAAACAAAATTACTAGTTAAAAGTACAATGGCCCAGTCGTTTACCATCAACTCAATTATTTTCATATCTTCCATAGAAATCGCCCTACCTTTCTTTAAGTTTTTAACTTTATCATTAACAAAACCATTCTATAAATGAAAAAATAAAAATCATTTCTACTCTTGCGCATAATTAATTTGCCATTATTTTGTTATTACTTATTACACGTTTGCTAAAAAGTTTGCTTTCCAAATAATCAATTTTTTTTAGTCACACTTTTTTTTTTTTTTTTGGGAAAGTTTTACTATCACATATTAATTTGGAAGAATCTAAACGTAGGGATTGAACAAGTAGCACATCGACTAAAATAGTCATGTTTCAAGCGAAAGACTTGGGTTCGAACCCTATCCCTTACCCCTAATTTCCCATGCCCCTACTTCCCTCATGGTTGGAAAAAAAAAAGTAATAAATGGCAGAATCTAGACACAAAAAAAAAATTGAAAATTTGAAACACTCCGATAACTTTTTACAAGATTAAATATTTATTTATTTATTTATTTATTTATTTTTATTTTTATGTTTATTATTATTTTTATGTTTATTATTATTTTGTGAGAATTAAGATTATAAATATTTTAAACATACCAAAACATGCATTAGCTTTTAGTAAATCATGAAAATCATTGATGAATTATACAAAACAATAGAATCCCACCCCCCATGATAACCCACCCATACTTCCGCCTAACATACATACCTGTTCGCGTTCTCATTTTCTTGGTCCTACCACTGTACACAGATACATACAAGTCACCACCAATGGAACTATAGTGATTAAATATGCCATTTATTGAATTTATTGTGTCAAAATTTTGGATTTTAGTTCATTAAACAACCGGAATTCTTTGTTAGTTTCAAGGTTGATATTTCAGCCATTTTTGTACAGTTAATCTCCTCACTCGTGTTTCTAAAAGGTCTCAAATTCTCGGGTAAAGCCTTTCTATTATGACATAACAGTGCATCACGGTTTTGTTGTGTGCATGTTTATTGGTAAATTCGACCTTCAAGCCAAGTATATTTGGATTTATGTGCACAATTTTAAAATTTGGGGTTTTATTGGGCCTTACTGTGATTGTTCCTTTTTTTTTTTGTTTAAATTTTCCTTGTGCGCTTCATTGTTGGAGAAGTAATTTTGAGCTAGCTAAAATAGTTTAGAAGTAGTAGTAACTTCTTTGTTGAATGTGCAAAAAATTTGTTGCAACATTTTACTTTTTTTTAACTTTCAATGATTCTTTTTGGAAAGAATTGGTGCCTTTGCATTATGTGAACATGTTTAGGGCTACTCAAAAAGTAATTTCTAAACACGCGATCTGTAGTATTTATAGAATGTTATTGTATAGAATTTGTTTATTTTCGTACTCTAATCGAAAATGTTCGAGATGGAAAAGTTACTTATTCTGAATGTGCTCTTTTCAAATCCACAATATCTTTTCAAGCTAGCATTGTCTCATCTTGTCTATTCTGATTTTTGTAGATTAAGATGGTAGCTTTTGGGAAAGAGTTGAAGGAAAGATAAATTCGAGAATGGCAAGGGTATGCACGGTTTAAATATTATTCAAAGCAAGTATAGAATGACCAGAGAAGTCATATATAATCACATTGGTTTAGAATGTACATGATCTTATTACTCACCCTCATATTCCTTATCAAACTTTTGTGCATTTAGATACTGCATTAACTACAAGTTAATGAAGAAAAATGTGAAGTAATATGCTTATCAAATCAAATTGAAACTGGTGCACTAGATAGAGCACATGTCCTCAACAATGTTTCACAAATGCTGGAGAATTAGGTTTTGTAGTCTTACAGACGTTCAAAATTCATGTATTTGTATTCTTTACTTGTCAAAATTTAAGTTTCTTCGTAATTATTTGCAAATTGAGAAAATAATTCTTTTTATCTTGGAACGAAAAGGACTACTAGCAAGCGCGAGAGCCCAGCTTAATGAGCAGCAAAATTTTATTCAAAGACATCCTGATACATCAGATATAGAAATATCTGAGCTCAGAGAAGCTTGTAGAGCAGCCGGACAAGACCTTTTAAAACTTCTCCATTTTGTTGAAATGCATGCCATTGGCCTAAGAAACATCCTCAAGAAGTTTGATAAGCGATTTCGATATAGATTCACTGATTACTATGTCAAAACTTGGCCTAATCATCCTTAGTCTCATGTTCAGCAAGTTTTCAAACATGTGGTAAAATGTTAGTACCTCTTTTATCTCAGCATCATTGAAATCTTCACAATTTCAAGCTTATCTATTAGAACATGACTGGTGGTTGCAGGGATTGGGAGCTGTTGTTGGAGCAATAACTCGAAATCTTGCTGATCTCCAGGACAGACAAGGAAGCCACTTATCAATATATGATCACCCTACTAGTCCTGTTAAGGTATTTTACATTTGTAAACTAACATCTACTTTATTGAAAATGCTCTGTATTGTTCTTATTGACTATGGAGTTGACTTGTAGAATCCTATTGTCGACTCAATAAATTCAATTGTTCATAGACTAACCCATTCGACAAACTTCCTTCACTTTTTGGGATGACATACAATTATCGTGCAAGAAGAGTTGCCTTCTGCAATGGAGGAACCAGTTGATGATCAAAGATACCTTTTTATGTCACTTGTTTTGAACTTGGAAAAACACATTTGGATATATGATCGATACATATATTATTGTCCCAATTGCTGATGACTATTTTATGAGTCTCGGGGTAGCTTCAGCAGTTTGTGGTATTCTCATTGGTGCTATGGCTGCTGAGAAAATATTTTCCTCTATTATATTTCAATGCTTGGCCCAACAAGTCTTACTTCAGGCCTATAATATTTAGCAGTATAGTTCTTTTTGTGGGAAATATCATGTATGCAATGGCGTATGATCTTAACTCCATATCAATTATCTTGATTGGTCGACTCTTGTGGGTAGCTAACTCTCAGTTTTATGTCAATGCATTCACATTTGAAAGTGAATAGGTTATTCTATGGGACCCATGAGTACTACACACTTCTGTCCAATTTGATGGATTTAGATATCCACCGACTTTATAAGTTTCGTTTGCAATTTTGGTTCCACTAGAGCATTTAACAGGCATTATATTAGCGATTGTGTCCCGCTAAAAATCTGCATGCAAGCTTTGAGCTCTTGGAATGGCGTGCGGTCCCGCTCTTGTAGGGTTACTTCAGGATAAATTCAGGATTTACAGGATCAAGTTTAATCAAGCCATTTTACCTGGTTCGGTAATGGTGTTGGAAATTTATTTCTAATAATAATTAGTGAGCAAAAAATTCTTAAATTTAATTATATTAGCTATTCAAATTAAATGGAGTAAACTAAAGTGGCTTGATTTCCAAGCCCACAGGACTACAAAAATTGATCTCAGGCGAATAAATATAAACTAGTAAGGGCTTGATTAAGGTTTTATGAGAGTCTCTAATCAGTTTCTATATTTAGAATTCTTGGTCATGGTTCCCAATATACCAAATCGCATACAGTTTCTCTTCTCCCTATGTAGAAGGAAACATTACCATAACATTACCATGGATCTAAGATTTAATTCTTAAAGTTTAAATTCTGGATTTGGGCCACGTAAAGTTCTTAAAATTTGAAATTGGACCAATGAAGTTTAAAGTGGCCTCTAAAGTTAAAACTCTTGAGTTTGAGCCTCTATGGTTTTTTGGTTTTGAGATTTGATGCATAAGGTTTTGGCCTATAAACTATAAAATTCAAATATCTGCCCCAAAATCTTGGATCTTGAAATTTAATCCCATAGTATTTTATAATCCTTCAATTAAATTTGTTTTATATCTCAAAATAAATTAATTGAAGCTAGAAGTTGCCAAAGTAACTTTTACTGTGGATTTATTTGTTTTGAGATGTTAAGATGTGTGCATCTGTCATTTATGCAAATAGTGGTCAGCCCAAAGGAAAGGTGCTATTTGGCCAAATGATAGATACACTTGCAGTGATAAGTATTTGATAATTATTAACCTTAATTTTTGTCAATTCACTGAATTTATTGTTGCAATTTCGAAATGAATGGATCGAAATGGCATGTTGCCAAAGTGACTTATGTCATATAGATTTTTTTATTTTAGAATTTAAGATGCACATGAATGTTGTTTATGCGAGCAATGATTGGCCTAAAGGAAGCTTATTGTTTAGCCAAATAATAGACACACTATGGTTGGGTTGATTCTTCAATTATCATGTGGACAATAAGTCGGCCCAAAGGAAGGGTTACCATTTTGACATATTTTTATTATCAATATTGATTACTGCACAGAGAGTACCACTTACAGTTAGTTTCTCTGTCCAAAGACGAGGAATTAATGTTGTGCTAGGTATATTGTAATGTGCCACTATTTTCATCTATTATGTTTAAGTTGTAACATGATTATTCCTTGGTGAGCTTATCATTTATCATGTTTTCATCCAATATTCACCCCGATCTGCCACTGTAAATATGGTTTGTGTGCTTAACAACACAAATCTAAAGAATTAAAGAATCATGGGGCACTATTTTTTGACGAGTTAAATATTAAAAGTTTATTTGAAAATATTGAACAACATTTCATTTAAATGCCAAATGGAAATGAGTATGCATTTGGAAAATATTGTTTCAATAAGGGATAAAATGAAACATAAAAGAGTACATGTTGGAATGTTCAATCTCACTTCTAAACTAAAGCACTAAAGTTAGAGTTGTTTTCAGACTTCTCCTGCATCTGGTTCATATTGTTTGGGGACAATAAGGTCAAATTAAAGTTAGTTAAACTCCCTAAAGGATTAATAAGCTCTTAAATGACTTTGTCAAAGTGTGCGTCGGAACATAAAGTTTTTGAAGTTGGAAAGGATTAAAAGTGATAACTAAAAGAACACACATCAATATTACAAAAGCAAAAGAGGATAAGAAAGTTGCAGTTGGGGCTCCACGATTGTGCAAAGGAAATGGGATAAGGTTTTCACTTGTTACCTTTGCAAGAAGGGCGGATTTGTAAATAAGGAATATGCCCTAAGAATGTTGATTAAGAATTTTGTGCTTCTCAGTTTGGTTTGCTTGGGGTTAACTTAGTTTTTGTATCCGAATGCATTTGGTGAATGGAATTAGAATTACCAGTCACACACGTGTGTCTATGCAAGGTTACATATAAGTCAATTACCACTTGATGCTAAAGATTCATCTATTTGGGCAAAGAAAAACAATGTGGTTTAGGTTTGCTGTCAAAGATCTGTCATTATTTGAATTGAGAAGAGATTTTTATAGTATCATCTCTTTGATGTAATTTGATTTTGTTTCTACTTTAGACAAATTAGGTTATATTGTTTAATTAGAAACAGTAAAGTTAATCTTTCAAAATTTAATTTTGTTCGTAACGGTTCTTTATAATTGCCTTATTAAGTGAAACTTTGCATAATAGTCCAAATAGTACAAATGTAAATTACCCAATAAGGGTTCTACTGCTTTGTGACATAATATCTCTATACGGTAACTAAGGTACTTGTATCTAATTTTTGTTCTCTTTCACTTGACTTAAGGTTTTTGTCAAGAGTGTAAAGGGAAACAGACAAATATTAAAAGAATGGGTGCCAATTGAAATTCTAATATTTTAGAATAAATTTGTACTGACATTTGATGGTCATTCTCTATGGCTTTTGGAATGGTCAATAGTACTTTGCTTGTTTGAGGATGTCTACTCCAGTAATGGCCACCTATACTTGAGTTAAAAGAAGTGCTAATTACCGGACGTATTCAAGGCCATATAGTTAAAGTTCAAACACGAACTTAGCAATGAAATTAAAATCGTCGAATTTGACCAACATGACAAATATAACGAATTAAGAAACGTCTACAGACTGCAGTTTACATTCTTAATAGAGTTCTAAAACAAATTAGTGGCTAATACTTCAAAAATCAAGAAGTCTATTCTTAGGCACTTGCTTGAGATTGTCTAGTTGAGTCAAGATTTTACAAGCCAAATGATAAGATATTGGATTAAAGAGCCATTGGCAACTAATTTGTGGAACGCTCTCAAAGGCTAAGGGTTTACAAGTTTTTTTAAGCTATTAAAGTCTGTCGTCTTTTGAACGGGGAAATGCATAATTCCTTGACGATGTTGAGCTTGGAGGGGAGATAAGGGTAGATATATTGTCTTCGAGTGGAAATTTGTTCATCTCTATATTGCTACTCTTGGCAATGATTATGTACATTATTCGAGATGTACATTGGGTCTAACAAGATAATATTAAAGCTCTCTACATGAATAAAGACATTCGTTTTAAAGAGAAAGCTCAACAACTCAAGAACAGATGCTATTCACTACTATAAAATAGACTTTAGAATTTATACTTTAGGCAGCGGTTTTATTAAAAAAATGCTGCCTCAAGTATAACTGGTGGCAATTTCACAATAAAAAATCAAATTTAGTAATAGTTTAAGCAGCGGTCTACAGGAACTACTTCTTAAAACCTACTTTAAGCGGCGGTTCACATTGAACCGCCACTTAAAGTTCTTCAAACAACGGTTCATGAACCGCCGCTTAAACCTTAAGGGAGCACAACATAATTCCTCCCTCCTATTTTCGTAAGGCTGGTAACGAGCAAAACCATAAAGTATCTCATTTTCTTCCTCTTTATTTAGGGTTCATCTATTTCTTCCTAAATCACCCACGTTTCTTCCAAATTTTCACTTCACGACTCTAATTGCAACTCGATCTAGCAACAAGAAGTAAGATTATGCTACAATCACTTCTCTTCACGTCGAGCGGCAGCATTTTTTTTTTCTTCCAGTGGAGTTGCGGCGGCGACGGCGACGATTTTTCCAGGGGTGGTGCAGCGGCGGTGACTCTTCCAGCGGTGGTGCAGCGGCATATGCGGTTTCGTCCCTTTTTGTTATACGCACTTCATCTCTCTCTCGTTCGTTCACTCTCTCAAGTATACATATGCTTTCTACTATACCGATTGTCATTTGGTTATTGTTGTTGGATTTTGTAGGTTTTTCCATTGCTTTTGTTGTGAACAAGAAAAAGGAACAAGAGATAGATAGATGGGTCCTAAAAATCCTCTCACTCATTCAGATTTTAAAGTCTTGTAAGTCTCACACAACCTCGGACTCAACGAAATTGCAATAACTGTTGAATTTGCAGATCTTATTGAAAAATAATTTTATGAATGGTTGGTAGAAAAGAAAAGGAAAAAAATGTCTTATGATGGAGGATAGCCATATGTTATTACACAGCTCAAGGTCAAATTGTAGTTGCATTTGATAAATTCCCCGTTGAATCATATCTTGCTCAGATTGATTAAATGTTTGAGGAAAGTAGGTTTACAAGATTAGTTTTCCCTTTTTCCATTTACCGATTTTTCCCTATTTTTAAAGTTTTTTGCTTATTAACAAGTGTGATTTATTCCAGATATACAAAGGTTTGATTGGTCCAGATAGGTCACTATGAAAAGAGCACAAGAAAATGCTCCATTTATGCATGTGAATATATAGTAGAGTATATAAGTTTGATTTTCAGATTCATTCCTCTTGGACAATACCTGTATGTGTTAAAATTGCCCCTTGCAGATTTATGATATTTAGGAAAGTGGTTGATAATGTAGAGCAACCCAATGATAAGTTTTCATATTTAGGAACCAATTACTCATGCTTCGTCCATTTACCTCATGTAACTTGTTTTAATACTATTTCTTAGACCCACATTTGCTATAAAAAGGGTAATCATTTTTAGTCTAAGTGTCTCTTGGTAGACTTCTGTTATTAGTGGACTAATAATACTGATGATAGGGGTGTGAGCTTAAATATTGATAATATTTCCTTTTAATTTTTATTTGTTTAGTCATATGTGGTGTACTTGGGAGCTCATTCACATGGAACTGAAGTCACATCCTCTTATTTTGATAGAGTAATAGAGTCTCATTATCAGTTTGTTGGATCATTATAGGGAAGGTAAATAAAATATCTACACAAAACTTTTACTTTGCTTTGGATTCAACTAATTCTCTTATCTTTTACTATTCTTGATGAGGCCGAATATGCTATCTTCTACTCTTACACAAGAAACATAAATGGCTTTACTGCCCCTCTTGAAGAATAAGAAGAAGAAGCAATTCAAATATCAAGTAAGTGATTCGAAATTCAACAATAACCTAATTTATTATCGTCTGTCTTGGATTATGTGGAGCCTAATATGAGCATTTTTACATTATGTTTGTCTTAGAGGGCATTAGCATCAAGTCGAAAATGCATTTTAATGCATTTTTTTCAAATTTCAAATTTAGTCAAGTAAATCACATCCATATATCTCACACTCATTAAATCTCCACAATCCAACTCCACTTATTCTCTCTTCCTACTCATAAAAATACATTAAAACTCATCCGATAACACCCTCTTAATATTGGTATTGTAAATCAAGATCAAAGCTTGATACTTAACAATCTGATTTGCATAGCATCCCAACATTGCGTCGATTTTCTTAAACCATGGTCGAAAATTGCACACGACTCGTTCGTGGGATTTCCTTGGCCTCAAGGATAATGGCAAAATCTCACCCGGTTCGATATGGAAAAAGGCCAAATTTGGAGAAGATACCTTTATTGGCAACCTTGACACCGGTGAGCCCATATATAGTTGTCTCTTGTCCGTTCATATGTAAACATTTTCCACTAAACACTAAATGAACTGGCTTGGTCTAAAACTCTATTTTTATTTTGGCACCAATCACAATTTGGAACCTAAACACCAAATGAACTGGCTTAGTTATAAAACTCTATTATTATTTTGGCAGCAGTCAGTGCTTGGAACTTTTTGAGGCAAGACAGTTGTCAACCAATAATTTGCATCTAGACAATTGATTTACTTATGTAAAGTAAATTATTGTTTATAATGACAACATGGAATCTAGTGCCTATGTATGTAATTATGTATAATCTTTGTGGTTCTCTGTTTCTTATTGGGGATTCTCTACATTAATTACCTACCACTTCCATAGATGACAAGAATTTTACAACAAGGATCAGCTTGAGATTATTGTTGGAGCTTGCCGGACCTGGAATATCCTTGCCTTTACAGATGAAGTATGAAAAACATTTGCCACTGCCTATTATACATGAGCTAGGTGCACAACTTTCTTTGGTTACCTACCACTTTTTAACCTTCCATATTGTTCGTCATCTGTGATGGTTAGCTAGGTGCAACAATTAGATATAAAATTTAACTATTTATTGCTTAAAAGAAGAAAATATAAGCCCGTATTTGTACATTTGCCACTGCTTATTAAACATGAGCTAGGTGCACAACTTTCTTTGGTTGCCTACCACTTTTTAGCCTTCCATGCATGTTGTTCGTCTTCTGTGATGGTTAGCTAGGTGTAACAATTAGATATAAGATTAAACTATTTATTGCTTAAAAGAAGAAAATATAAGCCAGGATTTGTTCCAGCCCGTAACCTTAATTTGATGGAAATTTTCTGTTTATGAGGTACCAGCTTCACATTTAAAATTTATACTAGATGTGACTGGAATGGATCTATCAGTTCTTGGTAGAGAAAGCTATAATATTGACATGCAATGATGCAAACTAGTGTGCCTCTTCCTTCTGATGTAACTTTTGGCTAGTAGGCAGATGATGTGGAGTTAGGAAGTCATATACATCTATGTTGCTTTGTTTATCATCTCATCATTCTAATTTCTTATCTGCAACTTCAATTATTGATCTATTGATTTAATAGGTGTATGAGCATATAACTTTTGACGAGGAAAGTCAGGTATCAGTTGTGTCACTACCGGAAATGCAGAAAAGGACCATCATCACATCTTCCTTGTCAAAAATTTTTAGCGTAACTGGTACAAAATTTGGTATTATAGGTTATGTATTGCTAAGTAAATTTTATAAGCTTAGCCAAAGAAGGTATTAATCTTAATGCCATTATTGTATAGATTTTTTTTTTAAATGAGAAGTTTGTTTATATGCTGATATCCATTACTGTAAAAATTTTCACCAGTAAGACAAACATATTAATGCAACATTATTTTATTGTATAGAAGTTTGTGTATATGTAAATGTATTGACAAGTAAATTTTGTAAGTTTAGCCAAACATGGTATTATTGATTATGGTTGCAGAGAATTCAAATTAAGCTAGCTAAAAATAAAATAAAATAAAAATTGAGGTTTAGGCGGCGGTTCCAACACCCCACCCCCCAAGTATACATTACCCGCCCATGGACCTTTAGGCAGCGGTTGGTAACAACCGCCCCCATTGTCCACCTTTATGCAGCGGTTATAAACCGACGCCTAAATCGCTTCAACTTTTTGCAACTCTTTCATATGAAGCTCCTTTAAACCGCCTCCTAAAGCCCATTTTGACCTCCTCCTAAGCCCATTTTTGTACTATTGATTAAATAAAAGATAAAATCCATAAAAGACAATAACATTGTAACGACCACATTTAATTTTAACTCTAAAGAATTATATGGCGTCGTTACGGCTTTTCCATTTTTAATTTTAGAAATTTAAGTCTAGCGCTCGTCTAGCAAACAAAAAAAAAAGATGTAATAAATTTAATAATTTAATCGGGTCGAATTTTATTAAAAGCCACAAAACTTAGCCTTTGGGCTTCGAGCCCAAATGCCAATTCAAAAATTTATTTCTGACGTCGATTGGGCCGATATCTTCCAACCTACTCAATTTATGAGTCAAGCTCAACATGTTCTCTACTGGGCCAACCCAATCAAACCCAATTCTCTGTGAAAAATTTTAAGCGTTGCGTGAGTTTTGCCTACCAAGAATTTCTCCTCAATTAGACCCCCTTGATCACACGTCTCTCTCTCTTCCCCGTCTTATTTCTCAGCCTCAACTACATACCTATCACAACTCACGTATACTCCATATCAAAAGAATTCCCCAGGCTTCAACACCCAGCAACAAGCTTCATCCACCCCACAGCAGAAAACAACCAGAGAAGTCATTCACAACTCTCAGCAAACAGATCCTACCAGGTAATATGCTAACTCCTCTATACAATATAATTGGGTCTAGAATCTACTGCGTGAATCACAACCAAAAATTTTCTGACTAACTTCGATCATTAACCCCTCGCCATGAATTCATTATGCTCATACACACAAACACCATTCGGTTCACATAATCAACATAGAAAAAAAAAAATTCAATCAAAAGAATCATCCAACTGAATGCCCTATACCCTGAATCCACATGAATATACAATCCCAACCATCACCATCACCACCTTCATCCTCTCTCGTTTTGGAAAAAAAAAATTCATGAATAGTAACCTGTGAACAGTACCGCGAGCGTGAATAGTACCCGGACATGTTTCTTGCATTCAATCTTCAAATTTCTTCCACAAATTACTACCTAGAAGGTAGTAGAGCGTAGTAGAACTAAAACCCAACCTTATTTTGATGGAATTTTGCCGGAAAAAGCTCGAACTCACCGGAGGATTTGCCCGATTTCAGTCGATTGAGACTCCCTCTCGGCCCGACACCGGCCGCAGCTGCCATTCCCAAGGTCACTATGTCGTGGAGAGTCGACCGGTGGTTGCCGACGGCTGTGACAAGAGGTGGCGACGCGGAGGTGGCTTCGTCGGTTTCCTTTTTCCCTCTTCCCTGTGAAAGCCGTCCGAGAATGCACGAATGAAGAAGACAAGCCCAAAAACCCGGTTTTAAGCCCAATTCGAAGATTTTGCAACTTCAACCCCTTGACTTCCAACTTTTATTCAGTTTAGTCCCTGAGTTTATTATATATTTTCAAATATATTAAAATGGTCCTCAAAATTTTGATTTTACTTCAATCTACTTCAATTGACTTTATATAATTTACAACTGAAGTCCCCAAGTGCTTATTTAGCTTCAAAACAGTCCCTAAATCACTGATTTCTTTCAATTAAGTCCCAATCAATTTTAAAAGTTCAATTTCATTCCCTAAAGTTATGATTGAGTTTTAAAACGGTCATGGTTGACCAATAACTTCAATTTTAAACCTCAAAGCACTATTTCATTTCCGATTAAGCCCAAATAAACTTTCAAGGTTACCTATTTGGTCCTAAAAACTTTTAAGTAAACACTTTAAGGCCGAATAAATTATTAAAGATCAATTTAAATGTCCATTTCCTAAAGCTATGTTTAATTGTTACGCTGCAGACGAGGCTACAAGACCCTTTGGGGTAGAAGCATCACATCGGTAGTGATGTTCAAGGATTTCTCCAAGTACTACTATTTAAGGTGGGGATTACTTTGCAGCGTGTTATTTTTAGTTGACCATGTTATATGTTCTACGTGCTTTTATAATCGCGAAATGCATGCTAGTTGTATTTCTACGGATTGTCGTGAGGGGCAATCACCTACGGGATGTCGTTGGGGGCATCCAATCTATGTGATGGACCCAAGTTTCCATCTTCTACGGGGTGTCGTTGGGGGCATCCAAACTATGTGATGGACCCAAGTTTCCATCTTCTACGGGGTGTCGTTGGGGGCATCCACCTTTACTTCTCGCTATGCACACGATGGTAACTGCGTGTATGGCATGTGATATGGTTAGCTGATTTGTTGTTCTCCCCACTGAGTATGACTTCGTTGTACTCACCCCATTATTTTAAAACTCTTTACAGATTGAGGAGTTCGGCGAAGCGGCGGCAAGCGGGGCATCACCTTTTGCTAATAGTTTCAGTTATGTTGAATTTCAAATTTATCGTTGGTTAAATCCTTTAAATTCACATAACTTATTTTATTTAAAATTCCGCGTCTAGTTTAATAATTTTGAAGTGGTTCAATTTTTTAGGAACTTAAGTTCAAGAAAACCCTTATTGACAAATGTTTCATTTTAGTACATGAATCTTGAATATTATCATGACTACTATTGGAACGAAAATCTCACTTAAACTCAACTTGGTTTCTTCCGCAATTATTTTTACTTATTTAAATTTTGGTCGTTGAACGTGGTCTTTAGATTAAATGATTTTCCACACTTATTCGAGATTCTATTATTAAATTTTAGGAATGTGGATTTTGATGATTGTTATTGAAAGCAAGATTTTCACTTGTTCGCTTATCGTTTAACTTTCCAAAAAAAAAAAAAAATTATACTGCAAAAATTCTGTATTTTTACTCAAAGCTACAGCAATTTAGTAGCGCTTCGATTTCCAAAATTGGGGCGTTACATTTGGTATCAGAGCGAAGGTTTACTTTTCTGTAGACTCGCAAAAAAAATATCTTTGGAAAACCTAAGGAAAAGAGAAAATTTGTGGAAAGTTGCAATTGTTTTGAAAAGTTTGAGATATTTTAAAGTGATGGATGCCCATTCCCGCTACGCTACGCCAACTCCGTAAAGGTAAGAGAAAGAAAATTCATGTTCGGAAAATGTTCATTTAAGCACTGGAGATTCTAGTGGATACTAAATTTTGAAAGAAATGAAAATTTTATAGTTGACTGCATCTCAACGATATTTACAATATGAAAAGTCATGAGAAAATTATGTTGATACAGTAATCAACCTCTACAGCTACGAAAAGTTATGTCGATGCAAAAGTCAACTTTTATAGTTATTTGTATCCAAAATCTCCTAAATTCCCTTGTGCTTATATATGTTTGGGGGATGTGATGCTAGGATTACGCCATAGTTAGAAAATTTTCCTACGTAGTCCTCGAAATTAAACTAAATGAGTAAGAACGTCACCTAATTGGCCTCTCATAATTGGACAATGTTGAACCATAGGATTGGATTTTCCTCATGATTGGTATTTTGTACATAGTACCTTGAGAGCTTCTTCATATAATTAAAGCCTTGGGAAATATGAAGGATTGACAGACATTTAATCATTTTGTATTCTTTGAGTTGGATTCCATATTACTGTGATGATTGGCGACAACGCGAATGATATTTTCTTGTGGTCTCAAGAGAGATGAAATTACGAATTTTACTTCAATAATTTGTGGCATCTTCTTAATAGTCTTATGAGACATGATGGAAGTAAAATTGTTCGACCATAGGCATTGAGGTGTATAATTAGCATATGGTTGTGAGTGATAATGTACACAACAAGCTGGATAACTTTGGGTCTATAATTTGGCTTATACATCATTGGAATGCAATTGGAGGCGTTATGGTGTTTGGAGTCTTGTGATTGTATTTTTGGAGTTGTGAGAATGTCATTACGAGATGCATTATATGGATTACATGTTATAGTTTTTCTAAGGCGACACATGTTGAGATCAAAGGTTATAGTAGAGAGATTATAACGAAGGTCACAAGAGAGGATCAGTTGAGGTTATCAACTACCAATGGTGAACTGACGATAAATCCACCATTTCGGATATTGTTGATAGTGAGAAAAAAAAAAACAAATGTAGATACTTCTTGGTGATCCATGAGACACGGAAGCTGTCCTATCAATATTGGGAATTCTTTAAGCATAAAATCCCTCAACTATGTTTTGGCATTCCAAGATGCACTCTCCTATGCTTGGGAATTTTTTGTCGAATAACGATTTAGATAAGTGGACATCCTAATACTTGATCTGCTGTTTTGTTGACCCTCTGAAAATATGACAGCATGAGAGGGGGTTAACGAATTACATTTATATGTTACTCAAGGAAAGGAAGTGTATGATTGATTAGGTGGAAGCGACTTTTGAAAATGGCATATGGTTTTAATTCTTGAAATAATGCGCAGTCAAAGATGAGTGGATATTGGTTTTCAAAAATTAACTTTATCAAAACCAAATTTCCCAGTGTAGAGAAAAAAAAAGAGAAAATGTATATATATCTATTTTTCTCTATTTCCCCAGTGAAATTGCAAAATGAGGCCCAAAATCTATAATTTTACATTGTTTACATTCTCTTATTTTAGAAAAATATGGATTGAAGAGGACACGAAACCTCCTTTTTAAAAATCCTACAAAAATATTCGTACTCTATCAAAATACCTATTAAAAGTGCAATACGCTATTTAGGCGATAACATATTTCAAAAATTTTGAAACTTCAAAGTCATATTTATGAAGATACTTATGTTTTTGAACGTTGCGCTCTAATTTTAAAGCAAGAAAGTTACTGTGAGGGCAAATTCTAGATTTTTACAAAACTTTGGTTTTCTATTTATTCTGCCTACCTTCAAGAAAATCCATATCCACTATTCAAGAGATAATTATTTCATTAGGTTGTGCTCAAATTATATGTTACGGCCAAAGTTACGGAGAGTAGTGATGGATAACTTGATAAGCCGAGTACGATCTTAAGGAAATCATGGAAAAAGGTGTGTGACAAGCCAATCTCACACTAGAGATGTTGAATGAGCACCTGTAATTACGATAATGATTACCTCACATTGGGGTTGATGGTCTGAAGAGTCTCATTGGCCTTGCCGATATCAAGTTGATTCTCTCGCTGCTTCAGATTGGCAAATGAGTATGTGGATTGGGTGAACTATTCTAATATCATATATAGACATTTTGGGAGCTAAAACTCGAATTGCGTAGCAGATAAATAATGTTGGCAAAAAGAGGAAGAAGGCAAGCTCCACGGAGGGTAGGATGGAACATTTGAGACATGTTACATAAAGTAAATTGATATTGATACTTCGAAATGATGTGTAACTTAAGGGAATATTTTGAGGAAGCGTATTATCAGTTTCGTGAATGTTGATTCTTGGAATAATTATTATTTTGGGATTGAATTGGCTCAGTAGTAGCCATGCTACTATTAAGTTCCGTTAAAGAAGGGTACTCTTTCAAAGGCCTGGAAAATGAGTTCTACTTCGTTGGGGCGAAACCCAGAAACCTTACCCCAACCGTATCGGCAATGGAAACGAAAAGAGTGTAGAGGAAACGTACTTATCGGGGGTATCTTGTGAGTATGGTCAACTCACACCCGACTGAGCTAATTCCATTGGACAGACAAATGTGAGACTATATTTATAAATAAATTTGTTGGGAATGATTGAGAGTTGAATTTGAGCTATACACGATCCAAATAATAACGTTATGAAAGCTATGAAATTACTTACAAAGTCGTTAGTGAACTTCCTCCATAGTTCGCTAAGTTTGACTGATGATATATATATATATATATATATATTCTCCTTTTTCCTCAAAGTTCTTGGAACTACACTTTGATTATGTTTCTTATCGTAAAGATGATAGAAATTTGAACTTTCAAAACTATTTACCCGACATCGGGCCTTTCAGGAAAAGTTAACCCTGTGTTAAACCCTTTAAATTTAAGTTACTTGTTTCAGAAATCAGTCTTATGATTTTGGCTCATACTTTACTCAAAAATTTCTATTTAAAGATGAATGAGCAATTCTTGGAAAAAATGGAGGGAAACTTTTTTTTTTTCCAACTCTTGGTTCAATACGCAAAGAATTCAAGTCGCTTTATTTGAATTGCCCATTGGAAACGAACTTTGAGAGTTTGACTTATAATTTTGTCTTTTTCAAATGCTCGTGTTTGAAAAGAAAATGTTGAATAATTCCCGTGAATGAAAATTTTGGTTTCAAGTTAAACGTTGGATTTTTGAGCAAGTAAATAAACTTATTTGGTTTTTTTTTTTAATAACGAACACTAGATTTGAGGATGTTGTATGGCTCGAAGAATAGGAGTAACTCTCGATATGATGTGGTTTCGATTTTGAAAGTTTGAAAGAGAATATCGAGTCCGGAAATAATCGAATGCAGTTTTGAAGCTATAGATAAGATAAGAGAAAGAATCAAGGTTGTTCAGGGCAAGCAGAAATCTTATGCTGATATGAGACAAAAGAGTTACATTTTAAAGCTGGAAAGAAAGGAAAACTAGGGCTTAGATTTATGGGACCATATGAAATACTTGAAGAGGTCCTTGATATGGTTTATCGGTTGGCCTTACGACTTGAGGTTGAGGAAATATGTTAATGACCTAAGCCATATTGTCAATTTCATTTCATTGAAAATAGGAAAAGACCTGACGTACGAGGAAAATCTTGTGACGATTCCTGAGAGAGAAATCCAGGAATCCCACTAGTAAAAGGCTAGTGGAGTAATTATGGAAACGAGAAGGCCATGTGGGAAAGAGAAGACGAGATTATAGCCAAGTACCCCGACGTTCTAAAATAAGTAAGTTTAAATTTCGAGGATGAAATTTCTTTAAGTGGGGGGGGTTGTAACGACCACATTTAATTTTAACTCCAAAGAATTATACGGCGTCGTTACGGCTTTTCCATTTTTAATTTTAGAAATTTAAGTCTAGCGCTCGTCTAGCAAACAAAAAAAAAAGATGTAATAAATTTAATAATTTAATCGGTTGAATTTTATTAAAAGCCACAAAACTTAGCCTTTGGGCTTCGAGCCCAAATGCCAATTCAAAAATTTATTTCGACGCGTCGATTGGGCGATATCTTCCAACCTACTCAATTTATGAGTCAAGCTCAACATGTTCTCTCTTTGGGCCAACCCAATCAAACCCAATTCTCTGTGAAAAATTTTAAGCGTTGCGTGAGTTTTGCCTACCAAGAATTTCTCCTCAATTAGACCCCCTTGATCACACGTCTCTCTCTTTTCCCCGTCTTATTTCTCAGCCTCAACTACATACCTATCACAACTCACGTATACTCCATATCAAAAGAATTCCCCAGGCTTCAACACCCAGCAACAAGCTTCATCCACCCCACAGCAGAAAACAACCAGAGAAGTCATTCACAACTCTCAGCAAACAGATCCTACCAGGTAATATGCTAACTCCTCTATACAATATAATTGGGTCTAGAATCTACTGCGTGAATCACAACCAAAAATTTTACAGCTAACTTCTGATCATTAACCCCTACTGCCATGAATTCATTATGCTCATACACACAAACACCATTCGGTTCACATAATCAACATAGAAAAAAAAAATTCAATCAAAAGAATCATCCAACTGAATGCCCTACACCCTGAATCCACATGAATATACAATCCCAACCATCACCATCACCACCTTCATCCTCTCGTTTTGGAAAAAAAAATTCATGAATAGTAACCTGTGAACAGATCTGCGAGCGTGAATAGTACCGGACATGTTTCTTGCATTCAATCTTCAAATTTCTTCCACAAATTACTACCTAGAAGGTAGTAGGCGTAGTAGAACTAAAACCCAACCTTATTTTGATGGAATTTTGCGGAAAAAGCTCGAACTCACCGGAGGATTTGCCCGATTTGGTCGATTGAGACTCCCTCTCGGCCCGACACCGCCGCATTGCCATTCCCAAGGTCAGCGTAGTGGAGAGTCGGCCGTGGTTCTTGACCAATTTGTGACAAGAAGGTGGCGACGCGGAGGTGGCCGTCGGTTTCCTTTTTCCCTCTTCCCTATGAAAGCCGTCCGAGAATGCACGAATGAAGAAGACAAGCCCAAAAACCGGTTTTAAGCCCAATTGAAGATTTTGCAACTTCAACCCCTTGACTTCCAACTTTTATTCAGTTTAGTCCCTGAGTTTATTATATATTTTCAAATATATTAAAATGGTCCTCAAAATTTTGATTTTACTTCAATCTACTTCAATTGACTTTATATAATTTACAACTGAAGTCCCCAAGTGCTTATTTAGCTTCAAAACAGTCCCTAAATCACTGATTTCTTTCAATTAAGTCCCAATCAATTTTAAAAGTTCAATTTCATTCCCTAAAGTTATGATTGAGTTTTAAAACGGTCATGGTTGACCAATAACTTCAATTTTAAACCTCAAAGCACTATTTCATTTCCGATTAAGCCCAAATAAACTTTCAAGGTTACCTATTTGGTCCTAAAAACTTTTAAGTAAACACTTTAAGGCCCGAATAAATTATTAAAGATCAATTTAAATGTCCATTTCCTAAAGCTATGTTTAATTGTTCTGCCAGACGAGGCTACAAGACCACTGGGGTAGAAGCATCACATCAGCCGTGATGTTCAAGGATTTCTCCAAGTACTACTATTTAAGGTGGGGATTACTTTGCAACGTGTTATTTTTAGTTGACCATGTTATATGTTCTACGTGCTTTTATAATCGCGAAATGCATGCTAGTTGTATTTCTACGGATTGTCGTGAGGGGCAATCACCTACGGGATGTCGTTGGGGGCATCCAATCTATGTGATGGACCCAAGTTTCCATCTTCTACGGGGTGTCGTTGGGGGCATCCAAACTATGTGATGGACCCAAGTTTCCATCTTCTACGGGGTGTCGTTGGGGGCATCCACCTTTACTTCTCGCTATGCACACGATGGTAACTGCGTGTATGGCATGTGATATGGTTAGCTGATTTGTTGTTCTCCCCACTGAGTATGACTTCGTTGTACTCACCCCATTATTTTAAAACTCTTTACAGATTGAGGAGTTCGGCGAAGCGGCGGCAAGCGGGGCATCACCTTTTGCTAATAGTTTCAGTTATGTTGAATTTCAAATTTATCGTTGGTTAAATCCTTTAAATTCACCGCAACTTATTTTATTTAAAATTCCGCGTCTAGTTTAATAATTTTGAAGTGGTTCAATTTTTTAGGAACTTAAGTTCAAGAAAACCCTTATTGACAAATGTTTCATTTTAGTACATGAATCTTGAATATTATCATGACTACTATTGGAACGAAAATCTCACTTAAACTCAACTTGGTTTCTTCCGCAATTATTTTTACTTATTTAAATTTTGGTCGTTGAACGTGGTCTTTAGATTAAATGATTTTCCACACTTATTCGAGATTCTATTATTAAATTTTAGGAATGTGGATTTTGATGATTGTTATTGAAAGCAAGATTTTCACTTGTTCGCTTATCGTTTAACTTTCCAAAAAAAAAAAAAAAATTATACTGCAAAAATTCTGTATTTTTACTCAAAGCTACAGCAATTTAGTAGCGCTTCGATTTCCAAAATTGGGGCGTTACATTTGGTATCAGAGCGAAGGTTTACTTTTCTGTAGACTGCAAAAAAAAATATCTTTGGAAAACCTAAGGAAAAGAGAAAATTTGTGGAAAGTTGCAATTGTTTTGAAAAGTTTGAGATATTTTAAAGTGATGGATGCCCATTCCCGCTACGCTACGCCAACTCCGTAAAGGTAAGAGAAAGAAAATTCATGTTCGGAAAATGTTCATTTAAGCACTGGAGATTCTAGTGGATACTAAATTTTGAAAGAAATGAAAATTTTATAGTTGATTTGCATCTCAACGATATTTACAATATGAAAAGTCATGAGAAAATTATGTTGATACAAGAATCAACCTCTACAAATTTAAAAGTTATGTCGATGCAAAAGTCAACTTTTATAGTTATTTGTATCCAAAATCTCCTAAATTCCCTTGTGCTTATATATGTTTGGGGGATGTGATGCTAGGATTACGCCATAGTTAGAAAATTTTCCTACGTAGTCCTCGAAATTAAACTAAATGAGTAAGAACGTCACCTAATTGGCCTCTCATAATTGGACAATGTTGAACCATAGGATTGGATTTTCCTCATGATTGGTATTTTGTACATAGTACCTTGAGAGCTTCTTCATATAATTAAAGCCTTGGGAAATATGAAGGATTGACAGACATTTAATCATTTTGTATTCTTTGAGTTGGATTCCATATTACTGTGATGATTGGCGACAACGCGAATGATATTTTCTTGTGGTCTCAAGAGAGATGAAATTACGAATTTTACTTCAATAATTTGTGGCATCTTCTTAATAGTCTTATGAGACATGATGGAAGTAAAATTGTTCGACCATAGGCATTGAGGTGTATAATTAGCATATGGTTGTGAGTGATAATGTACACAACAAGCTGGATAACTTTGGGTCTATAATTTGGCTTATACATCATTGGAATGCAATTGGAGGCGTTATGGTGTTTGGAGTCTTGTGATTGTATTTTTGGAGTTGTGAGAATGTCATTACGAGATGCATTATATGGATTACATGTTATAGTTTTTCTAAGGCGACACATGTTGAGATCAAAGGTTATAGTAGAGAGATTATAACGAAGGTCACAAGAGAGGATCTGTTGAGGTTATCAACTACCAATGGTGAACTGACGATAAATCCACCATTTCGGATATTGTTGATAGTGAGAAAAAAAAAAACAAATGTAGATACTTCTTGGTGATCCATGAGACACGGAAGCTGTCCTATCAATATTGGGAATTCTTTAAGCATAAAATCCCTCAACTATGTTTTGGCATTCCAAGATGCACTCTCCTATGCTTGGGAATTTTTTGTCGAATAACGATTTAGATAAGTGGACATCCTAATACTTGATCTGCTGTTTTGTTGACCCTCTGAAAATATGACAGCATGAGAGGGGGTTAACGAATTACATTTATATGTTACTCAAGGAAAGGAAGTGTATGATTGATTAGGTGGAAGCGACTTTTGAAAATGGCATATGGTTTTAATTCTTGAAATAATGCGCAGTCAAAGATGAGTGGATATTGGTTTTCAAAAATTAACTTTATCAAAACCAAATTTCCCAGTGTAGAGAAAAAAAAAAGAGAAAATGTATATATATCTATTTTTCTCTATTTCCCCAGTGAAATTGCAAAATGAGGCCCAAAATCTATAATTTTACATTGTTTACATTCTCTTATTTTAGAAAAATATGGATTGAAGAGGACACGAAACCTCCTTTTTAAAAATCCTACAAAAATATTCGTACTCTATCAAAATACCTATTAAAAGTGCAATACGCTATTTAGGCGATAACATATTTCAAAAATTTTGAAACTTCAAAGTCATATTTATGAAGATACTTATGTTTTTGAACGTTGCGCTCTAATTTTAAAGCAAGAAAGTTACTGTGAGGGCAAATTCTAGATTTTTACAAAACTTTGGTTTTCTATTTATTCTGCCTACCTTCAAGAAAATCCATATCCACTATTCAAGAGATAATTATTTCATTAGGTTGTGCTCAAATTATATGTTACGGCCAAAGTTACGGAGAGCAGTGATGGATAACTTGATAAGCCGAGTACGATCTTAAGGAAATCATGGAAAAAGGTGTGTGACAAGCCAATCTCATACTAGAGATGTTGAATGAGCACCTGTAATTACGATAATGATTACCTCACATTGGGGTTGATGGTCTGAAGAGTCTCATTGGCCTTGCCGATATCAAGTTGATTCTCTCGCTGCTTCAGATTGGCAAATGAGTATGTGGATTGGGTGAACTATTCTAATATCATATATAGACATTTTGGGAGCTAAAACTCGAATTGCGTAGCAGATAAATAATGTTGGCAAAAAGAGGAAGAAGGCAAGCTCCACGGAGGGTAGGATGGAACATTTGAGACATGTTACATAAAGTAAATTGATATTGATACTTCGAAATGATGTGTAACTTAAGGGAATATTTTGAGGAAGCGTATTATCAGTTTCGTGAATGTTGATTCTTGGAATAATTATTATTTTGGGATTGAATTGGCTCAGTAGTAGCCATGCTACTATTAAGTTCCGTTAAAGAAGGGTACTCTTTCAAAGGCCTGGAAAATGAGTTCTACTTCGTTGGGGCGAAACCCAGAAACCTTACCCCAACCGTATCGGCAATGGAAACGAAAAGAGTGTAGAGGAAACGTACTTATCGGGGGTATCTTGTGAGTATGGTCAACTCACACCCGACTGAGCTAATTCCATTGGACAGACAAATGTGAGACTATATTTATAAATAAATTTGTTGGGAATGATTGAGAGTTGAATTTGAGCTATACACGATCCAAATAATAACGTTATGAAAGCTATGAAATTACTTACAAAGTCGTTAGTGAACTTCCTCCATAGTTCGCTGAGTTTGACTGATATATATATATATATATATATATATATATATATTCTCCTTTTTCCTCAAAGTTCTTGGAACTACACTTTGATTATGTTTCTTATCGTAAAGATGATAGAAATTTGAACTTTCAAAACTATTTACCCGACATCGGGCCTTTCAGGAAAAGTTAACCCTGTGTTAAACCCTTTAAATTTAAGTTACTTGTTTCAGAAATCAGTCTTATGATTTTGGCTCATACTTTACTCAAAAATTTCTATTTAAAGATGAATGAGCAATTCTTGGAAAAAATGGAGGGAAACTTTTTTTTTTTTTCAACTCTTGGTTCAATACGCAAAGAATTCAAGTCGCTTTATTTGAATTGCCCATTGGAAACGAACTTTGAGAGTTTGACTTATAATTTTGTCTTTTTCAAATGCTCGTGTTTGAAAAGAAAATGTTGAATAATTCCCGTGAATGAAAATTTTGGTTTCAAGTTAAACGTTGGATTTTTGAGCAAGTAAATAAACTTATTTGGTTTTTTTTTTTAATAACGAACACTAGATTTGAGGATGTTGTATGGCTCGAAGAATAGGAGTAACTCTCGATATGATGTGGTTTCGATTTTGAAAGTTTGAAAGAGAATATCGAGTCCGGAAATAATCGAATGCAGTTTTGAAGCTATAGATAAGATAAGAGAAAGAATCAAGGTTGTTCAGGGCAAGCAGAAATCTTATGCTGATATGAGACAAAAGAGTTACATTTTAAAGCTGGAAAGAAAGGAAAACTAGGGCTTAGATTTATGGGACCATATGAAATACTTGAAGAGGTCCTTGATATGGTTTATCGGTTGGCCTTACGACTTGAGGTTGAGGAAATATGTTAACGACCTAAGCCATATTGTCAATTTCATTTCATTGAAAATAGGAAAAGACCTGACGTACGAGGAAAATCTTGTGACGATTCCTGAGAGAGAAATCCAGGAATCCCACTAGTAAAAGGCTAGTGGAGTAATTATGGAAACGAGAAGGCCATGTGGGAAAGAGAAGACGAGATTATAGCCAAGTACCCCGACGTTCTAAAATAAGTAAGTTTAAATTTCGAGGACGAAATTTCTTTAAGTGGGGGAGGTTGTAACGACCACATTTAATTTTAACTCTAAAGAATTATATGGCGTCGTTACGGCTTTTCCATTTTTAATTTTAGAAATTTAAGTCTAGCGCTCGTCTAGCAAACAAAAAAAAAAGATGTAATAAATTTAATAATTTAATCGGGTCGAATTTTATTAAAAGCCACAAAACTTAGCCTTTGGGCTTCGAGCCCAAATGCCAATTCAAAAATTTATTTCTGACGTCGATTGGGCCGATATCTTCCAACCTACTCAATTTATGAGTCAAGCTCAACATGTTCTCTACTGGGCCAACCCAATCAAACCCAATTCTCTGTGAAAAATTTTAAGCGTTGCGTGAGTTTTGCCTACCAAGAATTTCTCCTCAATTAGACCCCCTTGATCACACGTCTCTCTCTCTTCCCCGTCTTATTTCTCAGCCTCAACTACATACCTATCACAACTCACGTATACTCCATATCAAAAGAATTCCCCAGGCTTCAACACCCAGCAACAAGCTTCATCCACCCCACAGCAGAAAACAACCAGAGAAGTCATTCACAACTCTCAGCAAACAGATCCTACCAGGTAATATGCTAACTCCTCTATACAATATAATTGGGTCTAGAATCTACTGCGTGAATCACAACCAAAAATTTTACAGCTAACTTCTGATCATTAACCCCTACTGCCATGAATTCATTATGCTCATACACACAAACACCATTCGGTTCACATAATCAACATAGAAAAAAAAAATTCAATCAAAAGAATCATCCAACTGAATGCCCTACACCCTGAATCCACATGAATATACAATCCCAACCATCACCATCACCACCTTCATCCTCTCTCGTTTTGGAAAAAAAAAATTCATGAATAGTAACCTGTGAACAGTACCGCGAGCGTGAATAGTACCCGGACATGTTTCTTGCATTCAATCTTCAAATTTCTTCCACAAATTACTACCTAGAAGGTAGTAGAGCGTAGTAGAACTAAAACCCAACCTTATTTTGATGGAATTTTGCCGGAAAAAGCTCGAACTCACCGGAGGATTTGCCCGATTTCAGTCGATTGAGACTCCCTCTCGGCCCGACACCGGCCGCAGCTGCCATTCCCAAGGTCACTGTGTCGTGGAGAGTCGACCGGTGGTTGCCGACGGCTGTGACAAGAGGTGGCGACGCGGAGGTGGCTTCGTCGGTTTCCTTTTTCCCTCTTCCCTGTGAAAGCCGTCCGAGAATGCACGAATGAAGAAGACAAGCCCAAAAACCCGGTTTTAAGCCCAATTCGAAGATTTTGCAACTTCAACCCCTTGACTTCCAACTTTTATTCAGTTTAGTCCCTGAGTTTATTATATATTTTCAAATATATTAAAATGGTCCTCAAAATTTTGATTTTACTTCAATCTACTTCAATTGACTTTATATAATTTACAACTGAAGTCCCCAAGTGCTTATTTAGCTTCAAAACAGTCCCTAAATCACTTATTTCTTTCAATTAAGTCCCAATCAATTTTAAAAGTTCAATTTCATTCCCTAAAGTTATGATTGAGTTTTAAAACGGTCATGGTTGACCAATAACTTCAATTTTAAACCTCAAAGCACTATTTCATTTCCGATTAAGCCCAAATAAACTTTCAAGGTTACCTATTTGGTCCTAAAAACTTTTAAGTAAACACTTTAAGGCCCGAATAAATTATTAAAGATCAATTTAAATGTCCATTTCCTAAAGCTATGTTTAATTGTTCTGCCAGACGAGGCTACAAGACCACTGGGGTAGAAGCATCACATCAGCCGTGATGTTCAAGGATTTCTCCAAGTACTACTATTTAAGGTGGGGATTACTTTGCAACGTGTTATTTTTAGTTGACCATGTTATATGTTCTACGTGCTTTTATAATCGCGAAATGCATGCTAGTTGTATTTCTACGGATTGTCGTGAGGGGCAATCACCTACGGGATGTCGTTGGGGGCATCCAAACTATGTGATGGACCCAAGTTTCCATCTTCTACGGGGTGTCGTTGGGGGCATCCACCTTTACTTCTCGCTATGCACACGATGGTAACTGCGTGTATGGCATGTGATATGGTTAGCTGATTTGTTGTTCTCCCCACTGAGTATGACTTCGTTGTACTCACCCCATTATTTTAAAACTCTTTACAGATTGAGGAGTTCGGCGAAGCGGCGGCAAGCGGGGCATCACCTTTTGCTAATAGTTTCAGTTATGTTGAATTTCAAATTTATCGTTGGTTAAATCCTTTAAATTCACCGCAACTTATTTTATTTAAAATTCCGCGTCTAGTTTAATAATTTTGAAGTGGTTCAATTTTTTAGGAACTTAAGTTCAAGAAAACCCTTATTGACAAATGTTTCATTTTAGTACATGAATCTTGAATATTATCATGACTACTATTGGAACGAAAATCTCACTTAAACTCAACTTGGTTTCTTCCGCAATTATTTTTACTTATTTAAATTTTGGTCGTTGAACGTGGTCTTTAGATTAAATGATTTTCCACACTTATTCGAGATTCTATTATTAAATTTTAGGAATGTGGATTTTGATGATTGTTATTGAAAGCAAGATTTTCACTTGTTCGCTTATCGTTTAACTTTCCAAAAAAAAAAAAAAAATTATACTACAAAAATTCTGTATTTTTACTCAAAGCTACAGCAATTTAGTAGCGCTTCGATTTCCAAAATTGGGGCGTTACAAACATAAAGATCTTCTCGAATTGCTTGAATGTGTAGAGCTGATTGGTTGCAAATGAATATTTAATACCAATATGAGTCAAACGGGAAATATTAAGAGAAATAAATTTCATTTTATTTTTAAGGGTTTTGTTAAGGCACATATCATAAAGAGACTTTCTCTTCGGTTTACTGAATGGCTCTTTTGGGACCATAATGGCACTTCTGGGTTATTGCCCATTTCTAGTTACATCAAATGGATGGTAAGATTGTGCAATTGTTGAACTTTACTGTTTGGTGAGTTAAAGAAAATGGTTTGCAAAATAAAGAATCCCATCTATAACCCCGAACAAGCTTCCTATCATAACTATCGCGGATTTCATCAAATTAATTATCTCATTCGGGTATGAGATAAATTCAATTGATGATTTTGTGAATCTCAAGTTTAGTGAGAGTAAATATATCCTTTATAGTATCATATGTCTGTAAAGTCTTCTAACGGCAATATTGTTGTCAGAAAATAAAAAAATTCCATGAGATAAAGGATCATTGAGTTTTCTCTTTCGTATAGGGTATACGAAAGAGGTATTTTGTGTTATCACAAGAGAATTGTATCCTATTCTCAAAAGGATCTAAAGAGATTCGACATGAAAGGCTATATACCAAGGGATATATCCACTATTAAGGGATACATATTCAACCTCAATCAATACCCCAAGATTGAATTTGAATCATAAAGACACGTCGGTGTAGAGAGTCTTATGTATACTTAAGTATGTATGCATTGATTTAGCGTTCATACTAAGAATTGTAGAATTTCGAATAACTCTAGCTTGGATTTATCCAATATGGTTATGAAATATTTGTGGAGAACATATGGTTATGTGCTCATTTATTTAGAGATCATTTCATATTCAGAGTGATTAAATATCTAATGAGCGGAAAGACGTAAACTCCATATTGCGGATCCGCTTACCAAAAGTTTATCTACCTAAGGTATTTAGTAAGCACATCACTTATACGGGTGTTTTGTATGGCATTGTGCTTGTTTAGTGGGAGTTTGCATTTGGTGATTTTTTGTGATAGACACAATTCTTCTTTTCTTTTTTTCTTTTTTTTTTATTATTGTGCAGAATAAAGTTCACTTTTTCATCATCAATCTCAAAAATCCAGACTTTCCAGTTGTAGTTTAGCATTAAGGTTGGAAATGCTTATTATGATCTCATAAGGAATAAAGTTGGACCAGTTGGAAATAGGCATGTATGAGATCACATTGCATGTAATTTCCATGCTACTTATCCTAGCACGTGTTAGTGTATATGTAAAAATGGATTTTTATAGATTTTGATGTGATATAGAAGAGAATGAGTGGAGTTGAATGGTGGAGATTTGTGTAGGATAGGTCCCACGAGATATGTGGATATGAAATAGGAGAAAGAGTGGGTGGAGTTGAAAAGAATGTATAAAAATATGTAAAAAATTATAAAAATTTGAAGGCTAATGACCGCTAGATCTATGTCATCGACTATGCCAGTACGGTGATTGTCGTGGTTTATTCACAGTGATATTGTGAGAAAAGCTACGGTAGTTCCTTCACTGGTGTATGAGATGGACTTGATTGTTTAAAGAGTAGTCTGGGATGAATAGCATACAGTTGGCGCCTAATTAAGGAATTTTGTGATGTAATAATTCAGGAGTAATATATAGCCCAAGTGAGAGATTGTTGAAAATTTATTTCCAATAATAATTAGTGGAAAATATATTATTAAATTAATTATATCGGCTATTCAAATTAAATGAGCTAAACTAAAGTGGTCTGATTTGGCAAGTCCACAAACAACAAAAATTGATGTGGGCCGAATAAATAGAGACCAACAAGGGCCTGGTTGAGGTTTTATGGGAGTCTCTAATGAGTCCCTATATATAGAATTCTTGGTCATGATCCCCAATACACCAAATCGCATATAATTTCTGTTCTCCCCATGTTGAAGGAAGCATCAGGTCCCATAACAGGAATACGAAGATTTGGTTAAGAATGACCATAGCACCACCGTCTAATTGTGTTTTGTAGTTGTTCCAGCAAAGTTTTCCATATAAAGATCCTTGATTGCTACGACGAATTCAGGTATTTCTTTAATCTATAAATCTTGACAATTTGACATAACGATCTTGGATTGTTTAATTACTATATGTAATTAAATATTACAGATTAATTTCTAATAGATGCCCCTTTCATGGTTATTCTATTTAATATGGTTGTGGATCTCATTTAGAGAACCAGCTCCCATTGCTAAAGTTACCAACATTCCACAGGAATCTAATGCTGGTATTTTTACCTCAATCCTCCCTATGCTAAATGTTTTTCTTTCTCTTGGATCTTCAATCATCACAAATCAGATTGAAATTTGATTTCATATCTATGGAGGACAGATAAAAATAATAAACTTGAGAAGGGTCTTGAGCAACCATTGCTTTTACCGCCCCCCAATAATCAACAAGATGCAGAGGACGATCAAGAAGGTGATGGGAATGAAAATGAATCAAGCCAACCAGCAAACTCTCTAGCATCAGCCTATGGTTTAGTAAACACGCTCTGTAAAGGTATACCTGAAGTTGGAAATAATTGATGTAGAAAGTGAAAAAGATAATTAATGGCAAAAATTCAATGTAATTCTATAGAATTTTCAATTTCAATTGTTGATATACTTTTTTCTTAAGTATGAAATGGAGATATTACTTTCAGAATCAAGTGCGGTAACAGCACGCAATTTTCGTTGGACTACAAGCACGGTGTCCATCTTTCTAGCATGCCTTGGCCTAATCGTTGTTCCAATAAATGTTGCTATTGGAAGCTACATAACCAATATGTTTTGTTGGGAATTTGTGAAAATTCCCTAATTTTAAACCCGCAGGATCTTTGATTAGAAGAATAAATCAGACAGAAAAATAAAAATGAGAGAAATTTCGGACTGGCAAAGCTTTCACTATATGATAAATTTTACAACCACATAGATTTTCACTCGCCCAACCCCCAAGTGTTACAAGAAAAATAAATCGAGCTACTACACACCTAGTTTTCTACCCTTTGAATAACACCCAAAGAGTTACAAGAAAACTCTCTAAATAATAAGCTCTCAATTTTTCCTCTACAGACTAATGATCCTTAGAAGAGAATACAAGATTCTATTTATAGGAATAGACCTAAACCTACCAAGAAAAGGAGAACAATTCCTAATTCTAGTTGGTTTAGGATTTTGACCAAAAGCTTTCCTTTTTCCTTTTGGATTTATTTTTGGCAATATCCCAACAATCTCCACCTTGCCAAATATAAACCAAAACTTCTCATCTTCTCTTCTACCGTCTTGTTCACAATACTTGAAAATTACCGGGCAAGCATTTGACACTTTAACAGTCCCATACTCCACCATATGAGTATAACCACTTAGAATTAATCACCAATTCTAAGAATTTCATCGGCTCAATGTCGAAATAAAACCTGCTGAAATTTATGGTGCAACCCTCCCGCTTGACTACCCAGAGAGCTCATCAGCCATCGACATTAAAAACACCACCACACATCTACACACCTTGCATCCTGTCAAGCCAATGCCCGTGTACAAACGTGTTGACCCGCTAGTAAGAACACATCCTTTAACCATGACAACTAGCGACATGCCATGAGGATGACCATCTTACTCATAGCACATATCCACCGTCCTCCACCAGGAGAGACGGATTGTCCAACTTCTGGCAGGAGTTAGCCGAACCTTCTCCACCTTTAGGACAATATCTTTTCACGTGACCAATCTGTCCACACTTCCAACAAACTACATTCTTCTTGGAGTTTCCCCTCTTCCTCTTTTCTTCAACAAGCAATGCACTTTTAGAAGGATTATTTCTCTCACCTAATCTTCTTTCTTCTGAAATTAACTTACTTGTAACTTCGGAGAAACTTACGGTTTCCTTCCCATACATCAAGATAGGCTTTATATGTTCATAGGATGACGGAAGAGGCCAGATGAGACGTAGAGCTTTATCCTCATCTTCAATGTTAACTCCAATAGACTCCAGTTCAGAAACAATGCCATTGAGAGCACTTAGATGATCTGAAATTTTCGTACCTTGACTCATTCGTAAAGAATGAAATTGTTCTTTCAGATACAATCGATTTGAAAGACTCTTTGTTTGACACAATTCTTCAAGCTTCTCCCATAACTCCTTTGCAGAAGATATCCCATGAACGTTTGCAATGACGTTTTTGGCGAGACAAAGACGTATCATACTTGCCGCTTTCAAATCCATCTCTTCCCAATCTTCATTGCTTATCCGGTTGTGGTACCACCATCATCACCGATAACAACTGATTTTCCAGTATCTTTGTTGGAACCGGGGTTTGGCTTTCCCTTTAAAGCTTTATGTAGTCCAACTTGAATCAAGACATCCTTGACTTGTACTTGCCACAAGACAAAATTCATTCTTCCATCAAACTTCTCTACTTCGTACTTTGCCATATTTTTCTGTACCCCACCCTGACGCTCTGATACCACTTGTTGGGAATTTGTGCAAATTCCCTAATTTTAAACCCGCAGGATCTTTGATTAGAAGAATAAATCAGACAGAAAAATAAAAATGAGAGAAATTTCAGACTGGCAAAGCTTTCACTATATGATAAATTTTACAACCACATAGATTTTCACTCGTCCAACCCCCAAGTGTTACAAGAAAAATAAATCGAGCTACTACACACCTAGTTTTCTACCATTTGAATAACACCCAAAGAGTTACAAGAAAACTCTCTAAATAATAAGCTCTCAATTTTTCCTCTACAGACTAATGATCCTTAGAAGAGAATACAAGACTCTATTTATAGGAACAGACCTAAACCTACCAAGAAAAAGAGAACAATTCCTAATTCTAGTTGGTTTAGGATTTTGACCGAAAGCTTTCCTTTTTCCTTTTGGATTTATTTTTGGCAATATCCCAACATGTTTGAAGCCAGGTGATTTCTTTTCCACGTTGGCAAATCCGATCTCTATCTTATAAAACCATTTTTACCATTTTATCTAATTACAGGCAAATTTTACTGTCATCGAAAATTATGGTCTTGCTGGGGATATACTTAAGCTTGTACGTATTTATAATGCCGTACTCTGTGCCACAATACGTATGCTCGGCGCTCATTATGTTCGTATCTGATGAAGTATTGGAAGGTAAACAATTTTCTCAATAACTCATTGTTTACCGCAGTGCTTGTTTTACTTTTCACCCCACATCACTTGAAGGCAGCCATTTTTTTCACAATACCGAACAAGAACTCAATATAACGATGATGAAACAACAACTTTTTTGTTGTAGGAGTAAATTTGTCACTTCTATCCCGAGTAATGTCGTCCTGGCTATGTTGTGGGACGTACAATGGCGGGCTTCTGTTGACCGAGGCTGGGGCACTTGCTTGATCGAGTGGTTGCAGATGGGACGATCACCCTGGCTGGTTTCTTAGACGAGAGTCAACTTTTGAATGCAACGCTTCTTCCATGCCCTCCTGATTTGCATGGCGTCCATTGTTGCCACCTGCTGCACCTACAATTCTCTTTATAGTGATTATTACCATTCTAATCTTAGTCTATGTCCTCAAGTTCTAAGGCATGTGACATTTTCTTTTATTTTTTTAATTTTAATGGCAACTTGCATGTGGATGTTGAAAATTACTTGATTCATTATGTACTTGTTAGAGGTTCTACATAGACGGTGTTTGCTTTAATTCGCTTTAGCTTTAACTATCAACTAGGTACATTTCTAAGATTTTTAGACAATATAGGTAACGCTATTGAGGTCACAATGTATATTAGGTAAAGGTTGAATTTATCTTTATCTATTGAATGTTTTGATATGTCAGCTAAACAAGTCATTTGTATCAAGTTTACTTGTTTGTTTTAACTTTATAAGTATGTGGTACATATCATTATATGTCTCTACTCTTCAATATATAGTCATGTTCCGTTGCCAACAAGTTGGCAACGGAACATGCCAACACCCATTTTTAGGTCCCAAAAAAAAAAGATGGGGCCCAAACGAGCCCCTCCACCATCAGGGGGCAGTTATGTATTATTCATCTCACTTGACGTAGATTCCAAAAAAAAAATTTTAAAAATTTTGGCCCGGTGACGTGGCTCCCTCACAGGGCGCCACGTCACACATGTTGGCAACATAAGTTGCCAATATGTGGGCAATTGAACAAACTCGCTTCAATATAATCATCTTCCATTTTTTTCCTTCAGACTCTCCTGATAGTTGCAAATTCATTACCCATTAGAGTGTTGTAATGTTGAGAACACCTTCACTTAATTGCATTTTATTTTTTTGAACTTTCAGTTCCAGTTCAACTTCTTATTTCATTTTATTTTATCACCCTTTTATTGGGTTTAATTTTCTTTTTTCTTTTTCTATTGGACGTGAGATGGCAGAGAGTTAACATCAATCTACTACCTGACAGTTTCTCCTAGTTTCCTCCTCGGACTTCAAAATTTTTTTTTTTTCCCTTTCATTTGATATTTGGAAAGAGCGAAGTTAAGATATTAATTTTTGCTAAGTTGACGTATTTTGTATTAACATTTTTAAATGGCATGGTAATGTGTTGTTTTATTTTTAGGTGATAAAAATGTGTTTTAGATATGTACCACACTGATATTATGATTACTTAATTAGCTAATGAAAAAAGGACGCATCACCATGTTACTTAAAAATGTGAATAAAAAATGTGTTATTCTTTTGCTAAGCTAATGCTTCAATTTCATAATCTGGGAATTTTCTGGATAGCAGATGCCGCAATGAACAACAGAATCCGAAAAGGTTAAAAAACAAACCCTTCAAAAATAGTTGAGATCAGCTCAAAGATTTTTCTTGGTGATTGAAAAAATATTGAGTAGAAAATTAAAGATCAAAACGTTGGAAATTTTGGAAGCACAAGATAAATCAGAGGACTTTTCACCGGCCGAAAATTTTGTTGAGATGAATACTGAGTCCAAGATTGACCTACCAGCGATGGATTAAAGTAGTGTTCTGACAAATGTAAAGTATGATTAAATAGAAAAATTAAATTTCAAATTTAAGTAGGTGTAAGTGTATACATTGATTGCAGCGTAACCAAAAAAAAAAATTAAAAATAATAATAATAATAATAATAAAAAGGAAAAGAAAAGAAATGTTGTATTATATTTGAAACGGGTGGGTCAAGTGAGTTTTTTAAAAGAGAGGATTAAATTCTTCTTGTTCAAAATATGATATCCATAAATTCGGAATATTCACAAGTTTTGCATTTTCTTGAATCATATATGTTTCTGTTTTTCGGACACTTATGGCACTTACACGTCTTCCTCTCCTAAAAACCACACCAAGAATCTTTTTGCTCTCAATTTTTATGGCAATCCAAATCTCGTTTCCTCCTTCATCAATCTTCGATCTCTTCTATATTACATTTAATTTGATATATATATATATATATATATAAGAAGCTAACCCATGAAAATAATTATGACAAAAATGTTGGGCTTTGGACTCTGGAGATTGCTTGCTGCTGCAATTTTCTTCTTTCATGGCTTTTGTTCATCCGAGAAAGGTGCAAAAATTAATCAACGTAACTTATAATTTTATTTTTTTTTCTACATTGTAATTAATTAGTTTCCTCTCTCTCTCGACAGCACCATACTTCACTTTCATGCATGAAGCAACCTCAGCTCCACAAGAATCCTATTATGATTACATCATAGTCGGAGGGGGCACAGCCGGCTCCCCATTAGCCGCCACTCTGTCAGCAAGCTCCACTGTCCTCCTCCTCGAGCGTGGCAGCTCTCCGTATGGCAACCCTAACATCACCAACCTAGAAACATTCGGCGAAGCCCTATCCGACATCTCTCCATCATCTCCATCTCAACGCTTCATCTCTGAGGATGGCGTGATAAGCTCCCGAGCCCGGGTCCTAGGAGGCGGGAGCTGTCTCAACGCGGGGTTTTACACCCGGGCGGCGCCGCTTTATGTAAAGGATGTCGGGTGGGATGGGGGACTGGTGAATGAGTCTTATAGGTGGGTGGAAGAGAAAGTGGCATTTGAGCCTACAATGAGAGAGTGGCAATCTGCTGTGAGAAATGGATTGTTGGAGGTTGGTGTGAAGCCTTACAATGGGTTTACATTTGATCATCTGATTGGTACTAAGGTTGGGGGAACAATTTTTGATGCTGAAGGGCATAGGCATACTGCTGCTGATCTTCTTGAATATGCAGACCCTGATGGACTCACAGTCTTGTTACATGCTACTGTGCATAAAATCACGTTTAGGACAAAGGGTGAGTACTAAACATATGATGTTCACAAGTAATGTAATGTTCTCGTGTTTAAGGGACACATGTCACCTCGCTATTGGATGATTTTTAAGTGATTACATCGTGTCGATGGAGATAATCATATTTAATACTGAAGTGATATATATGTGTACCATACACACAATGAACCGCATCTATATAGACATTAGATCAATCTTGACGAGATGGAGAATGAACATGATTAAAATTAATTATTGTTAATGATCGATCGGCCCAATATTTGCAGGAAGGGAGAGGCCAACAGCTAATGGGGTGATCTTTAGAGATGCATTAGGAATGAAGCACAGAGCATATTTGAAGAATGGGCCAAATAGTGAGATTATTGTGTCATCTGGGGCACTTGGAAGCCCACAACTTTTAATGTTGAGTGGGATAGGCCCAAAAGAGCACCTCAAGGCCCACAACATTTCAGTTGTTTTGGACCTGCCCTTTGTGGGCCAAGGAATGGCAGATAACCCAATGAATGCCATATTTGTACCATCTCCAAATCCAGTTGAGATCTCCCTCATTGAGGTTGTCGGGATCTCAGAGTATGGAAGCTACATCGAAGCTGCTAGCGGTGCGAACTTCGCTGCCGGCGCTCCTCGGAGAGACTTCGGAATGTTCTCCCCCAAGGTAGTGATCCTCTCTCTCTCTCTCTCTCTCTCACACAGTCCAATACTTGAGCAGGGTTTTGCTTTGATCAGTTAGGTGTTTTGAGCCCAATGTGAGGCCCAAATCTCATTATTTGACCCAGCTATAGGCCCATAAACTTCATACGCATTGATTTCTTCCTTTTTTTCTTCTGACTGACTAGTCCATGATTTTTACACAAGCCCATGTTGGCTGGTTCAACAAAATAAGTTAAAGATAAAAAAATGACATTTGCACGTTAGTTTATTATAGAATCTAATTCTTTGATTCTTGGAACCCTAATTAATTTGCAGATTGGGCAATTATCAACAGTTCCACCAAAGCAAAGAACCCCAGAAGCCCTAGCAAAAGCCATTGATGCCATGCAAGAGCTTGAGCCAGCAGTATTCAGAGGTGGATTCATCCTAGAGAAAATAATGGGCCCAATCTCCACAGGCAATTTACTCCTAAGAAACAAGAACCCTAATGACAATCCATCAGTCACATTCAACTACTTCAAAGAAGCACAAGATCTGCAGAGATGTGTTGATGGGCTAAAAGTAATCGAAAATGTGATTGAATCAAAGGCATTTTCTGAGTTCAGATATGATTATCTTTCATTGCCTCTCCTTCTTAACATGACAGCAAATGCCCCTGTCAATTTGCTGCCCAAGCATGCGAATGTTTCGACTTCGTTGGAGCAGTTTTGTAAGGATACTGTGATGACTATATGGCATTATCATGGAGGGTGTCAAGTTGGGAGAGTGGTTGATGCAGATTATAGGGTTCTTGGAGTGGATGCTTTGAGGGTTGTTGATGGATCGACCTTTAATTACTCTCCCGGAACTAATCCACAAGCCACTGTCATGATGCTTGGAAGGTAAATCTACTACATATTGTATTTCATGTTGATTTGCTGTTAAGTATACGTGACCTTTGTGAAATGATACAATATACTTTCTACGCATAAAAATTGTAAAGGTAGGTTACAGAACTGATGTAACAGTCTTATAATTGTTGATTTATAATCTATACGTACAGTTTTTGTCTGCACGACTAAGTTATATTGTGTGCTAAATAATGTCACGCACAAATTTAATTTATTGTATTTTCTTGTTTAATTACACTTATTACATCTCAATTAATCCTATATAGCTCTCTCTCTCTCTCTCTCTCTCTCTCTCTCTCTCTCTCTCTCTCTCTCTCTCTCTCTCTTGTTTTAAGTACGTTACAAGTTAATTACTTAAGAGGTCCTTTGGGTTTTCCGTTTTGCAGGTATATGGGAGTAAGGATATTGAAAGAGAGGCTTGAAGATCAGTAAAGAAATTTGATAAAATTTTTGAGTTGAAACAACAAAGTCATCAAGAAATTGGTTGTAGAGTAGTTTCTCAAATTATGGTCAATATATGTATACGTTTGACTAATTTCTAATTAGGAATTACAATTCTCATTTTTTTTTTTTTGTATTAGATTATCGATTATATATATTTAAAAGATGTAAGACATGTCAAAGTTGGGATGGCCGAGTTGGTCTAAGGCGCCAGATTAAGGTTCTGGTCCGAAAGGGCGTGGGTTCAAATCCCACTCTCAACAACGTGTTTTACCTTTTTACCCCAACTGTCAAACGACACCGTTTGTCAATCCTTTCTTATCTCCCTTTCATGGCCCAATCGTATTTTTTATTTGATTTTGTGTCCTCATTTTCTCACGTGTGTCTTCCATTGAAAATCATGGAAGATTTTCCTTACATTCCTCCTTAGTGTTACTTTAATTTTGACACATTAAGCAGTATGCAGTAAAATTTCATGTCCTTTTCTTTGACAACGACAAAGCGAAAAGCAATTAAAGTATTCGACTGAATTGTGATACGCACAAAGGAAGAAATTAGCTGATACGTGAGTGGGGAGAGTTTTATTTTTCATGCAATCCATCAATCATATAAGGGTGAAGATCTAATGGCCACTCTGGGCACCTTATGGTGCCCACACTTCGAAAAAAAATATTCGTGTGGATCCCACAGTCCCCCATCATTAGGTGATAATTATGTATTATTCATCTAACGTAACATAATTAAAAAAAAAAATTTTTAAAAATTTTTAAACTGACGTGACACCACAAAATATCGCCACATCGGTGTGGGCACGACAATTATGTTGCCAACGTTAACAACGGAACGCCAACAATATAATACTACTCACTAGATCATGGAGTGTAGTGCTTACTATGCTTTGTGTTGCTCATGCATGAATCTGGTCTTACTCCTTACTATATTTGATTTGATGGGTTTATTGCAGAAAATGCATAAGGGGGTAGATGTAGAGTACTCTGATAGGATATAACAACAAATTTTACTCGAGCTTGTTTACTGGTCATCGTACTTAAGGTTTCGGCTAATTAATATAATGTCAGTTGGGACTGTGACAACAATATTATGTGCCGGTTGATTCTCTTATTGTATGTATAACGATTGAAAATAATCTAGTACCAGATGGTCCATATCATTCTTGGTATAACAATTATCATATTTCTTACAAAGAAATTGTATTAATATTTCACTTCTAACCATTTATAAATATATCTTTATTAAGAAAATATATAATTTTCTTGAATGTTTTACTTTCATATTCTTATTAGTTTGTATATTTACGTTCTATCTAGCCGAGGAATTGAACTAATTGATCGAGAGTGTCTAATCATGAAATCCGTGGAAAAAAAATCGTTATATCAAATTAATTATTGAATTATCTAATCATAAAGTCCATGGACAAACACAATCAATCGAGGACATAGAGTTTCATATGTTGAAATTTTGAGAGCATCCTGTATTTTTATATAGCACATCATCGTTTAATCAATAAGCATCACATGGACGTTTAGCGTCATTGTGTCAATAATTATATTGCTTAGTATGTTCACCTAGCATTTTGCTTTTGTTTGATTTTATTTTTATTTTCTTATCTATAAGGGATGGAGGACTCACTAAAATCAAATCACGAACTTCGATTGAGAATCCACAATCTCAATAGAAACACTAGCTTCCATTAGTAACTCAACTTGAATTCAAAATAATCAAAGCATTAATATTTACACGAGCAAGAATAGCATGCAGAATTATATTTGTACGAACAATACAGTTATAACATATCTACGTAGTCCCAAATTAATCTTCCGATCCTCTCCGTAATTTTTACCTCTTGCGCTTGGACTTCAAAGATGAAGCAGTGTGTGAGTTGGTATGCCAATTCCTCTTCCTTTGGTTTATGAACCAATTGTTTATTTGCTTTAGTTGCAACCCTGTTTGCTCTACAAGCTTTGCCTTGTCATCTTCCTGTAATATATATATATATATATATATATATATGGGATCCATCTCAGTTCTCATCATCAAGTACATATACATATATATATGTTCAAATTAAAGACGTCGTTTTCGATCGGGATGAAGAGTGAAGACTTACAGTTGGATAAGGCCACTTGGCATGTTGCTGCCACCACTCCTTGAGCACACTAGTTGTGTCACCTGGCAATTTTCCGGCCCTTCTTTTTCTTAATATTTCTTCTCTAACGTCTTCAATTTTTGACTTAAATCCCTGCCAAAAGGCACATTATATTACAGTCAATGCTAGGACAATATAATGAAAATTCTACATATACATGATTAATGTTGAAAACTTGAAATATAATTTTAGGATGGACCTGTTTAAGTTCAATTTTGAGTTCTTGTCTAACTCTTTCCATCAACGATCTCTCTGATTCTGTTGGAATCAACGGTCCAAATCCCATCAGATCTTGTCCATCACTCCCTGATTGATCTAACGAGAAGTCCATCTGCATCTCTTCTTCATCGTCCGACATAGTTCCGCCAGTTCCTTCACCTAATGTGGTTCCTGTATAGCACTACACAGTATTAGAAAAAGCAAAAAATATATATATATATATATATATATATTACTTTCACAATAAATTCCTTGTAGTGCCTTTTGCTCTCCCCCGCCCACTCTGTGGGCATTTTAGCATGCCCATAGTGGGTGAATTTCCGACACGTGTCCTTCTGATGCTTGGGGGCAGGTGTTAGCAATATGCCCACTGTAGGCATAGTAAAATGCCCACAGAGTGGGAGAGAGAGCTGGACTAGCTATATCGAATATTATTATGCATTGATGAATAGTCTTTTATGTCTCCATATACTATAAGAAAATGAACTTTTATGGGTAGCCTATCGTCCATATAATCTCGCGCTTATAAACCTTTAGAAGCGATATAACAGTATATCGCCCTAAAGGTGTCTACCGATAGGAGGCTATAGGGGCGATAAACTGGCCTTAAAGATCTTATTCCTCATAATAATAAGTTCATTAAGTCAAATACTTTTCGGTCCGGAGATATTTTGTAAGTAGAGCTGAAGAGGTCAATAACTTAATTAACCTATATTAGCCTAGTGGTAAACTGGGGTTTGAAACTGGGGGTGGGAGATGGGATTTCATTATATTGTTCTTTCTACGTGTATAAGCATTGTGCATGTCCGTTACATATCGTTTTGGGTGGAATTTGGACCACGGCACTCCTCGAAACACCAGCGCTCATTCAACAAACATATACTTGTTTTAGTTACATTTAAACGCCCTTACTTCCAAAATATATAAACTTTGGGTAGTGTCCTTAATCAGAACTAGATCTAACAAATGACAGTAGAATACTTTAAAATTTGCTTAATACCTATTAATTACTTGTTTTATTTTATTCTTTTTGGTGAAAGACCTATGCAATCTTATTTTGCTTGTTCAATGAACATCCATTATTAAATAGCGGTCGGTAATGGTAGGTTGTATTGGTTTGTTGCCCCCCTCCTAAGTATATAAATTACTCCTTTCGGTGGGTCCCATTTACCCAACTATAGGGCCTCAAATTACTCCACTTCCCCTCTTCCCCACCAATAAAATTTCAAAATTCTTTAAAAATAAATAAATAAATAAAATTTCAAAATTATCCCAACCCTAACTAGCAAGTACACCATTTACTTGCCTTCAAAAAAAAAAAAAGGTACACCATCATTTACTTACCAAATATGTACCGAAAAAATGTTAATTGTATAATTAAAACAAGCGTTATAATTCTATAAAATAATATGTTATCATGATTCTATCATCGCTATATAGAAATGTGACACAATCACGTTATTGTAATTTGTACGATTAGATTTAAACAATTGATTGACTATCAAAATATTGTTGATCATCGCAATATAATTTTATAACCATATAAACAGAGACCATGTTACCGATACAAATTTTTGTTCACATTTAATTATATAATTGAGTGATGTATCCAATTCTGTAAAATTATTTATCAACATTATTTTAAACATTACAAGATTTGTGATACATGCACCACCTAATTATATATAACTGGTGCTTGTTATATATTCTACACGTTATGTGTGTGTATATTGGATCATGCCTCCACATTCCACAATTTAATTTAAGGGGAAAATAAAAATAAATAAAAAGGAAGCGTACCTGTCAAAGCTTGTAAATTGTGCTCAATTTCACGGCAAGCCATTACAGCCTCAACAGCATGGATTCTGACATGTTGCTGCAGCTCTTCTCTGAATGAACACAATACTAACAAGTACTGTGTCTTTTTCACACAATTAATGAAACAAACAACTTAATATATATAATAAAGAATTAAAGACCCAAGCCCACACATCGGAAGGAAAAAAAAAAAAAAAAAAAAGGATAAGTTCCTATGTTTGATTGAAATTGATATTCTGAAAAATTATTTGTAACCCTAAAATCATGCTTTTATTAGAAAAATAAAAATTGAAGTTTCCTACTTTTTTCCCCCAATTTTCCCCCAATTTCTGAAAATGAGATCTGTTAATGAATAGGAAAAACAAAGGAAATAAAAAACAGGGGAAAAAAAAAAAAAAAAAAAACCTACCAAGAAATTGTCAAGCTCTTGCCTTTGATGCATAGAGAGAGAGTGAGAAATATTGTAGTGGGCATAGGACCTTATGAGATTGTGAGAGTGTGAGAGCTGAGAATCAATAAGTGGGAGGTGATCAATTGGTGTGGCCACTCTCAAACACGCTACATGGGCGGACAGAAGTTGCTCGTACAGCGGATGACCGGCGATCTCCGCCTTCAGCTGGTGGTTCTCTTCCCCGCCGCCGCCAGAACCCATGATTGTTAATATGCCTTGTTGTTCTTGCATAATTTACCTTCTACCTTCCTTGTTTAATTAGCATCAAAACAAAACCGCTTTATCTAGCTATGCGCCTTTTGCTTTAAACAACACTACAGTATGGTGGGGTTCAAGATTTTAATGATCAGGACCACTCTACGTAGAGAGAAAGAGAGAGAGAGAGAGTATATCATATATTGGAATGTGAGAATTATGTGCATATATAGGGATTATGGTGGAGAATTAATTAGAGGTATAGGGATGGAAACTTTTGTTTTTGTTTCTTCTATGATTACTTCAGGACAGAGGGAGAGAAGAAAGGAGTATAGAATCATTCCCAAAGAGGAGATGCATATACATTTATATTTATCGACGGGGAGGGGGAGAGATATATATATATATATATATATATATATAATGCAGATAAAGGATCAACGGCCAGAGACAATTTCAATATTTTTTTCTTTTTCTTTTTCTTTTTCTTTTTGGTAGCCTGGTAGGGTGGTCAGCGGCGTGGGTAGTGTGTGAAGCCCACGCCCCCTGCCTGATGTGCTGAACTGGTGATTGATTATTATTGTACTTTTTAAAGTTTATAAATCAAAGTTTTAGGTAAATTTTACTTCTGTGGAAAGTTATTTTAGAAACTTACTTTTCTACCAATCAAGCCCCGCATATAATTTTTATTTTTTCACACTTTTTTTTTTCTTATTCTCTTTTTTTAATATTTTTTATTTTCTTATTCTCTTTTTATTTTTATTTTTTTTTAATTTTCTTATTATTCTCTTTTCAAAACTAGCATTAGGGTATTATTCGCTGGTCGAGACATTCAGTCATTTGGTGTACAAGCAATTGTCTACAAAATATTGGATTATTTGTATCTTACAAAAATTAACGCTATAGGTTCTCACTGAGAATTTCCATGAAGTTCCACAGTTAACAATCCATTTTTTTTTATCAATTTAATACTTCAAGGGAAGTATAAACATGAAATATCACGTACGTAGTAGTTGGTATTTATCAGCAAATTTATCGGTTTCCCTTTCAATCATGTACATAAAAGACATACGTACACACATGTATAGGTTCCAAATTTCACCTATTAGAAAATAAAATATTAATTTAACTTAAAATATTCTTTTCAAACCTTCAAATAGCCAGCGCTAGAAGAATTGAAGTGTACATTTCTTCAAAAAAAAAATTAATCAAAAATTAAAAAAGAATTGAAGTGGACATGTCATCACATGGACAAACCCTATCGGCAGCGTCCTCAATTTACGGGAAAAGGAAGGATGCATGTTACACGGAATAAATTTAGAGACATTGTAATTTGATTTTTTTTTTTTTTTTAATACATGCAAGATGTGCATCGTAGGGGTGAGATGATGTTTCGAACCCGGCCAATCCCGGCAAGAGGGTGCCTTTTTCACTATGTCAACTTCCTTGGAGTACTGGTGGAAAAGGTAATTGATATGATAATGTGTCGATTTCTGATTGAGTGGTAAATATGAACCCATATGATTTATTATTTTAATTCATTTATTCATATCTAATGAATGTATGACAAGTAATCGTGTTAGTTAAAAATATAAAATTGGAATATCTGTGTAGAATTACTCATGTTGCACCACAATTTAGAATCAGAAGAGGGATTTCAAGAAATGATATATTTAATTATACTTCAAATTGGGATTCCCTCTTTCAATTGATTTCTACGTATTAGATCCAAAACAATTCTTGAATGAGGTCAAGAATGAGACAAGAAGAAAATTGTATTAGTTTTGAGAAGTGGAATAAACTTGAAGATAATTATTGATCATTTGTATACTCTAATCCTGACCACGATTTAGTGAAGGAATTGGTGAAGTGTCTTGTGATGCATGATGGATAAATTGCTTGTACATCGTCTGAAGGACGGTGGTAATTAATTATTTTCATTTCAAGTAAAAAGATGTTACGTTTGAGCGGTTAATTTATGTGTTGGTAGCGATGATTTAACATTTTGTGGTACTCTGCTAGCTTTTAATCTTTTTTTTTTCAAATGTCAAATTGATCAAAACAAATGGAAAGATAATGATGGAACCCGACGGAAACCATTACGGGATCTCTCACGTTAACTTCTTAAAACACTGGGCACACAATAAATTGAATGGTGTGTTTGATTGCAAAGTCAAAAAATGGTTGGAAAGAAAACGTTTTCTAGGTAAATGATAGTTTTAGGTGTTTGATTGCATTAATTTGTAAGTTGGAAAATCGTATTGTTTTCCTTATTTTGATATTTTTTTAATGAAATTTGAACATTTTTCTTATATTTATGGTTAAAACAAATTGTCTATTAGAGAAAAAGGAAAAAGAGACAAATTTTTTCAGGAAAACAAAAATCACCCCCCTCCCCAAAAAAAGGAAAATATTTTCCTTCAAAACAAGGAAAAAACGGATTTCGAGAAAAGTTAGAAAACGTTTTCCTAGAAAAAAAAAGATGTAATCAAACAGGCCAAAAGTCAGAAAAATGTGGAAATATTGGTTTTTCTTGAAAAAGTTTGCCCAATCAAATACACCCTAAAAACTTGTTTGATACACATTATTCCATAATTCATTTGTCTAGCTCTAACGATATTCTCTTGATATGACAATTTTTTAAAAAAATTTAATACTCTTTCTTTACTTCTTAGTCACAAATTCAAAAATTTGTAACCGATGCACTCTAACTTAAGAATATTTTGTGAGTAACTATATATCTAAAGTTGATGTTGTTACACCTGTCAGTTATTAAAAGATAGTCTCCCCATTTCTAAGTATTTTGTAGATGAAGAAAATTGTTAGATGTTAAGGTTAAGCTGTCTCTATTGTGCTTCTTTGGGTATTTGCTTTGCAGGTTATTGTGTTTGTTACTCTACCAATGACTACTTACCGGCTATACATTACAGCCGGACCGGCTACTTAATTCTGATGATATGAAATCTCGCAATCGACAATTAATGCAATACGACTTGTTAACATGAAGGAAAATTTTTTCATTGTGATTAAACTGAATGGTAGGAATAAGTTTATATTTGAGAGAAATTATGGAAAAAATAATTTTTAGATGTGTTGAGAAATCAATGAGAAGTTCTAAGAAAATGAAACAATGGTCATATATATAATAAATGAATAGTTAAAAATGATGTTTGAAAATAATAGGAATTAGTTGTGGGAATCAAGCTCAGTTTTGTTAGAGATGGTTGGATTCCTAGCAACCAAAAGTTTGATAATATTAAAAGTAATGTCAAATAGTTAAAACCCATCATTAAGTAATCTTTTCATTCCCGCACCACACCCAAAAAAAAATGAAAGAAGAAGAAAAGAGGGAAGAAGATTATTGCAAGAGAGAACGCACATGACGATAATGAGGATCTCAAGCATGATCAGTTGATGCTCATCTGTAGAACAAATTCTCATGATTGTCCAAAGCAAAATTGCCTTGTAATGACTAAGGTTGAGGGTAGAGGTGAACAAACAATAGTTCGGTGTTGGCATTGAAAGGACTGGCATCAAACAAAAAATTTCAATTCGGTTCCATTCGTTTATAAGAACCAAACGATTTTGGGTACAATTTGGTTCCTTTTATATTTAGATTCTTGTTCAGTTTTTATGATTTCGTATTTGTAAAATATAATGAAGAAAGTCTACCAGGACTTGCAATGAACCCCCATATATCCCTGGATGCGGGGTTCGAGTCTGGGGGAGGGCAAAAAGCCTCAGTTCCAGGCTGAGCGCAAAATCATGAGTTGAACGCGTACGGATCACAAATCCTACCGTCAACAAAGAGGGCGCCCTTTTTGTTGACGGTAGGATTTGTGATCCACACGCGTCCAACTCATGATTTTCGCCACTGAAACTGAGGCTTTGCCCTCCAGACTCGAACCCGCATCGGGATATATGGGGTTCATTGCAAGTCTACCACCCTTTTGTTGACGGTAGGATTGTGATCCGTACGCGTCCAACTCATGATTTTGCATTCAACCTGAAACTGAGGCTTTTTGCCCTCCCCAGAACTCGAACCCCGCATCCAGGGATATATGGGAGTTCATTGCAAGTCCTTGTACCACCAAGCCCATGATCACAATCCTACCATCAACATAATGAATAATGAAAATTCATTTGTCATAAGTAAAATATTATTGTAGCTTCTTGTGCGCATATAAAGGTCTTTCGACAACAACTAATTTAATAGAGAAAATACATAAAGTTAATTTTTAAATCGAGATTATACAGTTTTCGAATATTGAAAAGGAATTGTTTGGTTGGTTGATTTGATTCCCCCTTTTTGCTGAGCCCTAGTTGAGGGTTTGTTTTGTAGAGCTAAAACTAAAAATAATTTTTTCACCTATTACTTTTAATCGTTCGTTCAACTTGATTTGAATGATTAATTATTACATTTTTTCTTTTTAAGTTTTTTATTACACATTCAAATATCACATTTTTTAAAATCTCTATCAAATATATCCTAAAAAGTTGTCAATTTCATGATATTGCAAATCAAACATATCAGTGTGCGTGCGCATTTTTGAGATTGGGAATCAAGGAAATATGCTCAATAATTTTCCATCTAATAAAAAATTGAAGCTTGAAATGAATCCATCAATTCCTTTGTACTAACAAAGATATTGCATTAGCATTGCAAAGGTAATTTAATAACCACAGGGACACAGTTTAATGTGTCTCCACTCTAGGGATGGCAAAACGACCCGCTAAACCCGAAAACCGCGGATGCCCGAACCGAACGGATCGAAAAAACCCGAACCGATGGGTCGACGGGTCAGATATGGTTTTCAAGTGTAAAACCCGAAACGGATATGGGTCGGATATGGATATTAGATACATACCCGAACCCGAACCGAATAACCGTATTTTTTTTATTATTTTCTACTAAATAAATCTTAAAATAATAAAGTAAAATTTACTTTTCATTTCAAATTCAGTAAATTTACTTTCCATTTCAAATACAGTGTCATTGCAGAATGCCAAGCAGTAGCCAATTGAAAAGAAATCCCACATCGGTTGAAAATTGGGACTTGACATAACTTTATCAATATAAAAGCGACACCAAAGGTGAAAATTGCAAAGACAAACCCAAAGGTCAAAGCCTGGTGATTGGAAATGGGGCTGAAGTTAAATCTTGAAGAGTTGAACTAGACTTATAAAATTTTGATTTTGTTTTCTTCAAGGATGATGGACCTAGTCGACTTGCTTTCGGATCACCGGGTTTTGATTGAACAATTGTATATATCAAATAAAAAAAAGGTAAACGGGTAAACGGGTACCCGAACGGGTTTGAAAACCAACTGAAAAAATACCCGAACCGAATACCGCGGTTCGGATATGGATATGGATATGGGGTTGGGACCTCGGTTCGGATATGGGTTTGGTCGACCCGAACCGAACCCGACCCGTTGCCATCTCTACTCCACTCTGCAAAATGTGTGTTAGAATTTAGAAAATATTGACCAATTTTATAATATTTTAAAATATAAATAAGTGATTGTGGTGAAATAATGTAACAAAATAAATGAAAATAGGTTGTTTGGTGGAAATTTGAAGGGTGGAAATTTATTTTAGAAAACATGATTAAAACATGGTTGGTGGAATTTTATTTTTTATTTTTTCGTGTGACGAGTCCTACAAATTATGTAAAAAGTAAATGTAAACAAAAATAAATTTAGTAAAAGCTTGAGGTCGAGAACAACAGAATTGATTTGAGAAGGATCTTGGGGGAAAAAAGTCTATTTCTTAACTGTACCGCTCTTTTAATTTTAAATAATTTTTTAAAACTTTTATTTCCTCAAAATTCTCAGTGCAAATATTAAATAATATTTGAGTGTTGATTTAACATGTGCCTAAGATAAAAGTCACTGAATAGTAAAAATAAAATTTTAAGTAAAAAAGTTGAAATGCAAAAATTTGAATGCTGAGTCGGAAACAAGAAATAAAGTTGTCCCAAGGTAAGCAAAGAAGGTCGAGTTAAGATGAATTGTCAACCATTTGCAAACAAATTTTTCTTCTTACTTTTTCGTACTTTTTAAAATTCAAATTTGATCAAATAAATCATATTCACATATATCTCGTAAGACCCATCTATACTAGTAAAACTCCACTATTCAATTGCACTCATTCTCTCTCTTTATATTGCAAAAAGCAAGTTTCTGGTCCCCGCGCGGGACCAGAAATTTGAACTGCCCCCCCACCCCGAGCCCCACCGCCTTTGGGGCCGGGGGCTGTGTATGTGCGGGTTCACTATTGAAGCACCCCGCGCGGGTGCTTGAAATTTCTCGATATTGCAAAATATACATTTTCAAAAATTTACACAAACCCACTATTACTCTTTTCGACACGTCTTTTTATTTTTCATTTTCCCCCTTCGAGTAGTCAGATTGACACCTCAAAATCAACATTAATTTTCATCTCCACCAGTAATTGGAACTATACCTGAAAGTTAGATTTTTCGATATAAACACACACACACACATTTCCATCCATTTAAATAAGAATAATGCTACTGTAATATAACACATAAGCACAATAGATGCGCGACAAAATCTTATTTATTCACACCTCATCCCAAAAACATTAACGGCAATATATATGTTAAAGCCTCGCATTCAAAAAGGTAGACCCCGAATAAGCGTGTAGCGGTGTAGAGTTTCAATGTCCAAAAATTCTGGTGCACACCCTCAACCAGCTTTCACTATATATGAGACACTTAAAAAGTGACTCAAATGAGAAGAGGCCAACAGGTGAAAAAGAAACTGGCCTGTACTTTTGGAGCCCGAAACTGGAGTTTTGGTGATATGTACAGCAAACTAGATGAGAGAGAGAGAGACACAGAGAGAGTAACACTCGAATGGGTATTAGAGTTTTGATATCATGAAGTGAAAATGGAGAGTTTTATAACTTATAAAGCGTCAAACATTTACAGAATTTATGTCCGTAACCCACAGCAGTAATCACATAACCTGACACCTGTCTTTTGATTGTTTTGTGTCATGTTTAGAAGAAGAAGATGCGTATTTGCTGCTACTTGGAGCCTGCACAAAACATTGGGAACAAATTCAAGATTACAGAAACCCCAAGTTTGAAAATCACCCAAATAGCATTCTTTTCCTCTGTCGTCCAGTTTGTCGCCAAATACCCATGGGCCATGGCATTATGCTTTTTGGCCAAGTGTATATAAAAATAGTTTCCTCCCCTCTCCCCTCTTTAATACCCTCGATTGAAGCTTTATCGATGTTCGGTAAACAACATTAAAAGTTTTAACAACTTCTCACTCAGTTCTGTCTGTTAATGTGCACCAAGTGTGTGTGTCTGAAAGCGCGATGTGAAAACCAAATAAAATTTGTTAGCCAGAGAAACAGATAAGAAACCTACCGGGGGACCAGTGATCAGCTTTGAACCACCACCGACAGCAGGTTGCTGCAAATTATGTTGCGGATGTTGCTGTTGCTGCAAGCTACGCTGTTGTTGCTGTTGCTCAAATTCCTGTTGTTGAAGGGCTATTGCTAATTGCAAATCGGAACTGTCAAAAACCAGCTTTTAGGTTTTACTCAGACAATATAAACAAATTTCAAAGATAGCTCTCACGTAAATTCGTTTAACAAAAATTTCAAAAATAAATAAATTCTTCTAACAAAGACAATCAATCATCATCAAGCTGAGGGAACAATGCGTTGCAAACAGTAAACATGTCTGCTTGAAGAGATCTTTTACAACATGGTTAAAAGGTAGGAAAAACTTTGCAAAGTGTTCAAGAAGTAGGCAAAATTTGTGCGTCTCCCAAAAAAAAGGCATAATATGTACCTCAGTGTAAGTATGTTAAGAGAAAAATAAAATAAAATAATAAATAAACATTTTCTTTTAGGAAAGAGACAGCAAAATAATTTTCATGTCAAGTACACGATGGATCTTACTGTCACGTTGACAATTAGCGCATAGAACATTCCAAATTGCAATAAAGATCATAACCAAAAGAAACTACAATAATTCTAGGGAGACATTTGAAAATGACATTGCCATGTGTGTCACATCAGCTTTGTCACATGAATTTTTAATGTCCCTCTAAAATCACTCTAAAATCACTCAAAAATCATAATTATGTTATGAATATTATATGTATTAGTGAGGGGAACGAGGGGATGCTTTTATTATATTTTATTTATGTGAATGACTATTATACCCTTGATGAAATTATGTAATTACGATTGTGCCATTCGAAGTTTCCCCATAAATAGGGCTTCAGTTGTTAATAAAATTTATCCCTGAGATTTCTATAGAATTCATTCTCTCTAAACTCTCTCTACTTTTCTATAATTTTATAACACGTTATCAGCACGATTCTCTAACCATTAAGTAATATGAAAGAAGTATCTTTCTGATTGCATCTTATAGATGATCTTAGTCGTAAACCTGATTATTACAATTTGAAATACTCAATTTTCTACAAATTCTCTCTCTGCTCTATTCTCTCTCTAAAGTAGACAAGCACGACTGCTCTACCGTGAATATATACCCAACCAAACGGTAATATAACAATTCATTCTGAACACAGGTACGTATTGGTTCATAGAAATCCTTATAATTTACTTCAAATGGTGGGATTAACCACCAAATGAAAAATATCCACACTCTTTATATTAGATAAATAATTTTACCACCATGAGGGACGGTCTAAGAGATTCTTTATTGATGAAGAATTTATTTATGAATTACTAACTGATAGACTAAGTTATCAAATAGTTTAATTATCTTACAATTCAAATATTGACATACCCATTTTTGTGATAAGTACAACTATCATAAATTGGGTGGTTGCATGAATTCTTACATCTTTTTGTACTAATATTTACCACACTCAAAGGAGGCATTGCCACCTAGTGGAGGTTTAACTATTTATGCAGTTTATATTAATTAATTACATCTTTATGTACTACTATTTACTACACTCAAAGGAGGCATTGCCACCTAGTGGAGGTTTAACTATTTATGCAGTTTATATTAATTAATTACATCTTTCTGTACTACTATTTACTACACTCAAATGAGGCATTGCCACCCAAATTATGCTTAACTATTTATACAGCTTTATATTAATTAAATTAATTGAGACTATACTATTTGTGTTACATTTTATTACATGTATCTAATATGGTATTCTACCGCATAATACTACATGATTGATAAATAATTAATCATACTTGAAAATGATAAATAAGAAAATATTTTTCTTATTCAAAATCACTATTAATCCATCCTACTTTTATTAATTATTACCAAACAACATTATATCAACCTACTTTTAAGAGTAATCAAATATATAATGGCAATTATTTTGTCTAGTTAGTTAATATAATAACAATAATTTTGTCTAGTTAATTGATGTTCTAACTTATTTTTATTATTTTATAGTATGGCATCAAATATTACAAAGTTAGAGTTTGCGGCACTCGATATTACTGGAAAGAATTATCTATCATGGATTCTTGATGCCAAAATGCATTTAAATGCCAAAGGCCTCGGAGATACAATTAAAGAAGGAAATGAAACATCAAAAAAGGACAAGGCAAATGCTATGATCTTTATTCGTCATCATCTCGATGAAGCATTAAAAAATGAATATCTTACAGTTGAAGATCCTTCGGAACTCTGGGAACATTTAAAAGAAAGATATGATCACCAGAAAACTGTAATCCTCCCCAAGGCTCATTTCGATTGGTTACATTTAAGGTTGCAAGATTTTAAATCGATGAATGAATATAACTCCGCAATGTTCAAAATCACTTCTACATTAAAATTATGCGAGAAACAATTACGGATAATGATATGTTAGAGAAAACATTCTCTACTTTTCATGCCTCAAATGTTGTCTTGCAACAACAATATCGAAGCAGGGCTTTAAGAAATATTCAGTGATATCTTGCTTACTTGTAATAACGAATAACGAATTGTTAATGAAAAATCATGAATCTCGTCCAACGGGATCTTTACCAATACTGAAGTAAACAACATGGCATCTACAAGCCGTGGACAAGGATACAATAGGCGAGGATACAATTTTGGCAATACTCGAGGCCGAGGTCGAGGCCGTGGTCGAGGACGAAATTTTTCATGGCATAAAAGTGGTTATGAAAATTTCCCAAAATTTAAGAAGGCAAATAATCATGGTGAAAGAAGGGGAAATTTCTATAAAAGAAATGTGAATGAATATGGTGAAAGAAGGAAATCTCTATAAGAGAAATGTGAATGAATCAACAAGGGAGCCAGATAATTCGTGCCATAGATGCGGCATGAAAGGTCACTGGGCAAAAGTCTGTCGAACTGCTAAACACCTTGTTGGTTTATATCAAGCATCTAAAAGGGAGAAAGGAAATAATATTGAGACCAATTTCTCATATAAGGAAGAAATTCCACTCTTGGAGCCATCAATAGCGACACATCTTGAAGTTGCAGATTTTTACGAACCAAATGAGAATTGATATTTCTTTACAATATTATAATAGTTGTGGTTTCTATTTGTATTTGTATGAAAGATAATAATGTGTATTGTGAGTTTGTGTAATAAATAATGATGTATAATATGTGTGTGGCAGTGTGGATGTGTATGTTTGTAAAATATTATGTTCTGATTTTATATAAATAAAATACTTCATTCTAAAATTCATTATTTCTTTTGAAGGAAAATATTGGTAGCCTTTTGAGAGACTCCAAAGTCATGGATGAAGAAATCTGTTTAGCAGATAGTGCTTCTACGCACTCTATATTAAGAAATAAAAAGTATTTTACGAACTTGACCACGATGAAGAATGATGTAATAACAGTATCCGGTTCGGCAGCAATTATTGAAGGCTCTGGAAGAGCAAATGTCATATTGAAAGGGAGAACACAAATTATTATCAATAATGCCTTGTTCGCCCCTAAATCAAAAAGGAATCTATTGAGTTTTAAAGATATACGGAGTAATGGATACCATATTGAGACAGCAAAAGAAAATAATACAGAATATCTGTATATAACTACTATGATTTCCAAAAGGAAACATGTGCTAGAAAAAATGCCCGCATACTCTTCCGGTCTGTACTATACCGATATTAGTACAATTGAAGTACATGTTACATCTAGCCGGAAGATTGAAAATCCAACCGATTTTAATATTTGGCATGACCGTTTAGGTCATCCTGGCTCGACAATGATGAGGAGAATAATTGAAAATTCAAGCGGACATTCTCTGAAAAGTCAAAAGATTCTCCAATCTAGTGAATTTTCGTGTGTTGCATGTTCTCAGGGAAAATTGATTATGAGACCATCACTAGTTAAAGTCGGAAATGAATCTCCCACATTTCTGGAACGGATACAAGGTGATATATGTGGACCTATTCACCCGCCATGCGGACCATTCAGATATTTTATGGTTTTAATAGATGCCTCCACAAAATGGTCCCATGTATGCTTGTTATCCACTCGAAATATGGCATTTGCGAGATTGCTCGCACAAATTATAAGGTTACGAGCACATTTTCCAGATTATCCAATCAAAACAATCCAACTGGATAATGCTAGTGAATTTACATCACATGCTTTCAATGATTATTGTATGTCAATTGGAATAAAAGTTGAACATCCAGTTCCCTATGTTCATACTCAAAATGGTCTAGCTGAATCATTTATTAAAAACCTCCAACTAATTGCTAGACCATTACTCATGAGGACAAAACTCCCAATTTCCGTATGGGGATATGCTATTTTACATGCAGCGGAACTTGTACGGTTAAGACCAACATCCAATAATCAATTCTCCCCATTACAATTGGTATCGAAAAAGGAGCCTAATATTTCTCATTTGAAAATATTTGGTTGTGCAGTATATGTACCCATTACTCCTCCACAACGTACTAAGATGGGACCTCAAAGAAGATTGGGAATATATATTGGTTTTGAATCTCCATCTATAATTAAATATCTTGAAGAAGGAAGTGACATATAAAAGGTTGGAAAAGGAAGTGACATGGAATACTACAATATTATCCAACCTAGATCCTCGCACTGGGACATGCGAGCAAGAAGTTCAAAAGATAATTTACTTACAAGAAACAGCAGATCGATTGCCGGAAGCTTTTACAGACGCTAAAGGAATAACTAAGTCACATATTCCAGTTGAGAATACTCCTATGCGAATTGATATTCCAAAACGAACTGAAATCGCAAATGAATCGAGAACAAAATTAAAACGTGGAAGGCCCATCGGATCAAAAGACAAAAATCCTCGAAAAAAGAGGAGAGCAAATGCTCAAAATAATTGCAGTAAGGAGGCAGAAGATATCAATGAATCATTAGATGCAATCAAGCAAGAACCTCCTGAGAAGGTTCAGGTACCTGAAAATGATGAAATTAACGATGAAATCTCTATGAACTATGCTTTCACGAAAAGGAGATGGAATAGAAAAGGAGCGATCGTCAATAATGCATTTGCATATAATGTAGCACTTGATATAATCAATGAAGTTGAAGATGTTGAACCAAAATACGTTGATGAATGTCGGCGAAGAGATGATTGGTTAAAATGGAAAGAGGCCATTCAAGCGTAACTAGATTCGTTAGAAAACGTAATGTTTTCGGACCTATAATGCAAACACCAAAAGGGGTCAAACCAAAGAGGGTATAAATGGGTATTCGTGCAGCGAAATGAGAAAAATGAAGTAGTGAGATATAAAGCACGATTGGTTGCACAGGGATTTTCGCAAAGACTTGGAATTGACTATGAAGAAACATACTCCCCTGTAATGGATGCAATTACTTTTCGATATCTTGTCAGTTTAACTGCACATGAGAAGCTTAATATGAGGCTAATGGATGTAGTTCTCGCCTACTTATATGGCATAATTGACAATGATATCTATATGAAAATCCTGAAGGATCGAGATTGTCAAGCACATAATTCGAATGATCGTGAAATTTATTCGATAAAACTCCAGAGATCATTATATGGATTGAAACAATCTGGGCGTATGTGATATAATCGCCTAAGTGCATATCTTCTGAAAGAAGGATACAAAAACAATCATATATGTCCATGCGTCTTTATAAAAAGGTCAATTTCAGGATTTGTCATTATTGCTGTATATGTAGATGATCTAAACATTATCGGAACAAATGAAGAGATTCCAAAAACAGTTGATTATTTAAAGGCGACTGAGATGAAAGATCTTGGAAGAACTAAGTTTTGCCTTGGCTTGCAAATTGAACATTTAAAAGATGGGATATTCTTACACGGTCTACATATCTGAGAAAAAGGTCCTTAGCGATTTTATATGGATAAAGCACACCCACTAAGTACCCCAATGAGTGTTCGGTCTCTTGGCGTGAAAAAGGATCCTTTTAGACCCGAGAGGAAAATGAAATTGTGCTTGGTCCTCGACGTACCATATCTTAGTGCAATAGGTGCACTATTATATCTTGCTAATAATACAAGACCAGGATATATCTTTTGCAAGAAATCTATTGGCAAGATATAGTTCTGCTCCAACACAGAGGCACTGGAATGGAATCAAACATGTGTTCCGCTATCTTCGAGGAACAATTGATATGGGCCTATTTTACTCAAACAAAACTAAATCTGAATTAGTTGGTTATGCTGATGCAGGATATTTATCTGATCCACATAGAGCAAAATCTCAAACAGGTTATCTATTTACATGCGGAGGAACTGCAATATCATGGCGGTCGATCAAGCAAACACTCACAGCCACGTCTTCAAACCATGCAGAATTGATAGCAATATATGAAGCAAGTCGAGAATGCGTATGGTTGAAATCAATGATACAACATATTCGAAAAGAGTGTGGTTTATCCTCTATTACAACCAATCCAATCATTATGTATGAGGACAATACAGCTTGCATAACTCAACTAAAGGATGGATACATTAAAGGCGACAGGACGAAACACATTTCACCAAAGTTCTTTTTCACTCATGAACTTGATAAGAATAATGAAATTGATGTACAACAAATTCGTTCCAAGGATAATCTTGCAGATCTATTGACGAAAGCATTACCAACCGCAACATTTGAAGGATTGGTACACAATATTAGGTTGCGAAGATTTAAAGATATCAAGTGATATTGCATTGATGAGGAGCATTTTGTGCTGTACTCTTTTTCCTTCGTCCAGGTTTTATCCCATTGGGTTTTACTGGTAAGGTTTTAACGAGGCGCCTAATACTCCTATCTACGATAGAAATGAGGGGGAGCAATATTTTGGCAAAACACTACATAACCACTCCAAGTTTTTCTATAATCAGTTTAGAAGATAATTTCACAAATAGTCATTCAAGGGGGAGTGTTATGAATATTATATGTATTAGTGAGGGGAACGAGGGGATGCTTTTATTATATTTTATTTATGTGAATGACTATTATACCCTTGATGAAATTATGTAATTACGATTATGCCATTCGAAGTTTCCCTATAAATAGGGCTTCAGTTGTTAATAAAATTTATCCCTGAGATTTCTATAGAATTCATTCTCTCTAAACTCTCTCTACTTTTCTATAGTTTTATAACAAATTAAAAGTATATAAGTAAGCAAGCTTAAATATTAAAAAAGATCGAGGAAATTGGATCATGAAGAAGATGGAATAGGCACGAACAAGAGGAAGAAGAAGAAATTATAATCATATCATCTTAAATTAGACAACGAGAAATCAACCAGGTTCAGAGAAATTCGATAATTACTTGAATGTCAAGTTTTCTTGAGAACCACCATCAATGCTAGCCAAATAGTCCTGCAAAACAAAATAAAATTTATGTCATATTTTGTTCCTCTAAAATCCCAACATATCTGGAGCCTTTAGAAGCTACATACTGCAGTACTATCAATAGCACTCTGTTCGTGCCATGCACTGTTGGAATGATCTTCAACCTTGAATTCCTTGAAGTTTCCCGTCATGTACAAGGTGTCCCCATTTACCTAATCACCAGATCAAACTCAACAAGATAAAATTAAATAAACAAAAATTTCAAAGAATAAAAAATAAAATAAAATAAAATAAAATAATAATAATAATAATAATAATAATAATAGTAATAATAATAATAATAATAATAGGATTTGTAAATGACATTTAAGAGATCAATGGAAGGAAAAGAAGAGATAAATTATACTGATGATTGATGAACTTGCTACTATCAGAAAGAGAACCATTATAGTTATGTTATAGAACTTTCCAACATAAAAATTAAGTAGGAAAATATGAGAACGATTTCACTTTTTATGGAAGCAAAGTTAGCATCACTTTGCTAAATGGCTCAGGATTTAAATACCGCGAAACATAGAACTTGCTGATTCCAATATCAAAACAAGTGCTTCTTTTTCTGATTTTATTTCATATTAGAAAGGTGATCTGGCATTTTGGTTTTACAGAAACAGAACTTATTAAAATTACAGTATAAAAAGGCCATCCAATCAACTGTATATGGGTATATCACACTGGAAGTTACCCAACTTAAAGGTTTCTTTAAATTTGGTCACCCACATCAGTTTGTTTCAATTTCATCACTATGTTATAATTTGGTCCCAGTTCGACCATTTCATCCCAGGTAGCAGATCTATATATATGGACTATTGGTCTGCTAGTTCATCAAACTCGCTTTTGAAATTAAGGTCCCCTTTTAGACAATGCGAATGTAAAGAGATTGTACCATTCAAATACCCATTCCAACTGCAAGTCTGCAATTAAGATCAATGGGAAAAAATGCAGAAATATGGTTCCTTCATGCTATGATCTTACCTCATTCAGCTTTTCCCACACCAGATCAGGCTGATTTATATATCCCTGATCGGTAGCTAGGATATACAATTCACCTTCATACTGCAATAAAATAAAATATCAGATAGTGATTAAAAAGGGCGATCACATGAAGCATAGCAAGCACATTTGACAATTTAATGGTCGATAATATAACAGCACATTTGACAATTTAATGGCCGATCATATAACTAATATTCTATAAAACTTACTCCTGGAAAAATTTTATTTGTCAAATGAGAAAAGTTTCTACTAAAGTTTTTGAACTAAATGCTTTAGGGAGTCATTTAATGAGTGACAACTTACAAGTAAACAGACAACCCAATAAAGCTTAAGAAGTAAATATGAAAATGAATTTGTAGTACCACTTAGTGCTTGTTAGGTAAAGCTTAAATGAGAAAGAGTGATTTTTTGGGGGCAATCTGGAAAAAGTATGAGAAGCTATTGAGAGATAAAAAATAATATTTTTCCTGAAGAGAGTATGGTTGAAAAGGAAAGTATGAAAAAAGTGAATGCATTTTAAGTTTTCCCCAGCCCTTGACTTAGCCATTGTTTGGCTGAGCTTTTTCTCAAAATCCTTTTTCCACCATGCTTTTCCAACAACGTGATAACGTTTTCATATCATGTAAAATTTTTCTCAGCTTTTCAACCACACATTCAAAAATCATTTCTTCAAAAATCTAGCCCAAAGATGCAACAAATACTATTAAGCATGGTTCAGTATCATTGTTATATGTTACCAAGTAGAAGACAGGTATTTGAAGATTTAGAATACATGTAAATTAGGTCCTAGGATGATAGTTACATACTGACATGTTTACTTCTATAAGCCTCTGAACGTGCATCGTCTATCACTGAGCAAATGTATTTTAGATTAGGTTCTTTTCATTCTTCACATGAACAAACTGATACACTACGTGTATCCTTTTCTGAAACATGACTCATAAACAAAAGGAATTTCTTTATCAAAGGAGGAGAGAAAATAATCACTAATACATCAAAATAGCGATATCTATCAATTCCTGAGATTAATTATTGGCACATGAGACAGTCCGACACAAATTTCAGCAACTTATTTGGTCACCGGCATAATTGGTAATGAGAAAACATGCCATCAATAGATAAGACATCCAGGCCAGTCACCAACCTTAAACATGGTATTGAAATGGTTATTTCTGAAAAACACAGAAAGCTCACGTTCTTTTACTTTATCCTGTAGGCAAAATAAGCTGCAAAACAAATAAGAAAATCAGAATACCCTCTTGCTATGTAGTATATCTTCTCAAGCACATTATGCAGTGAAATGCAAAAATCAACATACCCATATATGGTCAATTGACTTGCACTGTTTCTCAGGAAGTTCCTTACCAATTCCCCTAAAAAGAATCAAGAGAAAGGAAATCAATTGTTTGTGCTCATATTGGAAACGAAAAGATAAGCACAAAGTCTTTTCCCCCATTTGCACGAGTGCTTTTACCTTGTTTTGTAGTCATCATATCCTTGCAAGTCCGACCACCATCATTAATGTTGCTTTTATCCACTTGTCCAGCAAGAATTACTTCACCTTCATAGACGGGCTCTCGATTTTCCAAGGCTTTAGTTCTTGAATGCAATATGCACTCCTCACCTTCATATAAGGGTTCACCACCAACACTCGAACTGAAGGTTTCAGGATCATTAGTTTTAGGAATTTGACCACTTGATAGATTGAAATCTGCAGCCTGGATCAAAATATCAGAAGAATCTTTTTCTTCTCCACCACTTTGATGATTTCTCAAAACATCTGTCTCAGACGTGGAAGCAACTTCACTCTGAACATGCTCATCCATGGTGGATTTATCTTTGACATTGTCAATACCCGAAGCAAGGCCTTGACAGGAAAACACAGGTTGAACATGTTCATTATCTACCTGCAAATCAGAACCTGACTTTTCAACTATGTTTTTCAATTTTTCTTCACATTCTTCGGAGGTTGGTGGGACACAGATGCTCCTCATCGGAGTAGCTTCCCCTGCTACTGTTTCAGGCAACTTCACATCATTGCTTTGACAACTCAAAGCATTAGTATCAACACATTCCAATAATCCATGCTCAAGGGTTTTTACATTTTGATCAACAACTTTCTCTTCTACTGTTTCAGGACTGTGTACCAATTCGGACTTTTTAATGCATGCACTTTCGGTGGAACTAACAATTGAGTTGAGTCCATCAATAGAGGTTTTATCATCTGATAAATTAGGCATTTCGCCCTCTGACAATTTCAAGGCTCTCAAGAGCTCCATTTCTTCTTCAACATCCCCTTTTCTTTCTCTAGAGTGGGAGGAGTCCAAACAGGCAGACTCATCGAAGGATCGGCCTCTTGAAAGCGACGGTGAAGGTACTCCCAGAGCTGCAGTTGTTGCAGCAACAAAATCAACAGAATCATCTACAAGATTCTGTTTTGAGCCACTCTCCATAGTTTGGGCTTCGAGGGAAACAAGCTCTCCCATGAGAGTATTATATGATTTTGACCCAATCACATCCGCAGTTTCATGATCCTGGTAAGCATGCAATAAATGGTAAGCACATAAAGCAAATGTGCAAGTCAACATGCACTCTGCCGAGACAGAAGGATACATGAACCACAACTAGTTTGGAACGTGAGGTGTAAAAAATCATGCCTGGGGATCAACAATCCATCCATGATAGAGTGGAATGTCCAGTAAATCAAATATTGCGCACTCAGGTGTGAACTCAAAATCATCAATTCTGCATTAGAAAGTAATATCCGTGCATCAAAATTACAATTTATAAAGAGGTTCGCCACTAATTTGCAATCATAAAGGTTGCTAGATAGATTATTATAATGCATATACAGAAAGGAACTGTGTAAAATACAGGCCGTATACTTCACTCATAGAGCGTGTTAATGTATGTGTAAAAATGGATTTTTATGGATTTTGACGTGATATGAGAGAGAGAATGAGTAAAGTTGAATGGTGGAGATTTGTGTAGTACAGATAGGTCCCACGAGATATGCGGATGTGAAATAGGATAAAGAATTAGTGGAGTTGAAAAGAATGTATAAAATGTATAAAAATTCGTTAAAACACATACACTAACACGCTTATAATCACCACCTCGTTCCAGCATAAATTATGATGGTTTCCAGGATACCAAAAAGAAAAAGGAAAGGAATGGAAAGACAATCCACCTTCTAAATTTTATATTCACATCAATCCCAGTAGTAAGTCTAGGAAGCAAATCAATTGCATCTGCGATATTCTGTTGCTGGTTTTCAGCATATGCTGCATCTCTGTCCTGCAAGCCAATCAAGTCATTGAAAACTATGGAAAAAATAAAAAAGAAAACACAATTTTCAATTGTTAAAATTGAGTTACGAATGTTCCCGGAAAACCATAAAGTGTAGAAGAATAGTACATTGATATTGCTGTTTGAATCAATTAGCCGCTCAGCAATAAGTGATAACAGTTTCTCCTGAGAAACCTCTGCAATGTCTGGACTCAGGTTCAAGCTGTTCTTTAACAAAAGAACATTACCTAGCACCAAATGCAACAAGTGGTGAGTAACCACCAAAAAAATAAATAAAGAAATAAATAACAAATAAATAAAAATGATGTGGTCACTGGTCAGACATTGAAATCCACATAATTCTTACACCAGAATGACTATGTGAAATTCAAACTTTTAAAACAATCTCTAATTGCTCGGCAGAAAATAGCTCTGTAATTAAAGAGAGAGTACCAAGAAATACACACACATTTTAAATACCTACAAGAAGACAACTCAACCTAAGCCCCCCTTTCTGAAGGAAACTTGAACAAACTGTGTGCAATGCCAGGAAACCATATGCACGCATAGAATAAATAATACTAAATAGAAAGAATAATAAATTCGTTTCGGAAATAAAAAATGAGGAATGCTAGAATACTCATGGCGTGATCAAATCCAATACATTGAGAGGTTTACAAAAATGAAACCACAAGTGCATAAAAAATTCCATATCGACCACCGATACTATAATTTGAAATATGAGTGAACCAGTTAACATGATATAACAATTCATTCATTCAGTTAAAAATTAAATTTCAATAACAGGACTATTTTATTTTATTTTGTACTATACGAAACATAGTTCCCAATTTAAAATTCATATGCTTCACAGAAAATGATTGTTCCTTAAAAAGTTAACAAAGTCTGGAAAACAATTGGGATGAATGAATTAAGTACGTGCTTATCAAGTCTGGCAGTTTTTTCTGCAGGGAGAATATGACAGTCTTCACATTCATCAGAAAACCCTTAACCCTTCTCGTCCCTATTTCACTGAAAAACTCATCGACTTAGTGAAAAACTCTCATATTATTGTTTGTACTTTGTTAATCTCCTCAATTTTGCAGAAAGTTCACATTTTGTGATCCATTTAATTCTCTGCCACAGATTCTAGTGCTATAGCAATTGCTCTCTGCCACGGATTCTAGTGCTATAGCAATTGCACGATTCGTCTCCTACAATACAAAATAGCAATATAGTAGTATTTCATTTTCTGGCAGACACTTGATTGTTCCTTTCTTCTGCTACCACATACAGACAATATCCATATTGTTCATACAAAAGCCTATAAAAGAATAAATTGAAATGACAAGTTTAAATCCCTAGCAGAAGAATGGAGCCGAATTGTATTATCTACCCAATTCAAGGCCAGATATTTAGGAATAATAGGCCACGTAATCCATCGTTAGTAGCATAGGCTTCTTGTTATCTTATTCCTCAATTGATCAAATAGCTTAGCCCTTTCTCCAATTATTAGTACACGCATTCGTTGTTTCTCAAATAATCAAATTACTCAACTATTTAAATATATTACAAAAGACAAAAGGACAAATGTAAAAATCTATGTAGATATATACAACTTGGAAAGCCCTAGAGGAGTGAGAGAACTTGAACTAACATATAGCGAGGAGAGGACAGGGGCCATTATCATTTTGTAGAATAATTGGCGTGGTTCGTCCCAGGAATTGTATCACTTTAGTCTTGTGCATCATCTCTTTTTCCCTTTCTTCCCGCTTTTGGTCCGCCGTTACATCCGTTGTCGCGGCGATACTCGGCGGTGATGAAGAAGAATCCGAAGGCGGCGGAGGAGGAGAAGAATCCATTAAATTTATTTTGATTTCAAATTGATCGATTAGAGATTGTAATCTTGTTCACTCCAATTCGCGTGGAATTTTTGTAAGAACCAGAGAAGGCGTTAACTGTAGAGCGATAAATAGTAAATGGTTTTAGAGAGAAATTACCGATGACGGAATGGTGCACACCAGGCAGTAGCTGGATTTTATAAATTTTGTATTAATGCATATATTTTTAGAGTGTATATGAAAGTTTAGTAGACTTTCTTCCTCCCCTTTTGGAAAGGATAGTAGAATTTCACAACTCATTATTTATTTATTTATTTATTTATTTATTCAAATTATATGATCTTATTTTTATAGTACAACATTTATTTTATGTTAGACTAGTATTTTCTCCCGTGCATTATACGGAGAGATTTATGGCCAAATTATAATTTAAAATATATGTAAAATAAAAATTATAATAACACATTTTCATTTTTTTCATGGTAAAAAGATATGGATGGGAGATTTAAAAAGATCACACATGATAATAACCCGAATTGGAGGGATAAAGAGTGATTCTATCGAAAGATCAGGGGTGATAATAACGGGAGATTATCCATGGGTTAAAAATTAGGTATTTGTGCTTGAGTGGGAAGTATAAATAAAATAGTATTTTTTAATTCTGAAAATTATAAGATTGAGCGGGAAACTGATCTCATTTTATTAATATATAGATTATAAATATATCGTTATTTCTTTACATAGAATAAGAAATAGCGCGGAACCACAATACTTGACAGGGGTGGTAGATGGGTGTAGCACGGGAATGATATGTTAAGAGCGTTGGGAAACGCTGGGAGAAAAAATATGAGAGAGATGTGGGCGAGGGCTCCACGCGCCCCCCACCGCATTCGGGGGGGCTGCAAGTGGGCTGTAAGACGCTGGGAGATAAAATGCTGGAAATATAACATTTTCGGGGTGTAGCAAGTGGAGTTTACAACCTTTATAAGGTTCATAATTCAACTCCCCGTGGGCGCATCCTCTTTTTATTTAATTATATTATATTTTCTTTTTTCTTTTTCCTATAAATCTTTGTATATTTTTGATTTTCATTTTAAACATTTTTTTTTCTTTTATTATTTCGTAGCTTTTAATTTACTCTATATACATATAAAAAGGGTATTTTTCCCACCTATTGAATTTGTCTAATATAATCTTCTATCTATATATAGAATTATTTATATTTATATATATAGAAAATGAAGCTTTTTTATTATTATATTTTTATTGCCTTAAATATGTTTCCCCATTTAAAACGGAATTCTTTTTTATTTTTTCATTTTTTCCTTTCCTAATCTACTAGATGTTTCACATGTGCATTGCACAGGGATTATTTTTCAATGAATAACAATATTGATAGATCTTAATAGCATTAACATAAGATCTCGAAAAAATAAAATAAATAATGGATCACAACAATAAAATTAATTAATATAATTAACGAAATAATTCTATAAAAATTTCGACAGAGTTTCCCATATATTTTGTACTAATTTATTCTGCAAATGTGTAAGAAATAACTCACCAAAATTCACACAACTTAATTTACAATTCTTCACAGAATAGTAACTTAATTAGCACTTACATTCGTGCGTTACACGGGATGACAATTCGTAAAAGAGATTGCGATAGTATATCACATTTTGTTCATTGTAAAATTAATCTACATAAAATAACATTAAATGTTATGGTTATCAAAATAACCACACTAAAAAAACTCTAGCTATTAACATTCGTCGAGCCCATGATTTTTTCTTTAAAATTATTTTACATTCTACTACATGCAATTATAAATTTTGGGAGATATTAATTATATACCCCTGTGATGCATGTTATTAACAATTAATATGTAAATAATGAGTTTTAAATTTCTAATATGAAATATAATCAATATAGAGATATATTATTGAAATGGTAATGTAATGGGTACAGTTCGATAGACCCTAACACTCCATTCCATCCTCTCTAACAAATATTTATCCCCTTCCTTGCCCCATCCTCATTTAATCTAGGCCGAGCGAGGACGATATAAGAATTGTAATGGGATGGGAACTTCCATTCGCCATCCCCGCCCTACTAGAAAATTCACATCTCTACCCATGCCGCATCATGATGATTTAATCTGAAACTTTTATTTGTACTTTTTAATATATATGTTAACGACATTTTATTTTTTCAATAAATAACTTCTAAATATACTAAACACGTATATTAATATATTACGTATAAACTCACTAATTTAATATATTCGATATATTAAATATTGAATGACTCGATATCAAATTTAAATTGTTGTGGATAAGATACATAAATTGAAATATATATAAAGTAATACTTAAAATAGACAACCTAATCGACGATACTTAAAAATTAAATAAAATCTCAACTATCTAAAATCGGTATAAAATAAATAATTTAAAGTAGTAAGATTCTTAATATTTATTTAGTAGATAGAAATTTAGATAAATATTTAACGGTCATTACGTACATTGTTTCCATATCTCAATTCTTTTGTTGAAAAGCATATCATTTAATCAAATAATTTTTAATCATTTCATATAGCTCCATTGTTGCTTGAGACTTTTATTTGTACTTTTTAATATATATGTTAACGACATTTTGTTTTTTCAATAAACAACTTCTAAATATACTAAACACGTATATTAATATATTAGGTATAAACTCACTGATTTAATATATTTGATATATTAAATATTGGATGACTCGATATAAAATTTAAATTAATGTGGATAAGATGCATAAATTGAAATATATATATATATATATATATATATGAGTAATACTTAAAATAGACAACCTAATCGACAATACTTAAAAATTAAATAAAATCTCAACTATCTAAAATTCGGTATAAAACGAATAATTTAAAGCAGGTAAGATTCTTAATATTTATTTAGGAGATAGAAATTTAGATAAATATTTAATGATTATTACGTACATTGTTTCCATATCTCAATTCTTTTGTTGAAAAGCATATCATTTAATCAAATAATTTGTAATCATTTCACATAGCTCCATTGTTGCGTAATCTCTTTGCTATATTAAATATTATCCTACTCGAAATTTGTGTTAGAAATTGTTTGTAAGTTATTATTATCTTAGATCACAGCTGATAATTAAGTAAACCTTCTATACAACTGCATAGTACAACTTTACTATACTAATACAACAAATCAATAAACATGTTATAAAACTATAGAAAAGTAGAGAGAGTTTAGAGAGAATGAATTCTATAGAAATCTCAGGGATAAATTTTATTAACAACTGAAGCCCTATTTATAGGGAAACTTCGAATGGCACAATCGTAATTACATAATTTCATCAAGGGTATAATAGTCATTCACATAAACAAAATATAATAAAAGCATCCCCTCGTTCCCCTCACTAATACATATAATATTCATAACACTCCCCCTTGAATGACTATTTGTGAAATTATCTTCTAAACTGATTATAGAAAAACTTGGAATGGTTATGTAGTGTTTTGCCAAAATATTGCTCCCTCATTTCTATCGAAGTATAGGAGTATTAGGCGCCTGCTTAAAACCTTGCCAAGAAACCCAATGGGATAAAACCTGGACGAAGGAAAAAGAGTACAGCACAAAATACTCCTCATCAATGCAATATCACTTGATATCTTTAAATCTTCGCAACCCAATATTGTGTACCAATCCTTCAAATGTTGCGGTTGGTAATGCTTTCGTCAATAGATCTGCAAGATTATCCTTGGAACGAATTTGTTGTACATCAATTTCATTATTCTTATCAAGTTCATGAGTGAAAAAGAACTTTGGTGAAATGTGTTTCGTCCTGTCGCCTTTAATGTATCCATCCTTTAGTTGAGTTATGCAAGCTGTATTGTCCTCATACATAATGATTGGATTGGTTGTAATAGAGGATAAACCACACTCTTTTCGAATATGTTGTATCATTGATTTCAACCATACGCATTCTCGACTTGCTTCATATATTGCTATCAATTCTGCATGGTTTGAAGACGTGGCTGTGAGTGTTTGCTTGATCGACCGCCATGATATTGCAGTTCCTCCGCATGTAAATAGATAACTTTGTTTGAGATTTTGCTCTATGTGGATCGGATAAATATCTGCATCAAAGATAACCAACTAATTGATTTAGTTTTGTTTGAGTAAAATAGGCCCATATCAATTGTTCCTCGAAGATAGCGGAACACATGTTTGATTCCATTCGGTGCCTCGTGTTGGAGCGAGAACTATATCTTGCCAATAGATTTACTGCAAAAGATATATCTGGTCTTGTATTATTAGCAAGATATAATAGTGCACCTATTGCACTAAGATATGGTACGTCAGGACCAAGCACAATTTCATTTTCCTCTCGGGGTCTAAAAGGATCCTTTTTCACGTCAAGAGACCGAACACTCATTGGGGTACTTAGTGGGTGTGCTTTATCCATATAAAATCGCTTAAGGACCTTTTCTGTATATGTAGACTGGTGTAAGAATATCCCATCTTTTAAATGTTCAATTTGCAAGCCAAGGCAAAACTTAGTTCTTCCAAGATCTTTCATCTCGAATTCTGCCTTTAAATAATCAACTGTTTTTGGAATCTCTTCATTTGTTCCGATAATGTTTAGATCATCTACATATACAGCAATAATGACAAATCCTGAAATTGACCTTTTTATAAAGACGCATGGACATATATGATTGTTTTTGTACCCTTCTTTCAGAAGATATGCACTTAGGCGATTATACCACATACGCCCAGATTGTTTCAATCCATATAATGATCTCTGGAGTTTTATCGAATAAATTTCACGATCATTCGAATTATGTGCTTCAGGCAATCTCAGTCCTTCAGGGATTTTCATATAGATATCATTGTCAATTATGCCATATAAGTATGCAGTAACTACATCCATTAGCCTCATATTAAGCTTCTCATGTGCAGTTAAACTGACAAGATATCGAAAAGTAATTGCATCTATTACAGGGGAGTATGTTTCTTCATAGTCAATTCCAAGTCTTTGCGAAAATCCCTGTGCAACCAATCGTGCTTTATATCTCACTACTTCATTTTTCTCATTTCGTTTATACGAATACCCATTTATACCCTACTGGTTTGACCCCTTTTGGTGTTTGCATTATAGGTCCGAAAACATTACGTTTTTCTAACGAATCTAGTTCTGCTTGAATGGCCTCTTTCCATTTTAACCAATCATCTCTTCGTCGACATTCATCAACAGATTTTGGTTCAACATCTTCAACTTCATTGATTATATCAAGTGCTACATTATATGCAAATGCATTATTGACGATCGTTCCTTTTCTATTCCATCTCCTTTTCGTGAAAGCATAGTTCATAGAGATTTCATCGTTAATTTCATCATTTTCAGGTACCTGAACCTTCTCAGGAGGTTCTTGCTTGATTGCATCTAATGATTCATTGATATCTTCTGCCTCCTTACTACAATTATTTTGAGCATTTGCTCTCCTCTTTTTTCGAGGATTTTTGTCTTTTGATCCGATGGGCCTTCCACGTTTTAATTTTGTTCTCGATTCATTTGCGATTTCAGTTCGTTTTGGAATATCAATTCGCATAGGAGTATTCTCAACTGGAATATGTGACTTAGTTATTCCTTTAGCGTCTGTAAAAGTTTCTGGCAATCGATCTGCTGTTTCTTGTAAGTAAATTATCTTTTGAACTTCTTGCTCGCATGTCCCAGTGCGAGGATCTAGGTTGGATAATATTGTAGTATTCCATGTCACTTCCTTTTCCAACCTTTTATATATCACTTCCTTCTCCAACTTTTTATCTTCTCCCCCTAAAGGTAGGAATACTGTTTCATCAAACCGACAATCGGCAAAACGTGCATTAAAAATATTTCCTGTTTTGGGTTCAAGATATTTAATTATAGATGGAGATTCAAAACCAATATATATTCCCAATCTTCTTTGAGGTCCCATCTTAGTACGTTGTGGAGGAGTAATGGGTACATATACTGCACAACCAAATATTTTCAAATGAGAAATATTAGGCTCCTTTTTCGATACCAATTGTAATGGGGAGAATTGATTATTGGATGTTGGTCTTAACCGTACAAGTTCCGCTGCATGTAAAATAGCATACCCCCATACGGAAATTTGGAGTTTTGTCCTCATGAGTAATGGTCTAGCAATTAGTTGGAGGTTTTTAATAAATGATTCAGCTAGACCATTTTGAGTATGAACATAGGGAACTGGATGTTCAACTTTTATTCCAATTGACATACAATAATCATTGAAAGCATGTGATGTAAATTCACTAGCATTATCCAGTCGGATTGTTTTGATTGGATAATCTGGAAAATGTGCTCGCAACCTTATAATTTGTGCGAGCAATCTCGCAAATGCCATATTTCGAGTGGATAACAAGCATACATGGGACCATTTTGTGGAGGCATCTATTAAAACCATAAAATATCTGAATGGTCCGCATGGCGGGTGAATAGGTCCACATATATCACCTTGTATCCGTTCCAGAAATGTGGGAGATTCATTTCCGACTTTAACTAGTGATGGTCTCATAATCAATTTTCCCTGAGAACATGCAACACACGAAAATTCACTAGATTGGAGAATCTTTTGACTTTTCAGAGAATGTCCGCTTGAATTTTCAATTATTCTCCTCATCATTGTCGAGCCAGGATGACCTAAACGGTCATGCCAAATATTAAAATCGGTTGGATTTTCAATCTTCCGGCTAGATGTAACATGTACTTCAATTGTACTAATATCGGTATAGTACAGACCGGAAGAGTATGCGGGCATTTTTTCTAGCACATGTTTCCTTTTGGAAATCATAGTAGTTATATATAGATATTCTGTATTATTTTCTTTTGCTGTCTCAATATGGTATCCATTACTCCGTATATCTTTAAAACTCAATAGATTCCTTTTTGATTTAGGGGCGAACAAGGCATTATTGATAATAATTTGTGTTCCCCCTTTCAATATGACATTTGCTCTTCCAGAGCCTTCAATAATTCTTCGAACCTGACAGGATCTTTGTTATTACATCATTCTTCATCGTGGTCAAGTTAAGTAAAATACTTTTTATTTCTTAATATAGAGTGCGTAGAAGCACTATCTCGCTAAATGTATTTCTTCATCCATGACTTTGGAGTCTCTCAAAAGGCTACCAATATTTTCCTTCAAAAGAAATAATGAATTTTAGAATGAAGTATTTTATTTATATAAAATCGAACATAATATTTTACAAACATACACATCCACACCGCCACACACATATTATACATCATTATTTATTACACAAACTCACAATACACATTATTATCTTTCATACAAATACAAATAGAAACCACAACTATTATAATATTGTAAAGAAATATCAATTCTCATTTGGTTCAGAAAAATCAAGAACTTCAAGATGTGTCGCTATTGATGGCTCCAAGAGTGGAATTTCTTCCTTATATGAGAAATTGGTCTCAATATTATTTCCTTTCTCCCTTTTAGATGCTTGATATAAACCAACAAGGTGTTTAGCGATTGCACTTTTTGCCAGTGACCTTTCATGCCGCATCTATGGCACGAATTATCTGGCTCCCTTGTTGATTCATTCACATTTCTCTTATAGAGATTTCCCCTTCTTTCACCATATTCATTCACATTTCTTTTATAGAAATTTCCCCTTCTTTCACCATGATTATTTGCCTTCTTAAATTTTGGGAAATTTTCATAACCACTTTTATGCCATGAAAAATTTAGTCTCGACCACGGCCTCGACCTCGGCCTCGAGTATTGCCAAAATTGTATCCTCGCCTATTGTATCCTTGTCCACGACTTGTAGATGCCATGTTGTTTACTTCAGGTATTGGTAAAGATCCCGTTGGACGAGATTCATGATTTTTCATTAACAATTCGTTATTCTGTTCGGCTACAAGTAAGCAAGATATCATTCAATATTTCTTAAAGCCAGTTCGATATTGTTGTTGCAAGACAACATTTGAGGCATGAAAAGTAGAGAATGTTTTCTCTAACATATCATTATCCGTAATTGTTTCTCCGCATAATTTTAATGTAGAAGTGATTTTGAACATTGCGGAGTTATATTCATTCACTGATTTAAAATCTTGCAACCTTAAATGTAACCAATCGAAAGCGAGCCTTGGGAGGATTACGGTTTTGGTGATCATATCTTTCTTTTAAATGTTCCCGAGTTAGAAGGATCTTCAACCGTAAGATATTCATTTTTAATGCTTCATCGAGATGATGACGAATAAAGATCATAGCATTTGCCTTGTCCTTTTCTGATGTTTCATTTCCTTCTTTAATTGTATCTTCGAGGCCTTTGGCATTTAAATGCATTTTGGCATCAAGAATCCATGATAGATAATTCTTTCCAGTATTATCGAGTGCCGCAAACTCTAACTTTGTAATATTTGATGCCATACTATAAAATAATAAAAATAAGTTAGAACATCAATTAACTAGACAAAATTATTGTTATTATATTAACTAACTAGACAAAATAATTGCCATTATATATTTGATTACTCTTAAAAGTAGGTTGATATAATGTTGTTTGGTAATAATTAATAAAAGTAGGATGGATTAATAGTGATTTTGAATAAGAAAAATATTTTCTTATTTATCATTTTCAAGTATGATTAATTATTTATCAATCATGTAGTATTATGCGGTAGAATACCATATTAGATACATGTAATAAAATGTAACACAAATAGTATAGTCTCAATTAATTTAATTAATATAAACTGTATAAATAGTTAAACCTCCACTAGGTGGCAATGCCTCATTTGAGTGTAGTAAATAGTAGTACAGAAAGATGTAATTAATTAATATAAACTGCATAAATAGTTAAACCTCCACTAGGTGGCAATGCCTCCTTTGAGTGTAGTAAATAGTAGTGCATAAAGATGTAATTAATTAATATAAACTGCATAAATAGTTAAACCTCCACTAGGTGGCAATGCCTCCTTTGAGTGTGGTAAATATTAGTACAAAAAGATGTAAGAATTCATGCAACCACCCAATTTATGATAGTTGTACTTATCACAAAAATGGGTATGTCAATATTTGAATTGTAAGATAATTAAACTATTTGATAACTTAGTCTATCAGTTAGTAATTCATAAATAAATTCTTCATCAATAAAGAATCTCTTAGACCGTCCCTCATGGTGGTAAAATTATTTATCTAATATAAAGAGTGTGGATATTTTTCATTTGGTGGTTAATCCCACCATTTGAAGTAAATTATAAGGATTTCTATGAACCAATACGTACCTGTGTTCAGAATGAATTGTTATATTACCGTTTGGTTGGGTATATATTCACGGTAGAGCAGTCGTGCTTGTCTACTTTAGAGAGAGAATAGAGCAGAGAGAGAATTTGTAGAAAATTGAGTATTTCAAATTGTAATAATCCAGTTTCTGATACAGAAGATCATCTATAAGATGCAACTGTAGAGCATACTTCTTTCATATTACTTAATGGTTAGAGAATCGTGCTGATAACGTGTTATAAAACTATAGAAAAGTAGAGAGAGTTTAGAGAGAATGAATTCTATAGAAATCTCAGGGATAAATTTTATTAACAACTGAAGCCCTATTTATAGGGAAACTTCGAATGGCACAATCGTAATTACATAATTTCATCAAGAGTATAATAGTCATTCACATAAATAAAATATAATAAAAGCATCCCCTCGTTCCCCTCACTAATACATATAATATTCATAACAAAACATATGTTTTATTAAAATAAATGACCAACTCATATTACTAATAATTGTGTTTGCTTTGTTCTCAATGTTTACAGGATTCCAGAAATTCTATAATAAATTTAGAGCAAAATAGACAAATTCAACCATCACACTGATACTATAAGAACATGCTAAGACATGTAACTTCAATTTCCACATACCAATTGCCCAAGATATGCAGGCCTCAAAAATGGAAGCCGACAAAGTCATACAAATTATAGAAATATGGTAGATGAAGCATTTTCGAGTTATTGTGAGTTGAACGTACAATACTTACTATTTCAAGACTAATTACAACTATATACTAAACTCGCTCATTTAACCTTGCAAGACTTTTAGATGCACATGTTTAATCACCAAGGATAAATATGAAGGTCGAAAGATTTCCCAAGATGTGTACATTTAATATATATAGTTCAGATTTAGATTAGATAGTAAAATATAATTGGGATAATCGATAAAAATACAAACCAAATAATGATACAGGCCTAGACTGAACTTTAATTTGGCGGACATTAGTTTATTTCTACGTACTTTCGAAGTTCTTTCCTCTCTTTCCCAATGCCAATTACACTTTTAACCAAAATAACGATATCAACATCTATAGAGAGTAACTCATTATCTCAAACCAACATTGCATAACGAAGGACAGCCACAAAAAAAATAAGGGATAGCCACAAACAATAAAGGATAGCCACAGGCACTCAAGGGATAGCCTCAAATCTTTCAATATCAAAATTTGAGTTTTTCCCTAATTCTTATCACAATTTTCGATCTTAAAACTCATGTATAAAGGATACCCACAAACAATAAATTCAGAATATCAAAAGTATACGGTGGCCGCCAATCCGTGAGAAAGGAACCATGCATAAATCTGAAATGGTTTGCTAAAGTCCCATAAGGATAGTTTGATTGCTCACATACATAAAATCTACATATCAAAAAGCCAAACAAGGAGTTAATATAATAAGAAATTAAGAATATCAAAGCTAGTAGCAACCATAAATATTTACCAAGGGGGAGAGAGAGAGAATTGTGAGTCTCCATTACCTTGATTTCTTTCAGCTGTGAAGACACACCAGCAATAATCAGAATCAAAGAAAACGATATAAAAACAAAAATTGCTGCAATCTTGTCTGCAATTAAGTATGTAATATGTTACTTATGAAGGAAGTAAGATACTATAAGGAAACAGCAAACAAATATCATATGCAAGATGATGAAAAAAAAGAAGGCCGAAAGCACAAAGTTATAGGATAGCATAAGTCCCTTTCCCGTGATCATAATGGAGTATCTAGACAAAGAAGTAACTTAGACAAAAGAAAAAAAAAGGAAAAAAAGGATTGCTTAAAGAATACACATAACGAAGTTCAGCAACAAACATACCATCTCAGTAAGCTTCAATATCATAGTCTCAACTGCAGCAGCATCCGATAATGATTTATAAGTTGCTTCTAGTGTACATATTACTACAGCAGTGCCCATATTTATGATGAAATTTCCCCATGGTCATCCTGTGAAATTTTCACATATTAAAACCAGGAACTCCAGGAAAATTTGCATGATGAACAATTCAATAGCATATATGCCAAAATTTGCACATGGTTATAATCCCTAGTTCTCAATTTCAACTCTAAACCCCCAAATGATTAGCTCCCAATATAGAATCAAAACAAAACATGATGAATAGGAAATATAGAATCAATACTTACAACAAAAAGAACACAAAAAAAATCCATAAATTCACCAACGAAAACAATAAAAAACAGAACAAGAAACATTTCTGGAAATAATTCTTCCAGGGATCAGTTTTTGGCGAAGAAGGAGAGGATTTGTAAAACAAAATTGCTCGTCCAATTGTTTAGAGGCTTGAGACGACCCTAACAAAGTAGATAAACATAATCAATCCAATCACCCAAGGCATCAAATGAAACCAATAAAGAAAGTTACCGATCCACAAAGCATAAGAGTTAATGAAATTCCTCACACCAGCAATGTAAATCATGCTGATGTAATCTGTTGCATTGACGATGACCTTCTATGGCGATGTACAAGTGGAGATTGGTTGAATAAACCGGGTAGCGTTGGTGGTAATCGATGTGGAAATTAGGTAGACGAAAAGAGGAATTTCAAGGAAATTTGAGAGAATCGAATTGTACGCCTTGTATATCGTAGGAATGAGGAGATTTTATACCATGAGTCATCGGGGAACCATCAAGGGGATTCAACTTGACTTTCTTCAACAAGTCAACAACATCCTTTGTTTGCTGTTCTCATTTAGGGTCAGAATCAAAGTCCTCATTAACACCACCAACTACGTCCTTAGCATGAAGATTAGCTTCTTTTTTTTTTCAAAGATATCAAATCAAAAAAAGGAACAAAAGAAATCACAAGACCATGAAATTAGATTTTTCCCAATTGCAAAGCAAGACGAACTAAAATTGGGTAATAAATAGCATAAACTCCACATGTAGACAAGAGACGAAAGTGTTAATTCACAAATATTCCCGCAAACAATTCGACAATGAGACAAAAAATTACCGATCAATGAAAGTAAGAAATCCAAGCTCCAAGCGTAAAGTTTTTACAGCATTTGAGACCAGGATAAAACAACAGTAGGAAACTACCTAGAATAATTTTTGTTTTCAACAATTTAGGAACATTCAACACAAAGTGGCCACAGTAACATCAAAGAAGAATCCAATTCCAACAATCTAACAATCTTTCAATTTTTTTTTTAAAACACACCAGTAGACCAACAGCAATAAACCAAGCTATACATCCAATTTCAACAACGAAGTAACCCACATTTTCAAATTTTTTACATATTAAAAAGGGTTACATGATAATGAATATACAGTAATAAACCACAAAATAATAATATCAAATCCTCAATAGAAACTTAAAGTGCAATAAAATGAAGAAAAAAGAAAATTTTAGTACCAAGAAGAGCCCTTGAGACTGCGTTCATGGCCGTTGGATTGAGGAGCTGGTTGCTGTTCACGGCTATCGTTGGTGTCGCGAGTCACGGTGGTGGAGGTTTCAGAAATAAGGGTGAGCACTAAGGAGCAATCTGTGAAGGTTTTGCAAAATCCGTCGACCGCCCAGTCTGCTTCGAGATGGTGGCTGAATACCACGACACGCATATATATATAATTTTAGCGAACCATAAGAAATCAATTAGGGCTTTCAGCATTATAATTGTAGTAGAATTCCGGAGCAATTTTGTTCCCATATTGAGGTTATACATATCAATTAGGGCTTTGATTGAGAAGGAAGGATTGAATAGTAGTCTGAGTTGTTTAGGAAAGAAGGAGGAGGAACAATTGAAGAAATTCGATTGAGGGTGAGGGGAAGAGGAGGATGAAGAAGTGCATGATGAGCAATAGGGTGAAAATGGGACATATATGGCCAATGGAAATACACGGACCAAGTAATGCGAGTGGGCTTTTCGGCTACACTTTAATTTGGCAAAAACGTGTTTACTTTTATTAATAACAATGAGGCGAATTAAAAAAATAATAAAAAAATAATTTTTTGAGGAATCGGCTAGAAAATCTATTTTTTGGCATTAAAAAAACAGGCTGATTTTCCCTACTTTTCTTAATATATAGATATAGATATACATATCCAACTCTCTTTTATTTATCTTTTCTTTCCTAATAATATATTAATATTAATGCATATGGATTTTCTATCATTTTCTCTCTTTTTTTTTCATTTTTTATTTATAAATAAAAAAAATTGTCATTCTATTTTGTTCAACTTGATGAGAGCTTCAAAACAAGTATACTATCAATATATAAAATTTTTTAAAAAAATTGAAATTCACAATAAATATATAAATTAGTGTCCAACTTAAATATAAATTGATATTAATGTAGATTAATGAATGCTGACATAATGAGATTAAAAAAAATTGATAATTTTTTTACGATACTTAATTGATATTTGTGAGTAAAATTCAGATATAATGAGATGTATAAATTGTTTTAGCTTTTAATTTTATTCCATGTTTAATTTGCCCTAAGAATAAATTAAATGAAAAATAATGCTTAAAATTTTTTATCTCGCAAATATATGCTAAAGTTAGCTTTATTTTATGTTCAAAAATCAATAATTTTTTTCTAATAAATATTTAATTTACGAAAATAAGAATTTATCTATTGATATGGTGCTTAAGTACAAGTTTTCTTGTAATTACACAAAATAGACTCAAATTCTTTTAAAATTTATATGAATAATAAAAAGAATAAAGAAAAAGACGATATATATGAATTGGTACTTAAATCAAAACTCTCGTGCAATTACAAAAAATAGAATCAATTTATATAGAAATAATTTTTTAAAGTGAAAATTTTCATTTAATTTATTCTTAAGGTAAATCAAACACGGAATAAAACCAAGTAAACTAAAATGAGTTATATATGAAATAAATCTCATTATATTTGTACTTTAACATACAAACATCAATAACAAATTATAAATTTAATTTTTTACCTCATTACCTTTTGCTATTATCAGTTGTAATTTTGTTAACCTGAACAAATATTATATATTTGCGATAAATTTAAATTTAAATTTTATTTTGAATTAGTAAATTTTATTTTTTATTTTTTGCTTTCAAATCTTCAATTTATAGATTTATGTGTAGCACATTACAAGGATGTTCCAAGAAGTAGAATGAATTTTTGAATAATCATTTTTCATAATTTTCGTATTTAAAAAAATAAAATTATTTAAAATTACCAATTTTCACTATGATTTAATTTTTATGTCATACAAAATTGCCATTGATTAAATTTCTGCACCGTAACATTAAAATCAAAAAATAAGATAAAACCCGTTATTTAATTTTTTAGAAATAATTAATTATTTTTATAAATAACTAGCTAGGAAACAAAAATTAATTAAAATTAATAATTCCGCTAAGATTTAATTTTTGTGCGATATAAAATTTCGATTCATTAAATTTTTACATAAAAATAAAAAGAAACTTATCAGTAGTTGGCCCGAGGTTGTGACACAATTCCACCACTATGATCTCCAATTTGTACTAAAAAATTTAAAAATTAGGTTGGACCATTAATTAATTTTAGAATCAATCAATAATTTTTATAAATAATTAGCTAAGAAACAAAAATTAATTAAAACTAGCGATTTCTCTAAGATTTAAATTTTATGTGATGAACAATTACAATTCATTAAATATTTGCATAAAAATTAAAATAAATGTGTAACATGAAAATTTAAAACTTAGTTTGGATTCTTTAATTAATTTTAGAAGGAATTCATTTTTTTGAAATAACAATTAGCTAATAAATGAAAATTAATTAAAATTAGCAATTTATAAAAAATTACAGATCATTTAATTTTTACATAAAAATCAAAAGAAATGTGTAACACCAATCTTGTTTAATTAATCATTCAATTGTAACATTAATTGATTTTTTAATTAATTGAATTTATGTTTATATCTTTTAAATCCCAAGATATCTTTTTAGTTATAAGATATTTTTAAAATTGGATTCATATAATTTTTAAAATTATGGCTGTCAAGAAAATTATTTTGGAAATAATTAATTTTTTTAGAAATAATTAGCTTAAACAGAAAAATTAACCAAAACTATTTATACTATAATTAATTCAAATAATAAATTCAATTGTTAATATTTAGTTGTAGGTGAATTCAGTGGACAAAGATTAATTTAATTACTTTAAAATCATTAGATTGCTATGGATTTTCCCTAAAAAATGAAAAGAAAATAATCTTTTACATTGCAATATATCTTTTGAATTGCAATATTTCTTCAAAATTAGATTCATATAATTCTTAAAAATATAGATATTATAATTATTATTTTAGAAATAATTAATTATTTTCATAAATAATTATTTAAAAATAAAAATTAATTAAAACTAATTATAGTACAATTAAATAAAATTAATAGTACTATTTCGATTTAATTGGACGTGGTTTTAATGGACGAAAATTGACATGATTTCTTTGAACAAAAATTAAGCAAAATTAATTATATTGTTAAAATATAAAAATACTATTAATTTAAAAATAAATACTAATTAAAATTAATTAGATTGCCATGGCTGATTAACTTTTTCCTAAAAAATGATAGGCATGCTTTGATATGTAAGATATCTTTTTAATTATAAGATATCTTTAAAATTAGATTCATACAATTCTTAAAATTACGGCTAAAAAACTAATTATTTTAGAAATAATAAATGATTTTTATAAATAGGTAGCTAGAAAAAGGAATTAATTAGAATTAATTATATTACAATTAATTATGTATCTTAGATTTAATTGGACATATTTTCATTGGACGAAATTAAGATAGTTTATTAGACGAAAATTAATCAAAATTAGTTAAATTGCTAAGAAGGGGTAAACATAATTATTTCAAAAAATGAAAAATAATTAAAATTAATTAAATTGCTACGGGAAGAAAAATATGCTTCTTAGAATTGGGGTGTTATATCTTTTTGTAGAGTAAGTCGACTGATCATTAGTCCCTAGTAAACTTCATTTACTTTTTTAGTATCATTCATTTTTCAAGGCATGCTTTTCTTTTGATTCTCATATATTTTTGTATATTCCATAATATTTCTTTTGAATTACAGTAGGTGGAAAACATTAACATTTCTTTTTGTATAATTAGAGGCGTTTCAAAGGATCTGCTTTTTTTTTTTTTTAAGTAACAATCTCCAAAAATAGGTCTTCAAGGAGTAATATTTTTTTTATTTTGATACTACTCAAACCAACAATCATATAATAATTCTTTGGTTTAATCTATCATTTTCGTTAAGTAATAAGTCCAAGAATTCTTACTAAACAATTGGCTATCGACTCAATCAATTACTAGAATTATACGACTCAATCAATTATTAGAATTATAAGACTCAATTAGAATATTTTAACTGGCTTTCAACTATGTTAAATATTTATCTAAGTTTATATCTCCTAAATAAATATTAAGAATCCAACCTATTTTGAATTATTTATTTTATACCGAATTTTCCAGTTGAGATTTTATTTAATTTTTAAGTATCATCAATTAGGTTGTATATTTTAAGTATTAATCGTATATATTTTAATTCATTTATCTTAGTCAAATTAATTTAAATTTTATATCGAATCATTCAATATTTAATATGCCGAATATTTTAAATTAGTAAGTTTATACCTGATATAATAATATACGTATTTATTATATTTAGAAGGTATTTACTGAAGAAATAAAATGTCAGTAACATATATATTAAAAAATAGAAATAAAAGTTTTTTATTAAACCATCACAATGGGGTATGGACATGGATGAGAATTTTCTAGCAGGGCAGGGACGGGGACAAGTAATGAAAGTTCCCATCCTATTCTAATTCTTATATCATCCTCACTTGGTCTATGGTAAAATGAGGATAGGCTAGAACGAAGATAAGTATTTCTCAGCGTGGTAGGAATAGGGTGTGAGGGTTTGTCGGACTGTACTCAATATATTGTTATTTCTATAATATATCTCTATACTGATTATATTTCATAACTAAAATTTAAAAATTATTATTTACATATTAATTGTTAATAACGTATACCACACTGATATATAATTAATATATCCCAAAATTTATAATTGCATATAGTAGAATGTAATATAATTTTAAAGAAAAAACTATGAGCTCTACGAATGCAGGTAGAGTTATTTTAGTATGGTTATTTTGATAACTATAATATTTAATATTATTTTATTTTGGTTTTACATTAGTAGATTAATCTTGCAATGAGCAAAATATGATATATTATCACAATTTTTGCCATGAATTATCATCCCCTGCAGAGCACGAATGTAAATGCTAATAAAGTTACTATTATATGTAGAATAGTAAATTAAGTTGTGTGGATTTTCATGGGTTGTCCTTACATATTTGTAGGATGGACTAATACGAAATATAGGGAAAATTCTGTGCGAATTTTTATAGAATCGTTTCGAGTTAAATTAATTAAGTTTATTGTTTTAACTCATTCTTTATTTTAATTATTTTTTTAAGTTTTATGTTACTATTATAAACATCTATCAATAACGTTATTAGTTAAAAAATTAATTTCCCGTGCAACGCACGAGTGAAACAACTACTTAATTAATGTATTTTACATATAGTTTTTCTTTTTTGTATAATTCCTAATAGATTTTGTAATTTTCATTTTAAACATTTCTTTTCATTTTTTCATAATAATTTTACAACTTGGGCATTTAATTTAATTAATGTATATTACACACTCTATGTAATATCGTACATACTAATATCTTACATACTCTATGGAACATATTATAATATAATTACACACTTTATGTAATTCATTGATTTTCAATTTTATTTTTTTATTATAATACTTCATACATTTTGTCCTTCTAATTTTAGACATTCTTTTTGTTTTTTCTTTTTTCCTATGAGTAACTCATATTATGATTTTTAATTTAAGTTTTTTATTTTCTATATGACTTTTCATAGGGTTTTTCATTTTTATTTTAATTTTTTTATTCATTTTCTCTTATAATTTTGTAGCTTGATCATTTAATTTAATCATCATGCAAATTAATGCATTACAACATTATTATAGATTAAAGATCTATATGTAAAAACATAATTGATTTGCTGTTTTTCACGCCTAAACTCTTGATGTTAGCAATTTTTATTATTTTTTTTATTTTTATGACATACATGGCTGTAATAAATATAGTCGTGTAGGAATTGTGAACAAGCAACTAGTTGGTTACTTTGGTCGCAACAATGCTGCTTGCATGTGGCAAGGGTTTAAACCTTACCATGTGCATTTATTACTCTTTATAGTTTTTTTTATTTCTTTTTGTCTTTAAAGCATTTTTAAGAGGTGTTTTTCTTAATTCTTTTTTAAGTGGGAATAAGTGGGATATGAATCCCACATCGAAACTTGATAAAGAAAATTGAATTTTTCTGTTTATAAAAGGTGGATGTGGTTTTTTTCATGTAAAGCTAGGGGTGGGCATTTAAACCGCAAACCGCCAACCCAAACCAACCCGAGTCGGTTTGGGTCAGTTCGGGTTGGCGGTCGGGTTGGTTTCGGGTTGGAAAAACCAACCCGAAAACCGACCGGTTTATTAAAAAAAAAACCGAAAAAACCGAAAAAAAAACAATGAAAACCGACCAAACCGACCCGAACCGACTCGGGTCGGTTCGGTTCCAACCGAACCGAACCGGCGGTTCGGTTCGGTTTGCATTTTTCGAAACCGACCCCAATCGGGTCGATTTCGGTTTCGGGCCAAAACCGACCCGATCAGTTCGGTGCCCACCACTATGTAGAGCAGTCATTGGATCTTAGCAATCGGGCTCATATATGCAAATATTAAAAAAAATTTGAAAAAGTTTCATTATTGTTTTGCTAGTTTAAATCAGTGTTTCTATGATTGTTGCCAATTTTGATTGATTTTTGGATCGGTTTCGGTCTAAATGCATTGTTTTTTCATTTTCATTTCTTTTTTAGTTGATTTTTATCCTTTTTTTTTTCTTAATTCCTTTTTAAGTGGGAATAAATGGTATATCAATCTCACATCGAAACTTGATAAATCTATTCCTATTACTATATAAAAACAGAAGTAATTTGTATTTTTTCTGCCTAAACTCTTGATGTAGCAATTTCTTAAGAAGACGAAATTTTTTGGTTTATAAAAGGTAGAGGCTGGTTTTTTTATGTGGAGAAATCATCCAGCATTAACAATTCGACACATATGCAAATATTAAAAAAAAAATTTGAGAAATTTTTATTATTCTTTTATTTTATCGGTTTAAAATAGTTTTTGATTCGGTTTTGTACGATTTCTCCCATTTTTGATTGGTTTCAGTCAACTTTTTCAATTGTTTATTTCTTTTGTTTTAATGATTTTATGCCGATTTTTTATATGGAGCAATCATTGGGCCTTAGTGATAAATTTGATTGTATACCATTTTAACCTTAATTGTAGTTCTTATTTAAATAAATTTATATATGTTCTTAATTTATAATGATTTAATTTTACATTCATATTAAAATATTTATTATTTTAATATGTCTTAAATTAAGTCGAATGCGTATTATATTCCAAAATTGAAATTATAATATTGTTATTGCAACATTGGAATTACTGCTTGTGAAAATTATTTTCAGAAATATTTTTTTAATACCAAAATTTAATTATTGATACATTTTGTTGGAGGATTACCAACTTCCTTCTTTTAAAATATTTTTTGCTTCACTAAAATTAAATTAATATTTATACTATATTTTTTTAAAATCATATATTATATACATTTGTGAGCACCTTCTTTATTAACAATGACTTAAATTTATTTTTACTGTAGAGATTAAATTGGATTAATTTTTTTATTAGTAATAGATAAGTTTCTTATCTATTCGAAAGAATAAAATATTATAAAAATATTTTACTTAAAAATATCATACCTTTTTTTTAGTTTGACTGTATAGTATTTTGATCTTAATTGTTCTTCTTATTTAAATAAATGTCCGTATATTCTTAATTTATAATGATTTAATTTTACATTCATATTAAAAAGTAAAAAATCATATTAAAGATATTTATTATTTTAATGTGTCTTAAATGAAGTCGAATGAGTATTTTATTCCGAAATAAAAAATTATAATATTTTTATTAAAATGTTTCAATTACGATTTTTGAAAATTCTTTTAAAAATATTTTATTGTCCAGGTCTGGTTATTAGCGGATAAGAACTGCAACTAATCCACTATAATGGAAAGCTTTTCCAGTCAAAGTTATGGCATAAGAAATGGAACTCTGCCGTCGTTTGAATTAACTTTTGGAACTCTGAATATTGAATAATCCATTGCAACTAGTGGAGCATTTGATGAAAATTAATTTACACTCCTTCAAACATTTGGCTTTTATAAATCAAAATTCAGGTGAAATCAAATTAATTGTTCAATACATATTTAGGCATCGCACACCCACAGTGTTGTAATTTTAGCTAATTTTTTTTATCACTAACATGGAGGTTTGGTTTTAAAATAGTAACGATTTTAAATTGATGCTTATCTATATATTTTTCTTATTCAAGTTCACCATAAAATGTGTTTCATTGTCTCACACTCACTACTTCATATTTACTGGACTCAAAACTTATCTAATTGAAAATCAACTAATTATTGTAGAATAAATTTACTCAATTTTTTTGAATAAATTTTGCCCATATCTCCATTAGTTACTTTGCAAAATCAATTTATTAGTCTTGACACAAGAACTGTTTAAAAAATTATTCACCCGTAAATCAAATTTCATTAATTGTCTTGAAATATTGAGAGTTCCGAGTTGTGAGGGATTGAAAATATTGATATGTGATAAGGATGGAAGGTTTATCACGTATCAATATTTTCAATCTCTCACAAACATAATAACCAATGTTGTATATATGGAAGTGTTATTTTAAATTTTGTGATCATTGTGTTAAAAATAATGAGATTAAGTTACTTTTATTTCATGACTTTCATTTTTTATAACTTAATTCATATTTTTTATAATTAAAAAGAATATATCTTTAGGTGGTAAAAGATGCATGTGCATCGCATGAGTGATACACTAGTTATATATAATGCATGACATATTTTTTGCAATTCATTACAGATTATCTACAAGTATTACACATTTTTGTAATGCATTCTTTATTCTTTGTAATTCATTAAAGATTATCTATAATGCATTACACATTCTCTATAATCTATTTGTTATTTGTTACATTTGATTTGTTATAGATTATAATAACATATTTTTTGTAATTCATTACAAATTAACTACAATGCATAATATATTCTTTGTAATTTAATAACGATGATCTATAGTGTTACACATTAATATTCTCTGTGATTCATTACAGATTATTTGTAGCAAATGGCATATTCTTTGTATCCATTACAATTTTTCTACAATGTATTACACATTTTCTATTATAAATTATACATTCTGTGTGATAAGTGCTAGAAAAGCACTTAAATAACTCTTCTATTTTACGTATTTGTGTGTTTTATAAGTATTATATGTTTATTTTTATGTGTTTTCCTTTTATTGTGTGTTTAGAGTCACAAGAAATCAAAAGGAGCTAAAATGGATAAAAACGGAGTGAAAACGAAACTTGGGACCGAAATGCAAGCAAATTCAAAGATGGAGGGCCTCCGATGCAATTTTATGAAAAGTTGTTTTTACAATTTTTCTTGTGCCAATATCAAAGAATATCAAAAGAGGATTTCCAAATTTTTGTCGGATCCCAAATCGGAGTTTCCTAGTGAAAGTTATGGCCATTTGAAGGGAAAGGACAAAGCGTAAAAAATCAGCAGCTCGAATTTACTGCCGCAGTTCAGTAATTTGACCATAACTTTTGCTACAAAATTCAGATTGACCTGCACTTTATATTGTTGGAAAGGACACTCCGAGGGCTACAACTTTGATGTTGACCTCTTCAAATGATTCAGATTATATCATGGTCAAAAATGGGCAAAACCGAGAGTGATGTGAATGGAGGATTTCTTGGGCCATGTTTTGGTAGAAAATTCATAACTTTCTATTAAAATATCAAAAAAATGAAATTCCAATTGCACAATTCAGCCAAGATGCTTACCTATACCATGATACAATATTTGAACTAATGGAGCAATTTAAGATTATGATTTGGTGGTTACCAATTAGTGGAATCATAATGGAGTAGTTGTACAATTTTTTATCTGTTATGAATAATTGAGAATAATTTGGTGGTTATGAATTATGAGGAATAATTTGGTGGAGGAATAATTTGGTGGAGGAATAATTTGGTAAAAGATGTAATTATTATATGTGAATGACTATTATACCCTTGATGAAATTATGTAATTACGATTGTGCCATTCGAAGTTTTCCTATAAATAGGGCTTCAGTTATTAATGAAATTCATTCCTGAGAATTCCTTAGAATTCATTCTCTCTAAATTCTCTCTATTGTTTCTATACTTTTATAACATTATCATATTTTCTTGTGAAATTTTCCCTATAAATAGAGGCATTTGTAAGGAAGGAAACACACAACTTAGTAGAAGAGAATTAGCTAGTAGTTCTCTCCAATAAAATTTTCTTCTTCATTTGTTCTTAGTTTTAGCTTGAAGATTTTAGCTTTTCATATTCCGGCGGATCAATTCTTCGCTAAGTTCTCTTTTCCCTTTTATTTCTCTATTTATTTCTTAGTATTTCTTTACTTGTTTACTATATTTTGTATAATCTATCATATAGTGGTGATGATACAAGGCGAACACTCGGTAAAAAGTATGAAACCCCGTAATTATGAGTAGTTAAGACTTTTCTATCTAGTTCGAGGGGGGCGTTGTGTTCAACTAACATGTTGTTATCTTTTCTAACTCTTTAGTAACGTTTTATCTATTCATCTACTTCAATTTGTTGATTTGTTATGCTTGTAAACCCGTTTTTGAGTTTATTTGATTATTGCATTCACCTTGGCCAATTGAATCAATTAATCTTTAAATTCAAGTTACTTGCTAGGATTGGAACTTTTGATCCGTAATTGTCATTAGATTCCAATCCAAAGTAGCAAATGAATATCGTGCATATTTATTAACAAATCATCTTAGATGCATTCATTCGAGCTTGTGAAATTATTCATCTAATTCAACTCATTCTTCTCGTTCATTTCATACTAGCTTTGCATTAAATCCTAAGAGCTTGTTTAGGGTTATCCAATAGCTAGATGTTAAGTTAAAGAGTTTACTTTTTACTTAATACACTTAAGGAAGAATTCGTTAATCAGAGCTTCTTGGTTAATTGAGAGTTGATAAATTGAAGAAGGAATAGTAACACGTTGCATGGGAAAGATAAACACAAGTGGTTGACACAACCGAACCCGAGAACTAGATATTTATTTCAATTGTTTTATTTGATCTTATCTTTTGTCATTTGATTTTCATTCAAAATTCTCAAACCCCACTTTCCTATATTAATTGATAAAGACAACTAGATTAAGTACCGTTCCTCTTGGGTTCGACCCTTACTTACCACTTCTACATTAATTTATAGTTTTGAAACCGAGTAAGGAAATAAAACAAACTTTGGTGCGCCGCGACAAGCGCCCACTGTGCAATAGCCCAAATCTGAACACTACTACTCTCAAGCTGTTGCAACCACAATTCATACACTCAAATTTCAACCAAAACTCGCATCATCATGACACACGTTGAGTATAGAAACAACAATATGTAAAGCTTCATCCATTTTCTTTCATAGTCCGTGCACACATAATAAAGATACAAAGAAAACAAAAGGATTGACACACTACTACTAGGACCACCTCCACCAACATCTACTTGACATGTAATGCAGCATTTTCAATGAATTCTGTCAACATTCTTGGCCAGCTCCGCAGCTACCCTAACATAACTATGGGGCATTAAATTAGTAAAATCAAGCACACAATTCCACGGATTTCGCCAAACACAACCTAAATGCACACAATTTTCTCTTTATCCCAAATTAGTTAACCCCAAAAATTTCCAGTTATGACCCACCAGCCCCGTGCCCCCAACAACCCAAAAGCTTCCAATCACTAGAGTCTCATTTCCAGCCAACTAGCCTTCTAATGTTAATAATCCAAAAACTAAAAAATTCCATAAAATCAGGCATCATATTAACTTATTCAAAACACAATTTCACTTCATCACCACAAATTTGTAATTATTATCTCTCAAAAATTAAACCTTGAAGAATGAAAAAACAACAAGAAAGATTTTTAGGGCCTTCATAAGTTCCATTTGCACAAATGAATGTGGTTCGTATATTATCTCTTGATGTCTTTTGTCTTATACATAACTCATGAGAGAGAGACAGAGAGGGAGGGAGAATGGCACAACCAGATGCAATTTTTAGAGAGAGAGAAATGGACTGGGACGGAGATTGTTTAACAAACATGTGGCATGCATACCAGAATTAGAGAACAGCAACCGAAAGCAGAGGAGATATTGATGAGTTCTTGGGGGTTTTTCCTTTTATTAAATATATATATATATATATTAAAAAGATTATAGTTTTTTCCGATAAGAACTAAACAAACGGACTCTTGAATACAACGTCAAGGCTCAAATGCTTCAAACTGTGTTAGAAAGTAGGGAAGATGACAAAATTTACGATAGACCACGCATTTGATTGGACTGGTTCAAAATGTTTTTTTAATCAGAACAGAAATACCTGATTTTGGTGATTAATTAGATTTAACCTGATTTGTGTATTATCAAAGTTAAAAGCCATGTATGGCCTAATTTTATCTTAAAAAGTGGTCGAAAATTAGGGTCCGTGGGCTAATGTAGTTATCTACATCAGCAATTTGGGTTCCATAAAAAATTCAATTTGGGTGCTAGATCAAGAGTCACACACATGTATGTGTATGTCTATATATAGATATATAGATATATATATATATATATATATCTATATATATATATTTGTAAATATGAGGAAAAAAAGTTTTTAAAACAATCAAAATTTAACCAATTATTCTTTAATAAATTTTTTTTATGTTTGTCCATAGTCTTTTAATTAATTTTTAATTATGACTTTTCAAAAGAAATACTTTCTTCCCAAAAAAAAGTGTTTCCAAACAAGCTATTTCCTTGTTTAGGAAAGTATAAGAGCATCTTCAATGGGGAATGTGAATAGGGGGTTTTGTGTGTGTAGTGATATATGAGCGAGAAAAAACGAAAAATAGAGAAATATTAGTCCCTCTATCCCAAATATAGTCCATTTGTTTTTCTTGGGTTGTCACAAATATATAGTCACCTTGCGATATTAAGAGATCTAATTTATATTATTTTGCTAATCTACTTATATTTAATACTTAATTATAATTATCAATTTTGGATATTTCTTATTAAGTAGGGATAAATTAGGAATACGGATAACAAAATATGGGTTTTTAATATAGTTCTTTATATTTTTTAAAATAACTAAATTATTTAGAATACCGTTACAATATTCTATATAACGCTTTTATATATGCACGTCTTCAATCGAATTAATTTGGCGTAATTTTTTATTTTAACAATATTTAGCAAATAAATTGTACTTTATAACGTCCTATATTTGTATTAAAAAAAAATTCAAGGGCGTTGCTCCTGAACCCCCATGTCCACCCTCATTAGTTCCAAATTTCACCCTCCCAACGTACAAATCCTGGCTAGCCACTGAGTTTGTTAACCTTCATCCATTCACATCTGTCTTTGAACCTAGTCCCATCAATGTAGTCCTTGATATGTGTGTCAATCAGTGACCATGTCTTCTTTCCCTTAGACTACAAGATGCTCCAACAATTCTCTAGGGCATGTACAAATTCAACGTCCAGCAACTTAACATTGGCTCTAAATATACAACTTATTGTCTCATCAGCTTTCCTCAAAAGTTTGAATGCCACGTCTATGTCCTAAAAGACAAACATATAGCCTAGTAAGTAGCAGAATGTACGCAAAAAATAAAGCCATCGACTTACTGCAATTATGACCACAAAAGTTTACCCCGTTTGTGAGTGCAAGCCTAGGTCAATTTCAATAGTAATTAACATCTTCTTCGTTGCTCGGTATCCACCAATCTTCACGGGCATACTAACAAGTTTGAAATAAAAAATAAGGGAAAAAATATTAAACGAATAGTGCAAAGGAAATAACAAAAAAGAAAAATGATACACAATAGAAGGTTGCATATGCAAGTTGCCAAGGGGTCGGTTGAAATGTAGGTGCATAGTGTCCTGCGTTCACTTTCCCATTCACCGCTAACATCAAGAGGAAGATGAAGCTAATTCTCCACAATTTAAGCAGAGCATCCACCATCGTTCTACCTTAGTTTGCTAAATTGTTAGTTGCTTCTTTAGGAGCAGCGTATTAAATTAAATGCAATGACAAAATTTGACTTAAAAGGTGTAGTATTTATATGGATTGGATTAGAGGTCGCTAATTAGTGGTTATGTGAACCTCACTATATTTTGCATTTTTCAAGTCAACAAATGATTTTTGTAAGGTTGGATTTGAGTTGGGGCCAGTTTGAAGTCTCTCTATAACACTCCGTCCATCCCACACAGATAGGCTTATATTAAATTTTTTTTGGTCCAAAAATATATGTCACTTTCTATTTTGTTTCCATTTAATTTCTTTCAATTTTTCAATTGTACCTTATTTAATATACATTGTTATTATTAAAAATGCATTATCATTATTTAGTGCAAGGGTATATTTGAAAAAAATACAACTAAAATTATTTTTTCAATAATCTTAATTGTAATTTCTTAAACTATGTGAAAGTCAAACCAATCCTATCTTTGTAGGATGGAGGTGGTATAAGTTGGTATTATCCTAGATATTCAAACCAATACTATGTTGTTTCAATGTTTTGGTCATCACAAATAATAACAAGCTTTAGGGCAACGAATCAGATTTTTCATAATATTGGTATTTCAATTGATAGAATTGTTTTTGGCTAATGATATATACTACAAGAAATTTTACTGTTATTTACGAAAGAAAAAAATTGACTCTAAAATTTCATTATTTGGTTAAAGAACGGTTGTTGAGAAGAGTTAAAGACAATATTTTTAATTTTCAAAAGTGAACTCTTCTATAGGAAAATGCAAAACAAAGAATATATGAAAAATTACTTCACTCTTCCTAATTAGTCAGCTGTATAAATAATTAGATAGAACGGATTATCTTACCCTACGCCAAATCAATAGGCAGTGAAGGTTAATGAAGAAACGAAGATCAAGAACTGTTGATACTACGTCAATCAAATTATTCTCATTGGAACATAAGATTAAGTGTAGAAGAGGCATAACGTAAATAGCAGGCTGAAGTTTTATATGTAAAAATCGTGATTACATTTTTCCTATGGGCATTTTCTATTTGAGTAATGTTGGATGTACAACTATTTTGTAGGGTGTACAATCCCTAATAGGGGGACATGAAAAATACCATCTTCATTCTCATTGTTCTCCTGGGATCTAACCCAAAGAATTGTATGCTTATTTGTAATTTTTTCTTAGTGAGACATTTACTTAATAGCCAAAATCCCAAATTCTAATTACTCAATAATCACGCCTTAGTGAATTTTACAAGGATGTCAAGAATTATTTATGCATGGACCCAAATACCTTGAACCCCAACCCCTCAACCCATCCCCACTCAATCAGTGATAATATTGTGACCCCTTCCTCGCCGCAAAAATGCCTGTCACCGGTACCTTGAGCTTTAATTTCGAATTGCCAATGCTTCTCTTTCTCAGGCCATAAGTCCACAGCTCAACCCCATTCTTCTCCTAAGAAAAATAGTGACAGAGAACACCCAATTCTTCCCACTCCACTTCATCCACCTAAGTTAATCATCTAGCATATGCAGACCTATCAATACAAGCCCCGTAGTGATGTTGTATCATGATTTTATGCGTAGTCTTTAATGAATGCCCGCGCCCGAAGTGCCTGATTATCCTTCTCATTTTGGCACTATTAAGGTATGAATCGTCTCCTTTTTCTAAAACATGTCTCTACATTGTTATGCCTTCTTTAAAGGACGAGTATGTCTTAGGTAGATTTCACCTCGAACGGTAAAATTCTGTCCTGATTTTAAAGTTGCGGTAATTGGGGGTTTGGCTGGCAGTCGTCGAGATGTCCTGTGTATAAACAGACTACGGATTGTAGATGAAGAGATTGACATAAACTGTTATTAAGTGGGATAAAGTTTTGGCTTCAACAAACACTATGCTCGTGTCTTTATGACGTCCAACCTCTGGCTTTTGAACGATATCGTTTTGTAAAATTGTTTCTGTAATCATGTGTTCTGCCTCCTATAGTATCTCATATATCTGTGACTTGATGAGACCATTTTTCCATATGTTATAGGTAACCCTTGTACACGTAGATATAGCTGTGCTTCTGCTTACACTGATAGCTCTCTGAAGGAATTTCTGGGGTTTCATATGCACAAAATAATGTTGATCATATTTTACTTCAATGGCAATGTTCTATAATTTTCCATGGGTACTTAATCACTCTGATTGGAAAGTTAAATTGTTTTCCAGAGGTTGTGCATTTCACATTAATCGCCGCTCTATGCTATACCTTTTGTTGTGAGTATTCCCGTGTAAATCCTTCTTTGTAAGCCACCATTAACTATTTGTTGTCGGCACTTGTACTATACGGGGACTTTAGCAAAGAAAGGAGTGACTGGCAGTGGAATCGTAATAGCACAACCTCAGTAGTCGTTACACCAGACAAAAGCCTAAATGATCTATTTAATGTGCTTGCACATAAACAATGAATCAAAATTGCTGTAGGACCCACCATGCACTTGAAATTTAACATTCCAAACATGTGTGTGCCGCCATATCAGATAGTGAATGAATCTGACCTAGAATGGTATCGTTCCATCTCCAAGCCCATTATCCATCATTCGATGCATCGTTCATCCATCTACAAGAGTAAAAAGACCCATGACGGTGGAGCACAACCATCGTGTGCATGGCGCACCACAATGAAGTAATGCAACTCATAATGGTATAAGCATCTCTGTTGGCAACTTAGTGAGAAACACCCACTATGGTGAATCGGTGATACAGGTGTGAGCTTCCGTTCCTTCGACTCTAGTGGTGATATGGATCATATGGATAACTCCTTTAGGGATCATGAAGATGATGGGGACTGTGTAATTGGCATGGACAAAAGGATTAACTATACGTCAATCATTGAGTTGAAGAAGTTTCCAACATATAAGAACAAGCATCTACTGTTCACGAAACTGCAAAGACTTGCTATGGTAAAGAACTTCGAATTTCGAATGGCACACTGCAGTCCTAATGCATATCACGTTCTATGCGTTGATGCTTCATGTGGTTGGTTTGTCCGCACCTCGCAATTGGAAAGTCCGATGTGTTTAAGATCTGTGATCTTGATGTCCAGCATAACTGTGGGCTACAACTTTGCCGAGACTGGCATAGGCAACCAAGAAGCAAAGTTATCCATAAACGAAATAGGGCATACTTTGGCTACAAAGCCAACCAGATTATGAGCGACATGAGACTCGAGTTTGGTGTCAATGTATCATACATGAAGGAGTGGAGGGCAAAAGAAATGCCCACTTGCTTGATCGGGATCCAGTGAGGCAAGCGTATCAACAATTCCCAACCTATTGTGAGAAGTGCTAGAAAAGCATTGAAATAACTCTTCAAGTTTGTATATTTTTATTGGTTTTATACATTCATTTTTATGAGGTTTATTTTATTGTAGTGTTTAGGGTCACAAAGAATAAAAAAAGAACCAAACTGAATAAAAGAGAGCAAAAAATGGAAACTAACGGCTAAAATGCAAGGAGGTCAAAGATGGAAGACCTCCGGTACAATTTTGTGAAAAGTTGTTTCAACAATTTTTCTTGAGTAAAAGTGAAAGAGCATTAAAAGAGGATTTCCACCTTTTTCAGATCCCAAATCAGAGTTTCCTAATAAAAGTTATAGCCATTTGAAGAAAATGACTACAAATTTCAAATTCCAAAAGTTTGGGGACCAATTCGTAACTTTCCAAAGTTAGGGACTAAAGTGTTGCCTTTCAAGAAGTTTGAGTACCAAAATAAGCAAGGTTGAAAGTTGACGGACTTGGGTTATGTTGACTCGAGTCATAGCAACATGACTCGAGCCATGCCAAATCACAGTTGAAGCCTACTCGATCAGCACCGCAACATCCCAGGCCGTGCTCGATTAGCGCCGCAATTCGCCAAGCATCGCTTGAGTCAGGGTGCGTATCGTTCTAGCATTGCATTAAATCCTAAGATCTTGTTTAGGATTATCCAATAACTAAATGTTAAATTAAAGAACTTTCTTTAATTTAATGCACCTATGGAAAAATTTGTTAATTGGATCATTTTGATTAATTGGAATTGATAAATTTAAGAAAAAATGTTATCACGTTCCGTGGAAAAGATTAACAAAGTTGGTGACACAACCGAACCCGAGAACTAGATATTTCTGTCAATTGCTTTATTTCGCCGTTCTTTAGTTGCCATTTTATTTTCATATGCTATTCAATCTTCACGTACCCCCTCCCTTGTATGTTCTAATTGATAAAATAACTAAATTAAATACCATCCCTTCTGGGCTCGACCCTTACTTTCTACTTCTACATTAACTTGTAGTTTTGAAATCGAGTAAGGAAAATAAAATAAATTTTGGTGTAAGACGATGACGCACCAAGTTTTTGGAGTCGTTGCTGGGAATGGTTCATAGATTCAGTTGCTTTTACTAATTCATTCTAAAAAGAAATCTTCACTTTTATGCACAATACTTGATTTGTCAATAAAATTCTTGAAATTTTGGACCCAAAAATTAAGATATCCATTCTAAGACGAAGAAGACAACCAAGCCAAGAAATGCCAGAAAACAACAACAACAATAGGACTCTCAAACAACTAGCAACTCCTGAGGCGGCTCAACAGCTATTGTGTATCACCTTTTCAGATGGTAGAAGTCGGTAAGATTTTTAAGCAAAAATTAGGTTTGATACATCTTTTGCCATCTTTTCATGGATGATCCGGCGAAAATCCATATCAACACTTGAAAGAGTTTCATGTGGTATGTGATATCATGAAAGCCCCGACATTACTGAAGAACAAATCAAGCTCAGACCTTTCCCATGTTTCATTAGAGGATTGCCGCCACGGATTGGTTATACGCCTTGCCATTGGGAGCTTTTCAAAAAGCTCATAGCAAGTTGTCTACATCACTAGATAAGTGAAAACCTCCTAGTGTAGTACTTTTATGAGGGGTTATGCCAATCTGATAGAAACATGGTTGATGCTACTAACGAAGGAGCTTTGATGAACAAAATCCCTCACGAACTCTGATTTCTAAGATAGCTGAAAACTCTCAGCAATTCAGCACAGACCGTAAGATGAAGATTCGGAAGAGTAAATGAGGTAAGCAGTTCTACTGTTGAAAGTCAACTTTCTTAACTAGCATATCTTCTGAAGTAAATTGCTATAGGAAATAGTCAACAGGTGAAAGTATGTGGCATATGCGCAAATTTGGGACATCTTACAAACGTTTGTCCTATTCTGCAAGTGGATAACATTGTATAAGCAAACGCAGCAAGCAATTTCCCATTCTCAAGGCAAGAGTAGAATCCGTTCTCAAACACCTATGATGTAGGATGGCGAGATCACCCTAACCTGAGCTATAAAGCCAGCATGCCACCGGATTTCTTCCCTACCAAGCCTCAAGGAAAGTTTCAACCGTAAGAAAATTTCCAACCCCAAGGACAATATCAATAGAAAGCCCAATTGTCAGGTATATCTCTCGAGGATATGGAAAAAACCTTAACATCTAATACTATGAAATTCCAACATGAATCCAAATCAAGCATTCAAAGCTTGGAGAATCAGATAATTCAATTGGCAACTGCCATCAATCAGCTGAAAGCACCATCTTGAGGAAAGCTACCATCCCAACTAAGGTAAATCCAAAGAGTGTTAGTGCTATAACCTTAAAAGGTGGAAAAGAGATTGAAAACTCGAGCAAAGAAGCTTCTACACCTGAAGATGAAGAAGAAGAGCTTGAAAATGAGGTAAGTCCTAACCCTTCTGTCATTGCTAAATTGATCTGTCCTCCTTATCCGAGTAGATTTGCAAAAGCAAACAAGGAAGACAAGCGAAAATAAATTCTCTACACCATTCGAAGGTAGAAATTAACATTCCCTCGTTAGATGCTATCAACTAAATCCCACGCTATGCAAAGTTTTTGAAAGAACTATGCACCGACAAGAGGAAGCTGATAGGGAATGAAATGATCAAAATGGGAGAATTCGTTTCCTCGGTATTTCAGAAGAAACTACCTCGAAAATGCAAAGACCTAGGTATGATCACTATCCCTTGCACCATAGGCAATCACCATATTGATAGGGCACGAATAGATTTAGGAGCATCCATAAACGTCATGCTTAGATCCCTATATGCTTCACTAAATCTAGAAAAACTGAAAGAAACTCAGGTAATTGTGCAACTAGCTGATCATACTAATGCATACCCTGATGGGGTGTTAGAAGATGTGCTAGTTCAAATAAATAGCTTAGTTTTCCCTGCTGATTTTTATGTGCTTGATATGGTTGATGAGCATTCCCCTCAGCCCATACATATCTTATTGGGACGTTTGTTTCTTTACACTTCTCGCACTAAGATAGATGTCTATGAAGGTACACTATCTATGAAATTTGATAGGAAAATAGAAAACTTTAGTATTTTTGATGGCTCATTGCGCCCTGATGTCACTCGTTCTGTCTTTGCAATTAACTCAACTAATCCTTTTGTGCAAGAAATGCCTAAGTTGAATTGCAGGGATATCGTTGTAACGACCCGTCTTTTCTTACCCGAACGAAACACATTTCATTTATACTTTCAAAAGCGGAAGCATTTATATACATATCAAAAACATATTTTGTTCGTTCACTTAAACTAGTACAATATAAACAAACAAAACGCGGCCGCAGGATATTTAGGTTTCCCCCTTGTTCCTCACATCCCACATCACGCTCGGGAGGATTCTCCACCACCGCCTGCACATAAAACATCAATATACAACATAATGAGCCACGGGGACTCAGTAGGCAATAGATGTAAATGCTAATGCATGTCATGTTCATGCTTTGGGCCCGGTTATAGATCATGTGCTTACAAGGCGCCGTAACATCATCATATCATTGGCCGTCCCGCAGCGTTCTTACGCTTTGCGCCGTCACATAATGGCCGTCCCCCAAAGGTTCTTTTACGCTTTGGGGCGCCGTGGGCCGTCGTCTAAAGGTTCTTTTACGCTTTAAACCGCCCGTAACATCATACATATTGTAAGCACACAATCTACAACCCATATATGCATGATCATACTTTCATGTCACACATACTTCACCCTCTTACCATTTAGCCCATATGCCCTTCATCATATCATAGCTCATCTTGCATCTACCATGGTAGCATAGCATAACATACATAACATCATCTAAAAACATCACATAGCATAGCAAACCCTACCATAGCATAACCTATCTCTTCACATAACATAGCATACCATAACTTCCTTCACATAGTTTCATATCATAACATTAGCTAACATATAGCATGTATGATAACACATATATTTACTCATCTACTACCTACCTCAAAAGACAAGAAAGCAAGCTAATAAATTGGTTGGATACTTCCTCTTCTCCCTTCCTCTTCTCCCTTGCCTTTCTTCTTCCCTTCCTCTTGTTGAATCTAAGATGGCAACTAGAAGTGATTAAATGATCCACAAGCCAAAACTCCTATAAAATTCTTAGAATCACCTTGGAGAGTGTTCTCTAGAGTTTTGGAGAGGTTGGGGTCAAAAATGAGGGTAAATGGCCGAGCAAACGTGTATAAACCCTATCCAACAGTTTCTGCCGACTTACATTTACGGCTGTAAGTTTCCATGTTACGGCCGTAACTCCCAAATTTACGGCCGTAACCCATAACATTACGGCCGTAACCCATAAGATACGGCCGTACCCCAAATGTTCTACGCTCGTAATTAAGCCTCTGTAAATCCATACATCTCATCCTTCAAACATTACGGCCGTAAGAATACTTATTACGGCCAGAACCCATTATTACTGGCCAGATCCTCAAGTTGTACCTACCGTAATAAACTCTCTGTAAATTTGGCACCCTTCATCACTTACGGCCGTAACAACATTACTTACGGCTGTAACCCTATAATTACGGCCGTAACTATCCAAACTGCAGAATTTTCCTCTTTTCGTTTCCTTTCTCGTCCGGGATGCCGTTTCGGATTTCGGGGTACCTCCTATATGTCAACGCATATCGTAAACATATCATCTACCCGTATAAGCATTATCATAACCTCTCCTATCTCTCGGGACGAACTTGGGGCGGGGCGTTACAATCATGCTGCATAACGTCGAGCCAAAGTTCAATAACCCCATCATAAGAAAGAAGCTATGGGAATTTAGAACCAAAAGATGGGTAAGAAATTCAATGTGGACTTGGAAAATCCTCCCTAAAAATGGAAGTTGGTCGAGACGTTAACCAAAAGCACTACTTGGGATGCAATGCAAGCAATTTTTCACTTTTGTTTTCTCTTGATGTGTTCATTATTTTTGATTTGTTCTTTTTAGCTTTATATCTAACGTATAGAGGAAGGTATTGTATTGTAATTGTAGAAGGAAGATATCTTAGGGTTCAATTATTTTACAAGTGGCAGAATGGGGCACACAAATTGGTGATTATCATTAATTTAACATTAATTATCGATAAGTGTCGTGGTTAAAGAAAAAGTAGGGGACAATCAGACAATGCATCTTTTCGGATACCATTGCCAACACATTTTACACTATACTCTACCTACATAATTAGTGGTTGGAACAGTGCACAATCGGCTATAAATGGAGATCATTCTTGATTAGAAGCCACAGACAAAAAATCTCTTAACCTCTCTATGAGTACTCCTTTCTATCATTAATAAGGTAACCTTCACCATTTTCTTATTATTATTTTCTGAACAAGTGTGATACTTTCTTGTACATATATTTTTTGACTCATATTTATTGAGTGCGTGTTTCAAATTTTATTACTTTTCTTTTTCTTTTTCATAAGCATTTTGTGTTAAAATATAGAAGAATACGATAATCTGCTATACATAGAGATTTTGATAGTTTTAATCTTATTACCTCAAATTTTCTATTTTTTTCGCGTGTTACATTAAAAAAGGAGTCGACCTAACGACTATAAACAAAGGCTCTGCTTAGGAGGCAACCTAAGAATTCTGTGTTCCACTTATTTTGGAAACACTTGAATTGTTATTTTTTATTTTTTATTTTTTACAAAATGGATAACAAACTCTTGAAAATCTATAAATATTACCCATCGCTGCTCTTAAATCCTTTGAAAAAGATTTATCATTCTAGGGTAGGGTATTTTAAAATATTAATAGAAAAAGGAATGCCTAAGGATATTTATTGGTTGATTGAAGCCAAGGTCCAATTCGGAGGGGAAATGCCAACTGTTATTACTAAATATGGACCAGGGTTACGTAAAGGTAATTTTTCCAAGAAACGAAGGGCAAAAAGAATGGAGGTGTGCTATAAATGTGCTAGATGGCCTTACAGCAGTTCTAGATAAACTTGTAGCTCAGGTAATTGTTAACTTGGATTTGTATCCACAAATCGAGAAGATCAAATATGTTTCATTAAGGATGGCATGAGTAAGGAGTCTTTGGATGATATTCATCAAACTCTTGAGACGCATCCTAGTGGAATGGTGCAAATAGAACTGCTCAATTTGTCGATTGAATTTAAAAAGGAACGAGAATATTATAGCCTTGGGAATCTGATTTTAAAAGACCCTGTTTGCCAGTCTATAAGAAAACTGGATAGGAAGCTTATCCCTAACTCATAGAAGGCATTTAAGCTATTTTTGGATGTAAAACCTGAGGAATATGTGAGCTACAATAACAATTATGTTTACATATTGTTATTATTAACTATTTTTGTGTTCTTGTGTCAGTTTTTAGTGTGCATAGTCGTTTCTTTTTGGAAGGTACTACTATTATCATCGTAGAGACTTCAACTCAAAAATTGAAAACTTTATGTCTTTTTACTGGACTCAGTCTGGGAACACCTGAGCTTCTACCGGCAACAATTACAATTGGAATGACACTTGAAAATCGAAGGATTAAACTAATATACGGAGGAGGCATGTATGGGCTGATAGAAAGTGCAGTTCAAGCTGTTCACAATGGAGGATAAACAGTAGTTGGCATTACCATACCACCTTTAAAATAGTCGTATGGTGGACTTAGAGTGAGGTAAACATTAGAATATTATTTGAACGCTTGACACTAATGAAAATCCATTTGGATGCTTTCATCGCATTACCAGGGGGTTTCGAAATGTTGGAACAAATCTTTTACATAATCTCCTGGGCCGAGTTGAAACTACACTCTAAACCAATTGGTATTTTAAATGTTCAAAACCAGTTCGACGGTTTATTGGCATTTCTAGATTTTGCAATTACACAAGACCTAATTTCTCCTACTGCCCAAAAAATGATTCTAATTGCACCATCATTTGAGGAATTATTGGAGAAATTAGAAGCTTATGTACCACAAGTGGATGTAGAATTGCCAAGAATCAACTGGCCACAAGAATTAGGCAAAAGGAAAAGAGATCCAAATGAATTGGATTTAGAGTTGAGGTTATGAATGTGGAATAGCTAACTTCAAATGGTGGAATATGTAGTTCACTTTGGAAACACATTTGTGTTATGCGTTGTAATAAATAAAAAAAAACTGTCTAAAGACGTTAAGCTATGATCTTTAATTAGGGGTTGATGGTCGTGCTGGCTGACTTTAAATGGATCTAGTGCTCACTCTCGGTTAGAAAGAGCCTTAACCAGGTTAGGTTGGTCTTTTGCAGTAGACCTTAAAGAATTGTATTCTTTTCTTTTTCGCTCATTCCTTTTATGCTATTTGCAATATATTGCCGGAGATCTTTACATTTGCAGTTTGTACTAGTCATTTTTTAGACTCTTTCGATCTCCGTCAATGCGTTTAAGTCTTACTTGTGAAAGTTTCCATCAGCAACTGCATGATCTCAGTCTCAGCACTTTTGGTCGTGGCAAATCTTGCTCTGCGGCTAAACGTCGTGTAACAAAGCTATAGTGTTGCGTGAAATGTAGAAAATGTAATTCTATTAAGCACTGTACTCGCAATCTGACGCAATGGCAAGGGGAGTGTGTTAACTTTATCCAATTGGGTCCGATTAGGCTTAAGGCCAAAAAGCTCATTAGACCTAATTCACAGGTTGAATATGCTCTTGAGCAATTTACACATGTTGTGCAGCTTGCTCATTGTTTATCCCTTGAGCTTCCTTTGCCACAGATTAGATATGATTAGGTGGCCTTTACACAGATCTCAAATCATTGTGGGTCTTTTCCAGGTAGACCTTAAAGAACTCGACCCTATTTCTCTACTGTGCCTTTTCAACATCCAGAATTTCTTATGGCATCCCCAAGTCGAATTTCTTCTCTTCTTTTCTATCTTGACCAGTACTTTATCCCCACTGAACTCAAGATCGATATTGTTTCCCGCGTGCATGAACATGAAAGAAAGCTTTGGGACACAATTATGTTTGCACTAGGCTTGTCATGCTCTGCTACCAAGCGTCGAGTCCAATGGTTAGGTTGTTGCTGGAAGTGTGGTAAACTTTCAAGCAAACCTCATTGTACGGGGAATCAAACTCGATTGCAATCTGAATACACTATTGGTAACTTTATTTTTTGGTAAAGTTAATTAATTGGCATTTTTATTTTTCCATGTTTATAATTAAATTAATTGAATATTTTATTTGGTTGATTTAATTATAAGTGTAATTCTATTGGACTTTTTATCGCATTACATTTTTAGTTTTATCATGATTATAATTAAAACATGTGATAATTCCTTGCTTTAACTCATTCATAAGACAAGTGGGAGTCCATATGACACAAGGAGTCCTTGGGTTCATGTTCTCACACGCAGGAGTTCCTTGGGGTCCAAGTTTGATGTATCATGCTTTTATGGTAAGATTTTATCCCATATTATCTTGATACTTGATAAGGTAACAAGTTTATTTCATATTTATCTTTTACCCTATTTAATTATTTTCCTATAATTAATAACTTATTCTTGTCTTTGTAGGAATTGGAGTTTTTAAGGAAATTAGGTAACTTGGCTATCAAGACAACCTAATAGAATTAAAACCCCAGAATTTGGAGGAACATACTACATGAGTAGGAGACAAAACTCGGCCCCTTTACTTTTCACCAACGTATCCTTCACTTCTCAATTGTGCATGGATTTTTCAATCTCCAATTGATCAGTCCTATGTACACCAACCTTGATTTTTGAAGATCTTGATTCAAATCTCTAGGAGGAGTCCTTTTAACGAAGTAGATCAACACACGACGCGTAGAGATCTTCGCAGGGAGTGCAAATCTGTTACGGGATTGCGGTTTACAAGGAGCTGCTGATGAGACACGGGATGTCTGCTGAAATTTTATGCTAAGAATGAAGAACATGGAGTTGTTCTACTGTTTTCTTATATGTTGGTTAATTTATGCGTAAATTGCCCTGTAGTTGCTTTGAAAAAGATTTAAAGTGATTAGATCTAGTAGACAGGTTTTGCTCGTAAGGGATGAGCATGTGGTTTTTTCCCCAATTGGATTTCCATGTTAAAAATTTGGTGTTCTTACTATTTTCTATATTGCATTCTGTTAATTTCCGAAATTGCAACCCAGACGCATCTAGTTCATGTGGACGCATCTAGGCTACAGCAATTCACAGACGTATCTTGTATTAAATAGTAAACTGCAACCAGTTAAATTGAGCAACAGAACACAACTCAGACGATCTTGAGCATAACAAATAGTACTTTGGACAACTATAAACTTTCGATTGGTATCAGAGCGGGTTCACTTCGAGAAAGTGAGATGCGGTTGTCTAAATCGAGTCGCCTACTACTCTTAGACCCCCTATTCTCAATGGATCTTGCTATCCCTAATTGAAAATTAGGATGGAAATTTATATTCAATCCACTGATGAATGTTGTTGGACTACCACCCTTGATGGTTGCACTGCACCACTGTCACCACTGCAGGTGTTGCTACTGCTAAACCTAGGAGAACTTATACTGATGCAGAACGCCCTACAACTTCTTTTAATTCTAGAGCTCTCAATGCTATTGTTTCATAGGTGGATACATGTCAATTCAAGTTGATTTCCTCGTTAAGGAAGACCAAAGAAGCATGGGATGCCCTAAAGATTGCCACCACTACAGTCAAATAATCTAGATTGCAGATGATTACTCATGAATTTGAAGTTCTCATCATGGATGGGAAGGGGGACTTTAGAAGCTCTTATGCAAGGCTAAGTGACCTCACCAATTCGGCTGAATCCCTCGGTCAAGGATTCACTGAGGTACAGATCGTGAAGGGAATATTCCAATTTCTACCGGACCTCTTCGAAGCAAAAGTAACTGCAATTGAAGAAAGTAAGGATCTCTCATCTATGAGAGTTGATGAACTTGTAGGTAATCTTGTGACCTTTGATATGCATCTGGGCCTACGCAGGAATAATAAGAAATCTGGAATTGCATTTAAGGCAAAGAACGAAGAGCCAAGTGCATTAGGAGATTCTGATAAGGATAAAACCACAGCTCTCTTCACAAAACAATTCAAGAGATTCGTCAAAAGTCAGCAATAGGGTAATAACCCAAAATCTCAAGGGAAAAATTAGTGCCAAAAGAGATTCTGATCGGAACTGCATGCCTTGATGAGATCTTAAGCTATAGAAGGCCTGCGGCTTAAAAAGTGGCCTTGGCTATGATGGTGAAGGTGAAGGTCCAGCTGCAACCCCCATGTTTGTGAAGGAAACCGGTTCCAGACCCAAAATTTGAAGGGGACGTCACCCAAATGCATTTGCATCTTCCAGCCACCCACAGGATGCATCTAGCATACGTTCTATTCATATTGCAGAAACTGCTCCAGTTTAGAATGTCAAGCAGGATGCATCTGTAGCATAGGTAACTTGTAATTTTTGTTCCAAAATTTGGATATGATTTTTTTAACTGCCATGAGTATTTGAACCTTGTTAATACTCATACGAGACAACCTGTAGCTGATCAAGGCCCTCGCAGACACTATCGACCCAAGAGGACAAGGCCAAACGCAGATGTGCTGTAATTATCTTTTAGTGCTTTGATTCCTAACACTTGGTACTTTGATAGTGGTTGTTCTAGGCTCATGACATGTGACCTCTCATTACTATCAAGCTTTGTGAAAGGCGAAACAGGTGTTGTTATTTTTGGTGATGGCTAAAAGGGTAAGATTGCTGCATCATGTATCATCAATATTGAAGGTTTACCCACATTAACTAATGTAGTTTATGTGACTGGTCTTAAAGTAAATTTGATTAGTGTAGGTCGGTTGTGTGATGAAAACCTTATTGTTATGTTTTTTAAAGACTACTACACTGCTAGGTGTTGAGTTATGACAGGAATTCTAGCCCATTGGAAAGTGTCATTTTCAAGGGAATCCAATTAAATGACAAGTGTTATACACTCGACAATCCTATTGTCTGTAATTCGGCGTGTGTCAAAGCCGAAGAACTTTGGCATCATCATTTGGGCCACTTAAACTACCATGATCTCGCGAAGTTAGCAAAACCTCAAGCGGTCAAAGGACTACCCAATCTGAAGACTATTCCAGAAGAAGTCTATGGCGATTGTCAAAAGGATAAACAAATTCAAAGCCAACACAAACAAGGTAAGCCACTTGTCATTTCTCATATACTCGAACTTATCCAACACTTCTATTTTGCTATATAGAAGTTTGCAAATTCCTTTCCAACACAAGGTAAGCCAACACTGCTTGCTATATCATTAATCGAGTCATCCTTAGAACTGGCACTAAACAAACTCCCTATGAAATGTGAAAGGGTAGAAAGTCTAGGATTGACTATTTTCATGTATTTGGGAGTAAATGTCACATTTTGAAAGATAGGAAGCATCTAGGGAAATTTGACTCAAAATCTGATGATGGTATGTTTTTAGGCTATTCGGAGAACAGTAGGGCTTGTCGAGTCTTTAATCTTAGAACTCAAACTATTATTAAGTCTGTTAATGTGAAGGTTGATGATACTGACGATGGAAATTCTCATTTGCAGGCAGATGAGTCTGACCGGCTGAAATTTCTACAAGATGAGATGGAACAGCTGGATGAATTTGACAAACCAGTAGAAAATCAATGTCCAGTAGAAACGTAGAACAAAACAGAAGGATCGTAGGCAGATGAATCTGATGTCGAATAGTCAGAACTAGACACACCGGGCACTACAGAACTAGAACAGCAACCTAGAACCACAAAGAAGCCATCTTTAAGAGTTCAAAAAGCATATCCTTTGGACAACATCCTCATAGACCCTTCTGAAAGGATGGTAACTCGAAGAAAATTCGCTGCTGAACTAGCCAACATGTGTTTGTACTTGGAAAACAGGTGCTATCTCTCATAAATTGAGCTGAAGAATGTGAAAGAAGCGTTGAAATATGAGAATTGGGTTCAAGCCATGGAAGAATAGTTGAACCAATTCGAGAGAAATGATGTGTAGGGATTGGTCCTACGTCCGAAAGAAGGTAATGTGACTGGCACAAAATGGATCTTCAAAAACAAGTTAGATGAATCTGGCATGATCGTGCGAAACAAAGCCAGACTAGTCGCACATGGTTACACACAAGCTAAAGGCATAGACTTCGAGGAGGCATTTTCTCCCGTAGCTCATCTTGAATCCATCAGGCTGGTGTTAGCCGTCTCATGCTACATCAACTTCAGATTGTACCGGATCGATGTTAAAAGTTGCTTCCTGAATGGTGTGTTGAATGAAGAAGCCTATGTAGAGCAGCCACAGAGGTTTAAAGATCCATTCCATCCAGACTATGTGTATAGGCTTAAGAAAGTTCTATACAGTTTGAAGCAAGCTCCAAGAACTTGGTATGAGAGGCTCATGCCTTTTTACTCAGCAAAGGATATAAAAGGGAAGGAACTGATAAAACTCTTTTCATTAAGCACTTGATCTCTGGACTAATTGTAGCGCGAATATATGTTGATGATATCGTATTTGGCTCAACCTGTAAGTCCAAAATTGATGAATTTGTTAATATCATGAAAAGAGAATTTGAAATCAGTATGGTTGGTGAACTGAGTTTCTTTCTTGGTTTACAGGCGAAGCAGGATGCATCTGGCATCTTCGTTTCATAAGAAAAATATGCCAACAACCTGGTGAAGAAGCTCGGGCTTCAAGACTCAAAGCCCATAAGAACTCCCATGGAAACCACGCTGAAACTATCAAAGGATGACACTGGCAAGGAGGTAGATGTATCCCTCTATCGAAGCATGATTGGTAGCCTGCTATATCTCACAGGCAGTAGGCCAGATATATCCTTTAGCGTAGGTATATACGCCAGATATCAGGAGACCTCCAAGGAGTCGTATCTGGCAGCAGTCAAAAGGATCATCAAGTATATAAGTGGTACGGATAGCTATGGTATTTGTTATACTCGAGACACCATTGCCCCATCTTGTAGGATATTCAAATGCAGATTGGGCTACAATGTTGATGACCGGAAGAGCACATCCAGTGGCTGTTTCTATACTGGGAAGAATCTAGCGGCATCGCTAAGAAGAAAGCAAAACTTTGAATCCCTATCCATAGCCAAAGCAGAGTATATAGTAGCTGGGAGTTGCTGTACTCAACTCCTTTGGATGAAACAGATGTTAAATGACTATGGGATTTCGGTCAATCAAGCCACTATGTTTTGTGGCAATACCAGTGCCATCAACATTTCGAAAAACCCAATCCGACACTCAAAAACAATGACGCCATTTCATCAGAGAATTGGTGGAACAAAAGACTATTAATCTAGAGCAACAAACTGATCTACAACTTGCAGATTTGTTCACTAATGCCCTTGATACTGCCAAATTTGAAAACCTTAGGAAACAAATTGAGTTTGCCCACCACCTGAATAGGCCATGCACTTTGTTTAAAAAAACAAAATAAAAAGATTTACATTGGTGTGTAATTTTCTTTTTTGCATTTGTGTTAAGTTTATGCATGCATATAGATAGTTTTTCCTATTCATGTGAGTATTACTGATTGTAGACTGTCAGGTTACTGAGGATGAATCTGAGTGTTGAAAATTGAAATTGAGGTGGATGTATCTGACGTACGACAATTAACATGCCTCTAGACAAATCTGACAGCACTTCAGTCAGACAATCCAATGGAATAAGTCACTACTGTCAATGCTGTAAAGTTTTGTTTCTAATTGAGGCTTTATACCTGAGTGTAGACCTATGTTCAAACTCTTACTTTTAGCATTGCACGCGGTTCGATTGTCTAAGGGTAGGGTCAGTGGAAAAGAAAGCTGCCAATCCAAGCCAAGTCCATACCCCTCTTTCAAAACAAAAAAAAAAAGAGAAACTAGCTAAAATTGAAAGAAAAATGGGGAGAAGTGCAAAAGATGACTTATCGGGATTGAGCGTAGTTATTTCCAACTACAAAAGACAATGCCATTTTATTGAAAAAGTTGGCAAATCGGGATTGAGCGTAGCTATTACCAACTTCAAAAGACAATGCCATTTTATTCAAAAAGTCGGCAAAGTCGAACTTGAGAATTCACACTTTTACAGATTTTGAGCGGTCTGCTAGTGCGCTACAGTGAAAAGCCAATAAGTCAGGGAAACCATAAGGCATTTGATGGTGGTGTATGATTGACCAGCGGTTGTTTAACTCATACACACACACACACTATAATTAACTTGTATTTATGTGTGGTGGACTGTACACTGCCCCGATGCATCTATTGCAATGGAAGCCGGCAGTACCCATATGAATCTAAAGGTAGTAGATGCATCTAGCTCTAAATTTCTGGAATTTTTTAAACTTTTGTGAATTGTTTTTAAGGCAATATACAGTGGTCTAATGTGTGCGTGTCTTGCAGGAAAAGTTAGTTAGTTGTGGGCCCAATTTTGGTAACTTTTTGTTTCCTCAATTCTTTAAATTTTCCCAAGCTAACCAACTGCAATTTAAATGGAAACAAAATTTGGCGTGCACAAGGATTCCTTATTTGAGCAGATCTGGAATTTTCATCTATATGGAATTCTAAAAGGTGAGTGATTCTTGGTTTTTGAGGTAAAATTGATCAAAAATTCCTTCCTTCCTGACAAGCATAAGACATGTATACAACTCTTGACCCCATCACTATTCATCATCTTCCTCATCTCTACTTTTTCTCTCTAAAACTCATAACCTCGCGATCTCCTTACTCCTTAATCCCCAATACCCACTCAAATTCACTGTGGGAAAGAAGAAATCCATGACCAAGAGACTAGATATAGGGAAGAAATTGAGGACTTCACCTAGAAAATTGGAAGGAACTTGGCCTCTACCATCACCACCGTCGGTGACCACCTGCAGTCTCCACAGGCACTACCACGGCCTTGATGCTGCCTCCGGCCACCATCATGGTACCTTATTTCATAGGTCCAATTCCATCTTCCATTTTCGGTAATATGGCTGAGCCCCCTTTTACCTATCCTTAATTTTAGAAAGAAATTTCTTGGAAATCTTTTGTAGAAGATATTTTTGGGGCAAAATTTTGTGGCTTGTGATATTCTGATTGTGAATGATGTTGTAAATCATAGGGCTGATGATGCTCATGATAATGATGATTGTGAATCTGATGTTGGAGTGGCAGGCAAATCTACCCAGCATGCTGAGACAACAGATGAACCTCGAAAATCAGGTTCTGCCTTTGATGAAGAGCCAGATAAATCTGGCGACAAAATTGAAGAAAAAATGGTATTGTGCATCCCCATGAGCTGCTAACATGATGTGGTACCATCTTCTTATCATCTTCGGTTTTAAGGGCGTAAGCAAATCTATCACACACTTTATTCCTTGATCATTTGGTGTGATTTGATGCGTTTCGATTTGCTTATATATTCTTCATCCTTAATCTCATGTTATTACTTGATTCCTATATTGAGGGAGAAACCTCACTTATTTAGGGGGAAAAACTTGTTTCGTTAGGTTGAGAAAGACTAAGGTTGATACATCTAGGAACTGATTGCTTTCTCCAGATCCATCTAGCTCTTTATTTCCAGCCTTTTTAGAATCCTCTATTGTTTACCTTGGTCTGTAACCCAATTTTTCCTATTTCCCATAACACTTTGATCTTTAGTTGTGGTTGATGACCTTTTTTAGGTAGGGTACCAGACGTGGATACGGAAGTTAGTTTAATTGGCTCTTCTATTTGTTCCAAAAAGGGGGAGTAGGATATCTTCTTTTTGAGGGAGTTAGCTAACTTTTAATCTCTATTTTGCCTGTTGAAGTTTATGACATCTAGGGGGATCCATTTCTTTTTTTGATCTTTCATGCATTTATTATGCACGATTCCATTTGTCATCATTCGTTTTTACTCATCACTCAAGGGAGAGCTTTTATGGGTAAAATCTTGGCCTTTTAAAACTTCAACCACATGTTGTTTGCAAAAAACTGAGACTTGTGTTTTCGAAAAGTAGAAAAGGCTAAAAGGGGAGATTGTTAACTTTATTTTTTGGTAAAGTTAATTAATTGGCATTATTATTTTTCCATGTTTATAATTAAATTAATTGAATATTTTATTTTGTCGATTTAATTATAAGTGTAATTCTATTGGACTCGTTATCACATTACATTTTTAGTTTTATCATGAATATAATTAAAACATGAGATAATTCGTTGTTTTAGCTCATTCATAAGACAAGTAGGAGTCCATATGACACGAGGACTCCTTGGGATCATGTACTCACGCCTAGAAGTTCCTTGGGGTCCAAGTTTGATGTATCATGCTTTTATGGTTAGATTTTTATCCCATATTATCTTGATACTTGATAAGGTAAAAAGTTTATTTCATGTTTATCTTTTACCTTATTTAATTATTTTCCTACAATTAATAACTTATTCTTGTCTTTGTAGGAATTAGAGTTTTAAGGAAATTAGGTGACTTGCCTATCAAGACAACCTAATGTAATTAAAACCCCACAATTGGGGGAACACACTGCATGCGTAGGAGACAAAAATCGGCCCCCTTGTCAAGAATGTGTCCTACACTTCTCCTTTGTGCATGGATTTTTCAATTTCCAATTAATCAATCCCATGTACACCAACCATGATTCTTGAAGATCTTGGTTCAAATCTCCAAGAGGAGTCCTTTCTACAAGGTGCTGCTGATGAGAAACGGGATGTCTGCTCAAATTACATGCTAAGAATGAAGAACAAGGAGTTTTACTATTGTTTTCTTAGATGTTGGTTAATTTACGCATAAATTTCCTTGCAGTTAATTTGAAAAAGATTTAAAGTGATTGGATTTAGTGGACAAGTTTTGCTCATAGACAACGAGCACATGATTTTTTCCCAGTTTGGTTTCCACGTTAAAAATTCTATGTTTTTACTGTCTTCTATACTGCATTCTGTTAATTTTTGAAATCGCAACCCAGATGCATTTGGCATATGTGCGCGCATCTAGGCTACAACAATTTATAGACGCATATCGCATTAAATAGTAAACTGTAACCAGTTAAATTTGAGTAACAAAACACAACTCAGACATATCTGAGCATGATAAACAGTAGTTTAGACAACTATAAACTTTCAACTATCTTTTGTTGGGATGGACCGATTAGGTGTAGTACCAAAAATTTCATTCGCAAAGATAGCTTGTTGGAACTGGGGGTTACCCGGTTTGATAACTTGTTTGATCACAGGGAATGCCTTTTTGGTTCCCAACATGATGGTTATACATTATCGCAACAACTTTTCCAGCTTCATCATTAGTGATGATCCTTCTTTAGGATTGTATGAAGAATACCCAGGATGGTATAGCCCTTTAGTTTTGAAGGAGAATATCTTGTTCGCCCTAGGGCATAAAACTACGAGTTCATTAATTTCAATTGTGATTTTGGGTTGTGAGCATTTCCATAAATTCTCGGTGGTCTCTAGTTCCCACCTCTGATATTAACTTGTTGGGAAAATACCTTGGCTTTAAGTGTTGCCTTCCAAACCTACGTGTCATGTTCCAATAAATGACTTAATGGTTTAAATTCAAAAACTCTATCCAAATTCTTCTATGTTGATCTTCTACACTTCACAACTCCTCTTGACGAGTAAGTATGAGGTTGCGGGGCCTTGATTTGCGTGGATTTTTTATGGTCGAACCATTCTTCTTTGCACATCCAGCAGGACATGGAGGACCTTTTCATTAAGGTTGGTTGTCAACCTGCACTATAGAGAGTATGCTAATTCATTGATAGTTCCCAAGCGGGTCAGCCTTGATGGAATCATGTCCTTAATTTGATGTGAATGCTGCTGCGAAATGGTTCGAGAGTTGCCAACCCCTATAGTTCTTTATTGTTAAAAAAAGGCTTAGTTTCAACTGTCATTATTCTTGTTTTGTAAATATTTTCATTGCATGCTTTCTCGCTCCTGGTATGTTGAATTGGTCATATAAGGTGCTAAATTGTAAAACAACCACTACCAAATGACTCGGCTCATTCTCTACCCTAGGGAAGTTTCTAACATTTACCCCTTTCATGCTTTATATGCTCTACATTGAGGAAATATAGAAATTAAGTGTAGGGGATTGTAATATTTGCTGTATGTTTGTTCTATTTTTTTTGTTATATCTCGTTATTTTTGCAGTTTTGCATGAGATAGCAACTTTTAAATCTGATTGAGCTCAAATTGCATGACTTAGCTGAAATCAGGACCTCGAGTATTTAAAAAAATATTATTTTGTTTTTTTAAAATTCTTTTCCATACATAGCAGGCTAATTTATCTGAGCACATTAATAAGGTGATTTTCCATCATTTTTTTGGCACAGAGGGTGAAGGTTGAACATTGTTGATGATATCTTTTCTATAGTGAACCAACTATTTGCCTATCCATGTGCTCTGCTCAAAGTAACCTTAAAGCATCATTTGTTAGTAAGGTGGAGTTAAGATTGCTTGGTCTCTATTTTTTTAATGTGTCATTTATCCGGTAGAGTTTTAAAGTTTGGAAAGCTCACTGACCTATACTGAGAATCATTTTCACTTTTATATCTTAAATAATGAGAGAGACTGTGGGAAAAAGCTACCTGCCTCAGAGAGTGAAAGATCGTCATCTTGAATGGGTGAAGAAGGCTACCTCGAGGGATCAGAGTGCGAGTTATCTACAGGGTAAAGGCTGAAAAGAAAATTGTAAAATTCACTTGTTCGATAAAAAAATAAAATAAAATTTAATATATATATATATATACACACAAGCGTAGGAATAGATAAATAAATTTACTCATTGGTTTGAAGTGCTCAATCTAACACTCTTAAAATTGAAGACATATTGACGATAAAACACATTCCATGCTTTGCTTAACTCTGCAGTGCTAACAAGTGGTGATTTTTGGTGAACAGAGTTACCTATTGGATGCATGGGTGCTATTGTAAAATAAAAGTGGAATTATGAGAGACGAAAGGACATATTTGACCATTTCAGGTTAGGATTTGGGATAGAGCATAGTAAACTTTCATTTGTGTCCAGATGGGCATGGAAAGTTAGCCATAATTGCACACACTCACCAGTCATTGTGTATTTGAAAATAAATGTGTAAAAAAAAGCATGGAAAGTTAACCTTAATTGTACAAAGTTAACCTTAATTGCGCACACTCACAAACCGTTGTGTATTTGAAAAGAAATGTGTAAAAAAAAAAAAAAAAACGAAGAAGAAAAACTGATGGCTTGGAAGAATGCTTACAAAGAAAGTCGCTATCTGCGGCTAGATATTAACACTCAAGTCACTTATCTCATGTAAAAACTAGTGTGTTATTTTGTGTTTATTATGGTTGTTGTTCAAGGGCAAACAACAGTCTAAGTGTGGGGGAGTTTGATAAATGTTAGAAAAGCAATTAAATAACGCCTCGATTTCATATATTTTTATTGGCTTTTATATATTCATTTTTACCTAATTTTTTGACCCCATTGAGACATTATGAGGAGGGTAGAAGATAAGGGACTCTTGGAGAGGTCACATATATAATTTTTTATTATTTTTATTTTAAATCTTTGCTATAAAGAGAGATAAAACTGCAGAGGAAAGACACACCAATATAAGAAGAATTAGATTGTCTTCTCTTCTACTTTCTTCTTCAATAAAATTCTCTTCTTCATTGTTCTAAATTATAGCTTAAAAGCTCTTAGTTTTTCATATTCCAGTGGAAGCAAAAACTAAGCTAATTAACCATAATTAATCAACGATACTTCGGCCCTGAATATGATTAGAAGAGCATTTTTTTGCTAGCTTATACTATTTTTTTATATTATTTGTGTGAGAGAAATATGGTATCTCATATTTCAGTGGGGATACAAGTTGAAAACTTGATAAAAAGTATTTAACCCCGTGAAAATGAGTGGTTAGACATCTCTATCTAGTTCAAAGGAGACGTCGTGGTCAACTGACATGTTGTCATCGCTTCCATCCTTTTAGTGACGTTTTATATATTCCTTTACTTCATTTTGTTGATTTGTTATGCTTTTAATCTCGTTTATGAGTTTATATGATTATTGTATTCATTTTGACCAATTGAATCATTTTAATCTTTAAATTCAAGTTGCACGTTAGGATTAGAACTCTTGATCCGTAACTATCATGAGGTTCGAATCCAAAGTAGAAATTAAATATCATGCATATTTAATAACAAATCAACTTAGATGAATTAATTAGCACTTGTGAAATTAATCATCTAATTCAACTCATTCTTCTCCTTCATTTAATACTATTATTGCATTAAATCCTAAGATCTTGTTTAGGATTATCTAATAGCTAGATGTTAAATTAAAGAACTTTCTTTAATTTAATAGACTTAAGGAAGAATTCGTTAATCAGATCGTTTTGATTAATTGGAGTTAATAAATTGACAAAAGAATAGTAGCACGTACATGGAAAAGATTAACAAAAGTTGTTAACACAACCGAACCGAAGAATTAGATATTTTCTTCAATTGCTTTATTTCATTGTTCTTCACTTTCCATTTTATTTTCGAATTCTATTCAATCTTCACATAAACCCCCATTTTATGTGCTAGTTGATAAAACAACTAAATTAAATACCGTTCCTTGTGGGTTCAACCCTTATTTTCTACTTTTATATTAACTTGTAGTTTTGAAACTGAGTAACGAAAGTAAAATAAATTTTGGTGTAGTACGATACCGCACCATATTGCTTCATGCTAGAGGCATCAAGCCCAGGGACAATGACAAGAATTCACACTGATAGCAACAGCAGGTTTGTGTACCTGCTCGTATCATTTCGTACAAGTGCATGTGCTTTCTCGACGTACCTTACACTCATCATTATATGGGATGGGGCCACCTGAAGTCAACTTACAAGGGTATATTGCTGAAAGCATCTAGTGAAGATGCCAACAAATATATATTCGCTTTGGCGTTGGGTGGTGTAGCTCAGAAACAACTGCCTCTTGGGCTTGGTTCCTGCGGTGTTTGAAGGAAGTCATTGGTGAGAGATTTGACGTCGTTGTTGTTTCTGATTGATTGTTGTTTCTGACCGGTTGAATGGACTTGGGATAGCCATTGTTATGGTTTTTCCTAATGGCACTCACAGCACGTGTGCTTGGCATACTGGAAACGACACACGAAATCGCTTTCTTTGCAAGTCATTTTATGTGCCACTGTTGACAACTTTATATGCGTACTGTATATCTGATTTTGATAGAGGAATGGAACACATTCGTGCCTTGAAGCCTGAACTTCATACATACCTACTTCATGTAGGCATCCACATGCAACACCGCCAAGTCGTTGAATACCTTGGTGCGTCATAAAAGGGAGGTGGCCATTACAACCCTTTTTTAGAGATTAAGGCATTGATGCGGAGATGGCACTTCAAAAGATCGGGAAAACTCGTTAAATGCTTTACAAGGGCGTCTCCCAAAGAAAAAGACACTGGAAAAAGAGTTTCCATATCGGGCAGCACGTACAGGCGATAGCAATCTCAAGAGTAGAATGGGAGGTTGGTGAAGGTGTGGGTGTGAAGATAGTGAACCTACAAACGAAGAGCTGCAGCTGACGAAGATTTTACAATGATCATATTTCGTGTAAGCATACTTCAGGAGCCACTTGCCATTTCCTCCGGCCACTGTACGAAAACGTTTCCCCCTACTTCACGACGATGTTTTGGAGAGGTACGTATGAGAAGCCCATAAACCTAGTGGGTAACGTTGAGGATTACAAGACTCCCATGACGTCCGTGATAGAGTGGTGAGGCCTCAAACTATTCATCGTCCAGTCAGCAGGCAACTGTCAAGAAAGCATCGGTATATGTTTGAACTCCTCGCGATAACTCGTCGCTATACCCACTGTCACACGGTTGGCCACCAACGTCGAGCATACACCACTCTTATTGATCATGTTTCATGAGCTGTAAGATTCGACTGATGAAGAAAATCAAGCTTTTTTGTGCCGTGCTTGGTGTTCACTATTTGCCATTTGTGTGACCAATTCACCTTTCGGGTCCAACTTATGTCTGCAAGCATCCTATGATTTTGTATGTTATGGGTCCCTAGCTGGCGATTTTAGTTCATAGATTAGTCATGGAGACCTTTAGATGCAGTAATCCATTATAGTGGAAGGAAACACATTATAAATTCGTTGCTATTACAATGCAAGTTGTGCTGTTAGTTAATCACCTCCTTGTGAAGTATGGTGTCCGTGCCTTACGTATGCCTCTGTAGATCCCACCTTACGTTCCAGTTGTAGTTGTTGGTAACCTCCTCATCTACCGTGATGTACGAGGAGAGCATAAATATTAAGCCACATAGGTGGCATAGGAGGCCCACGTAGTTTTCCAGCTACTTAATTTATGTCAGCAAACATGTTTCCAGACTACGGCTTAATTTTTGTTGGAATGTCTTCCAATATTTGTATTGTCATTTGGATTGTCTGTCTATGAAAGCTGACATTCTATCCATTCCATTAATGCATTTTAATCCTACAGATAAGAGCTCAAACATTAACATCCTGTTAATTCGCCCATGAACCAATCGGCCAGTAGTTGAGCTATTGCTTTTTGAAGCCTAAATAGGCCACATATCAATAGCCGTGCATAGGTGGTGATGTAATGGTTGTTTTCATGAAGTAATGATCTAGTGGGCGTTGTCCTAGTAGCGGTGGCGTTATCGACATTACTGTATACTTGCTTGTGCTATCGCATTTACATTTTCCAATTCACGCAGCTAATTTATTATCATTCAACTTAGCAGTAATGATGCGACGTGTGGACACAGTCAGCGGCAGATGATGGTCCTTAAGATTGTACTTGCGATATTGTGTGTAGCCTGCAAATTTCATATTTTTTTGGGAATGAGATAGGCATTGTTGATTGTCAATATATAACTTGGCCTGTTGAATGCAAATCGGCAAGCACGTATCTCCACGTGTAATGTTCCCGATCATTAACAATGATAACGAATATGCTTGCATACAGTCATATGAAATTGTTTTGACAGCCTTAGCCAGTTCGTTCCTCTCTCTCTCTGTGCTTAACAACTGGGCAGCATAACTCCAAGCACTAACCAAATTTAGGTAGGGAATAGGTACATGATTATACTGTAAATTACATGCTTAAACATACGTAATGTAATTTTTTCATTGACTTTAGAAGTACGATAAAGCGGTGCAATGATGTCGGTGAAAAAGCGATATAATAGAATTTTGACCGAAGTCACGTTTGGATGGCAGATGACATGTCTTCATGGCACCATTTACCATCGGATATGAAGATAGAAATTCTCTGGTTATATCCGTAAACCTGTCTTACAGGAAAAGTTGCCTAATTTTCATCAGTCCATATACGAACTTCATTGTTGCATATGGTACTGATTCTGTGGATACCTGATTATGCGCTTATACCCAACTAACATATAGCAATTGAACCTGAAAGTTCGTCAGCATGTATAGTTGGAGTTACCAAATTACCCTACAATCATATGATTCATTCCAACTAACTGGAAGCCATTGTTTATAATGTAAAAAGTTTACCTCCCCCCAGCGATATAGACAGCTAGCTGGCCGCGATTAATTATTTTATAACGATGTTAGAGTCGATATGTAATGACTTAGAACTGTTCGTACTATTGGCCTGCCTCTTGAAATAATACATATTTAATTCCATAAGTACGTGTGTATATATATAGGAAATGTATATATTTTATTCATTATTTTTTTTCAGGGGTTTTCTGGTTGGTAGCTTGAAGATAATCATGTAAACTTCGCGTAAAAGGAAGCTAATACATTTTCATGAAGTATTGCTTCATTAGGTGTCGGAACTCTACGACAACAACAACAATAAAAAAAACTTAGCCTTATTCCCTACTAGTAGGGGTCGGCTACGTGGAACCACACGAGAAATCACGTTGGATTGTTAATATGAATTTTCTTATGCCACGCACACCTATCCAAGGCTACTCGCTCATCTATCTACTTAACACAAATGTTCTTACGAATTACTGGCATCCATGTTATTAACGGTCTTCCTCTACCTCTCCAATCACTTCCTACCCTATTACTCTCGCTTTTCTTAACCGATGCACTCATAGGTCTTCGTAGTATATGTCCAAACCATCTGAGTTCATTCTCTCTCATCTTATCCTCAATGGGGGCTACTTCTAATCTACCACGAATCTCGCCATTAGCAATTTTATCTTTCCTAGCCTTCCCACACATCCACCTCAGTATACGCATTTCTACTACACTTAATTTTTGTTCATCTACCTTCTCAATCTCCCAACACTCGCCACCATATAGTAATACTGGTCTTACAGCTGTTCATTAAATTTATCCTTTTAATCTCAATGGCATATTACTATCGCATAAAATTCTTAAGGCACCTCTCCACTTCATCCGTCTAGCATTAATCTTGTGATTTACATCACCCGTTATGTTAGCATTGGTTTGAACAATTAATCCTAGATAATGGAAACTATCATTCTTTAGCACCACCTCACCACCTAACTTAACCACAAGAGGATCCATCCTACTCCTACCACTAAATAACCACTCCATGTATTTTGTTTTCGATCTGCTTAACCTAAAGCTGTAGGCCTCTAAAGTATGTTTCAATAGTAATAACTTATCGTTTATACCTGCCCTCGTATCGGAACCCTCTTTTATTAAATTTTGGGAATACGAATCCTCTGAGTGAATTTCTCCCAACTCTTCGCCATGTGCATCACATAACGTTGTGACAATTTATTCCTCCCCAATAAGTATACCTTCCTTCTATATGCAGGTTGGGTACTCCGTTGAGCCATATGGGCCGGCCGATTCATACACAAGCCTTCGAGGGACGTTTTCACTCACACCAAGGTGATGACCGTTGTTTTTTTGGGTTTTGTTTTTTATTTTCTCCACCACTGTTCTTTTATGTGAAAGGCCCACGTTTAACTTAAGTTGCGATGACTGGAGGCCCATTTCTTAGTCTATGTAGTGTCATGTATTGTAGCAAAAAATGTAGGCCCACCTATTTGGCATACTATACTAGTATATTAGGCCCCATTTTTTAGGCTACACACAGATGAGCAGACAACTTGAAAAGGAGATAAATAAGGGAATGGTTGCAATAGCGTCGGAGAGTGGGGTAGGCAAAGAGGCCATAGAAAACAACGATTTCACCACCCATCGCTACCCACCGCACGAGCTTCGTAAATCCCTGTTAGTTTTGTACGAACAACTTTTGATCAAATCTCGCGGTTTACTTCGTCGAATAATAGTGCTTTTAGTTTCTGCTTTCTTTGTAATTCATGCTTCTTCCTTTTGACATACGCTGCATTAGAAATTAGCCATTCTGTAAATTGTAAGGTAATAAGACGCTATTAGTGCAACTAAGCCCTTTGTACATGTACGTTTATATTTAGTTTGATTGTCAATTTTCCCTTTGACGATTTTGAACAGGCTGGACATGTAAAAAAATTCAATGATGAGGTTCCTCTTAATTTCCCATGTTTCAATATTTTAATGTTAATTATTTCAAGTTGTTCGTTTGTATTATTTGTTAGAGGATAAATGCTTTATTCTTACTCTTCCATCACAAATAAATGGGGTGCAAAGTTTGAAGTTGGACAGTGCTCAGATAGGAGTGAGCCTTTTCATTTCGTCGGTAATAGCCGATTCTTGGCTCACGGGAATGGAAAAAATCATCTCATTACATCGGCCGTGTCAGATGCAATAGCCAACTTGATCTGGAGATTCTATTGCTTGTCTTTAATTATTTTTTTGTTTTTTCTATGCGTGTTTATTTGGTTGGAGTCACTGTGTTAGCTCCTTTGAGAGTGGAAGTTCCTTTTGTAGTTCTCTTGAACGCTGATGAAGATTTAGTGCACCTATTGATGTTTGAATTCGGAACTTTCCCTTTGGATGATTATGACCTTATGTGCCAAATGTCCCTGTCTCTACATAGAGTGTACTCAGTCACTATTACTTACATTCGTCCTTAATTATAGATCAGGTTAGGTGTTAGGTGCAACTATTTCATGTAAATCATATTTTCGTATAGGTGATTCTAGTATCTTACTACACAAGCTTTCCGTCATTCTGTGAATAAGACAACTTTGTAGAGTCAGTTCCTACTTCTGTTGAAGTGAATTCTTAGCGTACTACAATTCCATGAGTACGGACTTCACTAAACAGGTATCTTAGGATCACAAATGGGAACAAACCTATTGAGTTCTTGTTAGAACGTAGGGATATGTTTGATTCATTTGAAGGTAATCAATGCTACACCTGTGTAGGAAATTGCTTATTTTTAATCCTTTATCCCTGTTACTTATGTTGCATCAATTGGTGATGTATATTTGTGACCTTGTGCATTGATTTCCAGGTAGGGTTTTGTTGTATCTCTTCATGGGCCCCTCCATAATTCATGATTATGGTTTTCGGAATATAGGTGTTGTCTGTCTTTGCTCCATCTGAGTAATTTTCCTCCTCCGCACATTGAGGTTGGAGGTCTAGGTATGCTCTCTTACTCTCCACATATATACTATTGTGTGTTTCACTTATCGGTTCTACTCAATCTACTATAGGCTACCCTTTGTGTGCGATCTCTTTCACTAGTCGACATAGCATGTTCTGGAGAATCGTCCACATACCTAGCCACATTGGTTGCTCCTCCCTATCTACCCATCCGACAATGCAAATTTCCTAATGCGCTGACTTTTTTGCCTCTACCCCGTATCCTAGTTTCTTTGAATTTGAACCCAAAGAGTCTGGTTCGGTCAACGTTGGGAACTATTTCGCCTTTCCCATTTCACGCGAGAGTACAATTCGTGTCAATGCCGAACCCCGAAATCAATGTTGATGAAGCTAAATCATCCCCTGCTCAGCTCTTCACCAGAATTTTATATGCAGACATAACCTTAGAAGAGAAGACCCTCGTGGTCATCATGAACAAGATCTCCTTAGACAAGCTGCAAAAGATATCTTCTACGACCTGTTCAAGTATCATGATATTATCTTCAACCTTTCATCTCAATAATCTAATCTAATATGCTGTGCTGAAGGGGTTTTGAATGCTCAATATGTAAATAAGTACTCTTTCCAATAACTTGCCTCCATCATGAGATGGTACATAGAACTGAAGGGCACACTTTGTCAGAGTCTTCCCAAGAAACCCTTAAGGAGAACGGGTTTTCATGCAGACAGATCGGGCTTGGATCCATGGGTTTTATTCTAGCATTTCGTTGATCTCTCGTGCAAAGACTGATGCTTTCTCCTGTACCTCACACACGCTACAATTCACTTCAACGGCGTCGAGCCACTGCTATTTGTGAAGCCCGCAATTGTTTACATTACGTCAGCTGAGTGTTTTCTACTATAGCGCTTAACATTGTTTCTGTGGATTATTTTTATCTTTTTTGTTCTTAGTAGCTACAAAAGCAATATACTTTTGCTCACAACTGATCTTCCATACAACCCATCAATCTTCAACTTAATGTTAACTATTTTTGTCAGGAAATGAAGAAAAAAATGTGTAGAGCGTTTGGTGTTGTTGCACATGGAAAAGTCCCCAAAAAGCGAGGAGGACGATGGGTGGGGGTGGAATTTAAAAAAAAAAAAACGCTATTGGAATGCAGGACTATGAAGCTTCCCAATTCTAATGAGATACTGAAAACACATTTCATGAACTTAGAAGAATGTCACTAAACGATAGTGGGGTGACCGAAATAGTGCACATCAAACTACGGGTTGATTGCTGTTAGAATGACATTTAGTTAGTTATTGACCATTTTGGGTTCGTACAATACGACATCCCCTATGGGAAAAACTTACATGATTATCAAGTTGTATTACTTGTTACAGAAAACAATCATAAGTACTTGTGCAATAGAAGATTTGTTCAGTATTTGTAGTGGAAGGACATAAATATCCTTATAATCTTTAAAGTCATTACAACAAATTATAAGTCCCATCATATAACCTTGCTGGTAGTCACGATTTTGCGATTCTCTACAACTATTCCATAGATTTTAAGGGTAGTCTGGTCCCCAATTTACAACTAGTGTCAAACTTCGAAGTTTCATTACTGTATTCATGTCGATTTGGCAATTTAAATTGGGGAAATTTGATAATCTGGTGAATCCCTCAGTCATATAGACTCCTAAGTTTTTAACGGCACATTTTCTCTACCACTTCAAGTACAGCACATATCCCACAGCATTCACAATACATTGCTAACTTCCCACGACTATAGGGTCCTTGTGCAACCCATTTTTGTAGCTTATATATCCTTACACAGTGTTCTTCTATGGTAGTCTCTTCTTCAGTTTACATTTCATACTTTCATATGGCAGTCATTACATCGATTTCAAAATGCCATCACAAAACACCCCTCGTTTCATGAGACGAGCTCAAGGGTAAACTATCAAGGCTTTATACAACGACTGAAAACCAATTATTCATTTCTATAGCCATCACATCTACCATTTTTTATGATGCATCTTCAAATAGAAGTTGAAACTTATTCTTATCACACTACCTATCGATGGTGCCAGTTGCAGTTTAAAGGGCATTCGAAAATGCTCTTGTACGTCATCTCGAGCGGCCTCCGACAGCATTAGGAAAACATGCCTTCTGGAGTGTGTGTACGCTTCTTGCGGAATGCTCTTGGGGATTGTCTCAACTGGGAACACATTGGTGAGTATTGGTGCAATGGCCATGATATGCATGTTTTTCGAGGTTGCATCTTCACCACACAATTTCTTTTCATTGCATACTGGGATTGTTTTTGTAACGCCCCGTCCAGTTCCACATGCATATATGTCATAAATGACGTCATATCACAGTGCGCCGTGCACGCATCATGAACATAAACATAAAGCCACCTTTGGGCTTGGGCCACCTTCGGGCCGTTACATAACATATGGCCACCTTCGGGCCCGTGCACGGGTTTTCTTTTCATTTCATAACATAATGGGACTAGACGTGCGTCCGTCATTCATTAAATACGAAACCCTAATTTCATTTCTTTCAAGCATATAACGTAAGGCCAGGGTTTCGGGTTTCATTACGTACCGCAAGATCTTTTGATTCTTCGCCCACACACCACATCATAGCGTCTAGTGACCTTTCGCCCACTCTCCACGCACATCACCTACGTCAAACATATAACACATGCACATAATGAGTCATAAAGACTCAATGGATAATAGATGCAATGCAACGCATGTCATACGTTCATTTGGGCCCTCTTGCGAATCACGTGCTTACATTGGCGCCATTTTTAAACATCTGGCCGGGTCCCATAACATAACATAACATAACATCATTGGAGACATCGATCTCCCATTGGGGCATTGGTTCCCCGTTAAACCCAAATATCGGGGAGTAGGTCCCCCGCGGGGCGTAGATCCCCCGTTAGGCCAAAACAGTTTTCATTTTGTAAATACGTGATAGGCATTTCATACACACGTATGCATTCTTGATATGATCATAGGTAGCACTTACCATTATGCCTTGTTTTCTTTCACATCGTCATCATTCATACGTAACCCATAAACAAGGCTTCATCATCACATCGTGAACACAAGCATAAAGCAGTACATATTCGTGCATTAACGTTAACTTCACATAAGGCCACGACATTCAAACGTAGAGCATACGATTACAAAGTGTTCACGTTGGTTCACGTTGGTTCATATAAGCGTACGTCACATAACACGCATAATATTCCACGTTGAACCACATAATCATACATGAATGCCAAGCTTATCACATTCTTCATTCATTACATATAACATCCACTAACTAGGTTTCTTTTACTTAGGACCAACTTAGGCACGGCATGGAGGATCATATACGTCACACAATCATGTACACATCATCAACATATCATGTCAACCACATAACACAAGGCCAAGAGATCCTAGCATGCCTCTAAGTTCCCAAATCATCATATTCATGTCATATCTTGTTTAATTCATGTATAAATCATGCAAATACGTCATAAAGCATGTAAAGCAACCATTACCCACCATAGATGAAGCTCAAACAAGCATGGAGATCATCTTCTTCCTCTTCTCCCTTTCCTCTTCCTTTTCTTCTTCTTTCTCTTCTTTCCTTCCTTCTTGTAATCAAGGATTACACAAGCATTACATAGGTCATACATGAAGTTGGAGATGATCACATGGGTGTTTGGGAGTCTTGGAAGGGTTTAGGGAGTGTTAGAACCGAGCTCATGTGAATAGTACCCAAGAAATGGCAAGAATCTTCTTAAAGACCAATTCTGCCGACTTAAAATTACGGCCGTAACTTCCACATTTACGGCCGTAACCCATTACTTACGGCCGTAACCCCATAACCTTACGGCCGTAACCTAACCAATACGGCCGTATCATACCATCATACGGCCGTAATAAACTCTCAGAATCCCCTCAGATTTCATCTTCTTGACTTACGGCCAGAACTCTGCCTCACGGCCAGTAACTCCAATCATACGGCCAGATCTTCATATCATACGCCGTAATTTGCTCTCTCAAACTTTTGGACATTTTCCATCGCTTCACCGCTTACGTCAGAACTTCCGACTTACGTCAGAATTCGACATTTACGGTCAGAACTCCAACATTTACGGCCGTAACTCTGCTCCTGCAGAATTTTCCCATTTTCATCTTTTCGAAGGCCGTTTCGCATTCCGGGGCACATCCTGTACTGCAAAGCATATCGTGGACATATCATATACATGTATAACATGCCGAAACATCATCACATCATCTCATCTCATATACGGGATCATATATGGTACATATACGGATATCACATACGTATTCACATACAGTTCCGGGACGAATTCGGGCGGGCCGTTACAGTTTTATTCAAATATATTGTCATATTTCTCCACTTTAATCTAACTGTATTGGTTTATTTATCTACATCCAAAGTGCAATCATTGTCTTCTTGTCGGCTAATTCACTGTGCGAAATCATGAATATCAATATTGAATGTAATGTTTTTGCGTCCTAAGTGTGCCCGTCATCCACGTGCATTAGCTGGGTCTAATCCCATTATTTTAATGTTAATAATGGTATGGCTTGTTGCATCGCCCGTGCATAACCCTTTACATTTGCTGATCGTGTTTCGTTCAACTGAAATTGCATACACTGAATTTTTCACTCCCAATCTCGATTTCGTGGCCAATTATAGTGCAATTGTTGCCACGCAAAGCAACGAAGAATGTAGTTTCTTAAGGAGTACGACAGTCCTCATGATTGGTACGTGCATATGATCAAGAAAAAATATAGCACAGTGAAATTCACACTTCATGCCGTGTGTACGCGCAACAGTGCAATAGGGCATGCAATCATATGGACGTCCAGGCCCAACGATAATTTCCAGCTACTAAAAAATGATGCTCACTAAAAAATGTCTTATCTCGTTGGAAACACATAGGGAGGTATCGCAATAGGAACTCGTCTGTTATAAGATAGCATGCAATTTACATGTGCACCAGTCAACTCAATGAAGTTAAAAAGTTTACAGCCTACATGTTAGTATGAGGTCCGAAAGGCGAGGCCGTGTTTATGAAAGGATGGGCTTCACACAAACCTCATAGTTCCCTGCAAAACTGTAGCCTGCATTCATGTCTTGAAGTCCTATACCAACAGATTGACTGCCAGTCCTCCACTCCGGTTTGTAATCCGGCCTTATCTTAGCCAACTATAGCTTCGCAATGAGAAACTCGATATACTTGATGGTGAAAATGCAGCAATCCAATCTACAATAACAAACTTTTAGCACACTTTGAAACAAAGGAAAAAAGCACATGGATGAAAAATTTACTAGACAGTCAAAATTTTAAATTCAAATGACAAGATAATCAATCTTAATTTTAATTGACGGAAATGTCCATTTTTTGGGAATGATACAAGAAGAAAAACCACCACGATAAGTTAAAGATCGTTATATTCAACAACTAAATCGTTAAAGGCAAAAGCATAACGATATCGATGTCGTTATTTTACCAAATTTAAATTCGTCTCCTATCTATAAAAGTTGACATCTTTATGAATGTTAATTAATATATGATAAATCAATAATTAGAATTGGGAAAACTGACAATCAAGTAAATCTCGAATAGAAGTTTTGGAAATGGGATAATGACTAAACAGTAAGGAAATTGCCCATTGGTCTGCTACAGAGCATCAGTAGCCAGGACAAGCTTGAATTTCTTTGTCCTGTAATCTTAACTGGAATCACGCTGCGTCCTCATCAGCACTGGTACAACTCTTCCAATAGAGTTGAGAATGGTTTGTAATCTTCTCCTCTAAAAGTTCCTTCATGTTGTCCAGCATATGTATGCTCCTATTCACCAAGTCAACTTGAAAACACACCTAGTGACCCTTTATTATATAGGGGCCAAACAGAAATTTGTTGTCTTTCCATGGTTTTGACAAATCAGGAGCTTCTCTTTTCACATAGCGCATGAGTAGTTAACTATCTCAGCCGGTCGAACACCTTCAAGTTATGTTGCCAAGATGCGTGAGCTTTCCACACAAAGTAGTAGAAGTAGGAATCCATTACACAACAGTCTTTTGGAATAGGCTGGGATACTTCAGCGCCCATTCACGAACTTGGTAAAGTGCCTCATTCACAATCTGCAAGTTGGTAGCTTCAAAATGCATGCTGATAGAATAACTAAGAGGCGCTACAAAACGGAACAACAGTAGAACTACCTACTTCCTTGCTCAGCCAACCCTTTACGTCCAACAGCTTTTTGAATCTTGTCATAGGTATGTTGTAGGGACGAAGCACTACAAGGTCACGGCAATAAATAACGACATCGTCTGTCAGTACTTCATCAACTATGGGAACTAATTGCATGGAAAGTGTCATGGTTATCGAACATCCCACATTGGATGCTTCGCTACAGCAACAGTACACGGTTATAGCAGCTTGCCATAAGTTAAAAATGTGGATAAACTCAAACTATTCTGCTCGCAAAATGACTTCAATACCATTACAACTACAATGATATTGTTGATCATCGAAATAGGCATATTACAGATTGCATACTTAACGATGTCCCACAATCAATAATTGACCTCTAACATATGAGACAAGAACACAGTCATGATTGTTTTCGGTCCTCTGTTACAGGAACAGACTCTCATTGACACTCTATCGAAGTAAGCTATCGACGTTCAACACTCTATCTGGGGAAACAACTTATGTTAACTCAATTAAAGGCATAGCAATATTCAGAGACAGTGACATAGTTAGGTCATGTTGCACTCTTTCTAAACGTTATCATGAATTCACCGTCGTTATCTACAGCCTTTCAAAAAAGAACCGTCAACTTCTTTCACTTCGTACTAGAGGTTTTCACATCGGTTTCAATATTGGTATAACAAATTCGAGGGTAGTAAGTCTACTCATGTACTACAACTACACTTTGATAATTAAGTAACTAGAGATACTTTTTTTTACATCGGCTAACATAAATTCACACTAATGCATATATTTCCATTTGAGGAAGCAGTTGGTAGTACTGTTATCAGTTGTTTCAATCTAGGTATGAAGAACCTTCTGCTTTGTTTGGTCCACCTATCGATAAGGCTTGAACTCGCTACCGTTAATCAACCTTTGCCTCTTAGTCGGGTCAGGGTACAGATCCACGCCCAAGTTTCGACTCGTACTTCCGTTCTTTGGCTTCAATGGAATCTGCCGATGCTGGTAAAGTACGCACGTCAGACATCATTCAAGCAAACAAAACTCTCGTGAAGTAACGGATTGAAGCATGCACCCTCTTTGGCCTCGTGACCTTTTTCCCCCGTCTGAACATGCCATCGGATTGACAAATTCAGTGTGCACAGTTGTAATACCCCCATTTTTATTTTTTATCAGTCAGGTGAGCTGTAACTTTGTGCCTGAAAAATTGGGAACAAATACGCAGCTGTGAAGACTTAGAACAAGCTATAAAAGGATCAAGGTCGCTGTAGGCTATGTAGTTAGCTTACCGTGCCCTTTCGTTGTGCCATCGTCTAGCCATTAATCCACAAGGAACTGTCATTTCTTGGTAATTCTCGCGCGTCCTTCCTCTCAGGATCTACAAGTTTCAACACACAAAGCTATTTAGCACAAATACATATCGGCCCCGGGAATCTTGGACCTAGAAATAGTTGTACTTACAATCGCTCATTCCCCTCTCTTCCATATGGGCAACCACCTCCTCACCACATCCAGCATCATGAAACAACTTGAATTCTTCCCTGAAATCACCAGTAGATTGCAATCCAAACTGTTAGGCCACAGATGAATATTTCGCACATTGCACTAAAAGAAATTTATAATCCGCACATAGCTGTTCTATGACTCTAATCAACGGTATGTCATCCGCAAATTTTTCAAGCATCCTACTCAGCTTAACAAATTCTCTTTGGAATGGTTCCCTGTGCTGCATTCACTCTCATGTTCACAAGCATTTTATTCAGACAACAGCTCAATGTCGATGAGTGTAGCATCTTCACATAATTCATCTGCCTCCGCATCCTCTGGGATGTCATTCGCACTGTCTGTAGTATCTTTTTGTACATTCGTTCCTGTCTTGACATTACCTGTATGAAGTGAGCCACCAAACTTCTTCATACGATGAAATATCTCCACAATAGGTTCAATCTCTTTCTATACCATCTCTCTGGTCACATCCCACAGGTTCTGCTCATCAAACCTGGTCGACTGTCGAGATAGCACAGGCTGGGGCACATGAAGCTCGCCACTCTAGCAATCGACGAACGGCGATGGCTCGACTACTCCACATGCAGCCTTGAATGTAAGTCAGTAACGGGTTCGTTTCTCAGCTTCCATTGCCGACAGCTACGACAACACTTCAACCCGCACATGAGTACCTTTAGTGGGCGCATATAGTCTGCGAACTATAGGTATTACTGTGGAGACATTAAGTTGCCAGGTCATGCAAAAGGCATATTCTATTCAATTGTAGTACAAGAGCTAGGCGCGAAGCCAGCACTTCCTTGCTAATATTCCAACCCAACATTCTTAGGATATTTTCCTCCTTCCGCATTGTAAATTCTTTCCCGAGTGTCAGGATTGTTTCAAAAGCCCGTACTTGTGTATGGGCTAGGTACGTAAGTGTTACAATTTCAGGGTGCATAGCACGTTGACCATGGTTTTGCTAATACATTGCTGAGGTTTGCCCATCTACAATGTTAGTTCATAATGTCTTTGAAGTCACTAAATTGGACCTATAACTCGTTATAACGACATACGGGGTCTCACTTAGCAACTCCAATTAATTTCACATCAATGCACGCCATACCCATCGGGCCAGTTCTGAAAACTGTGTTGTGATCGATGATTCAATGTTGTTTTCCTGACGTACTGACATATGTGGACCTTCAGTGTAGACACAAAACAAAATAAAGGGAACGTGAAGGTGTTTTGAGCCATACCATTATTGTGAAGGGGAAGCCATACAGTTAGTACCTATGCTTCTCAACCTTTAGCTGCCTCATGAAGTCATGCTTTAGCACCTTCGGTGTGTCATTGAATGAGAGCCTCCCCACAAATACTTTTCAAATTTGCAAAGGTCCTCCACTAACTCGAAGAATCACATATTCATTGCCATCTTCTGCTTTGCACTTAACAAAACATGGGTCAGCACTATGGTCACTCTGTTTCCAAAAGTTGATGTCTTCTATGCTAGATGATGTATATGAACTCTTAAACAACATGTGTGAGTCCATTATCTTTTTCTCCTTCTTTATTTATTTTCCTCTTCACTGCACATCTAATTTGTGAAAATGATATTTGTTGTTTGCAATATTCACCAAGATTAGAGAACAATAGAGATAATGGATAAAGACATATACAAAACAAGCAAACTCACCAACATTCATAATAAAACAAGAAATTACTACCTACTCAATTATGTGAATTTGAGTTACATGATAATGAGTTGTCAATATATTTTATAGAAACATCAAGTTACCCAGAATGAAGAGGAAAAAAAACCCCGAAATGACTTCCACATTGCTATGTTCCCCAACCAAATCATTGTCGGTACGAAAATAACAACATCGAAATCCTTATTCTACCAAAGGGTATATTGCTCTCCCATCTGTAGAAATTAACATGCTTCTAAGCATTAATTAATGTTTCACATATCACTAATGAGAATTGGGAAACTTGGAAGTGAAGTAAATCTCTTCCGTAGGCTACAAACAATGGCTACCCTGTAATCGACATCTAAAACCTTCACTAGCTAGTAATTTTTTTCGTAACTCTTCTTATGAAAATTCTCTGTTCTATCACTTCTTAGAGCCACGAAGTTTTAAAACAATGACATTCAACACAACTAAAACAACCGTCAGGAGAAACGCACTTGGTCGCGCATCCATGGAACACATTCACGCAAATACACATGCAAACCCAGAATTCGACAAACACTGGACATGATTTTCCATGATAGAAAGAGGCGTTGGTGAATGGGTGTTGACCAGATGAAAAAAATTTATTAAAAAACCTAAATAAAAAATTAAAAAATAAATTAAAAAAATGAACGGTCAATGGACGCAGGGAGAAAAACAACTATAGGAATCAGAAAGGAGGATACAGGAATCAAAAAGGAGGACAACATACACAAGAGGTGGACATAGCTACAAAACTATTTTTCCTAACACTTTTCTATTGGACTAATGCACCACCATGCAATAAAAACGAGGAAAGGAAAAAGAAATCAAAGCAAGCAGGAAATTGCAGCAATTTCAAGTGATTTACGCAAACCGGGCCTTCCGCCAGGACCTTGCAGACGGTTGTCTTACCTCTCATGAAGTTCAGTCATAGAACCATGATAAGTGCTTGAAAAGAACTTTAATCACCCTCTAATAATTTTTGTTATTGTGTGGTAATTACTTTATAAGTTTGTATTTATGTGTTTTTATTTATTTTCATGTCTAAGACAAGCTTAAATGGATGACCAAAGCATGAAAAATGCAAATCAGCAACTCAGATTCACTAAGCAACCTTTAGTGTTGGGATCATAGCTTGAGCTAGAGATATGTGATCGGCTTGATTCTAGTGCCAAAAGAAAGATAACTTGACTATCTACGAACATTATCTCTGGTTTCTTAGTAAAAATGGACGAAAATTGGGTTTGAAGACAACATCATGAACATCCAACGCATCCAATGGTAACTTTTGGTACAAATGCCATAACTTGGCCAACAAAGATCCGATTAGCGTCATTCCACCACCAAATGAAAATAACTTGATGATGTACAACACATATTTCTGGTCCCAAGGGAAAAATGGGTATTAAAGTGGTCAAAAGGCATAAGGAAGTGGAGGAAAAGCTAGTGGATGTATCATTGAATGATTCATTTGGTGCCGATAAAAGAGCAAGGCCATTAATCTCTAAAAATCATCTCTCACTTGTAAAAGCACTCTTTCCTAGTGTTACATTTCATTCTAGTAGTATCGATCGTTTATATCTAGTTTTCTTTTGTATCTTCTTTTGAGTAAAAGTGTTAAGAGTTTAAGTATGAATAAAGCTTAGGAGATTGCTTAAATAGCCCTTTATATTCTAGTGCAATTATATTTGAAATGTATATTTTGGCCGAGAATATGATTGGCCAGGCACCTCGACTAGTTTAAGGGGATGTTACTGTTCAAAGCTTGCTATCCAATTAACTCATAAGTGACGTTGTTCTTATTCTCTTATTCAAATTGGTTTGTTTTTCTATTTTACTTTTTGATAATATGAACTTTAATTAGATTTGGCCAATTGAATTAAAATTCTATTTTAAACTTGTTAGAATTAAAGTTTCAATCCGTAGTTGTTGATTTCTCTAATTCACACGTAACAACTAATGATCACGTATCGTTGGGGATAATAAACCCTATTGTTAAACATTTCGAGTTGACTGAAATGTTACTCTAAGTTTAACATGTTTTCCTAATCATTAAAGCTAGCTTTTGCATTAAATCTAGAGATCCGACATCTAGGTTATCCAAAAGTCTAAGGACTAATTGAAAAGTTGACCTTCAATTAGTTATACTTAAGCAAAAATGCGGGTAATAAAGTTGCGTAATTTATTATCTCAAGGCTAAAGATTTGAATAGAAAATAAAACGCATTACGATTAAATTGGATATGCAAGTCGAGGCTCGACTGAACCAAGAACTAGATGATTTCTCCTAAAGTCCCCAATCAAACTAGTTAGCATAAATCTACAACATTGACGAAATGTTCTCCGTGGGATCGATCCTTACTCACCACTGCAACATTAATTTATAGTTTTCAAAATCGCATAAGGTAATTAATATTTGGTATATCACGGCACGTATCAAGTTAGCGGTTTTGATTTAGTTTATTTGTGCTAATACTTTATTTTATTTCTCTCTTACTTGTTTATGTTCAACACTCGACCTTCTAACCAATCTCCTTTGTGGTTTGACTTAGAAATTGAAAGAACTTTAAGCAGGTTAAGAACTTTAAGCAGGTTGAGAAAATCAGTTAGAACAAATCATGATGACGAATAGATGGCTGATAAACATTGAAGTAATTGGCAGCTCCCGATTTAGCTAATCAATCTCTTTGCATTACTTTTCCTTCTTTACCAAACAATGCCAAATTTGAACTTAAATCAAGTCTAATTCATCAATTACCTTTATTTCATGGTCTTGCAGGTAAAGACCCACATAAACACCTCAATAAATTTGATGTAGTTTGTACAACCATGAAACCACAAAGTGTGACCGAGGAACAAATAGAAATGAGAGCCTTTCCGTTCTCATTAGAGGATTCAACAAGCGATTGGCTTTACTATATACCTTCGGGCACCATCACCATACAGAACGAAATGAAGAGGCGATTCTTGGAGAAGTATTTTTTCGCTTCAAAGACTGGAAACATTAGGAAAGAGATATGTGGCATAAGGCAACAATCGAAAGAATTCCTCTATAAATATTGGGAACGGTTCAAAAGGTTGTGCGCTAGCTGCCCACATCACCAAATCACTTATCAACTCCGAATCTAATACTTCTACGAAGGATTATCACCAATGGATAGGAGCATGGTCGATGTAGCGAGCGGAGGAGCATTGGTTGACAAAACACCTCGCTTAGCAAGGGATTTAATTGAAAACATGGCGGAGAACTCTCAACAATTTAATTAAACCAGAGACATGCAAGTTTATCCTATGAATGAGGTAAGTAGTTATAGTATTGAAAATCAACTCTCTGAACTAATAGCTCTTGTGAAATAAATCACTATAGGGAATTCACAACAAGTAAAGGCATACAATTTGCGCAAACATGGGACATCCAACAGATTCCTGTCCAATATTGTAAGATGATAATGTGGAATGGGTAAATGCAATCAGCAACTTTCCATTCCCAAAACAACTATACAATCCATACTTGAACACCTACAATCCGAGATGGAGAAGTAGGGGAACACAGAAAGCTACAGTCGAACAAACTTGATGAGATCCGAAACAAAGCGTATGAGAATGCTATGATTTACAAGGAAAAGACTAAGGCATTCCGTGACCAACGCATTTCATGAAAGGACTTCAATATTGAACAGAAAGTGCTTTTATATCATTCCTGACTAAAACTCTTCCCAAGTAAGCTTCGTTCTAGTTGGATTGGACCATTTGTTATTATTAATATCTATTCCCATGGTGCAGTAGAAATCAAGAGTCTAAAGACCAATAAGGTTGTGAAGTTAGAAAAGTTGGAACAGACGAACTGAGATGAGCTAGCAATGTCGAACCAACGACATTAACAAAAAGTGCTTCTTGGGAGGCAACCCGAGCGTTTCTTTCATTTTTATTTTCTCTTTTGATGTTTTTGTTATTTTTTTTAGTTTTATTTCTTAACTTTTTATCTAATGTACTGAGGAAGATGTTGCTTTGTAGCTGTAGAAGAAAGATATCTCAGTGATCAATTATTTGGGAAGAGACAGAATGTCACATAAATCGGTGATTAGTATGAATTTAATGTTAATTATCAATGAGTCCGAAGGTTAATTTATTTACAAAGGACAATCCGTCAATACGCTTTCTTAGATACTCCTTCTAGCACACTCTACACCATACTCTACATGCATAATTGTCAATTGGAATAGTGCAAATTTGGCTATAAATCGAGGTCATTCTTGATTAGAAACCACAACAAAAAGCTCAATCCCTTTGTGAGTACTTCTTTCTAACAGAGGTTAGGTAACTTTCATCGTTTTCTTTTTAATTTTTTTTGTTATTGCATGGATGTGAGTGATATTTTTGTGTACATATGTCTTTTGCTCATATTAATTGATTATGTAGTTCAAATTTTGGTAGTTTTTCCTCTTCAGTATTTTGTGTATGGAAGAGTGTGATTTACTATTGTACTTAGTAATTTTGATGGTTTTAATCTTATTACTTCTATTTTTCTATTTCTTTCGTGTGTTATGTTAAAAAAAACTTGAATTGTCCATGGATAACAAAATTTTCAAAATCCACAAATATTACTCATCACTACCCTTGAATGTTTTGAAAGAGATTTATTATTCTAGGGTAGAACGGTTAAAAGTGTTGATGGATAAGGAAATGCCTAAGGATATCAGTTGGTTGATTGAAGCAAAGGTCAAATTAGGAGGTGAAATGCCCACTTTTAGTATTAAATATACACCAGGTTAGACAAAAGTAATTTTTCCAAGAAACGAAGAGTAAAAAGAATCAATGTGTGTTATAAATGAGCTAGATAGCCTTATAACTGCACTCGATGGACCAGTAAATCAGGTAACCATTCCATTGGATTTGTTTCCACAAATTGAGAAGATAAAATATGTTTCATTAAGGATGGCATTAGTAAGGAGTCTTTGGATGATATCCATCAAACTCCTGAAACGTATCCTAGTGGAATGGTGCCAATCGAACTTCTTAATTTGTGGACTGAATTTAAAAAGGAACAAGATCGTTATAGTCTTGGGAATCTAACTTTAAAAGCCCTGTTTGCCAGTCTATAAAAAAAACTGGATAGGAAGCCTACCCTTGACTCTTAGAAGGCGTTCAAGTCATTTCTGGATGTAAAACCACAGGAAGATGTGAGCTACAATCACAACTATGTGTACATATTGTTATTTTTAATTATTTTTGTGTTCTTATGTCAATTTTTAGTGTGAAAATTCGCCTACCTATGGAGGCTACTACTACCGTCGCAACTGGCAATTCAAGTAAGAAATTGACAACCGTAAGTCTCTTTGGTGGAATCAACCTGGGACAAAAATTTCTTCTAGCGCAGATAGTAAAAGTTGGAATGACACTTGGGGATCAAAAGTATAAGGTAATGTACGGAGGAGGTCTCTATGGGCTAATAGGATTTACCATTCAATCTGCGTATGTGAGAGGATAAACAGTGGTTGGCATTACTATACCACCTTTAAAACAAGCGTATGGTAAAAACATCGGCACCGAGGTACAAGTCAGATCATTGTTTGAACCCTTAACACTAATGATAATGCATTTAGATGCTTTCATCGCATTACCAAGGGGTTTCGAAACTCTTGAACAAATCTTTTGCATAATATCCTAGGCCGAGTTCAACCTACACTCCAAGCCAATTGGCAGTTTAAATGTTCAAAACCATTTCGACGGTTTATTGGCATTCTTGAATTTCTAGTTCATTAAAAGCTGATTTCTCCTAATGCACAAAAAATGATTTTAATTTTACCATCAATTGAGGAGTTATTGGAGAGATTAGAAGCTTGTGCACCACAAATAAATGTAAACTTGTCTATCATCAATTGATCAGAGGAATTACGCAAAAGGAAAAGAGATCCGAATGAATTGGATTTGGAGTTAAGGTTATGAATGTGGAATAGCTAACTTCAGATGGTAGAATACAGAGTTGATTCTGGAAACACATCTGTGCTTTGTAAAAAAAAACCTTGGATACTGGTTTGTGTATCCCGACCACAAGCGTTAAATTGGTCTTTTGCAGTAGACCTTAAAGAACTATTTCCTTTTCTCTTATTTTCTTTTTTCCATCTGCCCTCTTGTTTTTTTCAGATAAACTTTAGAAAATTAAATTTTACCTTTTCTCCGTGGCATTTCCTCCATGTATTGTTGCTATTCTGCAAGTACTCGGTTCTTTTTCTATACCTACTGAAATTTGGATGTAAATTGTTCAACTTATTGATAAGTATGAGGCTTCTCTTTGGAATGTTATCATTTTTTGGGCGGGATCATCGCGTTCTATTTGCAAACGATGTGCTAGTGCATTGAATATTTGCTTCAAATGTAGAAAGTTATTGGGGGACCTCATTGTACAAGAAATTAGACTTATTCACAACATGAATATATTGTTTTCTTCAAGGATGGATCAATTAGGTGCAGGGCTAAAAAGTCGATGAGAAGAAACAACCAGCTCACAATTAATGTGAGAGAGTTTGATAATTTGTTGGACCGACGGTAACATCTGTTGGAAACCAAACTTGATGGCCTAACTATTTAGCAGCAACTTTTTAACCATGATCACTAAGCACCTATCCAAAGATTTAAAACTACATCTCATTTTTTTGAAGCGTCTGAGTTGGGCGTTCTGCTATAAATGTTCTCTCATTTGTTGGTTCTTATATGGTTGTTCTTTATTGAATGGTGAAAATATCTTGGCCTTAGATGTTCCCTTCCACACCTACAGTAAACGATTTGAGTAGTTTCATTTTAAAGATTCTTGATGCCCAAGCCATGCTTCTTTGTACATCCAACCAGGACATGGAGGACCTTTTAATTGAGGTTGGTTGTCAAACTATCATGTAGAGAGCCAGCTGATTCGTTGATAGTTTGCATACGGGTCAGCCATGGTGGAATCATGTCATTCATTTGATGTGAATACTACTACAAGATGTTCAGAGGGTTGCCAATTCCTACATTCCTTTGTTTTTATTTTATACAAAAAAAATTCAATTATCGTTTTTCTTGTTCTGTGCATATGCTTGGTTTTTCGCTCCTGGTTTGTCGGATTGGTCACACAAGGTACTGAATTTTAAGAACCACCACCATGCACGCACGAGTCGACTTATTGCCTACCCATGGGAAGTTCCTAATTCTTATCTTGTTCGTGCTTTACATTAAGGACAATGTAGAAATTAAGTATAGGGGAGGGGAATATTCGTGATATGTTTGTGAATTTTTGTAATTTTTCTTTTTGTCATTTTGCATGAGATAGCACCTGGTAAGAATAATTGAGCTCAAATTGCGTAACTTAGCTAAAATCAGGATCTCGAGTTTTAAAAAAAAAATCATTCATAACAGGCTTATCTATTCGAGCACCTTTTTAAGGTGACTTTCCATCATTTTCTAGAACAAAATTGAAGGTTGAAAATGCTGATGAAATTTTTGATTTTTTTTTGGACCACAGTAAACCAACTGTTTTATATCCATTTGTCCTACTCAAACTAACCTAAAAACATGATTTGTTAGCAAGGTGGAGTTAAGATCGCACTGTCCTTATTTTCTATGCATGTGCCTTTTATTGAAAGAGTTTAAAAAGTTTGGAAGGAGGACTGACATATGCTAAGAATAAATTTTACTTTTATGTTTTAAATAATGAGAGGGACCACGGCAAAGAGCTACCTTCCCTAGAGAGTGAAAGATCGTCACTTCGAATGGGTGAAGAAGGCTACCTCTAATTGAAAAGGATTAGTGTGAAAGCTATCCCTGGGGAGAAGGCTACCTCTAATTTAAAATGACCAGTATGAAAGCTACCCGTGCAGTAAAAGTTGAAAATAAAATTACAAAACTATGTACAATTCTTCTTTCTAAGAAAAAAAAAAGAATGGTGTGAGAATAGGTAAATAATAGAACTCAGTGGTTTGAATTGCTCAATCGGACACTCTTAAAATTGCAGATATATTGGCGCTAAAACACTTACCATGCTTTATTTAACTTTACAGTGCTAACAGTTGATATTTTTGGTGAATAGAGCAATTTTAGGATCCATGGGTGTTATTGTAAAATAAGAGTGGAATCACAAGAGACAAAAATATATATTTACTATTTCGGGTTAGGATTTAGATAGAACATCGTAAGCTTTCATTTGTATCCAGACAGTGATGGAATGTTAACTTTAAATGCAAACACTCACAAGCCACCTTGTATATATATATATATATATATATATATATATATAAAACAAGCTGGAGAGAATGTTTGTTAAGCAAGTCACTAGCTGTACCTGGATTTTAAATATTCAAGTTGCTTACCTCATGTAACGACCACGGCCAAATTTTAAAATTTCTAATTAAAATGTCGTCATTACGACTTAACCTATTAAATTGAGAATTTATGCTAAGCGATCCTCTAATAGAAACGAAAATAATTATCTAATAATTTGATCAAGTCAAAATTATTTAGGGCCAACAAAATCGTCCGTTGGGATTTATGCCCAATTGTTAAAACAAATGCACATAATAATTCCTACTGGACCAATCCTATTCAAATCCAATCTCTGAGGAAATTTTGAAATGTGGGTTTATGTTGCTAAGAATCCTACCTCGTCTTCACTAGCACTACACGTCTCTCTTCCTTTTCATATCCCTCAACCAATTTCAGAATTTCGTAGTACTCCATTCACGTTATAAACTTTTCACCGCAAAAATCACAATCTATCCTCTCCCAAACTCCGAGGCTACAAGTAGTTACGGCAATTCTTAGTTGCAAAGTTTCATAACCAATCCACGCAGTCATCAAACCATCACTAGATAATTGGTTGTCTCTAGTTAGCTCCTGCTAGTTTCTTCAATTTGATACTGCAAATTCTGACATGTAGAGATATATATATATATATAAAACGAAGATGCACAAGCACCCTACTACTAGTTTTCCCCTATTTTATCTGCCGTGCATTCATGATTGATTTAAAAAAAACAGATTGCGTGAATAGTGCAGCCACGACATCTCGAGTTCAACCTCGAAATCGCTCCAATAATTTATTCCCAAAACGACAGTTGAGCCTGGTAAAACCTTATACTTGAGTTTAGCTGATGATTTATGGCCGGAAAACCTTAAATTTCTGCCGAAGTTTCACACCCAAACTCAGCCATCACGTAGCCTATTTCCTTATTCACCTCCAAACGTGACAGCCATGACCTCTGGGGAGCCTCGCCGGCGGTTGCTGGAGCTGGCGCCACGGCGGTGGATATGGCCGAGATTAACTCTCGGCTTCTCTCTCTCTTCTCCTTTGTTGGCCGATCTTGTATGTATGAAATGGGGAAGCTGGGTCTCAAATTTTGACCTTTCAATTGAGAAAATTGCATTTTCGGTCCCTCAAATTCTGGTTTTCATTTAAGTAGATCCCTTATTTTGCTTCCCATGTTAATTGATCCCAAAATCAAGTCTTTAACTCAATTGACTCCAATTGAATTAATGATTTTGAGGACAAGAACTCTAGGTTCTATATAAAGTTTAAATCAGTCCCCGATTTTGCTTAATCCTCCCAATTAAGGCCCAGTCAAGTAACAAAGAGTTCAATTTTAACCCCCAAAGTTTCGATTGAGCTTCAATGTAGTCCTAGTCGACTAATAACTTCAATTTCCACCCTCAAATCAATACTTCTGGTTCGATTTAGCTCAAAGTAACTTTTAAAAGTGTTTTTTCGGCCCTAAAACTTTTAATTAAGTACTTTAAAACTGGAATAAATTATTAAAGCTTTATTTTAAGATTTAAATTATTAAGATATGTTTAATTTCTTTTATTAGGCGATGTGCAAAATCCGTAGAGTCGGTAGCATCACACCAATCCTAATTTCAAGGACTTTACAAGAACTACGACGTGAGGTGGGATTTTACTTTATGCAAAATTATTTTATTTCTTGCAAATTATTTTTATCTCAAAAGCGATAGTTTATGTTAAACCATGTCCTATTCCTTTACATGCGATTATAATTGTGGTATATTTGCTACCTGATATGCATGTGATGGTGTTCAGTACATCTTCTACGAAATAGTGTTAAAGGTCATTCGAATAGTCATAACGACCTTTCCCCACATTAGGCGGGAGTTTCCAACACTCGACTTTACTATAGTTTGACTACCTCTAATTGCAATTTCATATATAGGTATGCGATATGGTGAAATATTTTTCTACTGTACCCCACTGAGTATACCCCAAATATTTTAAAACTCTTTTTTAGATTAAGGAGTCCGACGTAGCTGCGACAAACAGGGCGACATCATCTATTTAATTACCATATTAATTTAGTTTTCTTTTATTTAGAGAATCATTCAAACCTTAGTAGTATGTTATTCTTGAACTTTCGCATTTGATTTAGACGAATTTATTTTTATCAGAAGATTTAATTTGTTCATTCAGAAAATGAATATTGGTTTGAAATTGATGAGTATTATTTCATTTAATTACGTGGATCTTAAACCTTAGAGTTGTTGTTGTCATTATTACTACAACTATTATTATTATTATTATTATTATTATTATTATTATTATTATTATTATTATTATTATTATTATTATTGGAAAGGTTATCAAAAAAAATTTATTGTCAAATTTCCACATTTCAATCATGTCAATGCTATTTTGATAATATTTCGGTATTCAAAAATTGGGGTGTTATAGTGTGGTATCAGAGCAAGGTTTACTTTTCTATAGACTCGCAAAAAAATTTTCTTATTTAGAAACTTTTCAAAAAGTTTAAACATTATAAGTGATGGACGCCCGTTCTCACAATGCTACCTTGACTTTGGAAAGGTAAATAAAATTTTTACTTTTGAGAATGCCCATTTTAGAACTTTTGTGCAATTTCATATGGATGCTGAATTTGAAATGAAATTTTATTAGGTTGCTGAATCGGTTTGTTATATGAACTGCGAAATTTGTGAATGGACTTGATGGTGCAGTACATGACTTCTATAGTTATCAGTATCCATTATTTGAAATTCATTTGTGCTTACCTATATAGACATTTGGGCTAATGATGCTAGACTATGTAATGAGAAAACATTTTACTTAGTCCTCGAAGTTTAAATTACAATGATTAAAAGGTCACCTAATTGGCCTTTCGTATAATTGGTAGGGCAGATATGGCCATCACTGTGACAAGCCGAAAGAGGTCTGAGCCCCCAAGACCATATGTGCAAGAGTGCCGGCGAATCGACAAGTATGTGTGGCCGGTGGGGTACACCCTGAGGCAACACATTCTAGAAATGAGAAGATTGTAGGTCGCCGTGAGGAAGAAACGCCACCCTGCTACACCGTGCAATGCTATTTGCCATCTCATTTGGACCATACCAGAAGATTGGGACGAAATTGCATTGAACATCTTCTCCGAAATGGGGAAGGCCCTAAAGGATGGATGTATGGCCGTTAATTACCATAAATTCACGGTAAGGCTGCTCAAGACGCAAGAGGTCGAGAAAGCATTGGCTAGGGATGATCCCAAGAGAGATGCTCGATCCACAGAACGACGTATTCGTGATGTGCCACCACCTGCATCGGATACGGATCAGAATGTGGAGCTACTAACCAAGAAGGCACGAAGTATGAGGAAGCAATGGATGGCAGTAGTAGCAGTATTTAATCTATTTCGTTCTTTTAGTAGGCTTTCATTGATTCCATAGGGATGGTTTTAAGGAATTGTTTAGTAGGATCCAATTTTTAACATTTTAATGCAATTCTTATTTTGTTTCTGAATTGAAACTCGCGTTAATAACGAAATAGTCATTATGTTCATAGCATTCTTCTTGTGTTCCATTATCCTTGAGATAGTGTTCTTTTAAATGATAATGCCTTGAAATGAATGCTAAATCAACTATTGTTTTGTTGATTAAGGGAAATGGCATGTAGCAACACATAACCTGGCCTTCTATGAGATTTTATTAGGGTTGTGTAGGAGATCAACACACAGAACAACGATAACTAGAACCAGCCATAACAATCGGAACAATAATCCGAACTAACAGGGTAACACTAGGAATACTAGCCAGATCATTAGGGAATTCCGCCGCTACAAACCCCCAACCCTTAATGGTAACACTGGACCCCAGGTAGTAGAAGAATGGCTGTGGGGTTTGGAACTTATCTTCAAGCACATGGAGCTTGAAGATGCCCATAAGACCTCATGTGATGAATTCATGATGGTCGAGGATACTTGTCATTGGTCGCAATCCTACCAGCGCACATTGCCCGCAGCCCAACTACGAATAGTGACTTGGGCTCAGTTCAAGGAAGCTGTGCTCGAAAATTACTATCCCCAGGACTTTCGCGACGAGAAGGAGATAGAATTTACCAATCTCAAGCAGGGAAGCCTGTCCCTGGTTGAATACTAGAGGAAGTTTGAGCAAATGTCATGCTGGGCACGTCATTTGGTAGATATGGACGCTCAAAAGGCTAGAAGCTTTGAAAGGGAGCTTCGGCCAGAAATAAGAGGAATATTAGCCGCCCATGGCTTTACCTCCTACTCACAGTCCTGAAAACAGGTGCATGTCATAGGCTCAAGTTAGATGAAATTGCTCGGAGGATGGGAGAGTCATCGAGGAAACGAAAGTGGAACGGACAGGAAAAGGGCAAGGGAAAATTTTAGAACAAGAAAGGAAAATCTGGAGGAAATGAAAAGGAAGGCAATGCTAACAGAGCTAACAACAAGCCTCTGTGCCAGAACTGTGGGAAGAACCACTACGGGAATGCTTAATGGGTAAAAGGGGTGTGGTACTATTGTAAGAAGACCGGTCACTTCACCGGGGAATTCTTCGAGTATAAAGGTAGGGAAATCGCTAAGAAGGGAAAAGCTTGAGTGTTCACACTCACGTAGAATGAGGCGTAATAGGATCCAGACGTGATCACTGGTATGTTATCAATATTTAATATACTTGCTATAGTGCTATTTGATTATGGTGCTACAAATTCTTTCATATCAGTTAGCTTCTATTAAGATTGGGAACTTATGTGAAAACACTAATAAGGCCTTAGAGGTTAGCATTCCCTCTGGAGAGACTGTTAGTGTTGAACAGAAAATTAGAGCTATTAAGTATGAAATAGATGGAAGGAATTTAGAGGATGAGCTATACGTGCTAGAAATGAAAGATTTTGACGTTATTTTGGGAATGGACTGGCTTAGTAGTAACCATGCTACTATTAAGTGTCGACAATGGAAGATACTTTTCCAGAAGCCTGAGGAAGATGAATTTTCCATTTTCGGGCGAAAGTCAAAACTTTACCGCGAGTTGTCTCGGCGATGAAAGCCGAGAAGATGTTGAAGAAAGGTACTGTCCAGGTATACCTGGTGAGTATGGTTAGTTTACTGTCGATTGAGCTAACCCCAAAGGATGTATCGATCATGCGAGATTTTTTGGACATATTTTCGAACGATTTACCCGGAGTCCCTCCGAATAGACATGTGGAGTTCACTATTGACTTGGTACCTAGAGCAGCACCAATATCCAAGGCACTGTATCGAATGGCACCGAAGGAACTCCAAGAACTGAAAGTGCAGTGACAAGAATTGCGTGACAAGAGATTCATCTGACCTAGTGTGTCACCTTGGGGAGTACCACTGCTCTTTGTGAAGAAGAAGGACGGGTCAATGAAGATGTGCATCGATTACAGAGAACCAAATCCCCTTACTGTCAAGAACAAATATCCACTGCCAAGGATAGAGGATCTATTCGATGAGTTAAGAGGTGCTAGTGTATTCTCCAATATTGATTTGAGGTAGGGCAACATCAACTCAAGATCAAGGACAACGACATACCTAAGACGGCGTTTAGGACTCGGTAAAGCCATTATGAGTTCACTGTAATGCCTTTTGGGTTAACCAATGCACCAAATGTTTTCATGGACTTAATGAACCGTGTTTTCCATCCGCATCTTGACCAATTCCTTATAGTCTTCATTGATGACATACTGGTTTACTCAAGGGATAGGAAACAACATGAGGAGCATCTAAGTGCGGTCCTCTAGACTCTTCGCAAGGAAAAGCTACACTCTAAGTTTAAGAAGTGCGAATTCTAGCTTGATCGTACTGGCTTTTTGGGTCATGTGGTAACTGCCAACGGCATTGAAGTCAACCCCATCAAAGTCGAAGCTGTTTCAAATTGGAGTACGGCAACAAATGTTGGTGAAATTCGTAGCTTCTTGGGTTTGGCAGTTACTATTGAAGATTCATTGAAAGGTTTTCGAAAATGGCTAGACCGTTTTCCCAATTGACAAAAAAGGGAGTAGAATTTCGATGGATAGACAAATGTGGGAAGAGCTTCCAGACGTTAAAGCAAAAATTGATATCAGCTCCCGTATTGGCTATTCCGGAAGGATCAGAAGGGTCTGTTATCTACAGTGACGAGTCCAAGCAGGGGATGCGTGTTGATGCAATATGGGAAAGTGATCGCCTACTCTTCTAGACAACTGAAACCGCATGAGGAGACGTACCCGACACATGATTTAGAGTTGGCGGCCGTAGTTCACTCTCTAAAGATATGGTGACACTATCTATATGGTGGTAAGTGTAAGATATATACAGACCATAAAAGTCTCAATTATTTCTTCACACAAAAGGAATTGAATATGAGACAAAGGAGATGGCTGGAGCTGGTTAAAGATTATGATTGTATGATCCTTTACCATCCGGGTAAAGCTAATGTCGTGGCTGACGCATTGAGCAGAAAAATGAAGGATTAGTTGGCTGCTTTACCGACTAGCCAAGAACAGTTGATCAGGGATTTCGCCAATCTAAATATCGAAGTTGTGACTCCCCCGTGTCGCACCACTGCAATCATAGCCACATTGGTAGTACGACCTACGCTCAATAATCGAATTAAAAAGGCTCAGAAAAATAATAAGTTCTTGCGTAAGATCAAAGATCGGGTGCTCACGGGCAATGTGAAGGATTTTGAAGTATCGACTGATGGCACCCTCTCGTTTAAAGGAAGATTATGTGCACCAAAAGATGAGGGTTTAAGGAAAGAGATCTTAGAAGAGGCTTACTCTTTACCTTATACCATGCACCCTGGAGGTACAAAGATTTAGTAGGATCTTCGAAAGTTATACTGGTGGAGGAACATGAAGATATCCATCGGCTTGTTCATTGAGAAATGTATGACATGTCAGTAGGTGAAAACCGAACAATGACCATTAGGGTTGTTGAATCCATTCGAGATACAAGAGTGGAAGTGGGAACACATAGCAATGAATTTTGTCACTGGACATCCCACAACAATGAAAAGTCATCACTCCATTTGGGTCATTGTTGATCGTTTGACAAAATCTGCTCACTTCCTACAAGTGAGAATGAACTTCAGTCTTGATCAGTTCACCCAGATCCATGCGAAAGAGATCGTGAGACTACAAGGGGTACCAGTTTCCATTGCATCCAACAGGGATACCAGGTTCACATCTAATTTCTGGAAAAGCGTACAAAGTGCTATGCGTACCAGATTGAAGTTAAGCACCGCCTATCCCCTGCAAACAGATTGTCAGTTAGAAAAGACCATACAGATCTTGGAGGATATGTTAAGAGCTTGTGTGCTTGATCTTGGTGGTAATTGGGAAACGTACCTACCATTGGTTGAGTTTGCGTATAACAACAGCTACCAGGCAACCATCAGGATGGCACCGTATGAAGCTTTCTATGGAAGTGCAAATCGTCTGTGCATTGGGATAAAGTCGATGAAAAGAGAACTTTGGGTCCAAAAATAGTTGGGCAAACTGTTGAAGCAGTAGAAAAGATTAGAACAAGGATTAAAGCCACTCAAGATAGACAGAATCCTATTGCTGATAAGAGACAAAAAGACTCACATTTCAAAGTGGGGAAGGAAGTTTTTCTCAAAGAAGCTCCAATGAAGGAAGTGATAAGGTTTGGGAAAAAAGGGTAACTAAGGCCTAGATTCATCGAACCCTTTGAGATTCTTGAAGAGGTGGGTGATGTGGCTTATCGATTGGCTTTACCGCCAGAGTTATTTGTATTGCATAACATTTTCCACATCTCGATGTTGAGAAAGTACATCCACGATCCAAACCATATCGTCAACTACACTTCGTTGGACGTGAATAAAGATTTGACGAACAAGGAAACCCCAAAGGCGATCCTCGAGAGGAAAGTTCAAATTTTGAGGAACGGAGAGACCCCATTAGTTAACGTCCAGTGGAGTAGACATGGAATGGAGGAGGCCACCAGGAAAAAGAAGACGAAATTCTAGCCAAGTACCCCGACGTTCTAAAATAAGTAAGTCTAAATTTCAAGGACGAAATTTCTTTAAGTGGGGGAGATTGTAACGACCACGGCCAAAATTTAAAATTTCTAATTAAAACGTCATCGTTACGACTTAACTTATTAAATTGAGAATTTATGCTAAACGCCCGTCTAATAGAAAAGAAAATAATTATCTAATAATTTAATCGGATCGAAATTATTTAGGCCCAACCAAGTCGTCTGTTGGGCATTAGGCCCAATTATTAAAGAAAATGCACATAATAATTCCTATTAGGCCAACCCAATTCAAATCCAATCTCTCAGAAAATTTTGAAATGTGGGCTTATGTTGCGAAGAATCCTACCTCATCTTCACTACCACTAGTTCACATCTCTCTTCCTTCTCATATCCCTCAACCAATTTCAGAGTTTCATAGTACTCCATTGACGTTAAAAACGTTTCACAAAAAAAATCACAATATATCCTCTCTCAAACTTTGAGGCTACTAGTAGTTCTCGACAATTCTCAGTTGCAAAGTTCCACAACCAATCCACTCAGTCATCAAACCATCACTAGGCAATTGGCTATCTCTAGTTAACTGCTGCTAGTTTCTTCAATTTGATACTGCAAATTATGGCATGTATACACACATATATAAAACGAAGATTCACACAAGCACCGTACTACTAGTTTTCCCCTATTTTCCATCGTGAATTCATGATTGATAAAAAAAAAAAAAGACAGAATGCCTAAATTGTAATTGCGTGAATTGTGCAGCCATGGCTTCCCGAGTTCAAACTCGAAGTCACTCCCATAATTTATTCCCAAAACGATAGTTGAGCGTGGTAGAACCTTATACTTCAGTTTAGCTGATGATTTATGGCCAAAACCTTCAATTTCTGCCGGAGTTTCGCACCCAAACTCAGCTATCACGTAGCCTATTTCCTTTTTCACCGCCAAGCGTGACAGTCAGGACCTCTGGGGAGCCTCGCCGACGGCTGTGTCGAAGCTGGCGCCACGACGGTGGAAATGGTCGAGATTAACTCTAGGCTTCTCTCTCTCTCTCTCTCTTCTCCTCTATTGGCCAATCGTGTGTGTATGTAATGGGGAAGCTGGGTCTCAAATTTTGACCTCTCAATGGGGAAATTTGTATTTTAGGTCCCTCAAATTCGGGTTTTCATTTAAGTAAATCCCTTATTTTGCTTGCCATGTTAATTGGTCCCCAAAATGAAGTCTTTAACTCAATTGACTCCAATTGACTTAACGATTTTGTGGTCAAACACCCCAGGTTCTATATAAAGTTTAAATTAGCCCCCGAATTTGCTTAATCCTCTCAATTAAGCCCCAATCAAGTTACAAAGAGTTCAATTTTAACTCCCAAAGTTTTGATTGAGCTTCAATGTAGTCCTAGTCGACTAATAACTTCAATTTCTACCCTCAAATCAATACTTCTCTTTCGATTTAGCTCAAAGTAACTTTTAAAATTGTCTTTTCGGCCCTAAAAATTTTAATTAAATACTTGAAGACCCGAATAAATTATTAACGCTTAATTTTAAGATTTAAATTACTAAGATATGTTTAATTTCTTCTATTAGACAACGTGCAAAATCCTTATAGGCGCTAGCATCACATCAACCCTAATTTCAAGGACTTTACAAGAACTACGATGTGAGGTGGGGTTTCACTTTATGCAAAATTATTTTATTTCTTGCAAATTATTTTATCTCAAAAGCAATAGTTTACTTTAAACCATGTCATTTTCCTTCATGTACGATTATAATTGTGGTATATTTCTTGGTCGACATGCATGTGATCGTGTTAAGTACCATCTTCTACGGAATGATGTTAAGGGCCATTAGGATTGTTATAGCGACTTTCCGCCATGTTGGACGGGAGTTTCTAACACTCGACTTCACTATAGTTTGACTACCTCTAATTTTAATTTCATATATGGGTATGTGATATGGTGAAATATTTTTCTACTTTACCCCACTGAGTATAACAATGTTATACTCAACCCAAATATTTCAAAATTCTTTTTCAGACTAAGGAGTTCGGCATTGCGGCTACAAACGGGGCAACATTATCTGTTTAATTACCATGTTAATTTGGTTTTCTTTGATTTAGACAATCACTCAAAACTTATTAGTGTGTTATTTTTGAACTTCCGCATTTGATTTAGAAGAATTTCTTTTTATTAGAAGATTTAATTTGTTCATTTAGAAAATGAATATTGGTTTCAAATTGATGAGTATTATTTCATTTAATTATGTGGATCTCGAACCTTAGAGTTATTATTATTATTATTATTATTATTATTATTATTGAAAAGGTTATCAAAAAAAATTTTATTGTCAAATTTCCACATTTCAATCAAGTCAATCCTATTTTGGTAACACTTCGATATTCAAAAATCGGAGCGTTACACCTCGTGTCAAACTAGTGTATTGGTTTGTGTTTTTGTATTGGTTGTTATTCGAGGACGCATAACAGCCTGAGTGTAGGGGAGTTTGGTAAGTGCTTGAAAATTACTTTAATAACTCTCTAACAACATTTGTTATTGTGTGGCAACTGTTTTATAAGTTCGTATTTATACATTTTATTTATTTTCGTGTCTGAAGGCCAAAAAGAGTTGAAACAAGTTTAAATGAATGAACCTATCAAAAATGCAAATCAGCAACTCGGATTCACTAAGCAACCTTTAGTGTTTGGATCATAAATTGAGATAGAGATCTGTGATTGACCTGATTCTTGTCCCAAAAGAAAGATAGCTTAATTATCTACAAATGTTATCTCTGGTCTCTTAGGCAAAATTGGTTGGAAAATGAACGAAAATTGGGTTTGAAGACAGCACCATGAATCTCCAATGCATCCAATGTTAACTTTCGGTGGAAATGCCATAACTCGGCCTACAAAGATCCAATTAGTGTCATTCCACTGCCAAATGAAAGACAACTTGATGATGTACAACAGCTGTTTCTGGTCCCAAAGGCAAAAATAGGTAGTAAGGTGGTCAAAAGGTATGAAGACATGGAGGAAAAGCTGGTAGATGTATAATTGAAAGATTTCTTTGGAGCCCATAAAAGGGGAAGGCCATTAATCTCTAAAAATTATCTCTCACTTGTAAAAATACTCCCTTATCCTCAATTCCTCGTGTTATATTTCATTCTAGTAGCATCTATCTTTTATATCTAGTTTCTTTTGTATCTTATTTCGAGTAAATGTGTGAAGAGTTTAAGTATGAATAAAACTTAGGAAATTGCTTAAATAGCCTTTCATATTTCAGCGGAATTATACTTGAAATGTATATTTTGGCCGAGAATATGATTGGCTAGGCATCTCAATCTAGTTCAATGGGATGTTGTTGTTCAAAGCTTGCTATCCGATTAATTCACAAGTGACGTTGTTATTATTCTCTTATTCAAATTGGTTTGTTTTCCTATTTTATTTTTGATAATATGAACTTCACTTAGATTTGGCCAATTGAATTAAAATTCTATTATCAACTTGTGAGAATTAAAGTTTCAATCCATAGTTGTTCATTTCTCTAATTCACACATAACAACTAATGATCACGTATCGTTGGGAATAACAAACCCTATTGTTAAACATTTCGAGCTGACTGAAATGTTACTATAAGTTTAACCTATTTTCCTAATCATTAAAGCTAGCTTTCGCATTAAATCTAGATATCGATTTTCAAGGTTATCCAAAAGTCTAAGGACTAATTGAAAAGCTCACCTTCAATTAGTTATACTTAAGGAAAAATGCAGGTAATAAAGATGCGTAATTTATTATTTTATGGTTAAAGATTTGAATAGAAAATAAAACATGTTGCGATTAAATTGGATATGGAAGTGGAGGCTCGACTGAACCAAGAACTAGATGATTTCTCTCATTGGTAAAACCCTCTTAATTATTATTTTACTTTATATTCAATATCTACTCCTCATCTGCTAAAGCCCCCCAATCATAGAAAATAAAACATGTTGCGATTAAATTGGACATGGAAGTGGAGGCTCGACTGAACCAAGAACTAGATGATTTCTCTCATTGGTAAAACCTTCTTAATTATTATTTTACTTTATATTCAATATCTACTCCCCATCTGCTAAAGCCCCCCAATCATACTAGTTAGCCTTTAAATTGACGAACTATTCCCTGTTGGATCGACCCTGCTCACCAACTGTTACATTAATTTATAGTTTTCAAAATAGAGTAAGGTAATTAATATTTGATGCATCATGGCAGGCATCAAACCACTGACTTCCGAACCGAATAATGGTTACCCACAATGTATACTTCCGGCCACAATCTTCCGATAAACAGAGATACGAACGACTATTTCATTGAGTTGACATTCCCGAGAATGACGAACCTGGCCAGTTTGAACTGGAACGAGAGTAACGGTGTCTGTACTTTGGCCACAAACTTTTGGGCACCTACCTCCCTGCAAACCATTCGAACTTCCTCTTCCTGCAGAGTTCAAGGATGCCCTATTAGAATTACAACAGTGAGCCTTCTAATGTTTTTTCAAAGTTTTCCTGGGTAAGTAATCGTCATAAAGGAAACAAAATGTTTGAAAATAGCACCCACGGTAGGATTTATCCATAGCTCCATACACACAATTTTGTGTTTACTTGAGTTTCTTATACGATGGGTGGTTCAGATTAGGAAAACATGTGTCAATGGGTGTAAATAAATTACAAAGTAAATGGTAGGATATTGGAAAATGAAATAGAGCGAGGACAATACAAAACAAACATTTAAATTTGGGACCTATACCACAGGTAGTTATCGTATTCCTACGTTGTACTTATATTTGAAGTTAAATTGCACAGCGTCTTAATTAATTACTGATAAGACAATTAGGACGAAATTACTAGTAATACCAAAATAATAATAATAACAACAACAACAACAATAAAAACAACAACAACAATAAAAGCAACAACAACAACAATAATAATAATAATAATAATAATAATCGAAAGGGAAAGTCATATCATTAATTCCAATTTATGAAAATTCATCAATTTCAAAGCACTTTCTAGTGTACAACAGGTGCGTTCTGGTTCTTCAAGTTCTCAACCGTATCACATGTCAATATTTTTTGGCCATCGCACCACCTAAATCCCAATATGGCAAGACAGAAATGTCTGTGGCTAACCACAAGATCCTAAATAATACCCACTACATAAATTTACTACTTGATCAAGGTCTTAAATTTAAATTACATGACAATCAATCATAGTTATATTTTACAGAAATTTCAACTTTCTTCACATTATATGACATAAGAAACCTATGCAACAACTTAAAAGGTTGTTGCGTTATGCAACAAAATCGTTATTAGATAAAGAATTTGAACAACGAAGTCGTTGTACGACAAGTGTAAGTTGATCTCCCAACTATACAATTTGACATCCATGTGAATGTTACTTCATGCATGATAAATCAATAATTACAACTGAGTACATTAACAGTACAGTTTAATCTTTCTAACAAATAGCATGTCCAACGACATCTACAAACACCAATGCAAACCTATAAAAAAAATTCCAGCAGAACGACGGTGCCCGAATTTTTCTGTGCAATGTCATCATTGCAGGTCTAGATTTGTAATCTTACAATATGTTATAATTTACTTAGTACTACAATAGTGAAATGCTTGTCATGTTCACACCTTTGTGGGGCCATACGAAGCGGAAGTTCCCTCTATGGCATTAGATTTTCCCCCCTCCTGTTAGTTAAATTATTGAAGCGGGCTGTAGGTAGTCCATTCATAGGAACATAGACAATTGGCATTTGCTGAGATTCAATTATTCTTGCAACCCTACCAGTCCGTCGCCTGGGCCAAGTGGCTGGGTGCAAGTTCAGGGATCATTACACAATCAAATTACAGAAACTCTGTCGGAATGTCATAAATATCTACATAAAATACTAGAATATGGTGAAATTAAAAAAAATAGGAAAGGGAAATAGTTGCACTATGAGAAACATGGTCCCGCATTGCATGGGCCAAGTAGATTTTCTGGATCAACTTGGCTTCTCCATTGCAGCATTTAAATGTTGGAAGACTAATCACTCGTCTTTTCATTTGGGGTGTAATGTAGTGTCCACAAACGAATCGACCGAGTCCGATGTGGCTTCAAAACAATTAGACAAGCAATACTTCTAACTTCAAATATGAAGTTTAATTAGGTTCTAAACACCCGTAAATAACAACTACATCAAAATAGAACTCAATACTACTAGCCAGATAACTTCTTTAATTGCTAAGCTGAAGATGGATGATTTGGTAGTTACCGAAGCATCTAAATTTAAATTACAGATAAATTACAGAACACTAATCCTACGTCTAATTTACAGAAATGTCAAAATTCCCAACCGATGTGACAATAAAACACCAGAACGCAACAAAGTCATTATAGTTGGGAGCTTATCGAAGAGTATGGCATTCTTACAGCAACGATAATTTGGCCTCCCACCTGTACGATTTGGAACCCTTGAATGTGTTAATTAATGTACAACAAACTAGCCACTTCGATTCCTAAAGTTCAAAATGAGGATAATTGTACTTCACAGTTGTAGCTCGTTACAAACCAGGACACTGCATGAATGGTACCACCAAACATTACAAACCCACTATACTAAATACTTTTTCTAACATCCAAATCATCCGTAGTCATATAAAATCAATCCGAACAGAGAAATTATAGATCGGCAGGAGGCCGCCGGCAAGTGTGTCGGGCATTCTCTAGTCGGTAATTATGGATAGGTTTATTCTTCCATAGTTTCCAATGCAACAATTCGTCAATGTGGATCTAGCAAAGTTTTGTAATCCATCCGTAATTTTCGACTAACCTACATAGTCTGTGGGCAATTTTCAACTGCAAAAATCCCATCAATAATTACCAATTACCAATAGATATCATAATATTGGAAAAAAACAACAAAACTTAATTTCTAAGCTTCGCAAATCTAACCCCATGAAATGCACTACACCCATAAACCAACCTACAAGCCATCTTGGGGCAGCTAACCAGCCCAACCACCATTAATTCCTTCAACTTAATGCTCCTCAAAAATTGCACAAAATTGGATTCGAACATGTCACATAGTGGTGGAAGAGTGACGTCGCAACCACCGAGCCTATCACGTTTATTGCCTATATGTTGCATCTGCATTATATTCGCTATATGTTTTCTATAGTCTTTTAGCTTCAAAATTAAATATGTTCTGTTAAAACATTGCACATACTGTTACAGTAATTAATTATACCTTCTTTCTTGTTTACATCTTGTCTGCATAGTGTATTTGTTATATTTTCCAGTATCTATATAATTCAAAAAAAATTTTACTTAACCATGAATTTATTTTTGAAAAAGAATGTGTATACTCTTTTCAATAAATATAATTGACCGAAAAAATTAAAACATTCTATGTATTTTTTTCCTATGGACATATCTTGACTCGAAATTTTGAGCTCGGGATATAATTTTTTTTGCGAAATTCAAAAAAAAAAGAGAGATCTGTTTGATTATCAACATTCCTTATTCTCATTACTTATTTATCATACATTATTTAACATCTACAAGGATACCACCTATTGTAGATGTGAGACCAATTTACTCTTACTCAAATATCGACTTCCCTTTCATTGTGGTCTTATTGAAAACCTTCACGTTTCTGTAATTTATAATTACGATTGATTATCTTCTTGTTTTAATATATTTTTCCTAATTTTTAGCAACACGTGTAACACATCGTTCGTGTAAATCAATATAAATAATAAAAAAAAAACATATTCTCTAGAATAATCCCTACAACTAGGTAGGCAGATTCAAATTTCATTTAGGAGTAGCTATTTACATGGCCAACTGATACATCGGATAAGAATTACACTGACTTTGGCATTGTTAAATCATCCAAATGCAGCTGAATAAAGATTTGGGAAGCAACCTCTAGATCCACAAAGTGCTGAAAACACTGAAGATTGAAGTGCAATTTCTAAAAAAAACCCTAGCGCACAAATCTCATTCCGAGTGTCCCACGTATCTCATCCGTAGTCTTAGTGAATTCTGTCGGTTTAGCCATCTTTGCCGAATAATTGCTTGATCGTGTTGTGCTACCCAGCTACTTAGTCAATGAGCTAACCTGCTGCAGCATCCGCAAAATTTGTGACAGCAAACAGTGCCTGTAAGTATATAATGTTTATGCGATTTGGGGTAGATAAGGGTACTGTGCTTTCATTTAAGCTTTCTTCATTGCTAGTCTTTGTTTAAACACTTCAATTGCATGACCTAAGATGAATACCTAATTTGCAATTGGAAATTAGCCCTGAGCCTTCCCCAAATTTTGCCACCGTGTTGTCACTGGACCTGGCGTTGATGCTTAGATTTTAAGTGTCACCGATCACCATAGCATCCACCGCAGGACTTAGATCTTCCCAGGGGAATTAATACCGGTCACTGTCGCCGATGAACAATGAGACCCAAAACCGTATTGCGTACGAATATGTAGATGTGTACTTCATGTAACATCGACCCCATTTTTGGAGACTACGGAAAGCTCATACATTTGTAACTAAAAAAGGTCCATTCCATTTCTCAACTGCAACTTCACTTGGCATACATGATGTTTTAACACAACATCCTCCCCTGATGTAGGGTTACCATGTCTTCGATGAATACAGACGTCGATTACAGTAACCGCAAATGGGGGCATTGTATTAACCAATTCCCGGAGAGGAAATCTTGCTCGAAGTGCGATGTGGGAGCCATGGAATGGCTAGGGGCCGTTGATCCAAAGATGACAAGTTATGGAAATCTGTTTTTCACTTGTACCATCCAGAATTGCTTCTTCTTCAGGTAGGATAATAGGGAGGGAAGGAAAATGGTTGATGAGAATCAACCTAGAGTGCTCGCTCCAGATGTAGCTGAGGCTCATAAGGTTGGAACGTGCTTCATTCAATGTTTGAGCAATTGGCGACGACCATCACAGGCGAGGACTTGGAGATTGGCCTGAACATGAGCATGACCATCCGCACGGGGAAAGGGGTTCACGAAGCGCATGCATACAAGTTCTGAAACGCATACACAGTTTTGGCCCTCGCTGTAATATAGGCAGTTATATTATATTTTAATGTTTCGCCCTTTGGTTTAGTTATTTACCTATTTTTTCCTTCCTTTTTTTTTTCGATTTGTTTACTGTATATGCTCTCCCCTCCGTGTACGTGGAACAGTGCAGGCAATGCATTTTTGTCTTTCGGCCAATTGGCTGTCAATCTGTATTACTGTTAGTGGTGGCTGTAATGCATAGCGGGTTGGCCATTTTGTAAGACACTGCAATTTGTATCCATTACATACTGCCTTCGACTTTCTAAGCACATTGTTTGGCTCTGACACTATTGCCTAGGGAAACGAAAGGTAAGAATGGGAGAAATGGTTTCAGCTTTGTTTCAAAGAAAACTACCTCCAAAATGCAAAGACCGAAGTATGTTCACAATTCCATGCACAATTGGTACCACTGCGTGAGGCCGTGCTTTCATAGACTCAGGAGCATCGATTAACATTATGCCACAATCCATCTATGCTTCCTTAAAATTAGTTAAGCTAACTGAAATAAGTGTTATCACTCAACTTGCTGATCGATCTAATGCTTATCCAGACGCAGTAGTTGAGGACGTATTAGTACAAGTAGGTGGTCTAGTATTCCAAGCCGATTTTTATGTTTTAGACATGAATGATGATCGCTCCCCTAACTCCACACCTGTATTGCTTGGAAGGCCATTTTTGTGGACTTCCCAAACAATTATTGATGTGAGAAATGGGATTTTAACAATGGAATTTGACAAGGAAAATGTGCAATTTAACATCTATGATGTAATGAAACACCTAGTGACATTTGCACTGCTTATGCTATTAACACCGTGACTCCTATTATAGAAGGAGTTTTCGAGCTTAATTGCATAGATGAGTTAGAGATAGCACTTTGTGAATCACTGGAATATATTGAAGAGAGAGATAAAGCTAAGCTCAGAATCAAAAAACACAGTCGCAGCATTGAATTCGTTGATGACCAATCCACAGAGGTATAATGTCAAAACTATTCAATCGGAAGAATCTCCCAACAAATGGTTACCTTCAATTGTACAGGTGCCAAAATTGGAAACAAAACCTCTACCGAGCCACTTAAAGCACACCTATCTTAAAGATGGTGAAACACTCCATATGATAGTTTCATCAAAGTTAATTGTGGTGGAGGAAAAACTCGCTCGAATCTTGAGCGATCAGAAAAAAGCATTTGGATGGACGATTCTATAAGCCCGTCAGTCTGCATGCACATAATATTACTTGAAAAAGAAGCACAACCGTCGAGACAGGCCCAAATGAGATTGAATCCACCAATAATGGAAGTTGTGAAGAAGGAGATTCTGATGCTATTAGGAGCAGGTATGATCCATCCCATTTCAGACAGCAATTGGATTAGTCCAGTTCAGGTAGTACCAAAGAAATCTGAAATTACTGCGATCAAATGTAAGGATGGGGAACTTGTACCGACAATAGTGCAAACTAGATACCGGGTTGGACCATTTGTTGTTACTAAAATTTTTCAACATGGTGCAGTTGAAATCTGAAACTTGAATAGGAATAAGATATTCAAAGTGAATGGGCACCATCTCAAACCATACTACGAAGGATTCTCTACAAGCAACATGGAAGTAATTACATTAGAGAGTTAGAGCTAATCACGCCATCACTAAGTCGAGCTAACGAGTTTAAACAAATGCTCTTCTTGGGAGGCAACCCAAGATTTTTTTTTCTCACTTTTATTTTTCTTTTGATATTTTCTTCATTTTTATTTTGTTTATTTCTTAGCTTTTTATCTAACATGCTGATGGAGATATTGCTTTGTAAGTGTAGAAGGAAGACATCTCGGGATTTAATTTTTGGGAAGAGACATGATGGCGCACAAATCGGTGATTAGCATTAATTATAGATAAAGCGAAGGGCTTAATTATTGATAACGAACAATCCGTCAACGCGCTTTCTCGGATACTCCTTCCAACGTACTCTTTCCAGCATACTCTACACCGCACTCTACATGCATAATTATCGGTTGGAATAATGCTAATTTGACTATAAATCGAGATCATTCTTGATTAGAAACCACAACAAAAATATTTTAAACCCGCTGTGAGTACTCCTTTCTAGTAGCAATTAGGTAACTTTCTTCTTCTTTTGTTTTTCTCTTCTTCTTCTTCTTATTTGTTTTTCTTTTGATTATAGCATTGGCTTGTATGATATTTTGTATATATATGTCTTTTCCTCATATTAATTGATTATGTAGTTCAAATTTTGTTATTTTTTTCTTCGTCAGTATTTTGTTTGAAAATATGGAAGAGTGTGATAGTCTATTATACTTAGTGATTTTGATGGTTTTGATCTTATTACTTCAGTTTTCTTTTTCTTTCGTGTGCTACATTAAAAAAAAGGTCAAGCCAACGACTATAAATAAAGGCGATACTTACGAGGCAACCTAAGCACTCTCTTTTCTTCTGCTTCTCCAAAACACTTGAATTTTCAAAGGATGACAAATTTTTCAAAATCCACAAATATTACCCGTCACTGCCCTTGAATGCTTTGAAAGAGATTTATTATTCTAGAATATGACGGTTAAAAATGTTGATGGAAAAGAAAATGCCTAAGGATATTCATTAGTTGATTGAAGCAAAGACCCAATTAGGAGATGAAATGCCAGCTTTTAGTAGTAAATATGCACCAGGGTTAAACAAAAATAATTTTTCCAAGAAAGGCAGAGCAAAAAGAATGAATGTGTGCTATAAATGTGTTAGATGGCCTTATAACTGCACTCGATGGACCTGTAACTCAGGTAATTGGTTCGTTGGATTTGTGTCCATAAATCAAGAAGATAAAATGTGTTTCATTAAGGATGTCATGAGTAAGGAGTCTTTGGATTCTATCCATCAAACTCTTGAGATGCATCTTAGTGGCATGGTGCAAATCGAACTTCTCAATTTGTGGGCTGAATTTAAAAAGGAACGGAAATGATATAGTCTTGGGAATTTTACTTTAAAAGATCATGTTTCCTAGTCTACAAGAAATTTGGATGGGAAGCCTATCCCCGACTCATAGAAGGTGTTTAAGCCATTTTTTCCGTAAAATTAGAGGAAGATGTGAGCCACAATCGCAACTACGTGTACATATTGTCACTTTTAACTATTTTTCTATTCTTGTGTCAGTCTCTAGTGTGCAAGTCAACTTTCTATGGAGGCGACTACTGCCACTGGAACTGGAAGTTCAAAGAAGAGATTGACAACCATAAGTCTCTTTGGTAGTTGGAACGACACTTGGAGATTGAAAGTGTAAGCTAATCTACGGAAGAGGTCTCTGTGGGCTGATAGGGCATGTCGTTCAATCTACGTCCATGTGAGGATCAATAGTGGTTGGCGTTACTGTATCACCTTTAAAACTGGCATATGGCAAAACTATCGGCTTTGAGGTAAAGGCTAGATCATTGTTTGAACGCTTAACACTAATGATAATTCATTAGGATGCGCTTATTGTATTACCAGGGGGTTTCAAAACTCTAGAACAGATCTTTTGCATAATTTCCTCGGCCAAGTTGAACCTACACTCTAAATCAATTGGTCTTTTAAATGTTCAAAACGATTTCGACGGTTTATTGGCATTTCTCTCAATTTTTAGTTCATCAAAAGCTGATTTCTCCTAATGCAGACAACATAATTTTAATTGCACCATCAATTGAGAAATTATTGGAGAAATTAGAAGCTTATGTACTATAAATGAATGTAGAATTTTCTATCATCAATTGGCCAGAGGAATTACCCTAAAGGAAAAGAAATCCGAATGAATTGGATTTAGAGTAAAGGTTATGAATGTGGAATAGCTGATGGTAGAATACGGAGTTAACTCGGGAAACACATCTATGTTGCGCTTTGTAATGAAAATAAAAATAATAACCTTGGATGCTAGTTTCTGTATCCTGTCCAGGTTTCTATATCCCACCCAAAGGTGTTAAACTAGTCTTTTTCAGTAGACTTTAAAGAACTATTTTGTTTTCTTTCTCCTTCCTCCTTTTGGTCTTTTTCAGCTACACCTTTAAGAATTGAATTTTAACTTTTCTCCATGGCATCTCTTCTACGTATTGTTGCTCTTTTGCATGTGCTTGATTCTTTTTCTATACCTACTGAGATCAGGATGCAAGTTATTTAACTTGTTGATAAATATGAGCGTTTTCTTTTGAACGTCATCATTTTTGGGGTGGGATCATCGCGTTCCGCTCGCAAATAACATGCTAAGCGCCTTAAATGTTGCTTCAAATGTGGAAAGCTACTGGAGGAATTTCATTGTACTAGAAATCAAACTTATTCACAACATGAATATGTTGTTTTCTTCAAGATTGGACCGATTAGGTGCAGGGGCAAAAAGTCTATTAGGATAAATAGCCAATTCGCCATAAGTGTGAAAGAGTTTGATAATTTGTTGGACCAACGGCAACGTCTATTGGAAATAAAACTCGATGGCCTAACCATTCAGTAGTAACTTTTTGAGCGTGATCACTAGCGCCCATCCGAAGATGTAAAATTACATCCCATTCATTTGAAGAGTGTCTGAGTTGGACGTTCTACTATAAACATTCTCCCATTTGTTGGTTCTTGTGGAGCTATTCTTTATTGAATGGTTATCATACATTGGCCTGGAGTGTTGCCTTCCAAACTCTGGTCTGAAATTCTTTCCGAACTCTTTAGCCTAAATCTCAATTGAGTGGCATAATCTCTTATTTTCAAAACTCGAAATTATGGTACTTGAGTTGGAGGTCGGACTAAACCACCCCCGGTGGTAGGGGACTAATTATAACCAGATTCATTTAGTCGACGAATCAAACCTATATGTGGTATCACAAAATGGCCATTGTTGTCTCACCAAGAACTAAGCTATGACATAGCCGGGGTAATGAAGGATTGCTCTGAGGACAAGACCAACCTGCACCATCTCTTCCTGGGTGCCATAAATGGCAGGTGGGGTCAAACAGGCTATGGCATCAGGTTCACTACTTTCTGTTTCAGCTTTAATAAAATCGATAGTCATAGCTTACAAAATTGAAGTTGAAGGAACTGCCTATGGGGCCTAGAGTGCGGATTCCACTTTAAGTTTGTACTTATTATCTAATGTTATTGTTTTGAAAGTTATTATATATGTTTGTTTGAATTCCTACTATGATATTTGTTAAAAAAGGAAAAAACAGAAAAAAAAAATTCAACTGTCATTTTTCTTGTCCTGTAAATATGTTGATTTTGGGGTAGCTTGCTCTTGGGTTGTTGAACTGGTCATACAAGGTGCTAAATTGTAGAACTACCACTACCAGCCAACTCGACTCACTGCATATCAAAGGGGAGTCTCTAATTCTTATCTTTTTCATACTGTCTATAATTCTACATTGAGGACAGTGTAGAAATTAAGTGTGGGGGAGTGGAATATTGTGGTATGTTTGAGATTTTTTTTTATCTTGTTATGTCTATGGTTTTGCATGAGATAACAATTTTTAAATATGATTGAGCTTAATTTGCATGACTTAACTGAAACCAAAGGATCTTGAGTAAAATAAAGAAATAAAAAAATCATTGTGTTATATACTTTTCTATGCAAAACCGGCTAATTTACCCTAGCACGTTTATAAGGTAATTTACTATCATTTTCTGGAACAAAATTGAAGGCTGAAAATGTTGATAAGTTTTTTTTTGGACCATTATAAACCAACTGTTTGGCTATCCACTTGTCTTGCTCAAAGTAAGCTGAAAGCATCATTGTTAGCAAGGTGGAGTTAAGATCGCATGGTCTCTTTTTTTTCTGAATGTGCCTTTTGTTGACAGAGTTTAAAAAGTTTGGAAAGAACACTGACCTATCATGAGAATAAATTTTCCTTTTGAAATAATGAGAGGTGCCACGAGAAAAAGCTATCTGGCTCAGAGAATGAAAGATCGTCATCTCGAATGGGCGAAGAAGGCTACCTCTTCTCAAAGGGGTTAGCGTAAAAGCTAACCGCTGGGTAAAAGTTAAAAAGAAAATTGCAAAATCCTTCTCTTCTTCTCCTTCTTCAAAAAAAAAAAAGAAAAAGAAAAAAGAGAGAGAAATGTGATAGTTAGCCAAGTGTGAAGTTAGATAAATAAATTTCATCAATGGTTTGAAGTGTTCAATCTAACATCAAAATCGAAGATATATTGGGGACAAAACACCTACCATGCTTTGTTTAACTTTGCAGTGGTAACTGTAACGACCCGACCCCCATCATGGCCCACTCGAATTTGGCATGCTATGCCCCGGGGAGGACCGTAAGGATTTGGATTCGGTCCGCTACCGACCCGATCCACTTTGGCATGATATTTTCCGCTTTGGGTCTAGCCCGCATGGTTTTGTTCTTGGGCTCACCCCAAAAGGCCTCATGCCTAGTTGGATGGGTCTCTTAACCTATAAATTGGACTCTTTCTTATACCCAAGCGATGTGGGATTGTGGGTGTTACAATCACCCCTCATAAAGGGGCTCAACGTCCTCGTTGGCCACACTTCCGATTGTGCTCTTGCTTTGATACCATCTATAACTACCCGACCTCCGTCATGGCCCACCCGAATCTAGCCTGCTATGCCCCAAGAAGGACCATACAAATTTGGATTCGATCCGCTACCGACCCGATCCACTTTGGCATGATATTGTCCGCTTTGGGCTTAGCCGCACGATTTTGTTCTTGGGCTCACCCCAAATGGCCTCATGCCTAGTTGGATGGGTCTCTTAACTTATAAACTGACTCTTCTCTTATGTCCAAGTGATGTGGGATTGTGGGTGTTACAGTAACAGTTGGTATTTTTGGTGAACATAGTAATTTTTAAGATCCATGTGAACTATTGTAAAATAAAAATGGAATTACGAGATATGAAAGGATATATTTGACCATTTCGGGTTAGGATTGGGATAGAACATCGTAAGCTTTCATTTGTTTCCAGATAGTGATGGGATGATAACCTTCATCGCACACACTCATTAGCCATTGTGTATTTGAAGAGAAGTTAAATTTTCATAGCTCGGGAGAATGTTTATTAAGCAAGTCACTATCTGTAGTTGGGTTTCAACCTTTAAAATCGCTTATCTCATTAAAACATATGTGTTGTTTTGTGTCACATGATTGTTGTTCGAGGGCGAACAACAGTCTAAGTGTGGGGGAGGTTGATAAGCGCCAAAAAAAGCACTTAAATAACTCTTTTATTTTATATATTTGGGTATTTTATTAGTATTATATGTTCCTTTTTATGTGTTTTCTTTTATTATTGTGTTTTAGGTCAAAAAGAATCAAAAGGAGCCAAATTGGATGAAAATAAAGCGAAAATGGAAACTATGGACTAAAACGCAAGCAAATCAAAGATGGAGGACTTTCGGTGCAATTTTGTGAAAATTTTGTTTTTGCAACTTTTCATCAGCAAAAGTGAAAGAGCATCAAAAGAGGATTTTCACACTTTTTTAGGATCCCAAATTGGAGTTTACTAGTGAAAGTTATAGCCAATTGAAGAAAATGACTAAAAGTGTCAAATCTCAAATTGTTGGAGACCAAACTGAATCTCTTTGAAACATTGGCAAATTGCATGCATTTTCATCTAGATTGATCCCACTTGATTTTAATGTGATTTTTAGCTAATTTTTGACCTCTCTTTGAGATGGTAGAACTTGAAGACACCACAATAGACTCATGTAGGGTCATTTTTATAATTTTTTAAATATTTTTTCTTGTAATATTTTGCCTATAAATAGAGGCATTTGTAAGGAACAAAATCACAACTTAGTGGAGAGAATTAGCTAGTAATTCTCTCCAACTTTCTCTTCAATAAAATTCTCTTCTTCATTTGTTCTTAATTATAGCTTGAAAACTCTTAGTTTCTCATATTCCGAAGGAAGTAAATACCTAAATTAAGTAATTAATAATTGATCGATGATACTTCGGTTGTGAATGTGATTAGCTGAGCATTTCTTCACTAGTTTCTCTCTTTATTTTATTATTTGTGTATGAGAAAAATAATTTCTCATATATTTCAAAGGAGATATATAAGGGAAATTCGCTAAAACGTATTTAACTGGCATATATGAGTGATTAAATTTTTCTATTTATTTCTTAGAATTTATTTACTTGTTTTCTATATGTTTGTATATTACTTGTGATAGTGAAGTATAATCTATCATATAACAGTGGTGATACACTACGATTACGTTGCTAAAAAGTATTTAACCAGGGAAAATGAGTACTTAGATTTATCCATCTAGTTTGAGGGGGACGTTGTATTTAATTAATATATTTTTATCTTTTCTAGCTCTTTAGTGATGTTTTATCTATTCCTCTACTTCAATTAGTTGATTTGTTATGGTTTTAAATCCCTTTTTGAGTTTATATGATTATTGCATTCACTTTGGCCGATTCAATCAATTAATCTTTAAATTCAAGTAACATGTTAGAATTGAAACTTTTGATCCATAATTATCATTAGATTCTAATCCAAAGTAGTAAATGAATATCGTACATATTTGTTAACAAATCAACTTAGATGCATTAATTCAAGTCTATCAAATTCATCTAATTGAACTCATTCTTCGCGTTCATTTCACACTAGCATTGCATTAAATCCTAAGAACTCGTTTAAAGTTATCCAATAGCTAGATGTTAAGTTAAAAAACTCACTTTAATTTAATATACTTAAGGAAAAATTCGTTAATCAGACCTTCTTGATTAATTGGAGTTGATAAATTGAAGAAAGAATAGTAACGCATTGCATGGAAAAGATTAATAGGAGTTACCAAACCCGAGTACTATATATATCTTCAGTTATTTCATTTTATCTCCTTTATTTTGTCATTTTATTTTCAAAATTCACAGAAACCCCTTATTCTTATATTAATTGATAAAAATAATTAGATTAAACACCGTTCTTCTTGGGTTTGACCCTTACTTACCACTTCTATATTAATATTTAGTTTTGAAACCGAGGAAGGAAATAAAATAAATTTTCTTATATTGCGACAACGCACTTGATGAGAATGGAAAAGCTCATAGTTTTATTCATTCTTCAGTGACCCCAAATGGTTTCATGCTTGAGGAGACTTCGTGAAACTCTTTTAAACATTTGTTGGGATATTCTGTTACGACCGAATTTTCGGCATATTTTAATTTCAGCTACTACTTGGTCAAAGCCGTTAATTGTGGGTCAAAGTCAAATTATTAGAGGGATTTAATTTGGTCTATAGAAAGTTTATGGACTTAATTGAGTTAATTAGAAAATTGTGGGTTAGTGATGCAATGTTAGCTTAGGAGGACCAACTTGTATTAAGTAATTAGAGGAGAGGGACCTTGGTTGCAAATTTTAATAAATATATATTATACAAGCAAATCAAGCCCTTGGTCCCTGTGTATGTTCGACAGCAACTGAGGAAAGAAAAAGAGAGAGCCGATCACGCGAAGGAGAAAAGGAGAAAAAGAAAAGAGAAAAAGAAAAGGGAAAAGGAAGGAAAAGCTTGGGGTCATCGTGGTCTTGCGTGGTAATTGTATTTCTTCAATTTTATTTGATGGAATTCAAGGCAGATTGTGAAATTGATTTTAGGGTTTTACCAATAGACATTGGGGATTCGAAATTTATCATTAGTTTGGATTGATTGGGTGTTATTAGGATGTTATATAGCTCTAATTAATTATTTTGAAGTGGAATTGATGGTAATTGAGTAGTGAATGATGAAGTGGATTGAAACTAACATTACCTAGATATTGGAAATTCAGGGAGTTATTTTGGGATTCAATTGGCTGGCTCCAACGGTATGAAATATGGTAAAATCAATGAAAGAAGTGGAATAAAGCAATAGAATTGGGAAATTAGAGAATGTTAGAAAAGTTAAAGTTTGGTATTGAATGTGGGTAGGCAATTGGTTGAAAATTCATGTGTACAGGTTTTGATTAGAATACTGTTGTTATTTCAGGTGGTGACGGGACGATTGGGGAAGCCTACCAACCGAATTAGAAGCAATTCGTAGTTCTGTGAGTGGAAAAACTATATTTTACAAAGATAGCATGTTTTAGATTCTAATGTTCTTTTTCAGATTATTATGATACGATATTATCAATAAATATTTCAGAAGATCGTGGATTTTATTAAGTAGTGTTTTCTTTTTAAATGATCATGTGAATATTTTTTTTAAAACCATCATAAAGTGCCACGTTAGATTTAGCCGCTCTGCACTGTTGTGATGTGTTCCACAGTGTATGACCAGAATTACAGAGGTCTTTGGGACCCACTTTCGTACACACATAGGCTTTGGGCCGTGTACGGGGGTGTTTAGCCTTTGGGGCTTGCTCTGCGCGCGTATGACCAGATATTCAGACAGAACAGACTTTTGAGCGACACACCATGTGTATTGAGAGTACTCTACACAAGTGTGTTATTGCTCGTCGGTACTTTTGATGTTATTTTTCAGTAAATTATTAGTAGTTACAGAATTCAGTTTTAGAAAACAAAATCCGTTTGAAACCGTATAATCAGTGTTTGTTCAGCTCGAGCAATTTCAGTTATTAGTATTATCTCGATGGTTTCCAATTATTTATGCTATTTATGAGTTTGGATAAAGAGATTTTTATGAAGATATTTTAGCTGAAAAACTACATATATTTGTGAACTTATCCACTCACTGGGTTACAAAACTCACGTATTTTCCTAATATTTCTCTTATCAGGAAGCAGTTGAGCGTGAGCTTGGATCGCTTGTTGACCACCACCACCATTACTTTTCCATTTAGCTAGTGGGTTCATTTATTTATTCATTCATTCACTAGCGTTTTGTTGAAACTTCGCATTCATTTGAGAAAGGGTTTTTAAGAATAGATCTATTGGTTTATTCATTAGTTATTCATTAATTCTTTTCGACATCGTTCTCGTTTGAGTTTTGAAAAGTGACACTGATATTGAATTATGGTGGTTGGGTTTGTTTTTAAAGGTTTCAATATTCTTGATTTGAAATGAGATTTGTGCAAATGTTGGGTTGCATGTCTGGAGCTTGGAATAAATCTCTTACAGGATGGATATGTAAAAAATACAGAGGAAACTCTGTCAAATTTTTCGCAAAATACTTTCTTATTATTTAAATTAAGGTAAAATCAAGCAGTTACAGTTTGCCTTAGCGATGGATCCGGCGTGTAATTGTCATCCATCATTGGCGCACGCCACGTGTCAAGTTATTAGAGATAATTTGGTGCGGGCGTGTCATATTCCCTAGGGAGTCCATGAAATTTGGGTAGCAAATGGATCATTCCCCATTTTAGCTGGAGAGATGCATCTATTGTGGTATATTCAAAGCCAAAAGGTTGTTGTAATAATCGTGTAGCAAGCTCTTTGAGTGTACTATTTGGATTTTCCATTTCTTTTTGAATAATCTCTCTTAAGGAACTTTTAACTTGGGATCCTTGAGATCGTTCTCAAATTCACTTCAAGGAATTACAGGTTGACTGGTAGAGACTTGCTTGTCAGATGCTTCTTTCTTTTTCTTTTTCTCTGTCTTTAGTTGTAATAGGATTCAACATGCTTTTTGCACATTAAGAATCAGCAGCATAAAAAGATCAAAAGAGTACAAATATATGAAGAAACTAATAAACTAATGACGCAATCCCTGGCAATGGCACCAAAATTTGATGTGAACTTTTCCTACATGGTTAAGTGCATTGAGATTAATTCCGAACTCGTTATAGTTGCAAATATTTTGTCATTGCAAATTACAACAGTGAGTAGGGGTCACTCTTCCACCGGGATTAAGATAGTATACTAGTTGCTTAAAATAGTTTTTGGGGAAGATTTGTTTTGTTTGATTGAAGCAAATAAATGAAGAACAACAATTAATAAAAGATGATTAAGGAATCAGTATCCACTTCTAAACAATGGATCATATTCTATAAATAAAGTCATTTCATTTAGCAAAACTAATTGTAATAACCCTCGAAAAGCATACAAGTTCAGTTAATCGGTAATTGTTCTTATTTAGTCGTTGGGTAAAACAAGCTCTTTAGCCAATCTCTATCTATTTAAAAAACTATAGAATAAAATCTCTAGATTTAATTAATGGACGATAGAAGTTTAACAAATAGAATTTTAATAGTAGGTTATTCTAGGTAACAAACTCATAATTAATTAAAGAGACTCCAAATGATTACGTATTAAGACTCCAAATGTAACATTAATCATTCTAGCTCCATCACTTATTTGGCCATCTAAGTACCAAAGAAAGAATAATATGGAAGTAAATTAATAAAATATAGACAAAATTAAGTTTGATAAACGAAAGACCTTTTACTTGAAAATCAATGATTCATGTTTAGAGCTTCAACATCATTCTTAATCAAAAGGAGATTAGCTAGATATATTGCAAATAAAGTCAAAATAAAAAGGGTGTTACACAACCCTTCAAAAAATTTTACCATTTTTCACCACTTTTTTATCCATTATTTCTTTACCCTAAATCAATCATATCCACATATCACATCACATCACATCCACAAATCTCCACCATTCAACTCCACTCATTCTCTCTCCTCATTTACATTAAAAACCTTTAAAAATCATTAAAAATCAACCCCTATCACCCTAAAAATACTAGAAAAAACATTATGAAACTTAAAGAGATGAAGAGAAAGAAAAGCTTAGGATTGTTGGAGGGAAGACAAGTTCCTCCAATGTTCTCCTATCCACTCTTCTACACTTCCTCTTCAAACGAAACTTATAAGTAGAATATAAAACATATAAGATAAGTAGAATATAAAACATATAAGATAAGAAATTAAGCTATGGAGAGTATTTTTGAGTGAGAGAGGTGTATTGAAGAAGCTAATGGTTTTTCCCTTTTATAGGCATAAAAAGCACCTTCACTATTGTATTCCCCAATCACTAACTCCACTTTCACCCCATTTTCATATACCTTTTGGCTAATTTCTCCACCAAATATGCTTTTGGGTCCTACACCAACCTAAAGCACATTATTTTGTCTCTTAAATACATCTTGAATGACCTAAATTGGATCTTTATAGACCAAGTTATGACTTTTGCACCTAAATGTGGCATTTGATGCCTTAGTTGCAAAATATGCGGTATTCAAACCCAATTTTCATGCACTTTTCAACCGAATTTGACTTCAAGGCTAGAGATAGAATTTGTACAAATTTAAGTTAATAGCCCTTCTTTAATCAGGTCATTTCAATATCCAGAGCTCAAGCTATGGTCAAAATACTGTAGTGTGTCAGTGAATCCGAGTTGCTGATTTTTTTGCATTCTCCGAAAAGGTGAGATATACATCATATAAGTACTCATACAAATTGTGTATGTATCTTATATGATTGAATCAGATGAATATATATACGATGAATTTTTATTATGATAAACACAAAAACATTAGTCATAAGGGGGAAAAGAACACAAAATATACACTGATTAATCACACATCAATCATATGAAACGATCACTCCCTTAGGGATATATAAACCGACTACTCATCAACTTTATTACTTGTCATAGCCCGTACACTTGCGGTATTTCTATGTGCATTTGGAACGTAACAAATTTTTGGCATCATTGCTAGTGAGTATCATTTGATTACTAGATTAGTTAACTTTAGTTTAGTATTTCTCTTTCTCTTTTCTTTTTCTTTTGTATTTTTAAGTTAAAACTTACTTCTGTATGTTTCGATTGTAGGTATTTTTTTCATATATGCATCATGCTCGGAATCTCGAATTAGTTGAATTCGATCCTAAATTGAAGCAACTTTTCGGAGAAGGAAAGAGAACAACGAGAAGGTAGAAGAAGAGAAACCATTGCAATGGAGCACAATAGTGGGGATGAGCATCAAGATGAAATTTTTCTTGAAGCCAACGAAAGGGGTAGAATTCCTCTGGGATTTCCTGAAAGAGATTAGGGATGAAGAAATCCACCACCAGCTTTTCCTCCAAAACCACAATCGGTAGTTAATCAAGAACATATGCTCCTTGGGGATTACATAAACCTCCCATCACTAGAGATTGAAGCATGCATTATCTGCCCTCTTTTTGGGTCTCCCAATTTCCAAATCCATCTGGAGGTCATCAATCTATTCTCCAATAATGTTTCTTTCTATGGGGAAACCGATAAGAATCCATACCTCTGTCTCAACTGTTTCTTGGAAATTTGTGGAAATTTCAAATATGATGGGGTTAAGTGGTAAAGCAATTGAATGAGGCTATTTGTGAATACTTTGAAAGATCGAGCTAAAGAATGGTTAGATGCTTTGCCTCCAAAAAGTATTACTACTTTGGCAAAATTTATTCAAAGTTCACCACTAAATACTTTCCACCATCCAAAGTTTCAAAGCTCAAGTATGAGATTTCCACTTTTAGACAACAAGATTCAGAATCATTTTCACGAGGCATGGGAAAGATACAATGATAAGCTTCGTAAATGCCCAAGCCATGGACTCAATTTGGAAGATCAAGTAAATTAGACCATGCATGAAGCTTAAAATTTCCAATGCCAAGGGTACAATCCTTATTCTCTACCCTACAATCCCGGATTTAGGAATCATCCCAATATCTCTTATGCAAAATAATAACAATGTGCTCAATCCGAGACCACAAGAGAAGAAACTGGGTTGGGAAGAAGCTCTCACTAGATTGGCCGATCAACAATTGAAATACCAGGAGTGCAATGATGCCTCTATGAAGAATTTGGAGAATCAAGTTGGCCAACTAGCTAAGCTCCTTTTGGAGAGACAACAAAGAACATTGCAAAGCAATACTAAGGTGAATCCAAGAGAGAATGTTCAAGCCATCACAATAGGGAATGAGGTGCAACTGCCCAAAATTTTAGCAGAGAGCTACCCAGAAAAATCTAGAAAGAAGCCCATCCAAGAGCACAAGATCGTTGAGGAAAGACCTAAAGAAAGTGAGCCTTAGTCTTCATCTCCTAAAGCTCAAACTCCCATCAAAGATTATGTGCCTCCCATCCCATTTCATCAAAGGTTTCGAAAACACAGACTTGATGCTCAATTTGGCAAATTCTTGGAAGTTTTCAAAAAGCTACACATCAACATTCCATACGCTGATGCTGTGGCATAAATGCCAAGCTATTCCAAGTTCATGAAGGACATTCTTTCCAACAAAAGGACACTTGAGGAGCATGAAACCATGATGCTAACGGAGGAATATAGTGCCATCTTGCAAATGAAACTGCCTCCAAAAATCAAAGATCTAGGGAGTTTTATTACACTATTGGTGATTTAGATATTAGTAAAGCTTTGTGTGATCTTGGTGTTATCATTAATTTGATACCACTTTCAATTTTTAGGAAGTCAAACTTGGGAGAAGCTAAGGCAACCATCATCTCATTGCAATTGGCTGACAGATCAATCAATTATCCACGAGGAGTCATCAGAAATATTCTTGTCAAAGTGGATAAATTCATATCCCAGATTTCATTATTCTTGACATGGAGAAAGATTATGACATTCCTATCATCCTTGGATGACCTTTTCTTGCTACCGGGAGAGCCCTCATTGATGTGCAAGACGAAAAGCTTATATTGAGAGGCCAATATGAGCAAGGAACATTTAATGTCTTGAAAACTCTGAAGTATCCCTCCGAAGCCAATTCTTGTTTGAGAGTGTCGACCATTGATCAAATGGTGACTAAATCTTTCACTCACGAGCTTTCTAAAGATCTACTTGAGTCTTGCATTGCTCATTCTTTAGAGGTTGATGATCATGATCGTGAAATTGAGCAAATGGCTCATTAGTTGGAGGTCTCACCACAATTTCATGCCAAGATGAAGCTTTACTTCGAGGCATTGGGAAAGTGCTCGCCTCCACCACTTCCATCCCTTCAAAAGGCTCCTACTCTTAAGCTCAAGCCCCTTCCTTCCCACTTGAGGTATGCTTATTTGGGAGAAACTTCTCCACTTTTGGTCATTATCTCGAATTCCTTGAGTAAGCTTGAAGAAATGAAATTGCTTAGAGTTTTGAGAGAGCATAAAGGGGCGATTGGATGGACAATCTCGGATATTTGGGGAATTAGCCCCTCTCTTTGCATACATAAGATCCTCATGGAGGATGACTTCAAGCCTTCAATTGAGCATTAACATTGGCTAAATCCGAATATGAAGGAAGTTGTGAGGTCCAAAGTGTTGAAATTGCTTGATGCAGGTATCAGTTACCCCATTTCAAATAGTGGATGGGTTAGTCCTATTTAAGTAGTGCCAAAGAAGAGAGGTGTCACAGTCATTGAAAATGAGAACAGTGAACTTATTCCTACGAGATTGGTGACCAGATGGATAGTTTGTATTGACCACCAAAAGCTCAACAAAGCTACAAGGAAAGATCATTTTCCTCTTCCGTTCATTGATAAAATGCTTGAGTGTTTGGCATGCCATTCCTATTATTGCTTTCTAGATGGGTATTTGGGCTATTACCAAATCGTTATAGCCCCGGAGGATCAAAAGAAGATAACTTTCACATGCCCTTATGGAACTTTCACATATATGACGATGCCCTTTGGTCTTTGCAATGCCTCTGCTACTTTCCAAATATGTATGATGTCTATCTTTTCCTACATGGTGGAGAGATTTATTAAGGTATTCATGGATGGCTTGGGAAACTTGGTATGTGAAAAAAAAGCTTGGTGCTCAATTGGGAGAAGTGCCACTTCATGGTTCAAGAAGGTATCATTCTTGGTCATAGAATTTCTAAGAAGGGGATTGAAGTTGATAAAGCCAAAATCCAAATCATTGAGAAGTTACGTCCTCGAAGCTCGGTGAAGGGAATTAGGACTTTCTTGGGCTATGCGGGTTTCTATAGAAGATTCATCAAGGATTTCTGCAAAATCACCAAGCCTCTTTGCTCATTGCTTGAAAGGAACTCCCTATTTGTTTTCTCTAAAGAGTGTCTCTTTGTTTTCAACACTATAAAAGAGAAACTTATCGCGGCTCTTATCGTTATGGCTCCGGATCGGTCTCTTCCGTCTGAGCTCATGTGCGATGCTAGTAGACATGTCAATTTGGCTTGGCGAGCCGACTCGGCTTGCCAGCTCGCCGTTCGGGCTCGTTTACTGTACAAGCCCAAGACCAGCTCGGCTTGCCATGCTGTGCTCGTGCTCGGCTCAAGCTAGCGAGCCAGGCGAGCCGGAGCCGAACGGCTCGCTCGTTTTTTTTTAAGTTTAGTTTTAGTTTGGAGTTTAAAGTGTAAACATATTTGACTATCAAATATTAGAATTCGTACGCAAATGAATGAAATAATTGAAGTTTGGCATTTAAAGTTTAGACATATTCGACTATCGAATATTTGAATTCGTACGCAAATGAATGAAATAATTGAAATGATTGAATGAACCAAAAGTTATATAAAAAAATAACAAACATTCTAATTGAAAAATTCTTGTTATATAAAAAATACAATGACATTTTGTACAAAAACCCTCCTCCTTTATCCGGGCTTGGGATCAGCTATCAATTAGATATGCGGAGTTAAAATTGTTCACGACTTATGTAGTATGTGAACAATTTTTTATAATAAAAAAGAATGAAAAAAATTTTAAAATGCGTAAAAAAGTAAGCTTAATTGAAATTAAAATAATCTTACAGATCTATGTGAAACTCAAAGTGTTCATTTCTATAGCTAGCATTTTCTGCCATTCATTTTGCATTCGAAGGGCCGCGTCTTCCCAATCCTTGATGCACATCAATGACTCAAATATATCCGCATTCAATTTACACCGCTCGTCGCTCATAATCCGACCACCGATACTAAATGCTGACTCAGATGCAACCGTGGAAGCAGGCCGAGTTAAAAAATCACGTGCCACTTTTGAGAAGACGGGATATTGTGACTCATTTTGTCTCCACCATTGGAGTAAATCAAAACTTCCCAAATCAGATTTAGTACAAAGTGAAAGAAAGTCAAAAGTAAAATAACGATTTAATTCCATAGGAGTATACGCATCTTGATTTAATAGAGTAGTCCCTGAACTACTAGTTTCCCAGGTGCTTTCGTCTTGTTGTAACAAAATAGCCCAAGAAGAATCCATTGAGTACTCGGCTACCTCCTCCGCCATCATACGGTGACCACTTGTACCGGATGGAACCATGTTTACATAATGATTGTAAATACGAATCATAAAAGATTTCAAATCATAGTTAGTAACAACATTTGTGTCCATTTCCATGTTTGTTGTAATTGACTTCAACAACTTATGAGTTCCTTTTAAATTGATTCTCGGATCCACTATAGCACCAAGGGCGTATACTAGTGGAATCTTATCATAATATTTTTGAAATTTTTCCACCATGGAATGAATAAAATTTCCAAAAATTGGGTGAGTTTTATATTTCCGAAAACATAAAGTAATTTCGTTAAGAGCAAACAAAACAACTGAAGAAGTGGGTGAGTATGCGGCTGAGCATTTCACCATCGCCTCATAGAATACCTGCAAAAACTTCATACACTCGTTAGAAATTTCCCAATCAGTAATAGTTAAATCATCTCTTTCAAGTGCACGGGCACGATTATTCCAAAAATCCGTTATAGCATTTTCATAAGCATTACAAGGACGAATCATTGTATAAGTAGAATTCCATCTAATAGGTATGTCCGCACCGAAAGTCTTAGGGGTTAAATTCATTTCAATACATAAAATTTCAAATTCTTGTTTTCTACATGTCCCTGAAGAAATGTATAATATAGCATTACGGATTTTATCTATCACTGAGTGTATACCATCCAAAGCACATTTAACAATCAAGTTAATTACATGACAAACACAACGTACATGAAACAATTCTCCATCAAAATCAGGATTAATGTAAGGCATCAACTTCTTAATAACGCTATCATTAACTTTGGCATTATCTAAAGTGAAACTCGTAACCTTATCCACTATTCCATATTCCACTAGTATATCATATATAATACGGGCCACATTAGTTGCATTATGAGGATGCTCAATGATTTTAAAAGCAATAACTTTTTTATGCAATAACCAAGCTTCATCAATGTAATGTGCAGTAGCAGATAAATATCCCCTATTATTGCCACCGCTCCACAAATCATGAGTAAAACTAATAACACCGTTAAATTGACGCATACCTTGTATTAATTGATCTCTTAAGTTTTCATATCTAGCAATGATATCAGCATGTGCAGTATTTCGAGTTACATTTTTGTTCCTTGGTTGAAGACATTCTTGTATGAATTTTGTGAGATGTGGATTTTCGACATGACTTAGTGGTAGCTCGGCGGCGGCAAGTAGAGAGGCCATTCCTTTACGTGTTCAATCCGGATCATAACTCCAAAAATTTAAACCGAATGAACTCTCTCCTACACCCCCGGTTCCAAATTGTAGTTGTGTTTGCTTTGAATTGCTTCCAACTCGAGAAAGACAAGTACGAGCATGCCGAGAATATTGAGTAGTAGCACTACCTACCGTAAATCCAAATTTTTTACCACAATACTTACATATGGCAAGTGTAACGGATTCTCCATTTTCATTTCTTTCGACCTCTTTTGTGAAGTGTTTCCAACAATCGGACTTGGTGGCTCTTCGCCGAGAGCCTCTTTCCTTTCCTATGGGGTAGAAGTTGTAGTTTGCTCATCAGTTGGATTATTTGAATCAACATGAATTGGTTCGAATTGTTGGGATTGACTGTATGAATCCATTTCGTAGAATAGAAATGTAAAATATTTGAGTTATTGGGTAGGTAAATATGAATATATGATAAAATGAAGGAATATAATAGTTATTAGATATTGTTAATAGAGTAGAATTTCGTAGCAACTAGCAATAAATATATAGCAAACTAGAGAGAACTTCGTAGAAAAATTTCGTAGCAAAAATTCCAGAGAGAGATAGAGTTTGTTCTGAAAATTCTAACTCAAAATACCCTTATTTATACATATTTTCAATGGCAATTTTCTAAATATTTCAAAATATTTTAAATTTTGAATTTCAAAATTCAAAATTTGAATTTGGGAGCCAAAAATGGCTCCCAAATTCACATTGTTGCTGGCAAAAGCCAGCAACAACTGGAAAGTGCTGCCTTTTGGCAGCAAAAAGCTGCCAAAAGGTAGCCTTGTTGATTGAGTAGGCGAGTTGCTCGGCTCGCCTACTGGGTTGGCGAGCAGCTCGTCTATAGGGACCGAGCTTCTCGACTTGGCTCCGTCCCTGTATTGCCTGTTCGGGCTCGCTGCTAAGCTCGCCTTAGGCGAGCCTGAGTCGACTAGGCTCGGCGAGCTCGGGCTTGCTCGAGAGCCATTTTGGCTCGCAAGCCAGATTGCCATGTCTAGATGCTAGTGGCTATGCCGTGGGACGGTGTTGGGACAAAGGAAAAACAAATTCGTGCATGCCATCTACTATGATAGTCGAACTTTGATGGATACTCAATTGAACTATGCCACAACCAAGAAAGAAATGCTTGCGGTTGTGTTTGCATTTGATAAGTTTTGCCCCTACCTCATTGGTTCCAAAGAAATTGTCGACATGGATCATTCGGCTTTGAAATGCTTGCTAGCAAAAAAAGATGCCAAGCCGAGATTGCTTAGATTGGTCATGCTTTTCCGAGAGTTTGATTTGGAGATTCAAGACAAGAAAGGGATCGAAAATCTTGTAGTCGTTCATTATCTAAACTTGAGCAAAATTATGACTTGGAACTTCAAGCGATAAATGAGGTTTTCCTGGATAAGCAATTGTTGCAAATCTCACATTTCCTAGTTGCTTCAAATGTGCCTTGGTGTACAAATTATATCAACTTCCTTGTAAGTGGCATTGTTCCCTTGGATTTCTCTTTTCCACAAAGGATGAAGTTCCTTTCGGATTTCAAGTATTTTTATTGGCAAGATCCATTATTGTTTAGAAGAGGCCCAGATCATATTACTAGGAGATGTGTGCTGGAGGAAGAAATGGAGGTAATTCTTGATCAATTCCATTCTTCACCTTATGGAGGCCACTTTGGTGCATCTAAAACCGAATCAAAGGTTTTATAATCGGGATTTTATTGGCCTACCCTATTCAAGGATGCTCACACATTTGTTTCAACGTGTTATCGTGCCAACGCCATGGGAATATCTCCAATCGAAGTGAAATGCCATTGAATTCTATATTGGAGGTTGAACTCTTTGATGTTTAGGGCATCTACTTCATGGGACCTTTCCATCGTCATTCTCCAACCAATACATTCTAGTAGTGGTTGACTATGTTTCTAAGTGGGCAAGGCGGTGGATTTACCCACTAATGATGCTCAGGTGGTTGTTACTTTTCTCAACAAAAACATTTTCATTCGATTTGGAACCCCTAGAGCTATCATTAGTGATGGTGGTGAATGCTTCTATGAAGGATTGGTTGAAGAAGTTTGATGATGCTTTATGGGCTTATAGAACCACCTTCAAGACTCCAATTGGCGTGTCTCCACATCGGCTTGTGTTTGGGAAGGGTTGTTATCTCCCGATAAAGCTGAGCACCAAGCTTTTTGGGCAATCAAAGTGTTAAACTTCGATGAAAAGCTAGCCGTAAAAAGAGGTCACTACAATTAAATGAACTTGATGAGATCCTCTTTCAATCCTATGAGAATGCCAAGATCTACAAGGAACGAAGCAAAAATTAGCATGATAATCGCATTGTGAAGAAAGATTTCAAAGTGAGGCAACAAATTCTTCTCTACAATTCCCATCTCCTATTTTTTCCCAAAAAACTACTCTTTCGATGGTCGGGGCCTTACAACATTTTTCAAATCTTCCCACATGGACTAATAAAGATCTTTTATGAGACCAAGGGAAGGTTCAAAATAAATGGCCAAAGGTTGAACCCATATTTAGGAGATGATTTTTTGTTAAAGAGAAGTCATCCATGCATCTTGCTAACACGGAGTGATCTTGCCCAAAAATCAAGCTAATGACTTTCAATAAGCGCGTATTGGGAAGCACTCCAATTTCCTTAGCCTTTTCTTTTTCTAGTGCACATTTCATGTAGATATATAGTATTTTTGTCATGCTAGGTGACCTTACGTTATTGAGCTCCAAATTGCAAACCTAGCACACTTTGTAACTAATAAGCTTGGGGGTGACTTTTGATTATTCCTCTTTGTTAATATCATTCTTTTGTGGTAACATTTATAGGCATCTACAATCCCCCAACTTGATATTATGCAATAAACTTCCAAGGAGATGCAATGGACTCCCAATCTAACCAAGCACATCAAGGTAAAAATTGGGGAAGTTTCATTTACCCTTTCTTTTTATGCCTTTTCTCTTGATCCTATTGAGGACAATGTGGAATTCAAGTTTGGGGGTGTTGCTTTGCATGCTTTAATCATTCTTTGTGTGTTGAATGGACTTGCCGGCTTTTAAGTTTGAGTTGCTGTTGATTCGTGGTAGATAACCGGGAATTGCCACTTTTGCTTGAGTGGATGTGCCTATGTTTGATTGAAATTTATTTTTGAGTTGTCATCATGGTCAATGTTACCTTTGCTTGGAAACCGCTATGTTTTTGTTTGACCATCTGCGTGATAAGTTTGGGGGTGAACCTAGGGAAGAAACTTGATAAGAATGTGGTGACTCCATGCATGTCGTGGAAGGTGTGTGAGTGTCTTTGATTGACAAGTAAAACAAGACAATGACCTTAGCTAGAGTTCTAATCCACATGAATAAAAACAAAAAAAAAAACAAAAACAAAAACAAAACAAAACAAAACAAAACAAAAAAAACAAAAGGAGTGAATAAGAGACTGAAATAACACATGCATCCATCGTATTTTGCCCCATTCTCTTGCCTCATTAACTCAGGTAATTAAGGTCTACGGGGTATTTCAAGACTTGGTGCCTTGAATGACAAGCTCAGGAGTCATCAGCCTAAAGCTTGCTTCATGGGTCCTTGAGAAAGCTTGATTATTTGGGCATTGCATTACATTGGATATGTAAAAATAAATAAATATAAAAATAAAATAATAATAATAATAATAATAATAATAATAATAATAATAATAAAACAAATTGAGAGAAAACAATAAGAGTGCACATCATGAATTTCGACAACTAGTGGCTTGAATTGTTTAGTAGTAGCTTGTTTGATTGGAGCACTCATGTTTTAGGAGAGTCACTACATGATTGGATTGTTGATTTCACTGGTAATATCCATCTAGTTGGAAGAGTGGTTAAAGAGTGTTTGAAAACCATGTTTTTTCCATTTCTAAGTTTGGTTCCTCCGGGATTGATTGTGCCTTTTTCTATCAATCGGGTATTGGGCATGTCTTGATTATCTTTGTAGCAATTCTTGGATATTAACTTATGAATTGATACTTTTCAAAAAAAACTTATGAATCGATAGTGCAATTGGGTACTTAAGAGTTGGGCATGTATGGTTGCTTGCATTGGTGATTTGAGCATCATTGGTTAATATGTGTGTTGACAGTCTTGCTCGGGATGATTAACAGTTTAAGTTTGGGGTATTCGATAAGTGTGCTTTTGAACACTCATTTGATACTCTAAATATGTTAAAAGTAGAGCAAATTGATTGATTTCTACTACAAATATATAAAATTCATCTTTGTAGGTTAACAATCTCAAATTGAAAGGAAAGAAAGCAAAAAGAGAGGAAAACAAAAACAAAAACATCAAAATTCGAGAAGTTGGGGACCAAAATGTAACTTTTCAAAAGATGAAAGACTTCAACTACAATTATTTTTGGGTATTTTTGAAAGGAAGATTAAAAGTTGAGGATGAAATGCAAGAGTTCAAAAGATGGAGAACCTTTGTTGCAAATTCACCAAAATGAGCTTGAATGCTACCATCTACTGCAGCTAAGTTACTCCGCAACTTTACCAGGTTACGACTGTAACTACCAGGTTATGGTCGTAACCCACTACTCAGGCCATTGGATCATTTCACCTATGGTGAAATTACGGCCGTCACCTTAGGGGTTATGGCTATACCCCCAAAAATCAGCATATGTTGATTTTGGCAGCAAATCTCAATTTTGACCATTTTAACCTCAATTTTGGGGCTATTTGAGCCATTTCTCTTCCTGTAGCCTTAAGAAGGGACTTAGGGTTTATTCCAATTCACTTTGGACTGAGGAAATTAGGCAGAAAAGAGAGAAGAGGCTAAGGTTCATCAAGACAAAATTGGAGAAAAAGAAGCTATTCATCATTCAAGCTTGAAGACTTGAATATAAAGGACTTTTTACTATTGTTGTTGTGTTTTCTTCATTATTACTCGATTGTAATGGATTCTATTCATACTGTCTTTGATTATTTTGCTATTATGAGCTAAATACTCATTGTTTGGATTATTAATGTAGTTTAATCAAGTTTCTCAATTTTAATCTACTTTCCATTTGCTAAACAACTTACCTTGTGTGTGGATGTTATAGTATTGATCGCTCTTCATTTATTTGGCCATTAAATGTTGATGTTTTGTGATTTGTATAGGTTTTGAGAGAAAAATATACATTTTAGACCAAGTAACATCCACTCTAGGTTCTTGTAAGGAATAGAGATACACCTCTAAACCCTAGATGACTATTTGAGTTTTTTTCATAAAGTTTTAATGCTGTAAATTGATTTTCAATCAACATAAAGATAGAGTAGGCTGAATTGATTTATAAGGATTGATTTGACGCTCGAGAAAGGTGACAAACCAATTTGGAAAATCGAGTCTTACACATTTCGATAGGTAACTTAACTAATTGGGACTTGAGAGACATTGAGTAAGCAATTGTTAATTGAAGTCGACAATCTCAACTATTCTTTTCCAAATTTCAATCTCAATTGTGATAATTTCTTGAACTGCTTTCCTTTTACTCTTCTTGTGTTCCAACCAAAACTTTGAATATGTGTGCTACTTATAATGTTTTCCACTTTAGCTTGTGTAATATCAAATGATCACTCCTTAGGTGATCAATACACCGGACTACTCATCCACTTTACTACTTGTCACGGCCGGTGCACTTGTGGTATTTCTACGTGCGTTTGGAACGTAACAACGAGCTCACGAACTGTCCAACTCAATTGCTACCTAATGTGACTAGCTTTTTACCCCCATTTTAAACACTGATTAATAATTAATAAAATTTCTTTTTTTAAAGTAACAACATTACTTATTAATTGTTGTTTGAAATTAAAATGTGTACATATATAGTACTAAAAGAAGATTTTTCAAAAGTTATTAATGTAAACACGCGAAAGTTTATGAATTTTTTTCATAAAACTGTTTAATTAAGATCAAATTAGTTTAATAAATTTAATAAAAAATTCCCCATGTGGCAGGTTTTCAAAATGTATTTCCCTAGACTGGATAACATATGCTTTTTTGGAAGTCAAACGTGACATTATTTTTGCAATTAGGCGGACAAATATACCCCTATTCACCCCTCTTTCGCCACTCCTCTCTTGCTATTCTCTCTCTGCCTGCAATTCCCCCCTCCCGACCCCAACCACCACTACTGTTGATCAGAATGGAGCAAAAGAGTTCAACGAAAATGGATAAGTCATCAACCTGCAACTGCTTCTTCCCACCCTTACCTACAACTTCACCTGTCTGTAACTTCCTCTTCCTACCTCCAACCACCAATCTCTTCCTTCACCGGTCTTCTCTTTCCTCCCACCACCTACCACCCCTAACCTAACCATGAGATTAGGGGTATCATGGAGTGCAATTCTCTCCGGCAATCATCTCCAGCTCGCGCGATCGGTAAAAAAAAATTATGGTAGAAAAATGGTGGTCGTTCATCACCTCGTTAGCTCCGGCATGTCTTTGACCGTCATCTCCGACTCCTGTGACTGGTCAAAAAAAATTTTGGTAGAAAAATGGTGATCGGTCATCACCTCGTCAGCTCCAGAGTGTCTCTAACAGTCATCTCCGACTCCGGCAACTAGTCAAAAATAGATTTTGGTAGAAAAATGGCGGTCGTTCATCATCTCCGGCAATATGTCACCAAAACTAGTTCTAGATTTGTATTCTTAATTAAGTCGATATAATTCTATGATGGTCGCCGAAATTTCGAATGAAATTTCATTGGTTAGAAGCCTAAATCCTATAGTATAGAGTATAGAATTAAAATGAAAGGCAACATGGGCACGTCGACTAGAAAATTCAACTACATTTGGGTTTTTGCAAAAAATTGGGACATGCAAGGACTATGCTATCTTTGGCCTACCATTTGTACAATTGCCTTCAAATTTAATTATGGGTCAAATAAAAGTATAGAAAATTAAAATCGTTTAATTTAAGAAAAATTTAGTGCTAATTTATACATGTTTAAAACTATGCATTTAATTGTGACTATTATTATCACCCAAATAGACCGATGGTTTCTTCCACAAGGATGAAAAATATGATGTACGTCTGTTCTAAGGTAAAAACCCTCTCCCAAAATTTTCCAAAATTTCTTCAATTTTTAAATCAAATCTTCAATTTTCTCTCAAGAAATCTTCATCCTACTTCTGATTAGCATTGACTACTAGGTAAGCCTCCTTCTTTGTTTGGGTTTCACTGCATAAAAGAAATATACTAGTTACTGTTGATTTATACGAATAGTAATTTTTTTATTTTACTAAAAATTTGACCAAATACTTAAGCTATCTGTTTTTAAACTGAAGATCTCTGACGTGACCTTTAGAAATGTTAAGGGGTTTCAAGTGCCACACTTTGAAAGCTTGGGACTTGAGTGTAACAATCATCAAAGTTGGTGATCTCTGCTGGAATTTTGAGTGGAAATCATTCTTCGGTTTGTGTAACTTATCCTGAAACTTTTTCTTGGGTGGAACTAGCAATGACCATTTCCACTTTTCTCTTTGGTTCAAATCTGCCATGGCATTTACTGCCTCTACTTTGGTCAACAACCTGCTGGCTCTTACAGCAGTGGGAGATTGCTGGAACAACCACCAACAGCAATGACCTCAGGGCAGCTGTTCTAATGAGCAGAAAATAAGGGTGCGTTATTTCCCAATGTGCTCCAACTATTTTATGAAGTGCTTAAGCAAGATCTTGTATTTTCTAGTCGTTTTTAAACTTTTTCTTATATTTTCTATCTGTTTTTTAAATTGAAGATCTCTGACGCGACCTTTAGAAATGTTAAAGGGGTTTCAAGCGCTAGACTTTGAAAGCTTGGGACTTAATTGTAATAACTGTCAAAGTTGGTGATCTCTGCTGGAATTTTGCATGGAAATCATTCTTCAGTTTGTGTAACGTATCCTGAAACTTTTTCTTGGGCAGGATTGGCAATGATCATTTCCACTTTTCTCTTTGGTTCAAATCTGTCGTGGAATTCACTACATCTGCTTTGTTCAAAGTCGGTTTCACCAATACTCAACCAAATTCTAAAATACGTTTGTGGTATGGCCGAAGAAGGAAACTGGGAATAAAGAATTCACTTGGGGAGCCAAATTTGAAATTAGTTGCAACGATCGAGTGCAATTTGGGAATTAAAGCGATGAAGTCAAAACTCTGCATTTTGCTATATCGAATTATGAATTGTAATTAAGTGATAGAATCGCACTTTTCTCACACACATTTTTTGCACATGTGACCGTTGGCTATATTAGAGACAGAGAGAGAGAAGTCGGTTAGCGTAGTAATCAAGGTCATTGTGCTTCTCCAATTTCCTCTACCAAATTCTCTCTTTCCCCTCCCTTTGTCTTTATCCTCATCTTCTTCTTCTCATTTCCCTCTGTAATTCCTCTCCCAATGGATATCTTTGTAATTTCAACTGATTAATGGAAGAATAGAAAGTTTATTTTGATAAGTTGTGCTATGTTTGATTATTCTCATCGAATCAGGTTGGTTGTCATAATAGTCTGTCCTCCAAAAAATACAACACCACAATTTTTCCATAAAATTTCTTCGAAAACTCATCAATCTTCACAATTTCGTTGCAAAATATCTAATTCTCCATGCTCTCATTTTGGTCTACGTCAAATCCTAAAATGGGTTTTTTCCACCCTTTTACAGCACGGGGTTTCCTTCTCAATCAGTTTCACTTAATTGTAAGTATCTGCTTTATGATAATTGGTATCGGGGGTATGAATATGAGGGGTATTTGTTATTTGATTCGCTTTATGATGGGTGAAATCTTGGATAATCTTTGAGGGTGCTGCGAGGTTGATTGATTAGCGTTTTTGGCATTTTCCTCTGCAATTAGCTTTTGCAACTTTGAATGCCGCAAATTCTCAGGTAAGTTCTCCAAGTCCTTGTCTTTAAATCTCATGTACAATGAATTATAGAGATATATATGCCTGTATACTATGTGAGTATAAGAGCAAATAAGTAACTTCATAGTGTGGGTATCTTGCTAGGTTCTATTTAATCAAAGTGTGTTTGGATTGATTTGGTGTTTGAGTAGAGGAATTGGTGGAAAAGGTCCAAAAGGAGTAGTTAATGTCCACAATTGAATATGATGTATGAGATATTTGGTAATTGGGGTCAATATTCGAGGAATTTTGGGAAATAAATACCAAATTTAGTAGCGTCAAACTTCTTTAAGATTTGGAGATTTAGCGTAGTGGAGATTGTGGTTGTTTTTGGTCTTTGAACCAAGATGGAGTACTCTTTTTCGAGTCACGAGATGGCTACTGGATATTGGCCTTCTCCAAGAGCTCAGGTAGATGGTATGGATATGACATATATGGAGAATGGTACACAGAGCTCGAACTCGAATATGAATGGTTCATTTACTAACACTACAGAGCTCATGAATGCTGATGAATGGCGGATAGTGCACAAGCCCCAATAATTTGTTAGACGACTCGTTTCCCTATTTTGCCTTGTCACCTTATAGTTCAACAATCACAAACGTTGCATCCTTTAATGGAATGAACTTCACATAGCCATATAGTCCTAGGGTTCCCATGGCAGATGGTGACACTGTGGGAAGCTTGTCTAGCACAAAAGATAAAATGATGCTGCAGCAGATGCGCAAATAGTCATAATTCCCAGTAGATTCTGCTAAGGATATGGTCGATATGAGTAAGAGGAGATGTAATAATTGCTCAAGCCAACAAAAGACACTTGCCGAAATTGGGCAAACTACAACCCCTGGACTTCCTTCACAAACCTTAGCTGAGAACATGCTCAGAGCGCTGTATTTATCCAAAGAATGGTTCGAATGGGGAATTTGATTATTCAGAGAATGGTCTAGAGGGGGAATTTTGGCCCAAGTGTAGGTCTTAATGAAGAATAGGGATGGTTACAATCATAGGATCAACAATGATTTTGGGCTTCAATCATAGGACTCAATAAAAATATTGGCTTTGCCATGTTTGTTTGTAGGATAATTATTGGACAGCAGTTCAAGTTCAAATTTCGAATATCCAATACATGTAATGGTATAATTTGATTTGAGGCGATAATTTATCTATTTATTTCATAGTTTTAATTCATTCATAGAGTTGGAGATGACGGCATATTGTTTTCCTTTGAAATCACATATTGTTCTCCTTCAAGATGGCATCTTGTCTCACATTTGAGGAAATCATTTGTCTTGTTCATTTTCTTTTCTTTTTTAAACTAACTACTTGTTTTATCAGTTCCTGTGCCATTTTTAGAATTTAGCTTGATATTTAAATAGCAAATAAAACAGATTATCACCGCATTCAAAGGAAGATAACATCGTTCGCAGTGAAGAAGAACATCATTCACAAAGAATTAACTTCCCTTGCTAGTAGATACAAGCTAGTAGTCCACTAATTTAATTAGTAAAGTTGAAGCTAGGTGTGCAGTGGATTGTTAAGTTGAAGCAGAGATGAGATTGTCATGAAAATGTTCTTCAATGTCTTCAAGTCGGTGAATTTTGTTGGAAATTCTTTTTCAATTTTTCCTGATAAGAAACTACTCCAATATATTCGATTTAAGTTTCCTTTTCAAATGGTATGTGTCTACAGTTGAGACATTCTCACTCGAATGACAAATGTCCTGCTATGCTTCATATTTTTGCATATGCACATCGGTGGCTACCTTTCTTGGAATGTGATTATGGTATTTTAGTTCGGCGAATTACTTTACAACTTCTGGGCTCATTTCAATAGGAAGTCTTCACTAATGAGATGACTTTTCTTAGATTGATTCCACCGGAAAAATTTTGTTGATCCTACGGTTGGATTCCACAGTGATAAAACGGTAGACTAGTTTATATGTTAGCTATTGCTTAAAAAGAAGTAAAGCTTTTCAATCATAGATATGCCAGATACTTCATCTCCGGTGCTGCTTTTCTCTTTCAAATTCTATTTTTGCCTGTTTGATAGAGTGCTGAAGCAAGAGTTAGTACTTCGTAGTTTACGTGTTCGTCTTTGCTTCAAAGAAGTAAAGCTTCTCAAGTCTAAATATGTCAGATACTTCATTTCTTTGCTGCTTTTACATTATCTTTTTGAAGTAATTTACCAATTAAATGTTTACATATTTACTCCAATGACACAATGTGAATTGTGATAGATGGACCAAATAGAATGGAAAATGAGGGCAAAACATTACCAATGATGGTTCTGGATTGAAGAACTCACTGATTACGTGTATACAATTAGATTAGATTATGCAAATAATGTAGAAAGTTGTGTTTGGGATTCTAGGGTGTTAAGGGGCAGAGAAGTAATTATGGGAAATTTCTTAGTATCAGTGCTCCTACAACCAGTCGAAGGAGAGGTTGATTGGTGGTTTTCAGGGATATATGGACCATGTAGCCCAAAAGAGAGAAAGGATTTTTGGGACAAAATGGTAGGGCTATACGGTCTAGGTGGAAAAAGATGGTGCATTGGAGGTGATTTCAATGCTATTAGATATCCATCGGAGAAGTTGAATGGAGTTTGTTTTACGAGAAGTATGAGGAATTTTTATATCTTTATTAGAAATATTGGTTTGAAGGATCTAGTGCTTCTAAACTTGGAATTTACATGGTCGAATATGAGAGAAAGACTGGTGTGCTCTAGGTTAGATAGGTTCTCATTCACAGAGGGATGGGAACATATGTTTCAGATAGTTAGGGAAGAGGGCTTTATTAGAGTGACCTCAGACCATTGTCCAATTGTTCATGATACTAATAGATTTCAATGGGGACCCACTCCGTTTCGCTTTGAAAACATGTGGTTGAGGCACAAGGACTTTAAAAGAAATTGGAAACTTTGGTGAGATAACTGTGATAATGAACGTTGGGCGGGCTTTAGATTTATGGAAAAACTAAAAAGGATGAAGGAAGAATTAAAAAAGTGGAACAAAGAAGAGTTTGGTGATGTGAGAACGGAGAAAAAGCAATCAAAAACAAAATTGAGGAAATTGACATGAATGATGTAAGCCAAAATATTGGTGAAGATAAGCGAATAGAAAGAAGGAAACTGAGAAGAAGATTGGAGGAATTAATCATAAGAGAAGAAATGTCTGGGAACCAGAAAGCTAGAATCAAAGGGGTTAAGGAATGGGACAACAATTGTAGCGATGTGAAGAATTTGACATGAAAAATTCGTTTTAACTAATTTTTTCCCCCAATTCTCGTCTAGCCCTAATTTAATTAACCCTAATTTAAATTCATCCCCAATTTTCTCAAACCCTAATTTTCTAATTTTCAGCCCCCCAAAATTCGAGAATGCCAACCCTAATTCTTGTTACACAAGAATTACCATAATTAACTTAGGGTTTTGGTATTTTAGGAAAAAGTCCTCCCCAAGACATACCTTAATTAACTTTTACTACTCCTCTATAAACCACATTCAACCCACGTTTACACACTCACAGCAAAACCTACTACACACACTCAGTAATCCATCATCATAATTCAGCCCTATTTCCGAGCACATACATACATGCTTTCAGCCATTTTCGAGAAGAAAGAGAGTAGGAGAAAAGAATGGAGAAATTTAGTGAGAGGGACCTACCGATGGCCTTTGCGGCGTGGCGCCGGTCACCACCTTCACCATCATCTTCGTCTTTCTCTCCCGTGATCTCTCCTTCCCTCACGACCTCTCTCCTTCTCTGTCTCGACATATAGCCGAGACCTTCTTCTCCAGTTTTCCCCGATGAAACTCGCGTATGAGGGGATTAAATTGATTTCAATTGGTTATTGCACCCCATGTCCCCATATTTCCTTTAGTTATTTAAGTTGGTTATTTTGTTTATTTATTTCCATGGTCCAAAAATTTTGATTTCTTTCAATTAGGTCCCTAGATTTAGATTTTAAGATCCGGTCAACTGCAGTCAAACCCCGTGACTTTTAGTTGACTTCCGTTTTAGTCTTTATATTTTATTTATTTTAGAGATCCCAAAATTTCAATTCGTCTTCAATCGAGTCTTTCAATTTTCAAGACTGATCAACTGCAATCAAACCCATGACTTGCAAAATTAAGGCTCAAACTCCCAAGTCTTTCAATCAAGACTTGCAAAATTAAGGCTCAAACTCCGAAGTTTAAGGTAGATTTCTATCTACAAATATTTTCATTTTCAAAATGAGCATAATTAAATTCTTATTATGTGTTTATATGTGGTGGGTATTTTCATGAGACTATTTGCTATTTTTAGCATATAATTTAGAGAATTGCTTGATCAAGCCCAGACATAAGATTATTGTTGCTTGAATGCAATCAAATGAAGAGAATTTCTTGCTTTAATGCATGAGACTAGACTTGAACTTGTATTTATTACTTGTTCATGAGATTTACTTGGATTACATGATCACGTGTATTACATGTAATATTGAATTGTTATCTTGCGCGAGATCTATTCAGTATTTCTATGAAATACTCACATTTTCCTTTAACCAAATAATTGCAGACTGAGGGGTTTCTGGCGTGGCGAGTGGCGATGGACCGTTATTTAAATTTATTTTATTCATTTAGCTGAGACTCAATTTATTTATGTTTAGTCTTATCATTTTAAAATATCATGTTTAAAACCGTGATTGTTTGATTTTAAAGTTTAAATAATATTCCGCACAATTAAATTCTATTTATTACCGTTGCTTGACCTTCTTTTCAAAAGTTAGTTAGAAAAATGACGTGGCATTCCGAGTTGTTGGAACTCGGGGCGCTACAGATTGGTATCAGAGCGGGTCTACGTTTCTGTAGACTTGTAATAAGAAAAATATTTTTTTTGTCAAAAAAAATCATTTCTCTTCAAAAAAAAATGTTTTAGCAACATTTAGAATAAAGAGATTCCACCCGCTATCGCTCGCTCCGTCAACTCCAAGGTAATAGAAGAGATACAAAGTTATTTATTTACTTATTATTTTCGGATACATGAGATTTAGAAACTTTACGAGAACTTTGATAAAATTTCGTATCCAATTAGAGAAGAACGAGTTTGAGCATAATTTTTAATAAATATTTTTCCTTACGTCCTCGAATTTAACTAAGAGAAACATTATAAACCCCACTAAATGGACCTTATGTAATTGGACTAGGACATGGCTGGACATAATAGAACTATTGCCGGTTTCGCCCGTGACACCCTTTTGGACTACCAAAACCTCAAGGCCCCACTATATGGCGATATTTACGATTGGGTGGAGCGTGTGCGCGAGGCTCGCCAATGCGCTATCAGATGGGGATTGGAGACTAATGATGTACAGTCCATCAACCATTTGATCGACACCCTGAGTCCCATTAATCGAGAAATTGCTAATAGGATCCTCTACGACATGTTCTGTGAGACCCTCGTACACTTCTGGGCAGTGTACCGGAACCAATGGGTAGCTCAGCCTCAGCCTGAACCCCAACAAGAACTAGAAGAGGATCCAGAAGAGGACCCTGAGGAGGATCCACAAGAGGAACCGGAGTATGAACCTCAGGAAGAGCCTGAGTACGAACCTCAGGAGGAACCGGAATATGGACCGCAAGAGGAACTGCAAGCAGAACCCCAAGAGGAGGATGTTGAAGTAGAACCTGTAGAGGAACAAGAGGGGAATGAAGAGGAAGAACAAGGAGAAGTCTCAGAGGCAGAATCATGTACCACTGATGATGAATGAGGGGCTAGATAGATGAATTAGTAGAAAAGTTTTGTTGGTTATTCATTTTCATTTTAAAGATTTGTTCTACTACCCTATTTATGTACCCTCATAGAGGAATTTGAAATTTTTTTCAATAAAAGTATTTATTCTTAGTACATCGATGCTATCCTCTGCTTCCTAATTTTCATGATTCCCTGCACCTCTATATTGAATGCTTACTATTCAAATACAATAAACCAACTTTTGTCTTGTTAAGGTGATGACACGACAATCCGATATTATCAGAGAACTCTTGACAACAGTGCAAGCACTAAGGCAAGCACCGTCAGCACCGGCTGTGCCAACGGTTGAGCAATTTCGAAGGTACAACCCTCCTACCTTCGATGGAAGTAAGGGTCCCCTCGCTGTTGAGGAATGGCTGCGATAGATCGAGAATATTTTTTAGCACATCGAATGCCCGGCGGATAAGAAGGTGGCATGTGCCAAGTTTATGCTGCTTGGTTCGGCCGCTCAATGGTGGGCTTCGGCCATGCAGTCAAAAACCGAAGCTCAGCGGGCAGCCATAACTTGGACCGACTTTAAGGAGCAGATCAGAGAAACTTTCTTTCCTCAAGGCCTACGCGACAAGAAGGAGGCGGAGTTTTTGCGCCTTGTCCAGGGTAACATGGAGATCGTCGCATATCTGAGAGGAAGTTTGAAGAGTTTTCTCAGTATGCTCCACACCTGGTGGATACCGAATACAAGAAGGCTCGACGTTTTGAGCGCAGTCTACGGAAGGACATTAGTAGGATCGTGATGGGGCATGAACTACCAACCTACCGGGAGGTAGTAAAGAAAGCTCAGGCAATATGTTTTGTTGATGACGAGCCTGAGGAACAGAGTTACCCGAAGGATCAAGGAAAAAGGAAATGGAATGACAACAAGCAGAATAAGGGTAATGCTCCCAACAAGAAACCCAATGGTGGGTCAGCTGGAGGGCAGGCTTCAGGAACCGTCCCACCTTGTCCTAAGTGTAGGAAGAACCATCGTGGAAAATGTCTCTGGGGTAAGGGAGTGTGCTACAGGTGCGGCCAACCGGGCCACATGGCGTCAGATTGTCACTCAGCTTCGACCAGGAGCAACACCCTAGCCAAACCAGCTGAGCAAGCTAAGAAAGGAAAGGCTAGAGTGTTTGTAATCACCCGTGAAGATGCTAGCCAGGACAATGACGTGATTACAGGTATGCTATCCGTCTCTGGCATTCCTGTATATGTTCTAATTGATTCTGGAGCTACGTATTCCTTTATGTCTATTGCCTGCTTGACTAGACTGGAATTAGTAGGAGAGAAAACCAAAAATGTCCTTGAGGTTAGTTTGCCATCAGGAGGAACGATTGACACTAATATAGTAGTTAGAGCTGTCCAGATAGATTTTGATGGTTTAGTTTTGGGAGCAGACTTACGTGTTATTAAAATGAAAGACTTTGGTATCATATTAGGAATGGACTGGCTAAGTAGTAATCATGCTACCATTTTGTGCCACGAGAAGGAGGTCATTTTCCGCAGAAATGGAGAAGAAGAATTCGAGTTTTACGGGTCTAAGATTAGGGCGATTCGCAGTCTCATCTCAGCCATCAGGGCAGGGAAGTTGTTATCCAAGGAAGGTTACCAATGATTCTTGGTCAATCTCAAAGGGCAATCCACGGAGGGACTAGCCTTGGACCTTGCGCTTATTGTGCGAAAGTATCTTGACGTATTCTTGGAGGACTTATAGGGATTCCACCGGAGAGGCAAGTGGAATTCTGTGTCGACTTGGTGCCTCGGGCCACTCCTGTCTCCAAGGCTCCATACCGGATGGCACCCAAAGAATTGCAAGAGCTAGAGGTTCAACTGGAGGAGCTTCTTGAGAAGGGATCTATCCGACCAAGTGTATCTCCGTGGGGAGCCCCGTGCTATTCGTTAAAGAAGAGGGATGGGAGCATGAGGATGTGTATAGATTATCGTGAACTGAACAAGTTGACGATAAAGAACAAGTATCCGCTACCGAGGATTGAGGACCTATTCGATCAGCTGAAAGGAGCAGCTGTTTTCTCAAAGATCGACTTGAGGTCAGGCTATCACCAGCTGAAGATTAAGCCTATGGATATATCGAAGATGGCATTCCGAACACGCTATGGGCATTATGAATTTACGACGATGCCCTTCGGCTTAACCAATGCCCCAACGGTGTTCATGGACTTAATGAATAGAATTTTTCACGAGTTCTTGGATAAGTTCGTCATCGTTTTCATTGATGACATACTAATCTACTCGAAGGACCCACAACAACACGAAGAACATTTAAAGACGGCATTGAGTACCCTAGGCGGGAGAAACTTTACGCCAAATTCAAAAAGTGTGAATTTTGGCTTGAATGAGTTGGTTTCCTAGGCCATATTGTGACCGCCAAAGGAATCGAAGTGGACTCTTCCAAAATCGAGACTGTGGCTAATTGGACTAGGCCTGCTGATGTTGGTGAAGTGAGAAGTTTTCTAGGATTGGCTGGATACTACCGGCGGTTCATAGAAGGTTTCTCAAAGATAGCAGGACCTTTAACACAATTAACCAAGAAGGGTGTAAAGTTCAATTGGACGGAGAAGTGTGAGCAAAGCTTCCAGGAATTGAAGAACAGGCTAGTGACTGCCCCGGTTCTGACCATCCCTGACAGCTCAGATGGGTTTGTCATCTACTGTGATGCATCAAAACACGGATTAGGTTGTGTACTCATGCAGAAAGGGAAAGTCGTGGCTTATGCTTCCAGGCAATTGAAGCAATACGAACAGAATTATCCGACCCGTGATTTGGAGCTCGCAGCAGTAGTGCACGCTCTAAAGATTTGGCGTCACTATTTGTATGGAAGTAAGTGTGAGATCTACACCGACCACAAGAGCCTCAAATACTTCTTCACCCAGAAGAAGCTAAACATGAGGCAACGACAGTGGTTAGAGCTGGTAAAGGATTACGACTGCACTATACTCTACCATCCAGGTAAAGCTAATGTGGTTGCAGACGCATTGAGCAAAAAGAGCATAGGACAGTTGTCAGCGTTAGGCTCTATTCCAGACCAGCTAGTATGAGATTTTAAGAATTTGAGGATTGAAATTGTTGCTCCGTCGGCTCGAACGCCGGCTAGATTAGCAACTCTGGCTGTTAAGCCAGATCTTGAGAAACCAGATTATTGCTGCACAGAAGAATGATCCGTTTCTGGAGAAGATCAGATCGGAAGTTGGTACGGGGAAGAGGATTGGTTTTGAGGTTTCAACGAATGAAGCACTTATGTTCAAAGGTCGCCTTTGTGTGCCGAAGGATGACCAGATTAGAGACGAGATAATGACTGAAGCCCATTCTGCCCCTTATGCGGCTCATCCTGGCGGGACCAAAATGTACAGAGATTTGCGCAGTATATTTTGGTGGAGAAACATGAAAGGAAGCGTCGCCAAATTTTTTGCTAAGTGTATGGTTTGCCAGTAGGTGAAGGCAGAGCATCAAATGCCATCAGGGCTTTTGAATCCGTTGGAGATACCCAAATGGAAGTGGGAAAAGATCGCTATGGACTTCGTCGTAAGTCTCCCGAAAACGAGTAAGAGCAATGATGCCATTTGGGTGATTGTTGATCGACTCACCAAATCCGCACATTTTCTGCCCATTCGTACGACTTTTAGTATGGATCAGCTGGCACAATTATATATCAGAGAGATCGTTCGACTCCACGTAGTACCAGTGACTATAGTAACTGACAGAGATCCGAGATATACATCAAGGTTTTGGAAAAGCCTTCAAACAACAATGGGTACTAAGTTGACGTTTAGTACAGCTTATCATCCTCAGACTGACGGACAGTCTGAGCGGACAGTCTGAGCGGACTATTTAGATCTTAGAAGATATGTTGAGTCGTATGTGCTTGACTTGGGTGGTAGTTGGGAAACCCATTTGCCATTGGTGGAGTTCGCATACAACAACAGCTTTCAGGCTACCATTGGTATGGCTCCTTATGAAGCATTGTACAGTCGTCGGTGCCGATCGTCAGTTTACTGGGATAAAGTAGGAGAAAGAAAGATGTTGGGACCAGAATTGATTGAGAAGACGGTGGAAGTGATAGATGGTATCCGATCGAGAATCAAAGCTGCCTAGGATAGGCAGAAGCATTATGCTAATCGGAGAAAGAAGGAACTAATATTTCAAACCGGTGATAAAGTATTTCTTAAGGTAGCCCCAATGAGAGGAGTTTTCCGTTTCGGAAAGAAAGGAAAATTGAAGCCCAGATTAATCGATCCGTTTGAGATACTAGAGCAAGTTGGAAACGTGGCCTATCGTCTGGCATTGCCTCTAGAACTTTCTATAGTACACAATGTGTTCCATCTTTCCCTATTAAGAAAGTATGTACATGATCCTAACCATGTGGTGAATGTTCAGTCAGTTGATGTTCGATTAGACTTAACGTATGAGGAGGCGCCTGTGCGCATCTTGGAGAGAAAGGTCCAACTCCTCAGAAATAAAGAAGCTCCACTAGTTAAGGTCCAGTGCGGTAAACACAGTTCAAGAAGAGGCCACTGGGAAAAAGAAAGAGATATTCTAGAGAAGTACCAAGATCTCATTAATCAAGTAAGTTCAATTTCGAGGACGAAATTATTTTAAGCAGGAGAGGTTGTAGCGATACGAAGAACTTGACATGAAAAGTTCGTTTTAACTAATTTTTTCCCCAATTCTCGTCTAGCCCTAATTTAATTAACCCTAATTCAAATTCATCCCCAATTTTCTCAAACCCTAATTTTCAAATTTTCAGCCCCCAAAAATTCGGGAATGCCAACCCTAATTCTTGTTACAAAAGAATTACCATAATTAACTTGGGGTTTTGGTATTTTAGGAAGAAATTCCTCCCCAAGACATACCTTAATTAACTTTTACTACTCCTATATAAACCACATTCAACCCACGTTTACACACTCACAGCAAAACCTACTATACACACTCGGTAATCCATCATCATAATTCAGCCCTATTTTCGAGCACATACATACATGCTTAGCCATTTTCGAGAAGGAAGAGAGTAGGAGAAAAGAATGGAGAAATTTAGTGAGAGGGACCTACCGATGGCCTTCGCGGCGTCGCGCTGCTCACCGCCTTCACCATCATCTTCGTCTTTCTCTCCCGTGATCTCTCTCTCCCTCACGACCTCTCTCCTTCTCTGTCTCGACATATAGTCGAGACCTTCTTCTCTAGTTTTCCCCGATGAAACTCACGTATGAGGGGATTAAATTAATTTCAATTGGTTATTGCACCCCAAGTCCCCAGATTTCCTGTAGTTATTTAAGTTGGTCATTTTGTTTATTTATTTCCATGGTCCAAAAATTTTGATTTCTTTCAATTAGGTCCCTAGATTTTAAGATCCGGTCAATTGCAGTCAAACCCCGTGACTTTCAGTTGACTTCCGTTTTAGTCTTTATATTTTATTTATTTTAGAGATCCCGAAATTTCAGTTCGTCTTCAATCGAGTCTTTAATTTTCAAGACTGATCAACTGCAATCAAACCCATGACTTTCAGTTGACTTTCAATTTAGTCCTTATATTTTATTTATTTCACAAGTCCCGAAGTTTTAATTTAATTTCGATTTAGTCCAATAGTTTTGAAAAGCGGTCAATTGCAGATTTGACCCTCCAACTTTTATTTGACCTTCAAATTAGTCCCTAGAATTCCACAATTTTGCAAATTAGTCCCCAGCCTTTCAAATTTAGCAATTTCAATCCCTAAACTTTTCTTCTTTACCGATTTAAACCCTATTTAATTACTTTCTCTTTTATTTAGCGGCCTTAATTCATCCACGAACTAATTATGGTTTATTTAACTATTTTTAGGACTAGACGAGACGCGACAACCTTAGAGACTTGCAAAATTAAGGCTCAAACTCCCAAGTTTAAGGTAGATTTCTATCTACAAATATTTTCATTTTCAAAATGAGCATAGATAATTAAATTCTTATTATGTGTTTATATGTGGTGGGTATTTTCATGAGACTATTTGCTATTTTTAGCATATAATTTAGAGAATTGCTTGATCAAGCCCAGGCATAAGATTATTGTTGCTTGAATGCAATCAAATGAAGAGAATTTCTTGCTTTAATGCATGAGACTAGACTTGAATTTGTATTTATTACTTTTTCATAAGATTTACTTGGATTACATGATCACGTGTATTACATGTAATATTGAATTGTTATCTTGCGCGAGATCTATTGAGTATTTCTATGAAATACTCACATTTTCCTTTAACCAAATAATTGCAGACTGAGGGGTTGCTGGCGTGGCGAGTGGCAATGGACCGTTATTTAAATTTATTTTATTCATTTAGTTGAGACTCAATTTATTTATGCTTAGTCTTATCATTTTAAAATATCATGTTTAAAACCGTGATTGTTTGATTTTAAAGTTTAAATAATATTCCGCACAATTAAATTCTATTTATTACCGTTGCTTGACCTTCTTTTCAAAAGTTAGTTAGAAAAATGACGTGGCATTTCGAGTTGTTGGAACTCGGGGCGCTACAACAATACCAAAATGTTTCATAGGATTGCGAACGATAGAAAGATGTTTCATAGGATTGCGAACGGTAGAAAGATAAACAACCTGATCAACAAAATTAAGAGTAGAACTAGGGTGATCTGGCACACAGAGAAGGAAATTGTCCACGAAGTGTTGGATTTTTTCCAAAATCTCTTCAGAAAGGAGGATGTTGTTAGTTTGGGAATTGAAGGATTAGATTGGGCAGGAATCGATCTGGAATGCAGATTGAAATTAGAGGAGCCATTCAAAGAGGAAGAAGTGAAACATGCGCTTTTTAGTTATGAAGGAGATAAAGCACCGGGCCCAGATGGTTTCTCTATGGTAGCTTCACAAGAAGAATGGGAGGTAGTAAAAAAGTACATGATGAAGGTGTTCATGGAATTTTATGAGGATGGGATTGTGAATGCTAGGGTAAATGAAACATTTATATGCTTAATCCCTAAAAAGTTGAATTCAGTCTCTATTAAAGATTTTTGTCCAATTAGCTTGGTTTCCTCTCTATACAAAATCTTAGTTGAAGTCCTATCCGTGAGATTAAAGGAAGCCTTAAAAGACACAATTGATATTGCTCAATGTGCTTTTGGCAAAGGGCACCAAATTTTGGGCTTAGTCTTGATTGCAAATGAAATTGTAGAGGAATAAGGGTGAAAAAGAAAGAAGGTATGGTTTTCAAGATTGACTTTGAAAAGGCTTATGATCATGTAAATTGGGATTTTCTTGATTTTCTACTAGACAAGAAGGGGTTTGGAGTAAGATGGAAAAAATGGACAGGGGGTTGTTGGTCATCGACAAATTTCTTGGTAATGATTAATGGAAAACCAAGAGGCAAATTTGGTGCCTCAAGAGGATTAAGAAAAGGTGACCCACTATCACCATTCTTATTCATCCTTGTGGGTAACGTGTTGAGCAGACTGGTGAATGGGGCTTGTGATAAGGAGGTGATTGACAGTTTTAAGATCAGAAGAAACAAAGTGAGGGTATCACATCTCCAATTTGCAGACGACAGTATTTTTTTCTTGGAAAACAAAGATGAAAGCAGTGAAAATCTAATGGATATTTTGGACATTTTTTCAAAAATTGCAAGGCTAAAGCTAAACATGTCAAAAAGTATAGTAGTGGGCCTTAACCTGAAGGAGGAGAGAATTTGACACATAGCCAAAAAGGTAGGCTGTGTTAAGGGAACATGGCTACTAAATTACCTTGGACTACCTTTTGGGGGGCCAAGGGGAGAGGAATCCAAACGCCTCTTCATTTTGGAACCCAGTGATTGAAAGAATAGCTGGAAGATTAGAATGGTGGCATAAAGGTTGTTTATCAATGTGAGGGAGACTTGTACTGTTGCAAGTAGTTTTGCAAAGCATCCCTACGTATTTTATATCAATTTTCAAAATGCCTATGAAAGTGGTGAAGGCGATTGAGAAAGTGATGAAAGACTTTTTTTTGCGAAGGGAAATGTGAGGTACATAGTGACCATTTGGTAAAGTGGGATATTGCCACTAGACCAAAACAATATGGTGGTTAGGGAATAGGTAATCTACATTTGAAGAACTTGGCCCTATTAGGAAAATGGTTATGGTGGTTTCCCAATGAATCGGACTCACTTTGGCATGCTATCATTCTTAGACGATATAGCCTTCATTCAAAATGGATGGGAAGCAATCACTGAAGTTAACTCAACTCTTCGGGCACCATGGAGATCAATTGCAAGAGTTTGGGATAAATTTGTGGAAAACACCAAATTCGTACGTTGGTATAGGATTTTTGGTATGACAAATGGATTGGTTACCAAACTCTTCAAGAGGTGCACCCCCATCTATTTCGGATATCTAACAACAAAAATGCTCTCCTTTGTGACGTTGCTACTTTCCCATCTCATTCTAACACGATTTAGAAACTTGTGTTCTCTAGAAATTTAAGTGATAGAAACTTTGAAGAACTCATTTCTCTTCTTTGCTTTCTTGAAGACACCCTTATAGACACATCATCTCTCGATAAAAGATTGTGGACTGCCATCCTTCCGGGCTGTTTTTCTTGCAAATCTTTCTTCTATGTACTCCTTCATCCATTATGTGGCACCACTTTTCCCCAATTTGACTTCATTCGGAAGAGTGTGATACATTCAAAAGTAAAAGTTTTTGAGTGGTTGGTTTATTTGGGAAAGGTAAACACTTGTAATTTGTTGTAATTGTAAAGGCCTTTTCTGTACATCTCCCCCTTTGTATAATGTGTAGGAGAGCGGGAGAAAACATTAACCATGTCTTAATGCATTGTGATTGGGCTAGAAATATTTTGGACAGGGTTCTCTGCTTATTCGGCGACGTGAGTGTATTACCAAGAAGATGGGCTGAGTTAATTCTCATCAAATGGTCATTTCGGGAGCAGAGGAAGTTAAAGAAGAAGTTACAAAAGATGATTGTTATGGCAGCAATCTAGTCAATATGGACGGAGAGCAATTGCAGGATATTTGAGAATGTGGAGCGGCCTTTAGACGACATTTGGGATAACATCATTTTCTTCACGGGTCTATGGGTTAGAGCAGCTGGGACTCTTAGCGGGTGTTAGGTTGCAAGGTTTTGCAACTTTTTATAGATTTTAATGTGTAATATGAGAGAGAATGAGTGTGGTTGATTGGTGGAGATTTGTGTAGTACAGTGTATCCCAAAAAATATATGGATATAATTGGTTTGATTTTAGATGAGAATGAGTTAAAATCTATAAAAATTTGTTAAAAGTTGTAAAAGGACGGGCGCTAAGTGACTTAGAAAATTACTTATTCCGCTTAGATCCTTTTAGTTCTCTTTGTACTATTGTTTTCAACAACCCATAGTTTCTTGGATTTCTGGTTTTTTGGCACTTGTTAGAATCTTGTTGCTAGTTCTGTGGGGATGGCTCCTCCATTTTTTTTTTTTAATCTCTTGTTACTTCGATTCTTTATAAAAGTACAATTTCTTATCCAAAAAAAATTGTAGAAAGTTATGTTTGGGGAGAGATTTGGAGAAAATGAGTTTTTGACGCGTGGTTGAAAAGTAAGAAAAGATTTTGAAAGATATAAAAGAGGTGTCACATCAATAAAATGGATGATTGAAAATTATGTTTCAGAAGAATAATTGTTGTGAAAAGTTGTGGCAAACAAGCTCGCAGTGCAAAACGGAAATAGGCATTGTCTATGATACCCTCCACATCTAAAAGTTTTGCGAGACGCTGGCTACTATTTAAAGTGTCACATAAGCATTTTACTGTCACGTGGAAGTTACAATTTCAAAATCCATGGACCATTAGAGATACTCTTAGGCCAGTAAAAGGCACTTACTAGTCAGGGACATTGTTGGCATTAACTTTTTGAATACATGAGTGAAGCAAAATTTTCCGAGAAGATGAGAATCCTGGAACTATGGTGCACCGACACGAATGCGAGTGTCCAACACGATATGTGTCAGACACACCGACACGTAATTTTCAGAAAAAGTTGCAACACGACATGTTAATTAATTAATTAATTTTTTTATTTTAAATATTTAAATTTTAAATTGTAAATTTTTTCTTTTTTCCCTTTTTTTGGGTTAGCGCAAATAATTTTTTTGTATATTAGTAAAGTATTTCGTTTAAAGCAAATATGCAGGTGGATTTTTTCTTTTGAGCTCAAGTATTTAAAAGCCCAAGTTTTATTGGCCCATTTCCTTGTTATTAAGTCGAAACATGTTTGGTAAAACAGTCCAGGAACCACTCAATCTACAGTCGTCAATAACATGAGTTAGGCTCTTTATCTGCAATTTCCGAATAAGCGATTCAATTGCTCCTTCTTCGTCAATGGAACCTCTCGAATTTGGAATTAAAACATTCTTTCTTGAGTTGAAAGCAACAAGGTTGGTTCGATGATCCCAATTTTTATATTTCTTAGCTTTTTCCACATCACCCCGTGTCGGACATGGTTTGGAGCGTGTCTCCAGCGTGTCTTCTGGCCAAAAAATAGGTGAAATTTTGGATACGCGCCATGTAGGACTCTCAACAAGTGTCGAGAGTGTGTCAGTGCACCGACACAGGTCGAAAACTGACACGCTGGCTTCCACCACACTTGACGGTGCATCATAGTCCTGGAATTGGGTCAACCGGATGTGCTGCCTTTTTGTTACTTGCAGTTTTATGATTTTTATATTTTAGGCTGGTAGATATTACAAACAATTTGTGGTCAGTGATGCTTATAAATTCTCTTTTACTTAAAAGGGGCAGGGGAGAATTCATACTACTCGATTGTGACACATTGGTAAAGTTTTTGAAAAATGATTTTCGAGAATGATGGACTTGTGAAAGTGTGCTCAACACATACTTAAATGAAATTGTGGTTAAAAATGATTGTGAATAAAAATGAAAATTTTGAAATTTTCTAGCAAACAACCTCTAAATGGAGACCTAAAAGTATACTTCTTGTGGCTTAGAAGAAAAATGGTATACTTCTTGAAAATGCCAAATGGTCAATTGTTCTGTGTTATGTCTCGTTAGATAATGATAAGAGGTTCTGCAGACCACCCCTAGAACTACATTGACATAATTGAGATTGGCATTTTATGTTGGTGCACCAACTATTGTTACTTCACTTCGAACATTGACACGCTGGCTTCCACCACATGTCGGTGCATCATAGTCCTAGAATTGGGTCAACTGGATGTGCTACCTTTTTTTTACTTGCATTTTTATAATTTTTATATTTTAGGTTGGTAGACATTATGAACAATTTGTGGTCAGCAATGCTTATGAATTCTCTTTTACTTAAAAAGGGGAAAATTCATGCTACTCGATTGTGACACATTGGTAAAGTTTTTGAAAAATGATTTTCAAGAATGATGGACTCGTGAAAGTGTGCTCAACACATACTTAAATGAAATTGTGAATAAAAATGAAAAAGTTTGAAATTCTCTAGCGAACAACCTCTAAATGGAGACCTAAAAGTATACTTCTTGTGGCTCAGGAAAAAAAATCCTTCTTGAAAATGGCAAATGGTCATTGGTTCTGTGTTATGTCACATTGGATAATGATAAGAGGCTCCGCAGACCACCCCTAGAACTACATTGATACAATTGAGACTGGCATTTTATGTTAGTGTACCAGCTATTTTTACTTCACTTTGGAGTTTGTAGTAATATAACCTTGGTTTTAGAAATAATTATTTGACAGCCTCATTTATTGTTGGGAATTGAGTTCTTGGCTTGTCGCAGTGGAAGCTCATAGGAATATGGCCATTCAAAATGTTTTTGTTGCATTTGAATGAAGATGGATTGGGGCATAGGCGGTAGCAATCATAGATGCAAGGAAGAGAGTGTTTGTTTTGGGAATGGAAATTTACTTTTGAAACTTCTTCTGTATATACTTATTTTAGTCATTCTCTGTTTTGGTAGCTTTTTAACTTTTAAATAAAGCAGAAATTTAAACAATCAATACAGGATCATTTTTCTTTTTGTTTCAATTTTTATTTTTCTTCTCTGTCTCTCTCTATCTCTCTTTCTTTTTTTCCGGACATAATGGATGCAGATATTTCAGTTCACAAAAATTGCCTACTTCGACCTCTTTCTTGTCATTTATCTACACCCCCAATTCCTCTTCTACATCCCCATTTTAAAAGAATTTAAGCAATTACCATCCTAGCCCCCCCTTTTTTTCTTTCTTCTCTTTTTTTCTCTCTTTTCTACTCACGCACACAAAAGCGGGAAAAAAAGGAAGAAACGAAACTTGTTCGCTGCCATTAATAGCAGCCGAGGAAGCTTTGGCCGTCGAGAAGAAGGAAGAAAGAAGAAGACTTAAAAAAAGGTAGAGAGTGGATTTTGATCACAATAGGTCAAAATCCCATTGGGGATTTCGACCCCTTGTGGTCGAAATCCTTGTGTTTTTTTTTTTTTTTTTTCAGTTGTTGTCTTCCGTTAATAGCAACCGAGGCATTGGCGGGCAGCCAAAGTTCTTGTTCTCTTTCTTTCTTTTTTTTTCATTTAACTTAGTGGTGGTGGAAACCACCATTAATAGTGGTTTCGACCATCAGGGCTATCATTCCAATGGCTTTTGCGATAGTAGAAGGCTGTTGGAATTCTCTGTTCTTTGCCTCTTTTGTTTTTTTGGTTCGAGGGGGTGTAAAAAAGAAGGGGAAAGGGGTATAATGGGAAAGAAAGATTTGGGGGCAGGAGATGGTGGCGCATTGAGCCGTACGCTTTTATATTTCCTGTCATTAACTGTAGATGTTTTGCAGTTGGAAACTGGAAATGGCAACGCTATCTAAATCTTTCTTTCTCGAGGAATGGTTGCGGAGCGTTTGCGGCAGCAGCAACAACAGTACTTCAGCGCATTCTACTTCCTCATCTGCTCGAGCCATCATCCAAGCATGGGCTGATCTTAGGTATTCGCTTCAAAATCAGTCTTTCAGCAAACATCATCTCCAAGCTTTACGGACCCTTGCTGATTCTCAGACCTCCCTTTTTGTTGCAGATCCACAAGCAAAACTTTTGGTTAGTGTTCTGTCTTTACCAAACATACCTCTTCCACAGGAATCTTATCCATTATTCTTTAGGCTTCTGTATATCTGGGTTAGGAAATCAACTAGACTGAATGCTGCAGTTATCGATTCCGCTGTGGAGGTCCTCTTACATCTGTTCTCTAGGAAATTTGATTCTGACAAATGCCCTCTTTTCCTTTCAGAAGGAATTCTCCTTCTGGGTTCGATTTCTTACCAAAGTTCGGCATCTGAGAAATCCAAAAAGCTCTGCTTGGAACTGCTCTCTAAGCTACTGGTAGAAGAATATAGATCTATTTTCTTGTCTGATGAACTAACTTCTAGTGTTCTTGCCGGGACTGGGTATGCTCTATCTTCTTCAGTTTCTGTTTATTTTGGAAAAATTGTGGATATTTTGTTTCGAATATGGGCCACAGATGATGGTCCCTCTGGTAGGTTGTCTTATGGGCTCATGATTTTACATTCGTTTGAGTGGATTCTATCCAATTTCTTCAACTTGCAATCCTTGGAACAAATTGATCTTGTGAGAGATACTTTAGAAAATGTTAAGCCAGATCAATTTTCTTTTGCTGTAATCATGGCTGCAGGAGGAGTACTTAGGGCTCTTAATGGATCTGGCTCAAGTGATTTCATGAAACTTAGGAATTCTGTGGAGACAAGAATTGAAATTATTGGAAGAGACTGTGTATCTAAAACTAAAGTTTGTGACTATTCCCGGAGTGATCCTCGAAACAGGCTTCTGTTACAGAGCATAGCATTAGCTTCAGCTCGAAGTGGTTCAGTTTCCTACTCGATTTCTCTTTTAGAATGCCTTGCTTCAGCACTCTTGACTGAAATATTCCCTTTGCATCGCATCTATAACAAGGCCCTTAAATTGCTCCAAAGAAGTTGGCAAGGACATGAGCTTGATGAAGTAAAAGTGCACCTAAACAGTGTCATTTTCAAGGAAGCAGGAGCCATAGCTGGTGTGTTCTGCAACCAGTATGTCGCAGCCAATGAAGAAAGTCGGACTACAATAGAGGACCACATGTGGAACTTCTGTCAGGATGCCTACTTGTGTCATCGACGGGTAGCACTGTTGATTCAAGACAGGGAGGGTGAGCTCATGAGGGAGATAGAGAAAATTGCCGAATCTGCTTTCCTTATGGTTGTGGTTTTTGCGTTGGCTGTCACAAAATGCAGGTTAGACACTAGAACCGACCAAGAAACTAAATTAAAAATTTCAGTTAGAATCTTGGTGTCCTTTTCTTGTATGGAGTATTTCCGCCGGATGCGTTTGCCCGAGTATATGGATACAATTAGAGCAGTTGTTGTAAGCATTCAGGAGAATAAATCTGCCTGTGTCTCATTTGTAGAATCGATACCTTCATATGATGATTTGACCAATACACATGGTATAGACTTGATCTGTGAGCATTTCTTAATTGTCAGTTGTATGCAGTCCTTTCACCTAATTTCAGCACTTCCTGTGCAGGTTGGTCAAACTTTCCTGAAGTAGCATATCTGTGGTCCACTGATGAGGTGCAGACTGCCCGAATCTTATTTTACATGCGTGTTATTCCAACTTGTGTTGAGCAGCTACCAGCCTCTGTATTTAGGAAGATGGTGGCTTCGACAATGTTCCTGTATCCTAAAGTTAATAGCTGCATTGTGAACAACAAACTAATTTAAATTGATTGATAGCAATAGTTTTCAGTTCCTTAAGATATATTAATCAGATACATGGGACACCCAAACGCAAAAGTTGCGAGATACTCGCATTCGATGTTTGTGGCCTTTGTGTCTTCTGGGAAGGATACTGATCAGGATGAAAGAGTTCAGCTTAAGGAGCAACTGGTGTTTTATTATATGCAAAGATCTTTAGAGGTATCTGCATTCTTGAAATATATACAGTTAAACATATTTGAATTTGGTCAATAACTAAGCGGTTCTGTTTGATCTGCTAAATTGTTAATACAGGGATATCCAGGAATTACTCCATTTGAGGGATTGACTTCTGGAATTGCTGCACTTGTTAGGCATCTTCCTGCTGGAAGTCCATCTATACTTTATTGCATTCACTCTCTTGCTGAGAAGGTTAATAGCCTTTGCGGCGGCGTCAGCACCCATGAAACTGATATGTGGAAGAACTGGGACGGAGAGTTGGAACCTGCGAAGAAAGTGCTAGATTTGCTTTTGCGGCTCCTGTCCTTGATTGATATACAGGTTTGAATATTTTAAAATATCCACTACTTCTGTTCTGTGACTATATTGTTTCATAGATTAGATAAAGCATACATGGAGAGGCGCACCTCACACCCCACATGCACCACAATTTGTAGAATGCAAAAAAAAAAAAAAAGAAAAAAGAAAAAAAAGGGAGTATCGATGCCACAGGAAATTGAGCATGCAAAATTAAGGGCCCTGTGTGGTTGACATCTCTATCCATTCATGAAGTAATTGAGTCTTCTAAATCTCCCAAGGGATAAAAACGATATGCTACATCCTTGACTTGCCTTTCAAATAGAGAAATTTTATCATGAGAACGTGGTTAAATCAGGAGATTTTTAATTTTATTTATGTATTTGTTTTTGCAGGTTCTACCGAGTTTGATGAAGCTATTGGCTCAGCAGATTGTTCAACTACCTGCTGATGGACAGAACACGGTGCTTAATCAGTTATATCAGCATGTTGCAGAATCTGATGATGTTACAAGGAAACCAACACTTGTTTCATGGCTGCAGTCTCTGTCTTACCTTTGTGCTCAAGGTACTGGTAGAGAATCTTCTTCATTTGTGGGGGGAGCATTATCACGACTATAATGCATAAATATGCAATTTTTGTGAAATAAGTCAACAAGCTAATGAAATAATGCTCAGTTGTGTATTAGTTAACAAGCATATTTACTGCCTTTACATTAGACTTAGTGCTAGTTATGCTATAGAGGAAAGTTATTCTTGTCACAAAGAAAGTTCTTTCTCCTCGTCCTGATCTGTTGTGAGCTAAAGTGTTAAAATCAAATACAAATATCTAAGTTCTCAATTCAACATTAATATGTTACAGAACATACCATGGAAAAAAGAGGGGCAAAAAAAAAAAAAAAAAAAAACACGACTTTCTAGTATTACTTACAAAAAATAATGAAAGCAAACAAGGTGTGCAGAACATCCTCCTCCAATAAACTGGAATCTTAACCTCGAACTGAAGCATAATGATATTCAAATCTTAACATCTTGCACCGCAACAGGAATGACGACAAGTGGCTCAGCTTTCTGAAGTGTTATCCCAAATTTGTCCTTCATGTCCATGTCCTTTGGCTCCACCCCTGTTGGCAATTTCCAATCATATTTATGAACAAGATTAGCCAGTATTAAGCTCACCATTCTCACTCCAAGATTCAGTCCAGGGCAAATTCGTCTTCCGGCACTAAATGGTATAAATGAGAAATCTTTGCCTCTGAAATCAATCTCTGAGTTCAAAAATCTGTCTGGCTTAAATTTTGTAGGTTCATCCCAATGACTTGTGTCCCTTGAAATGGACCATGCATTCACAAGAATTTGAGTGTGTTTTGGGATGGTGTATCCGCAGAGTTTCACATCTACCTCGGCCCTATGAGGTAGGAGAAGTGGTGCGGTAGGGTGAAGCCTCAATGTTTCTTTTATTACGGTTTCTAGATAGGGAAGTTGGGAGAGATCTTGTTCTTGAACATCTTCTTTAGATCCGAGTCTTTTACATAGTTCTTGTTTTACCTTGGCGAGTACTGATGGATTGTGGAGGAGCTCTGCCATTGCCCACTCCATGGTCGTGGTGGTCGTGTCTGTTCCTCCAATGAACAAATCCTGGCATTATATGTAAGGACAGTTCTCGGAGTATAAATTGAGAAAAATTTGAATGAGCTTTGACATTTAGACAACGATGATTTAATGTGTGACATATAGGATATAGTAATAGCAAGAAAGATGTCTCTGGTCGAGTTTCGCCATCCCTCATTTGTATAAAAATCAGAGTTCAAGGCCTAGGATCAGAATTCAGAGCAAAGCTGTGAAATGATTGATCTGGACATTAGTGTCCTTTCTGGGGACCCGGTTGAAATTCAAAGGGAAAAAAGGAAGTTAAAAGTGTTCATCACTTGGGTTTATAGCTATAGTTCCAAAACGGTTTCTGAGAGAGGAAAAAAGGGGGAAAATAATAATAATAATAATAATAATAATAATAATAATAATTAAAAAAAAAAAAAAAAGGCAATCATCTTTCGAGATGTTTTACAGGGGTAAACTTTTGAAAATTGGAACTAATCAAATATTTTGGGGTGGTGTCACTGTGAGAATGGTGAGATGAGATATTTTATTGGAGTGTAACTGTCAGCTACAGTTGCATATCTTTTCTAAAATTCCAACGTGGGAAGAAGTTAAATAAGGTAAATCCTGTGTGGAAATTCCTGAAGTCAACGGTCTAAGAATGAACCTCTAAAGCTGTCTTTTTAAGCTAAGAATTTTTTCTACATCAAAAATGAAAGTCAAACAGATCTTATGTCCTGCATATGGAGTGTACCTGATTTGTTACAATAAAATATGTGCAACAGAGATCAGTATATGCTGTCACGTATGGAGTGATTACGTATTTTTGACTTTTCATGGAGGCTAATCATGTTGTATCGTTAACCCTTCACTTCAATTTCGATTTGGGTGTTTGCATATAAATTTTAATGCATTTGTATGAGTAAGAAAGAGAGAATAAGTGGAGTTGGATGGTGGAGATTTAATAGTATAAGTAGACCCCTACAAGATATATGGATGTGATTTATTTGACCGAATTTGAATTTTAAAAAATTGGAGAAAGTATGAATTAAAATGAGTTACTGTTTCAACTTTTAACAGGATAGTAGGCGCTTCTTTTTGCTATGCACATGCATCAAATTTTCCGCTAAGCTAATAAGTACAGGATAGGAAACCTTACCATAAGCAAAAGATTGACATCAAGATGATCAAGTTTATCAGGGCCACAATATTCAGCGTGATCAAGAAGAACATCCAAGAAATCCCCAGTCCAACTTGATCTGAAGGCCCTACGATTTAGCCGTAGATCAATCTTCTCATTGATCAGATCATGCAACCGATCATAAGACACCTTTATCTCCCTCCTTATTCCTTGAAGATCAAATGATTTTAGGATAGGAAAATAATCTGAAATATTAGGTCTCCCTGCAAGCTCCATTATTTTTGCTATAAGCTGTTTCAACTCTTTCACTTCATCTGAATTTGGATCAAGCATGTCAACAGAAAACATGGTGTTTGACAACAAATTCAACGTCGTCCCAAACACTAGCCTGTTAGAATTAGAAAACACAGTATAAGAATTACAAAGAGCATGAGCCTTATTATTGAACTGGTTAAGAAAGAGTAGAGAAAATAATATGTCAGCAACCTCCCTATATGAATGGCTTCTTGGTTTTCTCGAGCTTCATCTACTCTTGCAACCATGTTTTTCATCATATGATGCCTCAAATCTTGCAATGCATCCAATCTTTGTACAGTGAAAATCTGACTTTGGCAAATTTTTCGAAGTTTTTTCCACTGTGGGCCCCCTGGTAGCCATGCCATAGACACTTCATAGCCCTTTTCGGCAGTTACAGCATCTGGAATAGGCCTTCCCAAGAAACTCTGATCATTCTTCTGAAGTATTTCTTTAGCCATTTCTGTTGAAGAAGCAACCACAATATTGATAGCACCAAGTTTTACTGTCATTAAAGGGCCATAGGTTTCTGCTAAATTGGCCAAGGATTCATGGGGTCTGTCCCCGAGTGTGAGAAGATTTCCTAGTACAGGGAGGCATATTGGCCCCGGCGGAAGTTTCTTGTTTGTGAATAACTTTTTGGCAATGTTCAAAAGGCAGTGAATGCATATTATTAGGAGAGGGAGAAGGAAAAAACCATAGAATTCCATGTTAAGATTTTAAAAGATTGTGGTTGAGTGATTTTGGGGTACAGCATTTGCCTCTTATACAGAAGGGTGAGTTGAGGATAATGAATTTGACAATACATCCTAGGTTCACCATCAAATTATGTCTCGACACGGTGGATATCTTAATATTATTTCTCTTTAGTAGAAAGATGCTATGTGTATGATCTCGTTTACTGTGGGGTGTACCACACTAATGATTATGACACATGAAAGATAAAATGACTATTTTATTCTCTCTTCCGTTATGAGTGTATCACAAATCGTGGCATTATCTTATTAGAAATGGATATTAACTTAGATATATAGGATAGTTATTTCATGTAAGTCATGCCGTCTATAATATGTCATTTGATGGTATGTCACAACTGATGCAACGACCACTTCTGAACACGAAGAAACACACGTTTTTGGATGCTGAGTGTGTTAGCGAATGAATTTTAATGTATTTTTATGAATATGAAAAGAGAGAATAAGTGGAGTTGGATGGTGGAGATTTAATAAGTTGAGAGATATATGGATGTGATTTGTTTGATCAAATTTAAAATTTGAAAAAAATGCATTAAAATCTGGATGCTAACACCCTCATATTTTTCCAGTAATTTAAATATGTCAGACGTGTATTTGACTTTGACTTTTCGATTACTTCATATTTAATCATCTTGCAATATTAGTCCTTTATTAGTTTACATTGAAACCAAAATAATTTGGCATCCCTACGAAGTAAACTAGTTAGAAAATGGCGTTATTATTATTAAGAGAACGTGCCAAGGATTTTAAAATTAAGAAACAGAATCGATGAAATAACAATATGAATCTATAATGAACATCGCCAACAATCGAGCTGCATATCAAATTCTAGATGGATTGATTATTGAACCTAATCCTTGTATGGACACATGGCTGGTGTTTAGTTGCCCACTGTGGGCAATATAAGGCCAAATCCAAGTCAATGTGGCGCCACATCATTGACTAAATTAAAAAAAAAAAAAATTGTATTTACATTAGGTCAGATGAATAATACATAAAAACCTCCTGATTGTGGGCTTCACAAGCCCCTACGAATTTTTTTCTCCGGAGCGTGGGCATTAGATCATAACTCAGTGTCCATATAGGGTGTACTTGATTGCATGTGGCATTGGAAGGGAACTTTCCATGGAAAAAATTTTCTTGGAAAATTTTCTCGCCCACCCACTAGTTTCAGTTTTCCATAGACTTTATGATTAATTTCTTGGTTGACTGGAACCTAAAAAGAATTTTTCTGTCAAACACAAACTTTGGAAAATGGTTTTGCTGGTTTGACATTCCGAAGAAAATTATCTTTTACAACCCTGCGTTGTACGTGAAACTAATTTTCCAATAGACTACGATTTTGATAAATATTAATAGCAATTAACACTATTAAAATAAATTGAATATCGATCAGATCACTAAACTCAATTATATAAAATCTATATCTATATTACATACAAAAAAAGAGCTTTTTTCCCTCCTAAATAAATCATCAATTTTTCCCATTTATTGAATTTACCTAATATAATCTTTTACCTATATATAGAATAATTTTTATTTTTTATATATAGAAAATGAGGTTTTTCTTATTATATTTTTTATTGCTTTAAATCCGTTTTCCCATTTAATTTTTTACCTCATTAGCTTATGTTATTATCAGTTGAAATTTAGTTAACCTGGACAAGTATTATATAGTTGTGTTAAATTTTAATTTTATTTTGACTCAGTAAATTTATTTATTTATTTATTATTTATTTTTTGCTTTCAAATCCTTAATTTATAGGTTTATGTGTTGAACAATATAAGGGTATTCCAAGAATTAGAATAAATTTTTGACTGATCAATTTTTCATAATTTTCATATTTAAAAAAATAAAATTATTTAAAATTAATAATTTTCGCTAAGATTTAATTTTTATGCCATACAAAATTATCATTGATTAAATTTTTACACAAAAACTAGAATAAAGGTGTAACATTAAAAAAAAAAAATCAAACCCGTTACTTAATTTTAGAAATAATTAATTACTTTTATAAATAACTAGCTAAGAAAAAAATTAATTAAAACTAACACTCCTTCTAAGATTCAGCACCCGTTAGCCTACAAGGTTTTACAAATTTTCACATATTTTTATGCATTCTTTTCAACTCCACTCATTCTCTCTCCTATTTTACATTCATATATTTTCTCTCCACTATTCAATTCCATTTACTTTCTCTTATATATCACATCAAAATCCATAAAAATCTATTTCTACACCTGCACTAATACGCGATTTTTGTGTCATACCAAATTGCGATTCATTAAAGTTTTACATAAAAATAAAAAGAAACTTACCAGCAGTTGACTCTGAGTTCGAGGCACGACCCACCACTATGATACCAATTTGTACTCAAAAAATTAAAAATTATGTTGTATCCATTAATTAGTTTTAGAAAAAATCAATCATTTTTATAAATAATTAGCTAAGAAACAAAATTAATTAAAATAAGTAATTTCTCTAAGATTTAGTTTTTCTGTGATGAAAAATTACAATTCAACAAATTTTTACATAAAAATTAAAATAAATGTGTAACATGAAAATTTAAAACTTAGCTTGGACCCTTTTATTAATTTTAGAAAGTATTCATTATTTTTTAAAAATAATAATTAGCTAATAAATGAAAATTGATTTCAATTAGCAATTTCGGTACGATTTAATTTTGGTGTGGTAAAAGATTACAATTCATTTAATTTTTACACAAAAAATTGAAAGAAACATGTAACATCAATTTTGTTTAATTAATCATTCAACTGTTAACTTTAATCAATTTTTAATTAATTGAATATATCTCTATATCTTTTAAATTCCAATATATCTTTTTCTTGTAAACTATCGTTAAAATTAGATTAACAGAATTCTTAAAATTATGGCTATCAAGCAAGGAAATAATTAATTTTTTAAGAAATAATTGGCTTAAATACAAAAATTAGCTAAAATTATTTATACTATAATTAATTAAAATAATAAATTCTATTGCTAATATTTAGTTGGGCATGAGTTCAATGGACAAAGATTAATCAAAATTAATCACATTGTTAAAAGTGGAAATATAATTAATTTTTTAAAAAATTATTTGATTGCTACAGGTTTTCCCTGAAAAATGAAAAAAAAAATCTCTTAAATTGTAACATATCTTTTAAATTACAAAATTTCTTCAAAATTAGATTCATATAATTCTTAAAAGTGCGGATATTAAAATAATTATTTCAAAAGTAATTAATTCTTCTCATAAATAACTAGCTAAAAATGAAAATTAATGAAAACTAATTATATTACAATTAACTAAAATTAGTAACACTATTACGATTTAATTGGACTTGGTTTCAATGGACGAAAATTGCCATGGTTTCATCAGACGAAAATTAATCACAATAAATAATATTGGTAAAACAGAAAAATAGTATTAATTAAAAAATAAATAATAATTAAAATTAATTAGATTACCATGGTTGACTAGATTTTTCTTAAAAAATGCAAGACATCTTTTGACATGCAAGATATCTTTCTAATTATAGACTATCTTTAAAATTAGATTCATACAATTCTTAAAAGTGCGGCTAAAAAACTAATTATTTTAGAAATAATAAATTATTTTTATAAATAATTAGCTCAAAAAAGAGTTAATTAGAATTAATTATATTTCCCAAATTTAACTGGATATATTTTCATTGGACGAAAATTGATATAGTTTTATTAGACAAAAATGAATCAAAATTAATTAAATTACTCAAAGGGGGCACACATAATTATTTCAAAAATGAAAAATAATTAAAATTAATTAGATTGCTACGGGGAAAAATGTGCTTCCGAAATTAATTTATCTTTTTGCATATTTTAAAATAAAATTAAGTTAACACCTAAAAGATTTGGATTCTTAGAATTGGGGTGTTACATCTTATTGTAAACTAAGTCGACTATTAATTAGTCCCTAATTAACTTCATTTACTTTTTGAGTATCATTCGTTTCTCAAAACATGCTTTTCTTTTGATTCTCATATCTTTTTGTATTTTCTACAATGTTTCTTTTGAGTTACAATCGGTAGAAAAAATTACTATTTCTTTTTGTGTAATTAAGGGTGTTTCAAAGGGTCTACTAATTTTTTTAAGTAACAAGCTCCAAAAATAGGTTTTCAAGTAATGATAATTTTTTTTTTATTTTGACACTGCTCGAACAAACAATTATATAATAATTCTTTAGTCCAATCTATCGCTTTCACAAGGGAATAAATCTAAGAATTCTTACTAAATAATTGGCTATCGATTCAATCAATTATTGGAATTATACGAATGAAATAGAATATTTTAACTAGCTTTCAACTATGTTATATATTTGTCTAAATTTATATCTTCTAAATAAATATTAAGAATTCTACCTACTTTAAATTATTTATTTTACACTGAATTTTGCTAGTTGAAATTTTATTTGATTTTTAAATATCATCAATTAGGTTGTATATTTTAAGTATTAATCGTATATATTTCAATTTATTTATCTTATCCAAATTAATTTAAATTTTGTATCGAATCATTCAATATTTAATGTGCCAAATATGTTAAATTAGTGAGTTTATACCTAATATGTTAATATACGTGTTTACTGTATTTAGAAGGTATTTATTGAAGAAATAAAATATCAATAACACATATATTAAAAAGTAGAAAAAACGTTTTCGATTAAACTATTATGATGGGGCGTGGATGGGGATAAGAATTTTCAAGCGGGGCGTGGACGGGGAATGGAAGTTCCCATGCTCTTGTAATTCTTATATCATCTGCGGCTTATAGTAAATGAGGATGGGCCAGAACCAGGGTAAGTGTTTCCTAGCATGGCAGGATCGAGGTGTTAGGGTCTGTAGGACTGTACTCACTACATTGTTATTTTTATAATATATCGCGATGCTGATTATATTTCAAAATTAAAATTTAAAAATTATTATTTACATATTAATTATTAATAACGCACATCACACTGATGTATAATTAATATCTTCCAAAATTTATAATTGCATATAATAGAATGTGAATGTTAGTAGAGTAATTTTACTATGGTTATTTTGATAATTATAACATTTAGTGTTATTTTATTTTCGGTTTATACTTGTAGATTAATCTTGAAATGAGTAAAATGTGTTATATTATCACAATTTCTACTACCAATTGTCATCCCATGCAAAGTACGGGTGTAAATGCTAATTAAGTTTCTATTCTATGGAGAATAGTAAATTAAGTTGTGTGAATTTTTTTGAGTTGTTCCTTACATATTTATAGGATGAATTAATACGAAATGCAAGGGAAACTTTATCGAAATTTTTATAAAAATATTTCGAGTTAAATCAATTAAGTTAATTATTGTAACTCATTCTTTGTTTTTATTATTTTTTTAGGTTTTATGATAATAAGCCTATTATGGAACCTTTTAAAAATTTTTTTACCACTTTTTACCACTTTTTTATCCATTCTTTTTTATCCTAAATCAATTACATCCACATATCATATCACATCAATAAAATCTGTACCATTCAACTCCACCCATTCTCTCTCATCTTTTACATTAAAAATATTTAAAAACCATTAAAAACCAACTCCTATCACCCTAAATATTAAATGACATCTATCACTACCGTTATTAGTTGAAATATTTGTTCTCCGTGCAACGCACAGGTGAAACAGTTAGTAATGAAAGAATTCTCTAAAAATTTCAACAAAGTTTTCCCTATATTGTACAAGAGACAATTTGTGATAGAGATTATAATTATATAAATGCAAAATAAATTAATATTAAATTAAATATTATAGATTTCAAAATAATTACACTAAAATACTCTACTATCATTTTTAGAGCTTATAGTTTTTTATTTAAAATTATTCTATATTCTATTATATTGAATTATAAATTGGGGTGACATAACTATACAACCGTGCAATGCGTGTATTAACAATAAATATGTGAATAATGATTTTTAAATTTTTATTGTGAAATATTATCAATATACAAATTGATATATTATAGAGTCAAAATATAGCGGGTGCAATTCTACACACCCTAGCATCCAATTTCTCCCATGCTAGGAAACACTTCTCATTGTTCCTTCCACGACCTCATTTAATCGAGATAGAAAGAAGATCATATAAGAATTTGATACGAACCCGGAAAGCTCCATGTCGACCGAACCACCCCATGTGCCGCACGGGCCGCTCACGCGAAGCCGAGCCAAGAAAATGGGACGAGCTTTGATGACCTGGGTCGAAGAAGTGTGTCAACATGTCCCTACCACGTCATCTCCAGCCTTGGAATGGTCCACAAGAGTTACCGAGCCAAAGGAAATCCTCCAATTACGAGTCGGGGACGTTGGAACTCAAGAATGCCATGCAGACAAAATTTACGGCAGTAACCGTATTAATTACAGCCGTAACTCAGCCATTACGGCCGTAACCTAAATCCATACGGCCGTAACCTAGGAAGCTGAACACCAGAGATTTACAGAGAGTTAAATACGGCCGTAACCTTTGGGACATACGGCCGTATCATCCGTTTTACGGCCGTAACTTTGATCATTCCGGTCGTACCCTCAGTTTCCAGCTTTTGGGCGAAATTATGCAGAGAATTAATTACGGCCATACTTACTCAGCATACGGCCGTAACGCAGGACTTACGGCCGTAACAATTGTCCATACGGCCGTAACTCAAGAGTCAAGTTTGGGCAGTTTTGAGGCAGAGAGCTTATTACGGCCGTACTTTTGAGTCATACGGCCGTACCCGAGGAATTTACGGCTGTAAATACTATAATTACGGCCGTAATTTTAGCCGACCTAGGGTTAAATTTTAGATATTTTTGGATTTTTTCATTATTTTATTATTATTTCAAATTTGGGGCTTGTATATGAACAAAACAAGCCATTTGTAAGAACAACTTGGTTCATATATGAAAAAGAGAGAGCTTATGCTTTTCTTGAGAGAATTGATTTCTCTTGTTGTTCTTTTGAACACATCGAACTTATCAAGAGCGTGATCAACTCTTGTGGCGTTCACCCCTGCCGGTTGTCTACTACGTACAGTTGAAGGTGATAGGTTTCAGCCTATTGTTGTCACTTCGTGAGTAGAAGGTCGTCAGGTTTTCGATCTCCACCAGTGATTGGCTTTTCTGGGATCTAATCCAATCTGGATTGGGTTGCGTTGGCATCGAGACCAACGAGGTCCGTATCAGTTGGTATCAGAGCACAGATTCTAATCATCTGGTATCTATCCTTTGTTTTATGTTTTTATAGTATAAGTCCTTTGTTATTAAGTCTTAGATTGTTATGTTAGTGATTGTTATCGGATTAGAATCGTGAGTATTGAACTTTAAATTTGTAGGATTTTAGTGTGTGTTCTTGGTGTTCTTGGTGCAAATTGCTTTTGTGCTTAGAATTCATCCAATTTCTAGTATTGTATTGGTATTGAGATTATAAGTGCTGTGTTGTGAAAAGAAAAGAAAAAAAAAACAAGAGAGAGACGAAATTCAAAAAAAAAAACAATGGCTCTAATGTTGTGTTGAACGAGTGTTAGTCAATCCGTTGGCGACACTTAGTATCGTATTGTTGTTACATTGTCTAGGAGTTGATCCACATTGTCTTACGTTATAGGGTTTACGTTGAGTTGTAATTTAGTTTGCAATATTCTAGTAGAGTGTTGTGTCATTGAGTTGTAATCTGATTGAGCAACTGCTTTGGCATTGGTTTGGTGAACTAACAAGAAGATCTTACCTTGATCAAGTTCGTTGAGTTCGATTGAACAAAAGAGTGTGAGTGCATTATTGAGTGTTGAGTGAGAGAGTGTTGAGTGATATACACGAGTGATATTCCCGAGAGGACACTACAGGGCTTGCACACACTTGCACACAATATCTGATACAGGTTCAGTCGAGGGACACGGATCTAAAGCTGCCACCTTGGATGATATCCAGTCGGTTCTTCAGGCTTCTATGACCGCAATGGAGCGTTGGTTGAGTCAACAGTTACGAGAGGATGTTGAGCAATCGGTAGCTAGGTTGAATGTTCGTAGACCGGAGTTTGAAGAAGGTGATGAGGATGATTATGAGGTGATATATAGAGGTGGTAGAGGTAGAGGCGGTCGAGGGGGTCGAGGAGGTCGAGGTAATGAGAGACCACGAGAGGAGGAAAGTGATGTGAAGAACGTGAAGGTTGAAGTGCCTTCATTCCAAGGTAAAGCCGATCCGGATGCTTATTTGGATTGGGAAAGCAGAGTAGAGTTGGTGTTCCAATTTCATAGAATCCCGGAAGAGAAGAAAGTTCCACTTCTAGTGAAAGAATTCACGGGATATGCTCTTAGTTGGTGGAAACAAACTACTACGGCTCAAATGAAGAAATTTGGAAGTCTCAGGTGAGTACTTGGAATGAGTTGAGAACGATAATGAGAAAGCGGTTCGTTCCTACATATTACTATCGAGGTTTGTACAATAAATTGCAAACATTAAATCAAGGGGGACGAAGCGTTGAAGAGTATTATCAAGAGATGGAGTCTCTTATGACTAGAGCCGATATAGGAGAAGAAGAAGAGGCTACTATGGCACGGTTTCTAAGTGGATTGAATCGAGAAATTGCCAATCTTGTTGAGTTACACGATTATGCAGATATTCAAGAATTGGTACATAAAGCCGCCAAGGTTGAGATGCAATTGAAGAAGAAGAGTTTCATTAAACCTCAAGCCGGGGGAAGTAGTAGCTTTGGGAAACCGAAATGGAGTAGTGACAAGACTACAACTCCAAAGCCGGCTTGGGAAGGGCGGAGTGAACCACCTAAGTCTTCTCCGGTGGGGGAAGATAAAGGGAAAAGGCCAATGGGTGCACTACCCCTCCGGAATCGAGAAATCCAATGTTTCAAATGTCAGGGACGGGGACACATTGCCTCGGAGTGCCCTAATCGCCGAACAATGGTAGTGCGGGAGAATGGTGAAATTGAAACGGAGGATGAGGAAGAAAACCCTCCTATTGTGGAGGAGGAGGAGGAAGATTCGGATGAGCAATATGTGATGACTATCCCAGAAACTCTAGTTACACGGCGAGCTCTTAGCACGAAGGCGAAGGTGGATGGAGTGACCTCTCAACGGGAGAATATCTTTCACACTCGGTGCCTAGTGCAAGGCAAACCATGTAGTTTGATTATTGACGGGGGAAGTTGTTTGAATGTTGCTAGTTATATGTTCGTTGATAGGGTTGGACTTCCACTGATCAAACACCCGAGACCGTATCGATTACAATGATTTAGTGATACAGGCGAGGTTCGGGTTACCAAGCAAGTGAAGATCCCTATCTTTATTGGGACATATGAGGATGAAGTGGTATGTGATGTAGTACCCATGCAAGCTACACACATATTGCTTGGCCGACCGTGGCAATTTGATAGACAAGTGACACATGATGGATATCGAAATAGATATAGCTTCAAGTTCAATGGGAAACCAATTGTACTTGCTCATTTGACACCGCAACAAGTGTATGAGGATCAAGTCAAACTCAAAAAGGAAGCTGATGAGAAGGAAAAGGAGAAACGAGAGTCGAGTGGAAAAAAAGAAGAGAGAGTAGAAGGAGAGAAAAGTGAGCATTAGGAGAAAAAGAAAGAGTGCTTCTTTGCAAGGCCGAGAGAAATTGTGAGGGCTCTTTCGGCGGACCAACAAGTGTTCTTGTTAGTGTATACCGAGAGTGGTCGAGTGCTCAATTCTAACCTTGAATCCCTCCCCAATTCTATTGTTTCTCTCTTACAGGAATTCAATGATATCCTTCCCGAAGACTTGCCAAGCGGGTTGCCACCAATTCGAGGCATTGAGCATCAGATTGACCTAGTTCCCGGAGCCGCGATTCCCAATCTCCCCGCTTACCATAGCAACCCCGAGGAAACAAAAGAGTTGCAACGCCAAGTGGAAGATTTGCTTAGCAAAGGGTATGTCCGAGAAAGCCTAAGTCCATGTGCTGTACCGGTCTTGCTCGTGCCCAAGAAAGATGGATCATGGAGAATGTGTGTTGACTGTCGAGCTGTCAACAACATCACGGTAAAATATCGCCACCCTATACCTAGGCTTGATAACATGCTTGATGAACTTTATGGTGCTAGTATTTTTAGCAAAATTGATTTGAAAAGCGGTTATCACCAAATCCGAATGAAAGAGGGTGACGAATGGAAAACGGCATTCAAAACCAAACAGGGTTTATATGAATGGTTAGTTATGCCGTTTGGTTTGACGAATGTACCAAGTACATTTATGAGACTAATGAATCACGTGTTACGTGTTTTCATTGGTAAATTTGTAGTGGTGTACTTCGATGACATATTAATTTATAGTAGGGGGCTCAATGATCATGTGAAACACCTTAGGCTTGTGTTGGAAGCGTTAAGGAAAGAAAAATTGTTTGCAAACCCTACTAAAAGTCACTTTTGTCTTGAGAAAATTGTGTTTCTTGGTTACGTGGTGAGTGCCAATGGAGTAGCAGTTGATGAAGAAAAGGTTCGGGCAATTAAAGAATGGCCTACTCCATCTAGCATAGCCAATGTTCGTAGTTTTCATGGTTTAGCTAGTTTCTGCTGTCGATTTGTGCCTAACTTTAGTACACTAGCCGCACCATTAACTGACGTAATCAAGAAAACCGTTGGGTTTAAATGGGAAAAGGAGCAAGAACGAGCTTTTCAAACAATTAAAGAAAAACTGTGTTCTTCGCCCGTACTTGCTCTTTCCGACTTTAACAAAGCTTTTGAGATTGAATGTGATGCGTCGGACATAGGTATTGGTGCTGTGTTGATGCAGGAACGAAGGCCAATTGCATACTTTAGCGAGAAATTGAGTGGTGCCACCCTCAATTATCCTACGTATGACAAGGAGCTCTATGCATTAGTTCGAACGCTAGAGAATTGGCAACACTATCTCTGGCCGAAAGAGTTTGTGATCCACACCGACCACCAATCGTTAAGGCATCTCAAAAGCCAAGGCAAGTTGAACAAGCGACATGCTAAGTGGATGGAGTTCATTGAGACATTTCCCTACGTGATCAAGTACAAGCAAGGCAAAGAAAACATTGTTGCAGATGCTTAATCACGCAGGTATACCTTACTCACCACTCTAGATACTAAATTATTGGGTTTTGAATTAATGAAAGAATTATATGAGAAAGACCCGGACTTTAGTAGTATCTATGTTGCTTGTGAAAAGAGTGGATTTGAGAAGTTCTATAGGCTAGAGGGGTACTTATTTCGAGAGAGCAAACTTTGTATTCCTTCTAGTTCTATACGAGAGTTGTTAGTGAGAGAGGCTCATGGAGGAAGCCTCATGGGACATTTCGGTGTAGAAAAGACATTTGAAGTCTTGCGTGATCATTTCTATTGGCCTAAGATGAAACGAGACGTAGAGAAAATTTGCATGAATTGCATTACCTGTAGAAAGGCCAAATCCAAGGTATTACCTCAAGGACTTTACACTCCCCTTCCCATACCTCAATCGCCATGGGAAGATATAACTATGGATTTCATCTTGCGGTTACCTAGGTCTAGAAATGGGAGAGATTCGGTTTTTGTGGTAGTTGATCGGTTTAGTAAAATGGCTCGTTTTATACCCTGTCACAAAACCGATGATGCAAGTCATATTGCCGACTTGTTCTTTCGTGAGATAGTTCGGCTACATGGAGTGCCAAAGACAATTGTGCCAGATAGAGACATCAAATTCCTTAGCTACTTCTGGAAGACCTTATGGGGAAAACTAGGTACCAAACTGCTGTTTTCAACCACGAGTCATCCCCAAACTGATGGTCAAACTGAAGTAGTAAACCGTACGTTGTCACAATTACTTCGGGCTATCATTAGTCGAAATATTAGGACGTGGGAGGAATGTTTACCACATGCTGAATTTGCTTATAATCATGCTAAACATTCTTCAACTGATTTTTCGCCTTTTGAAGTGGTTTATGGTTTTAATCCGCTAACCCCGTTAGATTTAATTCCTTTACCTGTAAGTGAAAGAGTTAGCTTGGATGGTAAACACAAAGCCGAGCTTGTTCGGTCCATACACGAGAAGGTAAAACTGTAGATCGAGAAAAAGAACCAACAAGTATCGACCAGGGTGAACAAAGGGCGAAAAGAAGTGATCTTTGAGCCGGGAGATTGGGTTTGGCTACACCTCCGAAAGGAAAGATTCCCTCAACTACGCCGATCGAAATTGTTACTACGAGGCGATGGGCCTTTTCAAGTAGTTGAACGAATCAACAACAACGCCTACAAACTCGATCTTCCAGGTGAGTATAATGTGTCTGCTACATTTAACGTCTCTGATCTTTTTTTGTTTGATGCAGGAACCGATTCGTGGATGAATCAACCTGAAGAGAGAGGGGATGATACGAACTCGGAAAGCTCCATGTCGACCGAACCACCCCACGTGCCGCACGGGCCGCTCACGCGAAGCCGAGCCAAGAAAATGGGACGAGCTTTGATGACCTGGGTCGCAGAAGTGTGTCAACATGTCCCTACCACGTCATCTCCAGCCTTGGAATGGTCCACAAGAGTTACCGAGCCAAAGGAAATCCTCCAATTACGAGTCGGGGACGTTGGAACTCAAGAATGCCATGCAGACAAAATTTACGGCCGTAACCGTATTAATTACGGCCGTAACTCAGCCATTACGGCCGTAACCTAAATCCATACGGCCGTAACCTAGGAAGCTGAACACCAGAGATTTACAGAGAGTTAAATACGGCCGTAACCTTTGGGACATACGGCCGTATCATCCGTTTTACGGCCGTAACTTTGATCATTACGGCCGTACCCTCAGTTTCCAGCTTTTGGGCGAAATTATGCAGAGAGTTAATTACGGCCGTACTTACTCAGCATACGGCCGTAATGCAGGACTTACGGCCGTAACAATTGTCCATACGGCCGTAACTCAAGAGTCAAGTTTGGGCAGTTTTGAGTCATACGACCGTACTTTTGAGTCATACGACCGTACCCGAGGAATTTACGGCCCGTAAATACTATAATTACGGCCGTAATTTTAGCCGACCTAGGGTTAAATTTTAGATATTTTTGGATTTTTTCATTATTTTATTATTATTTCAAATCTGGGGCTTGTATATGAATAAAACAAGCCATTTGTAAGAACAACTTGGTTCATATATGAAAAAGAGAGAGCTTATGCTTTTCTTGAGAGAATTGATTTCTCTTGTTGTTCTTTTGAACACATCGAACTTATCAAGAGCGTGATCAACTCTTGTGGCGTTCACCCCTGCCGGTTGTCTACTACGCACAGTTGAAGGTGATAGGTTTCAGCCTATTGTTGTCACTTCGTGAGTAGAAGGTTGTCAGGTTTTCGATCTCCACCAGTGATTGACTTTTCTGGGATCTAATCCAATCTGGATTGGGTTGCGTTGGCATCGAGACCAACGAGGTCGATATCAGAATTGCAACAGGATCGGGACTCCTTATAACCCATCCCCGCCCTCGCTAGAAAATTCTCATATACGTTCATGCCCAACCGTGATCGTATAATAGGAAACTTTTATGTGTATTTTTTTATATGTATTAATGGCATCTAATTTTTCCAATACACATCTTTTAAATATACTAAACACGTATATTAACATATTCGGTATAAACTCACCAATTTAACATATTAACCCGGTATATTAACATATTTTTTTAAACTCTTCAATTTAAATAGACGATTTAATCGATGCACTTTAAAACTTATATAAAATCTAAACTGACAGAAATCCTTGCAAAATAAATAATTTAAAATTATTTATTATAAAATCTTAGGTCTATACATAAATAACACATTTTTTTTTAAAAAGAAAACCTTTAGATCTTAGGAATTGTAAAAAATAAAAAATAAAGCCAAGTATGCTTAGTGACGGTAAATTTATGTAAACACTGTATTTGTAGTTTGATTGGTTTCCTAACTTTATTGTTAATTATTATTTTAAATATGATGCGATTTGTAACATTTGAAATTGTAACACGTAACTATACATTATCGAATATTGATTTTTCAAAAAATACCAACACAAGAAAACAATTATCCAACTCTAATATTACTAATTATTGCTCAAATTGCAACCAATTGCAACTAAAAAGGAACAATGATAGAAAATATAAAAACATATGAGCGTCGAAGAAAAACATATGTTTTAATAAAAGAATGCTTGTGAAAAAGTTAATGAAGTTAATTAAGCACTAATGATCAATTGACTTCCTAATTCTAGAAATCGAAAAACTTATAAGTGTTGTTTTCAATTTATTTTAAAATGCGGAATAAGATAAATTAACTTTTGAAACACGTATTTCTTCCTTGTACCAATTTAATTAATTTTAATCATTTTCCATTTTTAAATTAATTATATTTTTTCCATTTTAGCAATTTAATTAATTTTGATTAATTTTCGTTTAATGAAATCTTGTCAATTTTTGTGCAATGAAAATGTGTCTAATGAAATCTTGGGAATATAATTAATTTTTATTAATGGTAATATTATTAATTACAATTAGTTTGCATTTGTAGCTAATTATTTATAAAAATAATTTTTATTTCTAAAATAATTAGTTTAATAGCCGCAGTTACAAGAATTGCAGGAATCTATTGTCAAGATATTTTATAAATTAAAGGATATTTTTCAATTTAAATAGTATCTTTCACTTTTAGAGGAAATTTTAGGAACTCATAGCAATCTAATTAATTTTAATTTAATTTTATTTTTTAGTAGGACTATTTGAAAACCCGTGTCTAATGAAATCAAACGTTCCAAATATAATTTTAAAAATATTTTGGAATTTAAAAGACTTCCAATCTTGAAGATATCTTTCATTTTTAAGGGAAATTACGCTAGGGAGTAGCAATCTAATTAAATTTTTTTATTTCTTTATTTTTTAAAATTAACTATACATTTTCCCTCTTAGCAATATAATAATTAATTTTGATAATTTTCTTCTATTGAAATCATCTCAATTTTCATCAAATAAAATTGTCTCTAGTTAAATTTTAGCATTATAATTAATTTTAATTAATTTAAATATAATTACACTTAAATTTCTAGCTAATTATATCTGAAAAGAATTAATTATTTCTTAAATAATAAGCTTAAAAACCACAATTTGAAAAATTATTTATTAAAGATATTTTATAATTTAAAAGATATATTACAATCTAAAAGTTATCTTTAATTTTTTGGAGAAATGTTACCAACCATACCAATCTACTTAATTTTAATTATTTTTCAGTTTTTTAACTAATCATATTTTGCCCTTTTGGCAATATAATTAATTTTAGCTAATTTCAATATAATTAATTTAGTTAATTTTAATTTTTAGCAAATTATTGCAAAAAAGAATTAATTATTTATAAAAAATTAGTTTATTCTCCATAGTTATAAGAATTGTATAAATCTAATTTTAAAGCTATCTTATAATTTAAAAGATATCTTAGAATTTAAAAGATATTTTGCAGGTTAAAAGATGTCTTTCATTTTTTAGGGCAAATCTTGCCAACCCACTGCAATATAGTTAATTTTTATTTTTTAAAATTAATTCTATTTTCCCAGTTGCAACAATATATATAATTGGTTTTGATTAATTTTCATCTAATGAAACCGTTAAATTTTAACAATATAAATAAATTTAATACTTGCAACATAATTAATTTTTATATTTTGATAAGCATTTAAAAAACAATTAACTTAATATTGGCATTTCAAGAATTGTATGAATCTAAATTTAAAATATATTTTGTAATTTAAAAGATTTCATGCAATTTAAAATATTTCTTTCATTTTTCATGAGAAAAATCTGGTAAATCGTAGAAATCTAATAAATTTTAACTATTTTTCATTTTTTAAAATTAATTATACTTTTCTCATTTGAAAAATATAATTAAGTTTGATTAATCTTTACCCACTAAAACCATATCAAATTTTAAATCTTAGTAAACTAATATATTTTAATTAATTGCACCATGATTAATTTTTATTTTTAGCTTATTATTTCTATAATAATTAGTTTAATATATGTACTTTCAGGAATTGTATGAATATAATCTTATAATTTAAAAAGATGTATTGCAATTTAATATATTTCTTTAATTTTTTTGCTGAAATTTTGCCTACTGTAGGAATTAAATAAATTTTAACTATTTCTTATCTTAAATTAATTATACTTTTCCCTTTTATCAATGTAATTAATTTTTATTAATCTTTATCCATCTAAATATATATCGAATTAAATCTCTGTAGTATAATTAATTTTAGTTAATTACAATAAAATTAATTATAATTAATTTATATTTTTAGCTAATTATTGTTAAAAATAATTAGTTTATTCTTTATCAAGTGAATTTACTGTTCTTTTTTATTTAAATTAAAACAAAAACATAACATTAAAGTTAAAAAGTTAGATTGGAATCACTTATTAAAAGATATGAATTAATTATTTCCATCAAAGGATACCTGTAAGTTAAAAGATATAAATATAAAAATAGATATAGTTTCAATTAATTAAACATATTGGATTAAAGTTACAATTGAACAATTAATTAAAAAATTAAATTTTCATGTTTCATTTAGTTTGTGTGTACAATTTTGATGAATTGTAATTTTCGATAACACCAAAATTGAATACCAAATAGTCACTAATTTTAATTAATTTTCAATTTTTAGCTAATTTTATTTTTGAAAATAATCAGTTATTTCCAAAATTAAGTAAAGGGACCAATCTAATTATGTTACAAGTTTCTTTCAATTTTTATGCAAAATTTTAATGATTTCTAATTTTATATCACACAAAAATTAAATCTTAGCGAAATTGCTAATTTAGATTAATTTTTGTTCCAAGCTAATTATTTATAAAAATAATTAATTATTTCAAAAATTGATTAGTGGGTCGAATCTAATTTTTTAATTTTAATGGTATACTTTACTTTTAGTTTTGTGTAAAATTTAATGAATGCTAATTTCGTATCACACAATAATCAGATCTTAATGAAACTATTAATTTTAATTAATTTCATTTTATTAAGAATTAATTTTTTTTCGTAATTAATTATTTATAAAAAAGGGTCTTATTCCATATATAGATATAAATCTTTAGATTTAGATTTAAAAAATAATAAAATAATAATTATCAATACTTAAGCAGTGAAACAAAATTCAAATTTAATACTTAATATTTAATTTAATATAAATAATAATTTCTTAATTTTTTTAGGATTGATTATTAATTAATAAACATGACAAAATCAAAAGACAAAAAATTTATAGCAGATAAGTTCGAATCAGTGGAGATTCGAAAAAATTTTGATTTTGACTATACACATTTTCTTATTTTGGTGAGGATAAGATTTAATATAAATAATAATTAGTTAATTTGATTTTTATAGGGATTGATTATTAATTAGTAGAAAAATGAAAAAATCAAAAGACAAAAAATGATTTCGTTCTAGGCAGGAAAACTAATTAATGTAATTTAAAAAATAGGCTAAAAATTCTCTACTTTTCTTTATATATAGAAATTGATTTAAGGTATCAGACACTCATATAGTTATAGTCAATCAAAATTTCTATCTATGTTGAATAAATAAATTAAGGGCTTCTTCTACACACAATAATGTAGATTTATTCGAACGACGTATCAGATGTGTGGTTGAAAATTGGAGAAAATATATTAAAAATGTAAAGTAATTATATGAATAGTTGAAAATGGCGAGAGAAAAAAATTAATGGAAGCTATTGAAAATTTAAAATGTATAGAACAAGCCCAGCCGAAATAGTCTTTCTGAATATTATGTCTTGTTGCTTGCCTAAAAATATATATATATATTGTTGTCATGTTTGAACATATTTTTGAACGTATTATGTCGCTACAAGACTCGATTGTCATCCCACCCTTGATTCTGCGATCAAATCTTCTTTGAAATTATAGTTTCACATTTTACTTGTATTTCATAAAGTATCCAATTTTTGAGAAATTTATTAAAGAACAAGGAAAATATCCACAAGCTCATCGAAAGAACTTAAGATATTGGTGTAAAATCGAAATCCAATATGTAATGTGTGTTGCGTTTGTTTTAGTTTTCAATGTTGAAGTTTGAAAGCGTTTCTGTTTTAAGAAAATTGAAAACGCTTTCAGCTTGTTATTTTTTAACATACCGAAATTTGCAGCTCTAATAATTTCTTTTGGAGTCACCATTTGACTAAATTGACCTCAAGATCACGTCAATGAACAAAAACAGGTAATGCATCTATCAAACACGAGGTACCAAACCTAACAAAAAAGCGTCGTTAACCTGGGACATGTCGCGTGACCGATCCGAGGTCGAATTCTTGTCTGACAAGGGTCCTACTCTAGTACTCTTGCCCGACGACAGGTCATGACCGCCGTAGGTTGATTTTACCATAGGTAAGGTCTTGACCATATTACTTATGATGTGATGATCCATCCATAGATCATGACGATAGGTCATTACTCGACCATAGTCAGGAAACCCGGTGGTAAGCTCTTGCAAGTACCAAATAAAAATACTTTTACCTCACTTAGTTTTAAAACAATAAAAAATTGCAAGTGAGGGTCAAACCCATAGAGAACGGTTGGTTAATTCAAGTAATATGCTAATGGTAGGGAGTTTGGTTTGCCATTGAATAAAATGAAAATTAAAAACTAGTTAACAATGCAAAAGAATGATGGAGAATGAAAGTGAAGTAGAGAAAACACATAGCTCTCGATTCGGTTGAGTTCTACTTTGATTTCTCAAATCTAATGCAATGTGCTTCTACTCTCTCTTCCAATTATTAACCCTACGTATTCAACAAGCTCTAATTACCTGAATTTTCCTTTAAGTGCAACTAATTAAAGCAAGCTTTCAATTGGTTCTTTAGACTTTGGACAGCCTAGAATAAGCTAGCTTGATTTAATGCAAAGCTAGCTTTGTGACGAGGAAAATAGGTTAAACTAGGCTCTTAATTCACAAGCTCAATTAAGTTGGCATAGTTTGGATTATCCCCAATGATGCACGATCGTTAGTTGCTATTAATTAATTAATTAGAGTGATCAACAATTATGGATTGAAATTCTAACTCGAGCAATATGACAAGAAACATTCAAATCAATGCGCATAAATTGAATTAAAGATCAATTGTCATAAATCAATAAAAATAGAATAATCCAACTACTGAAAAGAGTAGAGATGACATTACCAAAATAGAAGTAAAGAAAATAGGGTTGAACATCAATGTCCCCTCGAACTAGGTAGAAAAAATTTATGCTCGCATCCTCATGAGAAAAGCACCAAGTCGTTCGTCTTGATATTCAATCTTCATCTTGGATCTTGATTTCCCCCTTCTTTAGTGGTGTTTCTTCTCTTATTTTTCTCTTCTATAATGGTGCTTCAATTGCGGCTGAACTCATCCTTAAATAGGTCTCAAAAAACCCTCAAAGAAGCTCTAAAATCATGCACAATAGAGTGTGCACTAAACTAGGAAATCTTGCCTGAGGGAGAGGAAGGCCGTCCTAAAATTGAGGATGCTCATCTCCCAAATTTTTTTTCCATATATTTTGTCTGATTTTTCCAACTTTCAGCTTGTCCATTTTGCTCCTCAAACTTTCTAGTCTTACTCAAAAAAATCCATTCTTCAATGATTTGACTTATTCTTGGACCCTAACACTAAATTGAAAGGAAAAAACGAAAGTACAACTCTAAACAATAAGAAACACGCACTACAATACGATTTTAAACGAATTGAACATAATAAACACACACTTCTCAAATTTTCGCAGACTTAGACCGTTGTTCGTCCCCGCACAATGAACAAGAGAAAACAAAACAAAGCGAAAAACAACAAACACACAAGACATCAATAGTTAAAAATTCGGCTACCCATGAGGCAAACAACTCACCGTTCATTCTATTAAAGTTCCAACGTAGCTTGCATAATAAAAAGTTTCCCAATCAAAGGTTTTCTTTACAAAACATTAATTTTTCCAATACATCACCGGCATGTGAGTATGTGCAACCGAGGTCAATGTTCCAATCTCATCTGACACAAAAGAAAAAATAACATTGTCTTAGATCAGAATCCTTCCCAAATGGTCAAGTGCATCCATTCACTTCTCTATACTCATTCTTATTTTTCATATTCCCAATGATCCTAAAAGGTGTACCTGGTTCACCGAAAGCCACCAATTGTTACCACTACAAAATTAAATAAAGCATGGTAGGTGTTTTACAACTAAGTTATATATAGATGCAAGAACAATTAAAATTCTAATAGATGAAATGCGTGCAATAGGAGCATAAGTATCAAAATACTCAATGCCATATCTTTGTTTAAAACCTTTTGCTACTAGTCTCGCTTTAAACTTATTTATGTAGCCATCATCATTTAATTTCTTCTTAAAAATCCATTTTGAGCCAAAAGGTTTAGCAACCGGGGGTAAGTCTGTTAAAACCCAAGTTTGGTTCACCATAATTGAGTTCATTTCATCTTTTATGGATTCATTCCAAAAATAGGCATCACGAGACTGCATAGCATTTGTGTAAATTATAAGATCATCTGCTACATGCATGACATATTTAATGATTTTGGTGATTTCTTCAGCGTTACCTTCTACAAGATAAACAATAAAATCATCACCAAATTTACACTGTACTCTTGTTCTTTTACTTTTACTTTTTCTTGGTTCAAATTCCTCTGCGATAACTAGGATAGGATTATTTGAATTTTGATTTTCATTACTTTGGTAAATCTCCTATCAAGTTATTTTAAGTGCTAGATTTATTCATATTCTCAAAAAATTTATGCATCAATGGAGTCAATAATCTCAAATGTATCAATTAGATTAAGAAATCTGTATGTAACGCTATTCTGAGCATAACTGATAAAATTAAAGGACACCGATAAGTTTTAGAACCAAGTTTTGATCTTTTAGGGTCGGGTATTCTCACATATGCTAAACATGCCCAAACCTTAAGAGGACTAAGGTTTGGTTTTCGATTAAACCATAATTCATATGGTGATGTACCGATTCTTTTTAAAGGAATTCTATTCAAAATATAACATGAAGACAACAAGGCTTCACCTCACCAAGATAACGATAATTCTAAACTAAGTATCATAGCATTAACCATTTTAATCAAAGTTATATGCTTCCGCTTGACCATTCCGCTATGTTCTGGCATGCAAGGCGCCGTAAATTGATGAATAATTCCATGAACTTCACAAAATTTTGTGAATTCATTTGGATAATATTCTCCGCCTCGATCATCATGTAGAACTTTGATTCTACGGTTAAGTTGTGTTTCTACTTCAGCCTTAAATGAAACAAACCTTTCAAAAACTTCATCTTTACTCTTTAATAAATAAACAGAAGTAATAAATCTAGAATAATCAATAAACGTGACAAAGTATTTATTACCACCATGAGTCACATTATATATATATATATAATACTAGAGTATTTTACCCTATTTTTAATTTATTTTTAATTGCTTTTGCTGCTTTTTAATTCATTTTTAATTGATTTCCCGCTCAAACTTAGTCCAGCTATTTTCCTTTTTTCCCCATTGTTTCCTCACGTTTGACGTGCCTTATAGTGATTTGACAGATACTGATTTTGGCCATAAAGGATGTTATTTTGGTGGTAGAAGGAGTTCTTCGTTCGTATTTATAGTTCGTATTTCAAGAAGCTTATATCTTTTTTCTGTACTTTTTTGTTGGGTTTCCATTTCGTTCTTTTCACTTGTTGTTCTAAGTTATGTTGTTTCTCGGGTTTCTTTTTTAATTGTCTTTTTTATATCTGCTTCTTTGGTAGGCATTCAGACATGGACTGTTTGGCAATCACCTTCATTCCATTGAGGTTCTTAATTTATTTTTCTCTTTTAGATTTTTTTCTTCACGTGTCGTTCTAAGTTTAGCTTTATGTCCAACAAAATTTCTTGATCCTTTTTGTTAACAGAGTGGACTTTTTCTTGATCAATTTGTTCTCTTTGGTTGATTTACTTTCCCTTTTCTATTTTATTTTCTCCTCTTTTCTCTTTTTTCTTTTTTAATTATCTTCTATTTTCACTCTTACTCTATTTACTGATACGATCACGGGTCGGCCTCGACTCGAATCGATCCTCGCGGAATGAATACAACGCCAGAAAAGCCCAAATATCCGGTAGAACGATCGGAAAACCCGGAAATCCCTCGACCGACGACGTAGCAACAAAGGGTATATCGAACCCTTCGCCTCAAACGGTGCGCAAATCGAAGAAGGAACGGGGTTGAGCGCCACGCGAGTCGATCACACTCACGATAAGCTCGGGGTTGTGTTTAACGAGCCCAAACACGGGGGACGAGGTGGGGAGAAAGCTCGACCCGAATATTGGCTTTCAAGCTCAACATCTCATTCAAAGCTCAAAAGTCCCTTTACAAATGAATGTTTAGCCTACATATACATGCCCAACTCGAAAATAATGATAAAATAATGAAAATATCCGAAAATATCTACATTTGACTCTAAGTCGGTCTAGAGTTACGGCCGTAATTTTAGGATTTACGGTCAGAATCTGGTTACGACCAGTATCACTCAAACGCATCTGGCCGTAATAAGCTCGCTTCAAATCGCCCAAACTTGATTCTTGAGTTACTACCAGATGGACAAAGGTTACTGGCCAGTAAAATCTGAGTACGTCAGTATCTTGATAAATTACGGCCGTAATTTACTCTGCATAACTTTGGCCCAAAAGTCGAAATTGAAGTTACGTCAGAAGGACCAATGATACGGCCGTAAAAATACTGATACGGCCGTAAGACTTATAATTACGGCCGTAATTATTCTCTTCTGAAATTTCCCCAGCTTCACTGCCTGGACAACCTTCATTGTTTTGGCCATAACTTTCGAACAACTCGACGAGCTTCAATTCTTCAAAAGACTCTGCCTTCAAACTCTCGCTCGTTCCAACGATGTATAGCTTTGAACCCAGTCGAACATCCCAAGTTGCGTGAAATCTCTTCATTTCTACTCCACTTGGCTTGAACTTGATTTCACTTAGCCTAAACAACGCTCCAAGCTTCCCTGTCGCGCATGGGGGCATCCAGGATCGTATCATTTACTTTCTATCCAAGTTACTGTGTGTATAGCCTTTTCTTTTGTTATGGCCCCAATGACATTCTTTTTCCCTACTACAATATACGAACTCTTGAGGTAACAATTTTAAAGATAAAATAATTGTTGCATTCATAATTATGGCTGTAAATTGCTTCCTTTATTGAGTTAATTGGTCACGTAATTTTCTAATACACAAAATCTTGTTTTGGAATAAAGTTAGAAACTATGGTTCTTTCGACATGTCATAGGTAGTTGAGAGCAACATGTTGGTAAAATAGGCGAATGCAGAACAAATTACAAGACAATGAGGACTACACAACGCAACATGCAAACAAGAACCGGAATAATAAACAAGAAAACCCGCTGAGTGTGAAGAAATCGAGGCTTGCGTGTGCGTACGTAATGTCCTTAAAGTGATTTCGCCCTCACCACTTCCTTAGAGCGATCACCTCCCAGGATACAACGGCCGAAGCTGCAGCTTTGCAGGTGAACCGGATGCAATGCCTGAAGTAAATCACCAAGCTGGACTGCTGGAGGAGAAGGAAATTGGGAAAATTTGGACGAGAAGAAGAGAGGTTTTCTTGACTGTTGTGTCGTCTTCTTTTTTGAGACTGTGGAGACTGCTGTATAAATAGGTACCATGGAGCCTGAGTGTGATCAATTTCGTACCGTTACAGCCATTACAGGAGCGGTGTAACGCCGAGCCATTTCAATTCTGCCGTTACAGGCTTTGTGTAATGCAGAGCCATTACATTTCACAAATTGAGCCTTAAAACCAACCGAGCAAAACTCAGCTTGCGCCCGGTGGTCGATTTCGGTGCGACATTCGTGTCTGCAGGTCGCGCTCGCACACGAATCCCAAAGTTCGTGTGGAAATCGGCTCGTGATTTTCACCCCCCCAGCGGGCGCGCGTCGGTCATGGAGCATTCTCAATGTAACAAGAGTTACACCTCACTTGAAGCCACCCATATATAAGTTGGTTTATATTTTTGTAAACTTCCTATGTGGGATTCCAACTACTCCATGTACTCCAATTTCCCATTCACACCCTTCATTTACCCATTTATTTCCAACAATCCCCCACATGAATGGGAATTGACAGACACGGAATGCTCGGCGACAAAGTTCAACGCGGAAACCTGCATAGGATAGGTAGGTGTTACCCTTTGAACCTTTCCTTGTGAAAGCACATTTACTTTGCTAGCTGATATGTAGACGCGATGTCCTTGAACTGTTCTGCCGCTTGTGTAAATGATGATGTACCCCACACAGGCTTCTTCCTAACACCATTCAGTTCTCATGGGTGTGTCCATTTATGGCCCTGGACACACGCCCTGGTTCTGCGAGAGTTACTTAAGAATTGCGCCTCAACAATTGCCTTCGAAGCGGCCCCATTTCTCTCTCACATTGGTGATTCCTCTAAAGGAGTATCCTGCATTACCCTGCTCGGATTGCTCAGATTTCCGACGCTTAGGAATCATTAAAAGCTTATTGCTCAACCTTCTCCCACGGGCATCACTGTTTACTGTTTTAAAGGAATGGACAAAGGGAAACCCCCCACACTGATCTCCAACCGAGTCTTTGCAATTAGGTTGTCCCATTGAATCTGGATCTTGGGATCTCCAGTCAGCTAGGTTGGGTTTTCCTTCGCAATGACTTGCTCTTCATGAGTCCTAAGTCCCATTCCTCTAGTTGGCTTAGCAACTAACTCCCGATTTGACCCTTTGGTTAGCGGATCCGCTAGGTTATCTTCTGACCTCACATAGTCAACAGAGATAACTCCTGTAGAGAGTAGTTGCGTAATGGTATTGCGTCTACGACGTATATGCCAAGACTTACCATTGTACATGTTGCTCTGTGCCCTTCCGATTGTCGATTGACTGTCGCAATGTATACAAATTGCTGGCACAGGTTTTGGCCATCTTGGAATATCCTTTAAGAACTGGCGTAACCACTCAGCCTCTTCACCACACTTATCGAGGGCTATAAACTCAGATTCCATAGTAGGTCTGGCTATAACTGTCTGCTTAGAGGATTTCCACGAAATCGCCGCACCTCCCAATGTGAAGACAAATCCACTTGTGGACTTTGAGTCTTTCATATCAGATATCCAGTTAGCATCGCTATATACTTCAATCACGGCAAGATATCTGGTATAGTGCAGCCCATAGTTACGAGTATATCTCAAGTATCGTAGTACTCTTACAATCGCTCTCCAATGTTAAGATCCTGGATTACTCATATACCTACTGAATTTACTAACTGCGTAGGCTATATCTGGTCTTGTACAACTCACTAGGTACATCAGATTCCCGATAACTCTAGAGTACTCCACTTGAGAAATACCAACACCTCTACTTTTTGATAGATGTTGACTCGTATCTATCGGGGTTCTGGCCACAAGAGTATCATCCTTGTTTAATTTCTCGAGAATCTTATCCACATAGTGTGATTGGCTCAAGACGAGACCCCCAGAAGTTCTAGAGATTTTAACACCAAGGATAACATCTGCCAAACCCATATCTTTCATGTCAAATCTTGATTTAAACATGTCTTTTATGGATTTAACAATCTTATCATTACTCCCAACGATAAGCATGTAATCAATGTTAATACGTAACATGAGGTAGCCATTGTTAGTGTCTTTTACGTACACACACTTATCGCACTCATTTATTTTAAATCAACATTCCACCATGGCATTGTCAAATTTCTGGTGCCACTGTTTGGTGCCAATTTCAAGCCATATAATGACTTCACCAGTTTGCACACCTTGTGTTCTTGCCCTGGCGCAGAAAATCCCTCAGGTTTTTCCATGTAGATTTCCTCTTCTAAATCTCCATTTAGAAAGGCTTTGTTGACATCTATTTGATGTACTTCGAGATTGTGTAGAGCAGCAATCCCGAGTATCATCCTAATGGACGTTATTCTCGTAACTGGAGAGTAAGTGTCAAAATAGTCAAGGCCTTCTCGTTGTTTGTACCCTTTAATTACAAGTATGTCCTTGTATTTATCGATCGTTCCATCTGCTTTCATTTTCCTCTTGAAAATCCACTTATATCCTAGTGGTGTATTTCCGGGAGGAAGATCCACTAATTCCCAAGTGTGATTTTGAAAAATTGATTCTATTTCACTGTTGATTGATTGCCTCTTTCCATTGAGGTCCTTCATAGGAGTTCACAGCTTCTTTAAAACTTTGAGGTTCACCTTCTAGCATATAAGTTAGAAAATCTGGATCAAGAATTTTTCCGTTCTAACTCTTTTCCTACGCCTTGGTTCAATCTCAACTTCCTCTTCCAGTTCTAGGTCCGCATCTTCGTGTGTTCGTTTAGAAGAACTCGCTTCTTCTCTTGACTTGTATGGGAATACTTGTTGAAAGAAAGAAGTATTTCTTGATTCAATTATCGTGTTCTCGTGTATATCTACAATTTTAGATTCGTACACAAGAAATCGATAAGCACCACTATTGTGAGCATATCCAATGAATATGCCATCAACAGTCATTCGACCGATCTTCACCTTTTTAGGCGTAGGTACGGCCACTATTGCAAGGCACCCCCACACTCGCAAGTGGTTGTACGATGGCTTTCGACCTTTCCACAATTCATAGGGGATCTTTTCCATCTTCTTTTGGGGCACCTTATTTAAAAGGTAGTTAGCTGACAGCACAGCCTCCCCCCACATGTTCTTGGGTAACCCAGAATTGATGAGCATCGCATTCATCATTTCTTTCAATGTACGATTATTCCGTTCTGCTATGCCATTTTGCTAAGGAGAATATGGCGCAGTCGTCCCATGGATAATCCCGTGTTGGGCACCGAATTCACCAAATGGTGACTCGTATTCACCGCCACGGTCACTTTTCAACACTTTGACTTTCCTGTTGAGTTGATTCTCAATTTCATTGTTATAGAGAACAAACTTCTCTATCGCTTCATCATTACTTTTAAGAAGATACACATAGCAGTACTTTGTGTTGTCATCTATAAAAGTGATGAAGTATTTGTTGCCACCCCGTGTTTGCATAAACTTCAAATCACACACGTCAGTGTGGATTAAATCAAGTGGTTCACTATTTCTCTCAATAGTTTGAAATGGCGTCCTTATCAATTTTGCTTCAACACAAGTCTCGCACTTGTGCTTCGGGTCAATGTGGAATGATGGTAAGTGGTCCAAGTTAATCAATTTACGTAAAGTATTATAATTAACGTGACCTTGTCTGCCATGCCATAAATCGAAAGACTCAAGCAAGTAAGCGGAAGAGTTATTCATTTTATTCATTTTAGGCTTAACAGCCATTACATTGAGCTTAAACAGCCCATAAGGAACATAAACTTTGCCTACAAACACTCCACTCTTTGACAAAATAACTTTATCAGACTCAAACACCGTACGAAAACCATGTTTGTTCAGCAGCGATCCAGACACAAGGTTCTTTCGAATCTCTGGCACATACAAGACATTGGTGAGAGTCAGCTCTTTCCTGGACGTCATTCTCAAAACCACTTTTCCTTTGCCTTTGACTTCGGAGGTAGCCGAGTTCCCCATGAACACCTTCTCTCCATTCTCCATAGCTTCAAAGCTATGGAATATCTCTTTATCAGAGCAAACATGACGGGTAGCACCGGTGTCGATCCACCACTTTCTTAAATTCGATCCGACCAGGTTCACCTCTGAAATGACCGCAAAAAGGTCCATGTCAAGAGCTTCATTGCCTTCAACCATGTTGGCCTCTCTTCTATAGTTGTTCCGCTTTGGAAGTTTACACTCCCAAGCTTTGTGACCAATTTTATCTGTAGTGACCGCGAATTTCCTTAAATTAAAATATTTAATTAGAGTAAAATCTCAAACGTGTCGCTACAACTTCACCTATAGAGTTAAACTGCGTACGCTCGTCTAGTTAAAATTTTATAAAATTTACTATTATATTGAATTATTTAAAATGAATACAAAAATAATAAGTTATAGTATATATATTTATTTATTTATTTTCAATTTACGTTTGAGGACCAAATTTTAGAAATTATTCGTTTTAGATCCAATTAGAGGCCCATTTGTAGTCCAATACGGTCCAATCCAATTTGAAAACCCGTCTAGAGGCCCATTTGCAAATGCTATTCTAAATTTTACCCTTATATACACTTTTTGAGTGTGCTTAAACCCTAGTCACATTCTCCTCCATTGTCAACCTCAAGATCAATCTATCCATTCTTATCCAACTAATCAAACTTCAAGAGGTAATATTTCTTGCCACTTTGTTCATATTTCAATTTCTAAATTTTATTGTTGTAAGTATTAATCATCTATTTGTGTTGTCACTTGATTTATCACACAAAGTAGCAATGTACATACACAAAATACGTATATATACGTAGATACACGTACACACCACCACCATCGCCGCCGCTCAACCACCACCACCACTGCCACCGTCTTCACAACCTCGTCCACTGCAACACACGCATATACATACAGAGATAGATACGCCATAGCCGATACACACGTAATCCTCGGCCAAGAACATCGACCACGCTCAAAACTCAACTTTAATTCACAAAAATTATACCTACACCTTCCTCTGGCTCCCTAAAACATCGTAGTATAGTTTAATTTCGAAAATAGTTAGTGAATCAACCCAATTTTGAAAATACCCAAAATTTCACCTGAGTGTTCAATCCTTGATTTCTCCAAAAATACTCAATATTTCTTGAAATTGACACCACCATTAGATTCACCACCACCATATTGACCTTCGCCGCCATTTTCATGACCAAAACCCACCTGAACACGTGAGAGAGTGAGAGAGCCGACGGAAGAGAGAGAGAGCGCGACTAAGAGAGAGAAAGTCGGGTAGAGAAGGTGACGACCACGACCTGCCCGATCCGTGTTTTAAATCCGGATATTGCACGCCTAGTCCCTCGCTTTATTTAATTAGTTTAAGTTGGTCCTTCCGCTTTATTTATTTTCAAATCTTTAATTTTTAATTTACGCAATTTAGCCCCTAAATGTTATTTGCATTTAGTCCCCCAATTTAATTATTATATTTAAATAAGCCCTCAAACTATTAAATTATTTCAAATTGACCCCAAAAGTTTTATATTCATACTATTTTAGTCCACGAACTTCTATATTACTTATAGATACTTAATATTTAAGAATATTAATATAAATTAAACTTGTTATTGGCTAGACGAGGCGCATTTGGACAAACTAGAGGACTCGATTTCTCACCGTTAGTAAGCTCAATACTCGGCTAAAGGTTAAGGTAGATCCCTTTCTAAAAGTTTCTTTTAAATGTGCAATTGCAATTAATATTATTATAAATGCTGCATGTAAATGTTATGTGATGATAGGCTTTTTAGCCTACTTTTGACGTGCTTCCTCGGCACTATGACGATAGGCTCTTTGCCTAACTACGACGTGATTTAATAGCATTATGACGATAGGTCTTTGGCCTAATATATTATAATGACGTGCTATTAATCGCTATGATGACGCGTGCGATTAAGAGGATGATGAACGAACTTGTATTTTATACTGCTCGTATTTTTATGAAGATGATGATTATGTGCATTTAATTTGTAATATATATTAATTGTGGTGCGCGGGATCTACTGAGTATTTAAAATACTCACGATTTTCTCTATCAAATGATCAACTTGCAGATTAAAGAGCCGGAGGCGTGGCGAGGCGTGGGAATCTCTTAGGGACTTTCAATAAATTAGCTTTAATTAAATTGACAATTTAGTACTTTTAACTGTTGAAGTAATGACTTTTGAATGTTTCGAGCTTACTAGTACTTTAATTGGATGTTTTTGAGGATTGTTTGAAAACTATCTTTCGACTTTGTTAGTTTAAATAAATTTCCACATTTTAGCTATTTGTGAATTTTTTTTTCCGCATTTAATGTCATTATTATATTTCAAAAAAAAGAGGAATTTAAGTGTTTTTAAAGAAAGAACTAACGTTCCGGGTTCTTAGAACTCGGGGCTTTACAGCTTGGTATCAGAGCGGGTCTACGATTCTGTAGACTTGCAAATTTTTAAAGTATTTTTCAAGGATTTTTGAAATTTCAAAGAGTTTTAAAATCCTTAGAGCTACCACGACCATCGCCTCTCCGCCGACTTCGAGGTAAATAAGTTATTTTATGAAGATTTTATTGTTCATCTTTTTTTTTCGGATACATGAGATGAAATGTTTTATGTAAGATATAATGTTTTATGAATGAAGTGCTTATATTCGAATAGAGAGAAAGAAACCGAGTTTGAGCTTAAGGTGAAATAATCACATGATGAATGAAGCATGAATTAAAGTGTATTTTGTAATATTTCTAGTCCTCGAGATTGACTTCATGATTTGAAGCACCTATTGACTATCATGTGAGGGTATTGTTGTTCTCTCTTGCCTATATTGAATGGTGATTGTAATTGCTGATGTTTGGGACTTTGATTTGGTGTTATGCATTGAGATGGGAGTTGTAATGGAATTGTGATTGACTGTAATGGGAATGTGATGTGGTGTTGTGCTGTGTGGTTTGATTGTTTAGGAAGATGGTTCGACCCCGTAGGGCTGCCACACGTGGGGTGATCCTAATCAAAGTTGACCCGGCTACTTTTATGAGGAATTTTATGCAAAGGTGTTCAGAATTTGGCGCAAGCTCCTCCCCGCTGTCTCGATTGTCCCCGCTGTGTCACCGACAGTGTCTTTAGGAAGTCTGACCCACCCACATTCGACGGTGAGAGCGGTCCTCTAGTCTGGAGGAGTGGATTCAGGAGATTGAGAGGATTTTCAGACACATCTCATGCCCTGATGATCAGAAGGTGTTATGTGCTGAGTTTATGTTGAAGGGCAATGCTGGCCATTGGTGGGCATCGGACACTCGGACTAGGAGTGTCGAGCAACAAAGGGCCTTCACTTGGGAGCAGTTTAAGGAGGGAATGAGGAAGAGGTACTTTCCACGGGCCCTTCGTGATAAGAAGGAGAGGGAATTCTTGGATCTGAAGCAGGGCGATATGGATATCATTGACTATGAGAGGAAGTTTGAGGAGTTATCTCGATTTGCGGCTCAGTTTGTTGATTCGGAGGAGAAGAAGGCACGTCGCTTTGAGATGGGCCTACGCCCCGAGATTCGCCAGGACAGTGTAGTGTTCTTGAGCTTCCCACTTATGGGGAAGTGGTTAGCAAAGCTCAGACCGTAGCCTATGTTATGGAGGAGGCCAATGACAAGGGGAATCAAAATGGCCAAAAGTTCCAAGGAAAGAGGAAGTGGCAAGGCCCAAGTCAGAATCAGAACAAGAACAGAATCGATGTCAAACAAGAAGCCTAACCACGGACCGACTAAGGGCCGATTTCAGAGAGACGCCCCCAAAGGCCCGAGGTGCAAGAAGTATCATAGAGGAGAGTGTCTATGGGGCACCTGAGTTTGCTTCAAGTGTGGGAAGCCGGGCCATATTGCACTGCATTGTCGTCCCATGCAAGCTAGGAACAGTGAGGGACCGTTTAGGCAGATAGAGCAAGCAAGCAAAGAAGGGAAAGGCTAGAGTTTTTGCTATGGATGCCGCGGGAGATGCGGATGTGATTGCGTGTATACCACTTACTCTAATGTTTTCTAGTATGCCATGTCAAGCACCAACCACATGTCGCTAAATGCATGTTTGATTATGAACACAGTGTGCTATCTATTTTTGGTATTCCCATTTATGTCTTGATAGATCTGGTGCTACGCACTCGTTTATTTACGATGCGTGCTTGGATAGAATGGACTTGTTAGTGGAGAAAAATGATAGCATACTTGAGGTTAGCCTACCATCAGAAAGACTATAGAGATCGATAGAGTAGCCAAGACCGCACTGATAGACTTTGATGGGATGGTGCTAGAGGCGGATCTCAATGTTATTTCGATGAGAGATTTTGATGTTATCTTGGGTATGGATTGGTTGAGTGCCAACCATGCCGCCATCATGTGCCGTGAGAAAGAAGTTGTTTTTCAAAAGATGGGGAAGAAGTGTTTAGATTCTATGGGTCGAAGATTAAGGCGCTTCTCGCCTTGTCTCGGCCTCTACAAGCGAGAAGCTATTGGCAAAGGGAAAGAGCACGGGATATCTTGTTAGCCTTCGAGGCTAATCTATAGATGGAGTTGCATTGGATTCGGTGCCTATTGTGAGTGAGTATAAAGATGTTTTTCCGATGATTTGCCAAGTATCCCACCCGATAGGCAAGTGGAATTTGCTATCGATCTAGTACCGGAGTCGCTGCCCGTGTCTAAAGCCCCTTATCGGATGGCACCAAAGGAGTTACAAGAGTTGAAAGTCCAATTGGAAGAATTACTCGAGAAAGGTTTTATCCGGCCAAGTGTGTCTCCATGGGGAGCACCTATTTTGTTCGTTAAGAAGAAGGATGGGAGCATGAGGATGTGCATTGATTATAGAGAGCTCAACAAGTTGACGATAAAGAATAAGTACCTCTACCAAGAATTGAAGATTTGTTTGATCAATTGAAGGGTGCTTGGTTTTCGAAGATTGATCTCAAGTCCGGATACCACCGGTTGAAGATCAAGTCGACGGATATATCAAGACAAAGATTTAGGACACGATATGGGCACTATGAGTTTACGGTGATGCCTTCCGGTCTCACGAATGCACCGGCAGTGTTTATGGATTTGATGAATCGAGTCTTTCATCAGTATTTGGATAAATTTGTCATTGTGTTCATCGATGACATTTTGATCTATTCTAGCGATTCTGATCGGCATGGAGAACATTTGAGGATTGTTCTTGATGTGTTGAGGAGAGAGAGGCTATATGCAAAGTTCGAGAAATGTGAATTTTGGCTCGAAAAAGTTGGATTTTTGGGTCATATTGTAACGGCCAAGGGCATTGAAGTTGATCCTTCCAAAGTTGAAGCTGTGATGAATTGGTCTACTCCTACAAATGTTGGGGAAGTAAGGAGTTTTCTCGGGTTAGCCGGATACTATCGACGATTCATTGAGGGTTTTTCCAAGATTGCGGGTCCCATGACTCAGTTGACTAAGAAGGGTATTAAATTCCATTGGACCGATCGGTGTGAGAAGAGTTTTGAGGAGTTGAAGAGTCGACTGGTTACAGCACCAGTGTTGACCATACCCGATGGCACTGAAGGTTTTGTCATTTATAGTGATGCTTCGAAACAAGGATTGGGATGTGTATTGATGCAGAAAGGGAAAGTGATTGCCTACGCGTCGAGACAGTTGAAGCCACACGAACAGAATTATCCGACGCATGATTTGGAACTTGCGCAAGAGAGTACATGCTTTGAAGATTTGGCGTCATTACTTGTATGGGAGTAAGTATGAGATTTACACAGATCACAAGAGTCTCAAGTACTTCTTCACTCAGAAAGAGTTGAATATGAGGCAGCGCCGTTGGCTAGAGCTTGTGAAAGACTATGATTGTACCATTCTCTACCATCCGGGCAAGGCTAATAAGGTGGCAGATGCACTGAGTAGGAAGAGTGTGTATGATATCCGCATTGGGTACTATGCAAGATCAGGATCATTCGGATTTGCGTAATTTGAAGATCGAAGTACAAGCTTAGAGTTGGCGATCGGGCAAGCTAGCAACCTTAACTCTCCAACCAGACTTGAGAAGTCGAATTGTAATGGCTCAAAAGAAGGATAAGTTCCTTGAAAAGATTAGATCGGAGGTTAGAACTGGTAAGAGGATAGGCTTTGAGATTGCTTCAGATGAAGCACTTGTGTTTAGAGGGCGCTTGTGTGTGCCGAAAGATGAGCAGATAAGAGATGAGATTATGACAGAGGCTCACTCGGCTCCTTATGTAGCACATCCTGGTGGAACGAAGATGTACCGTGACCTACGGGATACCTTTTGGTGGAGGAATATGAAGGGTTGCATTGCGAGATTTGTGGCTAGATGCTTAGTTTGTCAGCAAGTTAAAGCTGAACACCAAAGGCCGTCGGGATTGTTGAACCCCTTGGAGATACCAGAGTGGAAGTGGGAGAAGATTACTATGGATTTCGTGACGGCTCTACCGAGATCCTCGAGAGGACATGATGCCGTATGGGTGATTGTGGATCGACTCACGAAATCCGCAGATTATCTACTGGGATTAGGATGACTCTCAGCATCGACCAGTTGGCACAGTTATATGTTAGAGAGATTGTTCGACTACATGGGGTACCTGTGTCCATTGTTTCAGATCGAGATCCGAGATTTACCTCGAGATTTTGGGAGAGCTTACAGACGGCTATGGGGACGAAGCTCAGATTCAGTACCGCTTACCATCCCCAGACGGATGGTCAATCTGAGCGTACCATCCAGATATTGGAGGATATGTTGAGAGCATGTGTTCTAGACCTGGCCGGGAGTTGGGAAACTCATTTGCCACTTGTAGAGTTTGCCTACAACAACAGCTTCCAGGCCACGATTGGGATGGCGCCTTATGAGGCATTGTATGGGCGACGGTGTCGATCGCCCATCTATTGGGATGAAGTTGGAGAGAGGAAGATGTTGGGACCAGAAATGGTGGAGAAAACTGTGGAAGCTATAGAGAAGATCAGAGTGAGGATCAAGGCCGCTCAAGATAGACAGAAGAGCTACGCTGATAAGAGGAGAAAGGACTTGAAGTTTGAGATTGGAGAGAAAGTATTTCTCAAGGTGTCTCCCATGAAGGGCACCATACGCTTTGGGAAGAAAGGGAAGTTGAGACCACGGTTCGTTGGACCATTCGAGATACTAGAAGAAGTTGGGGCAGTAGCTTATCGTTTGGCTTTACCACCCGAGCTTTCATCAGTGCATAATGTATTTCACGTCTCAGAGTTGAGGAAGTATGTCCATGATCCAAGCCACGTGGTGAGCTTTCAGTCTTTGGATATTCAGAAGGATTTGTCATACCAAGAGACACCCGTGACGATCATAGATCGGAAGGTCCATGCCTTGAGGAATCGAAGAGTTCCCCTAGTTAAGGTTCAATGGGGTAGTCATGGCAAGGATGAGGCAACATGGGAGAAAGAAGAAGAGATCCTATCCCAATACCCAAACCTTATGGATCAAGTAAGTTTATATTTTAAGTAAGTTTAAATTTCGAGGACTAAATTATTTTAAGAAGGTAAGGTTGTAGTGACCAATTTCCTTAAATTAAAATATTTAATTAGAGTAAAATCTCAAACGTGTCGCTACAACTTCACCTATAGAGTTAAATCACAGACGCTGCCTAGTTAAAATTTTATAAAATTTACTATTATATTGAATTATTTAAAATGAAAACAAAAATAATAAGTTATAGTATATATATATATTTATTTATTTTCAATTTACGTTTGAGGACCAAATTTTAGAAATCATTCGTTTTAGATCCAATTAGAGGCCCATTTGTAGTCCAATACGGTCCAATCCAATTTGAAAACCCGTCTAGAGGCCCATTTGCAAATGCTATTCTAAATTTTACCCTTATATACACTTTTTGAGTGTGCTTAAACCCTAGTCACATTCTCCTCCATTGTCAACTTCAAGATCAATCTATCCATTCTTATCCAACTAATCAAACTTCAAGAGGTAATATTTCTTGCCACTTTGTTCATATTTCAATTTCTAAATTTTATTGTTGTAAGTATTAATCATCTATTTGTGTTGTCACTTGATTTATCACACAAAGTAGCAATGTACATACACAAAATACGTATATATACGTAGATACACGTACACACCACCACCATCGCCAGCTCAACCACCACCACCATCGCCACCGCCTTCACAACCTCGCCCACTGCAACACACGCATATACATACAGAGATAGATACGCCATAGCCGATACACACGTAACTCTAGGCCAAGAACATCGACCACGCTTAAAACTCAACTTTAATTCACAAAAATTATACCTACACCTTCCTCTAGCTCCCTAAAACATCGTAGTATAGTTTAATTTCGAAAATAGTTAGTGAATCAACCCAATTTTGAAAATACCCAAAATTTCACCTGAGTGTTCAATCCTTGATTTCTCCAAAAATACTCAATATTTCTTGAAATTGACACCACCATTAGATTCACCACCACCATATTGACCTTCGCGCCATTTTCACGACCAAAACCCACTGAACACGTGAGAGAGTGAGAGAGCCAACTAAGAGAGAGAGAGCGCGACTAAGAGAGAGAAAGTCGGGTAGAGAAGGTGACGACCCGCGACCCGGCCCGATCCGTGTTTTAAATCCGGATATTGCACGCCTAGTCCTCGCTTTTATTTAATTAGTTTAAGTTGGTCCTTCCGCTTTATTTATTTTCAAATCTTTAATTTTTAATTTACGCAATTTAGCCCCTAAATGTTATTTATGATTTAGTCCCCCAATTTAATTATTATATTTAAATAAGCCCTCAAACTATTAAATTATTTCAAATTGACCCCAAAAGTTTTATATTCATACTATTTTAGTCCACGAACTTCTATATTACTTATAGATACTTAATATTTAAGAATATTAATATAAATTAAACTTGTTATTGGCTAGACGAGGCGCATTTGACAGCTAGAGGACTGATTTCTCACCGTTAGTAAGCTCAATACTCGGCTAAAGGTTAAGGTAGATCCCCTTTCTAAAAGTTTCTTTTAAATGTGCGCAATTGCAATTAATATTATTATAAATGCTGCATGTAAATGTTATGTGATGATAGGCTTTTTAGCCTACTTTTGACGTGCTTCCTCAAGACTATGACGATAGGCTCTTTGCCTAACTACGACGTGATTTAATAGCATTATGACGATAGGTCTTTGGCCTAATATATTGTAATGACGTGCTATTAATCACTATGATGACGCACGATTAAGAGGGATGATGAACGAACTTGTATTTTATACCGTCGTATTTTTATGAAGATGATGATTATGTGCATTTAATTTGTAATATATATTAATTGTGGTGCTGGATCTATTGAGTATTTAAAATACTCACGATTTTCTCTATCAAATGATCAACTTAGATTAAAGAGCCTGAGGCGTATGCGAGGCGTGGGAATCTCTTAGGGACTTTCAATAAATTAGCTTTAATTAAATTGACAATTTAGTACTTTTAACTGTTGAAGTAATGACTTTTGAATGTTTCGAGCTTACTAGTACTTTAATTGGATGTTTTTGAGGATTGTTTGAAAACTATCTTTCGACTTTGTTAGTTTAAATAAATTTCCACATTTTAGCTATTTGTGAATTTTTTTTTTCCGCATTTAATGTCATTATTATATTTCAAAAAAAAGAGGAATTTAAGTGTTTTTAAAGAAAGAACTAACGTTCCGGGTTCTTAGAACTCGGGGCTTTACATTATCACAATTGTGGCATTTTCCCGAAAACTTCGACTTTGTGACTTCTCCTTTTGGCCCCAAGTTAGGCCCGTTGTTCGTTGACCCATTTCTGTTGGGTGGTGGTGGCCCATTTTTGTTCGGTGGAACATATTTTCCCTTGTTGCGTTTAGAGTTTTGACCGTGTTCCACAACATTGGCTTTAGCAGCCAGTGAGTGGTTAAACTGTTTCTCTTCAGAATTCATCTGTTTTTGTTCTTCCTCAATTCGTAGTCTCACAATGAGCTCTTCAACTGTCATTTCCTTTCGTTTATGCAACAGATAATTCTTGAAATCTCACCAGCAGGGTGGCAGTTTATGAATCACAGCTGCCACTTGGAATGATTCACTCACAACCATCCCTTTGGCATGAATTTCATGCATAATTACCTGCAGTTCTTGGATTTGACTGATAACTGTTTTGGAGTGCACCATCATAAAGTCTAGGAATCGACCAACAACAAATTTCTTCGTGCCTGCATCCTCAGTTTTATGTTTACGCTCAAATGACTCCCACATTTCCTTTGCCGTTTTCACGGAGCAATACACACTAAACAGTGAATCGCTCAAATTGTTCAAGATATAGTTTCGGGAAAGGAAATCCGAATGCTTCCAAGCGTCAACGGCACTGACTGCATGGAAATCTCCCTCTCCTTCTTTTAGGATTGGAGCAGTTTCAGTCAAGAATCTCGCAAGATTCAATGTGGCCAGATAGAAGAACATCTTCTGTTGCCATCTTTTGAAGTTCAACCCGCTGAACTTCTCCGGTTTCTCATTGTGATTCATGGGAACTGTCACGCTATGACCAGCCCCAGTATGTGGCACAGAACCGTCCCACTTGGACTAGCATCAAAACTTGGCCTAGAGGCCACAGTCGTTGTCACAGCCACCGTTGGAATAACAATTTGTGACACGGGCGCCACCACGGGCGTTATAGGAGCCACAGTTGGTGCCACCACATCATTTCCGAGAGCCACAACATTGTTGGTTTGGTTGTTTTCCATTTGAGCAGTTCAAAATAAAATCAAATATAGCAAGTTCCCACAATCACTACATAAATTGATATTGAGTCACAAGACCGTTCAATGCTTTATTTTTGTGAGAATATCTCACAAAAGAGTTAAACTTCAGCTATGAGTGAATCACGAGTCAAAGATGAAACTGGTGTCTAATTTTATATGTCCATATGAGATTATAACGTCAGAAGTTGGCACATGTAGCATAAATTAAAAAAGATAATTGACCCGAGGAATGAGACAAAGTGATTACCCTCATGCATACATATGCAGATACTTGGAACGTAGAATTCTAGTAAGAATTCTAGTAAGACAGTGAGATATATATGAAGAAAGTCGATATGTATGATACCGCTAAATCCCAAACGAAGAAATGTGCAGAGCATACATACGGTAAATCGGGCAGAGTTATATTCAGCAATGCAAAATAGTAATAGAAGATGAGCTAATCTGTTCAGTAGTCGCAACAGAAGGAAATCAGTTTAAGTTTGTTGGTAAAATAGGCGAATGCAGAACAAATTACAAGGCAATCAGGACTACACAGCAACATGCAAATAAGAACCAGACTAATAAACAAGAAAACCCGCTGAGTGTGAAGAAACTGAGGCTTGCGTGTGCGTACGCAGTGTCCTTAAAGTGATTTCCCCCTCACTACTTCCTTAGAGCGATCACCTCCTAGGATACAACGGTCGAAGCTGCAGCGTTGCAGGCGAACCGGATACAATGCCTGAACTAAATCACCAAGCTGGACTGCTGGAGGAGAAGGAAACTGGAAAATTTGGACGAGAAGAGGAGAGGTTTTCTTGACTGTTGCGCTGCCTTGTTTTTGAGACTGTGGAGCTGCTGTATAAAGACGTGCCATGGAGCCTGAGTGTGATCGATTTCGTACCGTTACAGCCATTACAGGAGCAGTGTAACGCCGAGCCATTTCAATTCTTCCGTTACAGCTGCTGTGTAATGCAGAGCGGTTACATTTCACAAATTGAATCTTAAAACCAACCGAGCAAAACTCAGCTTGCGCCCGGTGGTCGATTTCGGTGCGACATTCGTGCTTGCAGGTCGCGCTCGCACACGAATCCCAAAGTTCGTGTGGAAATCGGCTCGTGATTTTCACCCCCTGTGGGCGCGCATAGGCCATGCAGCATTCTCAATGTAACAAGAGTTACACCTCACTTGAAGCTACCCATATATAAGTTGGTTTATATTTTTGTAAACTTCCTATGTGGGATTCCAACTACTCCATGTACTCCAATTTCCAATTTCCCATTCACACCCTTCATTTTCCCATTATTTCAAACAATCCCCCACATGAATGGGAATTGACGGACACTGAATGCTTGGCGACAAAGTTCAACGTCGGAAACCTGCATAGGATAGGAAGGTGTTACCCTTTGAGCCTTCCCTTGTGAAAGCACATTTATTTTACTAGCTGATCAGCAGACGCGATGTCCTTGAACTTTTCTGCCGCTTGTGTAAATGGTGATGTACCCCACACAGGCTTCTTCCTAACACCATTCAGTTCTCATGGGTGTGTCCATTTATGGCTTGGACATGCGCCCGGTTCTGCGAGAGTTACTTAAGAATTCAACCTCGACAATTCCCTTCGAAGCGGCCCCACTTCTCTATCACATAGGTGATTCCTCTAAAGGAGTAACCCGCATTACCCTGCTCGGATTGCTCAGATTTCCGACGCTTAGGAATCATTAAGAGCTTATTGCTCAACCTTCTCCCACGGGCATCACTGTTTACTGTTTTAAAGGAATGGACAAAGGGAAACTCCCCACTGTGATCTCCAACCGAGCCTTTGCAATTAGGTTGCCCCATTGAATCTAGATCTTGGGATCTCCAGTCAGCTATGTTGGGTTTTCTTTCGCAATGACTTGCTCTTCATGGGGCTTAAGTCTCATTCCTCGAGTTGATTTAGCAACTAACTCCCGATTTGACCCTTTGGTTAGCAACTCACATAGTCAACACAGATAACTCCTGTAGAGAGTAGTTGCCTAATGGTATTGTGTCTACGACGTATATGCCAAGACTTACCATTGTACATGTTGCTCTGTGCCCTTCCGATTGCCGATTGACTGTCGCAATGTATACAAATTGCTGGCACAGGTTTTGACCATCTTGGAATATCCTCTAAGAATTGGCCTAACCACTCAGCCTCTTCACCACACTTATCGAGGGCTATAAACTCAGATTCCATAGTAGATCTGGCTATAACTGTCTGCTTAGAGGATTTCCATGAAATCGCCGCACCTCCCAATGTGAAGACAAATCCACTTGTGGACTTTGAGTCTTTCATATCAGATATCCAGTTAGCATCTCTATATCCTTCAATCACGGCAGGATGTTTGGTATTGTGCAGCCCATAGTTACCAGTATATCTCAAGTATCGTAGTACTCTTACAATCGCTCTCCAATGTTCAGATCCTGGATTACTCGTATACCTACTCAGTTTACTAACTGCGTAGGCTATATCGGGTCTTGTACAACTCACTAGGTACATCAGATTCGGGATAACTCCAGAGTACTCCACTTGAAAAATACCAACACCTCTATTTTTTGATAGATGTTGACTCGTATCTATCGGGGTTCTGGCCACAAGAGTATCATCCTTGTTAAATTTCTCTAGAATCTTATCCACATAGTGTGATTGGCTCAAGATGAGACCCCCAGAAGTTCTAGAGATTTTAACACCAAGGATAACATCTGCCAAACCCATATCTTTCATGTCAAATCTTGATTTCAACATGTCTTTTATGGATTTAACAATCTTATCATTACTCCCAACGATAAGCATGTCATCAACGTAAAGACATAACATGACGTAGCCATTGTTAGTGTCTTTTACGTACACACACTTATCGCACTCATTTATTTTAAATCCACATTCCACCATGGCATTGTCAAATTTCTGGTGTCCACTGTTTCGGCGCCTGTTCCAAGCCATATAATGACTTCACCAGTTTACACACCTTGTGTTCTTGCCCTGGCGCAGAAAATCCCTCAGGTTGTTCCATGTAGATTTCCTTTTCTAAATCTCTATTTAGAAAGGCTGTCTTGACATCCATTTGATGTACTTCGAGATTGTGCAGAGCAGCAATCGCGAGTATTATCCTAATGGACGTTATTCTCGTAACTGGAGAATAAGTGTCAAAATAGTCAAGGCCTTCTCGTTGTTTGTACCCTTTAATTACAAGTATGGCCTTGTATTTATCGATCGTTCCATCTGCCTTCATTTTCCTCTTGAAAATCCACTTATATCCTAGTGGTGTATTTCCGGGAGGAAGATCCACTAATTCCCAATTGTGATTTTGAAGAATTGATTCTATTTCACTGTTGATTGATTGCCTCTTTCCCTTGAGGTCCTTCAGAGGAGTTCACAGCTTCTTTAAAACTTTGAGGTTCACCTTCTAGCATATAAGTTAGAAAATCTAGACCGAAGGATTTTTCCGATTCTAACTCTTTTGCTACGCCTTGGTTCAATCTCAACTTCCTCTTCCACTTCTAGGTCCCCATCTTCGTGTGTTCGTTTAGAAGAACTCGCTTCTTCTCTTGACTTGTATGGGAATACTTGTTCAAAGAAAGAAGCATTTCTTGATTCAATTATCGTGTTCTGGTCTATATGTTCAATTTTAGATTCGTACACAAGAAATCGATAAGCACTACTATTGTGAGCATATCCAATGAATATGCCATAAACTGTCTTTGTACCAATCTTTACCGTTTGAGGCGTAGGTACGGCGACTTTGGCAAGACACCCTCACGCTCGCAAGTGGTTGTACGATGGCTTTCGACCTTTCCACAATTCATAGGGGCTGTTTTCCATCTTCTTTTGGGGCACCTTATTTAAAAGGTAGTTAGCTGACAGCACAGCCTCCCCCCACATGTTCTGGGGTAACCCGGAACTGATGAGCATCGCATTCATCATTTCTTTCAATGTAAGATTCTTCCGTTCTCCTATGCCATTTTGCTGAGGAGAATATGGCGCAGTCGTCTCATGGATAATCCCGTGTTGGGCACAGAATTCACCAAATGGTGACTCGTATTCACTGCCACGGTCACTTTTCAGCACTTTGACTTTCCTGTTGAGTTGATTCTCAATTTCATTCTTATAGAGAACAAACTTCTCTATCGCTTCATCTTTACTTTTAAGAAGATACACATTGCAGTACTTTGTGCTGTCACCTATAAAAGTGATGAAGTATTTGTTGCCACCCCGTGTTTGCACAAACTTCAAATCACACACGTCAGTGTGGATTAAATCAAGTGGTTCACTATTTCTCTCAATAGTTTGGAATGGCGTCCTTGTCAATTTTGCTTCAACAGAAGTCTCGCACTTGTGCTTCTGGTCCATGTGGAATGATGGTAAGTGGTCCAAGTTAATAAATTTACGTAAAGTATTATAATTAACGTGACATAGTCTACCATGCCATAAATCGAAAGGCTCAAGCAAGTAAGCGGAAGAGTTATTCATTTTATTCATTTTAGGCTTAACAGCCATTACATTGAGCTTAAAAAGCCCATCAAGAACATAACCTTTGCCTACAAACTCTCCACTCTTTGACAAAATAACTTTAGTAGACTCAAACACCATACGAAAACTATATTTGTTCAGTAGCGATCCAGACACAAGGCTCTTTCGAATCTCTGGCACATACAGTACATTGGTGAGAGTCAGCTCTTTCCCGGACGTCATTCTCAAAACCACTTTTCCTTTGCCTTTGACTTCGGAGGTAGCCGAGTTCCCCATGAACAGCTTCTCTCCATTCTCCGTAGCTTGAAAGCTATGGAATATCTCTTTATCAGAGCAAACATGACGGGTAGCACCGGTGTCGATCCACCACTCTCTTGGATTCGATCCGACCAGGCTCACTGCTGAAATGACCGCAACAAGGTTCATGTCAAGAGCTTCATTGCCTTCAACCATGTTGGCCTCTCTTCTATAGTTGTTCCTCTTTGGAAGTTTACACTCCCAAGCTTTGTGACCAATTTTGTAACAATTGTGGCATTTTCCCGAAAACTTCGGCTTTGTGACTCCTCCTTTTGGCCCCAAGTAAGGCCCGTTGTTCGTTGACCCATTTCTGTTGGGTGGCGGTGGCCCGTTTCTTTTCGGTGGAACATATTTTCCCTTGTTGCTTTTAGAGTTTTGACTGTGTTCCACAACATTGGCTTTAGCAGCCAGTGAGTGGTTAAACTGTTTCTTTTCAGAATTCCGTTGTTTTTGTTCTTCCTCAATTCGGAGTCTCACAATGAGCTCTTCAACTGTCATTTCCTTTCGTTTATGCAACAGATAATTCTTGAAATCTCTCCAGCCGGGTGGCAGTTTATGAATCACAGCTGCCACTTGGAATGATTCACTCACAACCATCCCTTCGGCATGAATTTCATGCATAATTGCTTGCAGTTCTTGGATTTGACTGATCACTGTTTTGGCGTCCACCATCATAAAGTCTAGGAATCGACCAACAACAAATTTCTTCATAATGGCATTCTTAGTTTTCTTTTTACGCTCCAATGACTCCCACAATTCCTTTGCCGTTTTCACGGAGCAATACACACTAAACAGTGAATCGCTCAAATTGTTCAAGATATAGTTTCGGCAAAGGAAATCCGAATGCTTCCAAGCTGCCAACGCAGATCGACCGCTTTCAAATCTCCCTCTCCTCTTTCAAGATTGGAGCAAGCTTTACCAAGAATCTCGCAAGATTCAATGTGGCCAGATAGAAGAAAATCTTCTGTTGCCATCTTTCGAAGTTCAACCCACTGAACTTCTCCGGTTTCTCATTGTGATTCACGGGAACTGTCACGCTATGACCAGCCCCAATATGTGGCACAAGAGCCGTCCCACTTGGACCAGCATCAACACTTGGCCCAGAGGCCACAGTCGTAGTCACACCCACCATTGGAATAACAGCTAGATACTGGCGCCACCACGGCAAGTATTCTGAGCCACGCTTGTGCCACCACATCATTTCTCGAGAGCCACAACGTTGTTGGTATTGTTGTTTTCCATTTGAGCAGTTCAAAATAAAATCTTAAACATAGCAAGTTCCCACAATCACTACATGAATTGATATTGAGTCACAAGACCAGTCAATGCTTTGTTTTTGTTAGAATATCTCACAACAGAGTTAAACTTGAGCTATGAATGAATCATGAGTCAAAGATGAAACTGTTGTCTAATTTTATATGTCCATAAGAGATTATAAAGTCAGAAGTTGGCACATGTAGCATAAATAAAAAAAGACAATTGACTCGATGAAGCAGACAAAGTGATTACCCTCATGCATACATATGCAGATACTTGGAACGTAGAATTACAGTAAGACACTGAGATATATATATATATGCAGAAAGTTGATATGTATGATACCACTAAATCCCAAACGAAGAAATGTGCAGAGCATACATACGGTAAATTGGGCAGAGTTATATTCAACAATGCAAAATAGTAATAGAAGACAAGCTAATATGTTCAGTAGTCGCAACAGAAGGAAATCACTGTAAGCTTATTGGTAAAAAAGGCGGATTCTGAAAAAATTACAAGACAACCAGGACTACACAGCAACATGCAAACAAGAACCAAAATAATAAACAAGAAAACCCGCTGAGTGTGAAGAAACCGAGGCTTGCGTGTGCGTACGCAATGTCCTTAAAGTGATTTCGCCCTCACCACTTCCTTAGAGCGATCACCTCCCAGCATACAACAGCTGAAGCTGCAGCGTTGCAGGCGAACCGGATGCAATGCCTGAACTAAATCACCAAGCTGGACTGCTGGAGGAGAAGGAAACTGGGAAAATACGGATGAGAAAAAGAGAGGTTTTTTTGACTTTTATGTTGTCTTTTTTTTGAGACTGTGGGGACTGCTGTATAAATAGGTGCCATGGAGCCACAGTGTGATCAATTTCGTACCGTTACATCCATTACAGCAAGCACGTAACTAATATCCCTTACATTACAGCCATTATAGGAGCGGTGTAATGCTGAGCCGTTTCAATATTGCCATTACAGCTGCTGTGTAATGCAGAGCCGTTGCATTTCACAAATTGAATCTTAAAACCAACCGAGCAAAACTCAGCTTGCGCCCGTGGTCGATTTCGGTGCGACATTCGTGTCTGCAAGTCGATTTCGGTGTGACAAATCGGCTCGTTATTTTCAACTCCCCTGCGGGCGCGCGTAGGCCATGGAGCATTCTCAATACAACAAGAGTTACACCTCACTTGAAGCCACCCATATATAAGTTGGTTTATATTTTTGTAAACTTCCTATGTGGGATTCCAACTACTCCATGTACTACAATTTCCAATTTCCCATTCACACCCTTCATTTACCCATTTATTTCCAACAATCCCCACATGAATGGGAATTGACAGACACGGAATGCTTGGCGACAAAGTTCAACGTCGGAAACCTGCATAGGATAGGTAGGTGTTACCGTTTGAAGCTTCCCTTGTGAAAGCACATTTACTTTACTAGCCGATCAGTAGACGCGATGTCCTTGAACTGTTCTGCCGCTTGTGTAAATGATGATGTGCCCCACACAGAGCTTCTTCCTAACACCATTCAGTTCATGGGTGTGTCCATTTATGGCCCTGACACGCACTGGTTCTGCGAGAGTTACTTAAGAATTGCGCCTCAACAATTCCCTTCAAGCGCCCCATTTCTCTCTCACATTGGCGATTCCTCTAAAGGAGTAACCCGCATTGCCACCTCGCTTCGGATTGCTCGATTTCGACGCTTAGGAATCATTAAGAGCTTATTGCTCAACCTCCTCCCACGGGCATCACTGTTTACTGTTTTAAAGGAATGGACAAAGGGAAACCCTTCACACTGATCTCCAACCGAGTCTTTGCAATTAGGTTGTCCCATTGAATCTAGATCTTGGGATCTCCAGTCAGCTAGGTTTGGTTTTCCTTCGCAATGACTTGCTCTTCATGAGGCTGAAGTCCCATTCCTCTAGTTGACTTAGCAACTAACTCCCGATTTAACCCTTTGGTTAGCGGATTCGCTAGGTTTTCTTTTGACCTCACATAGTCAACAGAGATAACTCCTGTAGAGAGTAGTTGCCTATTGGTATTGTGTCTACGACGTATATGGAAAGACTTACCGTTGTACATGTTGCTCTGTGCCCTTCCGATTGCCGATTGACTGTCGCAATGTATACAAATTGCTGGCACAGGCTTTGGCCATCTTGGAATATCCTCTAAGAACTGGCGTAACCACTCATCCTCTTCACCACACTTATCGAGGGCTATAAACTCAGATTCCATAGTAGATCTAGCTATAACTGTCTGCTTAGAGGATTTGCACCAAGTCGCCACACCTCCCAATGTGAAAACAAATCCACTTGTGGACTTTGAGTCTTTCATATCAAATATCCAGTTAGCATCGTTATATCCTTCAATCACGGCAGGATATCTGGTATAGTGCAGCCCATAGTTACGAGTATATCTCAAGTGTCGTAGTACTCTTACAATCGCTCTCCAATGTTAAGATCCTGGATTACTCGTATACCTACTCAGTTTACTAACTGCATAGGCTATATCGGGTCTTGTACAACTCACTAGGTACATCAGACTCCCGATAACTCTAGAGTACTGCACTTGAGAAATACCAACAGCTCTATTTTTTGATAGATGTTGACTCGTATCTATCGGGGTTCTGGCTACAAGAGTATCATCCTTGTTAAATTTCTCTAGAATCTTATCCACATAGTGTGATTTGCTCAAGACGAGACCCCCAGAAGTTCTAGAGATTTTAACACCAAGGACAACATCTGCCAAACCCATATCTTTTATGTCAAATCTTGATTTCAACATGTCTTTTATGGATTTAACAATCTTATCATTACTCCCAACGATAAGCATGTCATCAACGTAAAGACATAACACGACGCAGCCATTGTTTGTGTCTTTTACGTACACACACTTATCGCACTCATTTATTTTAAATCCACATTCCACCATGGCATTGTCAAATTTCTGGTGCCAATGTTTCGGCGCCTGTTTCAAGCCATATAATGACTTCACCAGTTTACACACCTTGTGTTCTTTCCCTGGCGCAGAAAATCCCTCAGGTTGTTCCATGTAGATTTCCTCTTCTAAATCTCCATTTAGAAATGCTGTCTTGACATCCATTTGATGTACTTCGAGATTGTGCAGAGCAGAAATCGCGAGTATCATCCTAATGGACGTTATTCTTGTAACTGGAGAATAAGTGTAAAAACAGTCAAGGCCTTCTCGTTGTTTGTACACTTTAATTACAAGTATGGCATTGTATTTATCGATCGTTCCATCTGCCTTCATTTTCCTCTTGAAAATCTACTTATATCCTAGTGGTGTATTTCCGGGAGGAAGATCCACTAATTCCCAAGTGTAATTTTGAAGAATTGATTCTATTTCACTGTTGATTGATTGTCTCTTTCCATTGAGGTCCTTCAAAGGAGTTCACAGCTTCTTTAAAACTTTGAGGTTCACCTTCTAGCATATAAGTTAGAAGATCTGGACCGAAGGATTTTTCCGTTCTAACTCTTTTGCTACGCCTTGGTTCAATCTCAACTTCCTCTTCCACTTCTAGGTCCGCATCTTCGTGTGTTCGTTTAGAAGAACTCGCATCTTCTCTTGACTTGTATGGGAATACTTGTTCAAAGAAAGAAGCATTTCTTGATTCAATTATCGTGTTCTTGTGTATATCTTCAATTTTAGATTTGTACACAAGAAATCGATAAGCACCACTATTGTCAGCATATCCAATGAATATGCCATCAACAGTCTTTGGACCGATCTGCACCTTTTTAGGCGTAGGTACGACCACTTTGGCAGGACACCCCCACGCTCGCAAGTGGTTGTACGATGGCTTTTGACCTTTCCACAATTCATAGGGGCTCTTTTCCATCTTCTTTTGGGGCACCTTATTTAAAAGATAGTTAGCTGACAGCACAGCCTCCCCCCACATGTTATGGGGTAACTCAGAACCGATGAGCATCGCATTCATCATTTCTTTCAATGTATGATTCTGCCGTTCTGCTATGCCATTTTGCTGAGGAGAATATGACACAGTCGTCTCAAGGATAATCCCGCGTTGGGCACAGAATTCACCAAATGATAGCTCGTATTCATCGCCACGGTCACTTCTCAACACTTTGACTTTTATGTTGAGTTGATTATCATTTTCATTCTTATAGAGAACAAACTTCTCTATCGCTTCATCTTTACTTTTAAGAAGATACACATAGCAGTACTTTGTGCAGTAACTTTGTGCGTTATCTATAAAAGTGATGAAGTATTTGTTGCCACCCCGTGTTTGCACAAACGTCAAATCACACACGTCAGTGTGGATTAAAGCAAGTGGTTCACTATTTCTTTCAATAGTTTGGAATGGCGTCCTTGTCAATATTGCTTCAACACAAGTCTCGCACTTGTGCTTCAGGTCAATGTGGAATGATGACAAGTGGTCCAAGTTAATCAATTTACGTAAAGTATTATAATTAACGTGACCTAGTCTGCCATGCCATAAATCGAAAGACTCAAGCAAGTAAGCGGAAGAGTTATTCATTTTATTCATTTTAGGCTTAACAGCCATTACATTGAGCTTGAACAGCCCATCAAGAACATAACATTTGCCTACAAACACTCCACTCTTTGACAAAATAACTTTATCAGACTCAAACACCATACGAAAACCATGTTTTTTCAGCAGCGATCCAGACACAAGGTTCTTTCAAATCTCTTGCACATAGAGGACATTGGTGAGAGTCAGCTCTTTCCCGGACGTCATTCTCAAAACCATTTTTCCTTTCCCTTTGACTTCGGAGGTAGCCGAGTTCCCCATGAACAGCTTCTCTCCATTCTACGTAGCTTCAAAGCTATGGAATATCTCTTTATCAGAGCAAACATGATGGGTAGCACCGCTGTCGATCCACCACTCTCTTGGATTCGATCCGACCAGGTTCACCTCCGAAATGATCGCAACAAGGTCTATGTCAAGAGCTTCGTTGCCTTCAACCATGTTGGCCTCTCTTCTATAGTTGTTCCTCTTTGGAAGTTTACACTCCCAAGCTTTGTGACCAATTTTGTCACAATTGTGGCATTTTCCCGAAAACTTCGGCTTTGTGACTCCTCCTTTTGGCCCCAAGTTAGGCCTGTTGTTCGTCGACCCATTTCTATTGGGTGGTGGTGGCCCGTTTCTGTTCGGTGGAACATATTTTCCCTTATTGTTTTTACAGTTTTGACCGTGTTCCACAACATTGGCTTTAGCAGCCAGTGAGTGGTTAAACTGTTTCTTTTCAGAATTCCTCTGTTTTTGTTCTTCCTCAATTCGGAGTCTCACAATGAGCTCTTCAACTGCATTTCCTTTCGTTTATGCAACAGATAATTCTTGAAATCTCTCCAGCCGGGTGGCAGTTTATGAATCACAGCTGCCACTTGGAATGATTCACTCACAACCATCCCTTCGGCATGAATTTCATGCATAATTACTTGCAGTTCTTGGATTTGACTTATCACTGTTTTGCCGTCCACCATCATAAAGCCTAGGAATCGACCAACAACAAATTTCTTCATGCCGGCATTCTTAGTTTTCTGTTTACGCTCCAATGACTCCCACAATTCCTTTGCCGTTTTCACGGAGCAATACACACTAAACAGTGAATCGCTCAAATTGTTCAAGATATAGTTTCGACAAAGGAAATCTGAATGCTTCCAAGCGTCAACGGCACTGACCGCTTCGAAATCTCCCTCTCCCTCTTTCAGTATTGGAGCAGTTTTAGTCAAGAATCTCGCAAGATTCAATGTGGCCAGATAGAAGAAAATCTTCTGTTGCCATCTTTCGAAGTTCAACCCACTGAACTTCTCCGGTTTCTCATTGTGATTCACGGGAACTGTCACGCTATGACCAGCCCCAATATGTGGCACAAGAGCCGTCCCACTTGGACCAGCATCAACACTTGGCCCAGAGGCCACAGTCGTAGTCACAGCCACCATTGGAATAACAGTTTGTGATACGGGCGCCACCACGGGCGTTATCGGAGCCACAGTTTGTGCCACCACATCATTTCCGAGAGCCACAACGTTGTTGGTATTGTTGTTTTCCATTTGAGCAGTTCAAAATAAAATCTTCAACATAGCAAGTTCCCACAATCACTACATGAATTGATATTGAGTCACAAGACCATTCAATGCTTTGTTTTTGTTAGAATATCTCACAACAGAGTTAAACTTGAGCTATGAATGAATCATGAGTCAAAGATGAAACTGTTGTCTAATTTTATATGTCCATAAGAGATTATAAAGTCAGAAGTTGGCACATGTAGCATAAATAAAAAAAGACAATTGACTCGATGAAGCAGACAAAGTGATTACCCTCATGCATACATATGCAGATACTTGGAACGTAGAATTACAGTAAGACACTGAGATATATATATATATGCAGAAAGTTGATATGTATGATACCGCTAAATCCCAAACGAAGAAATGTGCAGAGCATACATACGGTAAATTGGGCAGAGTTATATTCAGCAATGCAAAATAGTAATAGAAGACAAGCTAATATGTTCAGTAGTCGCAACAGAAGGAAATCACTGTAAGCTTGTTGGTGAAAAAGGCGAATTCTGAACAAATTACAAGATAATCAGGACTACACAGCAACATGCAAACAAGAACCAAAATAATAAACAAGAAAACCCGCTGAGTGTGAAGAAACCGAGGCTTGCGTGTGCGTACGCAATGTCCTTAAAGTGATTTCGCCCTCACCACTTCCTTAGAGCAATCACCTCCCAGCATACAACAGCTGAAGCTGCAGCGTTGCAGGCGAACCGGATGCAATGCCTGAACTAAATCACCAAGCTGGACTGTTGGAGGAGAAGGAAACTGGGAAAATACGGATGAGAAAAAGAGAGGTTTTTTTGACTTTTATGTTGTCTTTTTTTTGAGACTGTGGGGACTGCTGTAAAAATAGCTGCCATGGTGCCTGAGTGTGATCAATTTCGTATCGTTACATCCATTACAGCAAGCACGTAACTCATATCTGTTACATTACATCCATTATGGGAGCGGTGTAACGCCGAGCCGTTTCAATATTGCTGTTACAGCTGCTGTGTAATGCAGAGCCGTTGCATTTCACAAATTGAATCTTAAAACCAACCGAGCAAAACTCAGCTTGCGCCCGGTGGTCGATTTCGGTGCGACATTCGTGTCTGCAGGTCGATTTCGGTGTGACAAATCGGCTCTTGATTTTCACCCCCCCTGCGGGCGCGCGTAGGCCATGGAGCATTCTCAATATAACAAGAGTTACACCTCACTTGAAGCCACCCATATATAAGTTGGTTTATATTTTTGTAAACTTCCTATGTGGGATTCCAACTACTCCATGTACTACAATTTCCAATTTCCCATTCACACCCTTCATTTACCCATTTATTTCCAACAATCCCCACATGAATGGGAATTGACAGACACGGAATGCTTGGCGACAAAGTTCAACGTCGGAAACCTGCATAGGATAGGTAGGTGTTACCCTTTGAAGCTTCCCTTGTGAAAGCACATTTACTTTACTAGCCGATCAGTAGACGCGATGTCCTTGAACTGTTCTGCCGCTTGTGTAAATGATGATGTACCCCACACAGGCTTCTTCCTAACGCCATTCAGTTCTCATGGGTGTGTCCATTTATGGCCCTGGACACGCACCTAGTTCTACGAGAGTTACTTAAGAATTGCGCCTCAACAATTCCCTTCGAAGCGGCCCCATTTCTCTCTCACATTGGTGATTCCTCTAAAGGAGTAACCCGCATTACCCTGCTCGGATTGCTCAGATTTCCGACGCTTAGGAATCATTAAGAGCTTATTGCTCAACCTCCTCCCACGGGCATCACTGTTTACTGTTTTAAAGGAATGGACAAAGGAAAACCCTTCACACTGATCTCCAACCGAGTCTTTGCAATTAGGTTGTCCCATTGAATCTAGATCTTGGGATCTCCAGTCAGCTAGGTTTGGTTTTCCTTCGCAATGACTTGCTCTTCATGAGGCTGAAGTCCCATTCCTCTAGTTGACTTAGCAACTAACTCCCGATTTAACCCTTTGGTTAGCGGATCCGCTAGGTTTTCTTTTGACCTCACATAGTCAACAGAGATAACTCCTGTAGAGAGTATGATACGAACCCGGATGCCTCCACGTCAGACGAACCGCCCCATTGGCCGACTGGACCGATCACGAGAAGTCGAGCCAAAAGAATGGGACGAGCCTTGATGACCTGGGTCGAAAATGTATGTCAACAAGTCCAAAATAGGTCATTTCCACACTTGGACCAGTCCACGGGAGGTCCTAAGTTGAAAGAAGTCATCCAATTACAGGTTGGAGATGTTAGAGATCAAAGGGAAAAAGGCAGACCAACGTTACGGCCGTAACCCCATACCTTTACGGCCGTAACCCAATTTTTACTGGCCAGAACCCGCTTTTCATACTAGTAACTCCATGGGGTTGAAGAACAGTATTTTACAGAGAGTAAAATACGGCCGTACCTTGTGAAATACGGCCGTAACATAAATTTTACGGCCGTACTTCTTATAGTTACGGCCGTATCGGCAATTCCTACTTTTTGGGCCAAAATATGCAGAGAGCTAATTACGGCCGTATAATTTCATGATACGGCTGTAACGAAGGATATACGGCCGTAACATTCATACATACGGCCGTAACTTAAGAATCCAGCTTTGACGGTTTTGAGGCAGAGAGGTTATTACGGCCGTACATTTAGGCCTTACGGCCGTAACTTAGGATCTTACGGCCGTAACCACAGACCTTACGGCCGTAATTTTGGCCGACTTAGTCATTTTTGTGTCTACTTTTTGGATATTTTATTATTTTATCATTATTTCCATTGGAGACTTGTATATGTACAAAACCTCCTCATTGTAAGAACAACTTTGGTGAATATAACATTTGAGAGCTTTATGCTTGTTGAGAGAATTTATCTTCTCTTATTGTTCTTTTGAACAAATCGAACTTATCAAGAGCGTGATCAACTCTTGTGGCGTTCACCCCTGCCGGTTGTCTACTACGCACAGTCGAAGGTGATAGGTTTTAGCCTATTGTTGTCACTTCGTGAGTAGAAGGTCGTCAGGTTCTCGATCGTGACCAGTGATTGGCTTTTCTGGGATCTACTCCAATCTGGATTGGGTTGCGTTGGCATCGAGACCAACGAGGTCCGTATCAGTTGGTATCAGAGCGCAGATTCTAATCATCTGGTATCTATCCCTTTGTTTTATGTTTTTATAGTATAAGTCCTTTGTTATTAAGTCTTAGATTGTTATACTTGTTATTGTTATCGGATTAGAATCTTGAATTTCAACTTTTAAATGTGTAGGATTTTAGTGTGTGTTCTTGGTGTTCTTGGTGCAATTTGAGTTTGTGCTTAGAATTCCTCCAAATCTTAGTATTGTGTTGGTATTGTGGTTGTAAGTGTATGTAGAGAAAGAAAAAAAAAACGAAAGACAAAAAAAAAAAAAAAAAAACGAACAATGGCTCCGTTTGTTGTGTTGAACGAGTGATAGCCTACACATTGGCTACGCTTAGTATTATTGTCGTATGATTGTTACGTCGTCTTGTGGTTACATCATCTTGTAGCCGAGTTATATTGTAATAGGGTTACATCGAGTTGTAATTTAGTTTGTATTGTGTTGAGTCATCGAGTTGTAATTTAGCTAACCAACTGCTTTGGCGTCGTTTTGGGGAACTAACAAGACGATCTTACCTTGATCAAGTTCGTTGAGTTCGATTGAACAAAAGAGTGTGAGTGCATTATTGAGTGTTGAGTGAGAGAGTGTTGAGTGAAATATACGAGTGATATTCACGAGAGGACACTACGGTGTCTTGCACGCACTTGCACACAATGTCCGTCTGACAGTTGTTCGAGGGCCACGGATCTAAAGCTGCCACCTTGGATGATATCCAATCAGTTCTTCAGGCTTCTATGACCGCAATGGAGCGTCGGTTGAGTCAACAGTTACGAGAAGATGTTGAGCAATCGGTAGCTAGGTTAAATGTTCGTAGGCCGGAGTTTGAAGAAGGCGATGAGGATGAATATGAGGTGATATATAGAGGTGGTAGAGGTGGTAGAGGCGGTCGAGGAGGTCGAGGAGGTCGAGGTAATGAGAGACCACGAGAGGAGGAAAGTGATGTGAAGAATGTGAAGGTTGAAGTGCCTCCATTCCAAGGTAAAGCCGACCCGGATGCCTATTTGGATTGGGAAAGCCGAGTTGAGTTGGTATTCCAATTTCATCGAATCCCGGAAGAGAAGAAAGTTCCGCTCTTAGTGAAAGAATTCACGGGATATGCTCTTAGTTGGTGGAAACAAACGACTACGGCTAGGCGAAGAAATTTGGAAGCTCCGGTGAGTACTTGGAATGAGTTGAGAACGATAATGAGAAAGCGGTTCGTTCCTACCTACTATTATCGGAGTTTGTATAACAAGTTACAAACGTTAACTCAAGGGGGACGAAGCGTGGAAGAGTATTATCAAGAGATGGAGTCTCTTATGACTAGGACCGATATAGGTGAAGAAGAGGAGGCCACCATGGCACGGTTTCTAAGCGGATTGAATCGAGAGATTACCAATCTTGTTGAGTTACATGATTATGCCGATATACAAGAGTTGGTTCATAAAGCCGCCAAAGTTGAGATGCAATTGAAGAAGAAGAGTTTCAACAAACCTCAAGCCGGGGGAAGTAGTAGCTTTGGGAAACCGAAATGGAGTAGTGACAAGGCTACAACTCCAAAGCCGGCTTGGAAAGGGCGGAGTGAGCCACCTAAGTCTTCTCCGGTGGGGGAGGATAAAGGAAAAGGCCATGGGACCACCACCCCAAAACCGAGATATCCAATGTTTCAAATGTCAAGGACGAGGTCACATAGCCTCGGAGTGCCCCAATCGCCGCACAATGGTGGTGAGGGACAATGGTGAGATTGAGACGGAGGATGAGGAAGAAGCCCCTCCAATTGTGGAGGAGGAGAAGGAGGACTCGGATGATCAATATGTGATGACTATCCCCGAGACTTTAGTTACACGGCGAGCGCTTAGCACAAAGGCTAAAGTGGATGGCGCGACTCCTCAGCGGGAGAACATCTTCCACACTCGGTGCCTAGTGCAGGGCAAACCATGTAGTTTGATTATTGACGGGGGAAGTTGTTCCAATGTTGCTAGTTATCTATTCGTCGATAGGGTTGGGCTTCCATTGATGAAACACCCGAGACCGTATCGGTTACAATGGTTTAGTGACACAGGCGAGGTTCGGGTTACCAAGCAAGTGAAGATCCCTATCTTGATTGGCACGTATGAGGATGAAGTGGTATGTGATGTAGTACCCATGCAAGCTACACATATTGCTAGGCCGACCGTGGCAATTTGATAGACGAGTGACACATGATGGATATCGGAATAGATATAGCTTCAAGTTCAATGGAAAACCAATTGTGCTTGCTCCTTTGACACCGCAACAAGTGTATGAGGATCAAGTCAAGCTCAAACAAGAAGCTGATGAGAAGGAAAAGGAGAGACGAGAGTCGAGTGGAAAAATTGAAGAGAGAGTAAAAGGAGAGAAGAGTGAGCATGAGACAAAAAAGAAAGAGTGTTTCTTTGCAAGGCCGAGAGACATTGTGAGGGTTTCTTCTGAGGACCAACAAGTGCTTTTGTTAGTCTACAAGGAGAGTGGACGAGTGCTCAATTCTAACCTTGACTCCCTCCCCAATTCTATTGTTTCTCTCTTGCAGGAATTCCATGATATCCTTCCAGAAGAATTACCAAGTGGATTGCCACCAATTCGAGGCATTGAGCATCAAATCGACCTAGTTCCCGGAGCCGCTATTCCCAATCGCCCCGCTTACCATAGTAACTCCTAGGAAACAAAGGAGTTGCAATGCCAAGTGGAGGACTTGCTCGGTCGAGGGTATATCAGGGAGAGTCTAAGTCCATGTGTCAGATGCAGTCTTGCTCGTGCCCAAGAAAGATGGCTCGTGGAGAATGTGTGTTGATTGTCGTGCTGTCAACAACATTACGGTAAAATATCGCCACCCTATACCTAGACTTGATGACATGCTTGATGAACTGTATGGTGCTAGTATCTTTAGCAAAATTGATTTAAAGCGGTTATCACCAAATTCGAATGAAAGAGGGTGACGAATGGAAAACGGCGTTTAAAACCAAACAAGGGTTATATGAATGGTTAGTTATGCCGTTTGGGTTGACAAATGCACCAAGTACATTCATGAGACTAATGAATCACGTGTTACGCCACTGCTCATTGGTAAATTTGTAGTGGTGTACTTTGACGACATTTTGATTTATAGTAGGGAGCTCATTGATCGTGCAAAGCACCTTAGACTTGTTTTAGAAGTTCTAAGGAAAGAAAAACTGTTTGCAAACCCTACTAAAAGTCATTTCTGTCTTGAGAGGATTGTTTTTCTTGGTTATGTGGTTAGTGCTAAGGGAGTAGAAGTTGATGAAGAAAAGATTCGAGCAATCCAAGAATGGCCTACTCCATCTAGCATAGCCGATGTTCGTAGTTTCCATGGTTTAGCTAGCTTCTATCGTCGATTTGTACCTAATTTCAGTACACTAGCTGCACCATTAACTGAAGTAATCAAGAAAACCGTTGGTTTTAAATGGGAGAAAGAGCAAGAACGAGCTTTTCAAATGATTAAAGAAAACGTGTTCTTTCGCCTGCATTTGCTCTTCCCGACTTTAACAAAGCTTTTGAGATTGAATGTGATGTGTCGGGCATAGGTATTGGTCTTTGTGTTGATGCAGAAAGAAGGCCAATTGCATACTTTAGCGAGAAATTGAGTGGTGCCACTCTCAATTACCCTACGTACGACAAGGAGCTCTATGCATTGGTTCGTACACTAGAGAATTGGCAACACTATCTTTGGCCAAAGGAATTTGTGATCCACACCGACCACCAATCACTAAGACATCTCAGAAGCCAAGGCAAGTTAAACAAGCGACATGCTAAGTGGATGGAATTTATTGAGACATTTCCCTACGTGATCAAGTACAAACAAGGTAAAGAAAACATTGTTGCAGATGCTTTATCACGCAGGTATACCTTACTCACCACTCTAGATACTAAGTTGTTGGGTTTTGAATTAATGAAAGAATTATATGAGAAAGACCCGGACTTTAGTAGTATCTATGTTGCTTGTGAAAAGAATGGATTTGAGAAGTTCTATAGGCTAGAGGGGTTCTTATTTCGAGAGGGCAAACTTTGTGTTCCTTCTAGTTCTATACGAGAGTTGTTAGTGAGGGAGGCTCATGGAGGAAGCCTCATGGGACATTTCGGCGTAGAAAAGACATTTGAAGTCTTGCGTGATCATTTCTATTGGCCTAAGATGAAACGAGACGTAGAGAAAATTTGCATGAATTGCATTACTTGTAGAAAGGCCAAATCTAACGGTAGTTCCCAAGGGCTTTACACTCCTCTTCCTGTAGCTCATTCGCCATGGGAGGATTTATCGATGGATTTCATTTTGGGATTGCCTAGATCTAGAAATGGTAGGGATTCGGTTTTTGTGGTAGTTGATCGGTTTAGTAAAATGGCTCATTTTATACCCTGTCACAAAACCGATGACGCAAGTCATATTGCCGACTTGTTCTTTCGTGAGATAGTTCGGCTACATGGAGTGCCGAAGACAATTGTGTCAGATAGAGACGTCAAATTCCTTAGCTACTTCTTGAAGACCTTGTGGGGAAAACTAGGTACCAAACTGCTATTTTCAACCACGAGTCATCCCCAAACTGATGGTCAAACTGAAGTAGTGAACCATACGTTGTCACAATTACTTCGGGCTCTCATTCGTCGCAATATTAAGACATGGGAAGAATGTTTACCACATGCTGAATTTGCTTATAATCATGCAAAACATTCTTCAACCGCTTATTCGCTTTTGAAGTAGTTTATGGTTTTAATCCGCTAACCCCATTAGATTTGATTCCTCTACCTGCGGAGTGAAAGGGTTAGCTTGGATGGGAAACGAAAAGTTTGAGCTTGTTCGATCCATACATGACAGGGTAAAGCTACAGATCGAAAAAAGAAATCAACAAGTCTCGACTAGGGTGAACAAAGGGCGGAAGGAAAGGATTTTTGAACCGGGAGATTGGGTTTGGCTCCACCTTCGAAAAGACCGATTCCCGCAACTACGTCGCTCGAAATTGCTACCCCGAAGTGACGGGCCTTTCCAAGTAGTTGAACGAATCAACAACAACGCCTACAAACTCGATCTGCCAGGTGAGTATAATGTGTCTGCTACATTTAATGTCTCTGATCTTGTTCCGTTTGATGCAGGAACTGATTCGTGGACGAATCAACCTGAAGAAGGGAGGGATGATACGAACCCGGATGCCTCCATGTCGGACGAACCGCCCCATTGGCCGACTGGACCGATCACGAGAAGTCGAGCCAAAAGAATGGGACGAGCCTTGATGACCTGGGTCGAAAATGTATGTCAACAAGTCCAAAATAGGTCATTTCCACACTTGGACCAGTCCACGGGAGGTCCTAAGTTGAAAGAAGTCATCCAATTACAGGTTGGAGATGTTAGAGATCAAAGGGAAAAAGCGGACCAACGTTACGGGCCAGAACCCCATACCTTTACCAGAACCCAATTTTTACTGGCCAGAACCCGCCATCATACGGCCGTAACCCATGGGGTTGAAGAACAGTATTTTACAGAGAGTAAAATATGGCCGTACCTTTGTGAAATCTGACGTCAGAACATAAATTTTATGGCCGCACTTCTTATAGTTACTACCAGATCGGCAATTCCTACTTTTTGGGCCAAAATATGCAGAGAGCTAATTACGGCCGTATAATTTCATGATACGGCCGTAACGAAGGATATACGGCCGTAACATTCATACATACGGCCATAACTCAAGAATCCAGCTTTGACGGTTTTGAGGCAGAGAGGTTATTACGGCCGTACATTTAGGCCTTACGGCCGTAACTTAGGAACTTACGGCCGTAACCACAGACCTTACGGCCGTAATTTTGGCTGACTTAGTCATTTTTGTGCCTACTTTTTTGATATTTTATTATTTTATCATTATTTCCATTGGAGACTTGTATATGTACAAAACCTCCTCATTGTAAGAACAACTTTGGTGAATATAACATTTGAGAGCTTTATGCTTGTTGAGAGAATTTATCTTCTCTTATTGTTCTTTTGAACAAATCGAACTTATCAAGAGCGTGATCAACTCTTGTGGCGTTCACCCCTGCCGGTTGTCTACTACGCACAGTCGAAGGTGATAGGTTTTAGCCTATTGTTGTCACTTCGTGAGTAGAAGGTCGTCAGGTTCTCGATCGTGACCAGTGATTGGCTTTTCTGGGATCTAATCCAATCTGGATTGGGTTGCGTTGGCATCGAGACCAACGAGGTCCGTATCAGAGTAGTTGCCTATTGGTATTGTGTCTACGACGTATATGGCAAGACTTACCGTTGTACATGTTGCTCTGTGCCTTTCCGATTGCCGATTGACTGTCGCAATGTATACAAATTGCTGGCACAGGCTTTGGCCATCTTGGAATATCCTCTAAGAACTGGCGTAACCACTCATCCTCTTCACCACACTTATCGAGGGCTATAAACTCAGATTCCATAGTAGATCTGGCTATAACTGTCTGCTTAGAGGATTTGCACCAAGTCGCCGCACCTCCCAATGTGAAAACAAATCCACTTGTGGACTTTGAGTCTTTCATATCAAATATCCAGTTAGCATCGTTATATCCTTCAATCACGGCAGGATATCTGGTATAGTGCAGCCCATAGTTACGAGTATATCTCAAGTGTCGTAGTACTCTTACAATCGCTCTCCAATGTTAAGATCCTGGATTACTCGTATACCTACTCGCCATTTACTAATCGCATAGGCTATATCGGGTCTTGTACAACTCACTAGGTACATCAGACTCCCGATAACTCTAGAGTATTGCACTTGAGAAATACCAACAGCTCTATTTTTTGATAGATGTTGACTCGTATCTATCGGGGTTCTGGCTACAAGAGTATCATCCTTGTTAAATTTCTCTAGAATCTTATCCACATAGTGTGATTTGCTCAAGACGAGACCCCCAGAAGTTCTAGAGATTTTAACACCAAGGACAACATCTGCCAAACCTATATCTTTTATGTCAAATCTTGATTTCAACATGTCTTTTATGGATTTAACAATCTTATCATTACTCCCAACGATAAGCATGTCATCAACGTAAAGACATAACACGACGTAGGCCATTGTTTGTGTCTTTACGTACACACACTTATCGCACTCATTTATTTTAAATCCACATTCCACCATGGCATTGTCAAATTTCTGGTGCCAATGCTTCGGCGCCTGTTTCAAGCCATATAATGACTTCACCAGTTTACACACCTTGTGTTCTTGCCCTGGCGCAGAAAGTCGATATGTATGATACCGCTAAATCCCAAACGAAGAAATGTGCAGAGCATACATACGGTAAATTGGGCAGAGTTATATTCAGCAATGCAAAATAGTAATAGAAGACGAGCTAATCTGTTCAGTAGTCACAACAGAAGGAAATCACTTTAAGCTTGTTGCTAAAATAGACGAATGCTGAACAAATTACAAGACAATGAGGACTACACAGCAACATGCAAACAAGAACCAGAATAATAAACAAGAAAACCCGCTGAGTGTGAAAAAACCGAAGCTTGCGTGTGCGTACGCAATGTCCTTAAAGTGATTTCGCCCTCACCACTTCCTTAGAGCGATTACCTCCCAGGATACAATGGCCAAAGCTGCAGCGTTGCAGGCGAACCGGATGTAATGCCTGAACTAAATCACCAAGCTGGACTGCTGGAGGAGAAGGAAACTGGGAAAATTTGGACGAGAAGAAGAGAGGTTTTCTTGACTGTTGTGTTGTCTATTTTTTGAGACTGTGGAGACTGCTGTATAAATAAGTGCCATGGAGCTTGAGTGTGATCAATTTCGTACCGTTACAGCCATTACATGAGCGGTGTAACGCCGAGCAGTTTCAATTCTGCCGTTACAGGCTGCTGTGTAATGCAGAGCCGTTACATTTCACAAATTGAATCTTAAAACCAACCGAACAAAACTCAGCTTACGCCCGGTGGTCGATTTCGGTGCGACATTTGTGTCTGCAGGTCGCGCTCGCACACGAATCCCAAAGTTCGTGTGGAAATCGGCTCGTGATTTCACCCCCCCTGCCCCCGCGGGCGCGCGTAGGCAATGGAGCATTCTCAATGTAACAAGAGTTACACCTCACTTGAAGCCACCCATATATAAGTTGGTTTATATTTTTGTAAACTTCCTATGTGGGATTCCAACTACTCCATGTACTCCAATTTATAATTTCCCATTCACACCCTTCATTTACCCATTTATTTCCAACACGACAAAGGGTCTCTGGATCAGCTTAAAGCTGGTAGTGCTGATCTTGAAAGAGATGTTCAACAAGTTCGTCAAGGTGGAGAAGATCTTTTAGCAAACATTCTTCATCGATTCATGTCAAGTGAACCTCACTCTGATTTAGGTTATTGCCTAATATAGAATAGATTCATGTCAAGTGTTTGTTTGGTATATATTTTCGAAAGAAAAATTTTAAATGTGAGATTCAAAAGTTATGTAGAATGGTGAAAGTATGTTTAACAGGTAGAGAATATTTGTCATTTCAATGAAATTGTGGCTTTGTAAAGACTTCGCAATTTAATGTGGACATTTAATCAACTATCGACCTGAACAAAGATGTTTTGCTTTAGTTTCTGAGAAGTCATTTATCTTGAATAAGCATGGCATTTACTTACTTTTTGGATAATAGTTCTTATGATTCTGGTCTTCTATATAATTACTACAAAACATTTCACTTGAAATGAATAGTTGTCCATATGATCGGTAATAATTCACACAATAGATCTGCTAGAAGTTGTGCTAATTTCTTGGTTATAGGATCAAAAGTTTTTGTTATTTGTTCTCATCGTTCATCATTCTCTTTTTGGAATTATAATTAACTTATATGAATATTTGACCTTTAGTTGGGTTATTAGGGGTATTTAGAAGATTTATCTGTTTGATAATTTGCTTATGAAGAAAATCATAAGTATGTTAATTTTTTTTTTGTTTCTTTTTTTTTTCTAGATTGTTGTGTTTGCTATGAAGTATAATCTTTTCTAGATTTTCTTTTATTCATAATCAATAGGACGATACACGGCTCTTGTCCATGCATGCAATGTTTCACGTAGATGGTCCATGCAAGAGTTTGACAACTAATGAAACTCCATTTGTATATGCTTGTGTACAATTGTATTTGTTTAGGATTCCAATTGTATATTTTGTATAGCTTATCCAGTAGGTTAGATCAAATAGTATCATTTGTATCTCTATCCTTTATTCTTATCATTAGTGATAGTGGACTAGTCTAGGAACTTTGTTGTATATAATTATGATTAACGTGATTAGTAAATTAGTGCTTTTCCTCACTGCAATTGTTCAAGCTTCTTGTTCTCACGCACGATCAACTCGGCCTTGGTGCCTTGTCTTGTCATCTCTACCTTCATTCCTTTAAATAATAGCATCGAGATTAAATGATTTTGCTCACCTATAGCTGAAAATTGGTATATCTTTAATTTGTAGGAAGATTATTCATATTTTTTTCAATAGAAGCAGCTGGTTTAAGAGGATTCATATGAGAAGTGGGATATCAGAGTATTTTGATGCCTTATACTTTTGATCTGATACTAAATAACGGTTACTGGTGCATGTAAATGTTGATTTTAACTTTTATAACCTTTTAGCTTTGATTGCAGATCGATCTGCACGATAAACCGGTGTTTGAGAAGCATTTTACTTCTTAAAAGTAAGTTTTCTATGGCCTAAATGTGATTATTTGTTTGGACCTCAAAAGTTTTTGAGATGGATAATATTATTTGTCAGAACCTCAAAAGCGTTTTAAGATGAATGACAAAGATGCCTGATGATCGTGGAGTTGATTTTTTCTATATCACAAATTTTTCTCTACACTAAAATTTGTCTGCCTTGGTGTGATATTAGTCTATAGACGAAAGGGAGATGTGTGCCAAAAACTATTTACTGTGCAAACATTAATTGACAGAAAGGTAACTTTTATATTACAAGGCGAGAAATTGAATCCGAAGAAATATAAGGAATATTCTTGATATTGTGAAAGGAAACTTTTCTAAATTAAGCCTAGAACATAGAAGTAGAAAATATGTACAAAGGAATCAGTTACTTCAGATATGCTGCTTTTAAGCAATTATAAGCACATTTTAGAGGGCATATTATATTTAGGATAAACTCAATTGTTAATATGGTTTCGGCTTTTATGCAATTGTTCAACATAACCGTTTCAAATGATATTGAGGCAGCAAATGATCCAATTGCTCCATCTGGTGAAGTTCAGCATGAAGATATCAAGGTGCAAATCTTTAGGCAGTTGCTAACGTATTATTTCCTTTTGTTAAACCATGGCGTGAGTTTCATACCAAAGAGAAATGATATGGATGATGCTGATTTTTTGGCATTCTTTTGAAATTCAATTTCTATTGTTTCGGAAGAAATGAGTAACTAGGTCATTGATATCATTGACATCTCTGCAAATGCATGGGAATGGGAAGATACGAGCTCTGGGAAGATCGACAGTAAAAGAAAAATTATCCTATTGGGTGCCACTCATCATCCCCATAGTACTCCCGGGGTACAAATAAAGCACTGATTTCTTTGAAAAAAGTTATGAATTAAAGTTGAAGCCAAATTAATTAAATGGTTTAGTACACAATATGTGATGATTATGTTTTACTTTTTTGCAAATGTAGCCTTGATTGATGCAAAGAGCAAAAGAAGGGGGTCTTAATACAGTTGAGAATTGCGTGTTTTGGAATGCCCATGAACCCCAATATCGATACGTTTGTCTGTATTACGAGTAATTAAACTTATAATTTATGAACTCTTATTTTTATTTTTATTTATTTATTTATTTATCTTTTTTTTTTCTTGGATTTCAGTATGATTTTGGAGACAATTTGGGCCTTCTAAACTTTCTCAAGACTGCTCAGGATGCTCGGATTTATATTGTTCATACGCATTGATCACCCATGAGTTTGATTAATGGTTGAGTAATTTCTTGCAGAGGGCTTCTTGTTTGGTTGAAAAGCATACCCAACATGGAACTTAGGACTAACAACTACGCCTTCCAGTTTTCATTCACTCCTAGATGTTTGAAGTTCCATGTGAAATTTTTTAAAACTTTTTCACCATGTTAGTTCCCCAATTGCAATACACTTTGTATTTGCGACTCAAAATGGAAGCACAAATAACAATTCCGTTTGTATTCTGATATTGTTAAATTCATTTTTGAATAGCCTTTTATGTATGAGATACTTGCATATGCAAAATTGGGTTGTGTATCTTTTCATAATTTCATTGTATATATGTATCATTTTTGCAATACATTCTATCAACATATATTACCATCTCAGGAGAAATTTTTAGGAGGGTGATATCTTTGGAGCAAAACGAATGGAAAGGGGAAAAATCTAATGTTGTTACTTTATTATTATGACCATTATTTATTCTTCGATATTAACTTACAATTTATCTATATTATTATATTATAATATAACAAGAAAGTTAGAAGTTGTTTTCGGCAAAAAAATGTTAAATATATGTATATAATATATAAATTATATTTTTAAATCATATTTTTGGAAAAACCTGGTTTTTCAAATCCTAAACAAAGAGCTTGATTTTAGGAAATTGAAAAGTAAATTTAAGCTTTTCTATAATTTTTATTTTTTTAAATAATTTACATAATTTACTACAATATAACTTTATGAGAAAAATGTCTAATAAATACAGATTAAGGGCCATTATTGCCTACTAAATCTGAACATCTTATTTTTTAACCATTAACTGCAAATTTTTATAGTTTATTTACCAATTAGTTTTTTAGACATTTTTTGGAAATTTTTACCCCTGGCCATACATAAGAGCTTTCTCTGCCGTACAAACGGACAAAAGGGGAATGGGGGTAATCAGGGCGGTGCTTGAGGTTGGTCGGCGAAGGGGCCGCCGATTGCCACACCTGCAGTGGCTAGGGAGTGCCGGTGGATGGGTAGTGAGAGTCGAGCAGGAGAGAGGAAGAAGAAGCTATCTGGGCTGAGAGTTTAACTGAGAAAATCTAGTTAAGATAGAACTTCTCCATTCGATATCTCACTAGAATAAGTCTTGGTTTTTTTGGACTACCTACGTTCTACATCTTCTGCTTCTTTTTCTTATTCTATTGATGAAATTTTGTGGTGATTGTGTGTGTATATGTTATGTGAGCACTGGTGGTTGAAGCCTCGAAGGTTGGAGGTTGCGTTTGTGAATGGTGGAGGTGTCTCTGGGGGAGTTGGTTCCGCGTAGTGGCTGTGGCTGTGGTGGTTGGCAGTGGTGGAAGGGTGGCGGTGTGCCTGAGTTGTTATGTCCATTGCGCGGATAACAAAGACTAGGGAGAGTTATAGGTTGTTGTGTCCATTTAGTAGAAATTTGAAGTACATGTGATTGTAAGTGATGTCATATCTAGCAAATTTCTCTTGTTGTTCTTACTTGAGTCCTTTTCTTTATGGTTGTTTGGATGCATATGTATAAGCAAAGCAATTGTTATTATCGTTTTATATAGCAAAACTAGGAAATAAATGTCTGTCCTTTTTCATGTAGCTTTACTGTAAACATCCTCTTTTCTTATATATTTAAATTCAATTACATGACATAATTTCTTGCTAGTTGATTTTTGGTGATTGCTTTGCTTTGGATTCATCATATTGTACTTGTTGCTGCTGTTGAATTTTATTGAGATTGGAAAGTAAAGGCATATCTTCTTGCATTTGGCATTGCAAAGAGGGCAAACAAAGGAGGTTTGATTTCTGATTCGAGTGGATATGAAAGGAACATGAAAGGAACACGAAAAGTATGAGAGCATTCAGTTGTGTATATTGTCATTCCTTGGCTTGTCTCTTTTTGTGGATTTTTCCGTTTAGGTTAAGTGATCTCTCATGACAAAAAAATATTTTACTACCACAAACTAGTTGCCGGTTCAAAACTATTGAATAGTTAAATTGAAAACAATCTCACGTGTTCAGTAAAGCTATAGTATTTTCATATTTTGGTTATAATTAATGGGTAGCTCATATTATTATTGGGAGAGGTAATAATTATATTGGGGTAGATAATGTTCTTATTATAGTTGATTTTTGAGGCATTGTGGAGTTATAATATAGATTATTGAGAGTCATAATAAAAAATTGATGATGTTGGGATAAAACTAGCTTCGTTGTGTATGACTTAAAAATCTTTGTGCTTAGTAAATCCAATGCACAATGTGTATCTGAGGTACGTATTTCCAATCACACACATGTTAATATTGTGATTTTTTATGTTTTGGTTATAATTATTGGGGTGGGTAAAATTATCAGCGAGATATGTATTTTTTTTACTGTTCTTTAGTGTTCTCATCCTAAAAGAAGTTGTGAATGGTGTTTTATTATTATGGTTATAATTATCATGGTAGATAATATGATTACTGGGGGAGGTACCAATATTATTGAAGTAATGTTGGTGGTGGTGGTGGTGGTGCAATGGTTGTGGTGGTTTGGTGGTGGAATGGTGGTGGACAGTGGTGGAGCCAGGAATTAATTGGATTGGAGGCCAAAAAATTCTAGCGTCAGATGTTGAAGGGGGATAGCTCCGCTTCTCAAGATTGGGAAGAATTCATTATCTAATATCATTGAAATAAAAAAAAAAAATTACGTTGGTTTAATTTTAATGGGATTACAAATTTCAAATATGTCTATTTTAATTAAGCAAATTTAAGTGTCTAACGAAGAAAAAAATAGACTATATACAATAAATATTTTCATAATTTCAAATCAATTACCTTATTTAATTAATAACGTATATATAAAACTATTTTCAAATTAAGTATGTCTAACAAACTAAAATAACTAATAATATTTTTCATAAAGACTAATTGAACAAACATTTGTGTGTGAACACCATTGGATTAGTACTGATGAGGTTCAAGCAATTATTCACAAATTGTTCACACACAATCACCTAATTACACGAAAAAAATGAAGGGAAAAAAAGAAAAAAAATGGGAAAAAAGCAAAAAAAAAAAGTGGGGCGTCAGTGGGGTCCCCCACAGGCCCCCATGTGGCTCCGCCGCTGGTGGTGGAAGTGGTGGTGAAATAGTGGTGGTTGTGGTGGTTGAATGGTGGTGGTGGGTAATATTATTATCGGGATGTGTAATAATGTTACTGAGATAGATAATGCCTTCTATGGTTGATTTGTTTGCTTTTTTAAAGAGAGAAAATGTGCAGACAGAAGGTCAAATGATGGAATAAGCAAGAAGTTGAATGTTGGCACATTATTCCTACTTGCTTCTTGATTTCTATGCAAAATTTAGTGTTCTAATCCTAAAAGAAGTTGTGAATGGTGTTTTATTATTATGGTTATAATTATCATGGTAGATAATATGATGACAGGGTAGGTAAATGACATTTTAGTGTTTTGGTTATAATTATTCGGGTAGGTGTTACACTGTTACAAGGGAAGGTATTATGATTGTCGGAGCATATAATAATATCGATAATAATATTACTGGGTAGGTAATAGTACTATTGGTGTAAGTGATGGTGGTAGTGGTGTAGTGGCGAGAATGGTGGTGGCGGCAATGGCGGTGGTTTGGTGGTGGTGGTGGAATGGTAGCAGTGGTGGTGGTGGTGGAATGGTGGTGGGGTGGTAGTGGTGGCGGTGGGGTGGTGGTCGAAATGGTGGTGGCGGCAAGTGGTGGAGGTTAAGTGGCGATGGTGGAGGTTAAGTGGCGGTGGTGGTGGAATGGTGGCGGTGTGACTGAGGGTGGTGGTTGGGGCGGGGTGGCGGTGGTGGAATGGTGGTGTGGTGGTGGTGCAATGGTTGTGGGAGGGTGTTAGTGGTGGTGCAATGGTGGTCATGGTGGGGTGGGAGGGTAGGGTGGGGGTAGTGGTGGTGGAATGGTGGTGGTGGTTTGGTTGTGGGATGGAGGTGGTAGTGCAATAGTGGTGATAGGGTAGGGTGGAAGTGGGGATGGTGGCTCGGTGGTGATGGTTGAATGTTGGAATGATGGTGGTGGTAGTGGTTTGGTGGTGGCGGAGGAGGTGGTGTTGGTGGTTATGGGATGGGGGTGGGGGTGGGGTGGGGGTGGGGGTGGTGGTGTGGCGGCGATTTGGTGGTTGTGTGGTGGTGGGGTGGGGTTGGTGGTTGAATGGTGGAATGATGGTGGTGGTGGTACCGGTGCTTGTGGTGGCGGAATGGTAGTTGTGGGTGTTTGTTGGTGGTGGGGTGGTGGTGGAGGTGTCGGTGGTGGTTTGGTGGTGGGTTGGGGTGGTGGTGAAATGGTGATGGTGCTTGAATGGTGGAATGATGGTGGTGGTAGTACTAGTGGTTGTGGTGGTGAAATGGTAGTTGCGAATGTTTGGTAGTGGTGGTTAAATGGTGGAATGATGGTGGTGGCGACCGGGTGGTTGTGATGGTGGAATGGTGGTGGTGGTGGTTGGGGGTAGTGGCGATGGTGGTTGGTGGTGGCGCTAGTTTTGGTGGTTGTGGTGGTGGTGGTCTTTGGTGGCGGCGATGTTGGAGTGGTGGTGATCAAAAGTTGAGGACTCAAGTGCAAGCTTTGAAAATTGGAGGACCTTTTGTGCAATTTAAAATATAGAGGATATCTTGTGCAATTTGAAAGGGTGTTTATTTTATTTTTTAGGAATTTTTTTATTGTAGTGGCATTTGTTATACATTTGTGACTTTCAAAATCTTTTTTGGTTTAATATGTACAATATAAGTTAATTGTCAAAAAATAAGATATTTTGATTTAGTGGTCAAATTTTCCATTTTCGTGTAGTTATTGGTCATTCTCCCCAACTCTCTTTGTGATTTTTTTTTTGGGTATTTGTCTAAGTTGGGTTAGACTATGAAAGAACGTAATATAATGTACATCTTAGTGTCATATATGACGCGCAAAAAAAAATGTAATATACGACATTCAACTTAAGGGTGAGTGTCCTCTTTACTTTATTATTATTATTATCATTTTAGCTCAATTAGTTATAGTAGTTTGAATCAAATGAGGCAGAAATTATTGGCTTTCTCACATAATAACCCCGCAATGATAGAATAAGTAGTTAGGAGAGCTAAAAATTGCATTAAAGAATGCCACAAATTATTGTATTTAAAAATGCAAAAGTTTATCCTAAAACTTTTGGTTGTTTGCACTTTCGTGCATATCTGGCATCCCACTCTTTTTAAATCAATACAATTAAGTTTCAAAAAATTAAAAATTACTCCCCATTATTCCATTAACATTTATCAAAATCGATATTTTTTCAAAACTTAGCCTCATGTTCAATGCACGAATGAAAACATTAGATAAATTTGATTCTTAAACTTGTGGTAATTAAATTAATTATTTTATAAATAATTAAGCTTTTTAGATTTAAAATTAAAATTGCAAAGATTTAACTGGACACGATTTTAGTAAACGAAAATTAATCAAAATTAATTATATTGCTAAAAGGGAAAAAATAAAATTAATTGAAACAAATGAAAAATAATTAAAATTAATTAGATTGTTGGGGGTTGGTAAGATTTCTCTTAAAAAATGAACGATATCTTTTAAATGAATCACTGCAAAAATTGTTTGTAAATCAGTTTTTAGTAATTTATAGTATACTCCATCTCAATGCCATCTCGTATGCTCGTACCTCTAAGAAGCCGTATGTTTGTTAACTGAAAAATTATATTGTCTCTGTGCTTTATAATGATTGTAATTGTCTCATATTTGCACTCACTGGGATTTTATGTTATTTCGTTTCCTAACAATACTTTTCCTTCTATATAGATCAGTCGTGTGGGAGAGGCGATTGATGGTGCGCAAACCAATGAAGATTTTGGAAGGATGGAATAAGTGATGAACGAGAGATGTGAGACATAGATGAGTCGAATTGCTTCTTTAAGTGATTCAATGATTGTTCAAAAATTAATTTTGTTTATGCATTTTATATGTTGTTTGTGTTATCGAGAGCAATGCATATGATTCTATTAGGAGAATTGTAAATCAAGTCTTGTGGTTGTATATTTGTTTTTTAGATGTTTTACAGGAAGGATTTGCGCGATATACAGGAGAAACTCTGCCGAAATTTTTATTGAATTCTTTCATTACTTATATTAATTTTTAAGTTTGGTGCACTCACGAGTACTCAGTTAATTCTCTTGATGGTGCTATTGACATAGTATTAATATATATCCAAACCTACAATTATTGATATATTAGCTTCCCGTGTAACGCACGGGCGAAAAAAGGGTAGTTTTTTATAATCATAAACATCACTATGAATTAAGCCTAGTAATTAAGATGTTCTTTTGATGGATTTGTGTGATTTTCTAGTTATTTTAGATTGAACACAAATGTGACATCTACTAGAATGATCAAAATTGCAATGTGACATTAGCCGATGCTATGCATATTTTTAATGGTACCATAATTAACATGTCCTAATCTTGCATGCCATAAAATAGAGGAGTCAACCATATTAGCAGAAGACACATCTTGTTTAATCATGCCATTACAAGAATATCCTTGACCAACGAATGTTCCATTCTTGGACAGTACGAATTTATTAGATTCATACACTAGCTTGAAGCCTTTCTTATTGAGATGTGAGAGTCTTCTCAGAAGTAAAGGATAGTTCCAGAGTGCCTATGCCTTCGACTTCTGCATGGAAATTATTTGCCACTTTCACTTCATTTCCATCATCGGTCTTTTCCCAAGCCTTAAAAAGGCTACGATCCTTGCAAATGTGGACGGTTGCTCCCATATCTAGTCACCAACAGCTATCACAACCAACAGCGTTGGGCGCGCATATAGTACCTGTAGATTGTGGAGCAAAATAACACGCTGCTAAATCAGATTGTAAAGAAACAAACAATATTATTCATTGAAATCAAATACAAAACCGATAACGTCGGGTAGTCGAGGCTTGCGTCCATATGCAATGTCCTTAAAGCATTTACGTCCTCTCACCACCTCACACGCGAACGTATGCTTCCCAGGATACAACGACCGAAGCTGGTACGTGCAGCCGAACCGAAATTGTGGTCAAACTCTATCACCAAGCAAGAACTCGAGGTGGGATGAAAAGGAATGAGTATGTTCGAATTTGTTTCTGTGTAGAATATGGAAGAGAAGCTGGTAATTATAGGTGGAGAAGAGCTCACTGATTTCAATATACCAGAATTGTAACCTCCGTGAGTTACAAGTGGAGCAATAATTTTCCTAGCCGTTGGGTTGTAACCTTCGACTGTTGCAATGGCTGCTATTAACGCCGACGTTATGAGGTTATAACCTTCATCAGTTACAATGGCTGCTCTTAACGCTGAAGGTTCAAAACGAGTTTGCAAAACTCTGTTTGCACGAGGTGGCTAGTTTCGTTGTGACATTCGTGTCTGCAGGTTGCGCTCGTACCCGAGTCCCATAGCTCATGTAGAAATCATTTTCGTGATTTGCACCCCCCTGCGGGCGCGTAGGTGACGAAGGATTCTTCTTGTAACTAGTAGTTACACTTTACACATACACAATCACTTATACACTAGTCCACCTTTTCTTTGTTTTCCTATGTGGGGTAGTTCCCACTCCCCACTTTACAATTCAATTGCCCACTTTCCATCAATTGCTCATTCACCTATTTTGCCAACAGTCCCCCACATGAATGGGAATTGACAGACACAGAATACTTGGCGAAAAAGTTCATCGTCGGAAGCCTGCATAAGATAGGTAGGTGTTACCCTTTGAACCTTCCCTTGTGAAAGTACATTTACTTTACTGGCTGACCAGTAGACGCGATGTCCTTGAACTATTCTGCCGCTTGTGCAAATGATGATGTACCACACACAGGCTTCTTCCTAACACCATTCAGTTCTCATGGATGTGTCCATTTATGGCCCTGGACACGCGCCTGGTTCTGCGAGAGTTACTTAAGAATTGCGCCTCAACAATTCCCTTCGAAGCGGCCCCACTTCTCTCTCACATAGGTGATTCCTCTATAGGAGTAGTCCGCATTACTCCGCTCGGATTGCTCAGATATCTGACGCCTAGGAATCATTAAGAGCTCAGTGCTCAACCTCATCCCACGGGCATCACTGTTTTAAAGGAATGGGCAGAGGGAAAAACCCCCCACAGTGATCTCCAACCGAGTCTTTGCAATTAGGTTGTCCCATTGAACCTAGATCTTGGGATCTCCAGTCAGCTAGGTTGGGTTTTCCTTCGCAATGACTTTACTCTTCATGAGGCTTAAGTCCCATTCCCCTTGTCGACTTAGCAACTAACTCTCTATTTAACCGTTTGGTTAGCGGATCCGCTAGGTTATCTTTCGACATCACATAGTCAACAAAGATAACTCCTGCGGAGAGTAGTTGCCTAATGGTATTGTGTCTGCGACGTATATGCCGAGACTTACCGTTGTACATATTGCTCTGTGCCCTTCCGATTGCCGACTGACTGTCGCAATGTATACAAATTGCTGGCACAGGCTTTGGCCATCTTGGAATATCCTCTACGAACTGGCGTAACCACTCATCATCTTCACCACACTTATCGAGGGCTATAAACTCAGATTCCATAGTGGATCTGGCTATAACTGTCTGCTTAGAGGATTTCCAGGAAATCGCTGCACCTCCCAATGTGAAAACAAATCCACTTGTGGACTTTGAGTCTTTTATATCAGATATCCAGTTAGCATCGCTATATCCTTCAATCACAGCAGGATAACTGGTATAGTGCAGCCCATAGTTACGAGTATATCTCAAGTATCTTAGTACTCTTACGATCGCTCTCCAGTGTTTAGATCCTGGATTACTCGTACACCTACTTAGTTTGCTAACTGCGTAAGCTATATCGGGTCTTGTACAACTCATTAAGTACATCAGACTCCCGATAACTCTAGAGTACTCCACTTGAGAGATACCAACACCTCCATTTTTTGATAGATGTTGACTCGTATCTATCGGGGTTCTGGCCACAAGAGTATCATCCTTGTTAAACTTCTCTAGAATCTTATCCACATAGTGTGATTGGCTCAAGACGAGAACCCCAGATGTTCTAGAGATTTTAACACCAATGATAACATCGGCCAAACCCATATCTTTCATGTCAAATCTTGATTTCAACATGTCTTTTGTGGATTTAACAATCTTATCATTACTCCCAACAATAAGCATGTCATCAACGTAAAGACATAACATGACATAGCCATTGTTAGTGTCTTTTACGTACACACACTTATCGCACTCATTTATTTTAAATCCACATTCCACCATGGCATTGTCAAATTTCTTGTGCCACTGTTTCGGCACTTGTTTCAAGCCATATAATGACCTCACCAGTTTAGACACCTTGTGTTCTTGCCCTGGTGTAGAAAATCCTTCAGGTTGTTCCATGTAGATTTCCTCTTCCAAATCTCCATTTAGAAAGGCTGTCTTGACATCCATTTGATGTACTTCGAGATTGTGCAGAGCAGCAATCGCGAGTATCATCCTAATGGACGGTATTCTCGTAACTGGAGAATAAGTGTCAAAATAGTCAAGACCTTCTCGTTGCTTGTACCCTTTAATTACAACTATGGCCTTGTATTTATCGATCGTTCCATCTGCCTTCATTTTCCTCTTGAAAATCCATTTATATCCTAGTGGTTTATTCCCGGGAGGAAGATCCACTAATTCCCAAGTGTGATTTTGAAGAATTGATTCTATTTCACTGTTGATCGCCTCTTTCCATTGAGCTCCTTCAGAGGAATTCACCGCTTCTTTAAAGCTTTGAGGTTCACCTTCTAGCATATAAGTTAGAAAATCTGGACCGAAAGATTTCTCCGTTCTAACTCTTTTGCTACATCTTGGTTCAATCTCAACTTCCTCTTCCACTTCTAGGTCCACATCTTCGTGTGTTCGCTTAGAAGAACTCGCTTCTTCTCTTAACTTGTATGGAAAACTTGTTCAAAGAAAGAAGCATTTCTTGATTCAATTATCGTGTTCTCGTGTATATCTTCAATTTTAGATTCGTACACAAGAAACCGATAAGCACTACTATTGTGAGCATATCCAATGAATATGCCATCAATAGTCTTTGGACCGATCTTCACTTTTTAGGCGTGGGTACGGCCACTTTGGCAAGAGACCCCCACACTCGCAAGTGATTGTACGATGGCTTTCGACCTTTCCACAATTTATAGGGGCTCTTTTCCAGCTTCTTTTGTGGCACCTTGTTTAAAAGGTAGTTAACTGACAACACAGTCTCCCCCCACATGTTCTGGGGTAACCCAGAGTTGATTAGCATCGCATTCATCATTTCTTTCAATGTGCGATTCTTCTGTTCTGCTGAGCCATTTTGCTGAGGCGAATATGGCGCGGTCGTCTCATGGATAATTCCGTGTTGGGCACAGAATTCGCCAAAAGGTGATTCATATTCACCGCCACGATCACTTCTCAACACTTTGATTCTCCTGTTGAGTTGATTCTCAACTTCAATTTTATAGAGAACGAACTTCTCTATCGCTTCATCTTTACTTTTAAGAAGATACACATAGCAGTACTTTGTGCTATCGTCTATAAAAGTGATGAAGTATTTGTTGCCACCCCGTTTTTGCACAAACTTCAAATCACACACGTCAGTGTGGATTAAATCAAGTGGTTCACTATTTCTCTCAATATTTTGGAATGGTGTCCTTGTCAATTTTGCTTCAACACAAGTCTCGCACTTGTGCTTTGGGTCAATGTGGGATGATGGTAAGTGGTCCAAGTTAATCAATTTACGTAAAGTATTACAATGAACGTGACCTAGTCTACCATGCCATAAATCGGAAGACTCAAGCAAGTAAGCAGAAGAGTTATTACTTTTAGGCTTAACAACCATTACATTGAGCTTAAACAGCCCATCAGAAACATAACCCTTGCCTACAAACACTCCACTCTTTGACAAAATAACTTTATCAGACTCAAACACCATACGAAAACCATGTTTGTTCAGCAATGATCCAGACACAAGGTTCTTTCGAATCTCTATCACATACAACACATTGGTGAGAGTCAGCTCTTTCCCGGACGTCATTCTCAAAACCACTTTTCCTTTGCCTTTGACTTTGGAGGTAGCCGAGTTCTCCATGAACAGCTTCTCTCCATTCTCCGTAGCTTCAAAGCTATGGAATATCTCTTTGTCAGAACAAACATAACGGGTAGCACCGGTGTTGATCCACCACTCTCTTGGATTCGATCCGACTAGGTTCACCTCCGAAATGACCGCAACAAGGTCCATGTCAACAGCTTCGTTGCCTTCAACCATGTTGGCCTCTCTTCTATAGTTGTTCCTCTTTGGAAGTTTACAATCCCAAGCCCCTTGTGACCAACTTTGTCACAGTTGTGGCATTTTCTCGAAAATTTTGGTTTCGTGACTCCTCCTTTCGGTCCCAAGTTAGGCCCTTTGTTTGGTGGCCCATTTCTGTTTGGTGGCTCATTTCTATTCGGTGGCACGTATTGTCCTTTGCCTTTCGAGCTTTGACTGTGTTCTACCACATTGGCCTTAGCAGCCATCGAGTTAGCCTTCTTGCCAGAATTTCTCTGTCTCTGTTCTTCCTCAATTCGAAGTCGAACAATGAGCTCTTCAACGATCATTTCTTTCCGTTTATGCAACAGGTAGTTCTTGAAATCACTCCAGCCAGGTGGCAGCTTATGAATGACTTGCCACTTGGAATGATTCACTCACAATCATCCCTTCGGCATGAACGTCGTGCATAAGTACTTGAAGTTCTTGGATCTGATGATCAACTGTTTTGGAGTCCACCATCATAAAATCTAGGAATCGACCAACAACAAATTTCTTTGTGCCGGCATCCTCAGTTTTATACATACATGTTCCAATGACTCCCATAATTCCTTTGCCGTTTTCATGGAGCAATACACGCTGAACAGTGAATCGTTCAACCTGTTCAAGATATAATTGTGGCACAGGAAATCCGAATGTTTCCAAGCTTCAACAGCACTGACAGCTTGAAAATCTCCCTCATCCTCTTTCAGGTTTGGAGCCTTTTCAGTCAAGAATCTCGCAAGATTCAATGTTGTCAGATAGAAGAACATCTTCTGCTGCCATCTTTTGAAATTCAACCTGTTGATGTCGAAATCAGTAAGGACTAATTACTTATCAACTGAGATGGGTGTCAGGACCTGAGTAGTAGTAGCTGAAGGTGTAAAATATATAAGTGTAGTGTCCGAGCTAGTTCTTGTTTACAGAGTTTTCTCGTGTGTCAAATGAATGCTAAGTGTTCTATTTATAGTCCAAAATCAGGTAGGGGGCCGTAGGTCATCATTGCGCCGGCTCGACCTAGGCCCAGAATAGGTGTAATGATGTCTCGCGGCACCAAGCCGCCTTGCATTTAAGGCGTTGACCTCGGTGGGTGTAGCCACCAACGCATTAATGGGGACAAGATGCTTTGTCGGTTGCAGGTGGTGTCAGGATGTCAGGTGTGTCAGGTGACACGTGGGTTGTCCTTCTTGTCGACTCTTGTAGCGGAGGCGGAGCCCAGCGCACATGGCCGAGCTGACCTCGGCCCGCCGGTTGGTCATTAGTAATGGGAACAGTTCTCCACGGATTTGCCGACCTGGGCCCAAGGCAGAGTTAGGCGGGCTCGGCCGAGCTGAACTGGGACACTCTGCCGATTCCTTAGTGAGGTGAATCCCAGAATCAATCCGACCTGGGACAATGGACACGTCACCGGCCGACCTGGCACTCCTACACGTCAGCGAGGGTTCGTGTTGGGCGTAGGGCCTGGGGCGCGCTCGTGCCACGTCACCAGGGTGCCAACACAACCCACTGAACTTCTCGGGCTTCTCATTGTGGTTCACGTGAACTGTCACATTAGGACCAGCCCCAATATTTGGCAAATGAGCCGTCCCACTTGGACCGGCACCCACATTTGGCATAGACGCCACAATTGTAGTCACAACCACTGTTGGAGTAACAGTCTGTGACACGAGAGCCACCACGGGGGATATTGGAGCCACAGTTTGTCCCACCGGAGGCACAACAGTATTTCCAGGAGCCACCATGTTGTTGTTTTGGTTGTTTTCCATTTCAACAATTCAACAATTCCAATAAATCTGAAACACAAATATTAGTATGCTAACATACACCGAAATTGCAAAACTGAACAAGTTAGCAAAGTTGCGTAATAAATTATGACATGAACCAGCACCCACCAAAGCTATTTCAAAGCATCAAACTCATGCAACTATTCATAATATTAAAACAAAGTCAGTAAATCCTAATGTATATACAAATCCAATGTATATATAGAATGTCATAATTCACACGGCTATGTGGACAAAACAAATTTTAACGTTGTAATTGGGTATAATTCGAAATGAGTTATAATAAAATTGAGTGGTAAAAAACAGGGCACTATCCAAACAATGAAGACGCATAAGGTTACTGCATAAATAATCATGAGGACAAATGTGAAGATATATTATCATAGGCAATCCCAAATGGCATGTAGATTAGTGGTACTTTAACTCGGGTATCAATACCATACTGAACAATATGCATATCAACTATATGTAGTTTGACCCATGTACATAGATAGGTAGATCATATACATATAGCATATATGTACTCTCTAATGTAAAACACGATTAGAGCTCCATGTTAGAATAGAACATATGTAGAGTCAAGTTCCGTTAGCACAGATCACATGAGTTTGCAGAATCTATTTTAGCAGCTGATTGTATGGAAATAAATGCTTTAAGATTGTAGATTGTGGAGCAAAATAACACGCTGCTAAATTAGATTGTAAAGAAACAAACAATATTATTCATTGAAATCGAATACAAAACCGATAACGTCGGGTAGTCGAGGCTTGCGTCCGTACGCAATGTCCTTAAAGCATTTACGTCCTCTCACCACCTCACACACGAACGTATGCTTCCCAGGATACAACGACTGAAGCTGGTACGTGCAGCCGAACCGAAATTGTGCTCAAACTCTATCACCAAGCAAGAACTTGAGGTAGGATGAAAAGGAATGAGTATGTTCGAATTTGTTTCTGTGTAGAATATGGAAGAGAAGATGGTAATTATAGGTGGAGAAGAGCTCACTGATTTCAATATACCAGAATTGTAACCTCCGTGAGTTACAAGTGGAGCAATAATTTTCCTAGCCGTTGGGTTGTAACCTTCTACTGTTGCAATGGCTGCTATTAACGCCGACGTTCTAACCTTCATCAGTTACAATGGCTGCTCTTAAAGCTGAAGTTTCAAAATGAGATTGCACGAGGTGGCTAGTTTCGTTGCGACATTCGTGTCCGCAGGTCGCGCTCGTACCCGAGTCCCATAGCTCATGTAGAAATCATTTCTTGATTTGCACCCCCCCTGCGGGCGCGTAGGCTACGAAGGATTCTTCTTGTAACTAGTAGTTACACTTCACACATACACAATGACTTATACACTAGTCCACATTTTCTTTGTTTTCCTATGTGGGATAGTTCCCACTCCCCACTTTACAATTCAGTTGCCCACTTTCCATTAATTGCTCATTCACCTATTTTGCCAATAGTACCAATGAGTTTCTCTTCAGCCATGTTTGCTTGCCCTTGGTTCTTGAGACTTTTCTTTTGTTTACGACAGTCTCGAGCCATACGACCGGGATTGTTACAAAAGTAACAATTTCCCTTTATCTTTCTTTTGCTAGTATTTTTGTTTTTTCCATTTTTCATAAACAGGTTATTATTTCTAGGCTTTAGAAAGTTATTTGATTTCCCTTCCTCGACAATATTAGCCCAAGAAATAATATCAGTTTGTTCATCCTTTGATTCGCGGATTCGAGAATCATTCTCAATACGAAGGTGATGCTATAGTGATTCCAATGTTTGACTCTTTTCTCCATGCTTAAGTTTCTTTTTGTTACCATTACAAGAAGGTGGGAGTTTAGATATGATTACTCCCACCAAGAATGATTCCTCAAATTTGACCCCATAAATATTTATTTCAGATACTATATTTAGTATTTCATGTACTTGTGTCATAATTGACTTATTCTCTTTCATTTTATAATAATCCGTAAAATTACCAATAAGAAACTTTTGATTACTTGCCTCGTCGATGCTGTATTTATTCTCAAGGCTGTCCACAACTCTTTGGCCGTACCGACATGATGATAACCATTGTAGATGGAATTTCCTAATGCATTTAAGGTGTGTCCCCGACATAAGTTGTCACGACCCGTCCCAAGCCATCCATCATTCCAACTAGACTCAAGATGAGGCGTGCGCCGATGGCAGGTACCAACTAGATGTCCACCACCAAGGCATCTTGACTTTTCTTATCTCTTAAAAATTTCTCTATAATAGTAATATTTGGCTTCCAACAAAACTTACAAAAATTCTAATTGAATTTTCCCTTAATATGGACTCATCCAAACTACAATTCGACTATAAATCCTAAAGCTAGCAAACATAATTAACCAAACCAGCTTCCATCATTCCCATGGAAAATCTACATTTTGTAGCTCATCAAAGCATAGCAGATGCTCCTTCCTTGTAGCTAATTAAACATCCTGCTTAATTCCTAAAAGAGATTATAGGCGATAAAAATATGCTTGTGCCCAATGAGTGGAAGAATTTAAAATAGAGTATTTAAAATAAATAAACTCTTTTTATACTTGGGTTCAAATATGCCCATAATATCTTTTCTCATGAAATCAACGATAAAACAACCTTTCCTCTAAATCATATCTCGAGAATTACGCAGCACGAATTAATTTACCAAAAACCTGGCACACTAATTTGAAAGTCATAGCTAAAACATAAGTAAGAAAGTCACACCAAAAGGTGCCCAATAAATCATCTGATAGGACTATAATCTAATACGTATCAAGTCCTACACACGTAGACAATCGAACATCTCCGTACACGGCTCAAACCCCCTCAGTGCACGAAAGTGGGTCCCAATGACCTCATATATGTAAAGACACCTTTATACACGGCCGAAGCCCCTTAGTGCATAAGAGTGGGTTACCAACTCTAGCACGTGGCTGAAGCCTCTTAGCGTACTAGAATGAGAACAGATAACCACATTGGGTACTCCTGGTGGTTTAAAATCCATGCTATGATACTAGGATAACATAATAATAAAACATTTATCTAAACATTTATCTAAACCAAGCTCTTCAACTCGACTAAGAAATGGCATTTGCAGATTGCAGATATCTAAAAAAGGAAAGAAAGTGACCAAACTGATGTGTTTTGTACATAGTTATTCAAGGAATCTGCAGAAGACTACTCTTTCAAACAAAATTCTTAAAAAATAATTTCCATCATCGGGATCGTCGTTCTTTTTAAATAAAAATGGCTTGGTAAATGAATTTATGTTGGACGCGTTTGCTCCCCTCTCTAAATTTCTAGATTGTTGATTGTTTTCATCTTTGTTCTGGTTTTATTTGTGTTCTTATTGATTGTCATCTGTTGGATTATTTTCAAATGAATTGTTTCAAATTGTTCTTTTTGATTCCTTGAATAAATATTGACATTACATATATTACAACATATATGTGTGACAACATCTTTTATATATGAAGGTGGTTTCTTTATTTTAGTGGAAAAGTTGGTCAAGTCAATTAAGTTAATTAATGGCCGTGACTTTTCATAAAAGTCTAAGGAAACCTTTGGTGAAAAAGCACTTATTGGCCAAGCATTGCAGCCACTGGAATTAGATGCACCATTTCTTGTAAGGATGTGACTTTTCCAAACAGGTATTCGATCATGCATGTATAAATAGATGTGGTCCTCTTGGGTTTCTTTCATTCCAAAACGATCTCCATATTTTTCCTTCTCTCTTTCCTTGGCATCATTAGTAAATAATTAGAGTGTTCTAAATGACTAAATGGTTGGCACGACGCGCACATAACCCGATAGCAACAAATTTTTTATAGGCTGCATTAAATCCTAGCGTCAATATTCCATAAACCCGTTGTGTACTCACCGTTTTATGGGAATGGTGGAATTATTGTCTGAAAGAATCAAAATAACTGATCTTTGAAGTCTAATAAACTATATTTTATATATTCGGTTTCTCTCTCTTGCAGCCCATATTTCCCAATAATTTTCAGACAATAAATTTCCATAATGGAGGTTTCATAGGTATCGCAATCTATCCAAGTGATGAACCAAGATTTCATACCACTAGAGCGCTTTGAGGGAGAAAATTTCTAAAGGTGGCAAGAGAAGATGAAATTCTTCCACACGACATTTCACCTTGTTTATTTCATTGAAGATCGTCCAGAAGAGATAGCGAAGGAGAAGCCAAACGATTCCGACAAACTACAAGAAAAAAGGAAGAAGCGCAAGGAAGCTGACTGCTTATGTAACAACCCACTTTATTATCCCTAAGTCAAATTTTTACTAGTCAAAATCAAATATGTAATAGTCAAGTCAAAGTCGAATTCTGATTAGAATTGACTAACTTTATTTATAGGAGTTAATTTTTAAAATTTATATAAATTGAGGATTTAATTGAAAATAAGAATAAGTTTGGGATCAAATTAAATACAAGAGATAAGTTGGGGGACATATTGTCAAAAAGTGCTTATGTATATACCATGACAACCAAACAAGCCCTTACGTAATTTCTAAAAACAAAAGGAATGAAAGACACGCCCAGGAAGAAATCGGGACGAAAGAGAAGAAGAAGAAAGGAAAAAGAAAGAAGAAAAAGGGAAAGGAGGAGGAAAAAGGGAAGGAAAATTGGGAAGTTTAGCCTACTTGGTGATATCTATTGTTTTGGCTTGTCATTTATAAGGTTTTCTCCTAATTCTATTTAGGCAAGTGAATAATTTGATTACTCTACATTGTGTGAAAATTAGGACTTTTTGATTTATGGTGTAAAGGTGAGCATGTGAAAGGGAAAATGATGAATTTTGGGATGTATTAAGTGTTTATGTTGATTGAAGTATATACTTGATATTGAAAGCTAGGGTTTTAGCTATTGGGTTAATTTAAAGAATTAGCTATAGATAAGCATTTTTAGATATATTTTAGTCTATTTTAAGTTGGAAAATATTGGAATTTGATACGATTGATAATTATGGGATTATTGATGTTGGTAGAGGAAGAATTAACTAGCAAGCTTGGTCTCTTATGGAAATGAGGATTATGATGTTTAAGGTTCTAATTGGAATTCTAAGTGACACAGTGACATTGAGAACTTGGTAGTTTTGAAGACATACTGATTGTTCCACTAAGAGGGAAAACACTATAATAAGAGAACCAAGTCTAAGGAATTGAATTGAAAATGATACCATTTCACTGTCTTATCAATCTAATATTGATCCCAATGTTATTTCTCATCTCAGGAGGTAACATGGAGATTGGTGTGATATATCGGCCGAACTAGGAGCCGGCCATATATTTTGTGAGTGGAAATTCTATGTCCTTTAAATGTTTGGAAATTTCCCACGTACATAAATATTCTCAAATGTTATAAATATTTTTATGACACGGATACCATCATTTTCAATCCCCTTAAAATTGAGTTGGTGTCATATTGGTAATATTTAGGAATGGCAATAGATCGGGTTAGGGGCAGATCAAGGGGTGGGGGCAGGTCAATCTTTAGACCCACGAGTTGATGCACAAAGTTGTTTTTTATTATTTTCACCTCGAATTTTTCTCATAGAAATTATGAATAGAATATGGGTCATACACTTAATCGTGTTTGTAGTTTAAAGGGTTCAAATTTTACATTTACAAATGTCAAAATATTTTTAGTTATATTGACCTTTTGTATTAATTTAGAAAATATAAATATATTTGTGGGTAATATGGGCGGTTCGGGGGTGGGTACATGCCGATCCGGACCCCCTCCTAGAATATTTATGGGTCGCAAAGTTCACCTCAGATTCGCCCCTATTACCCATTTAGTTGGGGCGGGTCTGCCCCATTAGGGACGGGTACCTGAGGATTCGGATCCGATGCGTAAAATTACCATCCCTAGTAATATTAACTATGTTGTATTCACCAAATTTTTGGTTTGAATGGGGTGAGTTTATCGTGTGGTGTGACTATAATAAATTTGAGTCAGGGACGGACCCAAGATTGGCATTGAGCTAGGGCGGTAGTTGATTATTGACCGCCAACGGCCATTGACCACCAACCGCTGATATTTAATTAAATGTTATTAAATATTTATTATAAATGCATAAATGAACAAATACATAGGAATATCGTATAATATAAAAATATAATCTAGTACAACTCAAAATAAAAAAAAAACCTAATACAATTACAATTTCTAAATGTAAGTTTAAAGAATTGCATCCTTGAGGGCCTCGTATTAAATTGTGTTGGTCGCGTTTGTCGCGGCACACCAAAGTTTAATTATTTTTTCCTTACTCGGTTTAAAAACTACAAATTAATGTACAAGTGGTAAGTAAGGGTCGAACCCAAGAGGAACGGTGTTTCATCTAGTTGATTTTATCAATTAATATAGTAAGGGGGGCTTTGAGAAATTAGAAAGAAATTCGAAAATAAAATGATAAAATATAAAATTAAAATAGAAACAGTTGAAATAAATATCTAGTTCTCGGGTTCGGTTGTGTCAACAACTCGTGTTTATCTTTCCCATGCAACGTGTTACTATTCCTTCTTCAATTTATCAACTCCAATTAATTAATACGCTCTGATTAACGAATTCTTCCTTAAATGTATTAAATTAAAGTGAGTTCTTTAACTTAACATCTAGCTATTGGATAACCCTAAACAAGGTCTTAGGATTTAATGTAAAGCTAGTATGAAATGAACGAGAAGAATGAGCTGAATTAGATGAATAATTTCACAAACTCGAATTAATGCATCTAAGTTGATTTGTTAATAAATATGCACGATATTCATTTGCTACTTTGGATTGGAATCTAATGACATTTACGGATCAAGAGTTCCAATCCTAGCATGTAACTTGAATCTACAGATTAATTGATTCAATTGGCCAAAGTGAATGCAATAATCACATAAACTCAAAAAGGGGTTTACAAGCATAACAAACCAACAAATTGAAGTGGGAGAATAGATAAAACGTTACTAAAGAGTTAGAAAAGATAACAACATGTTAGTTGAACACAACGTTCCCCTCGAACTAGATAATAAAGTCTAACTACTCATATTTATGGGTTTCATACTTTTTAGCGAGTTTTCGCCTTGTATCACCTCCACAATATAATAGATTATACTTCACTATCACAAATAATATACAAAAATATAGAAACAAGAAAATAAATGTTAAGAAATAAATAGAGAAGTTTAATCACTCATATATGCGGGTTAAATACTTTTTAGCGAGTGTTCGCCTTGTATCACCTCCACAATATATGAGAAATTATCTTTCTCAAACATGAAAAATAAAAGAAAGAGAAAAACTAGCGAAGAAATGCTCCGCTAATCATATTTACGGCCGAAGTATCGTCGATTGATTATTCGAACCTAAATTTAGGTTTTTACTTCCGCCGGAATATGAGAAACTAAGAGCTTTCAAGCTAGAACTAAGAACAATTGATGAAGAGAATTTTATTGAGGAGAAAGTTGGAGAGAATCACAAGCTAATTCTCTCTACCTTGGTTGTGTCTTCCTTCCTTACAAATGCCTCTATTTATAGGCAAAATTTCATAAGAAAATACAATAAAAAATTACACTCATGCACCATCATGGGTTTATTAAATTGTATCCACCAAATCATGATAATGGAATTTCATCATGGTGTAGGTAAGCATCTTGGCTGAATTATGCAATTGGAATTCCCTTTTTTGGATATTTTAATAGAAAGTTATGAATTTTCTACCAAAACATGGCCCAAGGAATCCTCCATGCAGAACACTCTCGGTTTTACCTATGTTTGACCACCATAATGTCCGAATCATCTGAAGTCATGAACACCAAAGTTGTAGCCCTTTGAGTCTTCTTTCCACAGGAACAAGAATCAGGTCAATTCGATTTTTGTAGCTCAAGTTATGGTCAAATTACTGAACTGCGCTAGTAAATCCAAGTTGCTGATTTTTTTTCGATATGACACTACCAAAACATGGCCCAAGGAATCCTCCATGCAGAACACTCTCGGTTTTACCTATGTTTGACCACCATAATGTCCGAATCATCTGAAGTGGTGAACACCAAAGTTGTATCCCTCTGAGTCTTCTTTCTATAGGAACAAGAATCAAGTCAATTCGATTTTTGTAGCTCAAGTTATGGTCAAATTACTGAACTGCGCCAGTAAATCCAAGTTGCTGATTTTTTTTCGATATGACACTTTTAGTCATTTTTCTTCAAACAGCCATAACTTTAATTAGGAAACTCCGATTTGGGATTCGGAAGAAGTTTGGGAATCCTCTTTTGATGTTCTTAAACATTGGCACAAGAAAAATTATAAAAATAATTTTTCATAAAATTACATCGGAGGCCCTCCATCTTTAATTTGCTTGCATTTTGGTCCCGAGTTTCCGTTTTCATTCGATTTTCATCCATTTTGACTCATTTTGATTCTTTGTGACCCTAAACACCACAATAAATTAAAAACACATAAAACGGAACATATAACACTAATAAAACACACAAACACGTAAAATAGAAGAGTTATTTAAGTGTTTTTCTAACACTTATCATGTGTAAATCACAATTCACAATCGCAACGTTATTGACAAAAATTAAATTCGTTCGTCCTAATTCAAAAACTAACCGACAAATAATCACAATAGTAACTAGTAAGCTTGTTCAATTTTAATATTAAACTAAATTAATGAACTGAACTCTCAAATTGAATCAAATAATTAAACTAAACTACAATTTCAATTTCATTAAAAATGAATAGTCAATAGACAAGACAAGAATACATCTATAGACTATACATAAGAAAAAAATGTACTAAATGATTTGGCTGTAAGGAATCGAGTCTAAGTAATTGGGTTAATGGGTAATGGCCTTATGGGTTTGAGTTTCTAATAGTTAGGCCTAAACAGAAAGGCTCAAATTTGTAAAACCCAAAAAAGACCCAAAAGCAGGCCTCTACACGTCTTCTCACCCATTCACGCACTCATGCCCCAATTTTCATTAGAAAACTCAGACATCTGCGGAGTTCAGCACGCCCGGCCGCCATAGCTCGCCACCCCCTAGATCTGCCTCTGATTTGAGTTGTAATATAATCACCCTTTAGGTAATGATTAATAGATATTTTTTTTACAACACTATCGCTGAATGACTATTTATTTTTACATAAAGGAAAATCGACATAATTCGTAAAACTTGAAGTCTTAAGGCACTATCTCATTAAATCCTTGCCAGTAAACCCAATGAGATAAAAATCTGGATGAAAGAAAAAGACTACAACCCATATTACTCCCCCTTAATGTAACATTACTTGATGTCTCTAGCCTCCATCCCAATGTTGTGTACCAATCTTTGAAATATTGCAGTGGCAATGCCTTTGTTAATAGCTCTGTAGGATTATCATTGGAATGAATTTGCTGCACAATAATTTCACCATTCTTGTCAAGATGATGAGTGAAAAAGAATTTGGGTGAAATGTGTTTTGTCCTATCGCCTTTAATAAATCGGCCTTTTGGTTGAGCCGCGCAAGCAACATTATCTTCATATATTGTGATTGGATTAAGTTTGATGGAGGATGGATCACATTTTTCTTGGATATGTTGAATTATTGACTTCAACCATACACACTCTCGACTTACTTCATCTATTGGCAGTAGTTCTGCATGATTTGAAGACGTGGCTATGAGCGTTTGCTTGGTCGATCAGAATATATTGTAGTTCTTCTGTATTTTAACAGACAGACGGGATGAACATATACAATGAATATTCTTTATCCATGTTTTTTTTCCTACGTTTGTGAATGTATGTAATTAATATTTTTTGTGTCCTTAAAAAATGAAGTTGAGATACATGTTAATGTGATGTAATGCTCAACTATTCAAACCTACCACCATTTTCTCCAACACCTATTTCCATATAAGATAAAGATAATATTTGATATTATGGAGGCAAAGGTCATACAAGAGTTGGCACCACACGACAAGATATGGTCCATCAAAGTAAGAGTTGCCTGAAAGAGTTAAAGGGAACCATAATACAAAGATGATATTTTCAAACTAATCGTAATTGACAGAGAGGCAATTGTTTAAATTTTTACTAGCTATTTTTTATGTGATCTTTTATAAAATTTCTTATTCTTAAGTATACAAGCTCTTGAAATATATTTTCTTCTTAACTACCTCAATTCCTTTCTTGTTGATCGATGATCCAAACCCACCAAATAGCAAGAAATTTTACAGATACTCAAACTGAGATGAACTCAACATTGCTGATGGTCCACGTATACATTGCCAAGAATAAATTATATTGCTTATAAACCTATGCAGAGAGGTGATGATGAGGGTGGATTTGTGAAAGATGGGACGTATATAGTAACAGATAATCTGGTAGTGCAACCCCGTTCTACTCTATCTTCAATTGACTTGGTTCACAAGTTGAATGTCAAACAAGGGGATGAGCTACAAGAAAAAGAAGGTCAATTTAGGAAGAGAAAAGGTATCTTATGTTTGGTCCTTTGTTTAACATTTAACCGATTATTACACTTGAGAGTGAGATTAGATGACTACTTGATTACAATTCTTTCTATTTTTCTTTATCGCAGGTTGTGAAACTGGTGAAAGCATATTGCAAAAATTCTTCAATTATGCAAGTGCGTGAAACAAGAATGATGTTACTAACTTGAGAAAATGATAAAGATTCATCATTCGGCCTAGAGTATAGATTGAAGTATGAGAATCATTATTGAAGAACATAGATCCGTAGCTAGGCATAGGCCAAAGAAGCAATAGCCTTGGGCCTGAGTTCAAGATGGGCCAAAATGGTTGATTGTTATTTGGGAGAATGATCAATACCAACACGAAAAGGGAAAATTTGACAACTAAATCAAAACACCTTATTTTTTGACCATTAACTCATATTTTATATATTAAGACCAAAAAAGATCTTCAAAGTCACAAATTCACAACAAATGCCACTGTAATAAAAAAATTCACAAAAAATAAAATAAACACACTTTCAAATTACACAAGAGGTCCTCTATCTTTTAAATTACACAAAATGTCCTCCAACCTTCAAAGCTTGCACTCTAGTCCTCAACTTTCGACCACCACCATTCCAACACTGCCACCACCACCATTCTACTACCAACACCACCACCCACCACCCCATTACTAACAAATCGCCGCCTCCACCACCACCATCACTACCACCCCACCACAACCACCACCACCACCAAACCACTTGCCACCACAAAAACCACCAACGCACAACCATACCACCACTACCATCCCCAGAACCACCGTTACCACCATTCCACCACAACCACTACCCCCAAACCACCGCCACCACCGTTCCACCACCCCCACCACCACCACCACCATCACTATCATTCCACCATTCAACTACCACCACCACCAAACCACAACCACCGCCAAGCCGCCACAATCACCACCACCACCACCGCAGACCCCCCCCACCACTGCACTCACAATTCCACCACCACCACAACCACCACCCCACCCACCTAACCACCATTCCCCAAACTAGTGCCACCACCATTCCTCCTCTACCACCATCGTCATTCTACAGTCAACCACCACCACCAAGTCGCCACAATCACCACCACCCTCCCATAACCGCAACTACAATCACCATCCCCACCCTATCCCCACCACCACCACCACCAACCACAACCACCACCACCACCATTCCACCCCCATGTTGCCACCGCCACCACCCCTAGCCCCACCACCACCACCACCACCCTACCCCTGCCACCATTCCATCACCATCCCACTATCGCTGCTCACCACCACCACCGCCGCCGCCACCACAACAACCAAACCACCCCCACCCCATCCCCACCCCACCACCACTACCCCGCCGCCACTACCATCCTCCCCAAAGCCGGCGACACCATTCCACCACCACCTTACAACCACCACCACCACCATTCCACTCCAAAGTCGCCACCACCCCACGACCCTATCCCTCACCATTACCACTACCATTCCTCTACCATCATCCCACAACCACCACCACCTTGCCGCCCCCACCAATGCCAAACCACAACCACTACTATTCCACCATCAAGCCGCCACCACCACTACCCTCCACAACCACCACAACAACCACCACCACCACCACTATTCCACCACCAAGCCGCCATCCCCATCCCCATCCGCAACCCCACCACCACACCTACCCTACCCACTCACCACCACTACCATCACTACCACCATTCACCACCACCACCACCACCACCACCATTCTATTACCAAGCTACCGCCACCACCACCACTCCCATGTCCATCCCTTACTCCCACCCTACCCCCTCACAACCACCACCACCACCGTACCACCATTCCTCTACCACCACCACCACCACACTACCGCCACCACTACCAAACCACTATCCCTCGCCACCACCACCGCCAAATCCCCACCCCACCGCCACCACTACCACCCCACCGCCACCGCCACCACCACCAAACCACCACCACCACTATTCCTTTACCACCACTCCATCGCCACCACCGCCATTCCATCGCCACCACCCCAGGTTACCGCCAAATGATCTTGATCAACATTAAACGCCTTGTTCCCCGTCTCTAACTTTCTTGTCTATGCATTTCTCCTCTCTAGATTACAACCCCAGATAATCTCGATCAACATTCAACTTCTCTATTCCCCTATCTTCGATTTTTATCTCTCGCACCTTCTCTCTTCAGGTTACTACCCCAAATAATCTCAACCAGTATTCGACTCTTCACTTCCCACGCCTCTAACTTTCTCTTTCTATGCATTTTTTCTCCCTAGATTACTGTCCTAGGTAATTTTGATCAATATTCAACTTCTCATTTCCCCCATCACGGGCTTTCTCTTTCTCTCTCTATGTATTTTCTCTCTTCAGATTACCTAACCAGGTAATTGGATTACCACCATAGGTAATCTCAATCAACATTCAACTTCTCGCTACCTCTGTCCTTTATTTTCTCTCTCAAGATTACCACCCTAGGTAATCTTCGATCAATATTTGACTCTTTACTTCCCCGGTCTCTGACTTTTTCTTTTTAGAGTATCACCCCAAGTACCAACATTCAACTTCTCATTTCCCCCATCCCCGACTTTCTCTCTCTAAGCACTTTCTCTCTCCAGATTACCACCATAGGTAATCAGATTACCACCACAAGTAATATTGATCAACATTCAACTTTTCCCCTTCCCAATATTTGACTTTCTCTCTCTACGCACTTTCTCTCTCTAGATTACCGCCCTAGATAATCTCGATCAACGTTCAACTCCTCGCTTCCCTTTTCTCTGACTTTTTATCTCTATAGAATTTCTCTCTCGAGATTACCGCCCGAGGTAATCTCAATCAACGTTCAACTCATCGCTTCCTCCGTCTCCGACTTTTTCTCTATGCACTTTCTCTCTCCAGATTACCGCCCCAGGTAATCTCCAACAACATTTGGCTTCTTCAGCCCCTGTCTCCTACTTTTTCTCTCTACACACTTTCTCTTTCCATATTATCGTCCCAAGTAATCTTGATCAATATTCAACTCCTCGCTTCTCCCATCTCCGACTTTCTCTTTACGCACTTTCTCTTTCCAAATTACCGCCGTAGGTAATTTCAATCAACATTCATCTTCTCATATTACCTACCCCGATAATAATAGTATTTGCCCCGATAATAATATTACTTGCCCCATTAATCATAACCATTCTACTGAAAACACCACAATTTTAACCGCATTCGCAACTAACACAAGTATTTTTACGTTTAATTGACAAAAAAAGCTAGAAAGCTATATCTCCTTCACCTTATTTTGATAATCAGAACCACTTTACGAGTTTGACTTAGTGAGTCCCAAGCATGCCCAACAATACATGAGTTTGATACTGGAGAGTTCTAATTATGAGCTGGTTCAACCTCAACCATTTGACGCTCAAAACGACCTCAACTTCACATGTTGCAACATCAGCCCTAAGAAGAACATTACCTACGCCAATAATATTATTACATATCTTGATAATAATCTTACCTATCCCAGTAATTATGGCCAAAATACTAAAAAATCACACTTAACACAATAATCTTCCATTTATAAACCAGAAAGTGTTCCACCAGACAACCAAGTAATAATAACTTAAAGCTAAAAATTCAAATCGAATTAGACCCTAAAAGAAATTAACCACCAAAAACATACACTGTACAAGAAACTCGTAGTAGCAAACATGAAAATAGAACTAGTCATTTATTAAATGGAATAGATGCCAACACCTGTGCATGAGTAGTAGATACGATTTACAAGACAAACTATATTACTCTTGTAACTTTGAACAATTCCATCTTGTAATGCCTCTCCATTTGTTTTGAATTTTCTTCTGCAGATCATAAGAGAAACATACTAAATAATTTGCAAGACAACCCAATTCACACTTGAGTCGAGAATTCATGGCTATTTTGCATAATTAAATAGTTCAATCACCACCACATCAATAGAACAAAACCATAAAACCTTAGTACCTCAAATTCAGCAATTCACAAAATCAATAAATAATATAAAAACCATAAATCAACTATAGAAATAACATTACCAAACCTTGCAAATATTATTACATAGCGTGATAATAATATTATTTACCCCGGTAATCAAGGCCAAAACAAAATTTGACAATAACTTTCAAAATCAAAGCAAAAAAATTGGAGATAATAGGAAAATCTTCCAAGGTCCATGGTTATCGAGGTGCTCTAGCCTATTTTCCATTGCAATTCCTGCTCCATCTCTATTCTTGTTTCCCCACCTACAAAAGCATCAACCCTAAGTTAAATGATGAGTATATTCATATTGATGATTGATACCACCAAACATCCGATTATGCTTAATCAAAATCTTCAACTATAAACGAGTATATTCACAACTCTTTCGCACATATCAATCTCCCAAAAGCTAGCAACTCCATAAACAAAATTTGCAATTATAACCTCGATGAACAAGAGGACCCCAAGTCATAGTGCTCACTTCGCCATTTTTGTAATTTTCTTCTCTATTTTCACTGGGTTGATCAAATTGACAGCATAAGCCGTAGCATACAGAGAAAACGAGAAGTACCAATCAGAAAATAATTGACAAAAAGAAATATGGAACTGAGGAAAAATTTAAGAATTAGAAACTGAAATTGGGGATTTTAATTTTACTGACCCTGTTGTTTAATTGAAAGGTTGCAGATAGGGCAAAGTGGAACGCCAAAACAAAATTGGGAAACACAAAGTCTTCACCAACTGTTTCTTCCCATTTTTCAGCCTCTACCACCGAATAGACCTCCTTGTCGCTTTCCGATGGGTTCATTGCCACCAAACGCTGGTGATAACACCGGCAGACCACCTTGATCGGCTAAGAACCTAGAACTTAAATAGGCTAAAGTAAAAAAAAAAGGATAAAAAATAAAATAATCGGAAGAATGTTGAAGAAATCAATGGATTGTATTCATTTTAGTGGAATTTGATTTTGAAGACTTCAATCTCTTTAGAGGCATCTTAGCCAAGTAAACATCCTACAGATGATTTTGGAGTTACATTTGTTCTCAAGGAAGATATGTCAAAAAGCTTAAGATCCTAATTTAATAGATTCTAATTTCGAGAAAGCAATTAGCAAATCATGTTTCCTCCTTCATAGTTATCTATGCTTTTGTCTGGATCAATTTTTCAAAATCCAACATCACCACAGTTGTGGAGAAAACGAGAGAGAGAGATTGACGAGAGAAAAATGGTGATTGTACCAACACAACAGGTAAGGCAAGGGCCTAAAGTGTCCAGAAAATGTATAAAAAAGTTATTCGTAAATAAGTTTTAAAAGGTTATAGTTATTGGTTAAGAAATAAGGTGTTCAGATTTAGTGGGCAATAATGGACCTCGGATTGTATTTATTAGGCATTTTCTCTTGTTATTTTTATTTTTTATTTTTTTAAACTTTGAGCCCACATCATCATGTGATCGACAATCATCTTCTTGGTTGTCGGTCAGCTACTCCAATTCAATTAAAAAATTTATTAAGAACATCAAGAATACTTATTAAGGTGTTATTTATTTATTTATTTATTTATTGCGCTATCTTTTTTGCATAATTTCATTAATCCTTAATGATTACAGTTGGTATTTGGTACTGGTATACCCATATAGTAGAATCGGGAGGGCCCAAAATGTAGACTTCACTTTGGACCTCAAAGACTTGAGCTATGGCTCCAGAAGGACAAGTTCCAAGAAATGTTGAAGTCTTTTCATTGTTCACCAATAATGTTCATCACAGGACTGACAATAACATTTTCCCCCCTTTCAAAAGAAGTACCTCCTCTTGGATGTAAGAGTATTGGGTGTACATTTTATTAACATCACAAGAAATATTGGTTGGTAACACATAATTTTTTGTTTGATTAAGTAAATATCAATTTTTGTTTGATTTAATTTAATTGGTAAAAACATCAACCCATTAGAATTTTTTTTAAAATTGATTTCCTTTAAATTACAAGCATTTTAACTACAATACGATCGTAGGGTGACAAATTTGAACATATTACGTTTTACATTTTAAATTATTTTAGTTTGAGAACTGCATTGGTGTTAACTAGCTTAGTAAGATTTACTAAATAAACATAGCATTTTCTTTTTACATACATGTGTCGTTGATTTTAAGTATTTATTTTTAAGAGTTAACATCTACTTTAGGATTATGAATTTAGGATTTTTTTTCCCCATTTTTAGTTGGACAGTGGGAAATGTTGCGTTTCCTTTGATACAAATATCCGTGCTTTGTAGCCTGAGAAAAAAAAAACTTTGATAATTAAAAAATTTTAAAAGAAATATACATTTATTTTTAAGAGTGATGATCCTTATTTAGTTTTTTTGCAATTTTTTGTAAGAGGGTGTCATCTTTATTAATCTATAATTTCAATTGATTTTCAAGTTTTTAATTGTATTTACAATTTAATCTCTAATCATACTAGCTGTTTCACCCGTGCGTTGCATGGGGGCATAATTTTTTAGCTAATAATAGTATTAATAAGTGTTAGTCATATTAACATAATATCTCGAAAAAAATAAAATAAATAATGAGTCCAAATAATAAACTTAATTAATATAACTAATGAAATAATTCTTGCAAATTTTCGACAGAGTTTTCCTCTATTTTGTACCAATTCATCCTGTAAACTATTGGGGGAAAACTCACCAAAAAACACAAATTTAATTTTCAATACTTTTAAAGACATCAACAATTAAAGTAATCAAAACATAATACCATCAATAATAGTTAACAACAACACACAAGAGAAAAAATAGAAATATCTTCGTGTTTTGATAAAAGGATGAATGCACCTAAATATAAGTCACATCCATAATTGTCACATAGAATATAAAATTTTGCTTTATTGTACAATTGAATTATACTAAAATAATAAATAAATTTTAGATGAGCAGAATATTTCTAACATCACCTTTACATAAACATTGACGCTTTAGCATAAAAATCTACAAAAATATTAGAAATAATATCATATTTCAGATATGATCAATAAACCACATTAAAAGTGTAGTTTTCGATCACTAAGTACGTTGAGTTACCTTTTTGAAACACAATACCACTAATGCATATGCCAATGCTCAGTTCCTCACATCGGGACGGTACCCAAGCCACGTGGCGTGAGGGCCCCACGTCACCCAATTTTTTTTCAAAAAAAAAATTTCGCCTCTATGTTAGGTTAGATGAATAATATATAACTGGCTCTTGATGGTGGGTGGCCGATGGGGCCGACACGAATTTTTTTCCAGCATAGGTCCAGGATCTCCAATGCATAAATCGTACATATAATCAATTTGTATAACTCCAACAAATTTGTGACGGGAATATTATACCTAGATAAATATAAGAGCACAAGCACAATAATATATAAATACAATCCTTCACTTTACATATTGTAACGCCCTGAGTTCCACACACCCGGAACGCTACAATATCTTCTATAAACTAGCATTTATAGAAAATTTCTAAATTTTGAAAGTAATACAACTTTCTTCCAAATGGAAATTTTGATTAGCGATGCTCGTGGAATAAACAAAAAAAATCCCACATGACTCTAAATGACAAGAACTAAGTAATAAGAATTCCTTAAGAAGAACTAATAACTCTTTGGTTGAAATAATTCCTTTAATATAATTGCTAAAAGTCAATGTTTCAATAGTAAACAAAAACAACTTCAACTAGTTTAAATAAACAGATAAAGGTAATGCTTAAAACCCTAAACAACTACTAGATAACAATTCAGCAACTTTAACCCTGTTCTCTATTAATAACGTTCGCCACCTCCCGCTCCGTCGCCAGCTCCAAAATCTGTCATGGTTAAGAAAATAAAAGAATGAGTATTCGAATGAATACTCAGTAGACTCTGCGCACAAGACAATATAATGTAATTTATATTATGAAGCATAACACATAAAAATTCCTGGACCAGCCATATCGAAGGTCAAATTTCCTGGGCCAACCATATCGAGGGCCAAATTTCTTGAGCTGCCATCCCGGCAAGCTAACATTCTTGGTCTACCATCATGGCGGACAAATATCATATAATTCTCGCATGTCATAATCATACATATAAATCACATCAACTGGTGCGCACATTTTGATAGAAAAGATTTTAATAAGAGTCTACCTTAATTTTGAGTTGAGGGTAAGCTATGAGAGCCTTTAATTCTCTAATCTCGCGCGCCGTCTACAATTAAAGGAAATCATTAAATTAGTGTCCAGCCTTAAGTTTATAAAATAAGGTGTGGGTTTGGGGCTTGATTAGTGTTGAAAATAGTCTTTAGCTTTACTCATTTAAAATAAGTAAAATAGTTAGAACAAAATAAAATAAGAATTATAATTTAAATAGAAATAAGTTAAATAAAATTAGATAATCATTCTCATAAAATAAACAGAGTTAAATTTAATAAAATAAGTTGAGCGTGATAATAAAACTACATAAAATGAAATAAATTAGAATGTAATAGGATTTATCACGAAACTAAATAATTTTGGATATAACGGTTTAAAATAAGATTTATATTGAAATTTAAGTGGAATTTAACTAAAGTGAAATAATTATCATAACAAAGGTGAGTAGAATTAACTAAATAAAATAAAATTATTATTAAAATAGAATTAAGTAAAATAATGCGTAATAAAAATAAAACTAAAAAATGTCGGATAAAAATGAAATGAATTAAGGGACGTATCTTGACTGGCGGAAAACTTTGACTTTCGTGACTGTTTGTATAAGTAAAATAGGAAATAGGGTCTAACTAATAAAGTTCTATTAAAAGCGGGGACTAACTAATAAAAAGCTATTAAAAGGTGGGGACTAAGAGTGTAAAATCCTAATTGAAAATCTAATTACAGTGGCTATTCCCGTCTCTCGGCTCTCTCTTTCCCTCTGCCGATTCGAACCCAAAAAGGGGGAATTAAGGGTGTGAATTGGGGGTGTATATGCGGGGGTGTATGTATGTATCTGTACATATGTATCTATATGTATATATGCTTGGGTGTTTGTGTGTGCGAGTTTGCAGTTGTTGTGTGTGTGGGTGCGTGAAGGAGGTGGTGGTGGTGGTGCCGCGTGAGTTGGCCGTGGGTGATTGGCAGCATGATGGTGGTTGATGATGGAGGAGATGGTTACAAAATCCCCGAGTCAAGTAGTCGGCTCGGCAATGGTTTAGGTTCTATAGCTTGCTGTGATTCATGGTGCTAATCCGTGGTGTTAAATTAGGCATGTTTGAGTATTGGAGAGTATACCTGACCGGAATTGAGCAACGATGGCGGTGAAGGATGAACGTGGGTTGGTGATGGGTGTAAGTCACGAGATGCCAACGAAACTGAGGGTGTTGTAATGCCTTTGACTTTTGTTGGCGTGAACTTATAGGGTGATGAAGGATGGAGAGGTTTATTAGTTGTAGGTTCCTTTTAGTTTTAGGATTTGAAGCTTCACCGAAGATCATCTCACGCGGCGCATATGAGATCTGTAAGGTGTTGGATTGTTGCTAGCCTCTATGATGGAGGAGTTAATTTCGCATAGAATTCCGGTCATTTGCGTAAACGGGTTATCTAGGCTTTCAAGAAAATATCGGAAAATAAATCGTAGTGACATGAGATGATTTATGATGAGAGAATAATAAAAATAAAATTGGTTCATGGGATAGTTTATTAGAGGGCTAAAAAGAATGAAATAAAATTGGTTAGTGGAACAACATTATCATTATTTTTCTTTATAAATAATAATAGAAAGAATATCTAATTTAATTTATAAATCAAAAGAAGATCTAGTTGAGTTTGTAAATCAATGTATAGATATATATACATAATTTTAATCAGAGGCAGGCGACGGGTCTTAAGTAAATTTTGAATAACGGCTTAGCAAAGATGTTAATTAAATTTTTCTTATAAAAAGTTTAGTCGCTACAACCTTACCCCCTTAAATTAATTTAGTCTCTAAATTTAACTTATTTGGGCTGTAAGGTTGGGGTATTTAGCTAAAATGTCCAACCCCTTTTTTTTGGTCTCTATCATGGCGAACACATTTAACTTATACTTGAGAACTTCTCTCTCTATGGCATAGTGTTGCATATTTATATCTTAATAGGTCCAGCAATAAGGATCTAGCCTGTCATATCTGCATCAATTGCTTCTTCTGCTAGCATTCTAATCCCTAATGTACTATTAGTTTTCTCCTCTACTAGCCCCAATCTAATTGAACTTGTAGCAACTATAAATGGAAGTGTGAGGCAATAATTGATCAAGACGTATAAAGGGATCCTAAAGCCTATCAAAATACCTGTGATGATGTCAGCTCCGTCACTTGTATCCTCGGATGTCATTACGAACACTCTAGCATTTCCTTGCTTTGCCTGCTCCGATTTCCTAGCAGAGCATTCATACGAAAAGTGACCTGGTTGCCCACATCGAAAGGAAACATTTTGTCCATAGCGAAATTCACCCCAGTGATTCTTTTGGCACTTAGGACAGGTAGGGGGTGATCCTCCTTTCTGACCCCCATTAGGTCAAGTGCTTGGTCTCTTGTGGGGTGTTTGTTCCTCGTTTAGACTTTCATTTGAACCCTGAAATTTCCTTTTTCCCAAGAGCTTCTGATTACTCTTACTTTCTTGATTGTCATACGTAATCCCAGAATAGGTCACAGCTTGTGCTTTTCGTACAACCTCCCCGTAGGTGGGCAACTCCAGGACACTTACAATTTGGCGAATCTCAGGGCGAAGGCCCCTCTCGAACCGACGTGCTCTCTTTTTTTCTGTATCAACCAGCCGCGGGGCATAGCGAGATAGTTCATCGAACTTCCTCTCGTAGTCTGTTATGTCCAGCTTCCCCTGTTTTAGCTTGATAAACTCCGTCTCTTTGTGGTCACGGAGTGCCTGGGGGAAGTACTTGTCCCTGAGCCATCCTTTGAACTGTTCCCAAGTAAAAGCTGCCAGCTGCTCGGCAGTCCTAATATTGTTATCTGACTTCCACCAGTGCCTGGCCAAGCCCTTTAGCATGAATTCGGCACATAAAGCTTTCTGAATTTTCTGGCGCTTGATGTGTGTGAAGATCTGTTCGATCTCATCAAGCCACTCTTCCACGTCTAGTGGGTTTTTCCCACCATTGAAAATTGGCGGACGGTATTTTCTAAACTGCTCCACGACGGACATTGCGGGAGCGGCTGGCGGCGGGTTTTGCCCAATATTTTGCATAGCCTTGACAAGGTTTTGCATCAGAACCATCGGGTCAGGCGGATTAGGGGCATTTCCTCCCTGGCGTGCGGCGGTTCTTGGTCGTCCACGTCCAGACATCCTTAACAAGGCAAACACAGATTTTCACGATCCCACGGCATAAACAAGTCACATGCATCTAGGATTCCAGCTCTTAAATGGAGATGGGCAAAAATACATATCTTTTATTATAAATATTGCAAAGCCTCGTCTGAAACGCTCTTGGGTTCTAACTCAGCCTCTTGCCTGCCGTGGGTGCTGGTGCCATCAAGGCTATATCCTCATCGTACGATCTTCATAAAGTATCTACGCTATATTGCTTGGTGACATGAGAAGGCCATCTACTCCATTGGCAAGGCAATAGCCCCCCCTTCCCCCAGGTCGTGAAAATAGAATTTCTTTATATCCTAATGCCATCTATCTAGGGGTGTTTACGTTCGAGTGCCTTGTCTAAGGTGTTTAATGCAGATTCCCATCTACGCAAGGTACTTGGGGACTTTGAGTTAAACTTCGCGGACTTTACATAAAATACCCTTTTTAACTTGGTAGCACTTTAAAATATTTTTCAAATTATGCTCAAATTCTTCTATCTCTATTCGAATACACAATGGAACATGAAACTTAATCATTAATCAGAGACAATCATAATGTTCTTGGTATTCGAAATAACGTACTTGAGAAGAATAAACTTTGCTTACCTCGGAGTCGGCGAAGCGGGCGAGAGTGGATGACATTGCACATTTTTTTCTTATAATTATTTTATTTTATTTTATTTTTGTCTACAGAACCGTTTTTAGAACTCTTGGCTCTAATACCAAGCTGTAACACCCCGAGTTCCACACACCCGGAACGCTACGATATCTTCTATAAACTAGCATTTATAGAAAATTTCTAAATTTTTAAAGTAATACAACTTTGTTCCAAATGGAAATTTTGATTAGGGATGCTCGTGGAATAAACAAAAACAATCCCACATGACTCTAAATGACAAGAACTAAGTAATAAGAATTCCTTAAGAAGAACTAATAACTCTTTTGTTGAAATAATTCGTTTAATATAATTGCTAAAAGTCAATGTTTTAATAGTAAACAAAAACAACTTCAACTAGTTTAAATAAACAGATAAAGGTAATGCTTAAAACCCTAAACAACTACTAGATAACAATTCAGCAACTTTAACCCTGTTCTCTATTAATAACGTTCGCCACCTCCCGCTCCGTCGCCAGCTCCAAAATCTGTCATGGTTAAGAAAATAAAAGAATGAGTATTCGAATGAATACTCAGTAGACTCTGCGCACAAGACAATATAATGTAATTTATATTATGAAGCATAACACATAAAAATTCCTGGACCAACCATATCGAAGGTCAAATTTCCTGGGCCAACCATATCGAGGGCCAAATTTCTTGAGCTGCCATCGCGGCAAGCTAACATTCTTGGTCTGCCATCATGGCGGACAAATATCATATAATTCTCGCATGTCATAATCATACATATAAATCACATCAACTGGTGCGCACATTTTGATAAAAAAGATTTTAATAAGAGTCTACCTTAATTTTGAGTTGAGGGTAAGCTATGAGAGCCTTTAATTCTCTAATATCGCGCGCTGTCTACAATTAAAGGAAATCATTAAATTAGTGTCCAGCCTTAAGTTTATCAAATAAGGTGTGGGTTTCGGGCTTGATTAGTGTTGAAAATAGTCTTTAGCTTTACTCATTTAAAATAAGTAAAATAGTTAGAATAAAATAAAATAAGAATTATAATTTAAATAGAAATAAGTTAAATAAAATTAGATAATCATTCTCATAAAATAAACAGAGTTAAATTTAATAAAATAAGCTGAGCGTGATAATAAAACTAGATAAAATAAAATAAATTAGAATGTAATAGGATTTATCACGAAACTAAATAATTTTGGATATAACGGTTTAAAATAAGATTTATATTGAAATTTAAGTGGAATTTAACTAAAGGGAAATAATTATCATAATAAAGGTGAGTAGAATTAACTAAATAAAATAAAATTATTATTAAAATAGAATTAAGTAAAATAATGCGTAATAAAAATAAAACTAAATAATGTCGGATAAAAATGAAATGAATTAGGGGACGTATCTTGACTGGTGGAAAACTTTGACTTTCGTGACTGTTTGTATAAGTAAAATAGGAAATAGGGTCTAACTAATAAAGTGCTATTAAAAGTGGGGACTAACTAATAAAAGGCTATTAAAAGGTGGGGACTGAGAGTGTAAAATCCTAATTGAAAATCTAATTACAGTGGCTATTCCCGTCTCTCGTCTCTCTCTTTCCCTCTGCCGATTCGAACCCAAAACGGGGAAATTAAGGGTGTGAATTGGGGGTGTATATGCGGGGGTGTATGTATGTATCTGTACGTATGTATCTATATGTATATATGCTTCGGTGTTTGTGTGTGCGAGTTTGCGGTTGTTGTGGGTGTGGGTGCGTGAAGGAGGTGGTGGTGGTGGTGCCGCGTGAGTTGGCCGTGGGTGATTGGCAGCGTGATGGTGGTGGACGATGGAGGAGATGGTTACAAAATCCCCGAGTCGAGTAGTCGACTCGGCAATGGTTTAGGTTCTATAGCTTGCTGTGATTCATGGTGCTAATCCGTGGTGTTAAATTAGGCATGTTTGAGTATTGGAGAGTATACCTGACCGGAATTGAGCAACGATGGCGGTGAAGGATGAACGTGGGTTGGTGATGGGTGTAAGTCACGATATGCCAACGAAACTGAGGGTGTTGTAATGCCTGTGACATGTGTTTGCGTGAACTTATAGGGTGATGAAGGATGGAGAGGTTTATTAGTTGTAGGTTCCTTTTAGTTTTAGGATTTGAAGCTTCACCGAAGATCATCTCACGTGTGCAGTATGAGACACAGAAGGTGTTGGATTGTTGCTAGCCTCTATGATGGAGGAGTTAATTTCGCATAGAATTCCAGTCATTTGCGTAAACGGGGTTATCTAGGCTTTCAAGAAAATATCGGAAAATAAATCACTAAGTGACATGAGATGATGTATGATGAGAGAATAATAAAAATAAAATTGGTTCATGGGATAGTTTATTAGAGGGCTAAAAGAATGAAATAAAATTGGTTAGTGGAACAACATTATCATTATTTTTCTTTATAAATAATAATCGAAAGAATATCTAATTTAATTTATAAATCAAAAGAAGATCTAGTTGAGTTTGTAAATCAATGTATAGATATATATACATAATTTTAACTGTAGACGGGCGACGCGGGTTTTAAGTAAATTTTGAATAACGGCTTAGCGGCATGTTAATTAAATTTTTCTTATAAAAAGTTTGGGTCGCTACAACCTTACCCGCTTAAATTAATTTCGTCCTCGAAATTTAACTTATTTGGGCTGTAAGGTTGGGGTATTTAGCTAAAATGTCCAACCCCTTTTTTTTGGTCTCTATCATGGCGAACACATTTAACTTATACTTGAGAACTTCTCTCTCTATGGCATAGTGTTGCATATTTATATCTTAATAGGTCCAGCAATAAGGATCTAGCCTGTAATATCTGCATCAATTGCTTCTTCTGCTAGCATTCTAATCCCTAATGTACTATTAGTTTTCTCCTCTACTAGCCCCAATCTAATTGAACTTGTAGCAACTATAAATGGAAGTGTGAGGCAATAATTGATCAAGACGTATAAAGGGATCCTAAAGCCTATCAAAATACCTGTGATGATGTCAGCTCCGTCACTTGTATCCTCGAATGTCATTGCGAACACTCTAGCATTTCCTTGCTCGGCCTGCTCCAATTTCCTAGCAGAGCATTCATACGAAAAGTGACCTGGTTGCCCACATCGAAAGCAAACATTTTGTCCACAGCGACATTCACCCCAGTGATTCTTTTGGCACTTAGGACAGGTAGGGGGTGATCCTCCTTTCTGACCCCCATTAGGTCCAGTGCTTGGTCTCTTGTGGGGTGTTTGTTCCTCGTTCAGACTTTCATTTGAACCCTGCCATTTCCTTTTTCCCAAGAGCTTCTGATTACTCTTACTTTCTTGATCATCATACGTAATCCCAGAATAGGTCACAGCTTGTGCTTTTCGTACAACCTCCCCGTAGGTGGGCAACTCCAGGACACTTACAATTTGGCGAATCTCAGCGCGAAGGCCCCTCTCGAACCGACGTGCTCTCTTTTCTTCTGTATCAACCAGCCGCGGGGCATGGCAAGATAGTTCATCGAACTTCCTCTCGTAGTCTGTTATGTCCATGTTCCCCTGTTTTAGCTAGATAAACTCCGTCTCTTTGTGGTCACGGAGTGCCTGGGGGAAGTACTTGTCCCTGAGCCTTCCTTTGAACTGTTCCCAAGTAAAAGTTGCCCGCTGCTCGGCAGTCCTAATATTGTTATCTGACTTCCACCAGTGTCTGGCCCCGCCCTTTAGCATGAATTCGGCACATAAAACTTTCTGATTTTTTGGGCAGTTGATGTGTGTGAAGATCTGTTCGATCTCATCAAGCCACTCTTCCACGTCTAGTGGGTTTTTCCCACAATTGAAAATTAGCGGACGGTATTTTCTAAACTGCTCCACGACGGACATTGCGGGAGCGGCTGGCGGCGAGTTTTGCCCGATATTTTGCATAGCCTAGACAAGGTTTTGCATCAGAACCATCGGGTCAGGCGGATTAGGGGCATTTCCTCCCTGGCGTGCGGCGGTTCTTGGTCGTCCACGTCCAGACATCCTTAACAAGGCAAACACAGATTTTCACGATCCCACGGCATAAACAAGTCACATGCATATAGGATTCCAGCTCTTAAATGGAGATGGGCAGAAATACATATCTTTTATTATAAATATTGCAAAGCCTCGTCTGAACCGCTCTTGGGTTCTAACTCAGCCTCTTGCCTGCCGTGGGTGTTGGTGCCATCAAGGCTATATCCTCATCTTACGATCTTCATAATGTATCTACGCTATATTGCTTGGTGACATAAGAAGGCCATCTACTCCATTGGCAAGGCAATAGCCCCCCCTCTCCCCCAGGTCTTGAAAATAGAATTTCTTTATATCCTAATGCCATCTATCTAGGGGTGTTTACGTTCGAGTGCCTTGTCTAAGGTTTTTAACGCAGATTCCCATCTACGCAAGGTACTTGGGGACTTTGAGTTAAACTTCGCGGACTTTGCATAAAATACCCTTTTTAACTTGGTAGCACTTTAAAATATTTTTCAAATTATGCTCAAATTCTTCTATCTCTATTCGAATACACAATGGAACATGAAACTTAATCATTAATCAGAGACAATCATAATGTTCTTGGTATTCGAAATAACGTACTTGAGAAGAATAAACTTTGCTTACCTCGGAGTCGGCGAAGCGGGCGAGAGTGGGCGACATTGCACATTTTTTTCTTATAATTATTTTATTTTATTTTTGTCTACAGAACCGCTTTTAGAACTCGTGGCTCTGATACCAAGCTGTAACGCCCCGAGTTCCGCACACCCGGAACGCTACAATATCTTCTATAAACTAGCATTTATACAAAATTTCTAAATTTTGAAAGTAATACAACTTTGTTCCAAATGGAAATTTTGATTAGCGATCCTCGTGGAATAAACAAAAACAATCCCACATGACTCTAAATGACAAGAACTAAGTAATAAGAATTCCTTAAGAAGAACTAATAACTCTTTGGTTGAAATAATTCATTTAATATAATTGCTAAAAGTCAATGTTTTAATAGTAAACAAAAACAACTTCAACTAGTTTAAATAAACAGATAAAGGTAATGCTTAAAACCCTAAACAACTACTAGATAACAATTCAGCAACTTTAACCCTGTTCTCTATTAATAACGTTCGCCACCTCCCGCTCCGTCACCAACTCCAAAATCTGTCATGGTTAAGAAAATAAAAGAATGAGTATTCGAATGAATGCTCAGTAGACTCTGCGCACAAGACAATATAATGTAATATATATTATGAAGCATAACACATAAAAATTCCTGGACCAACCATATCGAAGGTCAAATTTCCTGGGCCAACAATATCGAGGGCCAAATTTCTTGAGCTGCCATCGCGGCAAGCTAACATTCCTGGTCTACCATCATGGCTGACAAATATCATATAATTCTCGCATGTCATAATCATACTTATAAATCACATCAACTGGTGCGCACATTTTGATAGAAAAGATTTTAATAAGAGTCTACCTTAATTTTTAGTTGAGGGTAAGCTATGAGAGCCTTTAATTCTCTAATATCGCGCGCCGTCTACAATTAAAGGAAATCATTAAATTAGTGTCCAGCCTTAAGTTTATCAAATAAGGTGTGGGTTTGGGGCTTGATTAGTGTTGAAAATAGTCTTTAGCATTACTCATTTAAAATAAGTAAAATAGTAAGAATAAAATAAAATAAGAATTATAATTTAAATAGAAATAAGTTAAATAAAATTAGGTAATCATTCTCATAAAATAAATAGAGTTAAATTTAATAAAATAAGTTGAGCGTGATAATAAAACTACATAAAATGAAATAAATTAGAATGTAATAGGATTTATCACGAAACTAAATAATTTTGGATATAACGGTTTAAAATAAGATTTATATTGAATTTAAGTGGAATTTAGCTACAGTGAAATAATTATCATAATAAAGGTGGGTAGAATTAACTAAATAAAATAAAATTATTATTAAAATAGAATTAAGTAAAATAATGCGTAATAAAAATAAAACTAAATAATGTCGGATAAAAATGAAATGAATTAAGGGACGTATCTTGACTGGCGGAAAACTTTGACTTTCGTGACTGTTTGTATAAGTAAAATAGGAAATAGGGTCAAACTAATAAAGTGCTATTAAAAGTGGGGACTAACTAATAAAAGGCTATTAAAAGGTGGGGACTAAGAGTGTAAAATCCTAATTGAAAATCTAATTGCAGTGGCTATTCCCGTCTCTCGGCTCTCTCTTTCCCTCTGCCGATTCGAACCCAAAAAGGGGAAATTAAGGGTGTGAATTGGGGGTGTATATGCAGGGGTGTATGTATGTATCTGTACGTATGTATCTATATGTATATATGCTTGGGTGTTTGTGTGTGCGAGTTTGCGGTTGTTGTGGGTGTGGGTGCGTGAAGGAGGTGGTGGTGGTGGTGCCGCGTGAGTTGGCCGTGGGTGATTGGCAGCGTGATGGTGGTGGACGATGGAGGAGATGGTTACAAAATCCCCGAGTCGAGTAGTCGACTCAGCAATGGTTTAGGTTCTATGGCTTGCTGTGATTCATGGTGCTAATCCGTGGTGTTAAATTAGGCATGTTTGAGTATTGGAGAGTATACCTGACCGGAATTGAGCAACGATGGCGGTGAAGGATGAACGTGGGTTGGTGATGGGTGTAAGTCACGAGATGCCAACGAAACTGAGGGTGTTGTAATGCCTTTGACTTGTGTTGGCGTGAACTTATAGGGTGATGAAGGATGGAGAGGTTTATTAGTTGTAGGTTCCTTTTAGTTTTAGGATTTGAAGCTTCACCGAAGATCATCTCACGTCTTTGATGAGATCTGTAAGGTGTTGGATTGTTGCTAGCCTCTATGATGGAGGAGTTAATTTCGCATAGAATTCCAGTCATTTGCGTAAACGGGGTTATCTAGGCTTTCAAGAAAATATCGGAAAATAAATCACTAAGTGACATGAGATGATTTATGATGAGAGAATAATAAAAATAAAATTGGTTCATGGGATAGTTTATTAGAGGGCTAAAAGAATGAAATAAAATTGGTTAGTGGAACAACATTATCATTATTTTTCTTTATAAATAATAATCGAAAGAATATCTAATTTAATTTATAAATCAAAAGAAGATCTAGTTGAGTTTGTAAATCAATGTATATATATATATACATAATTTTAACTGTAGACGGGCGACGCGGGTTTTAAGTAAATTTTGAATAACGGCTTAGCGGCATGTTAATTAAATTTTTCTTATAAAAAGTTTGGGTAGCTAGACATATCACATATTTGTGGTCATGGTAGTTGGACGACCATCGTCATCATATATTACAAACTTTAAACCCTTTCTTTGCGTGACCCTCGAGACTACAACATACTATTCAAACCCTAACTATTTCACCCGTATGTTGTGCAGGGGATAAAGTTTTCAACATCTATTTTTTTCCATATATATTAATTGAATATTATATTATTATAAGAATTAGAATATAAAAATAACTAATAATCACCTAAAAGCTTAGTTCTCTACCTTATTATGATTTGGTTCATTCTTTAAAATTGTAATAACTCTATATGAATTAGAAAAATAAAAATAATAAAATATAATGTAATTTATCTCATTCCAAATCGATCCATTACAAAGATGATGATCTAAGTACTCATAAGCTAATTACAATTTTAAATATAATCTTTGATAATTTAACTCAATAAATATGTACTTTTAGTTTTAAATCTCTCCTTTCTTTTTTTTTTTCATAGATATTTATTCAACAATTCATTATGATACAATTAGAATAAGAACACAATTCATACTCTTAACTTTTCTATGTCAATGTTGCTTAACTAATAACATTGATTCATGATTGAACTGTCAATTGGACCAATGAGACACTAATTTACTAAGTTAACATATGAACATTTTGGCACAAAAATAAGCATTCTACGGGAAAAAAAGTGTGGAGAAAGTACAATTAAGCAACGAATTCACCTTTACAATTTAAAAAATTGTGTCGACTCAACCAAAAGGTATAAAATTAATGATACAAAAAAAATTATCAGTATGAAGAAATAATAATTATTTTAATAATTTATCGCAAATAATCCATCAAAGTGGGTCAATTCATATTTTAATTTATTTTATGCTTGTAAATAGTAATAATTGTATTGCAAATTAATCTTTTGCTAAAAAATTAAAAGTTTTATTGGACTTTTGCAATTGTGATGAATTATGTAAATTAAAAATTTTAATCAACTATACAAAAAAAGTATAATTAGTTTTCACAATGACCATATTGGCATAAAAACTAAATGATCTAACGCAAAAAATTAATACTGTGAAGAAAGTACAATCAATCTACGAATTTATCTCAACAGTTTAAAATATTGTGTCGACTCATACTACCGGTTTAAAAAATTGATAATACAAAAAAAAGGAAAAAAAGTTATTATTGCGAAGAAATTATAATTGTTTCTTCACACGAAGTGAGTTTAACACTCTTTTGATTGGAACTATTTTCCACAGCTGAAATGCATTTTCCATATAGACACAAAAAGTAAATGATCCAAGAAAAAAATTTAATAGTGCGATGAAAGTACGATCGACCCATAGATTTACCTTTAGTATTTAAAAAATCATGTTGCCTAATCTTAATGGTATAAAAATTAATTAAAAAAATTTACCATTGTGAAAAGAGAAATAATTGTTTCAAAGTTGCCAAAAACAATCCATTGAATTGGGTCGATTAATATTTTAATTTATTTTATACCTGTAAACAGTAATAGTTACATTACAAATTAATCTATTGGAAAAAATTATAAAGTATATTGGACTTTTACAATTGCAACGAATTATGTGAAGCAAAAATATTAATCAATTGTACGAAAGAAGCATAAGTTACAATGAGCATATTAGCATAAAAATCAAATGATCTAAGGAAAAAAATTAATAGTGTGAGGAAAGTATGATCAATCCACTGGCTTACCTTAACAATTAAAAATATTGTATTGACTCCTATTAATGGTTTAAAAAGTTGATCATATAAAAAAATAAATAAATTTTAATACTGTGAGTCAAACACTCTTTTGATTGGAACTCTTTCACTATTGAAAGCATTTTCCATGTGGGCACAAAAAATAAATGTTGGAAGAGGAAAATTTAATCGTGTGAAGAAAGTACGATCAATCTATAAATTTACTCTCATTATTTTAAAAATTGTATCGTCTCAATCTAATGGTATAAGAAATGAATGAGAAAAAAAAGAGAGAGAGAAAATAAGTGAGTCTAACACTCTTTTGATTGAAAGTCTATTCCACTGTTGAAAAGCATTTTCCATAGGAGTAAAAAAAAATAAACGATCCAAGACAAGAAAAATTAATAGTGCGGAAAAAGTATGATCAATCGAAGAATTTACCTTTAATATTTAAAAAATTGTGCCGTCTCAACCCAGTGGTATAAAAAAATTAATGGAAAAAAAGAGAAAGCACTTTATCAGTATAGAGAAAGAATAATTATTTCAATAATTTACCGTAAATAATCCATCGAATTTGGTCGATTTATATTTTAATTTATTTTATACTTTTGAATAGTAATAGTTGCATTGCAAATTAATCAATTTTATAAAAAAATTATAAAGTTTATTGGACTTTTGCAAGTGTAACCAATTATGTAAACTAAAAATATTAGTCAACCATAAAAAAGAAGTATAATTAATTTTCACAATGTACATATTGGCATAAAAACTAAATGATCCAAATTGGCATAAAACTAAATGATCCAAGGAAAATAAATTTAAGAGCACGAAGAAAGTTCTATGAATCTATGGATTTACTTTAACAATTTAAAAAATGTCGTTAATGACACTCATGTAATCGTTGTTCATTGTTTTTAAAAATGACTTTTCCAATATTTTGTTGGTATGTTAATCAGTGCAATATCCTTATTGGCAATCTTCATTGTAGTTTATGGTGGGATTTTAATATTGGCCGAGAGTTACAGATTCAATATCAAGAAGAAACATCGCCTAACAAAAGGCTTAACTTGTGTTTACTTTCCAGAAAAACTTAATCAATCAAAAAGAAATATTCCAGAAATGAAGACTATCAATTCTTCTAATCAAATCCAAATGACAAAAACCATGAAAATTGATGAGAACTATAACTCAAATTCGACATAAACCGTTAAACTGCAATAACAGTTCTCAAAGCTGATTGATTACTAATCAAATCTAATAACAAAACCATCCAAACTAATCTAAAATCCGTTTAAAATATATAATTGTTGAAATGCAATATTAAAACCCGTTTTCCATTAATTATTTTTACTAAATGATATCTTGAATTTAAAAGATACATATATAGATTCAATTAACTAAAAATATTGGATTAATGTTACAACTAAATGATTAATTAAAAAAATTTAATATTACATGTTTCTTTTAGTTTTTGTGTACAAATTTGATGCATTTTAATTTTTTACCACACCAAATGAAATCCTAAAAATTTGCTAATTTTAATTAATTTTCATTTTTTAACTAATTAAAGGGACGGATCTAATTGTGTTACAAGTTCCTTGTAATTTTTATGTAAAATTTTAATGACTTTTAATTTTGTATCGCACAAAACTTAAATTTTAGCGAAATTGCTAATTTAGATTAATTTCAATTCCTTAACTAATTATTTATAAAAATCAATGTTCAGAAAATTGGATCGGACCGGCCGATTCAACCATGAACATGTCAAAAATCCGGTCCGATTATAGTTTAAACCCGGACGATTAGAAAATCGGTCAAAAACTGATCAACCGACCAGTTCAACTGGTTTAACCGATGACTCGGTAACGATTCAACCGGTTTTTTATTTTTCAAATTTTATTGGTGTCAATTTATTTTTTAATTTTTTAATTAAAAACGGTTCGACCTGGTTTAACCGCTTGACCCTTAAACTGTTGTCTTCTCTGATTTGCTGGCCGGTTTGATTTTCTAAATATTAATAAAAATAATTAATTATCTAAAATATTAATTAGTGGATCGAATCAAATTTTTAGATTTTAATGTTATACGTTTCTTGTAATTTTGCCTAAAACTTTAATGAATGCTAATTTTGTATCACACAATAATCAAATATTAATGAAATTATGAATTTTAATTAATTTTATTTTCTTAATAATTAATTTTCGTTTCGTAGTTAATTATTTATAAAAAGTCTCATATTCTATATATAAATATAAATCTTTAGATTAAGATTAAAAATATATAATAAAATAATACTTAAAAATACTTATGCAAGGAAACAAAATTAAGATTTAATATATGGCATTTAATATAAATAATAATTTATTAAATTTTTTTGTTAGGATTGATTATGAATTAATAAAAATTAAAAAATTAAAAGAGAAAAAATATATAGAAGATAAGTTCAAATCAGTGGAGATTTGAAAAAATCTAATTTTGGTGATGATAAGATTTAATATAGATAATGATTAGGTAATTGATTGTTGGAGATTAACTAGTAATTATTAAAAAGGGGAAAAAATCAAAAGACAAAAAAAGACTTTATTTTAGGTGGGCAAACTAATTAATTTAATTAAAAAATCAAAAAATAGGTTGAAATTTCCATACTTTCCAATATATATTTTAAATTTTATTGGTTTTTATTAATTAATTTTTAATTAAAAACGGTTCGACCCGGTTTAACCGTTTGACCCTGGAACCGTTGCCTTCTCCGATTTGCTGGCCGGTTCGGTTTTCTAAACATTGATAAAAATAATTAATTATTTAAAATATTAATTAGTGGATATAATCAAATTTTTAGATTTTAATTTTATACTTTTCTTTTAATTTTGTATAAAAATTTAATGAATGCTAATTTTGTATCACACAATAATCAAATATTAATGAAATTATTCATTTTAATTAATTTTATTTTCTTAAGAATTAATTTTCGTCTCATAGTTTATTATTTATAAAAAGTCTCTTATTCTATATATAAATATAAATCTTTATATTCAGACTAAAAAGATATAATAAAATAATAATTATCAATAGTTATGCGAGGAAACAAAATTTAGATTTAATATGTGGCATTTCATATCAATAATAATTTATTAAAATTTTTTTGTTAGGATTGATTATGAATTAATAGAAAAGGAAAGAGTCAAAAGACAAAAAACATATAGAAGATATGTTCAAATCAATGGAGATTTGAAAAAATCTAATTTTGGTGCTGATAAGATTTAATATAGATAATGATTAGTTAATTGATTATTGGAAATTAACTATTAATTATTAAAAAGGGGAAAATCAAAAGACAAAAAAAGATTTTATTCCAGGTAGGCAAACTAATTAATTTAATTAAAAAATATGTTGAAATTTCCCTGCTTTTCTATATAGATACTAGTTTTCAAGCCCGTGCGTTGCACGGGAATAAAACTATGTAAGTTGAAATTTGTGATAAAGATTAGCGAAAAATAGATTATTTAACACACAACTCACAATTGTATTTAGTTGATTATAACATAAAGTTTGATAAAATGCATAAATTTGGTAGCACGAGTTATCACAATCTTATTTAAAATTGATGTTACACTTTAAATAAATTAGTTGTTGTCAATATGTTCTATGTCAATGATTGCTATAGATCCACTTAGACATTATATTGAAGACTCCCGATCCACCAAAAATAAATTTTCCATCAACTTTTCCGTATAAATGTATTCTTTATTTTTTATATAAATAATATTTTTTAGGCACAGTCTCACTTCGATTACTGATATAATTTTGTTTTAATCAACTTTTCTTCCAAATCCTATGGATTGTCTTCTAATTGTGAGGTCGAAGCCTCAGTGATATTATAGAAATCATAGATCAAAATAGGGATTTCAAATCTTTGGTGGAAAAGATAAGTGAATCTTTTGTGTTTTATCGTATTAATAATCATATTATCTATTGTTTTAACTTTGATTGATGGTAGCATTTTTTCTTTTAAGAATAAGATATTGCTCCACATCTACAAATGGGATTCAAATCTTTAGGTGGAACCTCAACCATATTACAAAAAAACTCATTTTGAATTAGGAATTTCAGACGTTATTTTTTCCATGTATATGTCTCCATAGATGTAGTTTCTGAGATCTAAAATTCCCATTTAAATTTGTTCAAATACATTTTATTTATTGTCACTATATAATTTTTTTTTAATTGTTTATCATCTTAAGAAATTCATATCAATTTTTCGTCCTTATTGAAGCTAAGTTATCAAACTTGTTTCTGTTCAGTCAATTCAATATTCAATTAAAATATATGCGGAAAAACTGATAAAGTATCCTAAATGCGTGATGTTCCATAGAAAAAAATAAAATATAAAACAATCGAATATGTGTACTTAAAAAAATAAAATTTCAAAAAATGTGCTACTAGCTACTGAACACCGAACACATGATGAATTCTTATTGATACAGTACAACTACAATTGAATTATTGTCTTAATAACCGTTTTTAAATTGCAACTTCCAATATAATAGATGTATGGCAATTTGCAATTTGCAATTGGGTTTAATTATTTTATAGTTTTTCTCTACTTAATAATTATTTTAGCAACAATTTTTAATTTTCCGGAAAAAATTCTTTAACAACTAACTGTTTAATATATTTATTTATATTTATTAATAGATTATGAATAAGTCTTTTGAGTTGTTCAAAATTAGATGACACTTATCCATTGATTTTTGAGATTTCTATCTAAGATAATATTTATCCCACACACTTTTCTCTTCTTTTCAATCACATACACACTTTTCAATACAATATTAACCACACATTTTACACGGAATACCGCGCGGATAACTTTTATCCCCAATCAAACAACATCTAAATTTGTAAAGGAGTGTGAACATTCCTTCTTGTCGGTGGGCGTCAATTTGAGGGTCAAAAAGTTGAAATTTTTGAAATTGTTTTGTCCCATATTATTTTATTTGTGGAGAGCTATAATATGAGTATAGTATTGATATATAATTTTTACTATTTTAAAAGTTACTTATTGTACCAAAAAATAAATAATTTATCACTAAAAATATGTAATTTTTAAATTAGTAAAAATAATATATCAAAATTATACTCATATTGAAGCTCTCGATGAATAGAATAATATGGAAAAAAAGTTCAAAAATTTCAAATTTTTATCCCTCAAATTAACCTTTCAAAATGAAAGGTACTGTTCACCCTCCCGAATTGGACACGTGGCTATATTGGGACGTAGGTGACATTTGATAAAGTAATTAAATTCTACAATTCAAATTGGGATATTCTTAACAAATTGGACACGTGTCAGGCAATTAAGCTGACAGAATACAAAAAACCAGCATTTTTATAACAAATAGGATACGTGTTAGCAAATAAGGTTTATAGCACTTCTTAAATAGGTTTTATTTGTCCTAAAACCACTGACAGAAAACCAAAAAACCATGCACCTCTACTTTATATATATTATAGATTATAGATATAGATATAGATTATATAATTGAAAATATATTTTTTAAATTCATCATATAATTTTCCTTTTAATCTATACACATTTGTCAGATTTTTAATTATGTCATCAAATTTTTTCGTTGCATCTCTGTAGTAATTATTTTAATAATTGGCATAGTTGGTTTATGACTAACATTTTATCTTACAACGATTTGAAGTCGGGGAGTAGATATTGCACTTTTGTACTTTTAATTATTATTTCCTTATTTAAAATTGTAGAGCATCAACAATTCTTTTGGCACCTACGTAAATCTGCGTATATAAAATTTAATATTAACAAAAGTTTAAATAACAATATAGTGAAAAATATTAACAATATATGTAACGGCCCCATTTTCGAACAATCGAAGTGTTGCTAAAGTAGCTTTTACTTAATTGAAATGTGGAAATTTGATGATATTTTTTTTAATAACATTTTCAATAATAATAATAATAATACCAACAATAGTAATAACAATAGTAATACTAATCAGGTTCAAGATCCACGTACTTAAATGAAATAATATCTATCAATTTGATAACCGATATTCATTTTCTAAATAATTGAATTAAATCTTCTAAACCAAATGTGGAAGCTCAAGAATAATATACTACTAAGTTTTGAATGATTTTCTAATAAAAGAAAACTAATTTAACGTGGGATTAAGTGAATGATATTGCCCCGCCTCACGCCGCTTCGCCGGACTCCTCAATTTGGAAAAAAAAAGAGTTTAAAAATATTTGGGGTGAGTATAACGTCGTCATATTCAGTGGGCACCGTGGAAAAATATTTTGCCATATCACATACCCATATTCGAAATTACAATTAGAGGCAATTAAACTATAGAAAGTCGAGTATTGGAAACTCCCGTCCAACGTGGGGGAAAGTCGCTATGACTATCCGTATGGCCCTTAACACCATTCCGTGGAAGCTGGTACTTAACACCATCACATGCATGTCAGATAACAAATATACCACAAATTATAATAACACATAAAGGATATGATATGGATTTTAAAGTAAACAACCACTTTTGAAATAAAACATTTGCAAGAAATAGAATCATTTTGCATAAAGTAAAACCCCACCTCAAATTCGTAGTTCTCGTAAATTCCTCGAAATTAGGGTTGGTGTGATGGTAGTGCCTCTATGAACTTTGCGTGTCGTCTCATAAAAGAAATTAAACATAATCTTAGCGATTTAAACTTAAAATTTGACTTTAATAATTTATTCGGGGTCTTAAAGTGTTGAATTTAAAAGTTTTAGGGCCTAATAGACACCTTTAAAAGTTATTTTGAGCTTAATTGAACGAGAAGTATTGATTTGAGGGTGGAAATTGAAGTAATTAGGTAAGTAGGACTAATTTGAAGCTCAATCAAAACTTTAGGGGTTAAAATTAAACTTTTGAAACTCGATTTGGGACTTGATTGAAAAGATTTTGCAATTTGAGGACTGTTTTTAAAGTTAAATCGAGCTTGGGTACTTCAATTGTAAATTATATAAATTCAATTGAAGTCAATCGCGGTAAACCATGATTTTGAGGACTATTTTAAACTATTTGAAAAGAGGGAATAAAACCAAAGGGTCCACTTAAATAGGAATTGGGATTTGAGTGACTGTGGGTGCAAAATTTCCTACTTAAAGGTTAAAATTGAGATTTGAGTCCAAATCAATTTTCATACTTCCATCTTTTCTCCTCACATGTGATCGGCCAAACACAGAGTTGTCAAGAAAGGCTTTCATGCGGCTGCTCCGTCTCTTGCGCCACCGCCGGCGGGTACGTGCCTCCATTAGCGTCGCCGAGTGCTCGTCGGCGTCCAAGCAATCCAACCGAGTCAAGAAAATAGAGAAATAGGTGCTACTCGACTGGGTTTTGGGTGCGAAATTCCAATCGAAACTGAAGGTTTTCCGGCCGTTCAGCGTCAATTGGCTTGAGTTCTAGGTTCCTCTAGACTCGATTAGCATTTTGGAGGGGTGGTTTGAGGAGCTATGAGGTCAAGAAGTGGAAGCCATGGCCGAGTTCTCGGTCGAGCTTCTCAGTCCTGACCCTCTACTCCTTTTTCCTCTCCTTCCCCACCTTTTTTTTGAACGGAGGATGAAGATGATGGATGAGCTCTACGTTTGTATTTGTACGTGTTGTTTTGATTTGGCCTAGTTTCTGTGCACGATTGATCGAATAGGATTTTTTTTTCTTTTGAGGGCATAGATGTTGTGACATGTATTTGTATTCCACAATTTACAGTACAAAGTAGAAGAAAACTTGCAGCAGTAGTTAGAGGTAACAAATTACCTTGTTGTGTGTCGATGATGGTAAGAGGTGGTTGAGATTGAATATTGCCGAGGGAGATTGATAGTGGAAATGTGGAGGATGAGAATATGCTGTTTTTTTTTTTTTTTGTTCAATGAGTGGCGAGCCGAGAGGGATGTGTTGCAATATATGCGTAGAAGATGGTATGATAGAGTTGGGATATTCAGATATGTATGGGAGTTGAGAGGGGTAGGGAAGATAGAGACTTGGGGATGGAGAAGTGTTGATGAGAAATTCTCCACATGGAAAACTCACGTATGTTGTTTGTTTGTTTGTTTGTTTTTTAAATAGTTGAATTCTCCAATAGTTGGCTTAATTAGCTTTAACTTGAGCCAAGATAACATGGGTTGGCCCAAGAGGCGATGAGATGTGTTTACAAACCAATAATTGGGGTCAAAGCCCAACAGACAATTTTTTATTGGCCCTGAATAATTGTGACCCGGTTACATTATTAAACAATTATTTTCTTTCTACTAGACGAGCATTTAGCGTAACTTTGATGGGTTGAGTTGTAACGACGACGTTTTTAATTAGAAATTTTAAAATTTGGCCATGATCGTTGCAATATATAATTACAATAAGCAGTAAATATTAGGAACCATTGGTATAATTGATATATGGTGCACCCAAATAAAAATAGTTGTGCCAATATAATTATCTTATATTAATAGTCTAATGCATTGAGAAACATTCTGTGGATGATTTCGCCTACCATATATTTTTCTTGTTTCAATTATAAAGAGTCATTATACGAATGATTTCACCTACCATATATTCTGATCATTTCAATTATATCCGTACATTAGAATAGACGCATTTGATTAATATTTACATCTTAAATAGTTGTATTCGTTTGATGCACATGAGAATATTTTTTTATAGGTTAAATGAATCACAAAAAGAAAGGATTCGAAGTTTGATCATAAAAATAAAAATGTTCATAGTTTCCATATTTGTATTAACTTTTTATTATATTAATATATGTTTTAATTTTTAGTTTAGAAGCTAACAATCCATAACACCTTAAAAAAAAGTTCAAAATAACGTGCAACGCACGTTGTTGACGAATAAGACAAAATAATTTATAGTGCAAATTTGACTCTACATGCATGCAAATCACTTTTTGTATTGAAACGTGTAGTACTCAATTAAAAGTTAAACCTATCTTAGAATCGTCATTACACTTTTAGGATTAAAGAAGACTCGAAGGGTTAAACCTTTGGCTATCATCACTTCAAATTATTCATATCATATGATGGTGAAAATTCGGTAAAACCGCGAGTGCTCGACATGGAGGACATCTTTGCCCATCTTTTAGTAGAAAAATTATAACATTTTATTAAATTATCCAAAAGAGGTCATTCTAATTCTAAAAGCAAGCCAAGATGCATATCTACAACATTGTGAAATCCAATTATCAAGTCTTGGTGGACACCTTAGTCAAAAGTCATGTAATGTGAAGTTAGTGCCTATGAAAGTGGAGTTAATTCTAAGAGAATGTAATAATGAAGATGCTTTTGATGCTTATAAAAGGGCAAGGCCAAAAACTCCAAAGACCACCGATTCATAGCTGCATTTCTTATCTCGTATATTTTATATTCTAGTTATAAGTTTTGTGTGAAGAAGAAGTGTAGAAGATTGGATAGGAGAACATTGGAGGAATTTGTCTTCCAACTAACAATCCTAAGCTTTTCTTTCGCTTTGGCTCTTCAGGTTTCATAATGTTACTTTTAGTACTCTGTTTTGAGTTTATTTGCGAAATGCCTAGCTAATCTTCTTTTGATTAAAGATGATGTTGAAGGTCTAGACATGGATCATTGATTTTCAAGTAAAACTTCATTGTGTTTATCAAACTTAACTGTATCTACATTTCACTAATTTTCTTCCATGTCACCCTTTCTTTGCTATGTGGATGGCCTAATCAATAATGAAGTGAGGGTGGTTAATGTTACATTTAGAGTCTTAATACACAATCATTAAGTTTTCTAAATGATTAGTAACAAATGCAATTCAACCTTTGTATGTGAAATGTGGCATAAGTTCAATGAACCGAGCTTATGAGTTTGTTACCTAGAATAGCCTATTGTTAAAATTCCATCGCCCATTATTTAAATTTAGAGAGCTTATTCTAGTTTGTTAATCGAATAGAGATTGGGTAAAGAGTTTGTTTTATCCAATGACTAAATACGAACATTTTATCGATTAACCAAGCTTGTGTGCTTTTTGAGGGTTATTACAATTAGTTTTGATAAATGAAATGACTTTCTCTATAAAATATGATCTAATGTCTAGAAGTGGATACTAATTGCATAATCAGCTTTTATTTATTGTTCTTGATTTATTTTCTTCAATCAAACAAAGCAAATCCCCTCCAAAACCTATTTCAAGCAACTAGTATACTATTTCAATCCTTGTGGAAGACTGACCCTTACTCACTATTGTACTTTGCAATGAAAAAAGTATTTACAAGTATAAGGAGTTCGGGTTTAATCTTGATGGACTTAACCATATAGGATAAGTTAACATCAAATTTTGGCGCCGTTTCTAGGATCGCGTCATTAGTTTATTAGTTGCTCTATATATTTGTATTCTTTTTTATTTTGTTTCATTCATTCATTTTATTTTATTATCTTTATCAGGGCAACTAACGTACACCATTTTGGATTCAGACACGATGCCTATTTAAGATGGGAGAATGAGGGAAGCACATCGTCTATTGATAATGTAATGCTCGAGTTCTAAGAACTCCAGAATGTTAGTTCTTTCTTTAAAAAAATTCATTTTTGATATAATAATAATAATAATAATAATAATAATAATAATAATAATAATAATAATAATAATACATGCGAAAAATAACAAATAATTAAGATACAGAATTTTTTAAAATAACAAGCACATTTAGACTATCTTACATGTATTTGATCTCTAATAGCTCAAAACATTCAACATTCAATACAAAAAAATTTAAAATAATAATTAGAATAACATACTTCACTACATCAAGTTTCCTTAAAATAACAAAGGAACACAAAATTCTTATTTAATAAACCCTAGAGAACTCCCACGCCTCTAATCTCCTCAATCTATAATTTGTTCATCGATAGAGAAAACGTGAGTATTTTAAATACGCAGTAGATCCCGCACACAACAATTAATATATATTACAAATTGAATGCACATAATCATCATTCATCATAAAATAAGAACAAGTATGTAATAAAGGTTTGTTCATCATCTCTCTTAATCCTGCACGTCATCATAGTGTTTAAAATCACGTCATTATTATTTATTAGGCTAAAGGCCTATCATCATGGTGCTATTTAAAAGCATGTCGTTATTATTTATTAGGCTAAAGGCCTATTATAATAGTGCTATTAAACACGTTGTAAGTAGGCTAAGAACCTATCGTCACAGTGCTGAGGAAGTACATCATAAGTAGGCTAGAAGCCTATTGTCACATAACATTTACATGCAGCATTTATAACAATATTAATTGTAAATGCGCACATTTGAAAGGTAATTTTTAGAAAATGAATCTACCTTAAACCTTTAGCCGAGTATTGAACTTACTAATGTGAGAAGTCATTCCTCTAGTTCTCTGTACGCCCCGTCTAGTCAATAAGGGATTTAATTTATGTTAATACCCTTACATATTAAGTGTTTATCGGTAATATTGAACTCATGGACCAAATTGAAAGATTATAAAACTTTGGGGTTAATTTGAAAGAATTGAATAGTTTGAGGACGTAATATGCAATGAAATTAAACTTAAAATACTTTGGACTAAATTATAAGATTTTTAAAACATGGGGAGCTTAGGTCCAATTAAAGTTTGGGGCCAACTTAAATAGGAATAAGAAATTGAAGGATTAAAAGTGAAATAAAAGTTTGGGGTCAAATTACAACAATTGAAAGTTAAGGACTTATAATTAAATAAACTTTAATGGCTTAGTTAAATAAAATAAATAAAATGGAGGACTTAGTTTGAAAATATAGTCTAGGGACTAAATTATAGAAATTAAAAGTTAAAGATTTATAAATTGAATAAACTATAAGGACCAACTTAAAAGGAATCTAAAAGCTCAGGGACTTGAGTTGTAAATTTCTATTTAAATTAAGAAAATGGTCTCATCAAGGCTCATCAATTACACGGCTACTCATTCTCGTATCTAAGGCCCAAAAAATGGAAGAAAAAATGGAAAAAATGGCGGTGGCGGCGATGGAGCTTGCCGGCGAAGGTTGAGGCTGAGGTGGTGGTGCTAGTGTTGGTTACAATTTGGAAATTTTCAAAATTCGATCTAATCTCTAGCCTCTTTCGAAATTAATTGGTTCTATGACGTTCTATGGAGGTAGGGGAAGATGTAGGTGTAATTTTTAGGTTATCAAGTTGAGTTTGAGTCTGGGTGGCTCTTCATGGCCGTGACTAATGGCGTGTACTTATATGCGTGTGTGTGGTGGTTCTAGTGTGTGTTTTGTGTGATGGCTACTGGTAGTGGCATGGCGGTGATATGGTAGTGACGGTGTAACCATTAGTTAAAACTTGTAGGATGTATTATTCTAACTACAATAGAAATAAAGTGGAAAAATACAAGAAATTGATTAAGAACTTATGTTTGATTGAATCTATGACATGATCATTGGAATAAAGATTTAAAAATGGAAGGTTGAGAGATTACCTATAGAAACTTCTTGTTGTTCTTACTTGATGTGTTGATGAGAATAGATGGAACAAGGTTGATGGTGATAATAGAGAAAAATCAGGATATTGATGGGCTAGGGTTTGGAACAGTTCCAACAACATGTATATAAAGGGTATTCTAGGGTAAAAACTTGGTCAGGGTATTTTTTTTTGGGCTAAAGCATAAATGAGCCTACAAATGGGCTTCTAACTAGAGTTGGACTCGAATTAAATAAAAACTAAGATTTTGGCACTAAAACGAATGAATTTAGAAGTTTGGGTCCTCAAAAATAAATTTGGAAAATAAATAAATTTTTATAAATTATTTTGTTATAATAATTAAATAAATAATATAAAATTCAACTAAACGAGCTTACACTATTAAATTCTATAGGTGAAGTCGTAAACGCATTCGAGATTTTATTTAATTAAATATTTTTTTTATCTAAGAAAATTTGGGGTCACTACCGATAATCAAACATTCGGTCTTACTTCTCTTGTTCGACAACTAGTTGTAGGATTTGTGAAAGGAATTTGTGCTATTACTGGCCATGCAACTAACAGGTGCCCGCACATCGATATCATTATTATGAGCATGCCAAAGCAGTTGGACGATTTCTATAAAGGCACTTTAACTTGTTTTCTATCCCTAACCTCACCCGAATCACTAAACCATTGTAAACGATAAGGCTTAGGGTGTGGAAGTAGTAGCAATCCCACTTTTTCCACAAAGATAGTGCTAGCTATGTTTTTATAACTTCCCCTATCAATAATAGTAGAACAGGGCCTACCATTCCCCAAGCAACGGGTATTAAAAAAAAAAATCGCCCTTTGCAGTGCCGCCTCAGCCACTCTAGCTTGTGAGCTAACAGCTCGCCTCGTGATTAATACTTTGGGGATTGTTTGAATGTTGTCTTTGTTCTCTTACAACATTTCTTTTTCCTCAAAGAATTTGGCTTTGTCTTCTTCACTTTTGGTTTCCACTTCACCACTCTCCCATATCATCATCGTTCGCCTATTTGGGTATTCAAATGCAATGTGTCAAACCCTTGATATTTGAAACATTTAATATCTCAATTTTGGCTAGGTATCCCTACTAACTTCCCTTTTCCCTTATCGCCCGGGGTGGGAGCTATTTGAGGTGGTGCACTCTTTCCTTTCCAAGCTCCGTTGTCTCCTAAATCATTAATCCCTTTCGTTTCCACCGAGTTACCTCCATTATCGACTTGAGGCTTGATTAGAGTTCTCTTCTTGATTTGGGCCTAAAGTTTCACGGCTTTGTGTAATAACCCCTCAATATCGGCGTAGTCTTGAAGCTCGGTGACATTGACAATCTCTATATTCAAGCCACTAAGAAATATGGCCATAGTAGGTTCGTCCTCTTCAACAATGTTGGCTTGAGTGATCAATGATTCAAACTCTTTGTAGCACTCTTAAACGGTTCATCTCTCTTAAGAAAACATTCACAGTCTTTGATACAACGATAGTAATGTGTTGGAGTGAATCCCTTCCTCATTAGGCATCTCAACTCATCCCAAGTCTCAATAGGATCCTCTCCATTTCTTCGACTACCCATGGTCAATTGCTTCCACCAATTCAAAGCGTATGCTATGAATTCTCTAGCCAACAACAGTAATTTTCAGGTCTTCGGGATTCGATAACATTCGAACATAGTTGCAACTCTACTCTCCCAATCAAGATAGATATCCAGATACAATTTACGTTGAAATAAAGGAATCTCAATTTTCACATCCTTCATTTCATTTTCTCCCTCATTTCTTTTCCGTCGATCCCTATCTCTTCCTCTATTTCTTCTATAGCCCTCATCATTATCATCCTCATTTGGCTTACTATCCCGAGACTTATCACTATCATTGCCATCATGATATCGACTTTGCCTAACCTCTAACCTATCCATTCTTCTGCGTAACTCGGCTACGGAGTTAGCTATTGATCGATCAACTAAAGCTTTCATTTCCTAATTGCTCTCTTGAAATACAGTTCTCTATTCACCAACCGTCATTAAAACCCGGCCTGATCTGTAGTAGAATGAATGTCAGACATAATGTGCTCTCAAGTGTGTGATAGTTTCCTCTCGTGAAGTTTATCAATCGTGTTTTTCACTTAATGGCTTTTTACCCGATAATAATCTTACCTCTCATTTTCTCACAACTCAATTCTCCAATGAACCAATCGAACTTGATCTTAAACTAGAGCAACTCTTGCTTAATCCAAATCTGAGGTTGGACACAAATTTGTCACAAAGAAACAAAGCTGATCAACTAACAACTCAAGTAAAAATCTTCAATACACAATGAAGTGCCATGCAAGACTTACAACTCAAGCAACTAGAATTAAAGATCAAAATAAAAACTAAGTATTGCCAAAATTGGACTTCGACTAACAACTCAAGTAAAAATCTTCAATACACAATGAAGTGCCATGCAAGACTTACAACTGAAGCAACTAGAATTAAGCATCAAAATAAAAACAAAGTGTTGCCAAAACTGGACTACAACTCGTTCAATGTCATTGTGGATTCTATGTTCTTTGTTTTGGGCTCGTCTCAATTTTTTTAATATATTTTTTGGACCCACTTTTTTTGTTGTTGTTTTTGTTTTGCAATCCAACAACAACAACAACGCCACGCGCGCACACACACACACACACAAAATAACAAGCTCTTAAAGCAACTACAAGAAACTAAAGAACACTTCAAGATCACTCAAGAACATCTCAAGAATCCGAAGAACAACTCAAGAACATTAAAAAAAACACAATAAAATGATCCAAGAAGCTAGATCCTACTATTAACTCAAATCTATGTTCTAGAAATAAAAAACAACACAAATATATAAAATAAAGATATGTTATCGGATAATTAGAGCCTTCGCTCTGATACCAACTGATGCAAACTATATTAGGACTTATTCAATGCAATTCACACCAAATTATATTAATCCCAGAAAAGCTAACTCCGGTAAAGTGATCTGTGTGATCCCGCCTCTTTGTCTCACGATGCTGTAATAACTTCCAATGGGGTATGAAGACATCAATTCGATTGGTTTTGAACGTCACGTGAATTGACCACATGCTCGATAAGTTTGATTGTACAATGAAGAACACGAGAACAAAATTCCTAACTCAAAAGCAAACACTTCATATAACTTCAAAGATCCTCAGAAATGTCATGAAATGGCCTATTTTTACAAATCCTAAATGTCCAAGTCTTGTTCAAGAAGCTACCGAATAAATACAATATAATAATACAAATATCCTAAAATATCTAAAATATCTCGAGCAAAATTTTGAACATTGATGTCATGTGTGTGACCGCATGCCTTTACAAAAAATAGAACCATGCGATCGACTACGCGACCACATGCTTATGCGAGTTACGATCGTGAGATCCAAACTTACGACAATACTTATTCCTCAGTAAGTTTTTTGTCTAAGTGCAAGTGATCGCATGTGCGATCACATGCTTTGGCCAATTTCTCCAAATTTGTACTTTTGGTCTTCAGCCTTGATAAGTATTTTAAATGTGTTTATTTTAGAGTTTTGTTCGTGTTTAATGTGTTCTATTGTGTTTGATTGTGTTTAATTTTAATTGTTTTCATGTAGAAAATCAACATGGATCGAGTGCAGTGCAATAAAGGAAGAAAAGATGGCGAATTTACGCGAAATCAAAGAGTTTTGGATCAACATGTGGAAAGGAACCCAAGTTGGAAGACTAAAGTTGCAAATAAGGAAGAATTTTATATGGTATAATAAGTTGCGCCCGCAAATAACAACTTGCGCCCGTAATAATGGAGAAAAGACCCGACCAAACGATCTGTAGGCCGCAGAAAATATCTGCGGCCGCAAAAAAATTGATCTGCGGCCACAACAAAAGGGCCGGTGGTCGCAGGAGGTAGTTGTGCGGCCGTAGGTAACAAGGGTGCGGCCGCACCTTTGTTTCTTCAGCAACACGCGGCTTTCTGGAGTTCGTTTCCTAATGGGATTCTACCTTATTTCTCCACACGACTTTGGGCATCTTTTAAGGCCTTAATGGGGGCTATAAATAGAGGATGAAGAGACATAATTGGGGGAGCTTTTGGAGAGCTATTAGAAGGATTAATTGAAGGCAAAAACACACCGCAATCGAGGGATTCACATGGTTTTTGGAGGAGATTCAAGACGGAGTTGACACTTGCGGCAAGATCTACTCTTCACTCTCGATTTCTCTTCTAGATCCGGTGATGAACTCTTTTATTTTCGTTATTTATTCACTTTTTAGTATGAACAACTAGATCTATTTGTTGGGATGAACGATGTAATTTAGATCTATGATTTGATTTTAACTCTCAATTTCTTGTGCTTTTATTTTATGTGTTGATTTTACTATTATGTTTAATACATGATTTACTTGGCCACTAAATCAATGATTTGGGAATTTTAAAAAACCGAGAGGTAAGTTAAACATTTAGACCACGTAGTAAAATCCGGCAATTTACATAAGAGCTAGAGATAGACTTTTATAATTGTTGAGATCCCACGTGTGGTGGATATTTATGAATTCCTATGCATGTTAATGCATTTAATTGAGATTTAGACTACGCATAGAGATATGGTAGTTGACTTAATTAATTAGGATTAATTTGAACTCGAGAGAGGTAAATTAAATCAATTTCGTGAATTCAATCTAACACTACTATAGATTGGAAATTGAGAGGAGACATCAAATAGGAAATCTAAAGATAAATCGGGATTCCCAACTTCACTCTCCATTAATCCCACAAACTTTTATAAGTTTTGCAATTTACTTCCCAGTATTCTCTTATTTTTTGCTAAAACCCAATCTTTAATCTTTATATCTTTATTTGCTTTTGTTAAGATTAGTTTAAACCGATATGGAGTAAATTAGTCCTCGTGGGATCGATAATCCGGACTCTAAAAAAGTTCACTTTACTACTTTTATGCCGACATCGTACACTTGCGATTATTTTCACAACAAGTTTTTGGCGCCGTTGCCGGGGACTATTTTTAGTTTGTATTAGTTTATACTAATCATTTTTTTTAAATTTCAGTTTTATTTTAATTTTAGTTTTAGTTTAATTTTAATTTCGGTTATAAAAGAATTTTGATACTTTTTTTTTTCATTTAAGTGGTTGCAGAAATTCGCACCTGGTGCATGACCCGCTCTCAAGGGGGCATTTTAGAAGAATTTGACCCAGAAATTGAACGTACATTGAGAGCTAGACTCAAACTAATCATGGAGCACCTTGAAGGGCGAAGTGAGACGAAGAGAGGAAGAAGCTAGGCTGAGGACAGAAGAAGAAGCACGAAGAAGAAATGTGTTGATTAATAGGAGGAATGCGGAGCAAGAAAACGATGACGAGGGTGGAAATTTCTCCATGGCTAAATTTTTAACCCCACCTGCAGCTCCTACGCAGTCTAGCATTGTATATCCGCCTTTTGGGAGGAATGATTTCCAACTAAGGGCTGATATAATTCACTTGTTCAGCAATAGCCATCAATTCTACGGGCTAGCGCACGAAGATTCTAACGCTCATCTTGCCAAATTTTTGAGGACGTGCCAGAATTTCAAATTTGATGGAATTGATGACGACTGTCTAAGACTTCACCTTTTCCCCTATACTTTAAGAGATGGTGCCTTTGGGTGGCTTGAGTCGAACGGATGCTAGCATAACAACATGGGAAGATTTGGCCAGAAAATTTAGCAACAGGTATTTTTCTCCGGGAAGTTAGCTAAAATGAAGCTTGATATTTCGACGTTTCAACAATATGATGGAGAAAGCTTTTATGAGGCATGGGATCGATACAAGGGCATGTTAAGAAAATGCCCTTATCATGGATTTGAAAAAGGAGCTCAGGTTCAGTATTTTTATTTAGGCTTAGCGCCTCAATTCAAATCCATTGTGGACGCATCATCAAACGGGTCAATCACAAACAAGAGAGTGAATGAGGCTTGGGAACTACTTGAACTCATTGCAAAGACACCGACTATGTTCCCATCAGATAGAGTTGTGTTGAAGAAGAAACCCAAGGAATATGGAAACGATTCACAAGCAGCCACCAATGCCCAAATTGCTGCACTAACCAAACAAGTGGAACTGCTTGTGAGAGGGCAAACTCAAGGGGCGCACTCTATTCAGTCAAGTCTAGTCTGTGGCCATTGTGGGGAACATCACATTTCAGAATGCTTGCTATTGGGAGCCCAGAATGAACACGTAAACTATGTGGGAGATAATAGGCAGCAATTCAACCCCTATTCTCAGACTTACAATCCGGGGTGGAAATTTCACCCAAATCTCAAATATGGGGACAACTCTAACTACCCTCCGCCTGAGAACAAGCTAAGTTTGGGGGATATGTTCCAACAGTACATGCAAAACACAGACAAAGTATTGGAATGGATAGAGGTAAACGCTAAGAACCAACAGGCTTCCATCAAAAATTTAGAAGTGCAAATTGGGCAGATGGCGTTACAACTGGCAGAAAGACCTCGTGGAACATTCCCGAGTAACACTGAAACAAATCCAAGAGAACATGTCAATGCCATCTACACTGTGAGAGACGAGCCTAAAGTTCAGCCCATTGAAGAAAGCATGCCATATGTTTCACCAAAGGCATATGTACCCCCAATTCCATTCCATCAAAGGTTAAGAGCACTTGCTAAACCAGCAGAGGTACAAGCAATAACAACGAAGTGGGGTACAGTTGCCTGAAATTCACGTTAAGAGGCCGGAGAAAGAGATCCACGGTTCAGTGATTGAGGCAGAAAATGAGGATAAAGAGGAAACTGAACCATTGGTCGGAGTTAGGGCTGAGAAGAAAGTTGAAGAAGTGGAGACAAAGGCTCCAGATTCAGTAAAAGCCTATGTGCCACCCATTCCATTTCCACAAAGGCTACAAAAGAGCAAGCTGGACAAGCAGTTCGCTAAATTTCTAGAGATCTGCAAAAAGCTGCACATCAACATCCCATTCGCAGATGCTCTAGCTCAAATGCCACTCTACTTGAAGTTCATGAAAGAGATGCTTTCAAAGAAAATAAAGCTGGAAGAATTCGAAACGGTGGCATTGACAGAAGAATGCAGCGCAATTTTGCAGAATAAGTTGCCACCTAAATTGAAAGATCCAGGGAGTTTTTCTATCCCTTGTAATATTGGTAATTTAAATTTCGATCGATCTTTATGTGATTTAGGTGCTAGCGTCAATTTAATGCCACTATCTATATACAGGAAACTTGGATTGGGCAAGCCGAAACAGACGACAGTGACATTGTAACTCGCAGATCGTACACTCAAGCGTCCATATGGCATAGTAAAGGATGTTCTAGTCAAAGTGGGAAAATTTATTTTCCCTGTAGATTTCATGATAATGAACATAGAAGAGGACATCAGAACCCCTCTCATTCTTGGACGACCATTTCTTGCAACTGCACGAGCTCTAATCGATGTGGAAAAAGGAGAGCTAATTTTACGGGTTGATGAGGAGAAAGTCACATTCAACATCCCTCAAAAAGAACAACAAAGTGTCCAAGGAGAGAGTTGTCTTAAGCTCGAGATAGTTAAAAAGGAGGATGTTGAACCAGACAAGCCCAATCAGAAAGCTCAAAGCAGCCTGCATGAACTCTGGATGCCAAAATGGAAGAGGAAAAAGCTTGAAAAGAAACAGCTTGAACAGAATCGGGAGGACTACCTCACTCAATTCAATACTTCCCAATTCCGTTTCAAACCTCCCTGATGATTGTCACAAAGTCGAGCTCTAGACTTTAAATAAAGCGCTTATTGGGAGGCAACCCAATGTTTCTTTCCTTTATTTATTTCTTTCTGTGTGCTTGCGTGCTTGACTTTATTTTTCTTATCTTTTTCTTAGTGTGCATGCATGTTTATTCTTAATTAATATAATTGCTTTTTTTATGAGGTGTGCGTTTTGCAGAACTAATATCAAAGCTCAATCTCAAGTTACACAAGGACCCAACACCCCCTAAGACCACAATTATTCCGCTAGGATGTTCAGTAACTTTTCTCTTCTTTTACCCTAATTTTTGCATTGAGGACAATGTTGGTTTTAAGTTTGGGGGTGTGATGGTGTGATTTTAATTTTTGCATGTGTGTTTGGTTGAGTCGTAATATTTGTGTCGTTTTTTATAAAAAGACAAAAAAAAATCTCTCAAAAAATAAATAAATAAATTTTTATGTGTTTGTTTAGTGTTGTATCGCCGATGATTGTTTCTTTTGAGCACAATTGTATAGGATGATAGTTGGACCTTTGAACATTCACTGGATCTTTTAAAATCTTTTTGTCACTCGTTGGTGCGCGACTAAGTTTATTTTGAGCACATGGTCATTGCTTGACTTGGATTTATGTTTGGGTGTAATCTAGATGCCGTTTTCCCTATCATTACCTGTAACAACTTGTTTAAACCCTTAGAAATAGGTAATCTTCCCCTAACTGAATATTAGGCCCAAAACTAGCTACAAAGCTAAGTTTGGGGGTGGTAAGACTAGTGATTTATGTTGGGGGAACTACAGTATGATGTGTTGAAATCTTTGCTTTAAGTTGAAGGATTTTTGGTTGGCGAATTTGTACCGGCACTGACCGAGGCTATCATTCTCCCGTGAAAGAAAACACAAAAAAAAGAGGAAAAAAAGAAAAAAAAAAGAAAAAAGAGAAAAAAAAAAGACATCATTCACATTGCATATATGCCCTATTCTCTTGCCTAATTGACTCGAGTGATTAAGTCTGAGGGGTATTTTATCTGGTGCCTTGAGTGACGAGCTCGGGAGTCATCGACCTAAAGCTCGCTACACGGGTCCTTGAGAAAGCATTATTATTGGGGCATTGCATTTGCATATCATACCAAAAAAAACAAAAAAACAAAAAACCAAAAATCCGGGAAATGAAGAGTGATAGGGGTTTGAAGTGTTGGGAAAAGATTCAAAGGCTAGAAGTTTGGAAACTTGGAGTAGAGATGGATGGATGGATAGCGGTAGTTTCCTTAACGTTTAGTCACTTTTACTTAACATCTTGTGTGGAAAAATGCAGTGAAATATTTTTAGGACACCACATTAATTAAATACCCCGGGATTAGAGAGAAAAGCATGAGGAGTGAATCCTACGAGTGGGGTAAGGAAAAACTTACCATAAGGGAATACGGGCATGGATTTGAAGTGTGTATTCTGTGATTACATCCCAGCATGGATTTGAGTCAAGCAATGACTAGCGCACACACACCGAATGTCGTGTACATGATAAGTGAATAGTTTTGTGGTTGTTTATTTGGTCCAGCTAGAGTTCTATTAGTATTATATTAGACCTGAGGCGAGTAAGAATAATACTTGTCATGTTTTGAGTCTTTTCTATGTTTTGTGGTTGGCGCGTGCTTGTTGTCTATGTTTTGTTTTAGTTTCTTGTTCGAGGGCGAACAAGAGTTAAGTTTGGGGGTATTTGATAAGTATTTTAAATGTGTTTATTTTAGAGTTTTGTTCGTGTTTAATGTGTTCTATTGTGTTTGATTGTATTTAATTTTAATTGTTTTCATGTAGAAAATCAACATGGATCGAGTGCAGTGTAATAAAGGAAGAAAAGATGGCGAATTTATGCGAAATAAAAGAGTTTTGGATCAACATGTGGAAAGGAACCCAAGTTGGAGGACTAAAGTTGCAAATAAGGAAGAATTTTATATGGTATAATAACTTGCGCCCGCAGAAAAGACCCAACCAAACGATCAGTAGGCCGTAGAAAATATCTGCAGCCGCAAAAAAATTGATCTGCGTCACACAAAGGGCGACGCAGAGGTATTTGTGCGACGCAGGTAACAAGGTGCGGCCGCACCTTTGTTTCTCAAAGAACACGGCTTTCCGGAGTTCGTTTCCTAATGGGATTCTACCTTATTTCTCCACACGACTTTGGGCATCTTTTAAGGCCTTAATGGGGGCTATAAATAGAGGATGGAGAGACATAATTGGGGGAGCTTTTGGAGAGCTATTAGAAGGATTAATTGAAGGCAAAAACACACCGCAATCGAGGGATTCACATGGTTTTTGGAGGAGATTCAAGAAGGAGTTGACACTTGGTGCAAGATCTACTCTTCACTCTCGATTTCTCTTCTAGATTCGGTGATGAACTCTTTTTTTTTTCGTTATTTATTCACTTTTTAGTATGAACAACTAGATCCATTTGTTGGGATGAACGATGTAATTTAGATCTATGATTTGATTTTAACTCTCAATTTCTTGTGCTTTTATTTTATGTGTTGATTTTACTACTATGTTTAATACATGATTTACTTGGCCACTACATCAATGATTTGTGAATTTTAACAAACCGAGAGGTAAGTTAAACATTTAGACCACGTAGTAAAATCCGGCAATTTACATAAGAGATAGAGATAGACTTTTATAATTGTTGAGATCCCACGTGACATGTGGATATTTATGAATTCCTATGCATGTTAATGCATTTAATTGAGATTTAGACTACGCATAGAGATATGGTAGTTGACTTAATTAATTAGGATTAATTTGAACTCGAGAGAGGTAAATTAAATCAATTTCGTGAATTCGATCTAACACTACTATAGATTGGAAATTGAGAGGAGAAATCAAATAGGAAATCTAAAGATAAATCGGGATTCCCAACTTCACTCTCCATTAATCCCACAAACTTTTATAATTTTTGCAATTTACTTCCCAGTATTCTCTTATTTTTTGCTAAAAAGCAATCTTTAATCTTTATATCTTTATTTGCTTTTGTTAAGATTAGTTTAAACCGATATGAAATAAATTAGTCCTCGTGGGATCAATAATCCGGACTCTAAAAAAGTTCACTTTACTAGTTTTGTGCCGACATCGTACACTTGCAATTATTTTCACAACAGGCCTCTTCCTTTGCACTATTTTGACCTCTAATCATCATTTCTCGTACATGATGGGTCCCAATGCTTAATAGGTGAGCTTTTTTCTCTTCTTCGACTTCCAATCTTCGTCCCAAGCTGGGAGATGATTTTTTTAAAGAGGTTTGTCCATTCTTGCTCGACCAAGCTCGTCATTGTCAACTTCAACTTGTTCACCCGAACTTGTGTGATCCTCCTGACCAGCATTCAAAGTGAATCGACCAATGTGGAGCTGTCTGGGATCATATCACCACATTTGCTATATTAAATTTTTTAGATCCAAAAGTTTCAAAGCTAGTCCATTTAGTCCTCAACTTATGGTCAAATCATATTTAGTCCCTAAACTATTCACGACTTTCAATTTAGTCCTCAAATTATTCAAAAATGCTATTGGGTCCCCAATGTTTCTTATTTTACAAATCCATCCCTAAAGTTTTTCATATTTTGCAAATGAGTCCCTAAACTTTTTATTTGTATGATTTAGTCGCGAAAGTTTTATAATCTCTCTCATCTTACCCAACTGTTACCCTTTAAAACTTTTAAATCATATTTCCCATTTATTCTTCTATTTTTAAAGACTTTGTTAATCAAAAAGTCTAATTAGATCATATTTTTATTATCTTAAGATTATACGAGGCACAAGAACCCTAGAAGTTTACGTACGTTAACACTTAACTCGCGAATAAGGTAGATTCCTATCTGCAAGTTATTTTAATTTGCATAAATAATTAGTTTTGCATTGCACATTTAGATGTATAAGCCGTGTCCATCGATTCTTGCCTCATTTAACACATAAGATATGAGATTATTTGCTTAACCATAAGCTATAGACCTATTAGCTTTTCAAGCGTGAGACTTGAACTTACATACAATACCTGTTCATGAGGCTATTTGGTTGGCAGGATTCGTGTACTATGTGAGACATTAACTTATTATTTATTGCACAGAATATGTTGAGTGTTTCTATGAAATACTCATATTTCCTCTTTAGCAACAATTTGCAGATGGAGGAATTAGTGACATCGTGAATGCGGGGGACTATTAAGAGACCTCATCTAATTATTTAATTTGAGACTTGGTTTTTGATTATTTCTATTTAAGTTTATTTTCTTTCATTTTTTTGAATATTCACTCTATTGAGTTTGCAATATAATCTGCAAAGTTTAGATTTTTGGATATAGGTCCACCCCATCCGACAATAATCGATCCAACTATTTATAATAATATAATATAATTTATTATATTATTCTACTATTTTTTAATTTCTAGCTATATTTTATATTTTCTTAATTTTAATGAATAATTTTTCGGGCTATACAATCACAATACATTAATACATATTATAATAAAATTTTACTTAGATTGAAACAGGACTTAACTAATTACATTCTTTTAAATGTCCATAACATTCTATTTCACATAGGTAAAATATTCATGCATAATTATCTTTTTAATACGGGTCAATTATGAGTACTTTGAAATCCCTTGCAATGGCTTGTAACTTTTGAACTTATGCCCAGAAGTTCATCAATTATTTTATTTTTCCTTTTTGCTATAATTCTTTATATATATTGTTCTTTTCATTTTTATTTTTATTTTTGTTTTTTTGGTTTCTTTGTGGTTGTGCACAGTGGAGTGGTGGAGATGTAGTGGTGGAATGAGTATTGGTGTTGTGGTTTCTAGCACCTGTTGTTTTGGCTACTAAGAGGAAAACAGTAGTTGTCGCTACTGTGTGTTAAGATAAGGTGAAGTAGGTAGTATGTGGAGTTTGCAGCACATTAAATACTTGGAAACTAGAAAAAACAGTAGTGAAATATGTGTATACTATTGATTAACGACAACGACATGAATGGTGTATTCCACTGTCTATTATAGAAATCAAGTGAAATAGAAATTGATTAAGAACTTGTGTGTGTTTGAATGTTATGACAAGATAATTGAAATACAGACTTAAAATGAAGAAATGTTATGTATTTTATCTCTCAAAACAATTGGTTGATTGCTCTATCTAGGAGTTGAATGAGGGTGGCACGATATAGAGTTGAAAGCTCGTAGGATGTTGAAGGTTCCTAGTTGATAGTGAAAATGAGGATTAGATTGGATAGGGATGAGCATGGTGAGAATGACGGGGATGAAGGTGGGGGCTAGGGTTTGAAGAATCTCAATTAAAAGTATTTAAATTGAATACTAGAGTAAAAAACTTGGTTAAAGCTTTCTTGATGGACAAGAAATACAAGTGGACTTTAAATGGGCTTCTAATTGGATTGGATTGCATCTTAACTCACATTGGACTATAAGTTGGACTACACCTTGGGCTTTCACTAAAATTGGTCTCTAACTGAACTTTAGATAGACCTTGAAGTTAAAATTGGGCCGTAATGATCGAAACTGAAATTTTGGGGACTAAATCAAATAAATTTGAAAGTTTTGGTCCTCAAATGTAAATTTGAAAAATAAATAAATTTAATAAATTATTGTCTTGTTAGAAATAAATAAACAATAAATAATCTATAATCTGACTTGACGAGCATAAGCTATTGAATTCTTTAAGTGAAGTCATAGTGACACATTTAAGAAATTTGATTTAAATAAATATTTTATTTACAAAAATTTGTGGTTACTACATGTTTGTTATGGAACGTACATTTTTATACGCATTACGAAAATGTACATCGCCTGTCAAAACCCGTAATTTTGAAAATCTGGGGGCGTAAATAGGGGTGAGCATTGGGCTGGTCGGGTCGGGTTCAAAGCCAATCCGATTTGAGTCGGTTTGCAAAAGGGAAGAAGGAAACCGGCCTAAACCGACTTGGGTTAGTTTGGCTATTGTACAATTTTTTTTTTTACCGGTTTGAGTCATTTTTCGGGTTGGCAATTGCCAATTCGGAAACAGACCCGATGGTCGGTCAAAACCTACTCAAACCAAACCGAGACGATTCGGGTTGGCGGTTTGCAATTTATATGCCCACTCTTAGATGTAAACGCACTTTTGACACAAAGAGGAGTCAAATACATTTCATCCTGCGTAAATTAGAATTTGTTTTGCATGGAATGTATGTTTTCGCACGTTTTTGTACGAAAAAGTACAAAAATTTACATTGCTTACCAAAATCTGTAATTTAGAACCCATTGATGCAAATGTGCTTTTTGCATGGACGATGGTTAGATGCATTTTGTCATGTATAAATCAGAGGTCGTTCGATACGGATGCCTACCAAAAGCAGTAATTTAGAAAAACAATGGGCGAAAAGTCACGTTTGACATGGAGACGAGTAAAGTAAAACACATTTTGTCCAACATTAATCGGAGCTATTTTGGTATGGAATGTTCGTTTTCGTCTGAAATCGTATGAAAACGTAAATCGCCTACAAAAAACCGTAGCTTAGAAAACCCGGACATAAATGCAATTTTGACACTGAGAGGACAAAAATGCATTTTGTCCTACATGAATCCGGCATCATTCGGTATGTAATGTATGTTTTCGTAAGCTTCCATACAAAATCGTGTGAAAATGTACGTCGCCAACCAAAGCCGTAATTTAGAAACCTATTATAGTGAACGCTATTTTGATATGGAGAGGAGTTAAACACATTTTGTCACGAGTGAATCAGAGGTCTTTGGTATGGAATGTAAGTTTTCTTATGCGCTCGTATAAAAGCATACGCCACCTACCAAAAGCAGTAATTGAGAAAACACATCTACACAAATGAGGTTGTGGCAAAGAGAAGAGTAAAACGCATTTCGTTCTACATGACTTAGGCGTCATTGGGTATGGAATGTACGTTTTTCTAGGCTTTTGTATGAAATCGTATGAAAATGTATGTTGTCTACCAAAAGCCATAATTCGAAAACCCATGAACGTAAACGCACTTTCGACATGGAGAAGAGTTAAAAGTATTTCGTCCCCATGAATCGAAGGTCGTTTGGTAAGGAATGTACGTTTTCATACGCTTTTGTACGAGACCATACGAAAATATAGATCACCTACCAAAAGCAATAATTTAGAAAACTTATGCTAGCAAACGCTTCGGTACGAAATTGTACAAAAACATACATTGCCTGCCAAAAGCTATAATTTAGAAAATCCATAGGCGTAAAGGCACTTTTGAAATGGAAAGTAAAAGTACTGCATAGATCGGAGTTCATCTGGCACAGATTGTATAGTTTCATACTCTTTCGTATGAATCTGTAAGAAAACATATATGCTCTACAAAAATCGTAATTCAGAATACCCGTGGACATAGATGCACTTTTGACATTGAAAGGAGTCAAGCGCATTTCATCCTACATGAATCGGAAGTTGTTAGGTAAAGAATGTACATTTTCGTGCGCTTCGTACAAAGGCGTGATCTCATTCACATTTTTATTCATTTTTATACATTTTTATCCATTTTTTCTAAACAAACGGAAAACCCATGGACACAAACAAATGTTTGACATGAAGAGGAGTTAAACACATTTCATTTTGCATGAATTAGAGGTTGTTTTGTATGGAGTGTATGTGGCCTACCACAAGCAATAATTTAGAAAACATGTGTACATAAATGGGCTTTTGAAATGCAGAGGAGTCAATTACATTTCGTCCTGCATGCATCAGAGCTCGTTTGGCATCGAATGTACTTTTTCGTATGAAATCGCACGAAATGATACATCACCTACCAAAAGCCGTGATTAAGAAAACCCGTGGATGTAAAATGGTCATGCATGAATTCGAGTTGCTTGGTATTGAATGTATATTGTCATTCGCTTTCGTACAAAATAGTATGAAAGCTTAAATTGCCTATCGAGACCATAATGTAGAAAACCCATGGAGGTAAATGAACTTTTGACGTTGGCATGTATAAAACGGATTTCATCCCATGTGAATCGGAGTTCATTTGATATATAATGTACTTTTTCATACATTTTCATACAAAATAGTACGAAAATGTATGTCGCCTACCAATAGCCATCCTTGGACATAAAGGCACTTTTGACATAGAGAGGAGTCAAACACATTTCATCTCCCATGAATCGGTTCTCATTTGGTATCGAATGTACACTTTCGCACACTTTCGTACGAAATGATACGAAAATGTACATCACCTAGCAAAATTCGTAATTTGGACAAGTAATTGACCCAAAGGCATTTTTCACATTGACATGAGTCATATGCTTGTCGTCCAGCATGAATGGCATGTTATTTTGTATGAAATGTACTTTTTCATATGCTATCTTACAACACCTTGCAAAAAAATAAATCACCTAGAAAAGCGGCAATTTCGAAAACCCATGGACATAAATGAAATGTTGACATTTAGAGTAGTCAAAGGCATTTCACCGTGCATGAATTGAAGGTTTTTTGAATGTTCGTAATCTTTCGTACAAAAGTGTGAGTCACTAACCAAAAGCTATAATCTACCCATGGACGTAGCTGATCGTTTGACGTGGAAGGGAGTAATACGCATTTTGTTACTTTTGAATCAAAATTCGTTTGGAATGGAATGCACATTTTTGTATGCTTTTGTACGAAACCATACAAAAATGTACATCATCTACCAGTAGCCGTTATTTAGAAAACCCATTGACATAAATGCACTTTTCGTATGGAGACGAGTCAAAGGCATTTCTTCATGCATGAATCGGTGTTCATTTGGCATCAAATGCAGGTTTTCATAAAAAACATACATGGCCTACCAAAAGAAGTAATTTTAAAAACCCCTGGATGTAAACGCAATTTTGACATAGAGAGGAGTCAAATGCATTTCCACCTGCACAAATCGAAGGTCATTTTTATGAAATGTACATTTCCATATAAAATTCAGAAAAAAATACATCGCATTCGAAAAGTCGTAGTTTAGAAAACACATGGACGTAAAGGCACTTTTTAAATGCACAAGGGTCAAATACATTTCATCGTACATGAACTGGAGATCCTTTTCAATGGAATGCAAATTTTCATATGGTTTTGCACTAAAACGTAAATCGCCTACTAAAATCGTAATTTAGAACATCCAAGAATGTAAATGCACTTTTGACATGAGAGGAGTGAAACATATTTCGTCCCGCATGAATGGGTTCTTCTCATTCGGCATCAAATGTACATTCTCGTGCGCTTTTATACGAGACCGTAAGAAAACTTATGCCTAGCAAAAGCTATAATTTAGACAACCCAGATACGTAAGGGCTGTTTTTACATGGATATGAGTCAAACGAATTTCATCCTGCATGAATCGGAGACTGTTTTTTATGGAATGTACGCTTTCAAACACTTTCGTACGACACCAGGCGAAAACCCAAATCGTCTACCAAAAGCATTAATTTAGAAAACCCATGGATGTCAATGAAATTTCTAGAAGGAGTGACATTCATTTTGTCCTACATGAATGGAGGTACGTTTGTAGAGAATGTACATTTCTATATGCTTTTGTATGACGCTATATGAAAATATACATCACCTAGCAAAAGCCACAATTTAGAAAAATCGTGGTAGCAAATGCATTTTTCACATGTAGAGAGGTCAAACGCATTTCTTCGCACTTGAATCGAAGGTTGTTTTGCATGGAATGTTATTTTCGTACACTTTCGTATGAAAACATAAGTCACCCACCAAAATTCATAGTCTAGAAAATCCATGGACGTAAACAAATGTTTGACATAGCGAGAAGTCAAACGCATTTCGTTCTACATAAATCGTTGGTCGTTTTTGCACGGTTTCATTTTAAACAGTACAAAAATATACGTCGCCCATCAAAAGCCGCAATTTAGAAGACCCAGGGATGTAAAAGCACTTTCTACAAGGAGAGGAGTCAAAGACATTTCGTCCTGCATGAATCGGAGTTCATTCCATATGGAATTTATTGTTTCATATGCTTTTATATGAGTCCGTGAAGCAAATGTGTTGGTATGGAATGTATTGTTTTTTTGGAGAAGAGCAAACATATTTCGTCCCGCATGAATCTAAGGTTGTTTAGCACTAAAGGTAATTCGTACACTTTCGTACAAAATTGTATGGAAATGTACGTCACCTATCAAAGCCATAATTTAGAAAACCTTTGGACATAAATGCACTTCTAACAGGGGGAATAGTGAAATGCATTTTGTCCCGTATGAATCGGTTCTCATTTATTATCAAATGTACGTTTTCGTTAAGCTTTCTTCGAAACTATACGATAATGCACATCGCCTAGCAAAAGCTATAATTTAGATAACTCATTGATATAAAGCCATTTTTATATAGAGATAAGTTAAACGCATTTCATCCTGCATGAATCGAGGTTGTTTGGGATGTAATTTACATTTTTTCATACCCTTTCGTACGAGAACCAAATGAGATGTAAATCACCTACCAAAGGCTTTAATTTAGAAAACCCACAAACATAAATCAAATTTTGACATTGAGACAAGTCAAACGAATTTCGTCCCACATGAATGGAGGTCGTTTTGTATGGAATGTACATATTTTCATACACTTTCATACAACACAAAAAAGTATCTCACCTAACAAATGCTGTAATTTAGAATACTTGTGGATCTAAAACACTATTGACATGAAGAGGAGTAAACACATCTTCGCCTACATAAATCGGAGGTCGTTGGGCATGGAATGTATGTTTTCATATGAAGTTTCGTATGAAAATGTACATGGCCTACCAAAAGAAGTAATTTAGAAAACCCATGGATGTAAACACACTTTTTACATGGAGATGAGTCCAATTCATTTTCTCCCATATGAATTCAGAATACGTTTGTATGAAACGTACATTTTCGTACAAAATTGCACGAAAACGTATATCGCCTACCAAAAGCTGGAATTTAGAATGCCCACGGACGTAAAGGCACTTTTGAAATAGAGAGAAGTCAAACGAATTTCTTCCTACATGAATTTGAGATCATTTGGTATGGAATGTATGTTTTCTGTAACGCCCCGAATTCGAAGAACTCGAAACGTTAGTTCTTTCTTTAAAACTAACCATTTTTTTTCTAATATTAAATGCGGAAGTATAATAAATAATTAAAAGCGGAAATTCATTTGATAAGACAACCATCTAAAGTGTTTTAAAATTATTTGATCACCAAACGTCCAAAACATCTAACACAAGTTACTAAATAGTTGAAAAGTTTAAAAATGGCATATTCTCATACATCGGTTTACCAAAATAACAACGAAAGTGAAATCTCTTATTTAATAAGCCTAAATAGAACTCCCATGTCTCGTCACGCCTCCGAACTCCTCATTATGTAAAAGAATGAAAGGCGTGAGTATTTAAACAATACTCAGTAGGCTCAGCGTAGCTTAATCATCTATACAAATATATAAGGCAAATAGTTATGTAAACTCTGTAATATAATACCCGAAGGTAACTCTTGGGCCTGAAGGCAGCTCTAGGCCCGAAGGCAAGTAATTTGCCCGAAGACAACTCTAGGCCCGAAGAAACTCTAGGCCCGAAGGCAACTCTGGGAACGAGGGAAAATCTATTACACACTAAAAGCACTTATATAGTACAGATAACTAACAATAATTGCGCGATAAGTAAAAACAAGCCTTTTGAGCCTACCTGAAGTATCTCTCGAATTTTTGAGTATACTAAGCGGTGAAAATCAGTCCTTTAGCTGTTGGTACGCCTCGTCTAGTCAATAACGAGTTTAATTTATGTTAATATTCTTAAATATTAAGTATCTATAAGTAATATAGAAGTTTGTGGACCAAAATGGAAAGAATATAAAACATTGGGGGTCAATTTAAAAGAATTTAATAGTTTGAGGACCTATTATGCAATAAAAGTGAACTAAAAATATTTTGGGCTCAATTATAAGATTTTTAAAACATGAGGGGCTTATATGCAATTAAATTTTGGGGGTTAAATTAAATAGGAAAAAGAAATTGAAGGATTAAAAGTGAAATAAAAGTTTAGGGGTCAAATTGCAACAATTGAAAGTTAGGGACTTGAAATTAAATAAGATTTGAGGGCTCATTTAAATAAAATGAATAAGATGGGGGATTAAATCTGTAAATAATATTTAGGGATTAAATTGTGACAATTAAAAGTTGGGGATTTGAAAATTAAATAAATTATACGGACCAACTTAAAACAATGATGGAACTTGAGGGACTAACTTGCAATAAACCAAATAAATTAAAAAAACGAAACGGGCCGGATCATCTTTTCTTCTACCCGATTCTCTCTCCCGTCGGCTCTCTCTCTCTCGGCTCTCTCTCTACTCTCGGCGATTTCCGGCGATTTGGCCGGCGAAAAGGGCGGCGAAGGTGGAGTTGAAGGTGGTGAAGCTAGTTGTGAAGTCAATTTGAAGAAATATTGAGTATATGGGGAGAAATTGAAGCTAGAACACTAAAGGAAAAATTGGGTATTTTCAAAATTCGATCAAATCTTCAAAAATTTTCTAAATTAAACTATACTACTATGTTCTACAGAGGTAGAGGAAGGTGTATGTATAATTTTTGCGTTGTGACGTGGATTTTTGAGTGTGGTTGAAATTTTGGACCGAGAAATTGAAGCTAGAACACTAAAGGAAAAATTGGGTATTTTCAAAATTCGATCAAATCTTCAAAAATTTTCGAAATTAAACTATACTACGATGTTCTATAGAGGTAGAGGAAGGCGTAGGTATAATTTTTGCGTTGTGAAGTGGATTTTTGAGTGTGGTTGAAATTTTGGACCGAGATGATATGCATATATGCGTGTATGTATGCGATGGTTTATGTATTGCGTATGTATATGTGTGCTATTGTGTGTGTTTTGGCCAAAATGATGGTGGTTGTGTGGTGGTTGATAAGTGCAATTTATGTACTTATTTCGGTCTTTTAAATTATGTATTTTCATTATTTTTAGTCAATTTTATATTTAATTTAGTGTTATTTGTTTCTATTTCAGTGAAAACTGGGAATGGAAGAAACTATTACAATTTTGAGCCAAACGGGGCATAATTTAGAAGTTGAAGCACCTAATCAGAAGAAATGAAAGCGGGAACGTGAAGAAAAATCAAATGGAAGCCAAGTTGGAGAGATTTAAAAGTTTAGGGACTCAATTGATCAAAGTTGGAAGTTCAGGACTTGCACTGCAATTAAACTTTGGGGACTAAATTGGAAGCTGGCAAAAGTTGAAATCTGTTATAACCATGCGGTGGCACGTGCGACCGCATGCCTTTGGAAATTTATAACCATGCGATCGCACGCGCGATAGCATGGTTATATCGGGCAGATTTTCGCAAAACTTTCCGAAACTGAATTGGACCTGGTTTTCTTGGGCTTTCTTGCATCTATTAATACAGAACTCGACCTAATTTCGGGGAGAACATCAGAGAACAGAGGGGAACGAAAGTTGGAGCAATCATCTAGGAGAAAGTTGGAGAAAAAAGCCATAATTGAAGATCCAAGCTCAACAACACAACTTTAATTCGGTGATGGCTTTCTCTTTCTGTTTTTCTTCTGGTTTTTATAACATGATAGGCTAAACTTTTCATAGCATTAGGGTAGAGATGAAACTTTGATTTTGGTTTGAATCCGGATTGTTAATTTGATGTTTTGTTAATTCTTATGCTAAGATGAACGTTCGGTTTTGAGTTTTCAATATAATTATACTTTCTTTTACAACTTGTGGCCAAAGTTGATGTGTGATCTATTTATTGTATTGAGAAATCGTGAATAGATTAGACTTTTGTTGAAAACCACAAAGTCCGATAGGGGATGAGAATACCCCTATGCTTTGTGAGATGTTTTTATGCAATTCTTGCGTTGTAATGCATTTTTATGGCGTTGATATCATAGAGATATAGTTAACACGTCATATAAATAGGTTGAATTCTACTTGAGAAAGATTATTCAACAAATTTTGTGAATTGAATCGTCAAAACTAACTTTCATTGTCAAATTGATAATCCGGAGGATAACTAAATGAAAAGTGGATTCGAAACCTTAATGCTAGTTTTCCTATATTTGATTTAAAACCATAAAAAATCATTCTTTTAATTTGTTCCAATTTAATTCTTAATTTTAATTTTAGATTTAGAAATTTAATTTAATAATTTAATTTTTGCAACATTAGAAATTAAATGACATCAACTTATTCATTTCGGTTAAGGCTAGTTAAAGTGAGCGTGAGAATAAATCAGTCCTCGTGGGCACGACATCCGGACTTTAAAAGTCCACTTTATTACTTATACGATCCGTACACTTGTGGTGTGGATTGATCAACAACAAGTTTTTGGTGCCGTTACCAAGGACTGTATTTATTTTACCGTTTAGATTAGCTAGCACTAATTCGAACTTTATTTGGTTTTATTTAATTTTACTGCATTTTTCGTTCACAATTTCTCTCGTTCTCTCTCAGGTTTATGCAAAGTGCACGACTCGGTACCTTTCATCAAAGGCGTACCTTTCATCAAAGGCGTAGAGAAGCTAGAGAAAAAGAAAAAACAAAAAAACAAAGCAAGAAAGCGATGGCAGCTAATAATGAAATTCCATGTATCAACAATGGTGAAGCCCGTATCCAAGAGGCTGTGGACGAGGATAACATGCTAGTTGGGGATTTTATGACGCCACAGATCATCCAAAGCCAATCTAGTATAGTGTACCCTCCATTTGGGCAGAACAATTTTCAGCTCAAGACAGATGTGATCCATCTCTTCCAGAATGGGCACCAATTTTATGGATTGCCAAATGAGAATCCTCATACGCATGTCTCTCGGTTCTTAGAGATGTGTGAACACTTCAAATATCAGGGCATATCAGATGACGTGATTAGACTAAGGCTGTTCCCCCGTACTTTGCATGATAGGGCTCTCGAATGGCTTGATTCTCAGCCAATCGCAAGCATCGCCACATGGAACGACCTAGCTCAAAAATTCTGTACCAAGTTCTTTCCTCCGGTCAAGATTGCTAAGTTGAAGCACGAGATATCTATTTTTCAAAGCAACATGACTCGAGTCGCTTTGACGGCTTGGCAAAGGTTTAAAGGCTTGCTAAGGAAGTGCCCGCATCATGGGATCAACAATGGGCGGCAAGTCTGATTTTTATGCGGGGCTACTTCCTTCATGTAAGAGTTTGGTAGATTCATCGTCAAATGGATCGCCAGACCAAAACAATCGCCAAGCACTTGAGCTATTCGAAAGGATTGCAAAGCGATCTGATGATGTGGGCGTCTGATAGAAGAAATCATGGTAGAGCATCTGGAGTATATGAAGTCGACAATTTCACTGCTCTGACCGCAAAAATTGATGCATGAGCTCACAAGGTGGAGAGTATAGTAAAGATAGGTAGCTCAAAAGCACCTACACCACCCACTTGCGATGAGTGTGGAGCTAACCATAGTACCAGTGAGTGCCCTATTATCGCTCACCGCACTGCTCAAGTTGACTATATTCAAGGAGGTCAACGGCAACCTGGCAACCCATTTAGCAACACTTATAACCAAGGTTGGCGTAATCACCCAAATTTTGGGTGGCGAGATAATCAGAATAATGGAGGATTCCAAGGACCTCCTTACCAGCAACCGGAGAAGAAAAGCTCAATTGAAGAAGTTTTGGGTAGATTTATGGAGAGAACTGAGAAATACATGGATCGCACCGATCAGTTTATGAAGAAGACCGATACTGCACTCCAGAATCAGCAAGCTTCTATTCGTAATCTAGAAAAGCAAGTGGGGCAATTGGCTAGCACTATCTCGGGCCGACCACAAGGTACTTTACCCAGCAATACTGAAGTGAACCCTAGAGAACAAGTCATGGCTATCACTACTAGAAGTGGGGTGCAACTTCCCGAGATCCATGTTAAGAGGCCTTCTAAAGGGCAAGAAGATGAGACAATTGAGGAGATAGAGCAAGAAGAGAGGCAAAAGGTACTGGTTGAGGCACAGGTTGAAAATAATGTGGCAAATTCATCAGAAAAGACAACAGTGCCAGTGAAACCTTATATGCCGTCTATACCGTTTCCTCAAAGGCTCCAGAAGCGCAAATTGGATCAGCAATTCTCCAAGTTTCTAGAAATTTTCAAGAAACTGCACATCAATATTCCCTTCGTAGAAGCCCTGGCTCAAATGCCTCTCTATCTCAAATTCATGAAGGAGATGCTAACAAAGAAGAGGAAGCTGGATGATAGTGATGTTATAACACTCTCCGAGGAATGTACTGCAGTCCTACAAGAAAAATTACCACCAAAGCTAAAGGATCTAGGTTGTTTTTCTATCCCCTGTACTATTGGTAATTTATTTTTTAATACAACTCTATGTGATACGGGCGCCAGCATGAATTTAATGTCTCTATCTGTCTACAGCAAGCTTGGTTTAGGAGATCCGAAGCCCACCTATGTCACTCTCCAGCTTGCAGACCGCTTGTTGAGGCACCCGTACTGCTTGCTAGGAGACGTGCTTGTAAAAGTAGGGAAATTCATCTTCCCGGTTGATTTCTTGATAGTGGATATGGATAAGGACAGCCGGATGCCACTTATATTGGGAAGGTCGTTCCTTGCTACAAGCCGAGCTCTGATAGACATGGAACTTGGAACGGTGAGCTTGCGCGTACAGGATGAAAAGGTGACATTTAGCATCGTCCTACCACCAGGATCCCAACAACCGGCTCATCTCTGCTATGAAGTGGAGCAAATTGCAAGAAAAAGTTTGGGGGTTTTAAAAGACCCTTTGAAGCCACCTTAGTCAAGAGGAAGTGCTCCCAAAAGTCGGGCTTTAGACTATAAACGGAGCGCTTGGTGGGAGACAACCCATCCCCGTATCCTTTATTCCAGTTTTCTTGATATTTCTAAGTTTCGTTTTAAGTATTAGAGTCAAGCTTTGCATATAGGCTGCATTTCCACATTTCTAGTTGATGTTCATGTTCATGTAGTTTCCTTAAGTTTTACTTTCAGTTTTAAGTTTAGTGTTGAGTTTAGAATCAAGTTTTGCATGCTAGTTCGTATTTTCACATTCCTATTTGTTTCTTTCCTCGCTTTCGGGTCAAAACTCCACAAAAATTTATCAAACCAATTTTCACTTGATTTCCCACTTTAGAGTAGTCCCAGCATTTCATTTGAAAAAAAAAAAAGCAGGGATGCATGCGGTCGCGCATGCGACCGCATGCACTACCAGCAAAATATTCTACCATGCGATCGCATGGTACAAACGGGACCCCAAAGTCAGATTTTAAAAAACACAAGACGCCATTATTTCCCACAAATGTTTTAACACGAGAACCCTGCTCCCCTTCTCCCTCAAAATTCACTACCAAATTTCGCACCATTAACAACGCATCTTCAACCAGTTTCAATTCATCTCATGTCACAATTGAGGCACTAACCAAGTTCACAAGTATAAATTTCAACAATTTGGCATATATTCACGAACATAGGCTCGAGTTCCACTGTGTGCGTGCTTGATCTCTCGTCTTCATCATCAATTTACTGCTTTCCAGTCGAATTTAAAGACTCAGGTACGAAAATTTCACACTTTAACTCATGATTTACCATGGTCTCAACAGTAGGTCGAAATTCCAGGGTTTAATTCGCAATTGTGATTAATTTTATGCCCTAATTGATGCTTGTGCTGTATTAATGATCGAATTTGGACTAGTTTCTGCGAATGCTCTTTCTTTCAACTGATATTCAGCCTGTGGTTTAACGTTTGACTAGTGAACCAGTATCATTGTCCACTGTGATTTAATTTTCGGATTTTATGTTGAATTTTTTTAGGAGTATGGGTTCTAGGATGATTAGTGGATGAATTTAGGCCTTGGTATGTGAAATGGATAGCTACATTGCTTGTTATGTGTTGAAAATCTCTTAAAAACTACAATGCACGCCTAATCGCTCGATAGAATGTTTGAATGAATTTTGAGCTTATTCCTATGTTTCTACTTTATGGCATGAGTCTATGTTGTTACATGATGATCTTGGTACACGAATGTTGTTGATTGCACAAACTAAGCATTGAGCTTGGCCTAGGCAAAGTTGGTGCAGTGACTCAAGTCATGACCTGACGCCACCTGAGTCACTGCCCTGACGTGACTCGAGTCATGGCCTGACGCCACCTGAGTCACTGCCCTGACGTGACTCGAGTCATGGCCTGACGCCACTTGAGTCACTGCCCTGACACGACTCGAGTCATGGCCTGACGCCGCTCGAGCTGCATCACTCTCACTTCACCACCCTCATTTTTTATTCCAAACTTGATAGAATTGCATCAATTTTTGACATGTGGTTACTTGAGACATGTACTTTATGTAGTGTCGAGTCCGTTCCATCTTTGCATCATTTTGCACTGTTTTTGCGGGCCCCACATTCATTTGGTCAATTATGTGAACTTCTTTTTATCTTATGCTATTTTCTTTAGTTTGGGGGTGTTTATCTAGGTGTTCCTTGCTATATTATTATATTTGGAAACTGATTGTCGACTTTTATCATTGCAGGTACAATGCCTCGTACCAAGAACCCCAGTGGGCATAGAGATGACAGAGATGGATCATCCCGCAAGCGCAAGGGTGTGGCTAGAGAGAGCCCAAAGACAGATAGTACTGGCCGAAGTTTCCACATAGTCGGGGTAGGAAGGAAGAGCAGACCCTGAAAAAACTGCTCAAGAAGAAGGGATTCTACATCGCCGAGCGGGAGGTGACCCTCGGTGATTTTCGGGATACGGTGATTCAGCGACTCATCACCAGAGCCGGATGGGAGCGAGTAGCCGGACCGTCCCAGTTCTATAATGATCTGGTCTGCGAGTTCTATGCCAATTTCAATGACCGGATCGACATTCTTGGGACGCCCCACTATCAGGAGACGTGGGTACGAGGCCAGTGGGTCGCATTCAGCCCGGGGATCATTGATACAGCACTCGGCCTCACACATGCTGATGTTGAGCCAGTGCCACTTGATGAGGATATTGCTGAGGTGGCGCGATTTTTATATGGATCAGATGACGCATGGCCACGCTCTACCGGCTTTACCTATGCTGATCTCCCCGATATTCTGAGGGTGCTGTATATCTTCATCTGCACTAACATCGAGCCGACCACCCATCTTACTACTCTTACTGAGGATCGAGCTCGCCTGTTGTGTCACTTAGCCCGAGGGAGGAAGATTGATCTTGGGAGCCTCATTTATCGGCTTGTGGTTGACTTTGGATCAGACAGTGGCCGCAAGCTCATCTTCCCCTGCCTTATCTCGAGTATCTGCCTCAATAGTCAGATACCACTACATTCTCGAGAATACACAGTCGAGCCGGCTGCGCGGATCAACCTCAGGATACTTCAGAGCTGCCAACCTCAGAAAGGGGGCAAACCGACCGACACAAAGACACACCGCCTCCTCCAGCAGATCACCGCACAGCTCGAGGGCCACAACCAGCGATTTGGTGCACTTCAAGCTTCTATGGCGCGCATTGAGGAGGGACAGGCCAGTCTTACCAAGCGGATGGACCGCTTAGAGTCAGCACACGGGATTCATCATGATCCGCTGTTCCCTCCACCTCACGGGACCCAGTAGGGGAGTTTCTGCCTCTTTTGTCTTTTCTTATTGCTTCTTATTGTACTTTTCTCTTTGATCTTAATTGCGTACATTGGGGGCAATGTACTCTATTTTGCTGGGGTGGGGGTACTTTTGTATTGTGTGCTTATGTGGGAAAGATTGAAGTTGTACTTCAAATCTTTATATATATTGGATGCCCGTTTGCTCTTTATTTTAACACTCTTTCACCCGGTTTTTGTTAGTATGCAGTTGCTAAAAAATAAAAAAATAAAAAATAAACGTAAAAATCTGTTTTGTCTTTGTTTTGTCTTTTATTTGTTTTGATCGAGTTGTGTACCGCCGATGATGACAAGGTGCCTAAATTTTTCTAATGAACTCATAGTTGGATTTGAAACAACACTTGAAAATTTTCAAATTTTCTTTTCACTTATCTGCGTCTCGATTAATCGAAAAGAGCACATAGTCATTGTTTAACTCTCGTTCTTGTTGACTTATCACCTAGATGCTGTGTTCCTTTAGGACTACCTTTGAGCTCCAATGTTACACTTAGGACCAGGTAGTTCTCCCAACCACTATTTTAGTATCCAACTAGCCCAAATGGTCTAGTTTTTGGGGGTGGTAAGATGTAGTGACTCTATGTTGGAGGGGATTGCTATTGGAAGTCTTGATACTTCCGCTTTAAGTTGAAGGATTTTTGGCTGGCGATTTTATACTGGCACTATCATATGTTAAGTATCGAATTTTGGATTTAGATGATGGTTTAGTAGATGAGAGGGACCGCAGAAAAGTCGCCTACCCTAGAGAGTGAGAGTCGCCACCGAGTAACTGGTGCTTTTCATGACCAATGTTTAGAGGACGATCTACCAGTGAAGAAGGCTACCTCTAGGGAAATAGAGTGAGAGCTACTTGCGGGGTAAAAGCTGAAAAGACAAATTGCACACAAAAAAAAACGGAAAAAGAAAAAGATAAAAGAAAAAAACAAAGTGAGCGAAGAGAGCCATTATCAGTGAAGGAGCAAATAAAAGGAAAATCCACTGAATAAAATTATAAAGGTGCTAGGAAAGGACTCAAAGGCTGGGAATTTGGAAACTTGAGGTCGAAGTGGATGGACTGATAGTTGTAATACTTTTCAACATTTAGTCACTCTTCTTGACGTCTTGTGTGGAAAAAAATGCATAATATATTTTGTAGAAATCACAAGCTAGAAACACCTCGGGAATTGAGAGAAAAGCATCAGGAGTGATTCATGAGCGAGGTGAGGATATTCAACCACTTGGGAATACGGGCATGGCTTTGTCTTGGACATTCTTTGGTGATACTTTAACAAGCGCTTGAGTTAAGTGATGGCTAGCACACACACACACAGAGGATAGTCGAGCACTTGGGTAAGTGAATCTCTTTTTGGTGATTATTTTGTTTGTCTAACTTGAGTTTTCACTATCATTTCGTTTGCCTGAGGCATATGGTACACGGTTTGACCATGAGTCCTGCTTGTGCTTGGTGTCTAGTTTGTTTGTTTATTTTCTTTCTTTAGTTTAGTTTCGTTGTTTGAGGACGAACAATTGTTCTAGTTTGGGGGTGTTTGATAAGTGCAATTTATGCACTTATTTCGGTCTTTTAAATTATGTATTTTCATTATTTTTAGTCAATTTTATATTCAATTTAGTGTTATTTGTTTCTATTTCAGTGAAAACCGGGAATGGAAGAAACTATTACAATTTTGAGCCAAACGGGGCACAATTTAGAAGTTGAAGCACCTAATCAGAAGAAATGAAAGCGGGAACGTGAAGAAAAATCAAATGGAAGCCAAGTTGAAGAGATTTAAAAGTTTAGGGACTCAATTGATCAAAGTTGGAAGTTCAGGACTTGCCCTGCAATTAAACTTTGGGGACTAAATTGGAAGCTGGCAAAAGTTGAAATCTGTTATAACCATGCGGTCGTACGTGCGACCGCATGCCTTTGGAAATTTATAACCATGCGATCGCGCGCGCGATAGCATGGTTATATCGGGCAGATTTTCGGAAAACTTTCCGAAACTGAATTGGACCTGGTTTTCCTGGGCTTTCTTGCATCTATTAATATAGAACTCGACCTAATTTCGGGGAGAACATCAGAGAACAGAGGGGAACGAAATTTGGAGCAATCATCTAAGAGAAAGTTGGAGAAAAAAGCCATAATTGAAGATCCAAGCTCAACAACACAACTTTAATTCGGTGATGGCTTTCTCTTTCTGTTTTTCTTCTGGTTTTTATAACATGATAGGCTAAACTTTTCATAGCATTAGGGTAGAGATGAAACTTTGATTTTGGTTTGAATCCGGATTGTTAATTTGATGTTTTGTTAATTCTTATGCTAAGATGAACGTTCGATTTTTTAGTTTTCAACATAATTATACTTTCTTTTACAACTTGTGGCCAAAGTTGATGTGTGATCTATTTATTGTATTGAGAAATCGTGAATAGATTAGACTTTTGTTGAAAATCACAAAGTCCGATAGGGGATGAGAATACCCCTATGCTTTGTGCGATGTTTTTTATGCAATTCTTGCGTTGTAATGCATTTTTATGGCGTTGTTATCATAGAGATATAGTTAACACGTCATATAAATAGGTTGAATTCTACTTGACAAAGATTATTCAACAAATTTTGTGAATTAAATCGTCAAAACTAACTTTCATTGTCAAATTGATAATCCGGAGGATAACTAAATGAAAAGTGGATTCGAAACCTTAATGCTAGTTTTCCTATATTTGATTTAAAACCATAAAAAATCATTCTTTTAATTTGTTCCAATTTAATTCTTAATTTTAATTTTAGATTTAGAAATTTAATTTAATAATTTAATTTTTGCAAGATTAGAAATTAAGTGACATCAACTTATTCATTTCGGTTAAGACTAGTTAAAGTGAGCGTGGGAATAAATCAGTCCTCGTGGGTACGACATCCGGACTTTAAAAGTCCACTTTATTACTTATACGATCCGTACACTTGCGGTGTGGATTGATCAACAACAGTGGTGACTATGGTGGTGCGGCGGTTGAGGTGGTGGTGATGCACATATACGCATTTATCGTGTTTTGTGTAGAAAATCAAGTGAAAAATACAAATAGATGATTAAAAACTTAGAACAACAAAATAAAATGGAGATATAAATGGAAATATTAAGAAATCTTACCACTTGAAGTTTGATTTGTTGAATGAGAATGAGTGGGATGAACTTGAAGATATCAAATGAGGAAAAAGGGGAAAGTAGTGTGGCTAGGGTTTCTAAAATCAACCTTAAATAGTATAAATAGGGTAAAATAAGGTTACCCCTCCAATTGGGCTTTCTTATAGCATAGGAGATAAAATTGGACCTTAAACGGGCCTATAATTGGGTTTAAGGTAAGTATTGGATCGTTATTAAATAAAAACTAAACTTTAGGGATTAAAGCGAATAATTTCTAAAGTTTGGTCCTCAATTGTAAATTTTGAAAATAAATAATTTTTTATAAATAATTAAATATAACAATAAATAGTGTGAATTCCGACTAGACGAGCGTACGATATTTAAATTTTTATAAGTAAGGTCGTGGCGATACGTTCGAAATTTTATTTAATTAAATATATTTTATTTAAGAAAAAATTGTGATCACTACATTTTCGTAAAAAAATGTAAATCTCCTATCGAAACTGTAATTTAGAAAAACCCATGAATCGAAATGCACTTTTGCCATTGAGAGGGGTCAAACGCATTTTCGTTCCTCATGAATCGAAGGTCATGAATCGAAGGTCTTTGGTACGAAATATACATTTTCGTATGCTATTATACATAATAATGCAAAAATATAAGTCGCCGACCAAAATCACAATTTAGAAAATCCTTGGCCGTAAACGTATCTTTGATATGAGAGGAGTGAAACTCACTTTGTTCTGCATGAATCAATTCTCATTTGGTATCTAATGTATGTTTTCGTATGCTTTGGTGCGAAACCATACGAAAGCGCACATCGCCTAGCAAAACCTGTAATTTAGACAACTCATTGATGTAAAGGCATTTTTACATGGAGATGAGTCAAACGCATTTCACCCTGCACAAACCAGATGTTGTTTGGTATGAAATGTACGTTTTCGTAAACTTAAATCCCCTACACAAAGGTGTAATTTACAAAACTTATCGACATAATCGAAATTTTGACAATAGGAGTCACATCAATTTTGTCCTCCGTGAATAGAGGTCAGTTTGTATGACATTTACCTTTGTATACACTTTTGTACGAAAACATACATCACCTACCAAAAGCCATGATTTAGAAAACATATGGTAGCAAATTCATTTTTTACATAGAGAGGAGTCGAACACACTTTGTTGCGCATGAATCGGAGGTTGTTTTGCATGGAATGGTTATTTTCATACACTTTTGGAAGAAAATGTAAGTCACCCACGAAGAGCCGTAATTTAGAAAACCCATAAACGTAAATGAATGTTTGACATAGGGAGGAGCATAATGCGTTTCACTTTGCATGAATTGTAGATCGGTTAGCGTGGAACCACCCGAAAAATGTACATCACCTATCAGAAAGCCATAATTTAGAAAACGGGTGGAGGTGAACTCACTTTTGACATGGAAAGGAATAAATGCATTTTGTCCTGCATCAATCGGAAGCCATTTGGCATGGAATGTATATTTTTGTATGCTTTCATACAAGACCATACAAAAATATGCGTGGCCTACCAAAAGAAGAAATTTAGAAAACTCATAGATATAAACGCACTTTTGACAATGACAGGAGTAAAAAAAATTTCGTCCTGCATGAATCGAAGGTTGCTTCATACAAAATGTATGTTTTGATATGAAATCGTGCAAAAACATACATCGCCTACCAAAAGCAATAATTTAGAAAACCTATAGATGTAAAGGTACTTTTTAAATGGAGATGAGTACCAAATATCATCATACATCAATCGGAGTTCATTTTTTATGGAATGTAAAGTTTCATACGCTTTCGTACAAAACTGTATGAAAATATATATCTCCTACCAAAGCCATAATTAGAAAACCCATGGACATAAATGAATTTTGACACAAAAAGGAGTCAAATGCAGTTCATCTCGCATAAGTCGTTTGGTGCAGAATGTATGTTTTCGTACGTTTTCATCCAAGGCCCTTGATCTCATTCACATTTTTATATATGTTTATCCATTCTTTTTAAATTTAAATTTGGTCAAACCAATAACATCCACATATCTTAGGGGATCTATATACACTACATAAATCTCCACAAATCAACTCCACTCATATTGTCTCCTCTATTATATAAAATCCATCAAAAAATATAATAAAATTCCATCCTATCATAGAAAAATAATGCAATTTCGTCACCTATAAAAAGTTATAATTAAGAAAACTCATGGTAGTAAACACACTTTTGAGATGGAGAGAGTCAATTACATTTCGTCATGCACGAATCGGAGGTTGTTTTACATGGAATGTATGTTTTCATACGCTTTTGCATGAAAATGTAAATCCTTCACTAAAAGCTATAATTTAGATAACCAATGGACGTAAAAAAACTTTCGGCATGGAGAGGGGTAAAACACATTTCGTGCCGCACGAATCAGATGTTGTTTGGCATGGAATATACATTTTTTACACTTTCATACGAAATCATACGAAAATGTACATCGCCTATCAAAAATCATAATTTTGAAAATCCATAGACATAAATACAGTTTTGACATGGAAAGGAGTCAAATGCATTTCGTCTTGCATAAATCATAATTCATTTGGTATCCAATGCACGTTTTCATGCTGTATGAAGCCGTACGAAAACTTACATTGCCTACCAAAATCTGTAATTTAGAAAACTCATGGGCGCAAATACACTTCTGGCATGTAGAGGAGTCAAACAAATTTCGTCCCCCGTCTATGGAATGTAAAAACATACATTGCCAACCGAAGGCTGTAATTCAGAAAAACCATGGACACAAAGGCACTTTTGACATAGAGAGGAGTAAAACAAATTTCATCCAGCATTAATTGCAGCTCGTTTTGTGTGGAATATTCGTTAACCTTCGCGTTCGTACTAAAGCGTATGAAAATGTAAATCGCCTACAAAAAACTGCAATTTCGGAAACTCGAACATAAATTCACTTTAGACACTGAGAGGAAGAAAATGCTTTTTGTCCCTCCTGAATCGAAGGTTGTCGGGTATTGAATATACATTTTTGTACGCTTTCGTATGAATACGTACATCGCCAACGAAAAGCCATAATTTAGAAAACATATGGTAGTAAATGCACTTTTGATAAGAAATAAGTCAAAGACATTTCGTCACGCATGAACCAGGGTCTTTGGGTATGGAATGTAAGTTTTCGCATGTGTTCATATGAAAACATATGTCACCTGCCAAAAGAAGTAATTCATAAAACCCATGTACATAAACAAACTTGTGACATGGAAATGAGTAAACCGTATTTTCATTTTGCATGAATTGGAAGTCATTTGGTACGGAATGTACATTTTCGTGGGCTTTTTTAGGAAATTGTACAAAAACGTACGTCGCCTACCGAAGGCCATAATTTTGAAAACCCAAGGATATAGACTACAACACCCGAGTTCTAAGAACCTGGAACATTACTTCTTTCTTTAAAACATTTCAAAAATTTATAATAATAATAATAATAATAATAATAATAATGGAAAAATAACAAATAATTTAAATGTGGAAATCCAATGAAAGTAGTAAACATATTAGAGTATATTACATCAGTTCGATCTCTAATAACTCATAACATCCAAAATAAGTACTAAATAGTGCAAAGCATTTGAAATAAAAGACTTCAGCAGGTCAAGTGTACTGAAAATAACAAGGGAAATGAAACTTCTTATTTAATAAACCCTAAGTAGCTCCCACGGCTTGCCGTGCCTTCGACTCCTCAATCTACAAATTTGTTAAGACGAAAGGTGTGAATATTTCAAGAAATACTTAGTAGGCTCTACGCAAGTTAATTAATCCATACAGGTATATAAGTTAAATAGATATACAAACTCTATAGTGTAATACCCGAACATACGTTTGGTGCCCGAAGGCAATTCCGGGCCTGAAGGCAAGTATTTCACCCAAAGGCAAGCAATCACATTAATTACATACTGAAAGCACTCATGTTGTATAGATTATTAACTATAATTGCGCAAAAGTAAAGTTTAAAATTGAGTTTTGAGCCTACCTTGAGTCTTTCCCGAGTTTGAGCTTAATTTGTGGGTGTTTAATTTATGTTAATACACTTAAATATTAAGTGTTTATAGATAGTATTGAACTTATGGACCAAAATTGAAGAATATGAAAGTTTGGGGGTCGATTTGAAAGAATTGAATAGTTTGAGGACTAATATGCAATAAAATTGAACTAAAAATGCTTTTGACTTAATTATAATATTTTTAAAATGTGCAGGAGTTAGCTGAAAATAAATTTTGGGGGTAAACTTAAACAAGAATGAGAAATTGAAGGATTTAAATTGAAATAAAAGTTTAGCGGTCAAATTGTAAGAATTAAAAGTTAGGGACTTAAAATTAAATAAAATCTAAGGGCTTATTTAAATAAAATAAATAAATTGGGGGACTTAATTTGAAAATATAGTTTGGTTAAATTTTAGAAATTAAAAGTTAGGGACTTATGATTTAAATAGAGTTTAGGAAGCAATTTAAACTAAAGACGAAAGTTGAGGGACTTGAGGGGTAAATACTTTACAAAATCAATTCTTGACGAAGCTTCTCATTCTCAGCCATTCAATGGGATGAAGGAAAAGGAAAAGGTAACAGAGATTGGTGACTTTTTCCGACAGCAATGATGGTGGCGTTGGGTGCAGTGGCGTGGGGTGTGGTGTTAATTGAAGAAAATGATGAAGATAATGCACAAAATTGAAGGTTAAAGGCTTAGCAAAAAAAGTTGGGATTTCTTGAGATTCATTCCATTTTTCTTCCACTTTCTTCTTTCTAGGTGATCTATAGTTTCTTGAAGGTGTTGTGTGGTGATGGGATGAAAGTTTTTTGGGGGTGTGCGAGTTTTGTGTGTGTTTGGCCAAGTTGCTACTATTTTACATTGCTGTGTATATGCTGCGTGTTGGTGTAGCTTATGGTGATTGTCGATGGTGATGGAAGTGCACGGTGGAGATGGCAGTGGTGATGTGGTGGAGTTGAAGAAAATTTTTGTGTTGTTGTGAACTATGAAGGCAATAGGGTGGGGTTTGTGAAGCGAAAACACGGTAAAATCTATTAGCAGTGTGGTGAAATCAAGTGAAGATGCAAATGAATAACAAATGACTTAAAACTATTGTGTGTGATTGATTGTTGAAAAGATAATAGAGGTAGGGAATTAAAATGGAGAAGGGTTAAGTGTTTACCTCTTGAAAAACTTATTTGTTGTTCTTGCTTGATGTTGAATGAAAACTGAGGAATTAATGTGATAATGGTGAAGTGTAGGGAGTAAAGTTGGGGCTGAGGTTAAAAACATAGTTAAAGTATTCTTAATGGGAAAAAAAATACTAGTGGGCTTTAATTGGGCTTCTAAGTAGATTGGGTTGCCTCCACTCTCAACTTGGGTTAGAAGCCAGAATTTGGCTTGAGGATTTTGGGGATTAAAAGTTTGGTCTTCAAATAAAAATTTGAAAAGATAAATCTTTTATTAATTATTTTCTTATAATAATTAAATATAATAATAAATAATATAAAAATTCGACTAGACCAGCGTACGCTATTAAATTCTTTTAGTTGAAGTCATAGCAACATGTTTGGGAAATTTTGTTTAATTAAGTATTTTTATTTAAGAAATTTTTGCAATCATTACAGCCCTACCCTCTTAAAATAATTTTGTCCTCGAAATTAAACTTACTGATCGATAAGGTTCGGGTATTGGGATAGAATCGCTTCTTCCTTTTCCTATGTTGCCTCATCCTTGCCATGACTACCCCTCTAGATTTTGACAAGGGAAGCCCTTCTATTTCTCAAAACATGGACCTTTCGATTTATGATGGTCACAGGTATCTCTAGATATGATAAATCCTTCTGAATATCCAAAGATTGAAAGTTCACCACATGACTTAGAACGTGGAGATACTTTCTCAACCGTGAGACATGAAATACACTATGCACGGATAAAGTCGAACAATCTCTCAAACATACAACTATGCAATTGGTCGACAATGAGAATCATCCCAACTGGTAGAAAGTGTACAAATTTTGTAAGTCCACAATAACCCATACAGTATCAGACAATGAGAGTCATCCTAACTGGGAGAAAATGTACGAATTTTGTAAGTAAGTCCACAATAACCCATACAGCATCATGTCTTCTCAGTGACCTCAGTAGACCCATCACAAAATCCATGGTAATCTTCTCCCACTTCCACTCTGGTATCTCTAAGGGATTCAATAATCTCAAAGGCCTTTGATGTTGAGCCTTAACTTATTGACAAACTAATCATCTAGCCACAAATCTTGTAATACAACCTTTCATATTCCTCCACAAAAAGTATCCCATAGGCCATGGTAGATCTTCGTCCTACCAGGATGTGTTACATACGGAGTTGAGTGGGACTCTGTCATTATCTCATTCCTTATCTACTCAACTTTCAGGACACATAGATGCCCTCTAAATAGAAATGCTTCATCTCAGGAAGTTTCAAAGGTTACTCTCTTACCAGTCCCAATTTTTTATATGATCTTTTCAAGAAACTTATCCTCCTTTTGGGCCATTACAATTCGACTTCTCAAGTCTGGCTTGACAGTTAAGTTCGTGAACTTGCTTGGTCACTAACTCACTAAGGCTTGTACTTCAATTCTCAAATTCTATAAATCTTGAATAATCTAATCTTGCACAGTACCCAATGCAGGTAACTATCCAATGCTTTTCTTATTTGGTGCATCTGCTACCTTATTGGCTTTACTCGGGTAATAGAGAATGGTACAATCATAGTCTTTCACAAGCTCTAGCCAATAGCTCTATCTCATGTTCAACTCATTCTGGGTAAAGAAGTACTTGAGGCTCTTGTGATCGGTGTCGATCTCACACCTACTCCGTATAAGTAAAGATGACAAATCTTCAAATTGTGCACTGCTGCCGCGAGTTCCAGATCATGTGTCGCATAATTCTGCTCATAGGCCTTCAACTGTCTCGACACATAGGCAATCACTTTCCCTTTCTGTATCATTACATATCTCAATCAATGCTTAGAAGCATCACAATAAATGACAAAACCTTTAGTACTATCGCGTATAGCCAACATTGGTGCCAAAAGCAATCGAATCTTTAGCTCTTAAAACTTTTCTATCATTGACTGGCCTATTGAAATTTAACACTCTTCTTAGTCAACTGAGTTTTGGGACCCATAATCTTGGAGAAACCCTCAAGGAATCATCGATAATATCCTGTTAATCCGAGAAAGCTTCTTACTTCTCCGACATTTATAGGTGTAGACCAATTCATCATAGCTTCAATTTTACCCTTAGCCATTACATTGTGACCCAAAAATCCAACTTTCTCGAGCAAAAATTCGCAATTATTGAACTTGGCATAAAGTCTCTTTCTCCTCAATACATCCAGAACAATCCTCAAATGCTCTCTATGTCGATCAAAATCTCTTGAATAGATCAATACGTCATCGATAAACACAATGACAAACTTGTCCAAATACTAATGAAAAACTCGATTCATAAAATCCATGAACACTGCAAGTGTATTCAGAAGACCGAGGGGCGTCACTGCAAACTCATAATGCCTATATCATGTCCTGAATGCTGTCTTTTGTATGTCTGTCGGCTTGATCTTCAACTGGAAGTATCCAGATTTCAAATCAATCTTCTAGAAAACAGAAGCACCCTTCAACTGATCAAACATTCCTTCAATTCTATGGAGAGGATGCCTATTCTTTATCGTCAACTTGTTAAGTTCTCTGTAGTCAATGCACATCCTGATACTGTCATCCTTCTTTTTAACAAATAAGGCAGGTACTCCCCAAGGAGATACACTTGGCAGAGTGAAGCCTTTCTCAAACAATTGTTCCAATTGAACCTTCAACTCTTGGAACTCCTTCGGTGCCATACGATATGGGGCTTTAGACACACAGGCAGTTCCTAGTACCAGATCAATAGCACATTTCACTTGCCTATAGGGTGGGACACCCAGTAAATCATCCGGAAATACATCTTTATACTCACACATAACTGGCACGGAATCCAACACCACTTCTTCTGAAGATTTGCCTTGAAGGCTAACAAGATAACTAATATTTCTCTCGCCAAAAGTTTCACCGCCTGTAGAGCCGAGATAAGGCTAGGAAGCTTTTTAATCTTCGACTTGTAGAATCTAAATACTTCTTCTCCATCCTTTCAAGAAACAACTTCTTTCTCATGGCACACATATGGTCGTATAGGGAACATACATTGAGGGACAAGCAATAAGTAGTTTCCTATAACATATTAGAGAGCACTAGGGTTAATGATATACCTGCAATCATATCTATATCTCCTGCGGCATCCATAGAGAAAACTCTAGCCTTTCCATTCCTTGCCTTTTCAATCTGCTTCGACTGCCCATCATTCTTGGTCGTCTTGAAACGACAATCCGGTGCCATATGGCCCTGCTAGCCACACATATAGCAAGCTTCTGTGCCCCAAAGGCATTCCCATGCTATGATTCTTCTTCTACTTAGAGCACTTAGGGGCATTTTCCAAAGTCCGACCCTTAGCCCGTCCATAATTAGGCTTCTTGCTTGGTATTTGATCCTTGTTCTTGTTCTGATTTTGACTTGGGCCTTGCCATTTCCTCTTTCCTTGGAACCTTTCGCTACTTTGGTTCCTCTTGTCATTTGCTTCCTCCATAACATAAGCCATTGTCTGAGCCTTGTCTACAACTTCCCCATAATTGGAGAGCTCAAGAACCAGCCAGATCTTGAGGCGTAGGCCTATCTCAAAATGGCGTGCCTTCTTCTCCTCTAAATCAACACACTAGGGTGTAAATCGAGATAACTCCTCGAACGTCCTCTCTATACTTCCTAAATTGCACAATCGGTGTTATGATAGGAGCAACTGGAGCAAACAGATGAGAAACTTGCACCAAATTTTAAATGCACTGCATGAAATTCCTCAAGAAAATGGCTGGGTCAATATGATTACGATCAGCCCCACTCGTGGTAGTCCTGCGTGGTTAAGTCATCTCCTTTGTTAGAAAAATAAAAACCACACAACATTATGCCACGTTATAGTCCCATTACGGTCAATCACAATCCATTACAGCCCAATCTCAATGGTTACACTAAGCTAGAGTCCCAATCACTAGCAATTCCAAATGATCATATAGGCATTGACAGAGGATAATATCCATGCATAATGGTCAATGGTTCTTAGAATCATGAAGTCAATTTTGAGGACTAGAATTATCATGAAATATACTTAAAGTTATTCTTTATGCGTCACTCGAAAAGTTCACGAATAGGCTCAAACTACGTTTCTCTCTCTCTCTCTCTCTCCTCCTTCCCCTTCCCTCCAAATATGAGTACTTCATTTCTATCTTATATAAAGCATTCTATGTTACATGAAATATTTAATCTCACATATCCAAAAAACTGTATTAAATAATTTTATAAATAACTTCTTTTACCTCAGAGTCGGTAGAGAGGTGATGGCCGTTGTAGGCCTTAGGACTTAAAACTTGTAAAATTTTCAAAAAAAAAACAATGAAAAATTCTTTAAACATTTTGCAAGTCTACAAAAATATAGACCCGCTTTGATACCAAACAGTAATGCCCCAAGTTCTAAGAACCCGAGAAGTTTGTTCTTCCTTTGAAACATTTCAAAAATATTTTATAATAATAATAATAATAATAATAATAATAATAATAATAATAACAACAACAACAACAACAACAACAACAACAACAAAAACAACAATAACAATAAATGCGGAAAAATAATAAACAATTTAAATTTGGAAATTCAATTAAAATTGCAAACACAATAGAGTATGTCACATCAGTTCAATCTCTAATAATTCAAGACATCCAAAATAAGTACTAAATAGTTTAATCCACTTGAAATAAAACACTTCAATGCGGCCAAGTTTACTCAAAATAACAACAGAAATGAAAATTTTTATTTAATAAACCCTAGGGAGCTCCCACGCCTCAGCTCCGCAGTCTGCAAATTTATTAAAATGTAAGGCATGAGTATTTCAAGAAATATTTAGTTGGCACTACAGAAGTTAATCAATATATAGGTATATAAAACAAATAGATATACAAACTCTGTAATATAATATCGGAAGGTAAGTCTAGTACCCCGAATGCAACTCTAGGCTCAAAGGCATGTCTTTTGCCCGGAGGTAACTCTGGGTCAGAAGGAAAGTAAACACCCCAATTACATACTAAAAGCACTCATACAGTACACATTAGTAACTATAATTGCGCAAAAGTAAAGTTGAAAATTGAGTTTTGAGTCTACCTTAAGTCTTTTCCGAGTTTGAGCTTAATTCATGGTGAGAAATAAGTCCTCTAGCTTTTCGTATGTCCTGTCTAGTCAATAAAGAGTTTAATTTATGTTAATTCACTTAAATATTAAGTATTTATAGATAATATCAAACTTATGGGCCAAAATTGAAAGAAGATGAAAGTTTCGGGGTCGATTTGAAAGAATTGAATAGTTTGAGGACCTAATATGCAATAAATTTGAACTAAAAATTCTTTTAACTAAATTATAAGATTTTTAAAATGTGCAGGACTTAGGTGCAAATTATAAGAATCAAAAGTCAGGGACCTAGAAAAAAACCGCTAAGGACTAACTTAAATAAAATAAATAAATTGGGGCACCTAATTCCAAAATATAGTTTAGGGGTTAAATTGTAGAAATTAAAAGTTAGTGACTTATGATTTAAATAAAGTTTAGGAACCAACTTAAACTAAAGAAGGGAGTTTAGGGACTTGAAGGGTAAAAATTCTTAACCAAGCTTCTCGTTCTCGGCCGTTCAATCGAGACGAAGGAAAAAATAAGGGAACGGAGCTTAGTGAAATTTTCAGGCAACGACGCCGCAGGCAAAGGTGGCACTGGGTGCGGTGGCCTCAGGTATGGTGTTAATTGAAGAAAATGATGAACATAAAGGGTGAATGAGAGTAACTTTTAATGATTTTTAATGGATTTTAATGTGAAAGAAGAGAGAGAATGAGTGGAGGTGAGTGGTTGAGATTTATGGATGTGATGAGATATGTGGATGTGATTGATTTTGGAGAGAGAAAAAAGTTGAAAAAAAGTGATAAAAAGTGGTAAAAAATGGTAAAAAGGGAGAAAAAGAGGATCCATTCATGCTTATAATGCATGAATCGAACATTAAAGTATTCTTAATGGGCAAGAAATACTAGTGGGCTTTAATTGGGCTTCTAATTGGATTGGATTGGGTTGCCTCTACACTCAACTTGAGTTTGAAGCTAAAATTGGGCTGGAAGATTTTTGGGGCTAAAATGAATAAATTTTAAAAGTTTAGTCCTCAAATTAAAATTTGAAAAAATAAATATTTTATGAATTATTTTCTTATAATAATTAAATATAATAATAAATAACATAAAAATCCAGCTAGACGGCCGTACTATATTAAATTCTTTTAGGTGAATTCGCATCGACATGTTTGGAAAATTTTATTTAATTAAATATTTTTATTTAAGAAATTTTCGCAACCACTATATATACGCACTTTCAACTTGGAGAGGAATTGGAGGTTGTTTGGTATGGGATGTACATTTTCGTATGCATTTGTATGAAATTGCACGAAAATATATACCAAAAGTAGTGATTTAGAAAACCTATTGTAGTAAACGCATCCGTACAAAATCGCAATAAAATATACATGCTTGCCAAAAGCTATCATTTGGAAGGCCCATAGACATAATGGCACTTTTGAAATAGAGAGGAGCCAAAGAAATTTTGTCCTCCACAGAATATATAGTTTTAAATGCTTTTGCATGAAACTGTACGACAACATATACCTCCTACCAAACTAGTAATTTAGAAAACCTATGGACATAAATGCGCTTTTGAAATTAAGAGTCAAACGCATTTTGTCCAGCATAAATTGGAGGTCATCTGGTACGGAATGTACGTTTTCATATGCTTTCATACAAAGGCCATGATATCATTCACATTTTTATTTATTTTTATACATAAATGAATATAACCATGATCTCATTCAAATTTTTCATACAAAGGCCATGATCTTATTTGTACGCTTATGTTTGGTACGAAATGTACGTAAATGAATGTTTGACATGGAGAAGAATCAAACACGTTTTGTTCCACATGAATCGAAGGTCTTTTTGTATATAATGTAAGTTTTTGTACGCTTTCGTATGAAACCGCACAAAAATGTACTTCGCCTACCAAAAGCAATAATTTAAAAAACCTATCCATGTAATTGCGCTTTTGACATGGAGAGGATTCAATTGCATTTTGTCCTACATGAGTCAGACCTCTATTGGCATCAAATGTACATTTTCATATGAAATCATACAAAATGACACATCACCTACCACAAGCTATGACTAAGAAAACGCACGGATGTAAAGGAACTTTCGAAACGGAGAGGAGTCAAATATATTTAAACTTGCATGAATTGGAGGTTGTTTGGTATTGAATATACGTTGCCATTTGCTTTCGTTTGAAGCCGTATGAAAATGTAAATTGCCTACCAAAACCGTAATTTAGAAAACCCATGGACATAAATGCGCTTTTAACATTGACTGGTGTAAACGCATTTCGTCCCCACATGAATCGAAGTTCGTTTCATACGGCATGTACTTTTTTGGATGTTTTGGTACAAAAAACTATGAAAAACATACGTCGCCAACCAAAGGTGGTAATTTAGAAAACCCTTGGACGTAAACGCAATCTTGACATGGAAAGGAGTTAAACGCATTTTGTTCTGCATGGATCGGTTCTGATTTGATATCGAATATACGTTTTCGTATGGTTTCATACGAAAACATACATCGCCTAGCAAGAGCCGCAACTTTGACAACTCATTGACGTAAAGGCATTTTTTCCATTGAGAGGAGTCAAACACAAGTCGTCCAAGATGAATCGAAGGCCATTTGGTATTAAATGTAGTTTTTTGTATGCTATGTTACGACACCATGTGAAAATGTAAATCGCCTACCAAAAGCAATAATTAGAAAACCTATAGATGGAAATGAAATTTTGACATTGAGAAGGGTCAAACACATTTCGTCGTGCATGAATCGGAGGTTGTTTTGCATGGATTGTAGATTTTTTCGTACTCCTTTGTACAAAAGCTTAAGTTGCCTACCAAATGCTGTAATTTAGAAAACCCATGGACGTATATGAACTTTTGACGTCGAGAGGAGTAATACGCATTTTATTCTATATGAATCAGAACTGGTTTGGTATGGAATGTATGTTTTTGTACAGTTTCATACGAAACCATACAAAAATTTACATCGCCTATCGATAGCCGTTATTTAGAAAACCCATAAAAGCAAACACACTTTTGAGATGGAGAGAACTCAAATGCATTTAGCCTACATAAATCGGAGTTCGTTTGGCATAGAATGTAGCTTTCGTATGAAACTGTATGAAAACGTACATGGCCTACCAAAAGAAGTAATTTAGAAAACCATTGACGAAAAGGCACTTTCGACATGAAAAGGAGTCAAATGTATTTCCTCTTGCATGAGTCGGAGGTTGTTTGTATGAAATGTACATTTTCGTACAATATCATACAGAAATGCACATCGCCTTCCGAAAGTCATAATTTAGAAAACACATGGACTTTACAGTACTTTTAAAATAGAGAGGGGTCAAACACATTTAGCCCTACATAATTGAAGATCATTTGAAATGAAATGTACATTTTCGTATGCTTTCTTACAAAAACATAAATCACTTACCGAAATCGTAATTTAGAAAACTAGTGGACGTAAATGAACTTTTGACATTTAGAGAAGAGTCAAACACATTTCATCCCACATGAATTGGAGATCATTTGGCATGGAATGTATGTTCTCGTACATTTTCGTCCAAAATCATACGAAAATATAAATCATGTACCAAAATAATAATTTCGAAAATCCTTGGATGCACATACACTTTGACATTCGAGGAGTGAAATACATTTCATCCCTTATGAATCAATTCTCATTTGGTATCTATTGTACGTTTTTGTGCGAAACCATATGAAAACTCATATCACCTAGCAAAAGCCGTAACTTAGACAAGCCATTGATGGAAAACCATTTTTTACATGGAAAGGAGTCCAACGCATTTTGGCCAGCATGAATCGGAGGTCGTTTGGTATATGGAATATATATTTTTGTACGACACTATACAAAAACATAAATCGCACGATAACAGCCATAATTTAGAAAACCCATGGGCGTAAATGAAATTTTGATATTGAGAGGAGTCACATGCTTTTCATCCTGCATGAATCGAGGTCGGTTTGCATCGAATGTACATTTTTATACACTTTTGTATGAAGTCGTATGAAAACATATGTCACCTAGAGAAGGCCGTGATTTAGAAAATCCATGGTAGCAAATGCATTTTTTACATGGAAAGGAATCAAATCCATTTCGTCGTGCATGAACCAGAGGTTGTCTTGGATGGAATGGTTGTTTTCGTACGAAAACATAAGTAACCCACCAAAAGCCGTAATTTAGAAAAGTCGTGGACTTATGGATTGTTTGGCATAGAAAGGAGTCAAATGTATTTCGTTCCACATGAATTATAGGTGGTTTGGTATGGAATGTACATTTTTGCATGCTTTTATTTAGAACCATATGAAAATGTATGTCGCCTATCGAACACCGTAATTTACAAGACTCGTGGATATAAACACACTTTTGACATGGAGAGGAGTAAACATATTTCATCCTGAATCAATCGGAGGTCATTTGGCATGGAATGTACATTCTCATACGAAAACATTCATGGCCGAACAAAAGAAGAAATTTAGAAAACACATGAACGTAATGCATTTTTGACAATAATAGGAGTATAATGCATTTCGTCCCGCATGAACCGAAGGTTGTTTTCTACAAAATGTACATTTTCATATGAAATAGTACAAAAACATACATCGCCTACCAAAAAGCTGCAATTTCGGAAAACCATGAACGTAAAGGCACTTTGCAAATGGAGAGGAGTCAAAGACATTTCATCCTATATCAATCGGAATTCATTTCATATGGAAGGTACAGTTTCGTATGCTTTCATACGAATTGTGCGAAAATACATATATCACCCACAAAAATCGTAATTTAGACAACCCATGGACATAAATGCACTTTTGACATAGAGAGAAGTCAACCGCATTTCGTCCTGCATGAATTGAGGTCGTTTGGTACGGAATGTACATTTTTGTACACTTTCGTACAAAGCCCGTAATCTCATTTATATTTTATTCATTTTTATATATTTTTATCTATTCTTTTTGAATTAAAATTTGATCAAACAAATCACATCTATATCATATCTACATACCTCGTGAGACCCATATATATTATACAAATCTCCACCAATTAACTCCGTTCATTATCTTTCCTCTTTTACATAAAACCCATAAACAAAAAAAAAAAATCAATCCTATCACCCAAAAAATCATAGGAAAATATACGTCGCACTTTTGAAATGGAGAGGAGTGAAATGCATTTTGTCCTGCATGAATCTATTCTTATTTGGTATCGAATGTATGTTTTCATATGGTTACGTACGAAATCGTGCGGAAATGTATATCGCCAAGCAAAAGCCATAATTTAGGATAATCATTGGCGTAAAGGAATTTTTTTCACATGGAGAGGAGTCTACTATACTTCGTCTTGCTTGAATCGGAGGTCGTTTGGTATGGAAGGTACGTTTTCGTACAACATCGTACGACAATCTAAATCACGTGCCAAAAGCCTTAATTTAGAAAAGTTACGAATGTAAATGAAATTTTGACATTGAGAGGAATCAAAGCCTTCGTCCCTACATGAATGGAGGGAGTTTTATCTAGAATGTGCATTTTCATACACTTTCGTACAAACCCATACATAAAGGTACTTCGTCTACTAAAAACCATAATTTAGAAAAGCCAGGGTGGTAAGTGCACTTTTGAGATGGAGAGGAGTCAAACGCATTTCGTTGTGCATGAATCGAGGTTACAAAAGGTAGGCGGAAACAACACAAAAAGGGGCTAAACTAAGTGACAGGGAACAAATTCTCCCTCAGGCTTGCCTATCCTAACCCTTTCAAGCTGGTGTTGATCAAAAGTGCACCTAAGGTCTCTCTGAATAGGGCCAGCTCGATGATCTTCTTCAAGGCATCATTTTCATGGTCCTTCAATTTCACATTGCCATTAAAAAAATTTATGTATGGTGACCTCCTAGAAGTTGTAAAGGGGAAAGAACCAGTTGCCCGACGAACTTAAATGAATTTGCACCTCTAACCGACATTGGGACTTGGTGGAGTAAGGATGCTGAGCTTGTACTCCAAAGTCTCAGATATCCTCTTATGGTTAGAAACTACAAAACAGACATAATTCTCAAGAAGTTTGACGCTATATAATTCCGTAAAGGTATGAACAGGGGGTTGACATCGTTCTCCAAGCATATTAGGACAAAGTAATTAAAGAGCCGGGGGAATTGGGGACTATCTGCCCGGTAGTGCTATATAGGGCGTTATAGAAGCTCACCAAGAAGTGGTGAAGGGGAAAATGGAGGCCAGCCTTCAAACTATACGTAAATATGGTGAACTTTCCAGGATGGCCGAATGGTAGACGTTCGTTGGGTTCAGGCATCCTGTGAACATAATGGGTGTTCAGAAAGAACTCGCTTGTCGCTCTTTCTAGAGACTTTGATGTATATTGCCTAAGCTTGGTCGAGACTTTCCTAAGCGGGTCGATCGCGGGTTAGCACTACTCGAGGAACCAACACGTGGATTAACAGTCCTATCACGACTATCTATCTCACAAACTATAAAAAAACTACAAACCTAGAATTAATGGTTAAAGGAATCGACGACTCGGGCAAGACCAAAGTAAGTGTAAAACAAATTCAAATGGAAATCAAGTGATTCTAACTAGAAATCCACTGCCCAAAAATGCAAACCAAACTCCAAAAACACAAGAATCTCAATCAAACCTAATAATAAAATCTCATAATAGAGAAGACGGAATGCGAAGATTCAGCAAAATAAAGGGAAATCGAGAAAAGAAAGCTCCTTCAATGACCTACCTAAGGCTCGGTTTCCCGTTGGAACAATTAAAACTATTGGATGACTACCTTCGGAAGCCTCATCCTTATTGGGCAACTAAAAAGAACCAACGGAGAACTCGCCATCGTGGAGAGGCCGCACTTCAACATGGTTGTCTTCTAAGTCGCTGTGAAGGATTACCTGTTCTTGCATCTAGATTGAAAATGAAACGAAGGAAAATAGTTGCCCTGCAAAAAGTAAGAGGGTTCGAATATTGGGAGCAAAGGAAGGACGGAAAGGGCAGCAAAAGGGTTCACCTACCTGCAACATAGGGATGCACGTCGCTGACATCAATGTAGTCAAATAGCCTATTCCTACCTCACAGCTAAAATGGGGTTATTGGACCCAAAGAGCGTGGCCAAAGCCAATGCCACAATAGGCCATTCCGTTCCCTAGGATTGACCCTTGGGAGGAGATGAATGATTGTCAAGACAACCCACGATGGAGGAATTATATTGTCAACCGACTAAAAGATGGTCGACAATAGGGTATAGTGATGGTAGAAATGGATGACTAATCCGAACGATAGTCATAGGACGAGATGAATGATTGTCGAAACAACCTATGATGGAGGAATTATATTCTCAACCAACTAAAAGATAATCCAGAATAGGTGTAGTGGTGGCAGAAACAAATGACTAATCATGACGATCCATAGAAAGATGGCCTCAGTATAAATCGACCACATAAATGGTTGGGATCGTCATCATTCCCGTTGGAACGGTCAAAGGTCATCACCATGATCGAAGTGGACACTTCGGTAAGAGGCTTCAATGGGAAACTGCTAGGTCACTACAGCTTTCTGTAAGACCTACGTGTCCGCACGAGGAGCTTATAAATACATATCCTATGTTTGCAGTGTCATGTTAGAATGTGTTTCCTTAAAAAGACAAAAAATAAATTTAGAAATAAATTATCTCAAATTTGATTTCCTTTCTTAATTCAACACTATTCAAAAAATGAAATTTTAAAAAAGAGAAACAATTTTGAATTTATAAATAAATATTACTTATTTATTGCTTTTTAAATTTGATTCTATATATAAAATGCATTTAAATATATGATTTACTCATTCATGATGTATGTTACTAAACAAAAAAAAGGAAAGTCGAATTATGGTATGCGCTTATTTTAAAAAAGAAAATTTTTCACTCTAATTGAAAAGGGAAACTCGAGTTGAATATGACAAATGGATCAAGTTTTGCAGATTGATGTTGTTTACTATTTGATTTTACTAATTTTGACCAATAGTGACATAAATAAGAATGAAACACTGGACTTCGTTATTGATAAGTGCTGGAAGAGTACTTAAATAACTCTTCTATTTTATTTATCTGCCTATTTTATTAGTGTTATATGTTTGTTTTTATATGTGTTCTTTTATTATTGTGTTTAGGGAGACAAAGAATCAAAAGGAGCCAAATTGGATTAAAAGAGAACGAAAACGGAAACTCGGGACCATAATGCAAGCTAATCAAAGATGAAGGGCCTCCGATGCACTTTAATGAAGAGTTATTTTTGCAATTTTTCTTGTGCTAATGTGAAAGAACATCAAAAGAAGATTCCCACACTTTTTCCGGATCTCAAATCGAAGTTTTCTACTCAAAGTTATGGTCGTTTGAAGAAAATGACTAAAAGCACCAAATCTCAAATTATTGGGGACCAAACAATCTCTCCGAATCATTGGCAGATTGCATGCATTTTCGTCTAGATTGCTCCCAATTGATTTCAATGTGATTTTTATCTAATTTTTTTTACTTATTTGAGATATTGCAACTGAGCACACCATAGTAGACTCATGGAATGTCACTTTTATAATTTTTTTTATATTTTTCATTGTAATATTTGCCTATAAATAAAGGCATTTGGAAGGAACAAAACTGCAACCAATCGAGACAGAATTAGCTAGTGATTCTCTCCAACTTTCTCTTCAATAAAATTCACGTCTTCATTTGTTCTCAGTTCTAACATAAAAGCTCTTAGCTTCTCATATTGCAGCGGAAGTAAAAACCTAAATTAAGTAACTAATAATCGATCGACAATACTTCAGCCATGAATATGATTAGCAGAGCATTTCTTCGCCTGTTCCCCTTTTTTCTTTTATTTTTCATGTTTGAGAAAGATAATTTCTCATATATTGCAGAGGTGATACAAAACGATTACGCTGCTAAAAAGTATTTAACCCGTATATACGAGTGATTAAACTTCTCTATTAATTTCTTAGCATTTATTTACTTGTTTTCTATACTTTTTGTATATTACTTGTGATAGTGAAGTATAATATGTCATGTAGCAATGGTAATACACAGCGAACATTCGCTAAAAAGTATTTAACCCACGAATATTAGTAGTTAGACTTCTCTATCTAGTTCGAGGGGAACGTTGTGTTCAATTAGCATGTTGTTATCTTTTCTAACTCTTTAATTATATTTTATCTATTCCTCTACTTCAATTTGTTGATTTGTTATGCTTTTAAACCCCTTTTTGAGTTTATATGATTATTGAATTCACTTTGGCCAATTGAATCAATTAATCTTTAAAATCAAGTTACATGCTAAGATTGAAACTTTTGATCCGTAATTATCATTAGACTCTAATCCAAAGTAACAAATGAATATCGTCCATATTTAGTAACAAATCAACTCCGATGCATTAATTCAAATTTGTGAAATTATTCATCTAATTCAACTCATTCTTCTCGTTTATTTCATACTAACATTGCATTAAATCCTAAGAACTTATTTAGTGTTATCCAATAGCTAGATGTTAAGTTAAAGAACTCATTTTAATTTAATACACTTCAGGAAGAATTCATTAATCAGATCGTCTTGATTAATTGGAGTTGATAAATTGAAAAAGGAATAGTAACATGTTGTATGGAAAAGATTAATACAAGTTATTGGCACAAGGGAACCCGAGAACTAGATATAACTTAAATTGGTTCATTTTAAGTTTTTTTTTATTGTGTCATTTGGTTTTCAAATTTCATTCAAAAATCACAAAACCTTCATTCCTATATTCATTGATAAAAAAAAACAAGATTAAACACTGTTCCTCTTGGATTCAACCTTTGCTCACTACTTCTATATTAATTTGTGGTTTTGAAATTGAGTAAGGAAAATAAAATAAATTTTGGTGCACTGCGACAACGCACCAAGTTTTCCGAAAATGTGGTGGGTTGTCACAATACACAGAAATTTATTTTATTTTTCTTACTCGGTTTCAAAACTACAAATTTATGTAGAAGTGGTGCGTAAACCAAGAAGAACAATGTTTAACCTAATTATTTTTATCAATTAATATATAAATGGCAGGTTTGTGAATTTTGAATGAAATTTGAAAGAAAAATGAAAAAAAAAAAAGATAAAATGAAACAATTGAAGTTATATCTAGTTCTCGGGCTCGCTTGTGTCAATAACTCGTGTTAATCTTTTCCATGCAACGTATTACTATTACTTCTTCAATTTATCAACTCTAATTAATTAAGACGATCTGATTAACGAATTCTTCCTGAAGTGTATTAAATTAAAATGAGTTCTTTAACTTAATATCTAGCTATTGGATAACCCTAAACAAGTCCTTAGGATTTAATGCAATGTTAGTGTGAAATGAATGAGAAGAATGAGTTGAATTAGATGAATAATTTCACAAGCTTGAATTAATGCGTCTGAGTTGATGTGTTAATAAATATGCACGATATTTATTTGCTAATTTAGATTAGAATCTAATGATAATTACGGATCAAAAGTTCCAATCCTAGTATGTAACTTGAATTTAAAGATTAATTGATTCAATTAGCCAATGTGAATGTAATAATCATATAATCTCAAAATGGGTTTAAAAGCATAACAAATTAACAAATTGAAGTAGATGAATAGATAAAATGTAACTAAAGAGTTAGAAAAGATAACAATATGTTAATTGAACACAGCGTTCCCCTTGAACTAGATAAAAAAGTGTAACTACTAATATTTGTGGGTTAAATACTTTTAGCGAATATTCGTTGTGTATTACCACAGCTATATGATAGATTATACTTCACTATTACAAGTAATATACAAAAAGTATAGAAAACAAGTAAATAAATGCTAAGAAATAAATAGAGAAGTTTAATCACTCGTATACACGGGTTAAATACTTTTTAGCAGCGTAATTTTTTTGTATCACCTCTGCAATATATGAGAAATTGTCTTTCTCAAATAGAAAAAATAAAAGAAAAAGAGAAACTGGCGAAGAAATGCTCTGCTATTCATATTCACAGTTGAAGTATCGTCAATCGATTATTAATTACTTAATTTAAATCCGCTAATTATATTCATGGCCGAAGTATCGTTGATTGATTATTAGTTACTTAATTTAAGTTTTTACTTCCACTGGAATATGAGAAACTATGAGCTTTCAAACTAGAACTAAGAACAAATGGAAAAGAGAATTTTATTGAAGAGCAAGTTGGAGAGAATCACTGGCTAATTCTCTCTACATTGGTTGTGATTTTGTTCCTTACAAACACCTCCATTTATAAGAAAAATATTGCAAGAAAAAATATTTAAAAATTATAAAAGTGACATTCCATGAGTCTATTGTGGTATGCTCAAGTTGTACTATCTCAAAGAGAACAAAAATGAGGTAAAAATCACATTAAATTCAAGTGGGAGCCGTCCAGACGAAAATGCATCCAATCTGCCAATGTTTCAAAAAGTTTTAGTTTGGTCCCCAACAATTTGAGATTTGACGCTTTTAATCCTTTTCTTCAATTGGCTATAACTTTCACTAAGAAACTCTGAATTGGGATTCGAAAAAAAGTGTCAAAATCCTCTTTTGATGCCCTTTCACTGTTGTTCAAGAAAAGCCGCAAAAACAACTTTTCACAAAATTGCACCAAAGGTCCTCAATCTTTGATTTGCTTGCATTTTAGTCCCTAGTTTCCATTTTTGCTCTCTTTTCATCTAGTTTGGGTTCTTTTAATTCTTTGTGATCTAAAACACAACAATAAAAGAAAGCACATAAAAACGAATGCATAACACTAATAAAATACACAAATACATAAAATAGAAGAGTTATTTTAGTATTTTTCTAGCACTTAAATAGTGGCTTTCTTAGTAAACATTCTCCTGAGCTATGAAAATTTCACTTCTTTTCAAATAGACAACAACTTGTGAGTGTGTGCGATTAAGGTTATCCTGGCATCACTATCTAGAAACAAATGAAAACTTACGTTGTTCTATCCCAATCCGGACCCGAAATGGTCAAATATATCTTTTCATATCTCGTGATTCCACTCTTATTTTATAATAGTTCCCATGGATCCTAAAAATTACTTTGTTCACCCAAAATCACTAACTGTTAGCACTGCAAAGTTAAATAGAGCATGGTAAGTGTTTTATTGCCAATATGTCTTCGATCTTAAGAGTGTTAGATTTAACAGTTCAAACCACTAAGGAAATTTATTTATCTGTGGAAGACGTATCAAACCAGATTTTAGCTCGAAAGTCTTACCTTCTTTTATGGTTGGACAGGTGATACACAATGGTTGTTGAGTCACTTCGGGAGTTGCCATTTGTTTATGAGTTCTTTCATTATTGTTTTCTGCCATTTCTTGTTCTGTTTGTTTTACTTGTCGTATTCGTCTTTGAATAGATTTCTCGATTTCCGGATCGAAACTTTCAAGAATTTGATTAGTAGATCGAGCATTATACATACAAGTGAAGAAATTTTATTTTATTTTATTTTTTGAAATTAAGTAATAAAAGCAACTAAATTGGTTAACCGTTCCCCGGCAACGGCGCCAAAAACTTGGTGCGTTGTCGCAGCACACCAAAATTTATTTTATGTTCTTTGCTCGGTTTCAAAACTTCAAATTGATGTAGAAGTAGTAAGTAAAGGTCAAACTCAAGAGGAACGGTGTTTAATCTAATTGTTTTTATCAATTAATATAGGAATGGGGGTTTTGTGAATTTTGAATGAAATTTAAAAACAAAATTAAAAATTTTTTTTAGAAAAAAGATAAAATGAAAAATTTGAAGTTATATCTAGTTTTCAGGTTCGGTTGTGTCAATAACTCGTATTAATCTTTTCCATGTAATGTGTTACTATTCTTACTTCAATTTATCAACTCCAATTAATCAAGACGATCTAATTAACGAATTCTTCCTTAAGTGTATTAAATTAAAGTGAGTTCTTTAACTTAACATCTTGCTATCTGAAAACCTTAAACAAGTTCTTAGGATTTAATGCAATGTTAGTGTGAAATGAATGAGAAGAATATGTTGAATTAGATGAATAATTTCACAAGCTTAAATTAATGTTGTAGGCATTAAAAGTTTTAAACAAAATTCCATTGGCCAGATTGATTTTAATTTGCTCATTAAGTCTATTGGACCATGTTGACTTTAATTGATCAATCAATTAGCCTTGTAAAATCCTAATGCCTATTTAAAGACCAATTTTAATTTCAAAGCCCATGAGGCCCATCCTACTTTTCTTAACCTTTATTTATTATTTATTTGATTTTGTTAAATACAATCAAAATATTATATTTATATAAATTATTTAAATAGGTTAATATAATTAGTAAATTTTTTCAAATCATTTGGATAATTCTTAAGTGGTTACAAGGGCTATCCAAATGTGCCTATAAATAGCCCCATATGCTCATTTGCAGAGACCCTAACAAGGGTCAGGAGGAAGAAAGCTGCGGAAGTTTCAAAACCAAGCTAAAGTCAAAAGGAAGGAAGAAGAAGATGCATAAACATCTCTTCAGTTCTTTAATTCAAGCTCAAGTAAGGGAGAAAGGAAGAAGAAGAGATATAAGATTCTCTTCAGTTCTCCGAGTCCACAACGAAGCCGACCACTTCAAGATCAAAGCTAAATCTAAAATCAAGTCCAAATCAAATTCGGGAGACAAAACCAAATCCAAATATGAGTTTGAAGAGTCAAGCTAAAGCCCTTCAACAAATCCACACCGTCAGCAATCAAGGCTTTTGAAGCGTAGGATCAAGCCACGTGGCCCCTCGCCTTCAACCGTAGATCGTTAATACAGCAAACATACAAGCCGGAGAATCAATCCACTACAAATTTTCAAATTGCAAAAATTCTTATTATATTATTTTATTAATACTAGAGAAATTTGTCGTTACAAATTTTTGGCACCCCCGATGGGACCCTCTTGCCTTTCGTCTCTCGATCTGCAACAAATTTCAAATCCGAAATTTAGTAACAAGATGATCGACGAAAAAATGAAGCAAACCATAGCAAACTTCGAGGATACGCTTGCTGAATTCCTTCACGGCACTAGAGCAAATAAAAAGGCTAGGAGATCTCGACTGGTGTTACCGTTTAGAAAATTCTATAAGAGACATAAGGGAAAAATTCTTAACCTCAAGAAAGCCGACTCTCGTTCTCCAAGAAAAGCTAAACTCTTCCACGAGAACCCGCTCTTTCAAGAGAACTCTCGATCCAACTCTAACTCAAACCAAGGGTCTGAAGCCGGATCTGTCAAGTTTGCCTCTCAGCGAAAATGGAGAGATTATACAGGCTCAAAAAAGTCGCGCGAGGGGATGTTTGTCACCGAAGTGGGTCCTAACTCAGATGAGAGAATCCAACAAATGGCTTTGGCAATCGAAAAGTTGTCGAAGTCTCTAGAAGAGAAAAACGCTCAGATCGCCGCCCTCATGAACAAGTTCGAGACAATCGAGTCCGCAAAGGAACATGGTGACAAGGATGAAGGTTCTTCCAAAAGTAGAGATCCCAAAGAAGGCTCCTCTAAAGGTAAAGGTCCCGAAGCTCATGAAGACGAGCAAAAGAAGGGCATATATGATCGGACGATATTGAAAAATGCATTCTAGGACTCCACACAAACCTCTGTTGGTTATCTATCAGTCCAACAGCTGCAACATATGATCGCTGATACCATAGGTGCTCAGTACAGTGGTTCATCACAATCCTCCCTTGTTTATACAAACCCCTACAGTCGGCGAATTGACAAATTGAGGATTCCCCTTGGCTATCAACCTCCTAAATTCCAATGCTTCGATGGCAAAGGCAACCCGAAGCAACAAGTTGCCCATTTCATTGAAACTTGCAATAATGTAGGGACATATAATGACATGATGGTTAAGCAATTCGTCCGCTCTCTCAAAGGCGCAGTATTCGAATGGTACAGCGATCTCCCAGCTGGATCGATTGACAGTTGGGATCAACTTGAATGCGAGTTTCTGACTCGATTCTATAGCACTAAGCATACGGTCAGTCTTCTAGAACTTGCCAGGACAAAATAAGCCAAGGAGGACCCTGTGGTGGAATACATTGAGCGATAGAGAAATCTCGTGCTCAGCTGCAAAGAACACATAAGTGAAGCCTTATCCATCGACATGTGTGTCCAAGGCATGTACTGGGGATTACTGCACAATCTCCAAGCTAACATGGCCCATTCCTTTGAAGAGTTCGCTACCCAAGCGCACGATCTTAAAATCTAGATCGCGAGGCATAGAAGTTATCTGCCAAGTGATCCAAGAAAATAAAAGGAGTTAAAGAAAGAAGTCAAAAAAGACAGCAGACCAGCTAAATCAAAGGAAACAATGGCTATTTCCACAACTCTAGTGAAAATCACCTTCAAGAAACCAAATTCAAACCAAGCCCCAAAGCAAAAACAAGAATTCAAGCCTAACAAAGTGCCAATTCAAAAGAAGGGTCTCCCAGTCTGAAGGAGCTCAAAGAAAAAGAATACCCATTTGCAGATTCTGAAGTCTCCGAAATTTTGGACCAATTACTGGAGCAAAATGTGATTGAACTCCCATTGCCAAAGAGGACGGATGAGGTTGTTCGAGTTGATCATCCGAAATACTATAAGTACCATCGGATCATCAGCCTTCCAGTAGAAAAGTGCTTCGTACTGAAAGATCTCATTGTTCACTGGGTAATGAAAAAAAAATCACACTTGAAATCGACGAGAGCTCCACTACAAATTGCTCAATGGTTTCATTCAGGTCGTTTGACCCAATCCCTATCCCGGATCTTGGAAAGAAGTGTCCTTCAATCCACAATACAGGAGTGCCCTTCAATCCACAATGCAAGAGCGCCTTCACTGAAACTAGTTGAGTTCGGACCTGAACTGCTAGAGGGAGCGAGACTGGCGGAGTTTTGGGTAAACGAAGAAGTAACTGTTGAATACATCTACCCGGAGAAGGACAGACCTCGTGCGCCCAACCGTCTGTCATTCTATGAAGTCATGACGGGTGACTTAGACCTTTGGGAGTCCGATGTTGAAACTGAAAATGAAATTGGTGATCGTCGATCTACCTTCATAAGCAAAAAGAAGAAACACCAGAAGTTAGGTAAGAAAGATAACCATTTCCTACAACTTCTGCAGGAAAAAGACCGAGGGCGTCAAGTGAACGAGTTTGACATATCGAATAAGCAACATGGGACAATGGTCAAGGCATGGATCCTCCTTACGAGACGGTGCCGAAGGGCTCCAAGGACCCCACGCTCTAACGGTCATAATGAACCACAAAGAAAAAAGAAATGGTCGAGCAACTAGAGGAAGAAGTCCACCACCACAAACAGAATGGTATCAAAGAAGGCGACTCGAGGAGTTGCAGTTGCGCCACAACTCCCCAATCTGATAACCTTGGGAGATTATTTTCCTAAAGGTTATTTCAAAGACCAACTCATGACTTCATATATCACGAATGTCAAAGATAACAAGAACCCCAAAGTCAAGGAGAACAAAAAGGCCAAGGAAAGATCGAAGCAGAGCAACAAGGTAGAAAAGACTGTTGCTCGCCTCAATAACATTTTTCCTGACATACGCATTTTGGGGATGCTTCATCTTCCAACAATCGTATAGCTTTGATCAATCCTGAAGAATACGAAGAGAAAATCTTCAAACCCATCAAGCTGGTTACTCGAAAAGATTATATGGCTGCTATCACCTTTAGTGATGAGGATTTGCAATTGGGTTATCGACTACACAATCGTCCATTGTATGTTAGTGGCTACATTCAAGAATGCAAAATTCGGTGCATCATGATCGATTGTGGCTCGCCCATCAATATAACGTCCATCCAAACCATGAAGAGGATTAGGATAAGTGCTCAGGATCCAAAGGTTCAACCAGAAGGGTCAACGAGCTATAGGTACGATCCAGCGAAAATTGAAAATTGGGGAATTGGTTTCATTAGTTCTCTTCCATGTCATTGATGCCAAAACGTCATACGAACTACTCCTTGGACATGTGTGGTTGCACGAGACTGGAGTCGTCCCTTCAACTTGGCATCAATGCTTCAAGTACAGCCAACCGGCGAAGTTAAGTGTGTTGCAGCCAAAATAAAGTCATTCTTCATTGAAGAATCCTATTTTGCTAACGTGAAGTTCTACTTGGAGGACGAGCACCAAACTGGAATTCCCAAAGTTGATGCTGACGGCAAAGGCACGATCAAAATTATAGTCCCGCCTCAACAACTATCGATTGGAGAGTCAAACATTCACCGAGGAGAATCCTCGAAAGGAAAGCAACCTGAAGCAATCTCGCAGAAGGAGCTGACTTTCCCGATCCCTAGCATCCCAAAGTTGCTGCCGCCTCATGAGCTCATGAATGAATTTATGAAGAAATCAGAAATTTCAAAAGCCATAGTAGCTACATCAAGCAGTTTGAAATCATATAGCGCAAGTTCATCGAAACAAATCTTGTAATTTACTGACAGCGATGGTGAACCAAAGAAGATCTTCAAGGGGTGTTATAATCCTCAGGCAGAGAAACTGTTAGAGAATGCCAGATTTCGAAAAGAAAACCCCGAAAGTTGGATGATCTTGATGTAATCCTTTCATATTGAAAGTACGCATTGGGATACAACCTAAATCCCTCAAAGCCCATCAAAACCAAGAAGGCTTCATCAAATCCGATCATGACCCAAATTTGTGAAGTAGCCGAAGAAGAATATCATGAGTAAAGACGACCGTCAGTGTTCGATGGAATTCAAAATGAAGATGTGAGGGTTTCAGTGTTCCAAAGACTGTAGGGACAACCGACTACAATAGCTGCGCCCAAAGGCAAGGCATCCGAATTTCAAAGACTGAGTGGCGAGGTTACAACCACTGTTGCACCAAACGAACTATCACGAGGCTTGGTTGAGTCAGCTCGAAGGCGATCAGCCTTCTCTCGGGTTGGAGTCAAAACCTCCAATCCATGTTCCAAGTCTCAAAAGTCCAAGAGAATGCAGAAGAATAAGGGGTATCCACAACTTCAGAAAAATGGTAACGACGAGGAGATAGTGACAGTCAACCATATCACTTTTGAAGAAGAATCCAGATCAGAATCTAAATCCAACAATTCCACCACAGAAGAAGAGCCTCAACCTGCTCCATCAACATTTGAAGAGGGAGGTCAGGCTACTGTGGATGAATTGAAGCAATTGAACTTGGGAACTGAAGAAGACCCAAGGCCGGTGTTTATAAGTGCTCTACTCAACCAAGAAAAGGGAGTCCGAATACTTCAGCTTGCTCAAAGAATACAAAGATGTATCTGCGTGCTCTTACAAGGAATTGCCAGGCCTCGATCCTAAAGTGGCAATGCACAATCTTATAGTCAAGCATGGAATGCGGCCAACCAAGCAACCTCAAAAAAAGTTTCGTCAAGAGCCCGTTCCTCAAGTTGAAGTCAAGGTGGACAAGTTGGTTGAAGCTGGATTCATACGAGAAGTCAAGTACCTGGCTTGGGTTGCCAACGTAGTCCCAGTAAGGAAGAAGAATGGCTAGCAGCACATCTGTGTCGACTTTAGGGACTTGAACAAAGCCTGTCCAAAGGATAAGTTTCCCCTTCCAATAACAGAACTGATGATGGATGCAACGACCGGTTATAAAGTCCTTTCCTTCATGGATGGATTTTCTTGCTATAATCAAATTTGAATGAATCCAAAGGATGAAGAACTCACAGCATTCCGCACTCCCAAGGACATATATTGCTACAAGGTAATGCTGTTTAGCTCAAAGAATGCAAGAGCAACCTACCAACGGGCGATGCAGAAAATATTTGATAATATGATGCATAAACGGTCAAGTTGCTGTGTAGAGGATCTCGTGATCAAGATAAAGAAGTGGGATGACCATTTGCAAGACCTTAGGGATATCTTCAACAAGCTCCAGTGCTATCAGCTGAAGATGAACCCACCAAAGTGTGCTTTCGGAGTCACTTCTGTGAAATTCCTTGGCTTCATTGTTCGACACCGTGGCATCGAGATAGACTAATCAAAGATCGATGCTATAGTCAACATGATGAAACGAAGAAACTTGTATGAATTGAAAAGCCTCCAAGGAAAGCTCACCTATATTCGAAGGTTCATTTCTAACCTTGAGGGGAGCTACCATCCATTTCACTGGTTGGCAAAGAAAAATGTGCCATTTGAATAGCACAGCTCGTGCAGTAAAGCTTTTCAAAGCATTAAGCAGTATCTATCACGTCAGCTAGTATTCACAGCTCCAATTCTTGGAAAGTCGTTGACTCTTTATATTGCCGCACAAGAATACTCACTAGGGGCATTGCGGGTCCAACTCAATGACAATGGAAACGAGAGTGCATTTTACTACATCAACCGAACATTGGTGGGAGCTGAACTAGGATACTCTCCAGTTGAAAAGATCTGCTTCGCCCTAATCTTCGCAGTAAAGAAGTTGAGGCATTACATGTTAGCACACACGGTCAATCTCGTTTCAAGGATCGATTCAGTGAAGTAGATCATGTCAAGGCTAATTTTCTATGGAAGGATTGCGAAATGGACTCTTCTACTGTCAGAGTTCGACATAAGGTTTGTTCAACAAAATGCGGTAAAATGACAAGCCTTAGCAGATTTCCTTGCCGTTTATCCCATCCCGGCAGACTAGGAACCCCCCGAAGATCTTCCTGGTAAAGAAATAACGTTCACCAAAGTTGTGCCCGCATAGAGGTTGTTCTTCAACGGAGCAGCTAGAAAGTATGGTGCAGGGATAGGAGTCGTGTTCATCACACTTGATAATCAAGTGATGCCTCACGCTTTCTCCTTGACTGAGAAATGCTCAAACAATATAGCGGAGTATTAAGCCTTGCTCATTGGTTTGGAGATAGCACTGGATATAGAGATTCAACAGTTGGAAGTCTATGGAGACTCTCTACTGATAATAAATCAACTTGCATCCGAATACGAAGTACAAAACAATAAAGATTTCAGTCAATAAAGATCAAATTTGTTTCAAAGAGTGAAAATCGAGAAGCTGGCAACTTAGCAAACTTGGCTATTGTTCTTGCCCGATCAGATGAAGATTTACTACATCCAGTGTTAGTGGTTCGGAGATGGGTAATTCCTTTACTATCTCCCAAAGATCTGCAAGAGAACAACAACGTAGAAACTAATGGTGAGCAAAAAGATGACTGGAGACAGCCACTCATTGATTACTTCCAACACCAGAAATTACAGGACGATCCTCGCCGAAAGACTGAAATCTGAAGGTGTGCGCCCCTTTCATCTTATACAAAGACACTCTCTACAGACAGTCATTTGATGGAGTCTTCCTTCAATGCCTAAGCATTGAAAAAGCTGCACATGCATTGGAAGAAGCTCACTCCGGGATATGTGGCGCTCATCAATCAGGGCAAAAACTTTACTTCCATGTGAAAAGGATCAGGTACTACTAGCCAACCATGGTGCAAGACTCCATGGACTTTGCGAAGAAGAGTGAAGCCTGCCAAGTCCATGCAAATTTCATCCACTAGCCGCCAGAACCATTGCATCCAATAGTAGCATCTTGGGCCTTTGATGTGTGGGGACTAGTCGTAGTTGGACGTATGACACCAAAATCTTCAGCTGGGCATCCTTGCTGCAACTAATTATTTCACCAAGTTGGCCAAAGTTGTACCACTAAGAGAAGTAAAGAAAGAAAATGTAGCAGACGTCATGAGGGTGCAAATCATTTACTGCTATGGAGTCCCTCCGTGTATCATCACCAACAATGGAAAGCTGTTCTGCAACAGCCACATAAGCAACTTATGTGCAAAGTTCAGCTTCACATTGCATAACTCTTCCATGTGCCATGTGCCAGCTAATGGATTGGCAAAGGCATTCAACAAAACCCTTTGCAACTTGCTGAAGAAAATTGTATCGAAGTCCAAGAGAGATTGGCATGAAAGAATTGGTGAGGCACTATGGCCATACCGCACAACTTTTTGGACTCCGACTCAAGCTACGCCGTATTCTTTGGTGTATGTAGTTGAAGTCTTATTTCCCTTGGAATGTCAGATCCCATCGCTGTGGATTGCTATCCAAGATGGGTTGACCATAAAAAAATGCTCGTCTTCAACTTCAAGAACTAGAAGCATTTGATGAAAAAAGGTTGGAGGCCCAAACTTAGCTGGAATCCTACCAAGCACGAATGGCCAAATCATTTAACAAAAGGGTGTATCTAGGGTCTTTCCAAGTCAGTGATCTGGTACTCTCGGTACAAAGACCGATCATGATCACAAGAAAAATAGGGGGCAAGTTCCAACCAAAGTGGGATGACCCCTACGTTGTCACTCAAGTCTTTGGCAATTGGGCATACATGATTGTGGACAAAGATGGATTGCAGATCGGACCAGTCAACAACAAGTTTCTGAAGCACTTCTATACGTAGAATTTGTTGGTTCCTTGTTCTGTTTTCTGGAAAATTCTTTGCACCACTCCTGGCCAGCAAAATGATAAACTGCGAACTGAAAAATAAAAACAAAACAAGAAAAAAGCACGAACAAAACAAACAAATGCAAATAAATTTATATGTAATGAACTATGTGTCACTTGATCCCTTCCAAGGGTACGTAGGTAGCTTGGATAAAAAAAATGGAAATCCAAATTTAGTCAAAATCAATAAACAATTTTTATTGCTCTATAAATGCAAGCCAAGATGAGAGGGCCCAAGCTGTAAGTAAGTCCGCTTGCCATTAGAGAAGCTGCTTTAAAGGTTTCTACACAAAGCAATTCATCTTTGGAGGGGAACACAAAGCGGCAAAACTAAAGTGAAAGGTAAGCTGCTATTACCAATTCCTCTTTATCTGTTGCGTACAATGTAAATGGCACATCCTCCCAATGGCCACGGTCTCGAAGTTCTAGATCCTTGGGCTCATCTACAATAACAAGTCTCCTGATAGCCTGTAGTCAGCGATGAGTTCTTCTCTTGTGTCGATTCAAGGCCATTGCAGCCTTGTAAGAATCTTATGATTGCGGGTTTCTAGCACAATGAGTTTCTCGAAACCAAAAGCTAATCCACTCTTCGTAGCTGACACAATCAGATTCTTTCTTATCTGCAATTTGGGAGAAAATGACAAAAAGCTGCTAGCAAGACCTTAGTAAATTCTTCAAGTAAAAAAGATTGGGGACCACTTATTCACAGTATTCGCCACAAATTGCAAGTCCGATGATATTCTTAAGATCCCAGCGGGAGATGCCAATTTTGCCATAGCCAGTAACAAAAGTGTTAGTCTCGGGGCACTACACCTCACAACGAGCTCTGTATACAAAAGCTGGGCGACTGTAGTCTTTCCCTGCTACACCAATAGTTGAAGCCAAATCCGACATATATCTCTTTTTAAGCAGCTTTTGGATCCAAAGAGACCATTCCCAGAAACCTCGTTGATAGGAAATCTCTCTACAACTGGCAAGAGCACTTCCCCACCTAATTCCTTTGCCATGTATTCGTTCTGCGATCGCAGCTATTGGAAGAACATCCATTTCGAGGGCATGGTGAGGTGGAAGATACAAAAACAAACGTTGGATGTTCGAATGGCCGGACCGTGAAGAGGCAGCATTGCTACGTTCTTTCAAAAGAGCAGGCATGTCTAGTGAAGAGAAACGATTTGAAATAACGGGAGGAGAAGGATGTGTCATTGCCTCGTGGATGCGAAGCTTTAACTCGCCTCTTTCATTAAAGGAATTATGGTACTTCACATTTGTTTCTTCAAACTAGAGGTACCGTGCACCTTGTTCCACGTCTTCGATAATGATGTGGCCATCTACATTCAAAACTTTGGCGGAACTTGACTTCACCATTTCTGCAAAGTAAAAAAGGAAGGCATCAAAATATCTCTTGAAAAAAATAGGGATCAACAAAAAAAAGAAGAGGAAATTTTGTAAATTTGAACAAATCCTCTGGTGCTTCTTCAAGCTACTGGACAAGTCAAAGTCCATCAAATGCCCAAATGAGCCCTAGTTTATCACACAAATGTATGTACATACTTGTGAGGAGGGAAATACTCCAAACTTTAAAAATCTTCAAACCTTTTGATGGCTTGTATAACTCAAGGAGTCCTGCAATAAAATAGATGAATTGGCCGGTGACCCCGTCAATCTTCAAATTATCACACACGTGTACAAAAACACTTGTGAGGATGGACATGCCAAATCTTCAAGCCTCCTAAGTTTCTCCGGTCTTCAATTATCACACAAGTATACAAATACACTTGTGAAGATGGACACGCCAAATCTTCAAGCCTCCTAAGTTTCTTCGGTCTTCAATTATCATACAAGTGTACAAAAACACTTGTGAGGATGGGCACGCCACATCTTCAAGCCTCATAAGCTTCTCCAGTCTTCAGTTATCACACAAGTATATAAAAACACTTGGGAGGATGGAACGCCAAATCTTCAAGCCTCCTAAGCTTTTTCGGTCTTCAATTATCAGAAAAATGTACAAAAACACTTGTGAGGATGGGCACACCAAATCTTCAAGTTAACTAAACTTCTTCAGTCTTCAATTTATCACACAAGCGTACAAAAATACTTGTGAGGATGGGCACACCAATTCTTCAAGCCACCTAAACTTCTTCAGCCTTCAATCTATCACACGAGCGTATAAAATAGCTTGCGAAAATGGAGACCTCGTTGAATGGTGTAAACTCTTCAAGCTCCGATTCCTTGGACCTCTTGAAACTCCTAAAAAAATTAAAAAAAATTAAAAAGGGAGAAACAATCTCGTCAGATATGATTGTCGTTAAAAAAAATAAAAAAAAAGAAAGAAAAAGGGGAAAAGGAAAAAATAAAAACAAAAAAATAATAAAAACGAAAGAAAAAGGGGAAAAGTAGAAAAACAAAAATAAAAAGGAAAGATGTAATCAGAGAGTTTGGAAATTTGAGCCCAAAGTCAAATTGTGGTCTCGAAATCTCCATGTTTCATCTTGTGTGTCTCAAACTTTGTATGCGTGTATCTTAACATAGACAATTTAATGTAAAAAGAGGTGGAATTCAAGAGAAGCGCCATGATTTCAAAAAAGGGAGGGAAAGCAAAAACAAAAACAAAAACGAAACAAAAAAGAAAACAAAAGATAACGAAAATTCAATAAATAAATAAATAAATAAAATAGAACACTTGCCACGTGAGGGTTGAAAGTCAAATGATGGTCCAATCATATTCATGCTAGATATGCATGTTGGAGTATGTATGACAAAAAGCACAGTAGGGAAAAGATGGAAGAAACCAAATAGAAAATCGTACAAAACTTCATGCATTATCCAGATTAGCCACTTAACTCTTCCAAATCAGTGATGGGAACTGTGGATTAGGCTGGGAGCAAAGGTTGTAGAAGTCAGGTCGATTGGTGGATTAGCTAGAAGAAGAGAATGAAAGCACCGATTTGTCTTTAGCTCTATTCTTCTCCCCGTCAAGCTTTCAGTTGAGTCGGTGAAAAAGACCTGCAATATGGGAGAATAGTTTAGATCAACAAAAGCTGCAAGTGTCAAGCAAAGAAAAAATAGGGAAAAAAAAGTTTGATGATGGAGAAAGGAGATCAGCTCAAGAAAGCCAGAAACGAGGTCTCGATTTGCTTTGAGTTCTCATTTAATTCATGATGCGGAATAAATTGCAGACAAGATCATTTGAATGAATGCCAATGCAGAACATCAATGAAGTCGTCGTTTGAGAAATCCGACAAGACCATATGAAGAAGGTGAACGTATACCTCGACTTCGGGAATGCAAACTCTGAAATTGAGTTGTCAAAATATGAGAATGTGGTGTGAAGGTTACTGGTACCTGTTGAACAAATCCGATCTTTCTCGATCTTTTGATACCGACCAGAAACATGCAGTAGTGCTAGTTGCTTTTTCGAATTAAAACCACACGATACTCATTAATGTCTGAATGCTTAACTTTTAAATTTGCCTTTTTGTGAAGGAGAGGTATCTAAATATTCTACAAAGGTTAGCATATGTTTGTTTGGAGGGTGATGAATTATTAATGATTGACGAGCACTTCTCTTAAAGATCTTATGTGCAGAAACCTCGTTATTTTAGGATTTGGTTTTGAAATCAAATTCATGATACTCATTGCCGTCCAATTCCAAAAAGAAGACTAAAGGATATGCCTCGAAGTAAGGGTGTAGATTTTGGATAATTGTATCAAGTGGTGGAGTTTAATAGTAACAAAATTCTAGAATCTAGGCTTATCGCTCTAAGTTGATTTAGTAAGGCTTTTGGTGCATGATTAAACTTCATGTATCTACGGCAACTCTTGAGCTAAGTTTAAATGGTGCAACGAACTTCGTGTGGGTTTGTAAAGCATAAATTTTAGTGGGATCTTGTATACAAAACAAAGGATTTGTCGTTATCTTGATAATTGGCACTGCAAAAAATTTTTTAAAATGGTTTGGCCTTATCCTTGCAATTCGTAGAGCTCTATTAGAAAAGAAGTCTACATGCCAACAAATTCCTATCCCACATGGTCTCTACACAAGCTAGAGATTTACATTCTTTGATGTGGTTTTCTAGAATATATGATTTCTAGGAAACCACGTTTATCAAGCATTGGATAATCACAATTGATTTGGCTAAGATCAATGACAATGGGAAGGAGTCCGTGTCCATGACAAGTTCCATGATTATCGGCCAACCTTTTAAACTAACGTCAATTTGGGGATTAATTTTCGTTTAGTTCAATTGCAAAAGAGAGCTTGCCATGCAAAGGAACTCAAAGCCTTGTCATGTGTCAAAAGCTACAAAAGTCTAAAAGTGACTCTATGTGAATAATGAGTGACCAATTGATTGTGAAGTGTTTCAATCTTGATCAAAACTTGAAATTTAAATTAAAAAAAATATTTTTTATCTTGAGCGAAATTCAAGATTAAAATAAAAAATATATTTTCTATCTTGAGCAACATCAGAGACATTTCAATAAAAAATGAGTTTTCATCTTGAGTACAATTTGAGATTAAAAAAAAATTATCTCTTGAGCAAAATTCGAGATATTGAAAAAACAACTTTATATCTTGAGCAAAATTCAAGACTAAATCAAATTAAAAAAAAAAAGCTTTAAAATCAAAGTTCAATATTGACCAATTTATTTATTAAATAATAAATTGATAAATATTGAGGGGTCATTTGTAGGCATTAAAAATTTTAAACAAAATTCCTTTGGGCTAGTTCGATTTTAATTAGCTCATTAAGTCTATTGGACTAGACTGACTTTAATTGATCAATCTATTAGCCTTTTAAAATCCTAATTTCTATTTGAAGCCCAATTTTAATTTCAAAGCCCATGAGGCCCATCCTACTTTTCTTAACCTTTTTTTATTATTTATTTTATTTTATTAAATATAATCAAAATATTTTATTTACATAAACTATTTAAATAGGTTAATATAATTTAGTAAATTTTTTCAAATCATTTGGATAACTATTAAGTGATTATAAGGGCTATCCAAATGTGCCTATAAATAGCCCCCCAGGCTCATTTCCAGAGACCCAAACAAGGGTCAGGAGGAAGAATGCTACGGAAGTTCCAAAACCGAGCTAAAGTAAAAAAGGAATAAGGAAGAAGAGATATAAACATCTCTTCAGTTCTTCAATTCAAACTCAAGTAAAGGAGAAAGGAAGAAGAAGAGATATAAGAATCTCTTCAGTTCTTCTAGTCCACAACGAAGCTGACCACTTCAAGATCAAAGCTAAATCTACATTCAAGTCCAAATCAAATCCGAGAGACAAAGCCAAATCAAAGTCTGAGTTTGAAGATTCGGGCTAAAGCCCTTCAACAAATCCACACCGTCAGCAATAGAGGCTTTTGGAGCGTAGAATCAAGCCACGTGGTCCCTCGCATTCAACCGTAGATCATTTATCAGACAAATGTACAAGTCGGGAGAATCAATCCACTATAAATTTTCAAATTCAATTTGTAACAATTCTTATTGTATTATTTTATTAATACTAGAGAAATTTGTCGTTACAAATGCATCTAAGTTGATTTGTTAATAAATATGCACGATATGCACTTGCTACTTTGAATTAGAATCTAATGATAATTATGGATGAAAAGTTCCAATCCGAGCATGTAACTTGAATTTAAAGATTAATTGACTCAATTGGCCAAAGTGAATGTAATAATTATATAAACTCAAAAATGGGTTTAAAGCATAACAAATCCACAAATTAAAGTAGAGGAATAGATAAACGTAACTTAAAGAGTTAGCAAAGATAATAACATGTTAATTGAACACAACATTCTCCTCGAACTAGATAGAGAAGTCTAACTACTCATATTCGAGGGTTAAATACTTTTTAATGAACGTTCGTTGTGTATCACCACTACTATATGATAGATTATACTCACTATTACAAGTAATATACAAAAAGTATAGAAAACAAGTAAATAAATGCTAAGAAATAAATAGAGAAGTTTAATCACTCATATAGGTGGATTAAATACTTTTAGCAATGTAATCGCCTTGTATTGCCTCTGCAATATATGGAAAGTTGTCTTTCTCATACACAAATAATAAAAGAAAGAGAGAAACTAGCAAAGAAATGTTATGCTAATCATTTTACTTCCGCTCGAATATGAGAAACTAAGAGCTTTCAAGTTAGAACTAAGAACAAATAAAGAAAGAATTTTATTAAAAAGAAAGTTGGAGAGAATCACTAGCTAATTCTCTCTACTAAGTTGTACATTTGCTCCTTAGAAGTGCCTCTATTTATAAACAAAATTTTACAACAAAAACTATTTAAAAAATTATAAAAGTGACATTACATGAGTCTATTATGGTGTGCTCTAGTCGTATTATCTCAAAGAGGTCAAAAATTAGGTAAAAATCATGTTAAAATCAAGTGGGAGCAATCTAGATGACCTCCACAACCACCGCCACCACCTTCGCCGGTGACCTCCACCACCACCGCCACCGTCGGATGGCCGGCCAATATTTTTCCCTTTTCTTTCATTTTTGGCATAGAATGAGACACAAGAATGAGATGCTGAGAACCAAGCTGTATTCTTGACCCAAATGCATGATTTAAATAGGAATTTATAACTAAAGTCCCTGAGCTCTTGGATTCCTTTTAAGTTGGTCATTATACTTTATTTAATTTATAAGTCCTTAACTTTTAATTTTTGTAATTTAATTCCTAAACTATATTTTCATATTAGGCCCCCAAGTTATTTATTTTATTTAAGTGAGCCCATAAAGTTTATTTAATTCTAAATCCTTAGCTTTCAATTTTTATAATTTGACCCCTAAACTTTTATTTCACTATTAATCCTTTAATTTCTTATACCTATTTAAGTTAACCCCCAAACTTTAACTGCATCTAAGTCCTCCATATTTTAAAAATCTTATAATTTAGTCCAAAATAATTTTAGTTCAATTTTATTGGATATTAGGTCCTCAAACTATTTAATTCTTTCAAATTGACCCCGAACTTTTATATTCATTCAATTTTGGTCCAAAACTTCTATATTATCTATAAATACTTAATATTTAAGAGTATTAACATAAATTAAATTCCTTATTGACTAGACGGGGCGTACAAACAGCTAGAGGATTGATTCTTACCGCTTAGTAAGCTCAAAAATTGGAAGAGACTTAAGGTAGGCTCAAAAGATTCACTTTTACTTATCGCACATTTATAGTTAATAATATGCATTATATGAGTGCTTTTAGTATGTAATAAACTTTCCTTCGGGCCTAGACTAGCTTTCGTGCAAATTACTTGCCTTCCAACCCAGAGTTGCCTTCGAGCCTAGAGATGCTTTCGGGCCCAGAGTTACCTATTGGTATTATATTACAAAGTTTGCATATTTGTTTGTCTTATATACTTGTATAGATTGATTAACTTGTGCAGAACGTATTGAGTATTTCTTAAAATACTCACGCCTTTCATTTTTTAACAAATTACAGATTGAGGAGATCGAAAGCGCGGCGAATCGTGGGAGCTCTCTAGAGTTTATTAATAATAATTTAGTTTCTTTTGTTATTTTAGGAAAACTTGATGTATTGAAGTATGCTATTTTAAATGTTTTGAATTAATTAGTATTTCATGTTGAATGTTTTGAATCATTAGAGATCGAATAATGTAAGATAATCTAATATATTTGCTATCTAAAATGATTTTTGGCATCGGCATTATTTGTTATGTTTCCGCATTTAATATTATTATTATTTTTTTTAAAATCGAAATATTTTAGAGAAAGAACTAACGTCCCGGATTCTTAGAACTCGGGGCGTTGCAGGGACTGGCTATCACACATGATTTATTTTCAACATATCTAGACAACAAAGTTGCAGGGCCGATTAAATGGATCAAATAAGTTACGGCTAGATGCATTGAGGTGATAAGGATTCATGTAATGTAGTTTCAACTGGACAAGTATACGTTGAATAAGTTTAAGTGTAACGCCCCGAGTTCAAAGACCTTGAAACGTTAGTTCTTTTTCTAAAACCTTTTTTTAATGCAGAAATATAAAAAATAATTAAAATGCAGAAATGTATATAAAAATAATTAAGATGCGGAAATTCATTTAAAATAGCAACCACTTAGAGTATCTCGTAAATGTTTGATCTCTAAATATTCAAAACATCTAACATAAGGAACTAAATAGTTCGAAAGGTCTAAAACGACATAATCTAATACATCGGTTTATCAAAATAACAACAAAAATGAAATCTCATAATTAATAGCCTAGGTAGAGCTCCCATGACTCGTCACGCCTCCAGACTCCTCAATCTGTAATAAGAATGAAAGATATGAGTATTTAAATAATACTCAGTAGGCTCTGCGCAAGTTAATCATCTATACAAATATATAAGGCAAATAGTTATGTAAATTCTGTAATATAATACCCGAATGTAACTCTGGGCCCGAAGGCAGCTCTGGGCCCAAAGGCAAGTAATTTGCCCGAAGGCAACTCTGGGCCCGAAGGCAACTCTAGGCCCGAAGGCAAGTAATTTGCCCGAAGGCAACTCTGGGCCTGAAGGCAAGTCTATTACACACTAAAGGCACTCATATAGTACAGATCATTAACTATAAATGCGCGATAAGTAAAAGTGAGTCTTTTGAGCCTACCTGAAATATCTCTCGAGTTTTGAGTCTACTAAGTGGTGAAAGTCAGTCCTCTAGCTGTTCGTACGCCCCATCTAGTCAATAACGAGTTTAATTTATGTTAATACTCTTAAATATTAAGTATCTATAAGTAATATAGAAGTTTGTGAACCAAAATGGAAAGAATATAAAACTTTGGGGGTCAATTTGAAAGAATTGAATAGTTTGAGGACCTACTATGCAATAAAAGTGAACTAAAAATATTTTGGGCTCAATTATAAGATTTTTAAAACATGAGGGACTAATATGCAATTAAAGCTTGGGGGTTAGATTAAATAGGAAAAAAGAAATTGAAGGATTAAAAGTGAAATAAAAGTTTAGGGGTCAAATTGCAACAATTGAAAGTTAGGGATTTGAATTTAAATAAAATTTGAGGGCTCATTTAAATAAAATAAATAAGATGAGGGATTAAATCTGTAAATAATATTGAGGGACTAAATTGTAACAATTAAAAGTTGAGGACTTGTAAATTAAATAAATCTTAAGGACCAACTTAAATAGGATCCAATAGCTCGGGGACTAACTTGCAATTTCCAGATTTAAAATGGATTTGGGCCAAGTAGTCGGATCATCATCATCCTAACCCGACTCTCTCTTCTCTCTCACGCTCGTTCTCGGCTCTCTCTCTCGGGTACAAAATGGGGAAGTTTTTCCGGCGGTTTCTCGACGGAAACGCTGTTTACGTAAGGTGAAGTGGAGGGAGGTGAATCTAGTCGTGGTTTTAATTGAATGAATGGTTGATTATTGAGCTCGAATTCGTTGGTTGAAGGTTGAGGAGAAATTTGGGTATTTTAAAAATTGGATCGAATCTTTAATTATTTTCGAAATCAAATGATTCTATAGTGTTCTATAGAGGTAGAGGAAGGTGTAGGTATGATTTTTGTATTGTGAAATGGATTTTTGAGCTTGGGTGTGTGTTCTTGGCCGAGCTTGCAATGGTGTATATGTATATGTGTGTATAGGCGTGCGTGTGTGTGTGTGTGTGTTCTTGGCCAAATGAGGATGATGGTGGCTTCGTGGTGGTGAAACAGTGGAGAAGCGATAGTGGTGCGGCGGTTGAGGTGGTGGTGCGGCAGTGATGCACATGTACGTGCATGTATGTATTTGTGTGAAAAAAATCAAGTGAAAAATACAAAAAGATGATTAAAAACTTGTGTGATTAAAAACTTAGAACAACAAAATAACAATGGAGATATAATGAAAATATCAAGAAATCTTACCACTTGAAGCTAGTTTGATTTATTGAATGAGAATGAGTGGGATAAACTTGAAGATACCAAATGTGGAAAGAGGGGAGAGTAGTGAGGCTAGGGTTTTAAAATCAACCTTAAACTTGTATAAATAGGGTAAAACTAGGGTCACCGCTCCAAATGGGCTTTCTTGTAGTATAAGGGTAAAATTGGGACCTAAACTGGCTTATAATCGGGTTTAAAGTATATATATAAAGTCATGATTGAATAAGAAACTAAATTTTTTAGGGATTAAAACGAATAATTTCCAAAATTAGGTACTCAAATGTAAATTGAAAATAAATAAATGTTTTATAAATTATTATTATTATTATTTTAAATAATTTAATATAATAGTAGATAATATAAAATTTAACTAGACGAGCGTACGCTATTTAATTCTATAGATGAAGTTGTAGCGACACGTTTGAGATTTTACTTTAATTAAATTTTTTTATTTAAGGATATTCGTGGTCACTGCATTAAGACTAATGCCATCATTTCAGAAGATTTAAGCCTTTTATTTTTAATATTGGTACATTGACTTCTATCTTTTAGATTAGAACTGCTCACTTGAAGCCGATAAAATTTTTGTTCACCAATAAAAAGGAGAATTGAGCTCTTAAGGGTTTTTTTTTTTTGGTTGTCACTGTTTTTTGAGCGATTATGATTGTACTGGGAATCATTGAAAAAACAAGTTCAGACTTTTGTCTTAATTTTCAAAGGTATCTTGAATTTAGTATATTTTTATCTATGTATGCAAATGAATTTTTGCCTTCGTGAAAGGGGATTTGATCTCCTGTTTCAATTTCCCATTTCTTATCGGCTTTCTCACTTTCGTGTTTTTACCCAGAGTTCTCCAAACTTGAAGGGTGCGAAAGAAGTAGCAAATTAGCTTGGCACTTGGCATCATGAGTTTTACTTCACTTCAATGTGAAGAAGGTATTGTTTTCGTAAGAGAATTAATTAACTCGTGTGTCAGTGTGTCAACCTTTGCCATATTTTTTTATTTTTTGGGTTGTAGCATATTTGTACAGACAAAAAGAGGAGTTCCATGATGAAGTTGGGTATATACTTAATTGTCAAGTAATTGATAGAATTTCAGCCAAGGCAATTGCTTTCCTTTTTCTTTTTTTTTTATAATTTGAAGTTTTATCATTTGGAATCTAGAAAATTTAAGGAATCTTTGATTAGGATTGTAAAAAAGATGATTATTAAATGTGTGGTTAAAAAATATATTTAAATCATTTATTTCAGTAGTTGTTGCTCTTCAAATGAATTTGCTCAATTCAACAACTGAATTTGCAGGAAGAGTCATTTCTCCTTGTCAAAATTTTCTTCGACTATAAAACTATGTCTCATAGTTGTAGGTTAGGCTATCAATTTTTGGTTTATCAAGTTATGTTCTCTGAAACACATCGAGGACGTGAACTTTTCATTTCATTGACAATTAATCAACTAATAATTGTCAACAGAGTCTACAGTTGATGTTAAAGATGGAAGCACTTGAGGCATTGCCAATGGACTTGAAAGCAGCTGGTTTGGTACTGGATTTGACTCCTTTTCCTATGAACATGTTTATGGGGACATTGACACCACCAATTGAAGGCTATATCAAGAAGATTAATGAGGCTACCAGGAAAAGCATTGCCAAAAAGAAGCTCAGATAATTAGACATCTTCCTTTTCAACATGTGCTCCAGAAGTACTTGAAGTAATTGCCAGTGTGGAAGATACCTAACTTTTACCTTCAACATGCTCAACATCCCCTCTTGCTTAGATAGACACAATTACTTGATTTTACTAAATAAGTTTGCAGCTCTGTGCAATGTATGCTCTGATGAGTGACTTTCTTGAGGTTGAATTTTGATGGCTATGGCATCTAGATTTTGATATTCTGCTAAACATTATTGAACAAGACAAACAATACTTTGATCATGGAAAAAAAACTCTTCATTTACTATGGGATCCAGTGGTATTTTATAAACAATCCTTTTGTTGACTATAGTGTCGAAATTCATTTGATCTTAATGGAATGTGTTAGAGATGGCTATTGTGTAGTTGGTGAATTGAGTTTTGTAGCCAAATGGATTTTGTTAGTGTGGGCCGGTGTGTAGTTTTCTAAATGTTTATTGGAGTGCTAGTGCATTTCTTAGCTACATTGATACGGCATGTTTTACAAAAACGTATTGCATTCAACTTCTTTTTGCCGGTCCCTTTTTTTTTTTTTTTGTTTGGCACTACCAATTTCCTTATTTCTTTTGTAGGAATTACATATATGCATGCTTCACATAATTCATAAATTTTTGTATGAAATTCCTTAACTTTTCAAAAGTATAATAACAAGAGGAAAATTTATTTTTATAGAAAGTATAATTGCTTTCAACTTGGTTTGTAGAAACTATATAAATTTAGATTTAGACTTCACATAATTCATTAACTTTCTTTCGATGACAAATATATTTATACCTCATATAATTCATAAATTTATTATTATTATTATTATTATTATTGTTGTTGTTGTTGTTGTTGTTGTTGTTGTTGTTGTTGCTGCTGCTGCTGCTGTTGTTGCTGTTGTTTCCTGTTCGAAATACACTTTTTTGCCATTGTCTAATTTATCATTGTTTCATGCTAACTTTTGTTGGACTAATGAACCAGAAAATATAAGTTTGCTCTCTTGGTTTGATATTTGTCCACCATAATCCACCATAATCATCTAAAGTACCCAACAACTCCACACTTAAAAGAGTGATATCCATGCTACTATCCAATAGTCAATTGTTCTTCTTCTAGGTATTCATCATCTCTTTTTTTGCTCATTGTTAAATTATTGCCTTATATCAAACACGAACATGTTGATTTTGAAAAAATTAAACGCGTATGTTGCTTTTCACTTATATCAACATTGTCCTGTTAATTATTGATCAAAAATAAATTTTTCTATTAGGAATTATATTTATACCTTACATAATTGATTTTACTTTGTGGATTGATTTCACTTTCTTTGAACAGCTAATATTTATTATTGTACTATTTATTTTCCATTCCAACTAATTTTCGATTATATATAATAAAAGTATGAATTAGAATAGTTAATCTGGGTTTTTTTGTAAATTGTTGAAAATCATATTGGAAGCCATGTTAGTAGAAAGTATATCTATTATACTTCAAAAAGTTCATGAAATTTTTGGGATCATAAATATATTTGGAGGAGACATCATTAAAAAAAAATTTGTCATCCTGCTGATTATTATTGATGAAAAATTAAATTTTTCGATTGGAAATTATTTTTATACCTTACGTAATTGATTTTACTTTGTCGAGTGATTTCACTTTTTTTGGATCATTAATATTTTTTAATTCTATTATATGCTTTTCCATTCCAATTAATTTCTGATTATATATAATAAATTAAAGTATGAATCGGAATAGTTTCTGGATTTTTTTTTTTTAATTGTTGAAATAGTTGTTCACTCTATAGGAAATTAGTTGAGCAGTGTAATTGTGTTATCATATAAACATTATATTAATTTCTAACCGTAATTCTTATACATTAATTATGAATATCTCTATAACACCTCAATGAGAGGTTTTTCAAGAATCTCAATGTTTAGGTTTCTAATGAACTAATTTTTGTTGAAACAATTATCCACCATTTCCATTCAAATTTTTGCCTTCCTTTTTTTTTTTTTTTTTTGGTTTTTGTTTCTTGGCTATTAATAATTTGTATGCCATTAAATCAAGTCCACAGATTTCTTAAAGTTGTGAAGATAAAGTTGTTGATTGATGTTACTTTCTTGAACCGCTGATATTTTTTTTTTTTTGTTGTTTATTTTTCAATCCAATTACATTTTAATTATGTCTAGTAAATAAAATTATGAATTGAAATACTTTGCTTGGAATGTTTGTTATACGTTGTTGAAACAATTGTTCACCCTTTACACTAATAATGTTTTTCTTCCTTTTTTGATTTTGTCCTTTTTGGCTATTTTTAATTTTTTATGTCATTAAATCGAGTCCTCAAATTTTTTAAATTTGTGAAGCTAACGTCGTGGATTGATTTTGCTTTCTGTGAAGAATCAACATTTTTTGATTGTATTGTTTGTTTTCCAATCCCATTAATTTCCAAATGTATATAATAAGTTAAAGTATGAATCAAAATAGTTCATCAAGATTGGTTGTCATAGATTCTTGAACGCATATTCATTTTATTTTTTTATTAGTTTTCTTTTTTTTTGGCTATTTTTATTTTTTATTCCACTAAATTGAGCTCATGCATTTTTTAAAACTACGAAGGTAACCATGTGGATTGATTTTATAATCTTTGAACGATGAATTTTTTTTAGCTGTATTTGTTATGTTTTAATCCAATGAATTTCTAATCATGTATAATAAATTAAAGTATTAATCTAAATACTTCATCTGGATTGTTTGCAATAAATTGTTGATACAATTGTTCACTCTTTACCAGTGTTCTAAAAAGGGTGAAGCGCGGAAAAGCGTGGAGCCAAAGTTTTAAGCATTACAAGCTTAAGCGCGCCTAGGCCGCGTCTAGGCGATAAAAAGCATTTTTCAATTTTTTTAATTTTATAAAAAAATTTTATGAATCTAAGGTATTAAATAATTAAAATAGTATATACTAAATTAAAAAATACATCTAAATTCATAAATATTATATCTACTTTATAATTTCAAGAAATTTACAATATAATTTTAATATTTTCAAATGAAAAAAGTCAAAAGATGGACAATTCTTTCTTAATAGATTTATAGGGATTACATGCTCTTATCACAGCGCTTACATGGTCAAAGTGCGAATCCAAGATGTTTAAAATCTGAAATTAAATTGAGGTTTTCAATCGTATATTTATGGTTTGAGACGTATTCAATTTCTTTTATTTTTATTTAATTTATTATTTTCTAACTTTGAACTCGGCTTAAGCTTAAAAAGTAAAAAATATGTATGGTTCAAAAAAAAACACAAAGGCGCCTAGGCACGCCTAGGCGGCACTTAGTCGCGCCTAGGAAGGCCTAGTCGACGCTTAGGTGCCGCTTAGTGGCGCCTAGTTGGTCAAATTTTGTGTTGACCATTTTTTTCACGCTTTTGACCTAAGCGACGCGTTTATATCACGCTTCACGCCTGGGCGGCACCTAGGGGCCGCCTAGGCGCGCTTTTTAGAACACTGCTCTTTACACTAAAATTTGTTGTCGTTCTTATTTGCAAGAAAAGTCGCAATCCTTAATCACCTCGGTTGAACGTCTTCAGGTGCGTCTCTTTTTGTTGCGCTTGAGATTCGCGAATTTCTTTGGCCGGGGTTAAGAAATTTTGCATAATTAAGTTGGGTAGGCATGGATTCTCCACATCCATATAGAGATGGATGTGGAACATGATCGATCGGCTAAAATGTTGCGTGGCGTGCAAGATAACTTCGTTGACAGGCCCTACAAATTCGATAAATTGTTCATCAATTCTTAAAAGCCTTTGTATCCTGGTTGTCTAAAATGCAACAAATTATCATCTGTGTTCAATTTTGTTCAATTTGAAATCGAAGAATGGGCGGAATGATCGGAGCTTCATGGCATTATTGGAGCTTTTAGTAGTTTGAATGATAACGAGCTACCTAACTCAATGTATACCGAAAAGAAGATGTTGTGCCCGTTACGTATGGAGATTGAGAAGATAGACGCATGTCTGAATGATTGTGTGTTGTATCAGGAGTATAGTGATTTGCATGTGTGTCCGAAGTATGGGGTATCGAGGTATAAGAGAAAGAACTGCAATGGTAATTGCACAGGTAAGAAAGGTCCTCCAGGGAAAGTGTTATGATATCTGACCGTAATTCCAAGGTTTAAGCGATTGTTTGCGAATGCAGACGATGCGATGAAAATGTTGTGGCATGCTGAAGGAAGGAAAAAAGATGGTAAGCTAAGACATCCGACTAATTCCCCTAAATGGCTTAATTTCAATAGGAGATTTCGTGATTTTGGAGATGAAGATAGGAATCTTCGGATTGGATTATATATAGATGGAATGAATCCACAACGTGATATAAGCAGTCGACATAGCACCTGGCCGGTGGTTTTTGTTATTTACAACTTGCCTCCTTGGCTATCTATGAAGCGTATCAAGTCCAAGACAGCCGGGAAATGAAATCGACGTACACTGAGCACCGCTAATCGACTATTTAAGAAAGTTGACGGATGATAATGGTGAGGTATTTGATGCTGATCGTCGGGAGAATTAAAATTTACGTGCTATACTATTTTGCACCATAAATGATCTTCCAGCTTTCGGCAACTTGTCCTTACACAATCAAAGGTGGTAAGGCATCCCCCATTTGTGAAGATGCAATGTTCAGTCTTGCACAATTGTTGTAAAATTATTTTCATGGATCATCGGGCTTTTCTCGATAAAAATCATAGGTATCAAAAAAATAAAGAGGATTTCAATGGGCAAACCGAGAACCGAGCCGCACACTTGCCATTGTCTGGCGAAGAGCTTTTTGAACGAGTTAAAAATATTTCAGCTCAACTTGGTGACGCTTTTAAGCCACCTACGAAGAGTATTTGGAAGAAGAGATTGATCTTCTGGGATTTACCATACTAGAAGTATTTAGAGATGAGACACCGTATTGATTTCATGAATATAGGGAAAATGTTTGTGATTGCATCATCAGAGGCGGCCCGAGCTATATGCGAAATAGGCGACTACCTAGGGCCCCCCAAAAAAATTCAGAATACCTGATTTTTTTTCGCTTTTACTTGTATAATAATATAAAAGGCCCTTATACCCAAATTTGATGTTAAACATTGAAACAAAGCCCAAATTTAATGGTATTCATTGAAGAAGACATGGTGAAATAAGTTGATATTAAAAGTTTGATTATGGATTTTGCATCTAAGACTGTTAGAAGAGTAAATTTGATATAAAATGTAGTGGATTTTATAGTGACTTTTATGTATTTATTTTTCTTTTTTTCGTTATATATAAATTTAATTCTAGTGTTGATAGGACCAAAAAAAAATTATCGCCTAGTGCCTCTGAAATCTCTGGCAGCCTCTGTGCATCATTGGGACGTTACTGAACATTCTGGGAAAGACGAAAGATTCTGCCAATGCTAGGAGAGACATGGTGGCATTGGGAATACTGTCGGAGTTAGCACCTACAGAAGAGCTGGGGAAGAGTCATTTCCTGCCCACAGCTTGCTACACCCTGTCTAAAGTGGAGAAATAAAATTTTTCTGCATGTATGAACAACGTGAAAGTTCTGTCTGGTTATTCATCAAATATCAAAGGGTTTGTGTCGATGAAGGACTTGAAGTTGGTTAGGATGAAGTCTCACGATTGTCATGTCATGATGCAACAGTTATTGCCGTTTGCTATTCGAGGCATACGACCTGAAGATGTTAGGCGTGTAATTACACAACTTTGCCTTTTCTTCAACGCAATATACAGTAAGGTTATTGATCCTGGCCAGTTAGACAGAGTGGAGGCAAATATTGTTGTCACCCTCTGTCAATTTGAAATGTATCTCATCCCATCTTTTTCAATGTTATCATGCACTTGCTAATAGAAATTAAACAGTTAGGTTCGGTGATCTTGCACAATATGTATCCGTTTGAACGGTTCATGGGGATCTTGAACGGACATGTGAGAAATCGTATAGACCGGAAGGTAGTATCGCTAGAGGTTATGCTGCTGAAGAGGTTATTGAGTTTTGCACTAATTACTTGGCAAAAGCTGTGGCATTCCTAAATCTCAACATGAGGGAAGGCTCCAAGGAAAAGGTACGATTAGACGAAAACCAATCGATCCTAATGCTGAAGACCTTGCCAAAGCTCATCATCTCATCTTACCCCATCTTGCTGATGTTCAACCATACTTCAATGAGTATGTAGTGACCGCGAATTTCCTTAAACTAAAATATTTAATTAAAGTAAAATCTCAAACGTGTCGCTACAACTTCACCTATAGAGTTAAACAGCGTACGCTCGTCTAGTAAAATTTTATATTATTTACTACTATATTAAATTATTTAAAATAATAATAATAATAATTTATAAAACATTTATTTATTTTCAATTTACATTTGAGGACCAAACTTTAGAAATTATTCGTTTTAATCCCCAAAAGTTTAACTTCTTATTCAATCATAACTTTATATATATTTTAAACCCAATTATAGGCCCGTTTAAGGTCCAAATTTTACTCCTTATGCTATAAGAAAGCCCATTTGGAGGAGTAACCTAGTTTTTACCCTATTTATACAAGTTAAGGTTGATTTTAGAAACCCTAGCCTCACTATTTTCCCCTCTTTCCACAATTGGTATCTTCAAGTTCATCCAACTCATTCTCATTCAACAAATCAAACTTCAAGTGGTAAGATTTCTTGATATTTCCATTTATATCTCCATTTTTATTTTTGTTGTTTTAAGTTTTAATCACACACAAGCTTTAATCATCTATATGTATTTTTTCACTTGATTTTTTCACACAAATACATACATCACCGCCGCGCCACCACCTCGCCGCCGCACCACCACCTCACTACCGCACCACCACCACACCTCCACCATCTCCCTCATCATCTCGGCTCAAACACACACACTCACTCACGCATACATACACGCATATACGCATAGCATCTCGGCCAAAAACACCCATGCTCAAAACTCAACTTCAAAATACAAAAAATCACACCCACACCTTCCTCTAGCTCCCTAAAACATCGTAGAATAGTTTAATTTCGAAAATAGTTAGGGAATCGATCGAATTTTGAAGATACCCATTTTTCCCCTAATTGTTTTAGCTTCAATTTCTCCCCATATACTCAATATTTCTTCAAATTGATGCCACCACTAGCTTTACCACCTTCAACTCCACCTTTGCCGCCATTTTCGCCGGCCAAAAACTGAGAGAAAGAGAGAAAGCCGAGAGAGAAAAAGAGAGAGAGAGCCCAGCGTGCGAGAGAGAGAACTAGGTAGAGAAGAGAAGATCCGATCCATCTTTCTATTTTTTTTAATTTATTTAATTATTTGCAAGACAAGTCCCTCTAGTTCTTTAATTAGTTTAAGTTGGTCCCCAAGTTTTATTTAATTTCAAATCCCAAGCTTTTGATTGTTACAATTTAATCCCTAAATATTATTTACAGATTTAATCCCCCATCTTATTTATTTTATTTAAATGAGCCCTCAAATTTTATTTAAATTCAAGTCCCTAACTTTCAATTGTTGCAATTTGACCCCTAAACTTTTATTACACTTTTAATCCTTCAATTTATTTTTCCTATTTAATTTAGCCCCCAAAATTTAATTGCATATTAGTCCCTCATGTTTTAAAAATCTTATAATTGAGCCCAAAATATTTTTATTCACTTTTATTGCATAATAGGTCCCCAAACTATTAAATTCTTTCAAATTGACCCCCCAAAGTTTATATTCTTTCTATTTTGGTCCACAAACTTCTATATTACTTATAGATACTTAATATTTAAGAGTATTAACATAAATTAAACTCATTATTGACTAGACGAGGCGTACGAACAGCTAGAGGACTGATTTTCACCGCTTAGTAGACTCAAAACTCGAGAGATACTTTAGGTAGGCTCAAAAGACTCATTTTTACTTATCGCGCAATTATTGTTAATTATCTGTACTATATAAGTGCTTTTAGTGTGTAATAGACTTGCCTTCGGGCCCAGACTTGCCTTTGGGCCCAGAGTTGCCTTCAGGCAAATTACTTGCCTTCAGGCCTAAAGCTGCCTTCGGGCCCAGAGTTACCTTCGGGTAGTATATTATAGAGTTTACATGACTATTTGCCTTATATATATTTGTATAGATGATTAATTTGCGTTGAGCCTACTGAGTATTATTTAAATACTCACGCCTTTCATTCTTTTACAGATTGAGGAGTTTGGAGGCGTGACGAGACATGGGAGTTCTATTTAGGCTTATTAAATAAGAGACTTCACTTCCGTTGTTATTTTGGTAAACCAATGTATGGGATTATATCGTTTTCAAACTTTTGAACTATTTAGTAACTTGTGTTAGACGGTTTGAACGTTTGGTGATCAAATAATTTTAAAACACTTTAGATGGTTGTTATATCAAATAAATTTCCACTTTTAATTATTTGTTAATACTTCCGCATTTAATATTAGAAAAAAATAGTTTTAGAAAAAGAACTAACGTTTCGAGTTCTTCGACCTCGGGGCGTTACAGCTTGGTATCAGAGCAGGTCTACGTTTCTGTATACTTGCACATTTTTGAAGTATTTTCAAAACAAATTTTGAAAAATTTAAGAGTTTTAAGTCTTAAGAGCTGCCATAATCGTCGTCACTCCACCGACTCCAAGGTAAAGTGTTTATTTATGAAGATTTTATGGTTTATTTTTCCGAATGCATGAGATGAAATATTTTATATAAGATAGAGATGAAGCACTTGTATTCGGATTGAGAGAAAAGAAACCGAGTTTGAGCTTAAGCGTGAAATCTCCTAATGATTAATAAAGCATAACTTTAAATGTATCGCATGATATTTCTAGTCCTCGAAATTTACTTCATGATTTTCAGGCATTGACTATTGTGTATGGGTATTGTTGTTCTCTCTTGCCTATATTGAACGGTGATTTGTAATTGCTAGTGATTGGGACTTTAGTTGTTGTTATGCATTGAGATGGGAGATTGTAATGGATTTGCGATTGACTGTAATGGGAATGTGACGTGGTGTTGTATTGTGTGGTTTGATTGCTTAGGAAGATGGTTCGACCACGTAGGGCTACTCCACATGGGGCTGACCCTAATCAGATTGACCCAGCTACTTTCATGAGGAATTTCATGCAGTGCGTCCAGAATTTGGCGCAAGCCCCTCCCGCGCTTGCTCCAGTTGCCCCTACTGTATCACCGATTGTACAGTTTAGGAAGTACAGTCCACCCATATTCGACAGTGAGAGCGGTCCTCTAGCTGTTGAGGAGTGGATTCAGGAGATTGAGAGGATTTTCACACACATCTCATGCCCTGATGATCAAAAGGTGTTATGTGCTGAGTTTATGTTGAAGGTCAATGCTGGCCATTGGTGGGCATCGGACACTCGGACTAGGAGTGTCGAGCAACAAAGGGCTTTCAATTGGGAGCATTTTAAGGAGGGATTGAGGAAGAAGTACTTTCCACGGGCCCTTAATGACAAGAAGGAGATGGAGTTCTTGGATCTGAAGCAGGGTGACATGGATATTATTGACTATGAGAGGAAGTTTGAGGAGTTATCTCAATTTGCGGCTCAGTTTGTTGATTCCGAGGAGAAGAAGGCACGCCGCTTTGAGATAGGCCTATGCCCCGAGATTCGTCAGATTGTTAGTGTTCTTGAGCTCCCCACTTATGGAGAAGTTGTTAGCAATGCTCATACTGTGGCCTATGTTATGGAGGAAGCAAATGACAAGGGAAATTATAATGGCCAAAAGTTCCAAGGAAAGAGGAAGTGGTAAGGCCCAAGTCAGAATCACAAGAAGAACAAGAATAAGATGTCCAACAAGAAGCCTAGCTATGGACCAACCAAGGGTCAGACTTCGGGAGATGTTCCTCAATGCCCTAAGTGCAAGAAGAATCATAGAGGAGAATGTTTTTGGGGCGCGGGAGATTGCTATAGATGTGGTCAGCCGGGCCATATGGCACCAGATTGTCGCTCCAGGTCAACCAAGAGTGATGGACTGTCGAAGCAGATTGAGCAAGCAAGAAGGGGAAGGCTAGAGTTTTTGCCATGGATGCCGCAGGATATGCGGATGTAATTGCAGGTATATCACTTACTCTGGTGCTCTCTAATATGTCATCGTTAATTACCTATCACTCCTCCCTAAATGCACTTCTTAATATGATCACAGGTGTGTTATCTGTATTTGGTATTCCTGTTTATGTGTTGATAGATTCGGGTGCTACACACTCGTTTATTTCTGATGCATGCTTGGATAGAATGGATTTGTTAGTGGAGAAAATTGATAGCATACTTGAGGTTAGCCTACCATTAGGAAAGACTATAGAGACTAATAGGGTAGCCAAGGCCGTACCGATAGACTTTGATGGGATGGTGCTAGAGGCAGATATGAATGTGATTTCAATTAGGGATTTTGATATTATTTTGGGCATGGACTGGTTGAGTGCCAACCATGCCGCTATCATGTACCATGAGAAAGAAGTTGTTTTTTAAAAGGATGGGGAAGAAGTGTTTAGATTCTATGGGTCGAAGATTAAGGCGCTTCCTCGCTTTGTCTCGGCTCTACAAGTGGAGAAGCTATTGGTGAAGGGAAAGAGCATGGGATATCTTGTTAGCTTTCTAGGCGAATCTATAGATGAAGTTGCATTGGATTCGGTGCCTATCGTGTGTGAGTATAAAGATGTTTTTCCCGATGATTTTCCAAGTGTCCCACCCGATAGGCAAAAGTGAAATTTGCTTTCGATCTAGTACCGGGAGCTGCCCCCGTGTCTAAAGCCCCTTACCGGATGGCACCAAAGGAGTTGCAAGAGTTGAAAGTTCAATTGGAAGAATTGCTTGAGAAAGATTTTATCCGGCCGAGTGTGTCTCCGTGGGGAGCACCTATTTTGTTCGTTAAGAAGAAGGATGGGAGTATGAGGATGTGCATTGATTATAGAGAGCTCAACAAGTTAACGATAAAGAATAAGTACCCCCGCCAAGAATTGAAGATTTGTTTGATCAATTGAAGGGTGCTTCGGTTTTCTCGAAGATTGATCTGAAGTCGGGATACCACCAGTTGAAGATCAAGTCGACAGATATACCGAAGACAGCATTTAGGACACGATATGGGCATTACGAGTTTACAGTGATGCCTTTCGGTCTCACGAATGCACCGGCAGTGTTCATGGATCTGATGAATCGAGTCTTTCATCAGTATTTGGATAAATTTTTCATTGTGTTTATCGATGACATTTTGATCTATTCCAGCGATTCTGATCAGCATGGAGAACACTTGAGGATCGTTCTTGACGTATTGAGGAGAGAGAGGTTATATGCAAAGTTCGAGAAGTGTGAATTTTGGCTCGAAAAAGTTGGATTTGTGGGTCATATTGTAACGTCCAAGGGCATTAAAATTGATCCTTCCAAAGTTGAAGCTGTGATGAATTGGTCGACTCCTACGAATGTTGGGGAAGTAATGAGTTTTCTCGGGTTAGCCAGATACTATCGACGATTCATTGAGGGCTTCTCCAAGATTGCGGGTCCCATGACTCAGTTGACTAAGAAGGGTGTTAAGTTCCATTGGACCGATCAGTGTGAGAAGAGTTTTGAGGAGTTGAAGAGTCGATTGGTTATGGTACCAGTGTTGGCTATACCCGATGATACTGAAGGTTTTGTCATTATAGTGATGCTTCTAAGCAAGGATTGAGATGTGTATTGATGCAGAAAGGGAAAGTGATTGCCTACGCATCGAGACAGTTGAAGCCACATGAACAGAATTATCCGACGCACGATTTGGAACTTGCAGCAGTGGTACATGCTTTGAAGATTTGGCGTCATTATCTGTATGGGAGTAAGTGTGAGATTTATACAGGTCACAAGAGCCTCAAGTACTTCTTCACTCAGAAAGAGTTGAATATGAGGCAGCGCCGTTGGCTAGAGCTTGTAAAAGACTAGGATTGTACCATTCTCTATCATCTGGGCAAGGCTAATAAGGTGGCAGATGCACTCAGTAGAAAGAATGTTGGACAGTTATCTGCATTGGGTACTATGCAAGATCAGATCATTCGGGATTTGCAGAATTTGAAGATCGAAGTACGAGCTCCACCGAGTTGGCGATCGAGCAAACTAGCAACCTTAATTGTCCAACCAGACTTGAGAAGTCGAATTGTAATGGCCCAAAGGAAGGATAAGTTCCTTGAAAAGATCAAATTGGAGGTTGGGACTGGTAAGAGGATAGGCTTTGAGATTTCTTCAAATGGAACACTTGTATTTAGAGGGCGCTTGTGTGTGCCGAAAGATGAGCAGATAAGAGATGAGATTATGACAGAGGCTCACTCGACTCCTTATGTAGCACATCCTGGTGGAACGAAGATGTACCGTGACCTACGGGATACCTTTTGGTGGAGGAATATGAAAGGTTGCACTGCGAGATTTGTGGCTAGATGCTTAGTCTGTCAGCAAGTTAAAGCTAAACATCAGAGGCCTTCGGGATTATTGAATCCCTTGGAGATACCAAAGTGGAAGTGGGAGAAGATTACTATAGATTTCATGACGGCTCTACCAAGATCCTCGAGAGGACATGATGCCGTATGGGTGATTGTGGATCGACTTACAAAATCTGCACACTTTCCCCCAGTTAGGATGACTCTCAGCATCGACCAGTTGGCATAGTATATGTTAGAGAGATTGTTCGACTACATGGGGTACCTGTGTCCATTGTTTCAGATCGAGATCCGAGATTCACCTTGAGATTTTGGGAGAGTTTACAGACCGCTATGGGCACGAAGCTTAGATTCAGTACCGCTTACCATCCCCAAACGGATGGTCAATCTGAGCGTACCATTCAGATATTGGAGGATATGTTGAGAGCATGTGTTTTAGACTTAGCCGGGAGTTGGGAAACTCATTTGCCACTTGTAGAGTTTGCCTACAACAACAATTTCCAGGCCACGATTGGGATGGCGCCTTATGAGGCATTGTATGGGCGACGGTGTCGATCACCAATCTATTGGGATGAAGTTGGAGAGAGAAAAATGTTGGGACCAGAAATGGTAGAGAAAACTGTTGAGGCTATGGAGAATATCAGAGTGAGGATCAAGGCTGCTCAAGATAGATAGAAGAGCTACGCCGATAAGAGGAGAAAGGACTTGAAGTTTGAGATTGGAGAGAAAGCATTTCACAAGGTGTCTCCAATGAAGGGCACCATACGTTTTGGGAAGAAAGCGAAATTGAGACCACGGTTCGTTGGACCGTTCGAGATACTAGAAGAAGTTGGGACAGTAGCTTATCGCTTGGCTTTGCCACCCGAGCTTTCATCGGTGCATAATGTATTTCACGTCTCACAGTTGAAGAAGTATGTCCATGATCCAAGACATGTGAACTTTCAATCTTTGGATATTCAGAAGGATTTGTCATATCAAGAGACACCCGTGACCATCATAGATCGAAAGGTCCATGTCTTGAGGAATAGAAGAGTTCCCCTAGTTAAGATTCAATGGGGTGGTCATGGCAAGGATGAGGCAACATGGGAGAAAGAAGAAGAAATCCTATCCATATACCCAAACATTATAGATCAAGTAAGTTTATATTTCAAGAAAGTTTAAATTTCGAGGACGAAATTATTTTTAAGAGGGTAAGGTTGTAGTGACCGCGAATTTCCCGAAATTAAAATATTTAATTAAAGTAAAATCTCAAACATGTCGCTACAACTTCACCTATAGAGTTAAACAACGTGCGCTCGTCTAGTTAAATTTTATATTATTTACTACTATATTAAATTATTTAAAATAATAATAATAATAAAAATAATAATAATTTATAAAACATTTATTTATTTTCAATTCACATTTGAGGACCAAATTTTAGAAATTATTCGTTTTAATCCCTAAATGTTTAACTTCTTATTCAATCATAACTTTATATATATATTAAACCCAATTATAGGCCCGTTTAAGGTCCAAATTTTACTTCTTATGCTATAAGAAAACCCATTTGGAGGAGTAACCTAGTTTTTACCCTATTTATACAAGTTAAGGTTGATTTTAGAAACCCTAGCCTCACTATTTTCCCCTCTTTCCACAATTGGTATCTTCAAGTTCATCCCACTCATTCTCATTCAACAAATCAAACTTCAAGTGGTAAGATTTCTTGATATTTCCATTTATATCTCCATTTTTATTTTTGTTGTTTTAAGTTTTAATCACACACAAGCTTTAATCATCTATTTGTATTTTTTTCACTTGATTTTTTCACACAAATACATACATCACCACCGCCAGCCACCACCTGGCCAAGACCACCACCTCACTACCGCACCACCACCACACCTCCACCATCTCCCTCATCATCTCGGCTCAAACACACACACTCACTCACGCATACATACACGCATATACGCATAGCATCTCGGCCAAAAACACCCATGCTCAAAACTCAACTTCAAAATACAAAAAATCACACCCACACCTTCCTCTAGCTCCCTAAAACATCGTAGAATAGTTTAATTTCGAAAATAGTTAGGGAATCGATCGAATTTTGAAGATACCCACTTTTTCCCCTAACTGTTCTAGCTTAAATTTCTCCCCATATACTCAATATTTCTTCAAATTAACGCCACCACTAGCTTCACCACCTTCAACTCCACCTTCGCCGCCATTTTCGCCGGCCAAAACCGAGAGAAGGAGAGAAAGCCGAGAGAGAGAGAGAGAGTCGAGCGTGCGAGAGAGAGAACCGGGTAGAGAAGAGAAGATCCGATCCATCTTTCTATTTTTTTTAATTTATTTAAGTATTTGCAAGACAAGTCCCTCTAGTTCTTTAATTAGTTTAAGTTGGTCCCCAAGTGTTATTTAATTTCAAATCCCAAGCTTTTGATTGTTACAATTTAATTCCTAAATATTATTTACAGATTTAATCCCCCATCTTATTTATTTTATTTAAATGAGCCCTCAAATTTTATTTAAATTCAAGTCCCTAACTTTCAATTGTTGCAATTTGACCCCTAAACTTTTATTACACTTTTAATCCTTCAATTTATTTTTCCTATTTAATTTAACCCCCAAAATTTAATTGCATATTAGTCCCTCATGTTTTAAAAATCTTATAATTGAGCCCAAAATATTTTTAGTTCACTTTTATTGCATAATAGATCCTCAAACTATTAAATTCTTTCAAATTGACCCCCCAAAGTTTATATTCTTTCTATTTTGGTCCACAAACTTCTATATTACTTATAGATATTTAATATTTAAGAGTATTAACATAAATTAAACTCATTATTGACTAGACGAGGCGTACGAACAGCTAGAGGAATAATTTTCACCGCTTAGTAGACTCAAAACTCGAGAGATATTGCAGGTAGGCTCAAAAGACTCATTTTTACTTATCGCGCAATTATTGTTAATTATCTATACTATATAAGTGCTTTTAGTGTGTAATAGACTTGCCTTCGGGCCATGACTTGCCTTTGGGTCCAGACTTGCCTTCGGGCCTAGACTTGCCTTCGGGCCCAGAGTTGCCTTCAGGCAAATTACTTGCCTTCAGCCTGAGAGCTGCCTTCGGGTCCAGAGTTACCTTCGGGTGTTATGTTATAGAGTTTACATAACTATTTGCTTTATATATATTTTTATAGATGATTAATTTGCGCTGAGCCTACTGAGTATTGCTTAAATACTTACGCCTTTCATTCTTTTACAGATTGAGGAGTTCGGAGGCGTGACGAGACATGGGAGTTCTATTTAGTCCTATTAAATAAGAGACTTCACTTCCGTTGTTATTTTGGTAAACCAATGTATGGGATTTTGTCGTTTTCAAACTTCTGACTATTTAGTAACTTGTGTTAGACGTTTTGAACGTTTGGCGATCAAATAATTTTAAAACACTATAGATGGTTGTTATATCAAATGAATTTCCGCTTTTAATTATTTGTTAATACTTCTGCATTTAATTCTAGAAAAAAAATAGTTTTAGAAAAAGAACTAACGTTTCGAGTTCTTCGAATGAGGAGCGTTACAGAGTATAAGGAAATTATAAGGGTGGAAACCCTTCAAAAGGGGAGAGGTGGTTAATTAATGAACATAATCGATGTTTCGGAAAATGGTTAAAAATTAAAGTAACAAACCAGTTGACACATACACCGGAAATGATTACAGAAACAATCAAGTGGTTTGTATACGGGCAAGCATCGTGTATCACCTCTTACCAAGGATATAACATTAACGGGAACACCTTTTTTACAGAAGGTCAATATGATGAAAGCACGATGCAAAACAGCGGAGTGAAACAAGTCACAATATTGACTGATAATAGTAGCGACACATATTATGGTGTGATTGAAGAAATTTAGGAAGTCGATTACAAGACGTTCCAGATGTGCATGTTTCAATGCAAATGGGTGGACAACGCACAGGGTGTATTGAAGGATAAATTGGGTTCCACCCGGTTGGATTTTGCTCAAGTAGGAAGTCAGGTTGCATCACAGGTGAAACAAGTGTTTTATGTTACTGATTTGCGCAACATGAAGTGGTCAGCTGTCTTCCAAGGAAAGAGACGCATTGTTGGGATCGGTAATAAGGTTGATGAAGATGAGCATGACCACTGGGATGAAACCCTCCATTTTTAGCTGAACTACCTCCATTAGATCCTCTGGAGCACAACTGTAACACCCCAAATCAAGAATTCCCGATTTTGGACGCGTCACCATATCTTACACCTTAAATGCGGAAATCAAATAAATAGAGTTGCTATTTAATATATAAGAATTTTTTTTTGTGTCAACCTTTATTTTAAATTAAGAAGCATAAAGGTAAGTAAATTTCGAGATAACCCCCCTTTTTTAAAAAATAAAAAGGCTACAGAAATTTCGGCAGAGTATCCCTTATAAATTGGACTTAACCAACCTGTAGGGAGACTCCACCTGAGCACAACAGTCAAACATATATATATACATTCCACATCACATTATCTAGAACCCTAATCGTTTCTCCATTCAAGTAAACCAAAAAGCATTTTTAGAAAATAGCCAACCTTCAATTCCATCGAATCTATAACAGACTTCTAAAGAAAACATGACAACCTCCTCAAAGGATTAAACCAACATTTTAAAGAATTAAAGAAATTAAATTAAAGAATAGCAACTAATAAATTCTAAATCAATTTCCATGTTTTAAAATACGAAAAATAATGACACGGGTATTGGGTGAGCTTGCCTCCAAGCGATCTCCTCAACGCATCAATTCTCATCACCTGAAACATGGGGAAATTAGAGGGGTGAGCTAAAGCTCAGCAAGTAAACGTTTATGCAAGTGATGCATGCGATTGAGATGTACTACTTAAAACTTGGATTTATGCGTTCCCATTTACGTTGACCTTTTGATTTCCTTTCTCAAAATATTTTCTTTCATTCGCGAGCTCACTTGGTGTATCCCCTAGCCAATCAGACACAGTGGGTCATTCTTAGTTGGAACCAGAAAACATTCTACCGGGAGGTACCGCAAAGCGGTAAAACTTTCATTACTTTCACTTTCACATTTCTTTCGCTTTCACATTACTTTCGGTCGGGTACGCCAGTCCCCCGCGCCCCATTTCCCACTCACCCCTTTCATGACGTAGAGGTACACCCATTCTTTCTTAAAACTTGAGATATCTTTCGCTCAAAACTTGCACTTTTCAACAGAAACGTTATTCTTTCAAACCATTGACCAAACGTGCTCATGGATGCAATGGTTTCATGTTTATGCATGTTTGATCATTACTTAGCATGTATAGTGCTTATACAACATAAAACAAACAGTGCTAAAATCATACATCATTGCAGAGAAGCCAAATAAGCATATCAACTTACCTTAACCCATTCATCTTACATGCAACTAAGTAAAGTTTACTTGCCTGGAGTCCTTAGCTTGCTTTCTTTTACCAATTTGCGAGTGGGGGAGCCTTGGTTGTCACGGTGTCAACGGCCAATAGATCCTAAATCCACCATTAACATAAGCAGCCATAAAGTCCCAGGTTAACCATACTTATCCAATGTTTAGGCACTTACAAACAGTCAATTAACATGCACTTAACTTAAATTCTCATTTTCAAAACGTCGGCTTTTACTAAGAAGGACGTAACTCCAAACTTGGGGCACAAAACCAAGTGAATCCAAATTGGTTGTCTAACTAACTCGCCTTTTTACGTTATAATTCAAAATCACACCAAAAGCTCAACTATAGATGCCATGACACATTTTTTAACTCCAACACAGAATCTGGAAATATTTATAGTTTGGGCAGGGGACTTTCAAAATATTATTTAACATAGGAAACGGTGGAATAAAATCATGAAATTTTTACAGAAAGTATAAAACTCATATAAGTCCATCATAGTCAAAAATCAGCTCATAAGGATCACGTTTGGTTAGCCAAAACATTTTTCTTCCGGCCGAAGAACTGCTCTCGGGTATACCCCGACCAAGCTCACGAAAAGTGTGATAAAAACGTCCACAAGTCCCCAAATGGCATGAAATCAATTTTAAATGATACCTAACTCATAAATGGTCATTTTATAATTGGAATCACGCAGAAATACAGCCTACACAATCCGTTATGATGTTTGAAGTTGAGAAAAGCAATCTGCCCAAATACCCAGCAACTAGTTTGGTTGGAAATTTCATTCAAGAATTTCATCAAACACCTTTAAGGCACACTTAATTCACAAGAAGGCTGAATTTATCAATTTCCAACATGAACACCCATATACTAATTGAATTATATGAACACTTAGTAGATGAAATCATGCAAAAATCAATATCCAATATATACATCCAAGGCAATTTCCCATAATCAACTCAAGACCATTTTCACTTTCATAATTCAATAAGAAATTTCATATAACCGCATCATATATAAAGTAACACAATTATGCATATACTTAAGTGGAGCATGGAATTGCCAAACGCACCCAAATGAATTTGGCTATGAATAATGCACGAGAAACTCACGGCTGAAATTTCTGTTTATGCAGCACACTTTGTAAAATCATATTAAAATAGGAAACGAAGTCATAAAATCATGAAATTCATACCCGAGGCATAAAACTCATGGAAATCTAACATACTTAAGGATTAGCTCATGACAAGCACGTTTGGGTCACCAAAAGATTTTTCCTATAGGACACCAATCTGTTCTCGGGTGCAGTCTGCCCAAGTTCATAAAAAGTGAAATAAAAACTCCTACGGGACTCCGAATGATGCCAAACCAACTCTAGATGATAGATAACTCACATAGGGTTGTTCTCCAATTTGAATCATCAAGAAATTCAATGTATGCTAAAAGTTATGGCATTACAAAGACAGGGGCAGATTGCAGTTAACCAATTCTAACCTCCTAAATTATGGGTAACTCCCTTCAAGCATTATATCGGACACTTATAATGTGCCCTAATCAACATCAAAGAAAACACTACCAAAAGAACATGGAAAAGTAATTGTGTGAATCTCGATTGGTGTGTGAGAGTGTATAACAAGAACAATTATCAAATTTTACCTCTTCTTCCTTGCTTGGATTGTCGTAGAGAGGAATAGCGAGAGAGAGACACGCGAGAGAGAGAGAGAACCCGTACGTGAAGATGGAGAGAGAGCCGGCTTGTGTATGAAGTGTATGGTTTTTTCTGGGTTGTCTTGATTGGGTTTTATTGGGTGGACTCAAGTTGGGCTTGTTCTCTTCAATTCCCTAAGCATTTTTTTTTTTTTGGGCGAAGAGTAAGAGGTAAAATGTTGGGTTTTAAGGTTTTAGTTTCAATAATAGACTTTCACAAGTTATCGCAAAACTAAAGTACCCAATTCATAAACAATAAGCAAACAAATTATTAGCAAATACGGAAAGGGGTTTTAAATTCCAAATAAATTAAACGCAAACATAAGAACAAAACGCATAAACTCATTTTCATGAAATGAAACATTCTAATTGGTACTTTGACCGTGACAACATCCAAGTCGTCCCACTGCAACACGAGATCAACAACGCAACCATTAAAGTCATATATTATGAGTCAAAACAAAAGAACTACACGTATGTTATTATAAATATTCACTTAATTTAATATTCATAGAAGAATTTAAAATGGGTGCTACAACTACATTGGAACAAATTACCTGTGATCGGATCACCAGGAAGGAATGTAGGTGGAATGATCGACCATGATTTCTAATTTTATAATATCAATTCTATTCCATTATTATTAATTGGTAATTTAATTTCCCTTACATGCCAAATTTTTCGTGTTTATTTATTGTATTCGTGATTGTTTTTTTTTTTTGTGCAGGTACGCTGTATAGGGACACGAAGATGTCAGACTCTTCATCATCTAGAGGTTCATCATGTGTTGATATCAGCACGAGAAGGTCTAGAGAGCTTAAGACCATGTCGAAGGGGAAGCACAGTATAGGCTTCCGACATTACATTGGGGTAGTTGCACGCTCAAAGGTAAGCATAAATTACGGTGATTGGAAATATGTGGAATCGGGCCTAAAGGATACAGTTTGGGAAGATATTAAGGTAATAAAAATATTATTTACGATAGTGTGATGTATTTAACATAAATTTTGTTAGCACTATTTCAAAGATTCTTACTTTCTCAATTTTCGGACCATGTGCAATTTGGAGAATGACAGACTTAAAAGACCGATTCTGCAAGCTACTGGAGTACGCATGAGAAATTTTAAAAAAGCTGATACACAAGTGGATTCGTCTGAAGAAACCAAGAAATGACACTCCTATGCAGATGTACAACTTCATCTCCACTCAGGATTGGGACCAATTCAAAAAAAAGTCATGAGCAAAAAATTTCAGGTACACAGTAGTGATTATAATTTACTATGAGAACATTGTTACAACTACTGTTAACTTATTGGTCAATTGTATGTTATTAATTTCTTCAAGGAGATAACTAAGAAGACGAAGGAAACCTAATCATATAACAAGCATCCCCATTTCATGGGAGTCGCTAGTTATGTAGGGATGAGGGAGGTGTGGGCACAAAATGACCATGTAGGATCTTGCCGGTCTGTTAGCAAATCCATCCTCCAAAGTCATCGTTTGTGGGATTGGGCATGAGTGAGAATCCAAGTGCACCCTGATGGAGTTTTGATAGTTCCCGCTGAGATTAGAGATGTTTATGACAAGATTGTGAGTATTGCTCGATAATATTACATACGTTGCATAAATTAACCATCGTTTAACTACTAACATGATGTTTTCATTTGATTGGAACGGGCAGAAAAGTCTCAAGAAGTCGAAAAGGGGACATTTGTCCCGAAACGACAGCACTAGGTAAGGATGATCATTCGGGCTAGCCGAGGACTTTCGAAGGATACACTGGTAGTGTAAGGGTAGTGCTTGGAAAACCTTATCAAGAATCCAAGAAACGACGTGGTGGGCACACTTCGGTGGATGATTTAGACAGCCTGATTGCACACAAGGTCGCAACTCAAATGGATGCTGAATTTGATAATAGGGTGCAACAAGGAGTTGTGAATGCCCTTATTTGACTAGGCATCTGAGTGCCTACATCGATTCTAGATATGATGCCAATTAACAGATCACGGAGTAATAGCCGTGTTTGCCATGCCTCGGCTGAGCTAGATCCTTTCGTGGCCATGGAGGTATTTATAAAAAAAAAATTCTTAGTTTGTAAACGGTATTAATAATCAATTTTACAATTGCTATTTCAGCCAACATTAATTGTCGGTTACACACTTTTTTTGAACAATAGGAAATAACCGATTGTACGTTATGCATACAAAATGAAGGCTAGATAAAAGGGGTGGCACAAGGCACTTGGTTTCCTTTTGAATCTGACACTGTCGTGCATGGTGAAAAACTCTCCGAAGTAAATGTTAAGGTATATGTTAAGATGGCTTTTGAGCAGTGTTGCAAGTTGCTCTTCCCGTGCCAGTTCAAGATGACCTTGTTCTGATAGAGGACGCTATGGGAAGATTTGTTCAATGGCCTAAATACCTCGTTCATTTAGATAAGGTAATAGTTATAGTTTCAGTTTTGTAATAGCTTTTATGAATGTTAATACATTAGAATGATTTGACATCAACGTGAAATGATGATATCTTACTGAAGGATACTGTACCTAAGAAGAAGAATCGAGCCGGGAAACAAAAGAAGCCTCAAAGTTTTGCTATGTCAACAATAGGAGATCACAATCTCGTTGATGAAGCAACATACCAGAGGCTTCCAAGTTCATGTAAGCTATTGATCGATTTGGCGAATATGATGCTGCTTGGTAATGACATATTGGTGGTCACGCTCGATGACAATTTGTTTCCTTATTCCCCTTTTACCGAAGTTTTTGTTACTGCTAATGACATCGCCAAGTTCATGATGATGAGATGGTTCAATGCTCCTATTATGGAAGTATTTGAAATGTGAGATTTCAATTGCATTATGAATTTACATGATTCTTTTAATTTTCAGTTAGTTATCTAATTCTTCGTATGTTGTTTAATAGGTACTTTCATCGAAATTGCATGCTGCATGACATACCAATTGGCTTCATGAGTCCATGGCAAATAGCACCAGTTATGATTAAAACACAAGCTCAGCAGACTTCACGCTACATTGGTAATGTGATGTGCAATTTGAAGGGCATGAAATCCATTATGACCCCGTGCTACCAAAAGTAAAATCAGTCATACTTTAATATTTCCAATGTTAATTAGAAAATTATACATATATTATTAAAAAGCTAACTATCACAAGTGTTAGTCAACACTGGCTATTGCTTGTTGTCGAGCCCTCAACCAATACGTTATACATCATGGATTCACAGGCTAATAAGAGATAACGTTGGATGTCTATTCGCTGATAAACGTGTAAGCACATATCAATTTTACTTTAATTTTATTTATTGGTTTTTTTTCTAATATGTTGAAGTTTAATCACTTTTTATTAATATTGTTCAAATAATAGAACCGCAAAGTAGTATTCATTGGAAATCGCTTCCGGTATATAAAATATAAATTAGAATGTTAAAAGCTTTCTTCATAATTTGGTTCATTTATAATTAAAAGATATGAATTGAAATTGTCAAGTCATCCATAACTGTTTAGCTATAAATTCATGTTGACCAAACCATCTACTTTCTTTTGTTTATCGTGGAGCATATCTCAGTTCAAGATTCGTTGATTGACTTGACTGGAATCCTGATTCAAGTCTACTTCATTTTGATTTCACTTAGGTTTCTTGCTAAAGCTAGTTCCAAAAAAAATAGAATTCTTATTTTTTTTTTAGAATTTCGAACTCTCTTTTTTCCAAATTCTACATATTATTCGATATTTTTAGAGATTTTGATTTTTTTTATCTCAAGTTTTTCATTTTTTTTCTTAGTGATTTATAATAGAACAAACAAGTCTTCAAATGTAAGAGAAGATAATGGATAGGTAGTTCGAGTTCGAATACCTTTGTGTTGGTGTATTCTTTAGTTAGTGTTGGTCTATTCTTTAAAAAGGTTTATCTTGATTGAATACAAAAAGGGAATAACATCAACTATGTTTTGTTCTTTGATGGGTCTAAGTAAGGTATACGAAGAAAAAGCCTATTTGACATTGTTGACCATGTAAACAAGTTTTAGTTTTGATCAAGCTTATATGGATATCGATCAGGCCTTTTAAATTCAAATTTTTTTCTTATTAAGTTGTACTTGATATTTTTTATGTACATATATATTTTAGTGTACGTAACAACCAGGCTGTGATAAGTGTGGCTACTGCGTCATAAAGAATATGAACGACATAATCGTACGATATAGTCAACGCGATGAAGTACAGAAGGTATATTTATTGTAAAATGTAGCTTGTTACTTTAAGTATTTATTACTTTATTAAAGATGTATATAGATAACTAACTATCCTTCATGTCATTCGCAGGCGTATGAAGTTCAAGAATATTCTCAGAACGACATCGATTTGGTGTAAGAACTTTGGGTCAAATTCTTTCAATCGGTTAGAAATGAATTGTTTATACGTTGAAATTCATTTTATTTCTTATTTTGTTATAATTTCTTGATTTCAACTTCATGTGAAGTTTTGTGCTTGGTCATGTACATATAGTCATGAACTTGATTTGGAGTTGGGTAAAGTCGTTGTTACTTCTACTTTGTTAGTTAGAATTGTACTATATTTGAATGTTATATTCGGTTTAGTTGGTGTAGGCTTGAGTTGCATGTGTATGTTACATTGGGCTTAGCTCTTTCAATATCAGTATTTTGCCGGTTTTTCAATTCTGTATTACAGGTTTTAAAAGTAGTACAAATTTAATTCCTACTGACACAAAAAAAAATGAAAAGAACACATATAATGACAAAAGGTGGCGGTTGTAACCGCTGCCTTTTTAAAACAAAAACAAAAAACTTAAGGGGTGGCGGTTCTTTTGTTCTTAACAAAAGAACCACCACTTAAGCGAATGGGAAAATAAAAAAAAATTAAAACAAATGAGTGGTGGTTCTAAATTTTTGAACCGCCACCCTAAGTTTTAAAAAAAAAATTATAAATGGGTGGCGATTGTTCGTGAAATACAACCGCCACCCTTTATACTTAGGGTGGCGTTTACGGAACCGCCACCCGTTACTGCGACTTTGGGTCTCTCCATTTTGGGTGGCCTTCAAAGAACCGCCACCATTTCCCCCTTTTGTACTAGTGTTAAAACAATAGGACCAGCAGTGCAATTAAACTATAAGGATTGAATTACGTATCTTGAATGATGACTTCATGCGATCGCATGAAACGATGTGCACAAACCCACATGATTGCACGATTCGAGGGTGGGGAACAAGACATGAGCCATGCAATCGCACACTTGACTCTACGTGATCACATGGTATATTTTGCACGAGAATTTTTATTTTTGGAAATCTTTTCTTTCGATCTTCCAATGAGACTTGTCGAGGGCTTTTAAAAGGAAGAAATGTAAACGTTTAGGACACTTTTTGAGCTTGAAATTCAGGGTTTTACACTTGAATTTTCTTTGAGAAATTGGAGAACAACGCCAAATTTGAAGATTCAGGTTCAACACAACAACTATAATTCGGTTACGGCTTTCTTCTTGTTTTTGTTGTTTTCTTTTTAGTATGCTAGGTAAATTTTCTCATAGAATTAGGGTTAAGATGAAACTTGGATGTTAATTTTTATTCCGGATTGTTGATTCAATGTGTTTACAATTTATTTAATGCTTACACGATTTTCAGTTTCGAGTTTTCAATATTATTGTTGTTCTTTCTTTTGCAACTTGTGACCAAAGTTAATTTGTGATCTATTCTTTGTATCGAGAAATCGGAATAGTTTAGACTTTTATTGAAAACCATAAAGTTTGATATGAGATGAGAATACCTCTATGCTTTGTGCGATATTTCATGGAATTCTTGTATTTTAATATATTTTTACATCAATGTTAGCATAGAGATATAGTGAACATGTCATATTGATAGGTTGAATCTTACTTAAGAAAGATTATTCAACAATTTTGGGAATTTTAGTTGTCATAACCAAATTTCATTGTCAAATTAATAATCCCAGTGAAAACTAATTTAAAAGTGGATTCGAAACCTTGATGCTGACTTTTGTCATATTTGATTTTAAAACAAAAATCATTATTGCAACTTGTTCTGACCTAGTTCATAATTTCTAGTTTTTAATCTTGCAATTTTCGTAATTTGAGAAAACACTTCAATCTCAACTTTATTTGTTTCGGTTAAGGTTGGTCTAATTGAACGTGAGAATAATACAGTCTTCATGGGTATGATATCCAAACTCTAAAAATCCATTTTATTATTCGTTGGACCCGTACACTTATGGTAAGATTTAGATGCAGCATTTAGCATTTAGAGTATTGATGTCCAAAGAGTTGCATGTTTGTTATAACTTTCAAGGATTGGTTCCAAATTGATTCAGCTAAGGCACAAGAAGTTGGATCCTCCGTGAATTCTATGTGAGTTTGATGCAAATTAAACTCCAAGTCTTAATCCAAGTTCGAGAGGGAGGGCCGTAAATCTTTTAGTCACGTGACTTGCAAGCTTTTAAGACAATTAATTCATTAATCAATCGGTTAATTATCGTTCTTTAAAGAATGCATGCTAGTGTTGTCTTGGGGATTATAACTAAAACCAAGGCAATCCCAATTCTTCATCGATTTGGGTAAGGATAAAGACTTTCAATGTACAGTGAGTTCTGTTTGGTCAAATTCTATTTGCATGTCGACCAATCAAACAGGAAAGTTTCAATTTGATAGTTATCCTAGATAGTAGAGAATTCACTGCAATCTCATGCAAAGAGGGTTTGTTGTTGTAGAACCCATGGGCTCTATTCCAAGTTATTAGAGTCGAAGTTAACAATCCCCATGAATGTGAACTCCGACAAAGTCTACAATTTGAGAGTTCAAAACTTATTTGTTGGTGTTTTAAAAGAAGTTGAATTGTGCCTCAATTATGTGAGCAAGTGATTGGATGTGTCCCTTTATGTCTATCAACAACATTGAGCATGGGCTCCACATGTGTATCTCCTTGGCTATTCTAAAAGATGTCGAAATTTTATGCAAATCAAAATGAAGAGATATGCCTAGTGAGTCTAAAAAATTTGGGTCGTATCCGTTTTAGAGTCTTGATCATTACATAAATTCAACTCCTCCGCAAGTTTTTGTAAATCAAATTTCAAAACCAAAGTTACTATTCATCTATTTATTTCTAAATAAATAAATCTTGAAGGGGCTTGTATGTAGACATTTAAATTTAATAAATCTTGAAGGGGCTTGTATGTAGACATTAAAATTTTTTTAGGTCGGGTTAATTTTAATCAATTGACCCATTAAACCTTTAAAGCCCAAATGTCTACTCAATGCCAAATTTTCAAATTAAAAACCCAAGACTCATCCTTCTTTTACTAACCTTTATGTATTTGATTTTGTTAAATGTAATTAAAATATTATATTTATATAATCATTTAAATAGGTTAGGATAATTAGTGGTTGTTAAAAAGATTTACAAGACTATCCAAAAATGCATATAAATACCCCTTCTAAGAGAAGAAGGGTTGTAGAATAATTCAAGTCAAGAACCAGAGAAGAAGAGATAAAAATCTTTTTAATTTTGCGAAATAACCTAAAGCAAAGGAGCAAGGAAGAAGAAGAGATTAAAATCTCTCCAATTCTTTGAAACATAACAAAGCAAAGGAGCAAGGAAAAAAGGGAGATTAAAATTGCTTCAATTCTTCAAATTAAGCCAAAGCAAAGGAGCAAGGAAGAACATATTAAAATTTCTTCAGTTCTTCGAACCAAGCCTAAGCATATGAGAAATGAAGAAGAAGAGAGTAAAATTCTATTTAGTTCTTCGAATCCACAACAAAGTCGGCTTCTGCAAGATCATAGCCAAATCCATATTCAAATCCAAGTTTGAGGTTAAATCAAACTCGGGAGACAAAGCCCTCCTACGAAGCTAAATAAAATTCAATCACAAAGTTTTTAAGTGTTATATTTACGTTTCTTTTATATTTTTATTTATGGTTGGTGTGTTTTATTTTGCACAAGCGTGTTTAATTTTGATTGTGTTAGGTAAAGACTCACATGGTTCAAGTGCATCATGAGAAAAGATCAGAAAATGAGTGAATTTGCTCAAAACGAAGAGTTTTAGGATGAAAATACAAATGGGATGGAAGATCGACGACTGAAATTGCAAAAAAGAAAGAATTCTATATAGTATAGAACGTTGCACCTGCAAAAATGCTTTGTTCACCAGCAAAGAGTGAAGAAACGACCAGTCGAGTTTACTACAAGCCACACAGCAAAAAGTTACTGCCTAGATGCGGCTGCAGAAATCAAAGTTGGGACCGCATGTGCAAAAGGTGCAGTTGCAAAAGTGAAGTTGAGGCCATAGGTCCAAAAGTTGCAGCCGCAACTTCCTGTCTTCAGCAATACCCAAATTTTCGAAATTTGTTTCCTAATTGGACTCAACCTTATTTTTGTACATGATTTTGTTCATCTTTTGAAAACCTAATGAGGGCTATAAATAGGGATATTAAGACACAAATTGGGGAGCTTTTACATACATCATCATAGACAAATTTCTCTAGAGCAATTTAACCATTTTTTAGGAGATTGAAGCCCGAAGTGGATTTTTGGTGCAAGATCTGCAACTTCAACTTAATTCTTCTTCAAAATTCGATGATGAACTCTTTTATTTTTTTCATTTAGCTTTATTTTTAATAAGTGCAACTAATTTTCTTGTTGGGTTGAATGCTGTAATATAAAGGGTGATTGGGAATGGATTATAATGGTTTTTAAAGGTTTTTAATGTAAAAGATGAGAGAGAATGAGTGGAGTTGAATGGTTGAGATTTGTGGATGTGATGAGATATGTGGATGTGATTGATTTAGGAGAGAGAAAAAAGTTGAAAAAATGGAAAATTTTGGAAAAAACAGTTCCCAATCAAGCTTATAGTTTGATTATTTGATTTCAATTCTAAAATTTTGGACTTTTAATTCTCATGTGTTGATTTTACATCTATTCTTAATGCGTGAACTCCTTGATCACTATTTCGTTGATTTGTGAATGATAACAAAAAGACATGTGAGTTATTTATTTAGACCATATTGTAAAATCCAGCAATTTACATAAAAGATAGAGATATTCTTTTATATTTGTTGAAATCATTTATGAATTCCTATGAACTTTAATGTATTTAGTTAAAGCTTATTCGGACTATACATAGATATGTGATAGTTGATTAGGTAAGATTAATTTAAATTCGATAGAGGTAAATTAAGTCACTTTTGCGAATTTGATGTAACACTACTACAGAATAAAATTTGAGAGGCAAAATCAAATAGGATAATTATAAACAAATCGGAATTTCCAACTTTATTCTTCATTAATCAAACCACTCTTTTCAATTTCATGATTTGTTCCTTGTTCGTTTTAATTTTCTATTTAATAATTTAAATTCATATTCCTTGATATCTTTATCCATTTTTTATGAGATTAATTTAGACCAATTTTAGATATAATAGTACCCGTGGGTATAATAACCCGGATTCAAAAGTCAATTTTACTACTTGTTTTGGGTATCATATGCTTGCGATCTATATTTTCACAACAAGTTTTTGGTGCCGTTGTCGGAGACTATTTTTATTTAATAACATTTTATATTGATCTTAGTTTTTAATTTTAATTGAATTTTAATTTTTAGTTATAAAGAATTTTGATACTTGTTCTTTTAATTTTTCAGAAAATGTGTTTGTTGCATGATCGGCTCATAAGGCAGTAATCTAGAGTAGTTTGATCCTGAAATTGAACTCACATTTAGACACCAGCACACGGAACACACCAAAAAAAAGAAAGATTTGAAATAACCGATAATGGAATGCCCAAAAAGAGACGATGATGTAAGAGCAGCTGCATTGGAAGAAAAATGAATAGTTGTAGCTACTCTTGAATGAAGACGTAAGATGCTGAGGATGACGATAGTGGAAATCTACTCATGCAGCAAACTTTGATTCCATCACAGCCTCCAACCCAATCGAGCGTTGTATACCTTCCTCTTGGGAGAAACGAATTTCAATTAAAAGCTTATTTGATCAACCAGTTTAGCAATAGCCTCCAATTCTACAGCCTCCCCCATGAGAACCCATATACCCATATCGCTAGATTTATTAGGACATGCCAAAATTTTAAATTTCATGGACTCAATGAAGATGTTATAAGGCTCAAACTTTTCCCTTATACATTAAAAGATGGTGCATTGCCTTATACATTAAGAGATGGTACATTGGAATGGCTTAACTCTGAACCAAATGCAAGTATCACTGCATGGGGTGATTTGGCTTGGAAGTTTTGCAATAAGTATTTTTCACCAACTAAAGTGGCAAAAATGAAGTTAGACATCTCAACTTTCCAGCAATTCGATGGTGAAAGTTTCCATAAAGCTTGGGACAGATTTAAGGGTATGCTTAGAAAATATCATAATCATGGGATTGACAAGGGACTCAGGTGCAATATTTCTACTTAGGATTATCTCCTCAATTCAAATCCATTGTATACTCTTCATCTAATGAGTCCATCACAAACAAGAGAGTGAATCAAGCACGAGACTTACTGGAGTTGATAGCTAAGATATACACCATGTCCCCATCTGATCGAGTAGTTTTTAAAAAGGGACCTGTGGCACATAAAAGTGATTCACTTGCAGCCGCTAATGTTCAAATCGGCACATTGACCAAACAAGTGGAGTTATTTGTTAGAGCACAAACTCAAAGAATGCACTCAATTCAGGCGAATCCGATATGCAAAAATTGTGGAGCAAACCATCCTATCCAAGATTGCATATTGTTGGCAGTTCAAATTGATCAGGTGAATTTTGTGAATAACAACAACCGACGGTAGTTTAATCGATATTCACAGATATACAATCCAGATTGGAGGCTATACCCAAATCTTAGACATGGAGACAACTCAAACATTCCTCCACCAGAGAAACAACCAAGTTTAAGGGAGATGTTTCAGCAGTACATGCTCTTAGATAGATAAAATCTTGGAACGAATCGATACAAACTATCAAAATCAGCAGGTCTCAATAAAGAACTTGGAGACTCAGACTGGACAGATGGCTTTACTACTTGCAGAAAGACCTCGAGGTACGTTTCCTAGCAATACTGAAATAAATCCAAGAGAGCATGTGAATTCCATTTACAGTGCTACCAACAAGGAAATTCAAGTTCGACCTCCAATTCCACTCCCTCAAGCTCTAAGAGCACGTTTGAAACAAGTTGATGTACAAGCCATAACAACAAGAAGTGAAGTGCAATTTCTAGAAATTCATGTGAAAAAAATGGGGAAGCAAGATGAAAGTGCAATAAATAAGGAACCCAATACAGGAAGAAAAACAACTAAGCCATCAGTTGAGAAGCAAACTGAGAGTAAAATAGAAGCAACTGAAAAAAATCCCTCAACTATAGTGAAAGCATATGTGCCACCGATCCCCCTTTCCACGGACTTCAAAAGCACAAGTTTGACAAGCAATTTGCCAAATTCCTTAATATTTTTAAGAAGCGGCACATTAATATCCCATTTGCTGATGTTTCGGCACAAATGCCATTGTACTTGAAATTCATGAAAGAAATGCTATCAAAGAAAAGAAGGCTGGAGTAATTTGAGACAATTGCATTGATAGAAGAGTGCAGTGTAATTTTGCGAATAAGGCGCCACCAAAACTAAAAAGATCTAGGTACTTTTTCTATCCCTTTCAATATTGGTAATATAAATTTTGAAAGATCTGTGTATGATTTAGGTGCCATGGTTAATTTAATGCCACTATCTGGTTTACAGAAACTTGGGTTGGGCAAGCCGAAACAGACCGCAGTGACATTACAGCTACCCGATCGGTCGATCAAGCGTCCTTATGGAGTAATTGAACATGTTCTATTAAAAGAGGGAAAATTTATTTTTCCAACAAATTTTATAATAATGGACATTGAAAAAGATATCAAAATGCAGCTTATTCTCAGTCGACCATTCGTAGCCATTGCACGAGCTTTAATAGATGTGGAAAAAGAAGAGGTGATTCTAAAGGTTGACGAGGAAAATGTAACATTCAGCATTCTCCACCAAGAAAGTAACTTTTTTCAACCTGAAAGTTGTTGTGAATTGAAGGCAATTAAATAAAATGGTGTTGAGCCAAGCAAGTTGGATAGAGAATCTAGGATTGGAAATCGAGTAAATGAAACTAGGATGACTAAAAGACAGGAAAATAAGTTGGAGATGTGTAAGGCATACAACTTTAAATAACATAAGGCTTCCCAAGCCCGTTTCAAATCGACATGATAATTGTAGCAAAAGTCGTGCTTTAGACTAGAAATTGAGAGCTTAATGGGAGGCAATCCATTTTTCTTTCCCTTCATTTTTTTGTCTTACATCTCATGTAATTTTTATTTTTTCTTATTTTTTTAGGAATAAGTTGTCATCCCAACAACTAGCAAAGAAGACACCCCCGATAGATAGATTGTACTTGCCACCACTTTGGTCCAACATCCCAATCTAATTCCCAGGGGGTACCTAATCTTTTCTTCTCGTTTATGTCTGCTATTTTTTATATCCCCATTTTACATTTACATTGAGAACAATGTTAATTTTAAGTTTAGGGGTGTGGTTTTGATTTTCGTACTATGTTTAAATTTTGATTTACATGTTGTAGAAATTGTGTGGCCTTGTGTCCGTGTTTTAAAAAAACACAAAAAAAAATTTAAAAATTTGTTTGTCTTTTATTTGGTCAAGTAGTGTATCGCCTATGGTTGTTTCTTTTGAGCAAAATTGTATAGAACGATACTTGGAATTTTGAACATCACTTTATCTTTTTAAGTTATCTTGTCACTTAGTAGTGCATGACTAACTTTATTTGAGCACATGGTCATTGTGTGACTTTTTTGGGGGTAATCTAGATGCTGTGTTCCCTGTTATTACATGCATTTCACCATTTCACCTTTAGAAATAGGTAATCTTCCCCAAACCGAATTTTAGGATCAAACTAGCTAAAATGCTAAGTTTGTAGGTGGTAAGATAAGTGACTTTATATTGGGGGCTTTCCAGCATTGATGTCTTAATGTTTCTGCTTTGAGTTGAAGAAGTTTTGGTTGGGGAGTCTGTACGGGCACTGACCAATGTTATCATTCTCCCGTAATAAAAATGAAGAAAAAAAGCAAGAAAAAAAATGTCACTTGCATTCATTTTATTTTCGCTTCATTCTCTTGTCTCATTGACTCAAGTGATTAATTTCGAAATGGTATTTTAAAACCTGGTGCCTTAAGTGGTGAACTCGGGAGTCATCGACCTAATGTTCGCTACAAGGGTCCTTGAGAAAGTATGATTGTTGGGGCATTGTATTTTATATAATTTGAACAAATAAAAAAATAACAACAAAAAAGAAAAAAAAAAAGAAAAAATTTGGGAATTGAGATTGATAGGGGTTTGAAGTGCCGGAAAAAGACTCTAAGGCGAGATGTTTGGTAACTTGGCATAGAGATTGATGGATGGATAACGGTAGTTCCTTTAACATCTTGTCACATTTTCTTAATAACTAGTGTGAAAAATGCATTGAAATATTGTTAGAACACTACATTGAAAGAACACCTCGGGATTTGAGAGATGAGGAGTGAATCCTATGAGCAAGGTGAGGCAAGTCTTACCACATGGGAATTATATGGGCATGGTGTTGATTGAGTATTCTTTGATTACATTCTAACAAGAATTTGAGTTGACCAATGACTAGCACACACACGCCGAATGGTCAAGCACATTGTAAGTGAATATTTTGGTGGTTGTTCCTCTTAGTCCAACTGGAGTTCTGTTACTATTTTATTGATCTCAGGCGTATGGTAAAATACTTGACCAGTTTTTGAGTCGTGTTCCGTGGTCGTGTTTAGTGCATGATTCTAGTCTTTGTCTTTTCTTAGTTTTCTTGTTCAGTGAGGAGCAAGAGTCTAAGTTTGGGAGTGTTTATTAAGTATTATATTTAAGTTTATTCTACAATTTTATTCGTGTTTAGCGTGTTTTATTGCTCTCAAGTGTGTTTAGTTTTGATTGTATTGGGTAAAAACCAACATTGTTCAAGTGCATCACGAGAAAAGATGAGAAGGGAGTGAATTTGCTCAAAATGAAGAGTTTTAGGATGAAAATGCAAAAGGGATGGAAGATCAAGGACTAAAATTGCAAAAAGAGAAAAATTCTATATGTAATAAATTGTACCCTCAAAATGCTTTGTACGCCCGCAAAGAGTGAAGAACTACCCGTTGAGCTCACTGTAGGCCGCACAGCAAAAAATTGCTACCAAGGTACGGCCGCAGCAATCAAAGTTGCTGCCACATGTGCAAAAGGTATGGCTGCAAAAGTAAAGTTGGGCCCACAGATCAAAATGGTGCGGCCGCAACTTCCTGTTTTCAACAATACTCGAATTTTCGGAATTTGTTTCCTAATTGGACTCAGCCTTATTTTTGTACACGGTTTTCGTCGTCTTTTGAAAGGCCTAATGTAGGCTATAAATAGGGATATTAAGGCACAAATTGGGGAGCTTTTACTCACATCATCATAGAGAGATTTCTTGAGAGCAATTCAACCATTTTTTAGGAGATTGAAGCCCAAAGTGGATTCTTGATACAAAATATGTAACTTCAACTTAATTCTTCTTCAAAATTCGGTGCTAAACTCTTTTGTTTTTTCATTTAGCTTTATTTTTAATATGTGTAACTAGTTTTTTTGTTGGGTTGAACGATGTAATATAGTTTGAATATTTGATTTCAATTCTCAAATTTTGGGCTTTTAATTCTCATGTGTTGATTTTACATCTATTCTTAATGCGTGAATTGCTTGATTACTAATTCATTAATTTTTGAATGATAACAAACCGAGATGTGAGTTATCTTTTAGATCACGATGTAAAATCTAACAATTTACGTAAAAAAATTAGAGATGTTCTTTTATAATTGTTGAGATCATTTATGAACTCCTATGAACTTTAGTGGATCTAATTAATGCTTATTCGGACTATACATAGAGATTTGGTAGTTGATTTGATTAGGTATGATTAATTTGAACTCGAGAGAGGTAAATTAAGTTACTTTTGCAAATTCAATCTAACACTGTCATAAGATAAAATTTGAGAGGGGAAATCAAATAGGATAATTACAGACAAATTGGGATTCCCAACTTCGTTCTTTATTAATTACACCAATCCTTTCAATTTCACTTTTTGTTTCTTATTCATTTTAATTCTCTAATTAATAATTTAAATTCATAATCCTTGATATCCTTATCCATTTTTGTTGAGATTAATTTTGACCACTTTTAGATAAAATAGTATTTGTGGTTGTGGGCACGATAACCCGGGCTCAAAAAAACTATTTCCCTACTTGTTTTACAATATCGCACACTAGCTATCTATATTTTCAAATACAAAGCATCAAGTCAAAGCTTCCTTCGCAAATCTAAAATGTCAACAATCAAGATAAATTCCAATCTTTTGGAACGTAGGGTAAAGCCATGTGGCCTCACATCTCCAATTTGTAGATCATTAATTAGAGGATTACGCATTCCACGAGATTCAATTCATTGCAAATTTCCAAATTCTCAATTTGTAAGAATTCTTTGCATTATTTTATTAATAACAATACAAGAAATTTACTATTATAGTGTAATTATTGAAATTTTTAATTTAAGTTTTTTTTATATAATTGCTCATTGATTTTTCCATTTCATTTTAATTTTTTTATTTTCTCTTATAATTTTGCAGCTTGACCTTTTAATTTAATTAATGTATATTACACACTCTGTGCATTGAGTGCGTAATACATTAAAATACCATTACACATTAAAGATTATGTATAATGCATTACATATTCTTTGTAATTTATTTGTAATTTATTACATATTCTCTGTGCTCATTATAAATTATTTGTAATGAATAACATATTCTTTGTAATTCATTACAGATTATCTGCAACGTGTTATACATTTTCTATAATACATTATATATTTTTTGTAGCACATTAAGGATTATCTATAATGCATTTTCTATAAGCCAACTCGAAGCAAAGACTAAGAACTAGTTCTAGTTCAATTTACAGCATTACCACTCCACCAAACAAATTTTCGTCATGCAAAAAATGAGATCGTGAGCCAGCAAAATAAATATCCAACATAAATTGTAGATGACGTTGGAGAAATAGCAAAATGAAAGGCTTTGTTCTTATTCTTCACAAAAAAAAACCATTAATTCCAATTAATTATGTTGTCTTATATTGCCAAACAATTGAAATGAAAGAACGAAAATACATCACCTCTCGTAAAATATTTGTCAACTGCACAAAACTTATGAAAACAAATAAACTCAACCAATTAGACACGAAGAGATTTAGAATCCCTAAAAACCAAAACTAGCTTTATATCAGTATGGAGGCTAGAACTGAGAACGAAGACTTCATGAAATATTTGAACTTTTAGATGAACTTCAAGACAACTCAATGCCTACCCATTTGCCTAAAATACCCGCACTGCATAATCCTCAAGAAGAACGACTTTCAAAAACGTCTCCAAATTTTTGGGTAATTGAAACCTATCAAGGAGACCTGTTAGCTTGCTTGTTTTTACATATTTTTACACATTCTCTTTTAAATTTGAATTTGGTCAAACTAATTACATCCATATATCTTATGAAACCTACATGTACTACACAAATTGCCACCATTCAACTCCACTCATTGTCTTTCCTATTTCACATCAAAATTCATAAAAATCTATTTTAATTTGTATACTAGCACATGCTGACTCAATTCAAGAATAGGGTGAACAAATTTCCTCTAAAATCTAACAGTTCTCACTAAATCACAAAGAAATTCATAAAATCCAAGCCGAGAGAATTAAGGATCTGGTGCCTCCTATGGAAATTTCTGCCTGTAAAGGTGAAGGCCTAGCCACCATCGACGAGAAAGGGAGGGGCTATTGAAAAGAAGATAGAGTTGGGAAGAAATGGTGGAACAGGGTGTGCATTTTGCCCATTGACTAAATTGGGACACCCCGTATTTTACTAATTAATTGCATTTACTAGGATTTTTGAATTATCAAAGGTAAATGCTCCATTAGTAACCCGAACACTTATAAAAAGAAATATTCAAAAAAAAAAAGAAAAGAAAAATAAAAAAAATATTTCCACTTAACAAAAGCTAAATTCAACATATTATTTAATATCCTAATTTATTTATGAGGATCAAATTCCGAATGAGGTAGAATAGACTGCACCCAAAATCATTATACTAATATTTATATAGTGGATGATAGCCAGTAAGTTTGTAAATAGTTGAGTTAAGTTGATTTGTGAGTCAAAACTCTAGGCTTGGGACTCGATTCCACTTACATATGAGAGAGCTTTTTTTGAGCTCAAGTCGAGCAGAGGTGTCGCTCAGATTGGTGCTTTGGATTTGATTGGAGCTTAACTTGAGCTGAGTTGGACCGGTTCATTCTGGCTCGGACAATTTAGCTTATTAATTTTTCATTCTTTTGGCTTTTTAAAAGAATTTAAAGTCTCATTTAGAAATCCTTCTTTTTTTTCTTTTTTTTTTCCTGACTGCCAAAATTGTACGTGACTCACAAAAATATATTCATCCATATTTATTATATTTAAAAGTGTGAAAGGAAGGAAAAATATTTTTGGACTATTATATCCTTACTAAATTTTTATAATTCTTTATTTTCCCTTCATTAATTTTTTTTAATTCTTTAATTATCTTCATTAATAATTAAGTTTTAATAGTTTTCTCGTATTCCCACATTAATAATATTTTGAAAATAATATAAAAATTACTATCTTGGCAAACAACGGCTTAGAAGAAAATAATTGGCTTTACAACATTTCGCTTAGCAAAGAATAATTTATTAAAGAAATATGGGATGCATTTTAATATTTATCATCATCGTAGTATTTGTTTGTTTTAAAAATATATTATGAAATTTCAATTTTTTTCACAAAAAAAATAATATTTGACATTCTGACATTTCGTTTTCCCATGCCATGTCACATACTAATTTATGGATGAATCTAGGAATTTTAGTAGCACGGATTGAAACATACAAATTATCAAATCAACTAAGGTTCTATTAGAATTTTTTTAAAGTTGACATTAAATTTTAGTTTTTTTTTGGGGGAGGCTACACAAACTGAATGGATTCATCTATATACTAATTGTGAGAAGTAAAGAATAAAATACTAAAATCTACCATTTGTTGTATTATATAGTTTAACAGTTAACAAAAAATAACAATTCCAATATCTATTGGTTGTCAAATTGAAAATACTATACGTACTAAAATAAGACCATAAAAATATATACATTTTGAATACTTTTCGATTAATCTCTTACACTTTTCAATTTTATTTGAATTAGTATTATCTCTTATAATATTTTATATTATTATTATATTCTACATCTTTTGACACGAGTACGTCTATCAATTCAAATTATACATGATACATGACAAAATGAATCATTTATATTATGTTCGATATTCCTTCACTCACATTAAATAATTATTTCTATAAATAATTCGAACTAAAGATCATAATAAAGACTACTGAAATAATTTTTTTTCATTTTGTAACTATGTTTGTTACTTCATGTTATTATACTTCACGAATATATAATTGTTCCAAGCATACAGCAACATAAAAGATGTGGCGAACACATATTGGCATTTTAATTTATGCGGTTATTGTCCATTTCCTCTTTTGTTTGCATTTTCTGTAATATACTAAATTTTTATTGATTATGTAATTGTTCATGGATATTTCAATTACATCAATTTTTTAATAAAATTGTACTAAAATTGAATTATCGTATATGATGAATATATCATTTAAAAATTTCTATAACGATATTTATAAGAATATATTTTACAATTACGTTCATTCTGTATATAACCTCACCTGGGCAAACCCTCTAAGATCACATGCAACACGCATATTTGTAGATTAGTTTAAGCACGTGCCTTAAAAAAGGACGGCCAAACGAGCTAGTGTGTCCGTTAGCCTCCTAATCTACTACCAACCAATTGTAGAATTTAACTACACTATTGACACCACGAACCCAACAGTATTCAAAATTGTCGAGCTCATCCAGCTCATGGACATGCCTCGAGTAGATGGATTGTGAAATTATTCAACATCTTACCTGGTGTTGAAAATTTTCAAGTGTGTTTGATTGAAGGATGGAGAAGGACTTGGAATTCCGATTTCATGGAATTGGAATTCCAATTCCCTCGAATTCATTAGAATTCCAATTCCCACCTCCTTGCACCTCCCACATAGGAATTGAAATTCTTCGTTTACCTGGGAAATTTCTACAATTTGGCCTAAAATGAAATTTCTTTTTCATGACATTCAAAAATTGTTTGAAAACAGAAATAGAAATTAATATGAAAAATAGTCATTTTCCATGGGAATTGTGCACAATCAAACGGGTAAATTTAACGAATGGTCACCAAACTTTTAAAATGTCACTAATTACTCACTGAACTTTAAAATGTAACTAAATGCTCATTCAACTTTACTTAATATCAACTAATAATCACTCTTTAACTCAAGATTTAAATATATTTAAGAATTATATGTATATGACTAATAACATTCTTCTTAGAGACAGTTAGATTAATTGTTGGTAAAATAAATTTATTCACTGGGACTTATATCAGAGAAAAATTAAATAAACTATCATAAATATCACTGTCTCAGATAATACTTGTGTCGAGTTTCTTATTATTTATATAGTTTTTCGTCCAATTTAAGTGAGTTTTTTTATACCAGCAGTTGAGCTGGTTGGTCATATGTATAATATGGCCAGTCAAATTTGTGCAATACGTTAATAAAATAAATATTAAATTAACGAGTGGCCGATAAATGACGTTAAGTAAAATTCAGTAAGTATTTAGTTACATTTCAAAATTCAGTGACTAATTAGTTATATCTTAAAAATTCAGAGCCCGTTTATTAAATTTACCCTAATCGAACACACCCTTCATTTTATATCTACCCAAAATTTTTCGTTAGTCCATGAACGATGACTCATCTTCTTCCAATTTCTAGGCTCAACCCCTGTCTCAAATTCTCAAATCGGCTCAAAAATTTCCCCATTCGAAAAATTCGGTCCTCGTCGACAAAAATGGCTGCAGAGTCATCCTCCTCCTCTACACTCACCCACACCATCAACCTCCCGAGTCAATCAGGCCGACCTATCCCGGTTGTCGCCGGAGCTGGTGTTTCCGTCTCAGATTTCAGGTACGCCGTTCGCCTCCTGTGACACGGGTATCTCGCACTCGTAATTTCGTAGTGCATCTAATGCAAATTATGCAAATGGAGTTGACGGCGTACACTTGATTGATGACCTTTGAAGATTTCAAGATTATCTCTTGCTGACTGTGGAAAGAACCATTTCGAGCACCTTCAGTGCTGAAATTAATCAAATACCTTTATTGATTTTAGCCAAGCAATGTTGCTAACAATGTGATCTAGATACTGCTGGGAGATTATTAATTGAGCTCGGAATCTTTCTACTAATAAATAAATAAAGGAAAAACTGGTTTCTGAGGTCCCTACTGAACGAGCATTAGTGAACAATAGGGATGGCAATGGGGTGGGAAATACCCGAAACCAATGGGACCCGACCCGAACGGGGTGGGAAATCCCCAATTAAATGGGTATGGGATGGGGATGGGGAACAATTAAGACCGGAGGTGGGGTTGGGGCGGGGATGGGATCATGGTCCTAGACCCGATACCCGACCCGATCCGAACACCGCCTCGCCTAAATTTTATTTAGATATTACTTTTTATATTTATATTTTATTTTTCTTTCTTTTTTATGATAGTTTTGTGGAAAATATTTAATTATTTTGAACCTACGTATAAGTTGAACTTGTCGTAAGAAAGAAAGTTTTGCCAAAAAAGTGTTATTATGAATATTGGTGATTTTACTTTATATTTTACCTATATCTATGATGAATTTATTAAATTTTCTTGATGTATATTGCAAATAACAAATATGATTTTTAGAAATTAGATTTGACAAAAAAAAGAAAAAAAGATTTTATGGACTCGTATCAACCAATCTATGACTTTTTATTTGAAAATGATTTGTAATATGCATACTATCAAAAAAAGGGGGAAAAAGAGTGAAAACATAAAAAAATAAAAAATAAATGGGGATTACAATTATCCCCGACCCGGCCCGACACCGATCCTACTAATTGGGGATGGGGCGGGGATGGGGAAAGGAAAATCTCCGCGGGGAGGGGACGGGGAATGAGGTCCCCGACCCGAACCCGCCCGATTGCCATTCCTACTGAACGAGCTACGCTATGGCTTTGATTTTGTGGCATACTCGATTTATAATCACAACAAATATGACCACATGATGGTACATGAACCTGCCCTCCCTCTCTCTCTTCAGCATGAAATCAGCTATTAACATGTATATGAATTTTTAGTGAAATTTTATGAGTAGTTTATAACATTATAAGGTAGGCGTGTTCTTGCTAGATTCTACATTTGGCATTGGTTTTGGTAAATTGCTTTATCGCTGTGTTGCAGAAATGCAATCGACTCCTCATTGTTTAAACAGTGGCTGATAAACATACAAGCAGAAACAGGAATGCTGGCTAACGGAGCCATGTCTTTAACTCAAATACTTATTCAGGTTGCTTTTGCGAATCTGCTATTGGTATTCTGGATTGGAGTTGTTATTTGTAATTTATATTCTTTACTTCAATCAAGGTTTTAGAATCAGCACCAAAAGATTGAAACTGGACTAGTTCATTGGCATTCTGTTCTGAAAGAGGATCAGATTTCACTGTGTGTGTTTGACTAAGATTGTTTAAAACACATTTTTTTACTGTGTGGTTAAAAAGTACAGAAAAATTTAAGAAGTGTATACAGTCCTCGATTCAATGGAAAAGTGTATTTGCAAATGATTTTTGAGAAAATGCTAACTAAACACGTTCTAAAAAGCATGGAGAGTATAAAGCAAGAGATAGCCGAGTCAAAAAGATATAAGGCAGTCGGGACATTGTCGGTTCTGAGTATGAGTAAGCAACGTGAAATATTTGGACATCTATTTATTATATTAATAAATTTAGAACATCTTGCAATCAGAACTATTTGTTGGTATGGCAGGTGAAGTGTTCCTGCAACTTCTTATTCCTTGTGACGCTTCACTTTGACTAGTTTCCGTTTTGCTGGAACAGGGTGTAGATATGTTTGGCAAGCGGGTTGGGTTTCTCAAATTCATAGCAGACGTGGTTGATAAGGAAACTGGGCAAAAGGTAACTTATGCACCTTTTGATTGAGCAGTAACACATTTTAAAAATAATTATTTTCTGCTTCCCCAATTTGTTCCTTTGATCATATTACTTGAATGTTTTATCTCAATGCGGTGGTGCCTCATAGATTTTGTGGACAAATGAGTAGGACTGCCCAAGTGAAGCATAGTGTGTTACCTTTCGACATGCTACTGTGCTTGCGCTTATTCTTTTTCTAGATAATTTCCATCGATATGTTAAAGAACATACTGCTAGAAACAATAGAATAAGAATCAATAATAAGGGTAGAGAAAGCTCCAAGAATGATCCTCTTTCCCTATAGTTTGTCAATCTTGGTTTGGCATGCCTGGTGTTTCTCAATATGATTTGTCCTTTTAGGGAAGAGCGTAGTTGGCTCTACTTATTTTACGTTGATCAAATTTGGAATATGTAATATATTTCTAGAATAAAGTACGGTTTATTCAGGAAATAAGTGACTCTTTTTTTTTTTTTTTTTGGATTTTTGTTTTTTGTTGAGAAAATTGACTGCAACAAATATGTTTGTAATCACAATTTAACATAAAAGTGCCTTTTCGTCACTTACTTTAATGCTACGCCAAAAATGTAGGGTTATACTTGTATTTAAGACATGTATAGGTTCCAGGTATTGTTTTCGCTCGAGGACCAGCGGTTGCAGTGCTAATCCTTTTGGATTCTGAGGGAGAGACCTATGCTGTGCTCACAGAACAGGTAGTTTTCCTTTATAACATTGCACTTAAGCCTGTTGGGGGCTGTTATTTTCAGTAAAATCCCCAGTTTTATCATGTAATCATTTCAGTATTAATTAAGAGACACACCTCATCGCAACTCTAATGGACTTATTTGAGTGTGGAAGGTTAGGGTGCCTGTTGGGAAGCTTATTCTGGAATTGCCAGCTGGAATGTTGGATGATGACAAGGGTGATATAGTTGGAACAGCAGTTCGAGAGGTCTCTTCTTCCCTCCCTCACTCAACCCTTCTTTTTAAAATGTACCTTAATTATACCTTCCTGGCAATGACCAATGCCATCAGTACTTCTGTAATATTTTATCCTGGGGCCTTAACGACATTAGCTGCAATTGTCTTAAAATTTTAGTCGAACAAATTTCATTGTGATATAAAATTTAAGGAAACAGCTTCGCCACTGATCGTTTCCGTCCATTAAAGAAAAATCTTGGTGGTCATAAGCAATAATTATCACTCTGGCAAGCTAAGGGCTTTTACAACAATGCTCATTGCTGAAAAGAACTCAACTTCAGTGACTGAAATGCTCATCCTAGAAAATGTCAATGGGTTACTGATGAATGAAGATAATTATTGGGCCAAGTATTTCAATTTAGTATTGTTAAACTATTGTGAAGCAATAAATTTAAAACACAATGTGATATTGTTGAGTAGTCGTCTTCTCTTCCAATGATGAGTTTCTCAATTCTTATTTTAAGAATTAAACTGAAACTCTGAAAATAAAGGAGTACCTTATCCACAAGGGATTTACTCCCATTATATCTTCCAGGTCCCAACTTCACCACAATGTTTATGCTATGATGCCCTTAATGTATATATGTTGTGGATAGACTCCTGTAACCGTATGTATTTGCCTAGTTGAAAATAAATTCTCTAAAATAAAGGTCAATTCCACCAACAAGAATCTTTCATTTTTTAGAAACAAGATTCCAGTGAAAATTTATATTTATTTGTTGTGAAATCAACAAAAAATCATTTTCCCTTTTTATTCCAGAGTATTTACTACTGCCCTAATTTTTAGCTTCATCTTACTCGGTCAAGCCACATGTCAGGTCCTAGGTATCGCAATTGGAAAAACTGAGCTTCAAGGGCATTCTCATTCCGTTATATTTCTACTAGATTATTTGAATTCCGCCCCTGGCATTTTAGGTCAGCTTTATGGGTTGCAGTTTTGATGATATTATTCCTTGTTGGTTTAGTTGTTATTTATCCAAAAATTTGTTCTATGCACCATTGTTTGAAGAACGTCAAATTATTATTGCGGCTCCAAAATTCATTCTCTGATCAGGCGTTTACAGGTTGAAGAGGAGACTGGCATACACTTGAATCTAGATGATGTGATTAACCTTACTGCGTTTCTGGACCCATCAACTGGATGCAAAGTCTTTCCTTCTCCAGTATGTCTCTGTCTTTGTCAGCTCCTATGTTTTACCTTCTGAAATTTTTTCAATTATCTTTTAGAGTTAGTTTTCTAAATGAAATGGTCATTATTGGTTTTATGGAAAATTTCTTTTCGAGTAAGATAGATAGAGATACTTCCAACATGATCCTGCAGATATGGGAAATATAATTACAGCAGCTGGCTAAATTATTCTAAACACTAAACTTCGGAAGAAGAGGATGTAGATTCTGTCACATCGGTAGAGGAAATTATGGAAGAATCAGTGGTAAATATCAGAAATCTGTGGGCTGGAGAGTCTGAGGAAATAGCTAGCGTCATAGAGGTCGACGAAGTCATTGAAGAAGATCGGGTGAGGAGCTTGACAGCTACAGTTGAAGACAACGAGGTTTCTAATCGGACAGCTGCAAACTTGGAGGTGAGTGAGTTGAAAAGGAGTTCTCTTTCTGATTCCATGGATAAATTGGGCATAAAGGTGATCACCAAAAAGAGCAGGGAGTTGAAAATTTTGACCTTTAATGTGAACTATGACAAACCTGGGAGTAAGATAGGGGAGATTGGAATACAAAGATGAAGATTCTAACTTGGAATGTAAGGGGAACAGGGTCGGTGGAGAAAAGAAGAGCCATTAAAGCAACCATCTGTAAAGTTAATCCTGATCTAGTCGTTCTTCAAGAAATTAAAAAAGAACAAGTAGACAGAAGATTTATTGGGAGCATTTGGAGGTCTAGTTTCAAGGAATGGATACTTCTTCCAGCTATTGGTTGATCAGGAGGAACTCTTGTACTTTGGGATACCAGAAGTATTTCAGTAAATGATTCACTGATTGGGGAACACACGGTATCAGTACAGATCCAGGCAGAAGGTAAAGAATTGTGGTGGTTCTCAGGGGTTTATGGACCAAGCTATGTAAATGGTAGATCTGATTTTTGGGATGAGTTGGCTGGATTAAGTTCCATATGTGGAGAGAAGTGGTGTTTGGGGGGTGACTTCAATGTAGTCAGAGGGGTTCAAGAGAAATTGAACAGCAGCTCGAATACAAAGAGTATGAAGATGTTTGATGAACTAATCAGGGAATTGAAGTTGATTGATCCCAAACTAAACAACGGGAAATTCACGTGGTCGAACTTTAGGGTGAATCCTATTTGTAGCAGATTGGACAGATTTCTTTTTACAAGCAACTGGACTGAAATTTATTCCTACACTAGGCAGGAAGTGTTTGTCAGAGCTATCTCTGATCATAGCCCGATCATTTTGGACTCAAACCCCCCTTCGTGGGGCCCTAGCCCCTTTCGTTTTGACAACATCTGGATGGAGAATAAATCATTTAAATCAGAGTTTGAAAACTGGTGGAGAAAAGCCAAAGTTGAGGGATGGCCAGGGTATAAGTTCATGAGTAAGTTGCAGCAAGTGAAACAGAATATCAAGGTATGGAGTCAACTTGTTTATGGAAATAGACAAGTAATCAAACAAGCTATGGAATATAGGATGGCTACTCTCGATAAATTGGAGGAGGAGGGGATGTGGAACCACCATCTTCAAGAGGAAAGAACCAACATCAGAAAAGAATGGAATCAATTGGTCTTGAAGAAGAAAGAAGTCTGTGGATGAAATCAAAATGCAAGTGGGCTAAAGAAGGAGATGCTAATTCCAAACTTTTTCACAGTCTATTAAGTGCCCGGAAAGCAAAAAATTTCATTTCAAGGATTGAGAAGGAAGATGGATCATTTCTGGACAAGGAGGCAGACATAGTAGCTGAAATTCTGAGATTCTTTTCAAGACTGTATACATCAGAGGAGAGACTTTTGGTAGGCATAGAAGGAATCGATTGGCAAAGTATTCCTGATTATATGGCCCAACATCTTGAGAGGCCATTTGAGGAAAATGAGATTAAGAGGGCCCTGTTCGATTGCGATGGTGAGAAAGCTCCAGGTCCAGATGGATTTAGTATGGCTGTGCTTCAAAAGAACTGGAATGTTATTAAGGAAGACTTGATGGAGGTGATGACTGGATTTGCAAAAGATGGTATCATACATGGAAGCACCAATGAAACTTACATTTGTCTTATCCCAAAGAAACTTAACAGCTGCAACGTAAGGGATTATAGACCAATCAGCCTAGTAACGAGCCTGTATAAGATTATTGCTAAAGTCCTATCCCTACGATTGAAAGAAGTCCTTCCAGAAACTATTTCAGAAACACAAGGAGCTTTTGTGGAAGGAAGGCAGATTCTAAACACAATCTTGGTGGCTAATGAAGTGGTTGAAGACTATAAAAGTAAGGGGAAAAGTGGAATGGTTTTCAAAATAGACTTTGAGAAGGCATACGATAATATAGAGTGGGATTTTTTGGATTTGGTTTTGGAGAAAAAAGGCTTTGGAAATGTGTGGAGAAAATGGATCAAAGGATGCATCTCTACAGTGTCATACTCTATTTTTATCAACGGCAGGCCGACAGGGAAGTTTAGGGGTTCTAGAGGATTAAGACAAGGAGATCCTCTATCCCCATTTTTGTTCACTATCGTGGCCCGACGTTTTGGGGAAAATGGTGGATAAGGCTAGAATTTCACCTCTATTTAAAGGCTGTGTCATTGGAAAGGATAAGGTTGTAGTAAGTCACCTTCAATTCGCGGATGACACTATCTTCTTTGTAAATGATGACAAATCCCTTCACGTTTTGATGGACATTTTGCAGATTTTTTGTGGTATATTGGGGCTGAAGATCAATTTGCTTAAGAGCCAATTGTTGGGAATGAACATTGATGGAAATGTGGTGGAACAATGTGCTAAGGAAATTGGTTGTGAAGTAGGACATTGGCCTATAAAGTATTTGGGAATGCCGTTGGGGGGAAATCCGAGAAAATTGTCATTTTGGGAGCCCGTTTTATCTAAATGTGCCAAGCGCCTCGATAGTTGGAAATGCTCCTTCCTATCTAGAGGTGGAAGATTAACACTCATCTGATCAAGACTTTCAGCCCTTCCAACTTATTATCTTTCGTTATTTAAGATTCCCAAAGCTGTCACAAAATTGTTGGAAAAAGATAATCGTGATTTCCTTTGGGAAGGAGGTGAACTTGCGGAAAGGAACACTTAGTAGCATGGGAAGCGATCTGCAAATCCAGTTTCAAGGTGGTTTAGGCATTGGCAACATAGAACTTAGAAACAAGGCTTTCCTAATGAAATGGCTTTGGAGATTTCCTTTGGAAAGCCAAGCATTATGGACCAAAGTCGTTAAAAGTCGGTATGGAGAGGCGGAGAACCTTTGGGATACCAAAAAGGGGGAGAGGATGACTTATAGAAGCCCTTGGAAGGGGATTGCTTCGCTGTATGATGAATTCTTGAATCTGGTCAAATACAAAGTGGGACGGGGAGATAGAATCAGGTTTTGGGAAGATAGATGGCTTGGAGACATTGCCTTTAAAGACAGATTTCCACATTTAGCCAACATATCGGATGCTAGAAACAAGTGTATCAAGGAAATATTGAATAGGAACTGTGGGATCTCGGAATCTGAAAATGGTTGGAACCTTTGCTTTCGGAGGAATATATTTGATTGGGAGATTCCCAGCTGTGTGGAATTATTGAGCCTGATAGAACATTTCTCTTTGTGTGAGGTGCTCGAAGATAGCAGAAGTTGGATTCCAGACAAGAGTGGATTATTCTCGTGCAAATCAGCATTCTCTTCATTGACTCTCGAAAACCAGAATCCAGAGAAGATTTGGGCAAAAACATTGTGGAAGAGTCTTGCTCCTTCTAGAATTAAAGTCTTTGGATGGCTTATGGCTTTAGGGAAATTGAATGTACATGAGAACATTCAAAATAGACATCCATATCTAACACTTTGTCCGGGTTGGTGTGTTTGCTGTAAAAGCAACAGAGAGACAGTCTCTCACTTATTTCTGGAATGTACCATGGTCCAGAAGCTGTGGTCCAGATTATTTCACGAACTAGACATTCAATGGTGTATGCCTCAATGTTGTAGCATGCTTCTAGCTAGTAAATTGGGAGGAGGAAAGAGGACTTCAAGAATATGGACAGCATCAATTCTTGCAATCTGCTGGGCTGTTTGGCTAGAAAGAAATAGGAGAATCTTTGAAGGAGTAGAAGAGCCAGTCGAAAGGTTGTGGGATAAGGTTAAGTTTTGGGTTGCAACATGGATATTTCACACTAGAGAATTTGAAGGATTGTCATTCTTGGAGCTTAGCAGAGAATGGAAGAATTTTTGTAATTAGTTTGGATAGGATTTGTACCACTGCTTTCTCAGAGAATTGTGTTGAGATAGCATTGTTGTAACTTTATCTTATATTAATAAATTCGTTTCTTTTTCAAAAAAAAAATTCTAAACACTAAACTTGTGTACTGAGAATATAACTTGTTGGAAGATTAGGACATTATTTGTTTTGGAGTTATAACTTATTTTTGTTATTTGCAGAACAATTTATATCTTAACTTACTGAATTTTATATGTGCCAAGGAAATCCTGGGAAAGTATGACGTGATCAAGTAACGAGTAGCTTCTTTTCATCTTTTGGTCAGCTTTGGTTTCCAAACATTCGATTTATCTTTTTATTAATTTCCATGGTAGCAACAATATAAAGATTTTTTTGAATTACGAGACCAACCCCGGGAGTGTAGGGGAGGGAAATTGAGTCTTAGACTTAGGGGGTGGGAGACAGGCTCAGATGCCACTAAACCACATGAGTCTTGGCAACAACAATATAAAGATTAGCAAGCTGGTTTCTCTCAATCGTGGATTTCTGGTGGTCTGATACAAGAAATAGCCTCTCTCTCTCTCTCTCTCTATAGAGAGAGAGAGAGAGTACTTGCATTAGAGATTAATGTGAGATCATTTTAGGCCATGTTTAAGGCACACCTGCTTGAGTGTTATAATATGCATGAGTAGAATTAATTGTATTTATTAACATGATTTGCCAGGCTTGAATTACATATGAGTTACTTTTTAATTTATGTTTCTAATATGTTTAAATATCAGTTACTTTTTCCTAGTTTTTAGTGTGAGATTACTAGAGAATTGTGAAAAAAAGGTTGTACATCATTCGCTATACAGAAACATATATATAATATTTACAATTGTTGTATTGGGCTAGACCCACACTAAACTTTAACTATCACAATACAATCTAATACTCCCCTTCAAGCTGAAGCTTACAAATTGTAGGTTCCAAGCTTGTTATAAATGTAATTGACTCGAGGACCCCCGAGTGATTTAGTAAATATATCAGCTAGTTGGTCATTTGATCTGGCATGACTGGTGATGATATCCCCTAAAAGAATCTTCTCCCTAGTGAAATGACAGTCAATCTCAATGTCTTGGTCCTCTCATGAAACACAGGATTAGAATCGATGTTAAGAGCTGCTGGGTTATCACATATTAACTTCATAAACCTCGGCTCCTAAAGTAATTGTTTCAAGCATACAAGCTGACGGGTAGCCTTAGCCATAGCTCAATATTCTGGCTCAGTTGTGGACAAGGCAACCACTGTCTGCTTCTCACTCTTCCAAGACGCTAAATTTCCCCTAACAAAGACGCAATATGCAGTGGTTGAGTGTCTATTGTGTGGGCTATCTGCCCAATCAGTATCTAAATATCCAGTCACTTCCGTGTCCCCTATATCTTCATAAAGTAAACCCTTCCTTGACGCTTTCTTGATGTAGCGCTAAACACGAATAGCAGCATCCCAATGGCTATCATATGGAGCAATTAAGTACTGATTCAAAACACTCATGGCGCATGAAATATCCGGACGAGTCTCAGTGAGGTAGCTAAGTTTCCCAATAAACCTCTGGTATCTGCCAGGGTCTCATAAGGGCTCCCCTTGACAAGGAAGACCCTTGGCATTCAGATCCATGGAGGTTTCTACAGGTTTGCAGTTTAACATACCTCCCTCTTCCAAAATATCGAGGGCATACTTCCCCTGAGAAATAAGAACTCCTTGTTGGGATTGGACAAGTTCTATTGCCAAGAGTATTTGAGTTTTCCTATGTCTTCGGTCTCAAAGTGATGAAGCAAATGCTGCTTTAGCCTTTGTATGCCTTCTTGGTCACTTCCGGTAATAACAATTAGCATGATAGAGAACCTTTTCTAAAATTTTTTATCATTTTTTACCACTTTTTTATCCATTCTTCTTTTACCCTAAATCAATCACATCCACAAATCTCCATCATTCAACTCCACTCATTCTCTCTCCTCCTTTACATTAAAAACCATTAAAAATCAATCCTTATCACCCTTAATGTCATCCACATAAACAACCAAGTAGATGTAACACTAAGAAGAAGAATGAGTAAAATACCGAATGATCAACTTCACTACGAGCCTTGCCAAACTCTTGAACGACTGAGCTAAAACGCCCAAACCAAGGCCACGGTGATTGTTTTAGTCCATAACGAGAGCAACGAAGGCAACATGCCAGGCCAGACTCCCCTTGAGCAACAAACCCAGGTGATTTCTCCATATAAACCTCTTCACGTAGATCACCATGAAGAAAGTAATTCTTAACATCCAACTGATAAAGAGGCCAATGATGCATGGCAACAAGAGATAGGAGAAGACGAACTGAGGACATCTTAACAATAGGAGAGAAGGTATCACTATAATCAAGCCCGTAAGTCTGGGTGTATCCTTTTGCAACAAGACGGGCTTTCAACCGATCGATACTGTCATTAGAACCAACTTTGACAGTGTAAACCCAACAACAACCCACTGTAGATTTACCGAGAGGAAGAGGTACCAGATCCCATGTGCCGGTACTATGTAGCACAAACATCTCATCAACCATGCCTGACGCCAACCCGGGTGCGAGAGAGCCTTAGCAACAGATCTAGGAATATAAACAAAAGACAAGGACGACACAAAGGCACTATATGATTGAGATAAGCGTTGGTAATTGACAAAATTATATATAGGATAAGGATTACAAGAAGAATGATTACGTTTACGCTCAGCAATTGGATGATCCAAGTTAGGATCGGGATCGGGAAGTGCAACTGGAGTAGAAGGTGAATCCAGTGGGCTGCAACGGGCTTCGGTGACGGAGATGGAGTAGGCTCAGGTGTCTGAGCAGATGTGGATACACTGAGCGGGTCCTATGGCGACTCAGTGGAAGGGTGGTTAGCAAGTCAAGGTCGGTGACGATAAGTGATTAGAGGAGGCGGTGAGTTTATAATAGGTGCCATACCGTCGAGAGAGGAGATATCTGGTAAAGGAAGATCGATAGAGGAGATATCTGGGAGAGGAAGACTATGGTCAGGTAGAACATCTGGCAGATGAGAGGTATGTGTGACAAAAGGAAATTAGGTTGTCGTCGCAAAGAAGGTGACGTCTGCAGAAATAAGATATCGTTGAAGGTTAGGAGAGAAACAACAATAACCCTTCTGCAAGCGAGTGTAACCCCAAAACACACACTTGAGTGCTTTAGCCTGTAACTTATCTTTCCCTAGGGTAAGATTATGGACAATAGTACAAAACATGTGCACCCAAAGATATGAGGAGGGACATAATATATAGTGGCTAATCTGGAAACAACAGAGAATGAGGAACCTGATTCTGCAAGACATAAGAGCGCATGTGATTAATAAGATAGCATGCTGTAAGAGCAGCATCTCCTCAAAAATAGAGTGGAACATGAGAGTGTATAAGGAGGGTGCATGGAGTCTCAATAAGGCGTCTATTTTTCCGCTTAGCCTCTCCATTTTGTTGTGGAGTGTGGGGGCAAGACGATTGATGGAGTGTAACCTGGGAAACCATAAACGATTGGAATTGTGTGGAGAAATACTTGCGTGCATTATCATTTCGAAGAATACAAATAGTAGTGCCAAATTGAGTTTTAATTTCACAACAAAATGTTTGAAAGATGGAAAACAACTTGGACCTATTTTTCATTAAAAATAACCAAACACAGTGAGAAAAATCATCAACAAACGTAACGAAAAGCTAAAACCCAATGTGGAATGAACACAACTAGGACCCCAAACATCCGAATGAACTAAAGCAAAAGGTGATTCTACTTGTTTATTGACACGACTCGGAAAAGAACTAAGAACATGTTTTCCTAATTGACATGACTCACACTCTCAAGTTGACAAACTTGGAAGACTTGGAACCATCTTTTGTAGTTTGGATAGGCTGGGATGTCCCAAACGGTGATGATGAAGAATGGTAAATGGATTGACAGCAGCACAGGTGATAGGTGATGGTAGGTTAAGATAGTACAGACTGTGGCGTTCATGCCCTACTCCAATCGTCCTCCCAGTGTTCCGATCCTACACAAGAACCAAATTAGCCATGAAAGTAATAGAATAAGGTAGATTCTGGGATAACTTGCTAACAGAGATAAGATTAAATGGACAGTCTGGTACAAAGAGAACATAATCTAAAAATAAAGACTCAGAGATTTTGACTCCACCAATGCCTTTAACCTTAGTTTGGGAACCATCAGCTAAGGTACCAGGGGACAAGATGTTTGAATAAGTACTAGTGGAAAACAAATTTTTGTTACCAGACTTGATATGAAGTGTCAGAATCAAGCACGCAAGGGTTGGGAGGCGATGACTGTGAGATGCAGCCAACAAAGTTCTCAGTGGGATTACCCGATGTGGCAGAAGGGGACTGCTTACTCTCTCAGAGTTTCAAAAACTCAATATATTTAGTGGCAGATATTGATACATTATCAGGCACAGTCTCAAAGGAAGACCCATACTGGGTGACATTGGTGACCTTAGGAGAACTACCATGAAGTTGGTAGCACTAATCAACTGTATGGCCAAGCTTATTACAATGTGAACATCGGGGGTGATTGCGAGCTTCGCGGCCCCCACCATCATTTTGACTCAAAACTTGAGAGGCTAAGATAGCCGAATCGGTAGGAGTAGCAGTAGTGAGATTGCTGGAGATGGTGGACGCTGTAGAGATACGGAGTAATTGCTCAGACACTGGATCCATTTTGGGAATTCTTGAACTCGCAAGAATTTCATTACAAATAGATTCCAATTCAGAACGGAGGTTGACTAGTGCTAGAACCATAAAGAACATCACTTATTGTTCTTCTTGCTTGACGGCGAACCATAAAGGGCGTCATCACGTTAAATGCTTGCCGAAGAGTCAATCTGCCCTAAATAAGTTTGCATATCTTGGTCATGTTGCATCAAACTCTTCATATCCGAAACAACCGTATAGAGACGATTAATATCATTAGAGTAAAGCTTCTTGGCCTTTGCCAAACGTCCGTAAAAAGAATGATATGCTTGATATTGGCCAACAAGAGTGCGATCAATAGACGCCACCAGAAGATTACAAAGGAAAGCATCTAACTGTTTCCACTTCGGTGGATCTCTAGTAGCAATATCCTTAAGTTGCTTAACCAAATGATCGTCAATGCCTCAACCAATGAACCACAACTCAATAGTTGAAGACCAAGTCATATAAGGGGTGATTCGGGTTGATTTTTAATGGTTTTTAAAAGTTTTTAATGTAAAAGAAGAGAGAGAATGAGTGGAGTTGAATGGTGGAGATTTATTGATGTGATGTAATATGTGGGTATGATTGATTTATGATAAAGAAAGAATGTATAAAAAAGTGGAAAAAAAGTGGTAAAATTTTGAAAAAGTAGTTGCGAATCAGGCTTATAATTAGCTGATCCAATCATCTTCTCCGCACATATTGTGGGAGTGGGCGAAAAAGTAAGGATAGATATATCTTTTGACAAATTAGATTGAGTAGCCATAACAATAAACCACAATAAATGAAGGATAACGCCTAAGGGAATACCAAAGTCGCACAAAATGCACTAAACACAAGCCGTGAATAGTAATGACAGCCAAGAATCTGGGAGTACGCCAAAAACCGACAGAGATCTGATCAAACTAATACAAACCGAAAGTCCAGCAAAAGATTCCGAGTCAAACGGCGGTCGCCGGAGTATCGCCGCCAAGGTCTCGCGTCGGCGGAGCAAATTGTGCGAAGAATAGGGTTGCCATGCATGGGGGCGTGTGGCTGGGGTTCCGGCGGTGGGCTTCTTGCAGGAGGTAGGTTATCGGTCAACGAATCTAGTGGTGGAGTCAATTTGCTTATCAGAGACCAAGACATATTGCAGTTGGACGATTAAAGCTGTGGCTGCGTTTGATGAATAATACCCGAGAATAGGGTTTTGTGAAGAATGGATTGGTCGGAATGAAACACAACCAAGAAACCTAAAATTCTCGCTAAAGCTTTGATATCATGTGAGATTACTAGAGAATTGTGAAAAAAAGGTTGTACACCATTCATTATACATAAACATATATATGATATTTACAATTGTCGTATTGGGCTAGCCCCACACTAAACGCTCACTATCACAATACAATCAAACATTTAGTTTGATGGTTTATCGTGTAAGATATAAGTTGGGAGATGATTGCAGGATAGCGTTTTATAGGATAGGAAACTCAAAGGTTTTTTTTTTTTTCCCTTCCCTTGTGAGTTGACAGACTCAGTTTGGATTCTTGCTTGGTACAAATGGCTAGGGTACACTCCTATTTATAGTGGTCCACGGACTATTCTGCATAAGTCCACTTACTAATGCAACTCCCAACTACCTACTAATGTGAATTGAAACTCTAACCAAGATTTTTTCGTGGCATGGACAATTCTAATTTATAGAGACCAGACTAGAATCTAGGATATGGACTTTTACTACTTTTTTAATTGGACTAGACACTTGTACTTAAATTACTTGACCAAATTTGAAATGGGCACCACAATTTGCCATAAGTGAAACAAGTTACATCTTTTGAAAATGACTCCCGCCTTATTACAGAAATAGCTTGTTATTAGTTTTTATCAATGCAACAAATATTTATTTTAAAGTTCACCCGTCTACTTATCAGTCACCGTCAAGGAGATTCTCTGTAAGGGAAGGGAAACGTGAAATAGATGTCTGTTTAACTTCTTCAAAAAACTCTTTTCCTTACTTGGTTCACCAAACAACACGCTTCAGTCTACTTGATTTTTCCACAAAAATTATCTTTACGGTTGGATTCAAAAAATTCTTTTCCTTCCCTGGTTCACCGGAAACAAACTCTCAAGTCTTCTTGATTTTTCCACAAAAATTATCTTTACAATCAAATTTCACTACAAACAGGCGGTAGGTATCGTAGTAAGTAAACTATTTAAGCTTAGCCAAATCATGCTCTTGCTAAATGTAAGTTCCTCACCAGTATAACAATCCATGCTATGCAAGTTTTCATTTCTTCACTCTCTTTATTTTGTTTAAAATAGAAATTTCTTATTCTTTTGGTGTTAGGGTGGATGTGACGAGGATATTAGTCTGTTCTTGTACCGAACAGAAGTTGATAAAGGGATCATCCAACGGCTACGAGGAAAACAAACAGGTCTTAGAGATCATGGCGAGTTCATCAAGGTACACGTAGTTCCCTATAAAGATCTCTGGCGTATGACAGCTGATGCAAAAGCACTTATGGCTATTGCCCTGTATGAAATGGCCAAGAGAGATGGACTCCTGCCCCCTCAATAAGAGTAGTAGAAATTTTCTCTTCACGTTATTTTGCTCTCGATGCAGTTAAAGTTGATTTAGTCTTGTGCGTATAATCATCAATATGGAGTAGTGTGCGGTGAGGGACGAATCTAAACTATGCTTAACTGAACTTTGTTGACGGGATATGCTTTATTTCTTGCTGGCATGTAGTGAAGAAATTGTATGTCCAATGTGGTAGTAGCTTAAATATATCTAATTGAAAGAGCATGTCATTTCATTTCATCACAGATAAACAATGTTGTGTAGGAAAAAATATAGCACGTTGAGTTATAATAAAGTAGTTTTGAGTTATAATAAAGTAGTTTAAACTTTTGTGCACACAATGTTTGAATTGTTTGCTTCCCAAATAGTGGTTCCATCACAGGAGCAAAGCCTTTTGCAGGTGTCGTCACCAACGCCTGCACTTCTAGCTATCACTGCAGCAGCAAGCCCATCATCCGATTTATCTTCAGTTCCATACACAGCTATTGATCGTCCGATTAGATCACCCACTCTCAACTTCTCTTTCATGCCGGAGAAGAAGGCCTCGCCTTTCTTGTCAACGTCTAGTGTCCCCAAGTCACCAACCACCTGAAACTCCAAGGTTTGGAAAGTCATTTTAACGTTATGTAGGTACCTGATCCGGAGTGCTAATAGTCATGTCTATATGTTTTTAAATAAAAACGTACTTGGCATAACTAAAATTAAATATATTGTCGCGTATTACGACTATACCAACCTCGTTTGCATTGAACACTTTGCCGGTACTCGCCACGTCTCGCGTCAAATCCCCAAATTCATTAATGGACCAACCAAGCTTCCCGGGTGGCAAGCCGCTGAAATTCGCTTCAATTCTAACGAGTTGCACATTCGCTAGAGCGAAGCGAACGACCCCGAAAATACGAGGACCTTTAAACTCAGCAACAGCAGTTGAAACAAGAGAGTCTGTAGTCACGCAGTAAGCAACATAAAAGAATTTTATTTACGGTAAAATAATAAAAACAAACAATATTTCCTTTACACCCTTGACCCTTACCCTCAAGTGTTTGTCGTTCATTTTTGACAGAATTAAGATAGCCTTCAGACTTCATCTCCACCATGAATTCCGGCAAAACTGCACACTTCTGCGAATCAAAATCAAGAAACGCCTCTGAATAAATATTATTTTATTAAAACAAAAAAGAGCAAAATAATGAATGAACTTCGAAGCAAAAAGAAAAATAATACTAATAATAATAATGAAACACTCTTTACGTGGGCTGGTGAGTTCTGATTGGAGTCCATTTTAACAGAATCCACTGATGATGAGTTCGTGAGGATTGGAGGGATACGAACTGATGATGAAATCTTAGAAATCCTTTGTGGGAAATTTAAAGAAGGAGGAGAAGAAGAAGAGAGTGCAGAGGTTTTTGATGTCAGCAGCAATGACCCAAAAGATGCCATTTTCAGTACAAATTCCATTTCATGTACTCCTCAAATATCCCATTTCTTTGCTTGCTTCTTCCAGTACGTCAGTTTCAATTCCTACGATAGTACGATAGGAGGAGTAGTAGTACGTCCCACGTACTGCCGCCTTTTTAACACGGTTTTTGCTCAACACGCTCATGTCTATTTTTTTTTTTTTTTTTAATGTCTACATTTAGGACATTATTATGGTCACATTATGGGGACATGTTCATAGTTTTTTTGTCAAATAAGCATTATGGAAACATTTATTATTTATTATGAAGACATTATGGAGACATGTTAAATAAAGCTCTCTCTCTATCTCTCTCTCACAAAAAAAAAAATTTAAAAATTTAAAAAATGTCAAATTAAGCATTATGGATACATTATATGTATTCAATGTACACTTTGCTAGACTCTTGGAAATTTTGATATGCATAAAACTCTTCGGGTTTCAATTACGCTGCGCGCGAATTTGAACCATGAGAGCCTGTGCCATTTGGCTTGCACAATCGCACATGTCATTTTTCATTTTATGTGATTTTTTTCCCAAAAACGTTACACACAATATTTAAAAAGTCACACTCCACAATAAAAATAAAAATAAAAAAACGAATTTAAAAAATTACAAATACATTGAAAAAGTGGCAAATAGTTTAGAATTCACATTTAAAAGTCACAATGAATTTCCAAAACGAAAAAAAAAAATCACAAACGGTTTTAGGAAAAGGTTACAAGGTGCTTAAAAAGTCACACAAGCAACATAAAAAAATATATTTAAAAATAAGTAGTAGAAAAAGTGACAAAACAGGTTTTTAAAAGTCACGCAAAAATTACATTCAAAAAAAAAAAAAAAGTCACACAAAAAATGTAACAAAGTCAAACAAGTGACAAGAAAGATTTAAAAAACTGGCACACAAAAAATAACAAAAAAAGTCAAAATGACTTACACCTTCTTTCCAAAAATAAAAAATAACTTACACCTACGATATCACGTGGAATTTGCCTGAGCCATCAAGCAAGCCAATCCCGCAAGAAGCCAGGAACGCTGCAAATTTCGGAAAAATTGTGAAAGGACGTACTTTTCTAATTAATTTCCTAAAAGCAGTAACCAACCTAATTTTGATCTACTTTTTTATTTGCCCAAAATTATAGTTTACTTTTCTTAGATAATTTGTTAGCTTTTTTTATGTGTCTTAACTTTTTTTTTTTTTTCCTTCTAAGTCCATATTTAATATGCATTATTATCAACATAGACGAATTATATAAAAGTATAGGAATAATAAATAGATGAACTTTTTTTCCCTCTAAGGCTCTATTTAATATACATTATTATCAACATAAAAGAATTATATAAAAGTATAGGAGTAATAAATAGATGACAGGGTAAATTAAAGAAAATATTCATATCCTTGATATGTGACCACTTCGCTCCTATATTCCCCTATTCAAAAAAAATTCATTATTCTGCCATCTCATGTTTCCACATATTCCATAGCTTAGTCAAGTTATTTAATCTGACACAATGATTTATATATGATTCCGTGAAGAAAAAAATTACAAATTTTACGCTACATACTATCGTGTAAATTATTATGTTACTCGCCATTATATACATGTAGCATAATTCATTCAAATTTTGATATTGTTCTGTTTACTCCCCGCCATATTTTTATAGTAAAATTTCACAATTCAATGTTGCTCTTGTTATTCATGTTGAGAAAATTGTTAAACAATTATGTAAGTTGTTGAACCATTTATATTGGGGAGAATTAATTATCAAACTACTATTAGGGAGTGGAAACATCTACTAATAATAAATGGTTGGTGAAAGGATCACAGAATACAAATTTGTACCAAACAATCGCTCGATAGTACAATTGTACAAATGAAAATACTGAGGTGAAATCAACATCCCTTTAATTGAAATGCAACCACCCACAATAACCAACACGTTGATATGTAAATTCAGCAAAATGCATGAATCGCACTCATATTTTTTCACACATTACATTATCTTGAAAATAACCAGTATACTTCCACCCCCTTTGTTTGTTAAACTAATATTTTGTTTGTCACTTGTAACGTAGTTGGTTACGGTAATATTTTCCATTAATAAGATAAAACGAGCATCATACTATTAAAACTTTTCTCACGTCTTCTATAGGAAAAACATTGACATACAAGATGCTCTTTTCTTGCATGATCAGAATCGTAGATGTACTTTCTTCAGCATGAGCGAACTGATTGATTTTGCCTCCAAATCTTACATAAATAAATATACGAAAAGCACAACATATCATTACAAAAAAAAAAAAAAAAGAAAAGGAAATTGAAGAGAATATGTAACATATGGATTTTAGACTTTACTGCTCACAAAATCTGCATTGGTTGCCTCCCATATGGTAGTGCCATCACAAGTGCAAAGCCTTTTGTAGTTCTCGCCAACACCCGCACTTCTAGCGATAACCGCAGCAGTAAGGCCTTCATCTGATTTATCCTCACTTCTGTACACTGCTATGGATCGTCCGATGAGATCACCAATTCTCAGCTTCTCTTTCACACCAGAAAAGAATGCCTCGCCTTTCTCGTCTACATCCAGTGTTCCCAGGTCACCAACCGGCTGAAAAATTACGAAGCAACAATGATCATTACAACAAGAAACCATGATTATGTCCGGGAAGATTTCTAGAAATAGATGAAACACGCACAGCATGAGTGAGAATACGCGGTGAGAATACGCGGTTAAAAAGTGCGAAACGAGAAAGGGGAACAGAGAGTAGAGAAAATGTCACTTTATTTCATCAAAATTAGTTTTGGAGGAAAATATAAACTCCGAGCCTTGTTCTCAAGAAATTTGGGTTGGTTATTTGAATCTCTTTTTCATTGTTTAATGGTAGACACTGATCATCGTTTTGGCACTCAGTAGCAATTAGCAAAATATGACTTACCGGATTTAACACTTTGCCAGTACTTGCTGCACCACAAGTCAAATCCCCAAATTCGTTGATGGACCAGCCGTGTTTCCCAGGTGGCAAGCCACTGAAATTTGCTTCAATTCTAGCCAATTCCATGTTCACTTGAGCTAAACGAACTACTCCGAAAATACGAGGACCTTTAAACTCAGCAACAGCAGCCGAAACAAGGAAGTCTGTAATCACGTGGAAACCGTCACTCAATACTCTTTCTTTTAGCAAAAGTTTAATGCCAACTAATTTATTATGAGTTCGAGACTATCAAACGTCCATTGGAAAAAAGGCCAAAAATAAATTGCAGAAATAAAATAACACCACTACATTGGGCTCCCAGTAACACAAGTTTGTTCTTTTGAAACTTATGATCAAGCCCACAGGTACAACAACAGCAGTAAAATCTACCTAATTTCATGTCTACTCATGGTTTGTTTTATTTCGTTAAAAACACTTAAATTTTAATGAACTTAGGACTTGATAATTGATTACAAGTACCAGTAGAGCAATTGATCAAAGGAAAAAGTATCTTCAATCGGAACCAATCATTTTCTCATCAATAAGCATTTCTTTCTTGTACTTGCAAATAATATATACTATTTTGGACTTGCCATAGTGGTAATCAGCATGAACAATTTTTATTTTTGTTTATTTTTTACTTGGTTTGGTTTCTTTAGCATATGTTATGAAGATTTACTTTTTATACTTTTTTATATCGGAATGAATTCATTTAATATGTGAAAACGCTTTGTATTTTACACACAACAGTAAAGTAATTTCATTTCCCATTTTATGCCTTTTTGATTTACCATACAAAAAATTATTCAATTAATATTCTTATAGAACTCAATTACGTAATGACTGTTTTTGTAATTATATTGGATGAAAAATAAATAAAATGTGCAAAAAAGCAATGCATTCTCTTTTCCGTTCTCACTAAGGAGAATCCCCGGCCAACTCATATAATCCTCAACCAAATTTTCCCTATCCCAATTTGTAGTGCATTACACATTTATTATTTACAAACTACCCAAATTACACTTTAGAGGTTCCTGTCATGGTCTTCTCTATATATATCTTCAGGAAATACGTTTTATATGTTGGTGTTCGATGTGAAGGAGACAGAGTGGACGTGGAATCATGAAGTTTCACTTATATAAAGCTTATTGCTGTAACAATTGTTTGGATAGAATAGGTTCGCTATAAGATGGTCCATTTCCACAACATCCGAGAGGTGTTCCATAGGAACTTTACTACTTACTGAAAAATGCAAAATGACAAATTTTTTGTATAACCACGAAGCATGCTTATGTTTGAATGCTATTTTATTTTCTTTATCCAATTATAATGTAATCAATTTTTTACGTCAATTTCTTTCTTCTCCCGAATAATCATAGTTCTGTAAATTCCCATTCAAAATTTTCGACTATAGCTCCATGTAGCTGGAGCTCACTAACAACCTAAACCATCAAACTCTTAATTTAATTATCAACCAATGCCATCCTCTCGAAATTTTCATTTTTTCATTCATCTACTCTAGTGTCTGCAGATCCATCTCACAGAATTGAAGAAGCCCAAAAACTTCAGGTTTAAATCAATGATTAAGTTTTCAAGTCAATAGGTTTTTTTATTGGTTAAAAGTTGGACTATGATACACCATAATTGTTGAAATATAGACACTTGGCATGATCCTATTATTTTACCCATCACATCAGTTTGGATCAATGGCCATTAAACATGTCACTTAACATTATGTAAACCATTATATTACTTATTATGTTGACTTAGAAGTTTCCCTTAAAAGTACAAATAGTATGGAAAGAATTACTTGCAAGAGGCAATTTTAATTAGAAAAATGAGAAGTAACATATCCAACTCTTTAGCGTCCTCATTTCAACTGTGTTCATCTTATGCACATCTCCTAAACCCAACTTATAAACAAGTCCACAAAGTACATGTAAAGCAAAGAAGATCTCAAAATGTTACAAAATCATCATGTAAGGCAAAGATGATCTCAAAATGTTACAAAATTGTTCACAGTTGTCAAGATTAAGTGCATTTAGTCGTAAACTATAGTTTTGCTAAAACCTAACGTTTTGGGGTAAATGGTAGTGGGACCCATGATATGTGTGAGGTGGAGAATGATCAGTAGTTGTCTTGAATGTGCAATTACAATTGAAGTTTTAATTGCGCTGGATAGCAGAAGTTACATTTTTATGCAGAACAATGTTAAAAAGACAAACAAAGACTAAGATACAAAGACAGCTAAAAAAAGAATCGTAGCCTACCTTCAGGCACCCCTTGTCCAATCAACCGAGCCTTTCGACCAGTCTGTTCCAACGCGTCAGTCAGAATTTTCACCGGTGAAGTTCCAACAATCTTCACAACTTGATTGCTCAAGTCCACATCCACATTTTTCACACCTATAAGGTAAAGAAAAACATATATTTATAATGTCTTGAAAATAGAAACAAAAGGTCAGAAGTGAGAAACAATAAAATTTTTAAAGTTTTTCATGCCGTTACCCTCAAGTGTTTGTAGTTTGTTCTTGACTGAATTGACACAGCCCTCACACTTCATATCCACCATATATTCCGTCTGTTACAATGGCACAGTAAAGTTAGATATCTGTGGAATTAATTCCTAATGGTACAAGTCAATTTACACGAAGCTAATTTCCTCTTAAAATAGTTCACATTGAACTTCAGATGAGCGCCTCTCTGCCCCATCTCATCTCCTCCTTCCTACTAATACCAAGAAGGAGGAGAAGGAAAATAAAAGATAAGAAATGAACATCCTTCTAAACTTAAGAAACCTAGCTTGGTACCAAGTACATGAATTCATCCAAGTGTAAACTGAAAGATTTAGGATCCATTTAATTGCAAACAGATTGAAAATATTTTCAAATTCAATGGAAAGCAATTCTTGTCTATCCCCTAGTTCCAATTTTCCATGGAGAATAGGCCAAAATATGTTTAAGAGACCATAGAATTTCATTTCCATTTTCAACTCTTTGTCAAGCAGTTGAATCAAACAGATCCTTAGTTCTAGATAATTCAAGTGACTATATAATATTTAATGCATGAGAACATAACAGAAAAGAAGCATATCCACAATTCCACATGCCCAAGTAATATAAGTCTCATGAATTATAGCTTGAACAACTTAATAGTCCATGCAAATTTTTATAGTTGTCGAGGAATTCACAATGGCGGATTAAACAGCCAATAATCATTCCACTAATTTGCACATATTTAGAAAGCTTAATAACAAAAAGTAGTCCGACTCCATTGTACAAATAATTCTAGGAATCAAGACAACGAATGACTTGTTTGGAAGAGATTCAAACAAGTTATCAATTCAACCACAATTTCCTTGATGTGACCAAAAACCCACAACTTTTTAATCACACACTTAAAAAAATCATTTTCTGAAGAATCTCTACCAAGCATACATGCATTAAGGAGGAGAAAATTTGGGCTTGTTTGGTAAGTTGGTTTTAAACAAAGCTACCAGCTTCTATACCACAATAACAGCTGAAGGCACCTCATTTCTATATTTTTATACGGTTTCAAACAAAATCCCCTTAAAATACTTACAACAAAATCCTTAATTTATAAAATTTTGTGGACAAATATGAGAAACATCGAAACAAGAAATTCAATCACACAAACTCACCAGTAACTCCGGCAAAGCTGCACCGTTCTGCGAATCAAAAACAAGAAAGTATGCAATAAAAGCTTTGGTACTTGATAAACAACTAACAAAGAACATATATAAACCAAACAATTTTTACCCGGGCTGCTTGATTCTGATTCCATGATGGAGTGTCCATTTGAACCGAAGCCAGTGATGGGTTCCCAAGACTCTTGATAGGGCGAAACCTTTCTGAGCCAAGAATCGGAGAGGTACGAACAGATAAGATTTTTAAGACCCTCTGTGAGAAATTCAAAGAAGAAGAAGATGGATGAGGTGGGGAAGAGAGAGAAGAGAGTGCAACGGCAGCTGGAATTGCAGCGGCTATGGCAGTTTTTGACGTCACCACTGACCTCAAACAAGCCATTTGATTGATGTATTTATTTCAGTACCTTGATTTCATTTTCACAGTGCGTGCGTTCATAATCTTGACTCACACAAATCACCAAATCTAGAAGCTACGACCCGACAACTCTCTCTCTCTCGGCTATTTGGGATTATTATTTTCATTTCCCATTTTTCCATCTCAGCAGTTCCCAATTTTAGTTTGGGGACTATTCACGCTAGCGATAGCAATTGAGCGGGTTCAGGCGGGTCACCATACCTCTTTACTAGTTCCATGACCCGTGAGCTGCGAGACGGATTGGGGTAGATCGGATTGCGAAGCGTAGGAGGGATACCAAACCCGTCCTATTTGGTGGTCCTTTCGTAAATTTTTTCCTTCTAATTTTTAATTTTAGTTTAACAATACTATTATGGTATTTTTGTTGGTAATTGGTTAATTGTGTTGAAAATTAGTTAATTGTGTTGATGGAAATATTAAATTTTTTTTGTTGAAGTAAAATATTGAGCGATTTTCTAAATTGTAAAATATATATCACCAAATTATATAAAAATAAAAATAAAAATAATTTACTCTGGGCTGATTCGGGTCGGGGCAAGGCCTACCCGCCCCATCCCGTTACCCATAACGAGGCGGGAATCGCGGGTCATTTTGCCATCACTAATTCACGTCTAATAATTTCTAAACACACTCCAAAATATATCCACATTTTCCAAAATATCCTTCAATTTCTTTTTTTTAAAAACCCCTTTTATTTAGCCATTTCAGGCCCAACAGTTTCAAAGATGTTCGGCTACCGAACAACTTCTGCTAAACAAAAGAAAAAAAAACATTGTCAGTCACTCTCTGTTGCCATTCTTGGCGACAATTAGTACCGAAAATAGTAGCCAAAAAAGGGGAGGAGCCCTCCCAAAAAAAAATCTTTACTACAAAATTGCAACAAAAAAAGGGGTTTCTCTCCCACTCAAACGTTGCAATTTGCGACAACATTTACAAAAGAAGCTGTCATAGTTGGTAGCTTTTTTTGCTGCCATTTCTAGCAACATTTGCTATCGGAAATGACATCTGCCCTGACTTCTTCTTCATTAAAAAAAAGAAAGAAAGAAAGAAAGAAAATGGGAGGGTATTTTGGGGAATGTGGGTATTTTTAGGCGTATTTAGAAATTATTGGGATATTAATAGTCCCACCCTTTTAACTTCAATTCACCTAAGCTTGTTCTATATACATCAAATTTGACAATGATAAAGTTATGAGATTCAATTAATGATTTGTCAAATTATAAATTGCTGATTACTTATTTCTCAAGCATAATTTGAAATTACATAGATGTCAATATTTCCCTTACCTAATTTAGAAAATAATGACTAAGTCCAACTTAGACTGAGCATTTATTGCTATGACTTAGGTGATATAGGAATATGTGGGCATGAGGCCCTAACAAGTCAATATGCTAGTCTATTTCATTATATTCGGTAGAATAATTTGAACAATCATATATCTCGGGTAAGAAATTTGCTATCTATTCTAATCGCCGTCGATGAAATTAGTTGAAAAGTAACGTGTCTGCTATGGGATTCCACTGCCATAACCACCGGCGTTAGCTAAGAAATCGAAAGGAAGGCTACGGTCGTTGCTGTTGGTCATAGTTAAATAAGACTTAGCTAAAAATATGGTGGTTTAGTTAAAACAAGAAAAAAGTCCCTTCGAATTTCTTCTTTAGAATTGCAGACAGATTTGATTTTATGATGACATACAACGCAAAGAAGATGAACAGTAAAATGGATTTGTCTGATTTTGTAGACCACCATCTTTTTTTTCTTTTCTTTTCTTTTCTTCTTCTTCTTTTTTTTTTTTAAGATTTTCGCCAATAGATCTAAACATTTGAGATTTTATTTTCTTCACATCTGGAAATTTTTTGTTGTGCTTGATTCATGAATGATTTTGGGTTGGGAAACATCCTTTTCAGGTTCATCTAATTCTTCTAATTTGGCCGACTCCCAAGATTTCACATTAATTTTAAGAGTCACACAAACCATCGAGATTGTTCTATAATTCCCAACGTGAAATAACGAAACATGTGTTGTTAGCGTTATAAATGGGCATTTTCATCTGGGCACCTCAAAATTTTGACATGTGTGTCATTATAAATAGAATTTTGATTTTTTATATATATTAATAAATAGAAGTTCATATCCAAGCAATTGTTTCAAGTTATTTTTATATGTGTAATTGAGAATTAGATATTAAGTATTAAAAAATATAAAGAAATTATCAAATCAATGATTGAGTAGTTGAAAAGAATTGGAGAGAAAATAAATTTCATTTGATGAATGCGTATAAACAAGCCCAATTCTCTAACCTTCAAAATCTGACAGGACATCTCAATAAACTATTTAAATGTAAGATCCTCTTTATTTTATTTGTGAAAGGATTATTTTCAAATATTAAAATTTAGTTATGTTAAAAATTTTGTAACTGGCATTTCTGTGTATGAAAATCAAATGTTTTGAGCTATAATTTATCTTATCTTGTTGAGTAAATTGTTAGGTAGATTAGAATGTTTTTCTAGGTCAATTTAGAAGCATCTGTCCAGAAGCCCGCTGGAGATCCGCTCAAGTGCTTTCAACAAAGTCAGGCCTGTTGGAAATTAGCTCAAGCGGATCAATCAGAGACCGAGCGCTCAAGAAACACTCCATGGTTTGCTCAACTGGACCGTGTTATCTGGCCGGACCCAGTTCTCTATTTTGTGTATTTTCTAACCTATTTCTCAATCCCTATTTATACCAGTTTGAGACCGTTTGACCATACATGGTTTTGAGAGCCTTTTCACCATAGAAAACATCCTAAAATCTCTCTCTTAGCAGAAGATTGCTATTACCTTTATTGATTGTATTATTCGATTAGCAATCTCTTCTTTATAAACATCAAACCTTAAATCCTCTACAAAATTACCTTTAGATTTTTGGAGATTGGCAGGGTGGCTGGAATTCCAGCAATGTGGTACTATTAACATAGTTTTTTTCCAAGATTAAAAAATGTAAAGAAACCATAAACCTAGGAAAGGCAAAATCAATATCCAAACGCAACATAGAACTATTTGGAAAAATAAAGTGTCTCAATTTATCATCTACCTTAGCTTTTGAATTTTGATCTTTCGAATCTTATTGCTTGACGTTTACATTAATGAACCCCCACAATAGCTTGTTGTATCATCCATCGAGAGCCTTTTGGATGGAGTTATAGCTGGCGTCACAACTTCACAGTCCACACCTTACTAGGCAACCTGAGAAATCATTTGAATGCAGTCAAATCTAATGAACCTTATATATTGCTATAGCCATTGGATAGCCACAGAAATTCAAAATAGGGAAAAAGAAACTTTGTAAAAACATCTCCTGACAAATACAAACCAAAGTTTTGTTAAAATTTGTTCTAATATTCTATGCATTTCAATTATAATTAATTAGGCACTAAAATCAACAGTTCTATCAAGAAATCAAATAGCAACAAGGTCAAGAAGAATAAGTTTCTCAAAGGAAGACGCTACAAAGTATTGTTCCTTGCACTTTTAATATCATGTAAAGAATATAAATGCATTAAATATGAATTAATTGTTATTTTCCATTCCCTTGTGCAGAGTTATATGCTTATCATTACCCTTTTATTGTATAGAAGAAAATCATCTTTTCAATTAATGAGCGTGAACATGCTTTAGCTACTTGTTAGGTATAAAGTGCATTTCTGACACGAATAGATATTTAGTTGCCTTTCCCTTATGATCCTTGTGTAGAAGAAGGGAAGCTTACCCATTTCTCATTGCTATAACCATTTGATAGCCACATAAATGGGAAAATGGAGAAAAAGTAACTTATTAAAAATATCTCGTGATATATGCAAAGAAAAGTTTTGTACCAAATTCTTGTAATATTTTATGAATTTCAACTAAGGTAAATTAGGCATTAAAATCAAGCTACAAAGGAATCAAATAGCAGAAAGGTCCACGGGAATAAGTTTCTCGAAGGAAGATGCTGCAAAATGTTATTTCTTGCACTTTTAATATCATCATGTAACGAAGACAAATGCATGAAATATGCATTAATATTTATTTTCCTTTCGCTTGTGCATAGGAATATCCTAATCATCACCTTTTTTATTATGTAGAAGAGAATTGACTTTTCAATTAATGAATGTCAACACACTCTATATACTTATTAGGTATAAAGTGAATTTTCACTAGAATATAGATATTTAATTGCCTCCGCGTCATGGTTTTGCTATAGAAGAAGAGAAGTTTGCCTATTTCTCTCATTATTACTACCATTTAACTATCGCAGAAATGGGAACATCCAAAAAAAAAGTAACTTAGTAAAAATATATAGTGGCATATGCAAATCGACATTTTCTTAGAAATTAATGAAATATTTATGCATTTCAACTATGACAAATCATTCTTTAAAGTGAGTAGTGTTTCAAAGAAGTCAAAGAGAATTAATTAACTTTAGAAGAGGCAAAAATGGCAATAGGAAATGGTTTCTCAAAGGAAGATGTTGCAACATGTTGTTATTTGCACTTTCAATATCATGTAAAGAAGATAAACCCATGAAATATGAATTAATTTTTATTCGGCTTTCCCTCCTACACAAGCATATAGTAGTCATTACATTCTTCATTATGTATAAGAAAATCAACTTTTCAATCAATGAGCGTGAACGCACTCTAGCTACTAGTTAGGATAAATCGCATTTTAGAAAAGAGTATTGACATTTGGCTGCCTTTGCTTCGTGGTCCTCATTTAGAAGAAATGATGTTTTCCTATTTCTCATTGTTACAACCATTTGGCAGTCAAAGAAATGAAAAAATCAAGAAAAGGTAACAAAGAAATGGAAAAATCAAGAAAAGGTAACTTAGAAAAAATATTTCATGACATATACAAATAAAGTTTTCCGCCAAATTGTTGTAATATATTATGCATTTCAACTGTGATAAATCGGGCGTTAAAATCAACAGTTCTACAAAGAAATCAAAGAACAAATAGATCTACCGAAATAAATTGCTCGTTGACATCCCGGTCTGACACAATTTTTTTGAGAATGCAATGCAAACGTACTACTTCCCTAAAAAATAAATCCACCACGTGTGTAGCATCGTAGGCTATGTGACATGGAATGAAGTGTGCCATCTTGCTAAACCTATCCACGACAAAACCAAACCCTTTCCATTCCTAGACCCAAGTAACCCCAACATAAAGTTCATTAATATATCATCTGAAAACGCTTGTGGCACCAGTAGAGGCATATACAACCATTGAGGTAAAAACCTTATATTTAACCTCTCTACACGTGATGCAATTGGCACAAATCCTATCAACATCTCTTTTCATCTTCAACCAATATAAATGTTCTTTCAAGACATCTAGGGTCTTTTGCACACCAAAGTATCCCATTAGCCCTCTACAAATGGGCTTCCCTTACCAATATTTGTTGAATAGAAATAGCAGCCATGCACAATCTATTCTCTTTAAATAAATACCCATCTAGTCTATAGAACCTATCCACATTTCCTGTTTCACAAGCCACAAACACACTAGAGAAGTGAAGATCATTGACATATAGTTCTTTTAACATCTCAAATCCTAACAACTTAGTGCTCAAGGTAGATAGCAATGCATACCTTCATAACAAGGCATCAGCAATGATGTTTTCCTTACCTTGTTTGTACTTTATCATGTAGGGAAATGCTTCAACGAACTCCATCCAGCTTACATATCACTTGTTCAATTTTCCTTGGCCCCTAAGATCCATTAGAAATTGATGATCAGTAGTATGAATCGCAAACTCTTTCAGCTATAGGTAGTGTTGCCAATTTTCCAAGCTCAAACCAAAGCATATATGTAGTGACCGCAAAATTCTTCTTAAATAAAATATATTTAATTAAATAAAATTTCGAACATGTCGCTACGACCTTACTTATAAAAATTTAAATAGCGTACGCTCATCTAGTCGAAATTCATATTATTTATTGTTATATTTAATTATTTATAAAAATTTATTTATTTTCAAAATTTACAATTGAGGACCAAACTGTAGAAATTATTCGTTTTACTCCCTAAAGTTTAGTTTTTATTTAATAATGATCAAATACTTACCTTAAGCCCAATTCAAGGCCCATCTAAGGTCCAATTTTAATGCTTGCCTAACAAGAAAGCCCATTTGCAATTGTTACCCTAATTTCCACCTTTAAATACTCATTTTTAAGATCCTCTCAAACCCTAACCCCATTATATCCTCATTATTCCTCCATTTACACCTTGTAAGAGCAACTAGGAGTTCATCTCCATTCTCATTCCACTCACATTCAAATCTATCAACTGTTTCAAACGGTAAAATTCTTAACTATTGTCCATTTTTTTTCTTGCTACAATCTACTTCTTGTATGTTCTACTTGATTTCTAATTTTCTATTGTATTTTCCACTTGATTTCTATTGTAGTTAGAATGTATACATACATACATACATACATACATACATACATACATACATACATACATACATACATAGCGCACACACATATACTACATACTCCTTCACTGCCAACTGTGCCTCCACCGGCATCACCACTTTCCACAGCCGAGCACCACCACGACCTCCACCATCTCCATCGTCATCTCCACCCACGGCCTTCACCGTTGTCATCATCAGCCAGAACACACACACACGCACGCATATACATACAAATACATACACACCATAGCCAAAAACGCCATTAATCTCGGCCAAACAACACCAACACCCAAACTTCAACTTCACAACATAAAAATTACACCTACACCTTCCCCAATCTCCCTAGAACACCATAAGATCATTTAATTTCGAAAATTATTAGAGATTCGATCAAATTTTGAAAATGCCCAAAATTTTCCTTAAGTGTTCTAGCTTCGATTTCTCCCTACATACTTGATATTTCTCTCAATTGCGGTGACCACTAGGGTCACCGCAGCCACCACCACCTTCGACGCCGGTGAACGGCGGTGTCGCCTGGAAAATACTACTCGGTTTTTCACCAACTCGGCCAAGTGTGAGAGAGGGACGAGGGAGTCGGGTAAGGGAAAGAAGACTCGGATATGTATGTGTTTCTTTTTAGAATTTGCAAACCAAGTCCCTCTACTTCTTTAATTAGTTTAAGTTGGTCATTGAGTTTTATTTAATTTCAAAACCTAAGCTTTTATTTATTGTAATTTGACATTTATATAATATTTTCAAATCTAGCCCCTCAAGTTAATTATTATATTTAAGAGAGCCTTCAAATTTTATTTAAATTCTAGTCCTTAACTTTCAATTGTTGCAATTTGGCCCCTAAACTTTTATTTCACTTTTAATCCTTTAATTTCTTATTCCTATTTAAGTTAGCCCTTAAACTTTAATTTCATATTAGTCCCTCATGTTTTAAAAATCTTATAATTGAGTTCAAAATATTTTTAGTTCACTTTTATTGCATAATAGACCCTTAAACTATTCGATTCTTTCAAATTGACCCCTGAAGTTTTATATTCTTTCTATTTTGGTCCATAAACTTCTATATTATCTACAAATACTTAATAATAAAGAGTATTAACATAAATTAAATTCTTTATTGACTAGACGAGGCGTATGGACTGCTAGATGACTGATTTCTCACCGTTAGTAAGCTCAATACTCAGTTAAGGGTTAAGGTAGATCCCCTTTCTCAAAAGTTTTCTTTCAAATGTGTGCATTTGCAATTAATATTGTTGTAATACTGCATGTAAACGTTATGTGACGATAGGCGTTTCTTTTTAGCCTACTTATAACGTGCTTCCTCGGTACTATGATGATAGGCTCTTAGCCTACTTACGACGTGTTTTAATAGCATTATGATGATAGGCACTTAGCCTAATATATTATAACAACGTATTATTAAATACTATGATGACGTGTACGATTACGAGAGATGATGAACGAACTTGTATTTTATACATGTTCGTATTTTATGTAAATGATGATTATGTGCATTTAATTTGTAATACATATTAATTGTGGTGCGCGGGATCTACTGAATATTTCAAATACTTACGATTTTCTCTATCCGATGAACAAATTGCAGATTAAGGAGTCGGAGGCTGGGTGAGGCGTGGGAATCTCTTAGGCTTCTTCAAATAAATTAGTTTTAATTCCATTGACAATTGAGTACTTTTAACTGTTGAAGTAATGACTTTTGAATGTTTTGAACTTACTAGTACTTTAATTGGATGTTTTGACGACTGTGTTGAAACTATCGTGAGACGCTCTATCGACTTTATTAATTTAAATAAATTTCCGCATTTTGGTTATTTGTTATTTTTCTGCATTCATTAATATTATTATATTTCATAAAAAAATAATTGTTTTCAAGAAAGAACTAACGTTCCGGGTTCTTACAACTCGGGGCGTTACAATATAGTTCTTTATCATACGTTGGATAACTTCTCACTAAAGAATGCTATAGGCTTCCATTCATGCATTAACACAATGCCAAGACCTATTCCTGAAGCATCACATTCAATCTCAAAGGTCTTTCGAAAATCAGGCAATGCAAGTATGGTGAAGAACACAACTTATCTTTAACATTTTGAAAAGCATGCTCTTGTTTAACACCCCATTTAAAGCCAACTATTTTCTTGATTACTTCCGTCAATTGTGGGGCTAAAGAAATAAAGTAAGGCACAATCTTCTATAAAAGCTCACTAATCATGAAAGCTCCTAACTTTAGATACATCAGTGGGAGTAGGCCAATCTCTAATTCCAGTTATCTTTCCTTCATCAACCTTTACCCCATTTATACTCACCGCATAACCAAGAAGAATAATCTTCTCTAGATAAAATTGACTCTTAGCAGAATTAGGAAATAGTTTCTCTTGTATGAGGGTTTTTAAAAAGTTCCTAAGGTGTTCAACATGCTCATCTAACCCCCGACTATAAATCAAAATATCATCAAAGTACACCATAACAAATTTACCTCGAAAGCACGTAAAACATGATTCAATAGGTGCATAAAAGTACTTGGTGCATTTGTTAAACCGAAAGACATCACGATCCATTCATACAATCCATGTTTCATTTTGAAAGCTATTTTTCACTCATCCTCTTCTTTGATTCTAATATGATGATATCCACTTTCAAGATCGATTTTGCTAAACACATTAGCACTATACAACTCATCAAGCATATCATCTCATCTTTGTGATACTTTACCATGATGTTATTTATTGCTTGACAATATCAACACATATTCCCCAAGTTCCATATTTCTTTGGAAAAACCAAAAGCACTGGTACGACACATGGACTCATGCTTTCTCGAATATACCATTTGTTCATCAAATCCTCCACTTGACGTTGTGGGCCTTTGTTTCCTTCGGGTTACTTGATAAAGCGGGTCAACTTGGAATTGCCGCTCCAGGTACCAAATCAATTTGATGTTCAATGCCTCGAATTGCAGGCAATCCACTTGGCAACTCTTCAGGAAGCACATCCTCAAATTCCCATAGAAGAGAATTAACGACAAAATGGAAAGAATTATTAGACTTAAGGACAAGGAAACACTACACCAGATTTCGCGAATTGTCACGGTTTTAAACCGTGGCAAATCCGAATTGTCACGGTTAAGAACCGTGACAATTTTTGGTGTCGCAAATCCGTTGGTCACGGTTATAAATCGTGACCAATGGGTCACGGTTATTAACCGTGATCCATGGGTCACGGTTTATAACCGTGACCAACGTGGTTGATACCCGCGGTCAATGGGTCACGGTTTGTAGCCGTGAAAATCTTGATCGTTGACAATTGGTCACAGTTAAAAACTGTGACCAAAATTTTGTACATTCTGGCTTCATTATATTCCTTTTTTTTTTGTCCCAATCATACTTATTCACCCTACATGCACATTTGTTCTACTAAGCAATCCAAACAACACAATCAAAACATGCATATTTGTTCTATTGATACAAGCAAATCCTAAGATTATCGCCATTTCAAACAACATACAAGATTCAATATCTTTCTCAAACTAATATAATCAAAGCATATATTTACCCAAACAACACTAAAGAACTATATCTTGGCATATTACAAATCCCAAACAACACTAAAAGAAATATATCAACACATACAATCCCATGGGTTCCAAATGAAAACAAAAGTAGTTCTTTATAGATTCAAAAGCTAAAACACGGGATGGAATTATAATGGCACCTCCCTTAGCAAGTATATGGGCCATGCAATAAACGAGCCTTCACCAAAATCTTCCAAACAAGTCGCACCCCCTTGTTTACCAAGATATACTTGCTCATTCCCCATACCTGGATAGATAGAGTGGATAATTATTTTTGCTTCTGGGACTTGAAGTGGACGACCATGAACAATAGTACCTGGCAAAGCGGTCTCAATTGTTACCATTGCAATTTCCTTTTCATTCTTTAAGTCTCTAAGGTGATAATACCCTTTGTACGCCTTCATTGGAGAGTTATCAATATTCATTGGTTGGGTAGAATAACCTTCGCCGGTATTAGAGACTTTCTTGACACTACTATGACCACTGCCCGGTGATGGAATATCTCGATCTTGAGTGTGTCCGCCCTGTAGGAGGGTTTGTAGCATGGAACCTTGGTCCTTCATTTGACTGAGGATGGTTTCTAACATGGAACCTTGGTCCTTGATTTCACGCTTGAGCTGATCAATCTTAGAACAAATTGGTTGCGTTGTTTTGTACTTGGTTCTCGAAACCTTACTTCCCACTCCACGTGTACGACCACTTTTGTCCTTCCCGAAAACTTGAGTCAAGGGATCGTTGTCAATATCTGTTGAACTTGATTCTCCCCCTTGACTCTCCTGTATCTGAGCAATTTTAGCCTGCCAAAAATGTAACACAATGGCATCAAACATTAAAGTATAGATATCATTCACACGCGTAAATTAATATACATATTTTATGTATTTACTCACGGCAGTTTCAGCAAAATTGGGGTGAAAGTCTCCAGACTTCGTTCTTCGAGCATGTAGGTACAGATTAGTGCGAGTAGGAGCATGACCCTCATCATCTGTACCTTGTGTCCGCTCCTATATATCATAAAAAATTTAGATGTAACTACTAGAAAACATAATAGTATCACATGCCATTCTAAAACTACACTTGCATTATATTCAAGGCCTTCCGATTTATTTTTCAATGAATATCTTGAACCATATGACAGATAAACACTGTGTACCATGGGGCTTGATGCAGATTTGGATAGAATATTGTTGATTTGTACTAATTATCATGCAACATGCCTCACAACCACCAACATATTTATGGTCAAATAATCCCTCTTAGCCAGCTCTTGGGACAAATGTGGAAAAAATTTAATTATGTTTAACTTGTTAATTAAGTCCGCGTACTGTACTTAATATATTATCACCAACTCAATCTCTACAACTCTCAGCCAAAAACACGTGCAAAAGCAACTTGGGTTTGGTCTTAAGGGTCTGCAAAAGCATTATTAAGATAATTATAATTAATTAACCTAACTAATCAGCTACCAGACCAAGAACTATACTTTACCATTGAAACTTCTTTATCATTAAATGCATTCATTATTTTTACATGTGGACTACAAATAGTTTAAGAAATTCATTGTATTGTTTTCATGTTACCCTTTAGTCAACAGAATACTATTCTCACATGCGATCAATTTTGCAATTATCATAAGAGATTATTGTTCCTTAGATGTGCCCGTTAAAAGTTTCTAGTTTTTTCTAGTTTATGCCCTTTTTTTGAGTTTACGCCAATTAAAGCATATCTTCCTCAATTTTTCAGCTACAAACCTAGCTAATTTTGATGGAAGAATAACATTCAGGGACCATATCTTCCAAATTAATACCTCAAAATCTAATTTCAACTATTCCGTGAGCCCAAATGCAGAAAATTACAAATGTCAACAAAGCATCAATGTAAGAAATGGAGTAGATGAAGTTCCAAGTAAGGATTGTCATATGATTACAATGTAAATGGATTTATTAACTATCAATATAAGAAATGGAGTAGATGAAGTTCCATGTAGGGATTGTAATAGTATGATTACAATGTAAAGGGGTGACCAAATGAAGCACAGTAAAAAGGCAAACAAGTTATGGAGTAGAATTCTATGATCTGTGACATACCGTCCACTCCGCAGATATTTGCGCGTAAGACTTGGCGCCAAGCAAATGCACATCAGTTTTCTTTGCTCTATTTGCTTTATTTTTAGCCCTTTGCTGCAGCTTCTTATCAGTAGACTCATTGTCTATAAACGCATTCTATTCAGCAATGGGAATCCCCTCATTTTTCGGAGGGTTATCTTTGAAGCGTAGGACTTCTGCTGCAGTTGTTGCATTATCCCCAAAAGTACGTGCACGAATATTGTTCTTCCAAGTCCTATATTGCTCTCCTGCCTAACAGAACAAAAACATTACACAAATCAAACCATTGGATAATTCAATACTTCATTAAAAACATCATCTATACGTAAATAAGTAAAAACTCAAAGAAGAAATCTTAAATATGATGATTGCCTGACGAAATATACGGTCCCTGTGAACGGGACTAAGATCAAAATCTACAAGTAGCGAATTCCACAACTTCTCTTTCAAGTCCGGGGGAACAGTCCTCCAATCGTCGTAATGGAGCCCCACATTACATTTCAACAATGCTAAAAGACGTGTCAATAGCCGCTTTTTATTGTCACCAATTGGGTTCCCCAAGACATCGAACTGTATCTCCATCTTACGTTTCCTAAGTATGCTTGGACTTGCCATGAACTATATAGCAAATAAATAGAAAACAAGTTACAAACATGAAACTAAATGATCATATCCATAATATAGCACATTCGAAGATTGTATCCAATACAAATATCGTACAACAGAACGATTAAGAATACAACGTGATGACAAATGAATATGTAACACCCTAGTTCATCTTCATATATAGCTACTTCCTGACGCTTAAAAGAAATAAACGGAGACATAGTAATAGGAAATAGAAATTTCATTCACATGCAACATCTACTTAAAAAATAGTACTGATTACAAAGACATATAGAACTAAATCATTTGATGGGTGGAACTAGATCCACTTACAAAAAACTTTCGACAGCAATAGGCAAAACGAAAAAAACAATCGGAAGTACAAAACATATATGTAGATTTACTCATCTAGACAGTCCAAAAAATCCCGCAAATTTGGATTGTCATCCAAAGCAGATTGATAATCAGTAGGGGCCTCCAATGCGTCTACTTGTGTAGTTAACCGCTTTGGCGCATGAAGGACAACCGACCATTGCGGGTTGTTAATACACTGTGAATAAAACAGTTGCTTTATATTTTGAAAGGCACAAACAAACGGCTCATCATTGATGCTTCCTCTGCCCTTCAATTTTGTCAGGCCGACCATAACCATGTTCATGGCACTATCCACCATGCAAGCATTTTTGTCTGTCACTCTCACCCAATCACAATCAAATACGCTTTCTAAGCCTTTGAATAATCTAGTTCATATATATGTTGAACAACTCCATAGTACATCATCTCCACTTCCTTTGGATTTTTGTCTTTAGAACTGGATACACAAGTTGTAACGGCTTTAATTGCAATGCCGCTATTTTGCTTCAAACCTTGTTGCTCACTAATCGTATTCGGGAATACGTAACCCTTCACTCGATATCTTCCAAACTCTTGTGCAACAAAACTAGGGCCTTTTGCGAGTCGTGCGAGCCTTGATGTGAGATCGCCCATTCTTAACAACTGGGTGATGAAAATAAGACACTATTAAGATACAATGAAAATTTTTACTTTGATATAACTAACGTGCTACTGAAAGTGTTAATGAAATAGTTACCTCGTTTGATACCCAGAGCCGGAAGTCCGAACTCAAATTTGAAACTTTTCTTCTTCTTTTCGATTGTTGAAAGGAATTATACTTCCTACAGTGGTTGAAGTGCCAAAAATGTTAATGTCGACAACATGCAATATATGTATTCCTTCACATTCTTTAATTACTGTAATTGTCAATACTTACTCTCGCCATTCATCTATATCTTTGTGTGTTTCAAAAACATAACGAGCCACCTGCTCATATTGAAGATTTGAAAGTTTTACTTTATTCCCCTTCCCCAATGCCCCTTCATCATCAAACTCGCCAAATTCGTCAATGAAGTGTTCACGATGAGGATTAAAACTTCCGATACCGGGATTAGGCATGTACTCTCTCGCAAATAAAGAAGCTTTATTTGTAATATACTCCTATGCTATTGACCCGCCAATGTACCTAGTATTCTTTACGTAATCTTTGAAGAACTTCATAAGTCTCTCAAACGGGTACATCCACCGATATCTAACAGGACCACACATAAGGGCTTCGTCGCATAAATGTACCAATAGATGGATGCTAATGTCAAAAAACGACGGTGGAAAATACTTCTCAAGCACACATGTTGCCTCAGAAATAGTTATTTTGGCAGCGACGATATGCTTTCGATTAACAACTTTTGCACACAAGAGGGAGAAACATAGGCTTATCTGCATAATAGCTCTTCGAAGCTCCTTGTGTTTGGAAAAGCAATGCCTAAATAGTAATGGGACCAATTGCATAATGACATGCCAATCATGAGATTTACATTGTTTCAAATCATGCGCACTGAAGTTTACAACCCTACGTAAATTACACGAGAAGTCTGTTGGAACCTTCAAATCATACAAGGTTTTCAGAAACACATCTCTCTCATCTTTGGTTAAGGTGAAGGGTCCATCGGGCATTACACTCTTTCCACCTTCAGTATCTTTCTGTAGCCATAAGCTCTTCCTAACTTTCATCAGTCGAAGATCCTCTCGTGCCTTGTCACCATCTTTCGAATGTGTTCCCTGTATGCATGTGCTCACAATATGTTCTATGATATTTTTTTCTGCGTGCATAACATCTATGACATGTCTGACGGAATGATATTTCCAGTACGGCAAGTCGTACAAAATTGATCTTCTCGACCACGGCTTCATTTTACTTGAATCTTTGGGATCACCTCTACTTTTGCGCTTCAATGCCAATACTTTGGGATGTTTTCCCGTCAAATTATGCCCAGCACTTGCAGCCTTCCTTTCAATTTCGGTTCCTGACAGCCTCTTTGGAGCGAATCCTTCTTCGACACCGTTAGGAATAAAATTGCTCTTGTCTCGCCTAAACTTGTGATCACTAGGTAGCCATTTACGATGGCTATGATAGCAAATTTTATGACTCGCCGGTAACCAATCTGATCCAGTCTCCTCCGCACAAACAGGGCATCCAAAATAACCATGAACATTACAACCAGACAAAGTTCCGTATGCTGGCAAGTCGTGGATTGCCCACAATAACATAGCTTTCAATGTGAAACTCTCATGCGTATTTGAATCAAACGCTTGGACACCTTCAACCCATAAATCATTCAATTCTTCGACTAATGGTGCTAAAAACACATCAATATCATCGCTTGGAGCTTTTGGCCCAGGAATTAATAATGACAACATAGCAAACTCTTTTCTCATGCATAACGAATGAGGGAGATTATATGGCACGAGGATCACCGGCCAAACACTTTGATTAGTGCTTAAATTACCAAAAGGATTAAAGCCATCGGTGGCTAATCCAAGGCGAACATTGCGAGCTTCCTGAGCGAAATCTGGGTGTGCAACATTTGCGGTTTTCCAAATAGTAGAATCCATAGGATGCCTCATAAGATTTCCTCCATGCTCTGCTCGCGCATGCCAAGTCATAGCCTCTGCTATCCAGGGCACGCTATAAAGTTGCCTTAACCTCGGCCCTAAGGGAAAATATTTCAAAACTTTCTGCGGTACTTTATGAGTTCTTAAACCCTTCTTATTCGGATCCTTCTTCACGACAAATCGGGGTTCATTACATACCGGACATGTATCCCTCAACTCGTGCTCTTTGCGATACAAAATGCAATCGTACTTACAAGCATGAATGGACTTGTACTTCATCCCTAACCCTTTCAGGCTACTCTTGATAGATGGATAACTCGTGGTTACAAATTATCTGCGGAGAGCAAATCCTTCATCCACACAAGTATAGCAGTCACACTATTTCCAGATAAACCGAACTGACTCTTCACATTCTGCAAACCAATCATTGCATATCAAGTAGTGTGATCTTTGTTACAATTGGGATACAAAGGTTTTGAAGCATCTAACTTTAAACGAATATACTCCTGATCTTCACTAATTTCTGCATTAACACCGTGACCACCTTCGAAATCCACACTCTGATCACCTTGTAGCTCATGATATCCGAAGGCATCATCGATCATGGTATTCAACATAGGATTTGCTGAAGGGTACTCTTCCACAGTCGCGTTTGTTGTTGTCGGTACATGTTCTCGGACAAATGAAGAATCATTTTCCCCATGGTAGACCCAAATCCTGTAGCTATCTTGCATACCCCACTTGACCAAGTGGAACTCAACATCTTCGACACAAAGGCATTTACCATTCATACATTGGGTGCACGGACAAGGTATGATATCATAATGGACCTTACTCTGTGCGAATTTAATAAATTCGCTAACACCTTGTACATAAACCTGACTAGTCCTTGGAAGTGCGCCCATCCATTCTTTAGAAAGTGGGAAATCCATCGCAAAAGCTTCAATGTTCAAATGACGAGTTCATAACACAAATCGACTAAATGTGACCCTTTTTTTGGCCAACTAACAAGAATAGCAATGCTAGTTACATTAGTTATTCCAACGAAATAATAGAAAACCTTGTAGTAGGAAATGCATGTGTCGTGATAATGTCCTAATACACCTTATCGCTCCAACACTAACTGGTAAGGATCCTAACCCATTCATCATTGATTTGTGATCTATGCGAGTTCTATCAAATTATATTGTACAGCCATCTATAATAGCACGTGCAAATTTCGACAGCATCTCCCCGTATTCTCCATAATGTACGATCTACATTAGCTGTAGCATACATCCGGAGAATAAAAAGGAGACACGATCGAACCTTTACACATGAGATTATGACTGACTGCATAATATATTTCAATATCAGTCGCATTATTCACAAATCAATGATAAATCATTCAAAAATGGGACAATTCAAAGATTACTTTATAAATTTCAAACTATCCAAGTATCTGGAAGTTTGTAAATTATAAACTAATCTTCAAACGGGTACTCTAAGCTCAAAGGTGAGTGTAGTGACATGTAAATAACATAAACATTAAACAAAATAAAAGACGAAACGAATAACGTGACAATTGTAAGTGGTTCTACGACCACTTAACTTAACGGTGTCAAATAAAGATGAGATAATGCTATCGGTGAAATAGAGGGATAAAAGAAACAATGGAAACTTACCTTACACTAAGAAAGCAAAGTTAAACTATTCGGTGAAGGGTGGAGATTGAAATGTGAGAATCTGAGTCTTCAAAAGCCTGGACAAATTAGGAAGAAAGGAAACACCATTGTTAGGAAGAATAGAGAATGTTATTTTTGAAATTTAATTCTACGGTTGTCAATCAATAAATCAACAAAGTAGTATAATATTTATAAGTTTGCGAGGCGATAATGTTACCTATAAATGAACCAAACAATTTTTTTTTTCATTGTGGCAGGAGAAGGGAAGACATTTATAACAATCATTAAGTATTGGCATATGGGAAAAAGGTAAAAATCAATCTTTTGTCAAAATCATACGTTTCTCTTATTTTGGTAAAAAGAAGGAATTGAGAAGTAGAAGCGAAATAATAGAAAGAAAGTACTGTATCTTTTTTGACCTAGAAATATTAGAAGACGTAACAAAGGAAACTTAAATGAGAGGAAGGAATTAAAATACACAAACAAATTTTAGGGTGATAGGGAGTAGTTTATAACGGGTTTTAAAAATTGTTAATGTCCAATAAGAGAGAATGAGTGGAGGTGAGTGGTTGAGATTTGTGGATATGATCAGATATGTGGATGTGATTGATTTAGAATAAAGAAAGAATGGATAAAAAGTGATAAAAAGTGTTTAAAATATTTTAAAAGGGTTCGCTAACGGCCATAAAGAGAACACAAATATGTAGTTAGTAAAAATATTAAACAAATTATTTTGAATTAAAATAATTCAAAAATTAAAATACATAAACAAATAGAACATAAATATGTGATTGGTTAATAAAAATATTAAACAAATAAGAAGCCAATAAACAATCAATAAAAATATTACCAATTAAAAAAGTAACAACACAATCACTCACATATAAAGACATAGTTGGATTTAATTGAAAGATGACGACAAAAAAATAAAAATAAAAATAAATAAAATAAAATAAAGCACAGAAAAATAAAAATAAAAATAAATAAAATAAAATAAAGCATTGTACCAAATAGTAGGAAAAAGAACATGTAGTGGACATACCTTAATAGTTTCAAAGCGGACAATTTAAAACTTGATATTTTTAAGTAAATGGACACTGTAGAAACAATAAGAAAAATAAATAACATAATTATTATAAAATAGTAATTAATGTCTAATACAAAATAATAATAGGGGTAATTTAGTGAAGATATAAATGATTTTTTTTTGTTTTTTTAGAAATATTTAATCATCAATTCAATCGAGAGAGAGAGAGAGGTTCAACAAACAAATTATCTTCATCATTCTAAAAAGAAAAATCCGGAGACATAACAAAGAAGAATTATTTTAGTCAAAATAATTAATCAAAATAGTTGCCACTTAAATTTTTTGCCCATGCTAGAGCCATTGGTCAAAATACGAGGGATATTTTTTAGTGTAGTATATGTTACTAGTAATCTGCCATTTTGTTCACAAAACTCTCTATCCCTATACGTGGATGGGAATTCACAAAACTCTCTGCTGGTGACAGGATGGTTCTGTTTTAAACTCTATCCCTATACATCTATTACAGACAACGAATCCTCCCAAGAAAACACCCCAGAAGCACATTATATCTTGGAGAGAATTAGGAAATATATTAAGGGGATTGAAGTTAAATTCACTCATATTTGTAGATAGGGGAACAAAATGGCTGATTACCTTGACAATGTTGGTCAAAATACGAGCAATTGGTCATTTTCATTCCTAAATCATCCGCCTCTAGCTACTTATATATATGGAATGCCCCTTCAATCCTAACATACCAATAACTTTATTTTATTTTTAACAAAGATAAAACATGAAATCTATCTTGTGTAGAGTAATAGCGTTGATCATAATTTCCTACATTTGTTTGATTCAAGGACATGGTAACATAAGAACAAAATTAACAACTTAAAAAAATTAACAAAAATAAAAAATAAAAAACCAGGGTACTTTTCTATTTCACCTATTTTTTCTTAATTGCCTTTCTAAAGATTTTCAGATTATAGTTCTCTCTGTGAAATAATATGCGATCGAAAAATTGGAGAGTTTAGGCTAGTTGGGATAACAGTGGATGACAATTAAACATCAAACATTTTGTGCAATTGAAAGAATATAACTATTTTTCATGTGCTCTCAAGAGCAACTATGTTATGTTAACCTACCCATTGTAGAATGCAAACTCAGTTTCTTCAAGAGCTTCTTGGCCCTTCTACAAGAGCATATTCAATTATCTTTCCCCTAAACCATTAATTATATAATAGAAATGCAAAGAATGCAAAGAAATACTAAATGAGAGATACTATTCATAATCGGAGTTATATGAGTAAATGCAAGCATATATATTATTTATACTTAAAAAAAACAATCACACAACACATATGTGCACATATCCATAAGCACAAACATAGCGAGATTAATGACCAGAGAGTTATCCAACAACAAAATTCTAAGCCGTTTGAAGTTATGGAAAAATAATGAGCCAAGTTATATTATACAACTTGTATCAAACAAAAATTAAAAATCATTCATTCAATACCTTGAAAAGTCGATTAAGAGGAAATTTTTTCTGAGCACTTGGAACAGCAGCATCAGTCAGAGATTGTGATGCTTTGTTAAACTCAACCTACACATAGGCATGTATTTAATAGAAATGACAACAAAGGAATTAATAGCATGCTACCTATGGTTTTTTATAACCTCGTGATTTTTGACATGTAGAAATCTATCACGGCGTGAAGAAAGTAGCACATCCATCTACAAAGAGTTGATATTTTGGTCAAAACCTCGCAGACAACAATAGCATCATAAATGACAAGATAATTTGGTCCACCAAATAGTCAATAATTGCTTAAACCAACCTCCGCAGCTTTTCCTTTTGAACAAGGCTTGAAGAATAGAGTACGACTAGAAGACCCAAACGCTGCCGCCAAATCGTGGTTATCGTGATTTCTTCGATTTAAGAGGAACTCGACAAACCGCTAGCAATCTGCGCTTGCTCAGACACCCAGTAGTGGCAACTCGAAATCAGGGGAGAGAAGGAATTCTTGAGATGACTTAGCTAGCTAGGGTTCGCCGATTTTGGGGTGGGAGGTGAATCGCTTTGTTCTACAATTCGCTGATTTGGGGTTCCCGATTTTGGAGTGCTGATTTTTAATTTGTTTTATTATTACACCCAAGGGTCACTGCTATAAACCGTGATCCCTAAAGGTTTCGCTAATTGTCGCGCAGGGGAAACCGCGACCCATGTGTCACCATTTTACTGCTTTTTTAATTTTTTTCAATTACTTTCACATGGGTCACGGTTTGTAACCGTGACCCATATACGAGCATATGGTCACGGTTTATAACCATGACCCACACTTAGTCACGGTTAAAAACCGCGACAATCCGCGCGTTTATGGGTTACTGCTTATAAATCACGACCTTCAAAATCCTTGGTGTGACAAATCCCTTGTTTTGGTGTAGTGAAAGGTTCCTTGTAGACCAACAAGACGAATGGGTGGTTCTTCCAAAGGGCTCTCATCATATCTTTCTTTTCTTTCCCTCTCGACTCCTTTCTATCAATTCTCCTTTTACTCTCTCTTTCCTTTTACCACTCGACTCTCCTTTTTCAATTAGTCTCTTCTCTCCCTCTTCAAACTCATTCTTTAGCTTCCATTGGTCTTCATATACTTGATGTGGAGATAATGGAGTAAGCACAATCGGTTTTCCATTTATCTTGAAGCTATAGCGGTTTTTATATCCATCGGGCAAAGCTGTTCTATCATATTGCCAAGGTCATCCCAAAAGAAAATATATAGCTTGCATTGGCACAACATCACACATTAGTCCACCCCATAAAACCAATAGTTAGAGATACTTTAACTTTGCTTGTTTGCCCTAACCTCACCCAAATCACTAAACCATTGCAGGGGATGAGGTTTCAGGTGTGGAATTAGTGGCAATCCCACCTTTTCCACTAAAGTAGTGCTAGCTCCAATGGTATAACTACCATCGTCAATAATAATAGCACAAGGTTTACTATTCACGATGCAATGAGTATGGGAATTTTTTTTCTTTACGGTGCCGTCTCCTCTACACTAGCTTGGGAGCTAAGAGCTAGCAGCGTGACCAAAGCTTTGGGGATTGTTCGAATATTTTCTTTATTCTCTTCCAACACTTCTTCTTATTCAACGAATATGGTTTCTTCTTCCTCATTTTCGGTTTCCACCTCACCATTATCCCACACCAATATCGTCTGCCCATTAGGACACTCAGATCCAATGTGACCAAACCTTTGACATTTAAAGCATTTAACGTCACATTTTCAACTCAGTATCCTAACCAATTTGTCTTTGCCCTTGTCTTTCGAAATTAGAGTTAACTTAGGTTGCTCACTCTTTCCTTTCCAAGCCCCTTTGCCTCTATGATTGTCAATCCAATTTACTTTACAAAAGTTGCTACCACTCTTGGCTTGAGTTTTGATTGGAGTTATCTTCTTAATTTGAGCCTCCATTTTCACAACTTTGGGTAATAACACCTCAATATCGGCGTAGTCTTGAAGCTCGGTGTAATTGACAATCTCTTTATTCAATCCACTTATGAATCTAGCCATGGTAGCTTCCTCTTCTTCCACAATGTCGGCTCGAGTTATTAAGGATTCCATTTCTTGGTAGTAAGCTTCCATGAATCATCCCGCTTGGTTCAAAGCTTAATGTGTGGGAACAAATCTCTTTCTCATTAGGCGTCTTAATTCATGCAAAGTCTCAACAGGAGACTCCAAATTTTGTTTGCCTAGCCGTGGTTAGTTGCTTACAACAACTCAAAGCATAACCTGTAAATTCTCCAGCTAACAACAATACTCTCCTTGCATCCGGGATTATATGACATCGGAACCAAGTGTTAACTCTGTTTTCCCAATCTATATAGGCATTCGGATCTAATTTACCTTGGAATGAAGGAATTTCAATCATCACATTCTTCATTTCATTTTCTTCTTCATTTCTTACCCCACGATCCCTATCTCTCCTTCTATTTTTCCTTTGCTCCTCTCACTATCCCAAGACTCATCACTACCATTGCCATAACGAGGTCTTGTTGCCTAACCTCCGACCCATCCATCCTTCAATCTAATTCAGCTACAGAATCGGCTATTGATTGATCAACTGAAGCTTTCATTTGTCGATTGCTCTCTTGCAATATTGTCCTCAACTCATCTGCTGTAACTAAAACTCGACCTTGACATACAGTAGAATGAAGATTAGACATGATGTGCTCAAGTGTGAGTTAGTATCCTCTCGTTAAGTTTATCACTTGTATTTATCACTCAATGACTTTTTACATGATAATAATCTCACCACTCGGTCTTTTACCTGTCGTTTTCTCACAACTCAATTCTCTAAAGGACCAACGAATTTGATCTTAAACAAGAACAACTCTCGCTTAATCCAAATTTGAAGTTAAATGTCAACATGCCATGAAGAAATGAATGTTATCAAAATAACAACTCAAGTAACAAGCTCCAATAGCAAATGAAGAACTACACTATGATTACAACTCAAACAATACTCCAACAACAACAACAATAACAAAAATTAAGCGTTATTCTTTACTAGTAGGGGTCAGCTATGTGGAACCATACGAGAGATCACGTTGGATCGTTAGTATGAATTTTGCCACGCCACGCATTCTTATCGAAGGCCAGCCACTTATCTACCTGCTTAACACACATGTCCTTACGAATTACTTGTATCCACATTATTAACGGTCTTTCTCTATTTCTCCTTGCACTTCCTACCTTAATACTCTAACTTTTCCGATCCTAACAGGTTCACTCTCAAATCTCCATAGTATATGTCCAAATCATATTAGTCGATTTTCTCTTATCTTATACTCAATGGGGGCCTCTCCTAATCTATTACGAATCTCTTCATTTGTAATTTTATATTTTCTAATCTTACCACACATCCACCTCAGTATACGCATTTCTGCTACACCCAATTTTTATTCATATACCTTTTTAACTGCCCAACACTCGCTACCATATAGTAATGCTAGTCTTACAGTTGTTTTATAAACTTTTCCTTTTAATCGTAAAGACATATTACGGTCACATAAAATCCCTAGGTCAACTCTCCACTTCATCGATCTAGCATCAATCCTGCAACTTACATCACCTTTTATGTCAGCTTTGAACTAGTGATTCTAGATAATGGAAACTATCACCATTTGGCACCACCTCACCACCTAACTTAACACACGAGGAGTCATCTTACTCCTACCACTAAATAAACACTCATGTCTTCTATTTTTTATATGCTTAACCTAAAATCACGGACCTTTAAAGGATGCCTCCTTAGTTCTAACTTATCATTTATACTTCCATAGTTTCGTTCACTAAGACTACATCATCTGCAAATAGCATGCACAATGGTACTTCGTTTTGAATATGTCTCGTAAGCTCATCCATTACTATAGTAGAGAAAAAAAGGCTTAGTGCAGAGCCCTAGTGTAACCCTATCTTAATCAGAAAATGATCTGTAATTCCATCGCATGTCCTAACATTTGTAACAACCCCCTCATACATATACTTGACTATATTTAGGCATTTAAGAAGTACATTTTTCTTCATCAAAACCCATCAAAGCACATCTTTAGGTACTTTATCATACGCTTTCTCAAGGTCGATAAAACCCATATGTAAATCTTTTTTTCTAGCCCTATATTTCTCCATTAACAGTCTACTTGTATATCGCCTTTATTCTTATATAACGATATCAAAGTATTATTTCTCCATTCATCGGCCATTTTTCCACTATGTGAAATCTTGTCAAAGAGTTTAGTTATCCACCTTATACCTATCTCCCCCATATACTTCCAAATTGGGATACCATCCAAATCTACATTCTTCTTAACTTTCATTCTTTTTAAAGGCTCTCTAACCCCACCTTCACTAATCCTTCGGGAAACACACGATTGGTATCTCTAAGTAGACTGTAATATCACCGAGGTTGCTAGTTTTATCCCCATTAAAAAGTTTATCAAAATAATGTCGTCACCATTGCTTAATCTCCTCGCCTTTTACCAACACCTTACTATCGATGTCCTTTATGTACCTTATACCACTTAAGTCTCTAGTATTCCTTCCCCTCATTTTCGCAATTTTACGATTTCATTTTCTCCCTCTTTTGTATCCAATAATTCATTTTGAACCCTGGCCCCAGCCTCTCGTATGACTTTCTTAACTTGCCTCTTATTATCGTTGTACCTATCATATACCTGACAATCTATGCATTTCTTATGGTACCTATAGCTCTCTCTCTCTCTCTCTTCTACCTAATTGCTAATTTCACTTCCCCAGCCACCACCAAGATTCTTTTTCCTGGAGGCGGCCAACCCTTTTGACACCCAAGTATCTCCTTAGCCACCATCTTTACACAATGTGTTATCCCTCCATGCTGTATTAGCATCTTTATCATCCCAATCAATCCTCTTAACTAACCTATCCTTGAAAGCCAACATCGCAACCCCTTTTAACATCTACCACTTAATGTGTTGAATCACTGCCTTTGATTTACTACTGTAAATTACATTTATTTTTTAATCTTGTTCAAACTTATTATTTGGTAAATGGATTGGTATAGGATGCACTCTTAACTCTAATGCACCTAATAACACATTGCTTCGTGACGCTTTAAGCATTGATAGGCCATTTTCTGTACATCGCATTCATTTTATGATGGTTGCGCTAGTGTTTAAAGCAATTGCTTGAGTCTTTTGCAAGGACCATGACAAAGTACGCATTCGATATTGATGGAGCACTTAGAGCGACTGTGACAAATGCATGCAATATCAGTGTTGCGGATGTAGTGTATAATGCATTGGACGTGGACCATCAAGACATGTTTCATGATTCGTGCCTCTCACAACCTTGGCTACTGGAGGACTAGAATTTGGTTGTCCAAATAATCGATCAACTCCTATATAGGACAATAAAATCACCAAACAAGGATAAAGTATGTTTCAAAATAGGCGATAAGATATTGAGATTTGCATTGCAAAAATTCGCTCTAGCGATCGATTTGAAGACCAATGAAACATATTTTGAGTTCGAGGACCTGGTTGAAGAAAGTACATTACTGGAAAAGTTTGAGGCGAACAAAGGGAAGATATACCAGGACGATATGCTCAAGCAATTTTGTAACTATGAATACCCTCATGAAAAATTTAAGTTGGGACTTCTAACCGAACTGGTGCACATATTGTTTGTTGTAGAATTTGAAACCAAGTGAAGAAAAAACAGCTTTATCTGGTGAAGGCCATCGAGATGTTCAACAAATATCCTTGGGGATAGAAGAGTTACCAACAAACCATTAAGGTGTTCACGCACAACTCGTTCAAGATTTACAACAAAACCAACAAGGTCTCCTATTCATTGCATGGATTTCCCATTGCGATCAAGGTACGTTTAAGTTGTAGTCGTTTAGCTCTAGCTTTGTCTCTTCCTTCTGCGTATATGTCACAAATTTTATTGATTTGCATATTCGGGCTTTTGAAGCAATCCCCAAACTGGGAAAGAAATATAGAAAGATTAAGCCAATTCCTCATGTTGGTCGATGACGAAACAACTTAGGAGTGAACATATCGAATTGATTTTTGAAGTGGCAAGGGTTGTTGCCCTAATATCAATTAACTAAATGCTTCGATGCTTATTGTTTGTTCATTGTAGAATATGGCAGCCGTGTTCAAGTGTGCAATTCGTGCAACATCTGTTGCAAATTTTTGAAAGCACACTGGAGCCAAATGAGGATGAGGTGGACACATCATACTATAAGGAGCTAACAGCAGTAGCAGTTGAAGATGGCACTACCTCGTATAACCTAATGCATCCCCAAGTAGATAAACCATTGAACGAAGAGGTGCACTCAACAAACGACCATCAGCATCAACCAGAACAACCTTAGCCTTAGCCATAGGGCCAATACAATACAAATAGCATTGTACATCTAATGAAGGAGATCATCATGGGTGAAATGGCAGTTCTACACAATGAATGAATAAAGACATGCAAACATTTTTTGAATGTTTGAAAGGGACAATTTCACAAAGGCATGGTACTTACATCGATGAAGGTACAACATAAGGGCCAGAAGAGAATGATCACCAAAAAATGAAGAAGTGGGCCAAGAGAATAACGTTCAATTCATGGGGGCAGTTGAACATGGGGTAGGTAGAACATATTGTGATAGAGGTAAATGGGATATTCTCATAGGGTTTACATTTGTTGGGCATTTACACATGCAATAATAGACAACAAGTGCAATGGGGCAGTACAAGTAATAAAATGGAATCAATGAGTTCGGATATCAATCCCACGAGGATTGGTATTTGTAATTGAATCACTTATTCTAGTGTGAAAAGGAAAAGGAAACAAAGACAAATGTACAAACAAACACACACAATTACAAGGACGAGAAAGAACTAGATATTATACTAAGAAGGCAAATAAAACTAAAGACATGAATGGAGATGAACTTAGATTAAGAAGCAGTCGGGATTTATGATGTCACTCAATACTAGTTACATTAATCCATTGTTGAACTTCACAATTTACTCATCTTCAATGCTAGATCCGGTTTTCCTTATATAGCTAGCTCCTCTCTTGAATGTCAAGCTATTCCTAATCAATTGGTTCAACCTACTACATCTCTGTGTCAATATGTTACCAATCAACCGTATAGGGGTCCTTGAAAACAACTCAATAAATTATCTAAGTTTAGGGGTATATCTCTATCCCCTACAAGAACTTAGAGTGAATGCTATTTGGTTTAACAAGTGTACTCCCACCTCAAGGATCCTACACTCATCACAAATTCACACACTTGGTGATCAAGCAAGCATGTGTAGCAAGCACACATGAGATAAATAATCCAGTCCAAATCAATTTCAACAATAATCCAGGCCAAACACACATGAGATAAATAATCCAGTCCAAATCAATTTCAACAACTCAAGTGGATTAACTAAACAAATACTAAGATCAATCAAAAATCCCAACTTACAATGTTTAGCCAATAGTATAGAAAATCATAGAAACATATACAACTAAAACACAAATGAAATAGAAATAAAAGAACAAAACAAGATTATAGACAATCTCCATTTGAAGAGTACAGTCTTGTTCTTTGCTTCCAATCCACCTCCTCTTGATTTCCTTGCTTTCTTCTCCAAGCAATTAGCCGCAATCAAACCCAAAATAAAAAGAAAAGAAAAGAAGAGAAGAAAATAAAAGAAAGCAAGAAGAGAGGAGAAGAAAAAATGAAAAGAAAACCTAACTCAAGCTAAGGAAGATAATTGGAATTGGGGGTGAATTGGTGTGTTGAAATGCCTCAAATTCGTGTCTCAACATATCCCCAAAAGGTCCCTCAATTGTGGTAAAAGAAATGGCATTTTCGAGTATTTTTTATGCATAAAAATGACCAATGCAGTCGTACAAGTGTTTCTACCCAAATTTTCAGCATTCGCAGGTTTCAATGTTTTGGCCATAACTTTTGATCCTGATGTCCAATTGAGCTAATTCAAATTGTATTGAAAACTAGGCTCGATGAAATACAACTCTCTAGTTGATTGTGTCCTAAAAAAAATTTTATCTTTATAAAAAATGCTCCTCTTCTTCTGACATCTTGCATTGGTCCTTGATCTTCATTTGGTTATATCTTTTGATCCATAACTCGGAATTGAGATCCGTAAAAAGCAACGGACTCCACTTTCTACGTTCTTCCATGTGAGCTCAAGAAACACAGTTTAGAATATCTTTACAAATTTACACTGAAGTCCTCCAATTGTGGAATTGTTGCATTTTGGTCATTTTTCTCCTTTTTTGCCTTGTTCTCTTCCCAATTGAGGATATATGCCTACAATACAATAAATACTTATATATAAGTAGATATTCACTCAATCTCATAGTAATTAATCCGTTCAAAGGTCATAATAAGCGTGTAAAATGCACACTTATCAACATTCTTATTTACCCACTATGTGAAATTACTTAGTGAAAATGCATTTAGCATGTGTTTGCATATTGATACTTTTCATACTTTCTCCTCCTTTTTAAAATTCAAATTCCATCAAATAAATCAAATCCACATATCTCATAGGGTTCACATGTACTATCATAAAAATACATTAGTAAAAGTATGCAAACGCCCTTTTAATAATTTATTTACAGTAGTCACTGATCAGCCACCCACAACGTGTTTACCGGATCTGGAAGGGTTTGCCCCATCCCTTGGAGGCAGATGTTCGAATGTAGATTCCACTTCATGTACCCAAGAAGCAAATTAAGGTAAGCTAATCATATATTGTTTTGTGATCTATGAATCAATATGTCTCGGGTGTTAGTAAGTCGAATTGTCTAAGCATTACGTAGTGCACATTGTTATCTAGTTTTTTTGCTTTTGTTTTTTTGTTTTTTGTTTTTTGTTTTTTTTTTATAACAAAATCAAACTTTAATTGCAACTATAAATATAACTTTAATTTTCATGGTCTTCTTGGCTAATTAATTTAACTAGCTAAAAAAATATTTCCAAACACAAGCTAACTATATTGACTATTGTTTTATGCAACCGATAAAGTGCATGGGCAAGTCGATTTGGTGTCATATTTTGTCAATCACTTTTGGTTCTTCTGCCTTCCCAACCATTTCACTAGTCGCTCCATTATATATTGTTCTCTTCTCATACCCATCTTCTTCCCATATATTTTGCATCATTAACAACAAAAACAAAGCATTTCTCTATCATCTCCACAAAATCTCTCTTTAAAAAATAAATCCATGGAATTTTGAAACAGTGACAATGAAGATCCTTTTGAAATTCGTGCACATGAATTCAATTTTCTTTGCACATTGTTATCTAGGTGGAGATGAGTTAGCCGATAACGGGAGTGTTGACGATCGCATGCTGAATGAAGTCATTGAAGACATCGTGGGTGCTGTCTGTTCTTCTACCGGAGTATTTCAGAGTTTGCTCGAGAAATAATATCTTGAGCTTGATATAGGTACATAAGGTATATATACTATTCCCACTTCGTAGTAATAACCTAACACTATTTTCAACCCCTAGTTGTATGCAATTATAATGATTAGGCTCTTACCAGGCATTGGTAATTAGGAATACAGTTGAGTGTCATTGCCCACGCCGGAAGAAGCACATCCGCTGGAGCAAGATGGTGTTAACGTGTTGCCTCAGGCCTGAAGGTGTTGAAGACTGAACATGGTGGCACGGAGAACAGTGACAAAGCTAGATATGACTGTTGGCTGTGTATCCTAAGTGTGTAAGCGTTTAACCTTCGAATACATTGCTCTTACACTACTGAGATATTACAGGTTTGTAGTTCATGATGAGAGCCCAAAGGATAAGGATGTAATGCCAGCAACACTGCAATCCGGTGTCAACTGCGAACCTACCAACCTATAGGCAATTGTGATTATAAATGATGGGAAAGGGGCCACCACACAAAGAGAAAGGCAAAAACATTGCGTTCTCCATGGACAAATCTGGCAAAAAGATTGAAACTTCCCATTGCCAATGTATACTATTCGTTCAGGCCTTTAGATCCAACTAAGGTTGAAGATCTTAACAAGTGGTTATCCTCCACTCCCGACAAGTAAGGTTCTTCAAAACATTGGCATAAGTTCAACTACGTGCACATACTATTGCATACGACACATATGAGTTTATTTGTTCCTTTCGGTGTTAACAGCCTGAATAATCTGCACATACTATTGCATACGACACATATGAGTTTGTTTGTTTGCCTCCACTAGATGAGATTAGGAGTTCTTCAAAGACCTCATTACGAGCACGCTTGGCTCTAAGACCATGTAAGCAATTCTGGTTAGGCGTTGTAACTCTTTTTTTTCACGAAAATGTATGTGTTATCTTATGATTCTTGTACGTGTAGCATGTTGATGCAACACTTTTTCACATAAGAGAGCGAGCAAACGCCTACCTACATTTATTTTGGTAGGATTGCACAATTTTGGATCCAACTTTCGTTGGTTATGTCTGGATGTTTTATAGCCAGATATCCAAAAACTAAACATTCGAAGCCCCCATCGTTCTGGAGGGCTCTGATAAGGCATGTGAAAGGGGAAATCCTAACACATGGAAAACCATGGATAAATTGTACAATATTGTACGTTCCATTTGGTAATGAGGCTAGGACACACTAGGTTGCATTCGTGATTGACATCCCCTGGAAAAAGATTTTCGCCTACGACAGCCTGCTTAGTCTGATGCAGAAACTACTGGTTGAATGCGAAATATACCATATACAAAATAATGATACCTTTGCTCATGAAAACTATAATAAAAGAAGAGAATTACAACATAGAGAAGTTTGATTTATAGAGGCTCAAGTCTCCTGTCCAATCAAATGGGTAAGCACCAAACCGTTATCGAGCCTTATCATACTAGCATACCACACTTTGCCAAAAAGTGTTAGTGCCAATTGCAGGTTTGAGTCTGGGATGTTTACCATCAAATTCATCAAGATTCTATAGGTTGAGCTAGATGTGAAAGGTGTGAGTGAGAAACATATGCTTGCTTGGCGAAAAACTAGCAGCTGAGATCTTCGCTGCACATTTGGATCCTTAGTGCATCTAGGGAATTGTGCAAAACATAGCATAAATCACTATTAATCTCTAACAATTAATGAATTGCTAGAACGCCCCTTCATTCTGTAAATGCATACGACAATCTGCTTGTTTTGTGAAATGTAGTGTCTCATCTTCTCTTTATACCATGGATAGCATTATATGGATCTAGAGTAATGATGGGCTCAACATACCTAAGATAGCAGTGCATATTTCGTTATCCATATAACATAACAAGAAAACATTCATTTTTATAAAGCATGTTTCATTATCTAAATAACATAACAAGAATATAGACATTATTTCATTTAAAAACAGACGTTATTTCGTTATCCATATACCTACTTTTTTTTGTTTTCCATTTTTTTGCCTTCTATTCACAAGCCCAAACTTGTAGCAATGCTGATTCAACGTAGCATGTGATGACCTATTTGTTTCATGAAATGTACCGTCTCATTTATTCCTTGTATCGTGGATGCTATCGTATCGACAAGAGTTCTGCTGCGACTACCTACAGTAACGGTGCGTGTTTTGTTATCTATGTAACATAACAAGTAAACTTGCATTATTCAACACGTATGGTTCGTTATCTAAGTGAAATACCGGGGAAACTGTCGTTGTTTCATTTAAATACACAACGTGCCTAGCAATACTGTCCACTAAGTGTCGTCCTTTTTTTCCCTTCCATGCCCAATTGCAAACTTTTCTCAATTCTTATTCAACCTAGCATACAATGTTCTGCTTGTTTTGTGAAATGAACTGTCTCGAATATTCGTTGTACCATATATAGTATCATATCGACAAGTGTGTTGTGATTAGCATACCTACAACAATGAGCATGTTTCGTTGTATATGTAAAATAACGAGTCAAATGTCATTATTGAAATAGATATTTTTGTAATTAAATGTAATAACAAGAAAACTATTGTTATTGCATTTAAATACACAGCGGCCCTAGCACAACACTCCACCTTAGAGTTTTCCCCCCATTTTTTTCATTCCATCCCCAATCGCAAACTTCTCGCAATTCTTATTCAACTCAGCACGTGATGATTTGCTTGTTTCGTGCAATGGAACATCTCGTATACTCCTTCTACTGAGTTTACTATCATAGCGACAATTTTGCTATGATTAGAATACCTACAATAACGACACATGCATCGTTTTATTTGTCACATAATGAGGGAATAGTTGTATATAGACGTATGTTTGGTTATCTAAGTGTAATAACGATAAAAATATCGCTATTTCATTTAAATATAGGACATGACTGGCATGACACTCCACTCAGTGTCCTACCTATTTTTTTTCCTTCTATCCCCAATAGCAAACTAATCGCAATGTCGTACCAACTAAGCGAGTGATCATTTGCTTGTTCTGTGAAAAATGTATTACTACATCATTGTTGCCGTCTTCCAGCCACAGTAGTGATATATTATGTAAGCTGAACATGTAATGAAGGCCTCCCATTTAAGTGGATATGGACACCATTCAACCAATACTATTCAAGGGCCACTAGATCTACAACCTTTGCCATAGGTAAAACAAGCATTTGCATATGTGGTTCACAACTAACATATTTAGCCAAGGATAAAAGTAGTTATAGGTAATACAAAAATGTCTTTCAATCATAATAAGATAGATATGTACATCAACCAACCATACTACAGACAACTAGCACATTGAAATACATTCCGGATGTAGCAAAACAAGCTACCTTGATGCTACTTCAAAATAATGGGATATTACAAACGATAGCACTTCAAACTTTACACATATCACTAGCAAAATAAAAAAAGACAAAACAACACCCAACATTAGGACATAAGCTTATTTATGCAGTACAAACTATAGGTCACTGTTGATCAATGTTGTGTAGGTTTGACTATAATGACCAACAACAGTGTTGTGTAGGTTCAGCTATAGTGACCGACTTGACAGCATCCACTGTACCCCCATATTGCTCCTTCCAGTTTTGAAGTATATAAGTGGCTTCTGATTCGAGGCCTGCCTATAGGACAACAAACATTGGGTGGTCGAAGGCCCTTACTTCTAAATGAATCTCGATATCATCGACATGTCCTAGAGGGTTAATTTGTTCCTCATACGTGCCTCTCCAAAAGTTCATCATGAAACAGGGGAATAGTTGTCGCAAAACAACACCCGACAATGGCTTGCCGCTCTAATTCCATGCTTGCATGGCATATGGTCAATGTCAAATGGTTCACATGTGCATCTCTTTGATTGCAAGTTCACAATCTCAGCATCTACTTTGTTACCGACCCCGCATTCAAAGGGGAAAATTTGCACGACTAGCAAATTAGCTCTTGCTTCAAACGTTTTTTTCATATAGGCTTCAACTTTGGGAGCTAGTTGCGTGTGATGTTTATTGTGTGCAGCATTGGCTAACTTTGTGTTTTATAGGCGAAGAGGCTGAAGGTCTAGCTGAGGCCAAAATTATGGTGGAGGCAGGCTGGCCGTCCCGCCAATGCTAACCGATTCGTCAGCCGAGGCGATAAACAAGTTGACCGCCGGGAATACAAGGTGGCGGCCTCAACGCTGCCAGCTGGGTCGATAGTGAGGGTTGGGGTTGCGGCCCATTGCCCCCCTGCGGGGATATCAAAGAAGAGGAAAGTGATATCAATCTCGACTGTCTCCATGGAGCAGCTGATGGCCGCCAAGGCAAAGAAGGCCCGGGTAGCTGCGCAGCACGCGAAGGAGGCGAGGCCTGTGGTGGAAAGGGCAGTCCCGGAGGAAAATGGCTATCCCTGGAGAAAGCGAGGCCGACGATGGACGAGTGTGAAGCGGCATCCCACATTGACCATCTTTTCAAAGAGGGATATGGGTACAAGCGCGCCTCTTTGCCCCAACAGCCCGCTGCGGTCGTAGTGGTCGCACCACCGAGTGGGAGAAGGTGGTTGGTCAAGGCATCAAAGCTAATGCTGGCGGCCTTACCCTTTGCCTTATCCCTCGCCGGGGATGAAGAGCCAGTGGAAGAGATGGACCCCTTGGTCACCCGGCATCAGGAAAAGCATCCCGTTGTCGAAGCAGAGTCTTTGGCGTCTCCTCGATCGGAGGTTGTTGGTTCGGCCCTGCCTGCTCCGGGACCAGGATGACCAATGGAGGAGGAGTATAAGAGACCGGTGGGGCCCTCCTGGAAGAAATTGGGCTACAAGCTTCTTGGTACCTGCCTTCGCTCGCTGGGGTTGAAGGTAAGTTGCTAGTGAAGTACGTGTTGAAGGAGGCCTCGACCCATGCAGCGAGGATGACGGTGGATCAACTGGCTCATGTGGCTGAGGTAGAGAGCAGTTGGGCACTCTCCTTCGTCTCCAAGGTGAAGCCAGTGATGGCCGAAGTAACGAAGGACTTTGAGTCCTATAAGGGTAGGTATGGCTCGCCTATTGAGATGGCTGATCTCCTAGAGATGGAGAAAGTCGGGATCGCCTTGTTCGAAGAGAATTTAAGGAAGACGAGGGAAGAGCTCGGTGAGTCAGGCCTCAATGTGGCCTCCCTGACGGAGAAGTTGGAGGCCTCCATCCAGGAGCATACACTTTTGGTCAGTGCCCATGCTGAGAGGAGCGCGCTTCTCCAATCTTTAAAGGCGAAGCAAGCCGAAGAGGCCAAGCACATGCGGCGGCTAGAAAGGGAGGTTCAGTCGGAAAAAAAGTTAAGGCAGGTGGAGATTGGCGAAGCTCAGAAGGTGGTTGATGAGCTGAAAATTAAATTTGATGAAGTGCTAGCTGCGAGGGATGCCACCATCGCTAACCTCTAAGCTAATAACTACGAGCTGCAGCGGACGAACCTAGCCCTTGATGTCCAGGTGACCAATACTGGGGGGTCGTGGACACTCTATGGCACTATCTGAGTAAGGTATGTGCTAAGCAATTCACTTTTGAGCTTAAACAGTTGCAGTTTAAGTCCAAGCTTAATGTATTGTTTCTGCATCCGCAGAGGCTGGCGGAGGAGAAGAGGTAGATGGAGGTCAAGGGTGCTCGTCTAATAGCCGAACTGGCTAAGGCGAAGAAGGCCTCGATGACAGAGGCTTCAACCATTGCCACTGCAAATTGGGAGATAGCCTTTATGGTGACCTTTCAGACGTCCAAGTATTACCAGCCGCTCCTGAATCATGGAGCTTCAGAAGAAGCGAAGCTCACCTTTCTAGCCGCAGAGGAGGCATGTCCCGGACTGAACCTATCCACCATCCACAGAAGCTCAGTGCCGAGGATGAGCAAGATGAGGAGGGGTCCGAGGCCAAGGATGAGTAGTTGTGGACTTGTAGTTGTAACTTTACTTTTCATTTCGTGTGTTGTAATAAGGATGGTTCTATTTCCCGAGCTTTATCAATAAAATGATTTGTTTCTTCAGTGTTTGATTTTGTTGTGTTAGTGCGACTTAATCTTATCTCTTTTCTTGCATTCCTCGCCCCTTATCATGTGAATAATATATTTCGTGCCAAGTGTTGAATATTAGTTCCTCTAGGGTTGAGTGGGCAGCTTTGCCTCGTCCCTAGATAGTTCGGTCCACCTAGTATTAAGTGAGAATGTAGTGAACGGGCTAGGGCACGCTTACCCAATAACAATGGAAATACAGTGAAGGGACAGGATCGTTTCATGCGTGGGCATGCTCGCCCAATAATTGAAATGCTTCAGAAATGAGGAAATGGCTCCGTAAGCGCTTCATTAAATACTGTAATACATTCATTCCCTTTAAGCGGTTACATAGCTGATGTCCTATTGATAATATTTCTTGAGGTGCTCGGCATTCCAGGGATGGGAGAGTAGCCTGCCTCCCAACTCTTGCACAAAGAACATGCCAGGTCGGATCTCTTTTGCAAGGAGCTGGGGCTTTCCCAGTTAGGGGCGAATGAGCTTTGTCGGTGGGGGTAAAGTTTCGCTGAGAACTAGGTCTCCTTCACTCGGGGCCTCACCTTGACCTTCTTGTTGAAGTAGTTAGACATCTTCTTTTCGTAGGACCAGAGCTTTATTCTGGAAGAGCCTCATTCTCCTGAAGCAGATCCAGGGTGGTCCTCCATGCCTTTTTGTTAGTGTATTCGTTGTAGAGTATTCTTCTTGGGGATGGCGGCCGGCCTCAACCGGACTCATTGCCTAGGTTCCGTTGGTCATGGTGAAGGGCATTTCCCTAGTAGCGAAATGCGAGGTAGTCCAGATCACCCACAACACATAAGGAAGCTTTTCGACCAAAGCACCTTTGGCATTTTCCAATTTCCTTCTAAGCATGTGCTTAATGGTTTTGTTGACAACCTCGGCCTGCTCATTAGATTGCGGGTGGTGAGGTTTTGAGAAGTGCTTTGCTATGCCCAACTCTTCACAGAGAAGCCGTACTTTCCGGTTGTCAAATTGACACCCGTTGTCTGTCACCAGCTAGTGGGGAATTCCGAAGCCATAGATTATGTGCTTCCATAGGAACTACAAGGTCTTGACCTTAGTTATAGATGAGAGGGGTTCGGCTTCGACCCATTTGGTGAACGATCACATGGATTGTACTACCTCTTCCCTTGGAGAGAGGCCCTATCAGATCGACCCCCCACTTGACGAAATGCCAGGGGCTGGTTACGGGAGCGAGCGCTTGGTGAGGTTGTCGCAGTATTGGAGCATGCCTCTGGCATTCTACTCATTTCCTCGTGAAATCGATCGCATCCTTTTTTAGAGTCAGCTAGAAGTATCCCCCTGCCTTACGATCTTTTGGGCTAGGGATTGTCTGCCGATGTGGTTCCCACACATGCCTTATTTAATTTCCTTCATTACGTAATGAGCATCGGGTGGGGTGATACATCGGAGTAGAAGCATCAAGTAACTTCTCTTATAAAGCGTCTTATCTTGAAAGATAAAGTGGGCTGCCCTTTTTCTAAACTTGATGAGGTCTTCGCACTCAGGCAATACCCCATTTTCCACGTAGGCAATGTAGGGAGTCATCCATGTGGGCTCCTCCTTCTCTTTTCTATCCACTATAGCTAGTATTTGTTCAATCCTTTCGATGGAAGACCAGATTAGGTGCTCGACCGGAATGGTCCGGAGCAGCTCTGAGTCTTTACTGCTTGCCAACTTGGAAAGGGCATCGGCGTTAGCGTTCTCAACTCGCGAGACTTGGAGCAATTCAAAATTTTCGAACTGGGTAGGAACTTCGTTATAGCCTTTAGGTACAAAGCCATTCTCTTTTCTCTTGCGGCGAAGTGGCCATTGACTTGGTTCATGACTATCTACGAATCGCTATTGACCAAGAGCCTTTTCACCTATATTTCTTTGACGCGGCGTAGACCGGCCAAAGGGCCACGTACTCGGCAACATTGTTTGAGGCCTAGAATGAGAATCTGATTGTGCAACTCAGTTTGTGGCCTTCCAGGATGGTTAGAACCACGCCGGCCTCGAAGCCACCCTCGCTGGATGATCCGTCCATTTGCAGACTCCAGGGGTTGATCGGCTCGGTCTCGACCTCCCTTGGCTGAGGCGGGGATATGTGAACTCTGCTCTGAAGTCGACCAATGCTTGGCCTTTGACGGCGGGCCGTGACGTGAACTTGATGCCAATCAACGGGGAATGCTATGAAGTCGGCCAATGCTTGGCCTTTGACGGCGGGCTTTAACGTAAACTTGATGTCAAATTGGCTTAACTCAATGGCCCATTTAAGCATTCTTCCGGAGGCCTCGGTCTTTTGGAGGACCTGCCTCAACGGGTAATTTGTCAAAACCTCGATTGAATGGGCCTAGAAGTATGGGAGGGAGAGCTTGGATGCGGCGACAAGAGATATAGGCAACTTTTCAATCTTTGGGTACCTCAGCTCGGCATCGATGAGGATTTTGCTCACATAGTAGACCGGGATGACCGCTTCACCGGATACTGCCAGGTAGATATGTAACGTCTCTCCCTTCGTAAGTTTCGACAGCAAAGGTGCCATCCCTACGTATGCTTTCAGTGCTTGGACGGCCTCCTCGCACTGGGGAGTCCAGTCGAACCTCTTGCCTCCTTTGAGGACTTTGAGGAAAGAGAGACACTTGTCTGTTGACTTTGAGACGAAACGTGTTAGGATGGCTATCCGACCAGTTAGGCACTGGACTTTCTTGGGTTTCCAGGGTGACTGCATGTCTAAAACGGCTTGGATCTTCTCAGGGTTGGCCTCTATTCCTAGCTAATTGACCATAAAGCCAAGGAATTTCCTCGAAGCGACTCGAAAAGCACAATTCAAGTGGTTCAGCCTCGTCCGGTATAGCCGCAGCACTCCAAACATTTCCTTCAGATGGCCAACGTGATCCTGGGCCTTGACGCTTTTTACTAACATGTCATCGACATAAACTTCCACGGTGCGACCTAATTGTTTTACGAACATCTTGGTGACCATTCTTTGGTACGTGGCCCACCGGGCATGACTCTGTAGCAGTATAGGCCTCTATTGGTGGTGAAAGAAGTGTGTTCCTCATCGCCTGGGTTCATAGGTATCTGATTGTAGCCTGATGGGCATCCATGAAGCTGAGCAATTCATGGTCCGCCATAGCATCGACTAGTTGGTCAATCTTGGGCAGGGGGAAGCTGTCCTTGGGGCAGGCGCGGTTAACGTCAGTGAAGTCAATGCAAGTTCTCATCTTCCCATTGGGTATCTTTAGCAAAACCCAGTTGGCAACCCATTTTGGGTACAAGGATTCTCGGATGAAGCTGTTCTTCAGTAGCTTGTTACCTCCTCGCACCCGCCACATATTTGGCCACGTTGAGGGCTCAACGCCTTTGGCGGTGCCCCTAGTGCGAGTGGTCCACGTTGAGTCTATGGTAGTTTATCTCCGGACTGATCCCGACCACCTCCTTGTGTTTCCATCCGAAGACATCCAGGTTGCTTCTCAAAAAGCTTGTCAATTTTTCCTTATCCAAGGGGGGAGGCATGACTCAACTTGGAGTACTTTGACTGGATCGAGGGGATTGGCGAGGAAGGACTCCAGCTCCTCCATAGCTCCGCTCAAAAGGCGAGTCGACTTCAGTAGCCCTTGGATCAAGGTCCTCAAGGACGTTGGCTTCCTCTATCAAGATATCCTTAACTCATGATGTTCTCTCTTCCGAACGGTTCCCTTCTATCGGATTGGCGAGCTCGACCTCAATCATCTCAGCATCTAGTAGGACCATGTCCACTTCTCCCCTTTCGGCTTTTCTCAAGGCGTTCCAATAGCATCTCCGCGCTTTGGGCTGGTGGCCCCAGATCGTCGCCGCACACACAATATTCAGTTGTGAATTTTAAGCATAGATGGTAGATGGAGGTGGTAGCACACAGGCCTTTCCGGAAGGTAGCCCCAGCACTCCATGGGATGCTGATGGCCTGATCAGATACTCCATGAATATCGTTGTTAACCTTGGTGCCTTGCCCATGGTAGTGGAGAGGACAATGCTTCCCTTAGGAGTAAGACAATTGCTAGTGAATTTGTAGAGCGAGCTCGGAGACGGGGCCAGGGGCGCCGCCACATCCATCTGTTCATAGGTGCTTGTGAAGATAATGTTGATTGAGCTGCCATTGTCTACCGACATGCGCACGAGGCTGTTGCGGGCTACTTGGGTGCGCATGACAAGGCGTCACGGTGGGCGTAATCGACCCCGATCATGTCTACCTCGGTAAAGGTAATGGCCTTGGCCTCCAGACACCCTGCTTTAGGGGTTCTAAATGAACCAGCTTACGTCAGCTTTATTTTCCGATTCGCGGACATAGGACTTCGGGCGTTCCTGGATTGTCCTCCGATGTAGGGGTCGCCTGATGGTGGTGATCTGCCTTATGGCCGGAGCAAGTCCATGTTCCTACCACTTCTTTCTGCTGTTGGTTCGACATTCCTCATTGGCTCTCTACCTTGCCGAGGTTGTGGGTTTTCCTTTCTCTCCCTTTGCTCTTTGGATCTCCACTGGACCCTCAGGTTCTGGGCTATTTGGTTGGGAGTGCTCTGTCTCCCTAGGGTCCGATCTTATTTGCATCGACTATTCCTTCCGTTAGACTGCCTGTTGTCGTTCCTATACTCGGAAAGCTTGGCAAGGTATTGACAATCCTCGGTGCTGTGGGTGCGGGATTGATGGAAGCTATAATAGGGTCGTGAGTCCCCAGGGACGGCGGAGCTCGGTCTAGCTTCAAGTAGGCCATTGCGCTGGGGGCTAATCGAAATAGACCGATGCCAATGGTTGGGGCAAGATGGACCCTGCCGATGGCGGAAGCTACATCGGAGAACCTAGAGGATGAGTTTCCTGGTCTATTGCTCTTTTGGTCCCTCTAGGGTTGATTTCCTAATCTCTGGCTTATATGTCATCTCGGCTCCACCTGGTGGGCATGCATGTTTCTATTTCTGTTTATCATAACTTGTTCGGAGGCGATCTCCTGTTTGAACATATCCATCCGTTGGTCAAAAGTGGTGGGTTTTCTATTCCTTCTGTTTCTAAAGAAAGGTGTTGACATCCACTCCGGCCTTCAAAGCGGCGAGCGCCTCTAGGCCTGTGACACTATCACAGGTCAGCATAGCCTCATTAAATTTGTTGAGGTAACTTTGCAAGGTCTCGCCCGTTTGCTGCCTAATGTCGTAAAGGGCCTGGACCGGCATGGACGGTGGCCTCACTGTAGTGAAAGTAGTTCAGAAAACATTTCTTTATGTCAGGCTAGCTACTGATGCTTCCACTAGGGAAGCGTGAATACCACGTCTTGGCTGCCCGGTGAGGATGAGATGAAAGGCTCTTGCCTTGAGCTTGGGATTATCTCCCCTAAGATCTATGGCGGTGCGGTAGTTGATGACATACAGGTTGGGATCGCCTTGGTCGCCCTAATGCGCTATCTTTGGCATGGTGAAATTGGGAGTGGCGGGGCTCCAAGCAACCTGGTGGAGAAGGGGGACATTTCATCATCATCGTCTTGCTCGTAGGAGCGTTATGGGGAGGGCGCTCTCTGTGACTCATTGTTGTAAAAGTGATGAGGAGAGGCGGCTTGACAATGAGGCTGCCGGAACGGATCTCATCCACCAACGCCTCATCCTGATCATCGAGGACCCCCAATCTGGTATGTTTACTGGGCTTGGAGGGACAGTATTTGCCTGGTGGTAAGGACAGAGGCTTTATGACGCGAAGGGACTGAGTGATGCGAGGGCTCAGGAGGACGCTGGGATCTGGTGTTCCGGTTTGCCGTGTCCTCATGGATCTCGTGGTATGCCGGGGTTCTTCCATTAGTGCATCGGTCATTCTCATTAGTTTGTTGATTCTGGAGGTTCGCCAGCATCTCCTGAATGGCACCGTTGTTTCCGTTCATCTGTGCCATATTAGCAGCCATTTCCCTCACCTTCCTTGTGGATATGGCCGGCGGTCGGGCCCTCATTCTCCTTCTGTCTTCGTCCATCGTTGGCTTTCTAAGTGACTTGTCTTCAGGGGTGCAAAACGTACCAAGTGCAGGACAGGTGGTAATGGCTTTTGCTGACGTGGTATCATCGTGGTTAAGTGTTGTTTCCCACAAACGGCGCGAAACTATTGACCTCTTGAAATAGGGTCCACAGTTGCTTCTCACCTCTATCTTCTTCCTCCATCCACCTGCACGCTAAGACAAACCATTATGAACATTGACCACCGAGAACCACCACTCAGACGATGGAGGGGACGACAGTCGCATGGGCTCCGACGGTCAAGTCAGCCATCTTATAGGAGAATGGATAATATTTGAAGGTGGAGTTGTAAAGCTTGAAGCGAGGCGTTACGGAGATCCACTCGAGAGAGTTGGAAGCTCTTAAGAGTGAATTAATAGAAATGTAGCATGTAGTGAATGATTCAGAATTACCTTTCTGGTTTATCATGGGCCTCTATTTATATTTTTTTTCATAAAGGTGGTGGTTGGACTTATCATGATGACATGCCACGTGCCCACTAGCCGTTGGTTTTTCGATCCCATCATAGGGGGTGTAGCTCGATGGCCAAATGTGACCATGCATTGACCAGTGTACTTTGGAAATCGTACAAGTGATCTTGTGTCACATCAGCCGCAGATAGCTTGTCCTAGAACGTGGGCGACTTTGACATTAGGAGACGGGGCCCCTTCGGAGGGCGAGGGTCTGCCCTGGCAAGGGGTGAACGCCTCGGCATGGCAGGGAAATGCCTTGGTGTCATGCTAGTTTTGGTGCCACGTATGACGTGGGTCCATTTTTGGGTCCCGACGCTGCCATGGCCACGTGGATGGTTCTCGATACCACCAGTAACAGACATCATGATCTTCCGAAGGAAGAAATAATGATAGATCTTTGTACATTCTTTTTCCCTAAATTTTAGTTATTTAGAATTTCCTATTACTTGGGACTTAGTTACGTTGGTAGGATTACGTAGCTGATTGTGTATGTTTTCTTGGTTTCCGTTGTCTCTCGAAATTTTGTATAATGTATTGCTTTCTAAAAAAATGTCTTTCCATCTTGAATACTGATGAGTGTGTTTTTACACACTCATTTGATACTCTAAATATGTTAAAAGTTGAGCATTGATCGCTACTCACAAATTTATGAAATTCATCTTTGTAGGTCAAAAAACCATGTTTAAGAAGGAAAGAATGCAAAAAGAGAGAAAAATGACCAAAAGAGTCAGAAAACTTGAAGTGGGGACCAAATTGTAACTTTCTAAAAGTTAAAGGACTTCAAGGGCAATTATTTGGGACCCCTTTGAAAGGAAGTTTGAAAGTTGGGGACCAAAATGTACAAGTTCAATAGTTGGAGGACTTCGGGTGCAATTTCCCTATTGCGGAGCCTAATTTGTGACTTTTGCTTGGGGCTAAGTTACGGGTGTAATTATCTTTAGCTACACCTATAACTACAAGGTTACGACTGTAACCAAAGTGAATTACGACCGTAACCCCCATTTTGAGGCCGGCCTGAGTTTTGTCTGGGGGCTTAGTTACGAGTGTAATTGTCCTTAATTACACTCGTAACTATAGGGTTACGGCCGTAACTAAAGTGAGCTACGACCGTAACCTTTGAAATTAGCCTTCGTTGATTTTCCGCGCAAAATCCATTTGTTAAACCCATTTTTACCCTTTTTCTCAAGGATTTTTTGGGATTTTTCTCCTACAAACATGAGAAACATCCTAGGGCAAAAATTATTATGAGATTAGAGAGGAGAAAAGAGGGGAAATTAGAGAGAAGAAGCTAGGATTCCTTGTTGATTCTTGAAGAGGAATTGAAGAAGAAGAAGACAATCAATTGAAGTTGTAACACCCCAACTTCGGGAAGCCGGAGCGCTACAAAATGTCCTAAAACTTTGACTTAAACACGAGATTTCGATAAGGTTTTTTTTTCTTTTCCTTTTTATAAAAAGATTAAATACTTCTAAATAAATAAATACGTTTCCTAGAAATAAACAATTCGATATTCGAAATCCCTACAATGTGGAAAATAAAGATCCAACGATTACTTGCAGTTTAAAATATTCAAAACTAAGTAGTTTGAATGAAATGAATAAAAAGTCCTGACAATGCCACGCTTGCCGCCGCCGCCACGTCGAGCTCCTCAATCTGAAAAATGTTTTAAGGTAAAGGGGTGAGTACAACGAAGTCATACTCAATGGGGAGAACAGCCAAAAATCAGCCAACCATATCACATGCCATACACGCAGTTATAATCGTGTGCATAGCGAGAAGTAATGGTGGATGCTCATAACGACACCCCGTAGAAGATGGAAACTTGGGTCCATCACATAGTTTGGATACCCCCAACGATATCCCGTAAAAGATGGAAACTTGGGTCCATTACATAGTTCGGATACCCCCAACGATATCCCGTAGGTGATTGCCCCTCACGACAATCTGTACATTACAACCAGCATGCATTTCGCAATTAATAAAAACACGTACAGCATATAACATGGTCAACTAACAAATAAAACATGTTGCAAAGTAATCCCCACCTCAAATAGCAGTACTTGTAGAAATCCTTGAGCTAGAGCTGATGTGATAGCTGGCGCTTAACGTGCCTCGTAAATCGCGCCTAGCAGAACAATTGACATAATTTAATATTTTATCCTTAAAATTTGCACTTTAATAATTTATTCGGGTCCTTAAATATTTATTTAAAAGTTATAGTGCCTAATTGATAACTTTAAAAGTTACTTTGAGTTAAATTGAAAGAGAAGCATTGATTGGGGGTGGAAATTGAGGTAATTGGTCAACTAGGGTTACTTTGAAACTCAATCGAAACTAAAAGGATTGGAATTGAACTTTTAAAACTTGATTTGGACCTGATCGAAAGAAATCGGTTCTCTAGGGACTGCTTTGAAGCTAAATAAGGCACTTGGGGACTTCAATTGCAAATTATATAAATTCAATTGGAGTCAATTGAAGTAAAATCATAATCTTGTGGACCATTTTAAACTATTTGGGAATTGGATAATAAACTAAGGGACAGAATTAAATAGGGATTGAAATTTGGGGGACTAATGGTGCAAAATCCTAACACAAGAGTCAAAATTGGTTCAAAGCTCTCTTCTTTCTCGTGCATACATATATACACGATACAGCAGAGATGGGGAGGGTGAGAGGCCGCGTCGCCACCACCATCATCAGCCGTCGGAGGGGTCGTCGCCGGCGCCGGCGCGTTCGCCCCGTGGCCGAGCGTGGTTAATCGGCGGAAAGAGAGGGAAACAAGCTTCAATCGGGTATTAGGTGCCAAAGAAATCCAGTGGGAATTGAAGGTTTTCGACCAAAATAACATCAATTGAGTTCGGGTTTCGGGTTATCGAGGATCGGCTATGGTATTCGCGGCTGACTGTGCAAGAATTTCGAGATTATTGGTAGCCATGGCCGACTCCCCTGCCTCGGCTGTTTTGAAATTCGTCCCTCTTTCTCCTTTTTTTTAAACATCATGAGGAGGAAGAATAGATGACGACCACGATTGTATATACACATTGGCTCGTTGTGTAGGAAGAAAAATGGGTCGGATAAGTTTTGTGAGTGGCCACATGGATGAAGTTATGCAATTGGTCGTGTATATATTGTGCATCTATGCGTGTATAGGTAGTGTGCGTGTGTGTTATCTTAGCATAACGGATTCATGGCAGTAGATGCAAATAACCATAAGTTGGTTGTAAATTCTTTTGTTAAGATTCAAGCAGTAAACGGTATAGGCACAAAACTATTGCATGGAAGAGTTGCAGATTACCTGATATTGGTCTGTGTTTGCTGAAAATTATGAATGATTTCCTCTGGTTCTTGAAGTTACAGGTTAAGAGATGGAGTTTGGTGTTTTCTAGAGGAAGAAAACGTGACTTTATGGGAGTTAGGGAGGAGAGACGTGAGCTGAGGAAACACAGCGGAGGGAGGGGTTCTCTTAGATCAAAACTCATGTATCCAAACTTAAAGTGGGTTGGCCCAAAAGAAAATATGGTGGGTTTGAAGCCCGATTAACTCTCTTGGCCCGTAATAAAAAGTTTGACCCGATTCAATTATTAAATTTTATCTCATTTTTTGTTCTGCTAAGCTATTGATTAATTGAAATTCTTATTTTAAGCGAGAGGTCGCAACGACGTCGTAAAGCGTTGAACATTCAAAATTTTTCTATTGCGGTCGTTACAGAAGTGTTATCTCTTCATCTAAAAGGGGTTTCCACTTCATTATTCTTGTATTTCCAACTCATTAATCTCTTGTAATGTATCATTTTAATTTTCTCTTTGTTTCTTTTGCATTTATGGGCTAAACACTTTAGTGTTGGGATTCTTGATGTAGCTTAATTTACTTAATCAATTCCAATATTTGTCTACTAGATTTTGTGCTATGTATCTCTCGTGTGTTTGTATTTGAGCTACATTGCCTTTCATTTTCTTAGCTACCAAATGATTGTTTGAGAATTGTCTGATCATTGAGAGATGTAACACAATTTGGAAACTACTTACAAATACCCTAGGTCTCATAATTGTAGGATATAGAGATATTCTTATCCCTGGGTGATCCTTTGAGTATTTTCACAATGGTTAATGCTATTAGTTGGTTACAATCGGCGTAGAGACATTGTTGATTAACCAATTAGTTAGAACTAGTTTAACACTCGGGAGAGGTAACCAGTAAATATTGGAAAAACATGAAGATAAGTGACTCACGCTAGTGCAAATTGAGGAACTGATGTAGTAAAGTTAAGTAAAATCTTGAATCCCAATGCCCTCTTCTCTAAATCATTTTCAAAGTATTTTCAACTCCTTTAAACTTGCTTTAGTTGTGTTTTCATTAAGTAGAATATTAATTACAAACCACCAACCTTGTTATGTTGCTTGACCTTTCAATTGAGATGGAATTGGTAGTTTAGGAAATTTTAGTTCAATCCTCGAGGGTACGACAACCGTCTTATTGTTTACTACTTGAACGCGACATCGTATACTTGCGGTATGCAAGTAAGCGAACAAATGCAGTGCATAGATTCCTTCGAATATATCTCTTCCCGCCTTTTACTCAATAGTTGCCGAGTGTTTTCCATATTCAACATCATTGACACAGCCACAACTTATATGTCGACAAACAGCTATTCAATTAGGCTAACAACTTGTATAGTTGATCAATGTAATTGCGTAAAAGATATAGGGCTCAAATATGAAATTCATGTACTTTTATTGTGACATGGATATAGAATGTACATGCTATTTACCGTTACATTGATCAACTACATAACTTGTTATTCTAACCCAAACAACCACCCACTATACTAAAAAAGTAACTCCTATAGTGGCTTTTATATTGTTTTCCTCCATTCGTAGCACTACACAATTACATTTTCAATTTCACAATGAGGCATCCAAATTTGAAAACCAATGTATGTATGAAAATCTGCAAGATAAGTAACATAGAACATATCACAACTTTTAGGCCCTGGGTAAAAGATTGTTCAAAATTTACAACGAAACACGTACTAGTAGGTACATATGTTAAGGACACAAGTGAGCATATTCCTAAGAACTATAGGCTAGGTCATATGAAGAAATGATCAATTAGTTACAACTAAAGTATTGGCTTATTTACGTTGTGTGGTTGATTATATCCAACATGAGAAAATATCAATTCTTTCATTTTTTCGTAAGGTATGCATTGATTACCAGCATTGCAAGCTTGTATTTACCATGTATCACATTTCGTATTACCAATTTCAAACCCTAATTGTCGATTTCACGAATGGGAGGCCCAAGCTAAATAGGTGTATGTCGTATACTACAGTGATCATATGAGGCAAACGCATTTGGTGCTTCTACACATGGTGATGTTTCAATCATTTAATACCTTCCATTTTTTAATGATTGGTGAAAATTGCAGCCGTATTTTACTAATCATCATCATACAATCTGCTTTTACTGCATTTTTGGTTGATGTTGAAGTAATTGTTGTTGTGTGGGTGGATGAAACACATTAATTTTCTCATCTACATGTTTTAATGCTCAACAGATGCTTAAATTTTCTTCAGATAATTTCCAGTGAGAAAGGTGAATTTGGAGGAAAAAGAAGATGGGTTATCGCATTTAATGAGCAATCGGGTTTTAATTTGAAACTCTGAGTAGACAGGTCGTTGCACAACATTGATATGGAGGCCATTTACTTAGTTTATGTGAAGGTATTTTTGGCAAGTAAGCAGGTTAGAACGTGGAAAGGAGTTGGCTAGCATTTTCGAATTTCTGTGAGGTTATTTTCATCTCGACAATGCAAAGTGTTGGCATTCATATAATTACAAATTAGCCGTGACTAATAAGCAATTAGGTAATTTTATTCTAATAAATTAGTAAATCCCACTAGATTTAATTCTTAATCTGTTGCACGTAATGTGTAACAAGTATTTCTCCCATGCGATGCACTTGACGATCAAACTGGTTTATTTACATAAAACAACAATAATACAAAAGAATTATATAATGTTATCGATTTCAAAATTATAGAAGCATTATCTTGTAAGAAAAAAATGTCACGTCAGTTGTTGTAATTGATGATTTTATATAATAATAAAATATTTGGGATCAAAATTTAAACAGCAACTTATTTAAACAAAAGAAAATCCTAATAAAATTTTTACAAAAATTTTTATCATCAATACCATTCAAGTAGCTAAGTCACTGTGATATTTTTGAACACGGATTTTAGAATATTGAATATTAAGTGTCAGAGAATTTATGCGATGTGGATTATATATTGTATGAACTGATAAGATCTCTATATAATGTATTTATAGATGAAACTTTGCATATTAATTTTTTAGTAAAAAAAATTCTTCAGAATAATTGAGAGAAAATTTAAAAAATACTAATGCGTGTAATACTAAATATAAAAAAGCGAAAAATTAATTTGAAAACGAAGAGATGATTAAATGATAATTTTAACAATTTTTTCTTAAGTGTCTTGTGAAATAATGAAATGGGATATGAAAGTTATAGTTTTCTATTTCTTTTCTAACTAATTAATTATTCATTATAAATTTAATTATTTAACTGCTCACTATTTGATCTTAAAAAATTACCCACTATTTGATCCGTTCAATGCACACTACTCATGAAACTATCTAAAACTACTCTTTTAATGTGGTAAAAATAAAAAAGGGTTTTTTATTTAATTTTTAAATATATAAAAACATTTTTTTCTAAAACAGAAAACCGCTACCTACGTGGCATTCTGCGAAGTTGGCACTTCAACTTTTGTTAATAAAAAGAACACACACACATACACACACATATATACCACTATTTGATCTTTAAAAAATTATCCACTATTTGAACTGCTCAATGCACATTACCCATGAAAATTATCTAAAACTACTCTTTTAATGTGATAAAAATAAAAAAAGGTTTTTCATTTAATTTTTTCAATATGTAAATTTTTTTTTTAAAATAGAAAACCACTGCCTACGATGCATTGTGCCAAATTGGCACTTCAACTTTCATTAATCAAAAACATATATATATATATATATATATATATATATATATCACTATTTGATCTTTAAAAAATTGCCCAATATTTGAACTGTCTAATGCACATTACCCATGAAAACTATCTAAAACTATTCTTTTGACGTGGCAAAAATAAAAAAATTGTTTTTATTCAATTTTTTAAATATGTAAAAATATTTTTTCTAAAACGGAAAGCCACTGCCTACGTGGCATTATGCCAAGTTAGCACTTCAATTTTTGTTAATAAGAAGAATATATATATATATATATATATATATATATGTATGTATATAGAAATATAATTCGAAAATAAATAGTTAAAATGCAATAGAAAAAAATTAAAACGTATATAGAAAATGTTAATTCTCATTTTAAGAATTAATTTAAGTATTGTAAGTTATAACTTTAATCTTTTATCACATTTTCATTAATGCGTGCAACAGTAAATATAAAAGAATTACATATATACATTAATTAAAAATAGAATACATATAAATAAATATACACATAAAAAAGTAAAATAAAGATTAGAATACCAAATGAGAAAAATAGAATAAATTAAATAATGAAAATGACTATTTTAAAAAAATGCCAAACATATCACTACCACCCTTCACTTTGCCTAGGTGGCTCTTTTAGATTTATATATACTAGTATTACACCCGTGTGATGCACGAGGAGAATATGATTTATTTAAAATAATGTCAAAGCTATGAATTAAAATAATGCTAAAATTGCTAATTAAACAGTGGAAATATATGAAAATATTTCGATCCCTGCGCATATTTTTATAAAAGAAATTATACATAGTTTATCATAAATATGTGTGATTTATGTTGTAAACCATATGTCGTTTATTGTGCAGGTGTAATCGGCAGAGGTTCTAGAAAATGGTTGCGAAAATGTATTAAAGTTTGAACTGAATAAAAAATTCATTTTTTGATCATTGAGCCCGTAATGCACATAACTCGTAAACGCTATTTAAAACTATCATTTTAACATGATAAAAATAAATAAAAAATATTTTTTATTTAATATTCTTAAATTAATAAAAATAATTTTTTAAAACAAAAAATCGCTGCCAAGGTGACACTATACCAAGTTGACACTCCATCTTCTATTAATTATATATATATATACATATATATATTTCAAAAATTAAAATGTATATAAAAAAGTTAATTTTTATTTTTTAAAATAATTCAAGCACACATGTAATTTACAACTTTAACCTTATAATATCATATTTTCATTATTTATAATTCGCAAATTAAAATTTATATAAAAAATTAAGATGTACATAAAAAATAAAATAAGGAAAAAAAATACTAAATAAAGAAATTTTAATAAATTAAATAAGGAAAATAAAATAATAAATGTATATTTAATATTTGTTTCACAAAATAAAAAATTAAAATGTACATAAAAAATAAAATAAGGAAAAAAATACTAAATAAAGAAATTTTAATAAATTAAATAAGGAAAATAAAATAATAAATGTATATTTAATATTTGTTTCACAAAAAAGATTCTATTTTTAGTTTTTAAGTAAATGGGTGCCAACTTGGCACTGCCAATGTGGCACAATGCCTAGTTGGTACTTCAATTTTTTTAATATAAATATAAAGATAAAGGGTGATAGGGAATATTTTATAAAGGTTTTTAATAGATTTTAATGTAAAAGATGACAGAGAATGAGTAGAGTTGAGTGGTTGAGATTTGTGGATATGATGAGATATGTAGTGTGATTGCTTTAGGGTAAAGAAAGAATGGATAAAAAAGTGATAAAAAGTGGTAAAAAATTTAAAAAGAGTTGCCTATCAGGCTTAGATATATAGTTATATTAGATGGTTGTGTAATGGTTATGTAAAGTGTGTAATATTGCATAAAGCATGTAATGAGTGTGTCTTACATTACACAAAGTGGGTAATGAGTATGCAACGAGCGTGTGAAATTACATAAAGTGTGCAATTGGTGTGTTATGAATTTGTAATGGATGTGTAATGCTGTATAGTGGTTTGCAATGATTTAGTAATGGCTGTGTAATGAATGTGTAATAGTTTAAATTGTTTTGGGCGTCCATTTTGGACGAATAATAATTTTTTTTTGCATTTCTCAATGAGCCCATTGCAACCACTCGCTTTGCCGATGCTAATATTATTTTTTAATAAATTATCTTCTATTTATGAGTTATATGCAATTTTTCGAATTTTTGAAACAAAATTTGTATCATACAATTACATGTGTGATCGCATGGCAGAATTTTTTCTTTTTGAATTTATGCTCTGCAATTGCGTGTGCGATCACATAGCTTGATCCAGTGGTGGAGCCACATTTGGGCTAATGCGGTCCATGGCATTGGATTTTGGGGAAAAAGATTTGGGCCTCAAGTCTTTGGCCCAAAAACTAATGAAAAAGAAAAGAGGAAATTATGCAATTTAATGTTTTTATCTTTCAATTTTCAAAAATCTGGTAATTTCAAAACAATTGCTACAATCCGACATTGGCGGTTCGTCACTAAACTGAAGTGATATAGACTAGCTGGCAAGGATGTTGATCAAAAAGGTTGGTGATGCCGGCCAAAGGAAGAAGTTGCAAAGTGGTAATTAGATTTGTGGCTAAAAAATGCCCCGAAACCAGTGCAGATTTAAGGAGATATAGCAACGAGATTTCAAGATTTGATTTTCTCTATGAGCTATGAATCTGCAATTTTCCCTTCATTTTGTGTTGCTTCTTAGGTTTTGAAGCGCCAGAGGGGGCTTCTCCGATAAGGGTCGCCATTCCTTATCGGATTTTTATCTTGGAGGCGGCAAGGTTGAAAACCCCAACAACATAATCGGATTTTTGACAACCAGGGACTTTAGTTGGAAATTTAATGGGTTCAGGGGCTCTTTCTGTATGTGTTTTAAGTTTTAACCATTAAATGCAGAAAATGCTCCTTTTACATGGTTCTCTTGTGTTTTGATTTTCTTTATTTCAATTGCAATTCAACCATGATCTATGTTCGTTTTTCCAGGAAAAGATATGTGCTTAGAGATTTTGTTAAATTTTGCTCCTGGAGTTTGGTTTAAACTGATGATTACCATAGTGATCCTAACAAATGCAATCAAACATGATCATTATATTACCATCATAATTGTATGTTCGTTCAACACTCTCTCTAGTGATGCGGCAAGTCGGGAGGATAGCAAATGGTGCGGCTTTAGGTGGGTATTGATGGATAATTTAGAGATAACACTTAAAATCTTTTTTTAATTGAGATTCCAGGCAACTAAAGAAATAATCAAAAAACTATCTATCATTCTAGGAAGTGTTATTGGAGACTTTAATAGATTTCATTATGTATATGTATGTAATGAAAGTGTAATAGACTTCAATACAAATATAATAGATTTGTATTTAATTACAAATGATATGTAATGAAGGATAAAAAAGTGTAACGAACTTGTAATGAGCTGCAAATCCATTACAGAAAAATTGGTAACGAATTACATGTAATATGTAAGGCATTGCAGATGATCTATAATGAATTGTAAAGAATATGTCATTCATTACAAATAATCTATAATGAATCATAGAGAATCTGTAATAAATTAAATATAGAGATTATTTAATGCATTGTAGATAAACTTTACTGAATTAAAAAGAATGCATAATGTATTACAGAAAATGTGTAATTTACACTGCAGATAATTTGTAATGAATTACAAACAAATATTCACTCATTACAAATAATCTATAATAAATAATCAAGAATATGTAATAAATTATAAATAGATTATCCCTTCAAAAAAATTATAAATAGATTACAGAGATGTGTAATGCATTATATATAAATTTTTAATGTGTAATGTTGTTTTAATGTATTACACACTCATTACACAGAGTGTGCAATGTATATAAATTAAATTAACAGGCCAAACTAATAATTATAATAGAAAAAGGAAAAAATATTTAAAATGCAAATAAAAAATCTATGAAGAATCATAAAAAAAATTAAAATTAAAAAATTAACACGTAGAGTGTAACATATTACACATGGTGTTTAATGATTTTGTAATGTGTTACACACTCATTACATAGTGTGTAACGTAACTAAATTGAAAGTCCAAGATGCAAAATTATATGAAAAAATGAAAAAAGAACATTTTAAAATGAAAATGAAAAAATCTATGAGGATATGAATTATATTTGAGTCAAGAAAGAATGGTTGTATATGAATAATTACATATTCAGTGTAATTAATTAGTAATGTAATAGTACACAGACTAATGAATTGAAGATTTTGTGTAACTAATATCTAATGAATTACACATTCTGTGTAACGAATGTGCAATACATTACACCTTCTATGTAATTAATATTTTTATTTGTATGTGCATTGCACTGTATGTATAAGACATGTGTAATGCGTTACACATTATGTTTGAAAGAGAGAAAAATTTTAATAAATATTAATTTCGTCATTATGTTTTGATTTAAGAAAAAATGATGTGATATGAATATTACACATTATGTGTATTTCATTTGTAATGTATAGTAGAATACAAACTAATGAATTTCGTACTTTCTATAACTACTAAATTAAAGGTAGAATACATTTATTAATTAAATTAAAAAGTTAAGCTACCAAATTATATAAGAAGTGGAAAAAACAAATGTTTAAAATAAAAAATAACAAAATATAGAAAGAATTGTCGGAAAAGGAAAAAGGAATGAAATCAAAACATAGAAACTAAGTTATTATATAAGAAGAGGTGGGAAAAAATGTTTAAAATATATGACAAATCATAGAAAAAAAACAAAAAATAAATATTTTAAAATGAAAATAACAAAATATATATGAAGAATCAAGTGAAAAAATAAAATTGAAATTTAATGAATTATAAAAAAATTAAATTGAAATTTAATGAATTATACAAAGTATGTAATTATATTGTAATATATTTCACAGTATGTATAAGCTATTACACAAAGTGCGTAATGCATATTAATCTATATATATATAAAAGCAGCATTTTTTCCCTCCAAAACACATTCCTAATTTTTCCCGCCTATTGAATTTGTCTAATATAAACTTCTATCTATATATAAAATAATTTATATATATAGAAAATGAGGTTTTTTTCTTATTATATATTTTTTATTGTCGTAAATCCGTTTTCCCGCTTAAAATAAACTCTCTTTTTATTTTTTCTTTCCTAATCCATATCCAACTCTCTTTTATTTTTTCCTAATATATTAATATTAATGTATATAGATTTTATTTAATTATTTCTACCCGACTTTACCCCATCTCATAATATTTAAATATTCTCTCTATCATTTCCTCTCTTTTTTTTTTATTTTCTATATATAAAACATAATAATTTGTGATTCTATTTTGCTCGACTTGATGAGAGTTTTAAAACAAATATACTATCAATATATAAATTTTCATTTAAAAAAAAATAAAATTTACCCCAAATATATAAATTAATACCCAACTTAAATATAAATTGATATTAATATAGATTAATTACTATTGATGTAATAAGATTAAAAAATTTTGATAATTTATTATGACACTTAATTGATGTTTGTGTGCAAAATTCAAATATAATAAGATATTTCATTATTTTGCACTTTAACATCCAAACTTCAATAATAAATTAAAAAAATTTGTTACCTCATTAGCTTCTGTTATTATTAGTTGTAATTTAGTTTATTTGGAAAAGTATTATATATTTTTCTTTCAAATATTACAAATTTCAATTTTTTTTTTCTATTTTTTATCAAATCTTTAATTAATATATATTTATGTGTCGAACAATATAAGGGTGGTCCGAGAATTGGAATGAATTTTTAACTGATTGTTTTTTCATAATTTTGGTATTTAAAAAGTAAAATTATTTGCATAAAAATTCAAATAAAGGTTTAACATTAAAATTAAAAAATAAGATTAGAAATAATTAATTATTTTTGTAAATAATTAACTAAGAAATAAAAAATAATTAAAATTAACAATCCTACTAAGATTCAATTTTTTTTACACTACAAAATTACGATTCATTAAAGTTTTACACAAAAATTAAAAAAAAAAACTTACCAGTAGCTGGCTTAAGTTTGAGACAAAATTCACTACTATGATCCCCAATGGATACTAAAAAATTTAAAAATAAGGTTGGATCCAATAATTAATTTTAGAAACAATCAATTTTTTTATAAATAATAAGCTAAAGAATAAAAGTTAATTAAAATTAGCGATTTCTATAAAATTTAATTTTTTGTGTGATGAAAAATTACAATTTATTAAATTTTTACATAAATTTATTAAATTTTTACATAAAAATTAAAATAAATATGTAACATGAAAATTAAAAACTTAGCTTGGACCTTTTATTAATTTTAGAAAGAATTTATTATTTTTAAAAACAATAATTAGCTAATGAATGAATATTAATTAAAATTAGTGATTTCACTAAAATTTTATTTTGATGGGATAAAAAATTATAATTTATTTAATTTTCAAATAAAATATTAAAATAAATGTAGAAGATCAATTTATTGAATATATATTTATATCTTTTAAATTCCAAGATATCTTTTCAATTGTAAGATATTTTTTAAATTGGATTAATATAATTCTTAAAATTATGGCTATCAAGCCAATTATTTTGGAACTAATTATTTCTTAGAAATAATTAAATTAAATACAAAAATTAACTATGATTATTTAAACTATTATTAATTAAAACAATAAATTCTATTGCCAATATTTAGCTAGACATGGGTTTAGTAGGCAAAGATTGATAAAAATTAATTACATTGTTAAAAGGAAAAATATAATTAATTTAAAAAATGCAAGAAATCATTAAATTGCTAGGGGTTTTCCCTAAAAATGAAAAAAAAACCTTTAAATTGTAATATATCTTTTAAATTACAAGATTTCTTCAAAATTAAATTCATACAATTCTTAAAAGTGATGATATTAAAATAGTTATTTTATAAATAATTAATTCCTTTCATAAATAATTAGCTAAAAATAATAATTATTTAAAACGAATTCTATTACAATTAATTAAAATTAATACTATTACAATTAATCAAAATTAATACTACTGTTAAGATTTAATTGGACTTGGTTTTAGTAGGCGAAAATTGACATGGTTTCGTTGGACGAAAATTAATAAAAATTAATTATATTTCCAAAGCAGAAAAATGACATTAATTAAAAAATAAATAACGATTAAAATTAATTAGACTGTCATTGTATGCTAGATTTTTCCCAATTTTCCTAAAATAGAAACATAAATTTATTTCACAAAATGAAAAATAATTAAAATTAATTACATTGCTACTTGAAAGAAAAATATGCTTACGAAATTAATTTATCTTTTTATGTATTTTAACATTAAGTTAAATTAACACCTATAAGATTTTTTAGTCTTAGAATTGGGGTATTACATCTTATTGTAAAGTAAGTCGGCCGATATTAAAATGATTATCACAGAAATAATGAATTCTTTTCATAAATCATTAGTGAAAATAAAAATTAATTAAAAATAATTATATTACGATTAATTAAAATTAATAATATTGTTACAATTTAATTGGATTTGGTTTCAATTGGAAAAAATTGACACAATTTCGTTGGAAAAAATTAATCAAAATTAATTATATTGCTAAAACAGAAATATAACATTAATGTAAAGATAAATAATAATTATAATTAGTTACATTTCCATTGTTGGCTAGATTTTCCCTAAAAAATGAAAGACGTCTTTTTACATAAAAGTTATCTTTTTAATTGTAAAATATCTTTAAAATTATATTCATACAATTCTTAAAATTGCGGTTAAAATACTAATTATTTAGAAATAATAAATTATTTCTATAAAGAATTAGCTAAAAATAATATTTTATTAGAATTAATTATACTACAATTAATTATAATTAATTATATTTCTCAGATTTTATTGGATATATTTTCATTAGATAAAAATTGAGATAGTTTTATTAGACGAAAATTAATCAAAATTAATTAAATTGCTAAAAATTGGGAACATAATTATTTAAAAAGATGAAAAATAATTAAATTTAATTAGATTGTTATCGGAAAGACAAATGTGCTTACGAAATTAATTTACCTTTTTATGCATTTTAAAATAAAGTTAAATTAACGCCTATAAGATTTTGGATTCTTACAATTGGGGTATTATATCTTATTGTAAAGTAATTCGAGTGATCATTAGTCCCTAATTAACTTTATTTACTTTTTCAGTATCATTTTTTTTGAAAATATGACTTTTTTATTCTCATATATTTTTGTATTTTCTATAATGTTTCTTTTGAGTTACAGTTGACGACAAAATACTAAGATTTTTTTTGTATAATTACAGGTGTTTCAAAGGATCTGCTCCATTTTTTTTCTTTTCTTAAGTAACAAGCTCCAAAAATGGGTATTTAAATAGTAATGATTTTTTATTTTGATACTACTCGAATCAACAATTATATAATAATTTTTGGTTCAATATATCGCTTTCGTTGGGAAATAAATCTAAGAATTCTTATTAAACAATTGGCTATCACCTCAATCAATTATTGAAATTATAAGACTCAATTTGAATATTTTAATTGGCTTTCAACTATATTAAATATTTATCTAAATTTATGTCTCCTAAATAAATATTAAGAATCTTACTTACTTTAATTATTTATTTTATACTGAATTTTCCCTGTTAATGTTTTATTTTATTTTTAAGTATAATCAGTTAGATTGTATATTTTAAATATTAATCACATATATTTCAATTTATTTGTCTTATCCAAATTAATTTAAATGTTATATCAAATCATTCAATATTTAATATATCGAATATGTTAAATTAGTAAGTTTATACCTAATATGTTAATATATGTGTTTAATATATTTAGAATGTATTTATTAAAGAAATAAAATGTCGAAACAAAAGTTTTGGATTAAACTATCACGATGGCGCATTGACACGGATGAGAATTTTCTAGCTGGGCGGGGACGGGGATGGGGACGGGGCATGGAAGTTTGTAATTCTTATATCATCTGCGTTTAGCCCAGAGTAAATGCGGATGGGTCGGAACAAGGATAAGTGTTTCCCAGCGTGGCAAGAACAGTTTAGGGTATGTCGGACTGTACTGACTACATTGTTGCTTTTATAATATATATCTTTATACTGATTATATTTCATAATTAAAATTTAAAAATCATTATTTACATATTCATTATTAATAACATACATCATACTGGTGTATAATAATTAATATCTCTCAAAATTTATAATTGCATATAACAAAATGTAAAATAATTTTAAAAAAAAAATTATGAGCTCTACGAATGTTAGTAGAGTAATTTTAGTATGGTTATTTTAATAACTATAACCTTCAATGTCATTTTATTTTGGGTTTACATAAGTAGATTAATCTTACAATGAGCAAAATATAATCTATTATGATAATTGCTGCCACGAATTATCATCCCATGCAAAGCACAGGTGTAAATGCTAATTAAGTTACTATTCTACGGAGAATAGTAAATTAAGTTGTGTGGATTTTCGTGAGTTGCTCCTTGCATATTTGTACGATGGATTAGTATGAAATATAGGGGAAATTCTATCGAAATTTTTATAGAATTGTTTCAAGTTAAATTCTTTAAGTTTATTGTTGTAACTCATTCTTTATTTTAATTATTTTTTTAGATTTTATGTTAATATTATTAACATCTATCAATAACGTTATTAGTTGAAAATTTTATCCCCCGTGCAACGCACGGGTGAAACAGCTAGTTAAATTAAATGCCAAGTTGAAAATTTTATTTGAAAAAATGGGAAAAAATTTGTTTAAAATGAAAATGACAAAATCCATTTGAATTTATATAAAAAAATTAAATTAAAAATCTCAATATGTAAAGTACATTAATTAATTATTAATTAATTAAATTAAAAAGTTAATGAAAATGTAAAAAAAATGGAAAAATAATGGTTAAAGTAAAAAACAATACAATAAATTTGGAGACGGGAAAAGGAATCAGAAACGCGCAACGAGGAGCTCGAACCTTGGTCCTCAACATATCGAATCATGAAAGCCAACCACCTTCACGTTCCTTTTAACCAGCCAGTTGGGTGTCCTTTTTTTATTTATTGCTTTCGCTATTAGAAGTAGTTTTATCCAATGGCCCAAAAAAACCGAATTTTACTAATTTTTCCTCTTTTGTGTAATTATTAAGCTTGATTTATCCCACTTTTGAAAATTTAAACTTAAGGGTGTGGCTAAACACACCCATCCAATTTCTTTATACACTCAACTTACTAAGTTCACCCACCATAAATTCTTCCCAATTACTCTATACACCCATCTATCCCAATATTACCCTTTGCCCTAAAAATAACGTCTCCTTCCATACACAATACACAGCTCCCTTCGATTGGTCTTGTATATGCAATTCATCAACAATACATTAGGAAAAGTACGCAAACAATTTAAGTTCACTGGATGGGCAAAAAATAAATCCTTCACTGTATCAGTACTCTCACACCGCCGTACATAGAACAAATATCCATGTTCTTGTAATTTTCCCAATAAAAACTGCAATTGGGATTGACCACCATGATCGATTATTCTATGCTTCTGTCGTATATTGTAGATTGTCTTCATTGTTGATGCGTTATCGGGATATCTATCTTTCATTGTATGTACTATGTTCTTCGGTCGAGCATCCGTTTTTGACATATCAAGCACTAGCTTTTCCTCATCTACTGATAACCGACCAGCATAAGAATGACCTTCAAAATATCGTACACCCGGGTGATTATGTGTACCATTTATAACCTGTAATATCCACTGACCATCTACTGATATTTGTCTACCTTTTAATGCAAAGGGACACTCACACTTCTTTGTTGCACTCATTTTCGTAGAATCTGTACCCTTTCCACGATATTTACCATTTCTTTCACACGCAAGTAATACGCGAGGGCGCATTCCACTCTCTCCACTATCAGATCTCTTAACAACTATTACCATTCCAAATTTTTTTCCCGTATTACGTACCCAATCAACTAATTCATCACGGGAATTAAATGAATCATACACAGCAAAAAATGATGTATAATCCATTGTCATTTCATTGTTAGCATCGATGACCAATTCGTTGTTTGGACCAATAATACTTTCTTGATGAACGTGTATTTGATTCTGTTAAAAAATAACAATTTAATGAATAAATACTATAACAAGATCCACAAATCATCAGAAATGTAAATTATCGCCTAAACAAAAATTTAAAATAAGCACAAGACAGCAATACAAACCCAAAATAAGCCGAAGACAACAGAATACAGCATAGCTATTCACAATGCAGCATAGTCAATAAGCCGAAGACAACAGAATATAGCATAGCTATTCACAATGCAGCATAGTCACAAGACAGCACTATAAAATGTGTTCAGAACTATACCGACTTCGCCCCCCACCAGACAGCACACGCGCAAGTGTTCGCCCCCAAAAGGGCGAACACACGCGCAAGTGTTCGCCCCCAAGAGGGCGAACACACTGGCGTGTGTTCGCCCCCAAGGGGGCAAACACAAGCATGTGTGTTCGCCCCCATGGAGGTGAACCATTCCGCCGCCGGTTGAGTTGATTGGCTGTAGCTTTGTGTTCGTGCGAGCAATAGATACAACAATATTATATATATTTCATAACTAAATACTTACATTGTAAATACCATCTATTCCAGATCGATAGGTCTCCCAACAATGGCGTGAAGAACGAAAGAAGCGAGGAAAGAGACGAAGTGCAACAGCGAGAGCAACGTCGAACTGGTTTGCAATGGCAATGGAAGAGTGGATGGTTTGTAATGCTATTTTAATTTTAAGTTTTGAAATGGAAGGGTAAAATGATAATTTTGTTTAGGGGTATTTTTGAGAGTAAAATTGAATGGGTGTATAAAGAAATTTGATGGGTGTGTTTAGACGCACCCTAAACTTAAATATGTATTAGCGTAAAAATCCCCAAAATTAACCCGAGAACCCAGGTCCAGTTAGCGAGAGTCATTAGCAACTTGCCAACTCGTCTCGCTCTCGTCTCTCGTTCTCGGCTAGTCGGCTTCTCCTTCTCGCCGGACCTTGACCTTTGGTTCTCACCGGCGGCCTCCGTCGGCCCTAGTGCACAGACAGCCGGCGGCTTCTATTGCCTATTTTTACTCTGTAAGTGAAATTCGACTTAGCCACTTAGCCCTAATTTTTGGTTAATTTGGTGTTTTTACTATCATATTATGTCTATTTATAATTGTTTGATTGTCTATTTGTAATTGTTGGAAAATTGGATATCCAATTGATGAATGCAAATAAGTTAAATAGCAATTTAGTGAGAAAAGCCATAATTTTGTTCTAACTTCAAATGTGGAAACGCCCCAATTTTGTTTGATAAGTGAAAAGGTTTATGAAATGGCAAATTTTGGTTGAAGTTGGGATTGGATTTGGTTTGATTATAAGAGTAGACAATTATCTGAAATTGCTCATATCATTAACTTTTATTGAATATAATTCTTCTGTAATTACCTTTTTTGTTTTTTTCCCCAGTTGCCCTATTTGATTGGAAATCAGTGGGCATAGATTAGTTTGCTTTTGTGGTTTGTTTATTCTGTGAGTTTGTGATGGATTCCATAGAACAATTCTTAACGCTATTATTTGATTCCGTTGGAATCCATATTGTGAAGCTGGTTAATGTTTGAACACGTATTTAGTTTGATATTATAAATTGTAAATTCTTGTTGGATATTATAGATTATGGAGAGATATATTAAAGAAGAGTTTTTTCAAAAAAATATTGTTAAGGAGAGCACAACAGAGTTTCGGAGAGCTCAAATGGAGCTGATGAGAGCACAATCAGTGTTGAATAAAGCTTAAATACAGTTGGAAAGAGCTCAAATATGATCGAGGAATTTGATGCTGCAAAACTTCTGTCTAATTCCAGACCTGGGATTTCAATTGAAAACAATAGTTCAAAAATTGTAGACAGAGTTCAACACGTGAAAACCTTTAAAGTTGTAAGATACTGCTATTCAATTATATTACAATAGGTAGTGATTCGTGCTTGTAAAGTCCTATAATTCGCCAATGATTTTTCACTTTTTGCTGTATTTATACTTAAAATTAGATTTGGAATTGAAAACTAGGGTGTATTTATGCTTGAAAAATTGAAATTAGATTTGCATTGGGAAGACTAGAATCCATCGTACAGTTCAATTCTTTGGGTTTGTCGTTTGCAATTCAAAATTGAAATTAGATTGTAATCCCCTAATTTTGATTTTGGGTATTTGGATTTATGCTTGAATATTTGAATTTAAATTTGTTTGATATGTAATGTCCTAATTAATTTTGTTTGATATGTAAATAGGTTTATGAATTTATGCAATTATGCTTGAAGTTTGATTTATTGCTTAATTTGGTCTAATTCATCATGCTGAGAAGTTAAATAGGATATATCCTTTGCTGCTTGGAAAGAATGCTTTTTGCAATGACCCGTTGTGAAGGATAAATTGGGCAGTCAATGGTGATGAACGGATGAATGGTAGCCTGGTTATTTATGTAGAGAAGAGATTTTTAAAATTGATACTGAACTCATTATAAAATGGTTACGAAAATCCGTAAGGAACATTTTTAAGGAACGAAATTTGTATTTGATTTTATCATTAAACTATATTACATTTTATCTTTTCTAAAATTTCGGACCGCACTAGTAAAAAATCCTGGCTACGCCACTCTGTGGTTGCCTGGTTAGGTTGATGGCTTATTTTTTTGATAAGTTTGTGATCCATGGGACTTTGCCTAGTATGTCGAATTAACGTTGAGTTGTCGATAATATGATTTCATTTTAAATTTTGATTCATTATTTATAAGTGAATACCATAATTTTATTAAAATAATCTTGTAAGTTATAATATTGTAATGGTTCAAAGAATCTTGTAATGCTATTCAACCTATATTGTGATTTAGTTTTGAGTTAGTTCATATTCTTCATCGTAGGTTTCAAAATGGAACATGAACAACCTTATTCACTAATGCAAGAAGCCAAGAACTAACAATGGAGAACTTTTCTCTTTCTATTATAGATGAATTTTATGCCATAGAAATCAGCCTGGCCCATTTTAGGAGGTATATTTGTATTATGACTTTGTTTCTGTTATGATACTTATTATTACGAAATTAAAAATTGTCGCAGTTTTCCCTCTACTTTCATTCCTGACTACACCCCAATTGGTGAGGGTCTTGAGGTTGAGATTATGTATTCAATTAATGACGTGTTCTTGGCTTTGATTTTGCTTGAGTCGCAAAAATGATTGTTGGCTTTGATTTTGCTTGTGCTGCGAAAACGTTGTGATTTGTGAAAATGATCTGATTTTGTTCGGCGGTTCAACCTTGATTTATCGTGGTGCATTTTAGAACTGAACGTGTAACATCTGTTATGGTTTGGCAATCTATATTGAACTAGATTTTCTGTAAGAAAATAGATAAAGCTGCTGGAGATTATTTGATGGTTAAAATCTTGCCATCTCAATTTTGATGAACAATATGATATAATGACATTTTTTTTGTTATATACAATCTTTTATTTACTTTCCAAATTTTAAAATTTAGCTCGGTTCAACATAAAATCCAAGATTCACACTCTATGCTCTATTGAAATCCGCTTTCATTTGCTTGATGTGAGTTACTAATTTATTTATTGTCCAGAGTTGGCGCCCCCCTCCAAACCCAACCCAATCCAATCCAATTTGTTAAAATCCCACATCGGGTAATCAAATATATAAAATCCAATATACAAGGTGAGGGTAAACCTTCCGTAACAAGCCGGTTTTGTTAGGAGGAGTTAGGCCCAATATCCTAAGGTGGTATTAGGTCCAGACCCAGTTATGATGTTGGATACCGCTAATATGTATTTCCATAGTTGTGTGTCATATTCCACGCTGTGCGTGAGGGAGCGTGTTAGAATCCCACATCGGGTAATCAAATATATAAAATCCAATATACAAGGTGAGGGTAAACCTCCCATAACAAGCCGGTTTTGTTAAGAGGAGTTAGGCTCAATATCCTAAGGCAATCCAACCTAACCAGATGGTAATCAATCTATTCCTATAGCAACAAGCTATTTTATTTTTCAAGACCCCAGGTGGCTCCCCTTGTTTTGCATTTCATATTCATTGTGATTCAAAGGTTTGTGTGATGCAATGGATTTTATTTTATTTTTAATTTTCTAGAATTAAATAATTTTGGGGACATTTTCAATGTGATTTGTAAAATCATTATCCTATATTCTGTATAGGAATTAGGAAAGGTGAATTTTTGAGTGTAACGTAAGCTATTGGTTAGTTTCTTGCATGGGAAAGCTGAATTTTTCTTTAGGTGTTAACCCAAGGTGTTGGCACAGGGGTGAGGGCATACTTGGAATTGTGTGGTTAGGCGCACAGTCATAGGTTCGGCTCTCCGCGGCGCAATAATAATTTCTTGGGCCACTGAGGTATCTTCTGGTCGAAGCACCAGGACCTCGAGGGACTAGTGCGGGTGGGGGTGTTGATACCGTCGATTATCAAAAAAAAAAAAGAAAAAGGAAGGAAGCTAATGTTTTGAATTGAAGTTTGTTAGTTTTTCCAATGTTTGGTATTTGGTGGAAGAAGTTTGTGTAGCTTTTCACTTTTTGTTCTTTGGTAATAATTTCTGGAAATTAAAAACTTAGTTTGCGTCGTGTATTTTCATTTAGTTGCATGAATTTGCTAACTCCAAGGTAACAAAAATTTATATCCTTCGTGTTTTGATAGCTTTCAATCTTGATTTCTCTTCTTTATTAGTCTCATTTCACAATCAATTTATGCCACTACGGAGATGCGCTAACCTCGCATGCACTTCACCCACAGCCTGCTTTTTCTTTTATCCAAATGATTTTTTTTTTTTTTTTTTTTTTTGAATCATTTTTCATTCTATATATAGAATGTGTAGTCGAGCAATGCTCTGGACCTTTCCTGCAAGTAATTATCAATTTACTTTAACAAACAAGAGGACTACCAAGTTAGTCTGCTAAATTAGTTTGATTACCTCCAACCTTCTCTCTAGCTTAAACATTTGAACTTTGTCAAATCAACCAAGTTCACGTGTTGCATTGGAAAATCGATTTCTGTTTCAGAAATCATATATCAATATTAGAATTTAAAAAGTAAGAAACCAGTTAGTTTATATTGTGATATTTGGTTATATAATCTAAACATTTGCAATGGTGTTTTTGTTTCACATATGTATACAGACTCACCATTTGATTGACTTGCAGCTATAGAATTTATAGTGAGAGATGAGGAAGGCTGCAGAATCCATACAATTCACGAAGCAGCTGTACATTGAAGATGTTGGCCCGCGAAAAATGTATGCATTCCCTGTTCTTATACTCTGTAGATTGAACCACATGAATTTAGTTTGAGACAATCGAGATTTTCGAAGTAAAAGGTCATTTGATTTGTGACCCAAACTTACTGGTTGTTGGACTATCAAGAATTAGGGCCCTAGGATATTCTTTAATTATTATGGATGTTAAGATCCTCTCATATGGTCCAAAATATAGCTATCCTACCTCTGCAATCTTTGTATATTAACTGTTATTGAATGATCAAACTGCACTGAAGTGCAACACCTCTGGGCTTAAGCTCAAATCATGCTTCCTTTTTAGCAAAGCAAAAACGTATGAAACTTTTCCAATCTTTAAACACCAGGAACATTTTGAAACATACTCAGGCGAAGGAAGTTGAAATGGGAAGTGGTCCTGGTTTTGTTTTAGGTTCCATAAGATCTTATTCCTTGAATTGGCATCTCTTTACTCTTTCCAAATACCTGACGTAAAAAATTATTGTTCTTTTCTGTAAATTTCTTTTTTGGATGTTTCATTATACTAAGCTTACCTATCACTTCTTTAGAGAGAGCATTCAATTTTCCTTGTTCTCTGAGACGGAAGTTCTGAAAGCTGCTGAAGTGCAAGTGTTCCGTGGTCAGTATTATGATCAGAGCAAAAAGCCTATTGATCACGGTTTATTAGACCCTCACATGGTTGTATCCCCAATTCTCTCTCCTAAGTTTTATCTATACAGTAGCAACTTTTTAAGATAAGCTAGATTCTACTCTTCATTCAATCGTGTCTCACCAAGTGTTTTGCTTTCAGGGCCCTCCAAACAAGAATGGATTTTGCAAGACTTGCCATGGCAATTTTCGAGAATGCCCAGGGCACAGTGGATACTTGACTCTTGCCCTTCCTGTTTATAATGTTGGATATTTAAGTACAATAGTGGAGATCTTGAAGTGCATCTGCAAGGTATCACCTTATAAGTCTTTCATCTACTTCTGGTAGAAGTGATATAACTTAAGTATATACTCATATATCGTCTCTTCAACGAAATCTTTCAACTTATTATTTTTCTATGTTAAACTTTTTGCATCTCTCGACCAATAAAATCTCTGAAATATTTTCAATTTCTTACTTTACTATGTATTCTATGTATCCCTTTATACGTATGGTTTCTCTTCATGTTAAGACATTATGGTGTTAGAAGTCTGTTTTGGCAAGTTTTTTGACAGATTTCGAAACCAAACCATATGATTTTAAACTGCCAGTTTGCATGATCATAAAATAATCTCATTAGTAATGGGCAATAAAATAAAACTACCTATAAAACAAATAAATTTGTGTACCAACCAAAGCAAAGAACTTTGAGCTAAATCCAAGCAGCAGAAAAGTCAATGTCAGAATTCAACTTGATGAAACAAAATACGAGGACATCCAATTCGCTGTGGGGTTCAAAAACTTATTCGTTGATGGGTTGACATGGCACCTGACTGACCGTTCCAAAAAGCTAGGTTTTCCGGTTTTCACTTACAACCCTGTTAATACATAATCTGGAGGTATGTTTTTATGTTTCTAGAACATTTTAATGGCCCTTTGTAGAATGTTTAAGTTCATGCTCGTACACATTATCTCATGTACCAAGAAAGATGTAAGATTACCACTATCTAGCCATGGGCGGGTCTATTTTGGTTTTCGTGCACAGCTGCACATTAAATTGTCCCTATCTGCAATGAAGTATAGAGAACCTTGGTCCAGGTAAAGATAGTAGGAGACATGCCTTGTCAATTATTTACAACCTATAAAAGACAAGTATAGATGAGAATATTCAATTATTGTTTGTACCCTTACATTTTTTGCTGTATGAACAACAATACCTTTAACATTACGTTAATCCATGACCATATACAAAAAAATCGGCTTACTTTTATTGGGGAAGGAAAAACCTGATAATTAGGAGTTAGTTGCCTTTATTGCATCCCATGTAGATTTATATGCATTTTGCGTAATGAACTCTGAACTGGATTTCATATTTTACTTTTTACTGGAGTGTGTTATATTCACTATTTGAACAGTGCGGTTTTGATCCATTCCCCACATGTGGGCATACTACGGTGCCTACACATGGCCGAATGAGCAACACATGCCCCATAATGGTAGTGGATGACATGTGGCACCCATCCCCGATGTATGGGCACCGTAGCGTGTCCACAAGTGAGCAACGGATAGGGACCATTGAATAGTGTTTGTAATTTAAGACTATTTGAAGCTTGTTTGGTTTGTGAGCCTGTTTGATTACCTTTTACTTGGAAGAATGTGTTTATTAACCCAAAATAAAAAAAACCCCAAAAAAAAAGGGAAGTTATGGAGAACCCAAAAAATATTTTCGACCTTACATTGTACGATAAAAATTCACAAATCTCTGTAACCTTCTTTAGTTTCTAGCCACACTCCCTCAAAAAAAAAAAAAAATCACTTTTCTCCTTAAAAAAAGAATAGACCAATTAAACAAGTACTAAATTTAAGTTCGTCAAACAGGGTCTATACTATTTCAATGGTTGTTTGATTCAACATTTGTATAGATTTTTTGCATTTTTATGTATAAACATACATTCTAGTCATACAAGATGTAAAAATGAACTTTGGTGTCTAGCTTAGAGTCTGTTAGCATGCACATTCTTTCTCATTTTAATGCATTCTTTTCAAAATTTAAATTTGGTCAAACAAATCACATCCACATATCAACTCTACTTTTAAATCTCCACCACCCAACTCCACTAATTCTCTCTCCTCCTACTCATAAAAATACATTAAAACTCATCCGCTAACACCCTCTTAGCTTAACCTTGATAGGCTGATTTTTCTGATTTCTGCTTTGTTTTTTCTTGCTGGGTGGTAGGGTCAACCACCTGTTTTTGTTGTATTTCTTCTTGATCGCAATAGAAGTTGCAGCTTCTTATAAAAAAAAAAGATGTAAAAGCAGACTTTGACTATCAGATTTTGAATTTTAGTCCAATAAAATGCTCTTGAGCACTTTACATATTTGTGTTTCTCTGGGTGTTAGAGGGAAAGAATTTTTAAAAAGTGAAAATGAGCCATGTAAAAGTGGATTTGAAAAATGTGTCTAGATAAGAAGTGATATTAGCGAATGTGTAGAAACAAAACGGTGCAAAGATGGCACTCTTCAAACAGAAAATTTTATCATACATAGAAAAATTATGAATGAAGAAGTAATACAAATGTTTCAAAGTAGACATTAGCACAGTGTTGGAGCTTATGTGTGATCGAACCACCTATAAGCTGATTGTTAGAGCTGTTTTTTTCCTTCTCATATTACCGCATCGTCAATTTTTCCAACAGAAATGTTCACGAGTACTTCTTGAGGAGAAAGATCGTCGAGACTTTCTGAAGAAGATGAGAAATCCAAAACTTGAGCCTTTATGGAAGAAGGAGCTACAGAAAAGAGTCATAAAAAAGTGTAATGCGATGGCAGGGAGTAAGAAAGCGGTCAAGTGTTCCAGATGTGGATACATAAATGGTTAGGATCTTACCTCTTTTTTGGCTGAGCCGTGCTATGACTTTATCTCTGCTGCATGTCAGTTAATTACACATATATAGTTATGAAATTACTGGTGGAAGTCTCTCTTAAATAAGGTACATGCATGTGAATCTGAGCATTAATGTGTGCGGAAGTCCTAAAACAATATGTGATGAAGAGTCTTCATAACATCTAATCTGCTTAGGTCTTGTTAGATTTGCTGGATGATGCAGATTGATAAATTCTGCCACCAACCAAAATGTCTATTGGCCCTTGTGGCTGCTTAAACAAAGGAAGGTTGGTTTAGTTAATTAATGAACAAGCAATAGTGGTGGAAGACCATGACTTTATCAGCAATTGGAGAACCCCAAAATGTTCTTTGCGTTACCGGATTCTCCTTCTCTTCCATAACCAGAAACTGATAATGATGTATCGAATTCTGATGACTCTCTATATATGAAAGTAATAATATCGTGGGAGTCTGCAAATACCTTGCTCGATGCTCTATGATGATGACCATAACCAGAAACTGATAATGATGTATCGAATACTGATGGCTCTCTATATATGAAAGTAATAATATCGTGGGAGTCTGCAAATACCTTGCTCGATGCTCTATGATGATGTATTCTATTTTGCTGAATGCAGGTGTGGTGAAAAAGGCAGTTCTTGGAGTCCAACATGATCGTACAAAAGTTGTTGACAATTCGTTGGAAAGATGCAATTCAGCTCTTTCTCACACGAAGGAGTTTAAAGGAAAAATGAATACTCCTTCAATTCTTGATCCCAAAGTAGTCTATTCTCTTTTTAGGAATATGTTGGATGAGGTACTAGCTGTGTGATATTCTTCATTCAAAAACCTTGTAGGAATATTAGGACTTGACATCGTTGATTATTCAATCTTGCACTTCCCATGCATCTGCTTTTCATTTTGTTCTTGCGTTCCACAGGATTGTGAGGTTCTTTATCTTAAAGATAGACCGGAGAAACTCATTGTGACAAATATTCTTGTTCCTCCTACTGCCATCCGCCCTTCTGTTTTTGTGGATGGTGGAACACAGAGGTAATTTTTTACTTGAATAGATTGTAAATTGGGTTCATTTAATTTTTGGTCAGGAATATGGTGTTATTTGAGCTTTCATTTCTTAATGTTCCGTAGTGTATTTATAAGCCTCTGTTGGGCTAATTTTTGAATCATTTATGAAGAAGTATAGTATGGGCTCTCATGAAATGTGAATAATTAATGAGTAACAATTAGTAGATATTGTTGTGTCATTGAAATTAATGTCTGACTTGACTAAATTTGAATTCATTTATTACTTGGCATCGAAACTGCGGATTCCATAATAATATTTTTGGAAAAAAAGGGTCCGTGTCTAAGGTGAGTTTTGAAAATGAAAGTTGTGATGTTATTAGTATCTGTGAGAAGAAGCTGGAATTGGAGGTAGTGGGAACTTTGATCAAGCAAAATTCTGTCCCTTTGGGTTATATGAGGAGCCATGACCGGGCATGATGTTGATAGAGTAGTCAATGTTACGGTCACATGTAAATATCTGCCGCAAGATCATACATACTGTGGATGGATCTGTTGATCGAATATGTGAATCTTTGATAACCTGCCATCTGTTCTCCTTGAAGCTAAGTTTTGTTATCAAGTTGTATTGCCGCTGTGGTCTAATGGTGTACAAAAGTTGAGCAACATAAGCCTTGGAACCGAAAACATGTGGAAAGCTGGGAATTTTGAGCCAGAGGATAAGGAAGAACCCCCCAATGATTTTTTTTGTAGTGACCAATATTTTTAGAGTACCTTGCAATTATATGATAGGCTTGCAAATATATGATAGGCCACCAATAAAGATGACATACCAATAAAGACGTAACCTTGGGCAGAATCAGAAGAATGAGGAGCAAGGGGAAAATTGAGAAAGCTGGTACCGTGTGCATGCAAGTAACAGTATGTGAAGAGGCAGCATTCAATTATAGAGGGGAGCAGATATATTGGGGAGATCATCATTCGGAAAAGAAGTTGCTTGAAATTGGGAGCTCGAATGCCCTTCAATATTTTGTTCTTTTTCCTTTCCTTTGTTTCATCAGTGGAGTTGTAACACCAGAAAACTAACTGCATTACACAATTATCATTATCTTCACCAGTAATGTTGATCATCGTCATCTATTCTTTTGGGTTCTTGCGTTGAATTGTGTTTGGGTTCTATCAGTATGCTCCTGGTTTAAGAGACCTGACTTGCCTAATAGTCACACTATTCATTAAATTATGAGGCGTGACCCATCTGTATGTTGCCCTACTAAATATCGAATGCAGCTTAGAAATCAAATCATAAGTCATGATCCAAGTATAAACATAATAAAGATCTAGTTCATAGATCTCACTGCTCTTGTGCAATCAGTTGCTCCAAAATTGCCCTTCTAGTAGGGAAATTAAGTGTAGTGAGAGAAACACAAGAACTCACCAAAAATGACTTTGTCCATTGGGTTTGTGACAGTTTTATAAAAGTTTAGCATTGTCGAAGATCTGATTCCCATAATTGGGGAAAATTTTTATGTATTTGATTTAAATGGAATAGCTAAAATAGCTAATTTAGGAAATAGGATATTAATTGATTTTTATTATTATGTTTCCTAAAATTATGCTAGGGTTGTGATTCTTAGAAGCATTATATATTCCTTCCTTGTAAACATTTTTTTATTCGCAGAACAAAATAATAAAAGTGCAGTCTTTTTTCTGAAAAACTTCATGGTATCAGACCTCCAGCTCTCTACCGATTCCACATTATGAATTACCGAGCTGCCATAACTGGATCAAAAGAATCCATTATCAATGCAAGCAAAAATTCATCCTCGTCTCTTGAAGTTACTGAAATTGTGTCCCAATTTGCAATTCCTGCGACCAGCACAGATTCGTTCGTCTCAAATCATTCCCTACAAATAACCGTTTTATAAATTGAATGGTTCTAATTATTTGGAATGGGCTCAGTCTGTTAAGCTCGCCGTTGATGGCAGGGGCAAACTCGGTCATCTTATTGGAGAAATTAAGTAGCCAACTGGGGACCCTAATTTGAAGAGATGGCATTCTGAGAATTCTCTAGTGATTGCTTGGTCGATAAATGCCATGGAGCCAGCAGTTGGAAAACCACACTTATTTTTGCCTACGGCCAAAGATGTGTTGGATGCTGTGAGGGATATGTATTCTGATGTAGACAATTCATCCCAATTTTCAAGCCTAAGACAGAATTCTGGAAATCAAAACAGGGAGATAGAGATGTTACAACATATTATGATGAGATTGTAACATTATGGTAGGAATTAGACCTCTACTATGAGGATGAATGGGATTGGCCTACAGATAGTGTTCGATACAAGAAAAGGGAGGAGAACGACAGGGTCTCCATCTTTCTTGCTGGGTTCAATCAAGAACTTGATGAAGTGTGAGGGTGTATTTTGGGCAGAAAGCCTCTCCCCTCAATTCGTGAAGTATTTTTTGAAGTTTGGAGGGAAGAAACAAGGCGTAAAGTGATGTTAAAGAAAGGTGAGCCCAAGGCAAAACCTGAAACAAAAAGTTGAGTGTTGGTTTCCAGAGGGATAAAATCTAATGGAGACAAACGAAGGAAGCCTTCGTGTGAACATTGTAAGAAGCTGGGGCACACCAAAGACACGTGCTGGAAATTACATGGGGAAACCACCAAACTTCAAGAAGAAGAATGGAGGAAATAGCCGGGCATTGCAGACCATGAGCGAAGATTCTCCGAAGCAACAAGAAGCAACCAATTGACTCTGAGACACCGAACTTCACGAAGGAACAATTAAGCCAACTGTACAAACTCTTCAAGTCCCCACAATTTTCTGATAATCCTTGATGTTCCTTTGCTCAAAATGGTAACTTTGACACTGTTGCTCTTTCACGTAAAACAACAGGTCCATCATATTCATGGATTATTGATTCTGGGGCCACTGACCATATGATTGGTTCATCACAATTATTCTCATCTTATGGTCCATGTGTAGGCAATCAAAGGATCAAAATCGCTGACAGATCATTATTTGTAATCGCTAGCATGGGTTTTGTTGTTATTTCACCCACTCTGACACTCCATAAAGTTCTTCATGTCCCAAACTTATCATGCAATTTGCTGTCCATAAGTAAATTAACCAATGATCTGAAGTGTCAAGTTAATTTTTTCCCTTCTTTCTGTGAATTTCGGGAACTATCCACAGGGAAGATGATTGGGTGTGCCAGAGAAAGTGGGGGATTTTGCCTTTTGGAAGGGGGATCAAGTATTACAAGGCCAGTTCAAAGTACATGTTATGGTTCTATCTCTATTACTACTGATAAACAGATTATGTTATGGTACTTTAGACTTGGACATCCTAATTTTTATTATTTGAGGTATTTATTACTAGACTTGGTTAAGAATAAAAGTCCATCTTCCTTCCAATGCGAAATTTGCGAATTAGCTAAGCATCGTTGATCTGCATTTCCTATACAACCTTATCAACCCTCAAAACCCTTTTTTTTATTACATACTGATGTATGGGGACCGAACAGAATTACTACGTTGTTAGGAAAAAAGTGGTTTGTTACATTCATTGACGATCATACAAGAAAAATCTAAGGTTGAAGGTGTGTTTAAAAATTTTTACACCATGGTTCTAACGCAATTTCAAGAAAAAAATTAAAATCGTTCGAAGTGAAAATGGAAAAGAATATTTTAATAAAATTTTGGGAAATTTTTTTCTTGAAAAAGGAATTGTGCATCAAAGCTCCTGTAACGATACCCCTCAACAAAAGGAGGTAGCTGAAAGAAAAAATAAACATCTTCTGGAAGTGGCAAGGACATTACTTTTTTCAAAACATGTTCCTAAGTATTTATAGGGTGAGGCAATTTTAATTACTACATACCTCATAAACAGAATGCCCTCAAGAGTTCTGATTTTTCAAACTCCTTTGAATATTTTCAAAACACTTTATCCTAATTCTCAATTAACATCGAGAATTGCATTAAAAATTTTTGGGTGCATTGCCTTTGTTCATCATCATGAAAACAATTGGGGCGAGTTACATCCTCGAGCAAGAAAATGTCTTTTTGTTGGATATGCACCCACTCGAAAGGGGTATAAGTGTTTTGATCCTATTTCTAGAAAAATGTTTATAACCATGGATGTAACATTCTTTGAGGACAAACCTTTTTCTGTGAAAATCATCTTCAGGGGGATAAGACATGTAGATGAAGAAGATGATGTTTTTCATATCGCAGATCAAATTTCCAATCAAAATATTGTTGATGGAGGCACTGATTTTATAGGTGCTGACTTTATAAAGGAATATATGATTCCAAACATAGCAGCTCCTGAGAAAGAATCTTCTGAAAATAACATTCTAGGAAAATCAGATGTCTCCATCCAATCCTCAACTTGAGAGAATTTTCAAAAAATTGGAAACAACGATCAGGAATTAGAAAAACAAATAAATATTGAGAATAATAAGAATTCAGACTCCTTGCCCATAGTGCCGACTACAGAGTCAAACTCTCCTAGTGAAAGAGACAAGAACGTGACTTAGAAACAACTGCAAACCTATGTTAGGAAAAAACATCAAAGAAAGGAAAAAGTCGCCCCACCTCCTCTTTGTAGTCAGGAATCTAAACTGAGGATAAAACTTGTTGCGTCCGAGTCTTCAGGTAAAAATTCTGATCCAAAGTTTGATGATTTGGATCTTCCTATTGTATCTCGAAAGGGCATGCGTTCTTGTACCTATGTGTCTTATGATAAATTATCTCCCACTTTTTTGGCTTTTACCTCACAATTTTCAATTGGGGAGATTCCAAAGAATGTATAGAAGGCATTATGAGTTCCAGAGTGGAGGAAGGTCATCGAAGAGGAGATGAGAGCTCTTGAGAAGAATCAAACATGGGAGGTAACGGACTTGCCAAAGGGAAAGAACATAGTGGGGTGTAAATGGGTCTTTACCATCAAGTATAATTCTGATGGGACATTGGAAGGATACAAAGCTCAGTTGGTGGCTAAAGGGTATACTCAAACCTATAGCATCGACTATATTGAAAATTTTGCTTCGGTGGCAAAATTAAACACTGTTAGAGTACTACTCTCGATGGCAATCAATCTTGACTAGACTAGCCGTTACAACAACTGGATGTAATAAACGCATTTCTGAATTGTGATCTATAAGAAGAAGTGTAAATGGACTCCCTTCTTGGATTTGAAGGAAAATTTCCATCTAAAGTTTGCAAGTTGAGGAAATCATTATGTGGCCTTAAGCAATCTCCTAGGGCTTGGTTTGAAAAATTTACTAGGTCAGTAAAAGATCAAGGTTATGCTCAAGCTCAAAGTGATCACACCATGTTTGTTAAACACTCCAAAAATGGGAAGATAGTAGTACTTATTGTGTATGTGGATGATATCATCTTAATAGGAGATGACTTGATAGAGATGGGACGGTTGAAGAAGAGTCTTGCTTCTAGTTTTGAAATCAAAGATTTGGGAACACACTGATATTTCCTAGGAATGGAAGTAGCTCAGTCTAGGAAAGAAGAGGAGGAGGAGGAGGAGGAGGAGGAGGGGAAGGGGGGTTGTGTCACAACGTAAATGTGTCTTGGATCTTCTAAAAGAAACAGGGATGAGTGGTTGTCGACCTTCAGGTACACCCATGGATCCGAATCACAAGCTAGCGGATGTTAAGGATGGAACTCCAGGTGATACTACTTGATATCAAAAGTTAGTGGGCAAGCTTATCTTACTTGGCGCAAACTCGTCCTGATATAGCCTTCTCAGTTAGTGTCGTGAGCCAGCTTATGCACTCCCCATATGAGGAATACCTTCAAGTATTATATCGGATTCTAAGGTACTTAAAGAGTACAATTGGGAAGGATTGTTCTTTAAAAAGGGAGATCAAAGGACCATTGAAGCCTATACAGATGCTGATTGGGCAGGATTAGCCACTGATAGAAGATAAACCTTGTACCTTAGTTACTTGGAGAAGCAAGAAACAAAGTACTGTGGCCCGTAGCATGGTGTGTGAGAGTTGCTATGGCTAAAGTGAGTTCTAGATGAGCTAAAGAGACCAACTGAAGTTCTAATGAAGCTCTATTGTGATAATAAGGCAACAATTAGTATAGCTCACAATCCAGTGCAACATGACAGAACTAAACATATCGAAATTGACCGCCACTTCATAAAGGAGAAACTTGAAGGAGGTGTTATCTGTATGCCCTTCGTTCCATTTACACAACAAATAGCTGACATTCTCACCAATGGACTCTTCAAACTGAATTTTGAGCTTCTTACAAGCAAGTTGGGCGTGATCGATATATACGCACCAACTTGAGGGGGGATGTCGTAGATCTGATTCCCATAATTTGGGAAAATTTTATGTATTTGATTTAAATAGAATAGCTAAAGCTAATTTAGGAAATAAGATATTAATTGATTTGTTATTATTCTGTTTCCTAAAATTATGCTAGGGCTCTGATTCTTAGAAGCATTATATATTTCTTCCTTGTGAACATTTTTTTTTTTGTAGAACAAAATAATAAAAGTGCAGTCTTTTTTTCTGAAAAACTTCAAGCATGAACAAGCAAAAGCTGCAACAATAAAATCGTACGAGAGAAAATTGATCAAGAGGGAGCCACCAGGCATTTTTTGGTGTATTGGATGAGAGGTTCCCTTTTGTTTAAACAGAAATGTGGATTGTATATGGATAATGAGTGGGGCCTACTTATTCAAATTGATATGTAATAGGACCCCAATCAAGTTACTTAGTCAAGGCACAAAGGCCAAGGCCGTAATGTCAAAGAACCAGCTGGTTCAACCAATATTTGGTAGGGAAGCAAGGATTTGACAGGTACCCAAGTTGTTAGCTGAGTTGTTATATCAGTTAGCAGGAAAGGGTTAAATTAGTTAAAGATCCATTAGGGAGAGGTTGTGTGTGTGATAATGGAGTGGTTGTGTGTGTGATAGCGGAGAGGAACTCCCAGCTTCCCTGTTTGCTGGTTTTATCATCTTATTTTTGTTCTTCGTTGTTGCGTCACATATTAGCAAATTGGTTCAAAAAAGGAATTACCTTTCGTATTTGATCCACTCTAATTTTTCCATTCTCAAATTCTTCTCTGTTGGCAAGTTATTTCAGGTGCATTCATCCTTCATCTCCATATCTGCACAACACAATTCAAGGACCTGTTGAAATGTTTTAAGTATGTCATGCTTCTTTACTAAAAATTCCATTAGCTTGCACTGTCAAGAGTGGGACTTATACTTTGCAACCTAAGTTCAGCTTAAATTATTTCTCCAAGGGCAACCAAGGGCACAACAGCTGTGGTCATTGCACTGTAGATGGGTTTCATGCTGTTTGTGTAGTAGCAATATGCAGACCACTGTGTTAAAATTGAATTAGCTTCGAGCCAACTCTGCAATCACCTGGTCTTTTATTATTTATTTACGTTTCTTGATCAAGAGCCAGGAAAGGAATTTAATTGATAAGAGAAATTTCAACGTGGTTCTGCTTTTCAGTTTTATCTCATTATTCGTCTTCTCATTTCTGAATCTAAGGACCTAGGGGAAGACTGAGGATTTGAAATTCTTTTGTCTGTCGTTTCAGCAATGAGAATGACATTACTGAGAGGTTAAAGCGCATCATTCAGGCAAATGCTAGTCTTCTGCAGGAAATGTCAGAGTCAACCCAGAGCAGGGGCTTGGTTAGATAATTTCCTTCTCTATTTTTAATTTACCTTTTGATGGCCACAATCTCGTAATTAATTACTTACTAATATTGATCAAGTCTGTTTGGTTCTAACAACAATGAGTTGGTCCTCTTTCTTTCTTCTGGTTCTCTTTAGTTTTTTATTTTTTTGGCAATTTTCTCTGATTGTTATTATTCTTTCTTAGGTTATATGTTGTGTCATTCATGAATTTAGAAGTCTGACTTGAGGGCATATTTGATGAATTGTTTTAATTCCAATTTGAATCTTTTATTGCTATTCATATCAATTTCAGTGGGGGGAGGTGCGGTGTCTTTCATATTTGACATAATACGGGGTTGCATCTTGACATCAAGCTGATAGAAACATGTGGGAAGCTGCTAAAAATCATGTATGAGAGCGCAGTTGAATTGGTTCTACAGTAGTAAAGTTATACTCCTGGCCTGTTCAAAAAGTCTTTCTTTCATTTTTCACGTTGGTTGAGAAATTTTAATTAATGTACTTTTAAAAGTGAATTTAACCGTTTGTTCTATGCACAATAATTGTGTATAATGTAGATTTACTAGAACGACGTATTAGATATGTGGTTTAAAATTGAGAAAAATATATTAAAAAATATAAAATAATTGCATAAGTGGCTTAAAATTATGAGAGAGAAAGTTTGTGGTATTTAGTGGAAAATTGTTGTGTGTAGAACAAATCCTAAGGCACTTCCTAATGCACCCCTATGTAGTTAATTTATAGACTCCTCAAATTGTTGTTGAAAATAACTATGACATGAATTCCGAATTTGGTTTTGACATTAAGTTAATAGAGGAATAGCACGATATTTGAAGAAAAGGTAGAAACTTTAGATAGAATGCTGGAAAAAATCAAGTTTTGGGTAGCAACTTGGGTGTACAACACTAAACACTTTGAGGGACTATCTTTTCTAGATCTTTGTAGGGATTGGAACAATTTCTATATCTAGATCTTAATAGCCTACAATATGTACTGTGTATCTCATGCTCTTCTGTCTGAGCATGTTCTATTGTAACTCAATTTTCTATTAATATAAAGTTTGTCTCATTTAAAAAAAAAAAATGTTAATTAATTTGTGTAAGGTCCAATCAATTGATAGATCAAATTTATTAGGGCAAATTTGAAAGCAGATTATGTTAGGATGTATTATGTTATTTTGCAAGAGGCAATTGAGAGTAAGTTTTACTTCATACTTTCAATGTGTAATACATGTACATATATAGACCAAGACACCTACACTATCTTGCTAAGGAAGCTACTCATATTTACAATATGCACCCTATACTATTAACACTCCCCCTCAAGTTGGAGCATAGATATCAATCATGCCCAACTTGTTACAAAGATACTCAACCCTTACCCCGTTCAAGGCTTTTGTGAAGATATCCGCCAATTGTTCTCTTGTCTCAACATGTGCTGTAGAAATCAAGCCTTGTCGTATTTTCTCGTAATGAAGTGGCAATCAATTTCAATATGTTTCGCTCTTTCATGAAATCAGGGGTTAGATGCAATATGGAGAGCAGCTTGGTTATCACACCACAACTTTGTTGGTATCGAGGCTTTAAGACCAATCTCAGCCATTAGTTGATATATCCACACTATCTCACACACAGACTGAGCCATGGCTCTATATTCTGATTCAGCACTAGATCGTGATACACCACTTTGCTTTTTACTTTTCCATGAGACCAAATTTCCCTCCAACAAAGACACAATAACTGATGTAGATCTTCTATCCATCTTGGAACCCGCCCAATCTGCATCGGTGAAACATTCAATACGATTGTGACCGTGATCGAGTACAAGATGCCTCGGCCCAGGTGCCCCTTTAGGTAATACACAAAATTTGTTCTAACGCCGCCTAATGATGATGGATGATGATGAACTCGACTCACAACACTAACAGAGTATGCAATATCCTGGACGAGTCAGCGTGAGGTAATTCAATTTTCCAACCAACCTTCTATACTTCTCAGATCTTCAAATGGTTCACCATCATTTGTAAGTCGCACATTGGGAATCATAGGAGTACTACGAGGTTTTGCTCCCAATTTTCCCGTCCTGAGTCAATAAGTCAAGCACATATTTCCACGAGATAGGTATATACCCTTTTTACTTCTCATGACTTCAACACCTAAGAAGTACTTTAGTGTCCCCAAATCCTTAGTGTGAAACTGATTGTGAAGAAATAACTGCAGGAATGAAATTCCAATACTATCGCCTCCCGGTGATGACAATGTCATCCACATACACAACTAAAAGGATGATCCCGGTTTGATTGCTTGTAGAAAGCAGTGATCGACTTACTCTTGTCATCCCAAATTTCTCCAGCGACTAAACTTCCCAAACCAAGCACGTGGACTCGCTTCAAGCCATACAGAGACTTCTGAAGATGACACACTTTCCCATACTCCCCCGAGCAACAAAACCTGGAGGTTGCTCCAAATATACTTCCTCTTCAAGCTCACCATGAAGGAAGGCATTTTTTATGTCCGATGTAAAGGCCGTGATGAGTGGCCGCCATAGAAATGAATAATCTGGTTGCAGGTCAATTTAGCCACAGGAGAGAAAGTGTCGAATAATCCACACCATAGGTTTGAGCATAACCTTGGCAAACCAGACGAGCTTTCAACCGTAGAAACTTCCATCTGGATTGGTCTTAACCGCAAACACCCATTTACATCCAATAGCCTTCTTTCCAATGGTAGATTTACTAAGTCCCATGTACCATTTTCATCCAACGCATTCATCTCCTCTATCATAGCATTACGCCATCCAGGATGAGATAAGGCTTCATGAACAGTTTTAGGAATAGAGATAGAATCGAGAGATGCAACAAAAGATTTAGAAGTAGATGATAAGTGATTATATGATACAAAGGAAGAAACAGGATAAGTGCATTGACGTTTACCTTTTCGGAGTGCTATAGGCAAATCAACTGTAGATGTGGGATCTGATGACGAAGGTACTGGTGTGGGACATGATTCTGGAGGGGGTTGTCTTCGAGAGTAGACCTGAATGATTGGAGGCCTAGTGGGAGCCGGAGCTGGAATGGGATCAGTAGCAGGGGTGGTAACTGTATATATCAACAAATCATCATCCTCCCACGACTTATAGAGGCGAGGAGCCAACGAAGGAGAAAAGTGGTGTCTCTTCCATGAATGTAACATCTGTTGACCACGAGATATCTGTTGAGGCGGGACAAAAACATCTATATCCTTTTTGAACACGAGAATATCCCAAAAAAATGCACTTAAGTGACTTGGGATCTAATTTGGTAACCTGAGGACGAACATCTCTAACAAAGCATGTGCATCCAAATATCTTAGGATCAATGGGAAATACAGATTTAGTTGGGAATAGGATATGATAAGGAGTCTCTCCATGAAGAACAGATAATGACATTCGGTTGATGAGAAGCAAAGTCGAGACACGATCAGCCCAAAACCTCTTAGGGACTTGCATTTGAAACAATAAGGCTCTCGCAGCTTTCAAGTAAGTGTCTATTCTTTCGCTCGCCACACCATTTTGAGATGGTGTATCAACACATGAAGTTTGGTGAGTAATGCCATTTGGATCATAAAGATTGAAATGACTGGATAGATACTCCTTAGCATTATCACTGCGCAATACTTGTACAGGCACATTAACATGAGTTTGGATTTCAGCACAAAAGGCACGAAAATGAGAAAATAATTCAGAACGATTTTTCATTAAGTATAACCAAGTCATGCGAGAGTGGTCATCCACAAAGGTAACAAAATACTTAAATCCAGGTTGAGCAACAACAGGACACGGTCCCCATACATCAGAATGGACTAACTCAAAAGGAGCATTAGCTCGTTTGTTGACTCTAGGACTCAAACTAAGACGGTGGTGCTTAGCAAAATGACATAGTCACAATCTAATGATTCTAGTTTATGGAACTGAGGACAAAGTTTCTTCAAAAGAGGGAGAGAGGGATGTCCCAACCGACAATGTGCTTCAAAAGGAGTTACGATTCCAGAACAAGCGATGGGTTTTGGTATTGTAGTATCAAGGATGTAGAGCCTCGATTCATGCCCTTTACCAATAATCTTCTTAGTAAGATCCTGAAGAGACAATGATTAGGAAAAAATGAGACACAACAATTGAGTGCACGTAGTTAACTTCTGAGAAATGAGATTAAAGGTTAACCGGGGTAGGTTTATATCGATGACAAAGAAAGTGAAGGAGTTGGTTTAACGTTCAACCAAGGACATGAGATGTGAACCCATCAGGCTAGAGTAACATTAGAGGATGAAGTGTGTGGCCGAAAACTAGAGAATAGATTAGAATTACCGTCCATAAGGATGATCGTGTGGCACCGTAATCAATGACCCATTTGGAAGACGAGGAGATAAGACATGTATTTGGTTTACGACTCGCAATGGTATTGATAGAGGTAGATGAAGCCTTTAATGATTCTTGAGTGCTGGAAAACTTAGCAAACTATCGGCGGATATCGAGATGATTTCTCAAATGCGTCATTGGTGGATGCAATGTGGGCTGATTGAGACCTCCGTTCTTTATTCTCGTAATTTCCAGTCTTTCTTGAGATGTCCAGGTTTATGGCATTAGTTACACACAATTTGGCCTCGAGAATCAACCCCTTTGTTACTACCTTTATGTTGTTGCCATCCATTGTTTCGCTAACAAGAGCCAAGCTAAGTCGTGAAGGTAGTACAAAGTGAGCAACTCTCGGTCGCGAAGTACCTACTAAATGTCTCTTGCAAAGAGGGAATCTCGAGAACAAGAGAGAATTCGAGACTTAGCAGGTCTCAAATTGGGACGGAAGACCAGCCAAAAAAACTCATAAATAACCGCCATCTTTTCCGTTGAGCTTGTTGAACCTTTATAGTGCTAAATGGCAATAGCATATTGAGCTCTTCCTATGTTTTCTTGAAATCCATAAAATAAGCCGTGAGAGACTTATCTCGCTTTCTCCAACGATAAAACTCTTGACACACATCATACATGCGAGAGATATTTCCTTTTCCGAATACAAGAAATCGAGGTATTCCATTAACTCTTAACAAACTCACAATGTTTAACTAAGCCAACTGAAGCTATCAATGAGTTTGTATCAATAGAAATAGCCAGAGCATCCTCCCTAGCCACATCTTCCTAGACTCATCGCTGGGGATCCTCAGTCATATGATCATCCTTGTCAATACTCCTCAAGTAAAGTCGAACAATTTTACTCCAATCCAAATAATTGGAGCCATTAAGTTTGTGTTCATGATTTTTGACATCACAGAATCACTAGGAGTAATGGTGGATTTTTGACTAGCCATGATAGTTCAAACACAACCATCCTCAACTCGCAACAAAAATAAGGCTAACACCAACAACTCGACAAATGTATATATGCAGATATACCCTAAGGCAGCCCCAAAGAAAGCCCACACACACAGTAAGCTCGAACAAAGGAGGTTAAATCGTATTCAAGCAAAGATAGAGGCCTCAATCACTGCACTGGTTTTGAATAGCAACCAAATACATCGAAAAGTCTTCACCAAACACCAAATCAACCACACCACATGACAAAGACGAGCAGAAGCGACTCCATCTTTGGAATCCCGTAAGCTGACTTCCCGACGCCATTCACGAGGCTGCCGACGCCTTTAAATAGGACCGAACGTCAAGGTCGGATGACCGGCGTGAGCTTCACTCGCTTGTCGAATGCCACCGGACTCAAGTAAGACTCGGCGGTGGGCTGACTCCTCACGTCGGTGGTGGTCGATTGTCTCCTTAAAGGCGAAATCCCCAAATAGAGCCCCAAAATTCGGGAAACTAATTTTGAATCGAAGAACCCTAATTTCGATCCCTAATTTTGAAGAGCCTGTGCTCTGATACCATGTTATTTTGCAAGAGGCAATTGAGAGTAAGTTTTACTTCATACTTTCAATGTGTAATACATGTACATATATAGACCCAGACACCTACACTATCTTGCTAAGGAAGCTACTCATATTTACAATATGCACCCTATACTATTAACATATTAGAAACTGAAAAATTTAGAGGGTGATAGGAGAGATTTTTTTATAATTTTTTATGGATTTTAATGTAAAAGAAGAGAGAATGAGTGAAGTTGAATGGTGGAGATTTGTGTATTACATGTAGGTCCCACGAGATATGTGGATGTGATTGGTTTGGCCAAAAGTAAAAATGGATAAACAAGTGGTAAAATTTGGTAAAAGTGGTAGGCTATCAATCCCTTAAATGCAGCCTCTATAAATGAAGTGGATTATAATTTCGGATGGATGAAAAATGAATACAATACTAGCTTTGCAGGACGAAGGGGGTTTTTATTTTATAGTTTCTAGTACTTTGTTGCCGCAAGACGAAAAGGGATACTAGATGTTCTTTATGCCCAAAGCTCGATTTTAACAATTTTTTGTGGGTGCAAAGTCCATTAAGTATTGTTAGTCAGTACCCACATTTCAGGCAATGAGTGTGGTTCGTTCATAATTCTCTGGATTCTGCTAGCAATATATTGTTTTAGCTATTGGCACTCATTACTGCCTGCTGCTATTATTGTTATTTTATTGTACTACATGTCATAACTTACAGGATATGCATGATGTATGTGAGTGCTGATTTCTAAAACTTTCTTATCTGTGAACTTTGTTGTCCTAGAGTATTCAGTGTGCACAAGACTATAATCTGCTAATGATGCATCATGCACTTGGACTTCTTTTATAGTCTCTCACAAACTGTGTAACAGTCTTGTTATGACAACTGACAAGTGTTTTCTTTAAATGTTGGATCAGACTAGTTGGGTGGATCTTCAAATGGAGGTTGCACAGTATATAAACAGTGATGTCCGTGGCTTGCCATCGTTCATGCAAACTGCCAAGCCATTGAGTGGCTTTGTTCAGCGACTCAAAGGGAAGGTGGGACGTTTTCGTGCAAATCTGTCTGGGAAGCGTGTAGAGTATACTGGCAGGACTGTTATATCTCCTGATCCAAACCTCAAAATTACCGAGGTCCGTCTTTAAATTGAGATTTTAACCAACTTTGGATTGGAGATATCTATTTATTAATGCTGTCCTGTGTTCAGGTTGCTATTCCTATCCTGATTGCACGAATTTTAACTTATCCGGAGCGTGTTTCGCATCACAATATAGAGAAGTTGAGGCAGCGTGTACGTAATGGACCAAATAAATATCCTGGTGCAAAGTTCATAAGGCACCCTGATGGTACCGAGATGTATGGACTACCTTATATGGTCAAATCACTTTTGGAGATAGACACTGGGTTAATGTGATTTTATTTGTTGCAGATCACTAATGTTCTCTTCCAGAAAGCGGCACGCGGATGAACTTAAATATGGCTATATTGTTGATCGTCATCTGGAAGATGGAGATGCTGTTTTGTTCAATAGACAACCAAGCTTGCATCGTATGTCAATCATGTGTCATCGGGTAACTATTGTTATCACTACCGATCATTTTGTTTAATTCTGCAGACTCAATGATGTATATTATCTAACCCATTTGTTGCTTGTAGGCAAGGATAATGCCTTGGCGAACTCTTAGGTTTAATGAGTCAGTTTGCAATCCATACAATGCCGATTTTGATGGTGATGAGATGAATATGCATGTGCCCCAGACCGAAGAGGCTCGTGCAGAGGCTATTATGCTGATGGGGGTAACATATTTTGACGTTTTACTGTTCCATTCCACATTCATGCTAATATCCAGTCCAATCTAGTCATACTGAATTTAGCTTTGGTTGTCTATGGTGCACATACCATATTTGTTATCTTCGTGATCTACTTTTTGAGAAATGTTGTTTACCGCCTCTATCAACTTTTTAAACCATCATATAAACATTTTGATTGATGTCCACAACTCTCTTTGTCGTGCTACAATCAGCTTTTGCATTTCAACACTCGAAGTATTCTGTCAAAGTGGACTTCTTGTCCTGCTGTTGAAGTGGACTTCTTGTCCTCCATTCTCAGTCGTTTGTTTTTGCACATTCTTATGTGCTGCACAATTGTACTATATGTGACAATAGATCTGTTGGCTTCATTTTAACAATGCCTTTGTGAGTGCTATATGGTGCAACGACCTAGGATTCCTTTGGTCATCTTATGGTTAGTAGCTTTTCCAGATAGTTTATGAATAGTGAGTTGAATTTGGTGGGAGCCGATTGTAACGGCCCGGCCGTCCGGCGTCTCGAGGACACGGGCGCACACCTGCATGCTTTCGAGGCCAGTTTTACCCCAACCCCGGACCAGCAAGCTTACTACATGCAACATAATACTTTGGGGAAAGAATATGAGCATACCTGGACAACATAGCCTACAATCAGCACAATTCAGATATATAGGCCACCAATATCGCATATGTCAACCTTGCTGCGCCACAGAGGTGGGACATGGACGCTAGGTCCGTGACAAGCTCCCCCACCCAATCTGCTAACGCCCTCGTAGTGGACGAGAGAACTCGCTTCCACGCGCAATTATCACATTGAGATTTGGAATTCCATGCACAAATGCGGCACCGCCACCTTGATGGATGGGCTCCCCACGTTGCGCCCCTGCACAGAGCCCGCAGTGCACCGTACACCTACCGCCTCGACACCACCTTCACCCTATGACTTCTGTGGCATTAGTACTTGAGTTGGGCGGCACCTCATGCCGCTGCGCACTGCACGCATATTGAGCATCATCAATAGCTCTCTTTCATTTTCAACAACGCTTTCACGAGTTAGTAGGGCCAAACCATCACAAGGCCTATCTCGCATCCATCAATATCCCAAAGCTTCCCTTCAATTCAATGTTTGCTAATCCGACCAACATGCACAGTGGCGCACAACCTCAAAGATCATATTCGATGGAACACCACGCCGGAACCTCCCGCAATCTCCTAACGCAGTGCCCCAAGGAAGTCTGCTCTGATACCAAGTGTAACGGCTGGGCCATCCGGGGCCCCGAGGACACGGGCGCACACCCGCATGCTCCTGAGGCCAGCCTTACCCCAACCCTGGACAAGCAAGCTGCCACATGCAATATAATATTTTGGGGAAAGAATATAAGCATACCTGGATAACATAGCTCGCAATCAGCACAATTCAGGTATATAGGCTGCCAATATCGCACGTCAACCCTGCTGCGCCACAGGGGTGGGGCACGGACGCTAGGTCCGTGACACGGTGCTATCTTACCAGTTGCCACACGATCTTCCAAGCTAGGTTTTGATGCCAATGCTGAAAAAAAATGCTGAATCCTCGATTCAGTATTTAGGGCTTTGGGGCATATGTGCCACTTAAGTTTCCATCAATATAAGGTTGTTTCGTTTTCAAGAAAAAAGTTGCCTGATATTCATACTATGAGTTCTGTTTATATGAGCAATTGGTGGTTTTATGAATTTTAAACTTTAATATTTGACACAGACTTTTAGCTGGAAAGATATGATCACAGGGCCATCATAAATTTAGCATTTCCATCTGTGGTTGCAAGATATGAATGGAAATTTTGCATTATACTTTTAGGAGAGAAGTAGTTTTAATAAATTTGGGATTGAGTGCTGATTTTCAATTTCATTATACAGTTTCTATTGGAGAATATTAATATTCTTATTCGAATGTGAAACAGCATCAAGTCTGTCATATCACCTAGCATAAGGGCTTGTTCTATACAAATTAAATCTCACCAAATTAAATCTACTTTTTCTCTCGCATCATTTTCAACTATTCATTCATTGATTTGACAATTACTTTATATTTTTTAATACTCCATCTCTAATTTTCAACCACACATTCTACATCAAATTTTATCCCACCAAATTTAATCTCAAAAGAACATACCCTAATTGTGTAATGCTTCTTGTCTTAAATGTAAAAAATATCACTAGCGGCCGTGAAGACTGGACAGGCTTTGGGAGCTTGGCAGGGATATGGGGAACATAGGGGATATTGTAAATAACTTCGTAGAGGGAGGAGCGGGTATCATATGACGCCCGACCTCAATGTTGTATATTGGTAGCAATATAATGCACGAAACTGGTCACAACATCAGTGTAAACTTCGAAATTGATAAAGTCCAGTGACAACTCTCCCAATTATGTGCTAATATTAGCGAAAAGCAGTTCCCTCCCAAATGAGTGAAACAGAGAGGAGAATGATTTTCTTGTCTCTCCACAGTTCTTCAGAGGACAGACTAGCATAGAGGGAGTATCCATTTTCATCTACTGTTTTAAGGAAGCCCAAGCTGCTTTGTCTATTGCTCGCTTTTGAACTGTAGGCCTCGTAGAGGCTGACAACTGTCTAACAGAGACTGTTGCTTGGCTCGTAGGTTGTGACACAGTGTTAGCATACTGGTGTTTTCTTTGTCATGGTCGGTTATAGCCAAAGTTCCATTCAAGTGCATTCCTACTTGTAGAACCTCTCAGAGGCAGTGCATTTTTCTTTCATACCATGTTTAGCCAAATATTGCTTTTCGGTTGGCTCTCTTTTTGACACCATGACACTAATTTAGCAATTTCCAAGAAACTTGTTTTGGGTTGAACTTTAATGATCTAAATGATATGTGCATGTCTAGAGCAGTTCTAATACTAGCATTTTTAACATCTATCCTATAGTTGTGTTTTCTTTGTTCATAGCCTATATGTGTTTTGTTTTTGAAGCATTATAATCATGCTGCAGGTGCAAAACAATTTATGCACTCCAAAGAATGGTGAAATCTTGGTAGCTTCAACACAGGATTTCCTAACATCCTCATTCCTCATAACAAGGAAAGACACCTTCTATGATCGTGCTGCTTTTTCACTCATGTGTTCCTATATGGGGGATGCTATGGACCCAATTGATTTGCCAACACCGACTTTAATGAAGGTTGAGTTTGGAAATTGGCATTGTAATTTTAAATAAAATTGTTGTTCTTGAAGTTTTTCATCAATTTTCTCATGCAACCTGGAGTTCTCTGTCAATTTTAATACTGGATACGTTGTTATATATAATGAAAAGCTTCCTGCTAAATTAATGTTTTGAAGTCATACAACGTGCGCCGTTTCTCTCGTTCATCATGATCGTGAGTTCTGTCACACTGATACTTATCCTTAGTGTTTGTTTGGTGGAGAGTGTGGAAAAAATGAGTTTTGGATATGTGGTTGACAAGTAAATAACAAGTTTTAAAAAATATAAAAACAGTTGTCAAATCAACATAATGCGTGGTTGAAAATGATGGAGGAGAAAAATGGGTTGGACGTGGTGTATCAGACAATCTATTAATAAGTCTACATATCAAACGACTAAGCTGTCTTCTGGTCCTATATCTCTTAAAGCTAAATTTATTTGTTCTCTACTGCTTACTAAACAAAATTATTTCCATCATTTTGTTGTTTTTGCAGCCAGTAGAGCTCTGGACTGGTAAACAATTGTTTAGCGTATTATTGCGGCCACATGCGAAAATGAGAGTCTACATAAATCTTACTGTTGCAGAAAAAACTTACAGTAAGCCCAAGGGTGAAAGAGAGAAGCCTAGGGAAACTATGTGTCCAAATGATGGGTTCGTTTATATTCGTAACAGTGAACTGATTAGTGGGCAACTTGGGAAAGCTACTTTAGGTGTGCCCCCTTTCTATACTTGTATTCTGTTGTATTTGTTGGATTTGTCTTTTGTTATGAGGAATAGGTTTGCGTTGTTTAAGAAGATGATCTTCAACTATCAAAACACCGTTCTCTTTGATTGATGCGTGCATGTATTGTGCATCTGAAATGCATGAATGGAGGGTAGTGCTAATTTTAATGGTGTCTGGAATTGTCTTTGCCAACCTTCGGTTCTACAATCAAATCTTTTTTTGTTTGATTCTCCAGTTGCTTTCTGCTTTTAATGTATATTTAATGCTCCTTTCTTCTGCCAAAGTACAGTCAATGCTTCTGCATGGCTTCATTAGAAAAACTATGTCAGGAGATATTTGGATAATTCTGTTATTGCACACCATTTCCATAGTTTCTGTTTTGTCCCGGTTTCGGTTAGTGAAATAAACATGCTGAAATATGTATTGTAAAGTTTGAAATTGTTCTGATGAAACTTCTGCACTCTAGAAACATCCTTTGCTATTTTTGCTTGAATGACTTTCTAGAGGCACTTAGAAATCTCCAGATTGGATTGGAAAATCGACAGAAACATTACGTTCCCTATTGTTTGGGGTGGGGTGGTTGATTCTTGATGAAGTCCCTGTCTGTAGATTTTGTTAGATTATGTAACATGACTATCTCCAATGAACCATTTAAGGGTGTATGTCAGCAATTCCAAGTGCTTTGAGTCTGTAGAATTGAAGGAAGCCATGCTTTTCTGGTTAGGTCCGTTCTCTGTGCTGTCGATGATAGTAAATATTTGTAATACCAGTTGTTCATAACTGTGATCACTTGCAAATAAGAAAAAGAAGAAAATTCGGAGCAAACTTGATAGGATCTGATTCCAGTTACTATCATCTTTGTTTTCAGAAGTAGATACCCAACCAAACTACATTTTAGCTTGTTGCCTGATGCATCAGCTTTGGTATTTGGGAGGTTTGTGTAGAAAATAACATTTTTATGAGCATGGCAGATTGATGTTTATTGCAGACAACATTTAGTTGTTCAAACTTGAAAACTTCCTATAAGATTGTATGTAAATCTGTAAGTTCAATTCATGTGATTTCAAATGCATAAAATCTAGGACATTGAGGTAATTGGAAACTATAGTAACCGTAAGAATTTGCACCAGGCGATTTTGGTTTATGACATGCTGGAGAGATGACTAAGAGCATTTTCTGTAGTTACTTAGAGAGAAAAATAGATTTCTTGGGAGGATGCGGTTTAAAAGTTGCTGGTCCAATATAATGTTTGGTTAGAAATGAATTTGAAGGAAAATTGATGGTAAAAATAGCTGGAACAAATAAGCTTCTCCACTTTAAATAATCCAATCATGAGTGATCTTTCAGACCAGTCTGAACTCTGCAAGTGAGCTGTGGCGTTTGAATCCTATTCTGCAGTTGTTTGCTTTTCTTAATAAAATTTCTGTATTAGAGACTTCCATGGTCTCACCACTGGGCAATGTTGCTCAGTTATATTCTCTGCCCTGACTGATACCCTAAATGATTTCATATAAGTTGGATTTCTTTTCCGTAAGCTATTTTATGAAACAACTGGATAAAGATGGTTACACACATTCTTGTAACATTGAAACAGGGAATGGAAACAAGGATGGCCTTTATTCTGTTCTTCTAAGGGATTATAGTTCACATGGTGCTGCTGTTTGTATGAATCGGTTGGCGAAGTTAAGGTGCGAACTAGAAACTGTAATCTTTTACTATTTTCCTCTTGCTGTCTTGTTGAAGTGTAAAGTTAGTATTATGACTTAAATAGATATTTGAGACTAGTTAGGGACTAGTTATGTTATTTCATTATTAGGGTTTCTAGTTTGCTCTATATATAGTGTTCTATTGTAACCATTATTATGATCATTGAATGCAATACAAAATATTTTCTTTCCAATTCTCTACATGGTATTAGAGCCAAGATTAACGGATCTTGGTTAAACATCAGAAAAATTCCGCTTTCCGGCGAGCGGCATTTGAGCCGCTCGTCCGACCATAAATTTTTCCTATTCTTTATCATCTTCTTCTGTATATGTACTATTTTTATATGAATATTTTGCTCCCAAAGCCCCTAATCTGCCAAATCTGAAAGAAAAATGGAGAGAACGTTAGCCCTAGTTTCTGTAGCACCTGTTCTTGTGATAATCCAGTGGCCTTCCGGCGATGTTTCCGGCGAGCTCAGGCGACGGCGACCACTCGCCGACCTTGGCCGACCCTCGACAACCTCCGGCGAAGTCGTCCTGACCTCCGGCTACCCTCTGCAAGCTTCGCCGAGCCTCGGTTTGCATATTTCTTATTTTTTTCTTTGTCGGCAGCCCATTTTTCAGCTTTTTCTTGCTGGGCGTGGCTTCTTACTGTGCTTGGGTAATCATTCTTTGCATTTGTCCTCGGTTTTGAGGGCTTCTCTGTTGTTGTTGACAAGAAAAAAAGGGAGAAGAGAAAGGAAAGAGGTTAGGGCGTGTATGACTTGTTATTGGGCTTGATATGGAGTTGGGCTAGCTATTCTGTTTGGGCTATAAGGCTATTATTATTGGAGCTTATGAGATGAATTTGGGTTGTTGGTTTCTTGTGTTTGGGCCACAGATATTGTTGAGTCTGATATTTGGTATTAGGCTGATTTGGGTTCAAAGGGTAAGATTCTTGGCTGCAGATTGTGTTTTGGCAATGTGGGCTACAAATATTTTATGGCTTAATGTTTGTTTTTGGGCCATACTTATATGGGCTTATATATGTTGGGCTGAGTGGATGATTTGCAATTTGGATTTGTTTGTTGGGTTTATTTGGGTCATTTGAAGTTGGGATGTTTTTCTTAACTCCATTTAAATTTTTGAAATTTACAAGATGGTCCCTCAACTTTCCACAAAACTCATTCAAGCCTCTATCTTTTCAAATACTTACATTTCAGCCCCTAACTATCTTTTAATATTCAGTCCTTGATCCTTTTCAAATTTATGTTTTAGTCCTCTATCTTTTAGAAATTACATTTCAACCCCGAATATGTCTTTGTTTACACTATTTGATTCTTAAACTTCCAGCTTTTGTTGTTGTTGTTGAGTCTTGTCTTGGAGTTTGGTTCGTTTCAATCTTCGTTCGAAATTCAAGTATTTGTCAACCTTGGTGATGAGGCGATTCTTGTATGTATTGGGTTTGTGTTGATTTGTGTTGATTGAACGTTTGTGTCCGGCACAAGGATTTTGTTGACCATATATGGTCATTCAAGGTTGTGGATTTAATATCTGTTTGTTCCTTGGTCGCGGATATTTTCCAAGAAGACTTTTGGAAGTGGAAGAAAGGGGGAGCACTTGGCGAGCTACTTGGAATTACGATTCAAGGGTTTCTTTGTATCATTTCCAAGTTGATGCTGTGTGGATGCATCAACTTGAGGGGGAGTGTTGAAGTGTAAAGTTAGTATTATGACTAAAATAGATATTTCAGAATAGTTAGGGACTAGTTATGTTATTTCATTATTAGGGTTTCTAGTTTGCTCTATATATAGTGTTCTATTGTAACCATTATTATGATCATTGAATGTAATAGAAAATATTTTCTTTCTAATTCTCTACATGTCTAATGCTTTACAACCCCTAACAAACAAAACCCCATCCACCAAGTGAATTATTTTTGAAAAATTCACTTGCACCATAACACGCTGCCAGTTTATCTAAACCTTTTATTTTTATTTTTATTTATTATTATTATTATTATTATTATTATTATTATTATTATTTATTTATTTTGGAAAAGAAAAAAATTTGTATTAATGATGAGAATCACATGGAATGGAAGTCGGGAACCAAAAAGCAAAGGGTTCCTACAACACCTCATCTAGACTGTTTGCAAAAAGTTTCTCCATTCCCTACTGAGATCAAAGGAAGAAAGGACGTCAACATCTTTGGTTTTGTAAGCCCAAGTTTCCACCCAAAATGTGACTCTCTCCCACTACTTCTCTGCTGATTCTGCTCTATCTTCAAAGCTCCTCAAAGCTATTCCTTTCTAACCAAACTGCCCAAAACACTGCAAGGATGGCTGTGGCCCACAACTTTGATAACCTTTTCCCTCCCATCACTTTACAGACTAGGAGCTGAAAACAAGAACATGGGATGCACCATTGAATGCCAAACTCTTCGAGCAAGAAAGACCAAAATGTTTGTACAAGCTTGCAATCCAGAAAGAGATGGCTTAACAGTTTCCCCATAATTCCTGCAACAGACACACCATCCCGGAGATATCACGTGATAAGGACGTCTAGTTTGTAAATTTTCATGAACACTTACCGGTTTCTCCAATGCCAAAAGCCAACCAAACACTTTGACTCTAGATGGGGCAAGGCTTTTCCATAAAGTTTTTGTCCGCTTCTCCTCAGGAAGCAAGAAATCTTGGCTAAGAGTAATGAAGGCTGATTTACATGAAAAAATCCCACTCTTATCGGGCATCCAGGCTCAACTATCATCCAGTAGCTCACAGATTGAAGCATTTTCAGTCAAGTTCATGAGTTCCAAGCAGCTCGAGAACAGATTTCTTCTAAAGCTAAGATTCCAACTTCTTTCAGACCCTGAGCCTTCCTCTTCCCCAACCACGAGCTCTCTTATACACTTATTCTTGGCCAACAACACTGCAGCCAAGTCTGAGAATCTGTCTATAAAAGCACTATCCCCTATCCAAGTGTCTTCCGAAAATCTGATTTTATCACCTCTTCCCACTTTAAATTTGACTAGCCCTAAAAATTCGTCATACAAGGTAGCTATCCCTTTCCACGGGCCTCTACGTGACATGAGTACCTTTCCCCGTCTTTGTATCCCAAAAGTTTCCAGCAGCTTCGTGTCTACTTTTGATGACTTTGTGCCACAACGAGTTGCTTTCTAAAGGGAATCTCCAGAGCCACTTCATAAGAAAAGCTTTATTTCTAACCTCAACCTTCCCTATACCTCATTCTCCTTGGAATCTGGGTTTACAAACAGCGTCCCAGGCCACCAAGTGCTTGTTGCCTGATAAATCACCTCCTTCCCAAAAGAAATCCTGCATCATCTTTTCCATCAACTTACTAATAGACTTAGGGACTTTAAAGAGTGAAAGATAATAGGTTGGTAGTGCTGAAAGAACATATTGGTAGTGCCTGATGATGATGATGATTATTATTATTATTATTATTATTATTATTATTATTATTATTATTATTACTACTCTTGAACCACTGATATGGATCAATTGTTATAATACATTCTTCTATCGGTTTTTGGTTTACACAAAAATATGAACCTTTTTTTTTTTTTTTAATCTTGTTTACTTGTGTCTTTTGATGCAGAACTATTGTTTTTAATATCATGTCATCCTTTTAAATATCAATTTGAATTGGCTTGTTGTGGCGAAATGAGGAGCAATTAAATAAATCTGAATTGGTCAGTACTTCAAGTAGCCCGAATGCATCGTTCCAAGCCTCTCGTTTTCCTGTTGCCAAAGTCTTCCTGCTTATGACTGCTGTTTCCTGTTTATTCCTTTCCCTGAGAATCGTCTGATCATCAATGTATTAAAAACTGGCCTGGGATCATTCTAGAAAGGGTAAATGATAAATGATCCAAGGCATACAGGTGGTAAAAAAATGTAAAAGCAACAGAGGCAACTAGCTGGTTAGGTCTTCTGGTTTAGAAGTACAATACTCAGCTATTCTTCAAATTTTTAAGTTCATTTGGTTTGGGTTGTAGTGGTCAGAAAGGTGAGTATTGTTAGGTAATCTCACTGGAGATTGAGAACTTACATTTAGCAAAAGCATGAATGGGACCTCGTTAATTGTTTAGTGGTTGGTTGATGTAGAGGAAAAGTCAGCATTTTGTGTGTAAGGTTTAGGTTTTTGTATTAGAGTTTGCACTTTGTTAGAGGCAGTTTTGCCCAAAGAAAATAGATTATTTGATTTTGTTATTCAAAGTTGCAGTTGTGACTTGACCAAATTAGGAACAAAAGAAGAGATTAATATATATCGTTGCTTGTTGGTGACATTGCAGTGCTCGATGGATAGGAAATCATGGGTTTTCCATTGGAATCGATGATGTCCAGCCTGGGAATGAACTGAACGAAAAGAAGAAAAATACAATTTCGCAAGAGTACAAGAAGTGTGATGAGTTTATACATGAGTATGAGCATGGACGACTTAAGCTGAAAACTGGGTGTGATGCTGCCCAGACCCTCGAAGCTCAAATAACCTCTGTATTAAACAGAATTCGAGAGGAAACTGGGAATGTGAGTGTGTCATTCTTGTTTCTATTTACTGATTTTTGTGATTTCTTAAAATACTCAAATACTAGTAATTTTGCATTTCGCTGACGAGCTACGTCACAACCATGTGATGACGGTGCGGCCACTATTGTCTTGACTGCTTTGTTACTCATTTTCCATTGGTTCATCCAGTTTAAATGTACTTGTTGAAAGGATAGTTGCTGTCAGCGATGCATCAAATTGCATTCTTTGAACTTGAAGCTTGTTCAAATGTTTGCATCTCATTCAAATTTTGATTTTTTATTATTTATTTATTTATTTTTCAATGATGTGAATGTGGGGCAGCTGGGCATTCCTAAGTGAGCCCATAGAGTCTGTCTTCCCATCTGTCGAGCTTCTACTTCACAGACAATCTTGAAGTGGACCCCGAAGTGAACTAAGGCAGCTAAGCCGTTAAAGAATACCCATCACATACAAAAAGAAGTCCATACTAGTAGTTGTACTCTGGATTGAGCCATTTTCTGCTGAGTATAGCATGAGGATAATGTATATTGATCAGTCGATGAGAAACAGATAGGCGCCACATCTCCCAAACTATGCTTTCGTGAATCTCAAGTATACTGGTCTGTGTTAGCTTTGTTTTCCGGTTTAAAGGCAATGAGGAATGGTTGAAGTCTAGAGTGAAATATGCGAAATGAGGCAACACAATAAGGGAGCTTTTCTTTGTTGTAAGTAATATCTACTTGGGCAATTAAAATATTTTCCGTTTCTGGCCGGGGTTACCGTTGCATGTTCTCTGATTGGCATGGTAGAGGATGGGCTGATCGGAAAGGAGATAAACCTGCAAGTATCTCATCAAACATTTCCTCAGAGTTATTCTGTAAATGGCTCTGGTGTACAACTGTTGGTGTAAAGTCCGTTGTGAAAAATATCTATTTGTCTGCCTGAAAAGTTAAAGATCTACCGTAGACTTTTATAGTACCTTGTACACTCCATTTATGACTGTTACTCAGCTGCCATGTTGAATCTCTGATGCTGCATTGTTCACAACTTCCTATGAAATTATTTCAGATTACCAACTCATTGGTACAATATGAATAATGATGCCTTTAGGAGCAGACTAGTCTGCTGTTTCTTGCAAAAAATATTTTACTCTTAAAATCGGTTCTACTAATTCTGATATGGCTCGGTTTTGGTAGGTGTGTATGCAACATCTAAATTGGAGAAATAGCCCCCTCATCATGTCACAGTGTGGTTCTAAAGGATCTCCTATCAATATCTGCCAGATGATTGCATGTGTTGGTCAGCAAATTGTTGGAGGTCGTAGAGCTCCTAATGGTTTCATTGATCGAACTCTTCCTCATTTTGCCAAAAAGGCAGTGGACCCAAATGTAAGTTCCTTGGTGGTTTTCGGTTGTCATCACATTTTTGTATGGATTGTGACATAATTTAGGTCTTGTTCTAAACGAATTGAATTTCACAAACTTTTTTTTCTCTCGTCATTTTCAATCATTCACAATCATCCATACAATTGCTTTATATTTTTTAATACATTTTTTCAAATTTTTAACCACACATCTAATACGTACTTCGAGTAAATGAAATTTAAGTTGGGGAGAACAGGGGCTCAATTTCTCGTGTATATTGTTCTTTGACTTCTTCAGAGAAGACTGGCACATTTTCCTATAAGTTTTACATCAACATTGTTCTGGATTTCCATATTTCAATGATCATTCTGATATGCATCTGGAAAGTGTACTCGCACTTGTGCCAAAGTTGTGCAATTATAAAGATTGATGCTTTGAAGTAAAAACCTATTAATTAACTGTGAAAAAATTCAAGAAATTGTCTAGGATGATGTATTATTATTATTATTATTATTATTATTATTATTATTTTCTGAGCATTGAACTTGAAATATTTATTGTCTATTTAATTTTGTAAAATGAAATTATAATACCCTTTCCTACTACTATACTCTGATTGTGTTATGTAATTTTAAAAGTGGTTTACTTTTTAGTTGAATAGTATTGTAGACCATGAATGTGTAGTTAATAATGCGTAATGATTTTGAATGTTTCATTCTGTCAATGAAATAACTTTGAACTTGAAGTAAGATAAAGTTGAAATCAACAGAACTTCATGTTTAACCATGTCTGATTTTATTTTGCCTGTCTTTGATTTGTTGAGACGAGTAAGAAGCCATACAACTTTATTTGGTGCTTATGCACATAAAGTCAAAACAAGTTGAAATAATATCGTTGTGAGAAACATAAAAAAGTGATAGGAAACAGGGAAAGCCAAGTAGAATTGAAGTTACATCCGACATAATGTTACGTGTCCTTTATTTTGGTTCCTGCATTTCCCAAGAGTCTATTAGCTGGGAATTCAGCAGTAACATAGCAGGGTGGGGGTCGGTAACTCGTTATGTTAAAATCAGATCGATGGACATTTTGACTTAAGGTAATGGTTGACTATGGGGATGATCGGGAATAATTTTTAATGGGTTTTTTTTTTATGTATTTTAATATGAAAGAGGAGAGAGAATGAGTGGAGTTGAATGGTTGAGATTTGTGTAGTATGTGTAGGTCCCACGAGATACATGGATGTTGTGAAGAAGGATATTGGGTCTAACTCCTCCTAGAAAACCAGCTTATTAGGGGAGGTTTACCCTCACCTTATGAATTGATTTTTATACCAACTGATTGCCCGATGTGGGATCTAACACGCCCCCTCACGCACAGCGTGGACCATACCAAATGACTATGAACAAATCGATATTGGGAGCACCCCACATCAAAATTGGGCCTGACTCTGATACCATGTGAAGAAGGATATTGGGTCTAACTCCTCCTAGAAAACCGGCTTATTAGGGGAGGTTTACCCTCATCTTATGAATTGATTTTTATACCAACTGGTTGCCCGATGTGGGATCTAACAGATGTAATTGATTTATGGTAAAGAAAGAATGGATAAAAATGGATAAAAAAGTTGTAAAAAGTGGTAAAAATTTTATCCTATCACCCACTATATGAACTCGGTCATTTCACTACTAGGGAAAAAAGTCAATAATTGTGAAAAAATCAACTAGCATGTGTTACCCATCTAGTAGTTGAATCGCTTTATAAGATAATTATGGCATAACTTTCTAATAATTGAAAGATTGTCAATTCGGTTTAGATTTTAAAATGGATTCAAACTTCAAGATTAACAGTTGAACTTTTATTTTACAGAACTAAAACTAAGTACACAGCAGGCAGGAACAAAACTTAATTTTCCTAAGCCTAGGATATTATCGTTGATACTTAATTTTGTCTTCCTTGTGACTTCAGGCTAAAGGGTTTGTTCAGAATTCCTTTTATACTGGTCTAACTGCCACCGAATTCTTTTTCCATACAATGGGAGGAAGAGAAGGCCTCGTGGACACAGCGGTATGAATCGTTTGTTTTGCTGTATATAGTACCATTTTGCATGAGAAGGATTCAAGTCTAAAGTTTCAATATGATATGTATTGAGTTTATGACCTGCTCTCTCTTTGTACCTAAATTTTGCAATGCAAATACTTATTCATGATCCTTGTTACCAAGAGTCCATTAAATGACAGGACCTCATGGGATTTGGGGGGTGGGGCCGCCGACGGTGCGGAAGCAAGGATTTTCTGAGTGCTGAGATATGCAGATAATGCTGATAATTCATGAACAAAAATAGTCAATTGTAGTTTATCATCTCATTCCTAAAATTTTTGTGTACTTGAATCCTTTCAAATGTCTGGTTCGTGTTCCTTGGGCAATTTCATGTTTCTTCCAACATCATTTACTCTATGCAATATGAATTTGGCATGTTTACCTTTTTAACTGCTGCAGGTTAAAACTGCTGACACGGGGTATATGTCTCGTAGACTGATGAAAGCTTTGGAGGATCTGTCAATTTATTATGATGATACGGTGAGAAATGCTAGTGCAAGTGTTGTCCAATTTATGTATGGTGATGATGGCATGGATCCTGCTCAGATGGAAGAGAAAACTGGACGTCCCCTGAACTTTGAAAGATTATTTATGAAAGTCAAGGTCTTAGCATTACTTCCTGATGCTCATCTGCAATTTCTTAAATAATAGAGCATGTTTGGCTTAGCTTAAAATGTAAAATTCAGTCTTAGTAACTTTTTTCTGTTTGTGAACATGTTTGAATACGTTACCTTTTCTTATGTTCTAGAAAAAGTAACTGTAAATGACTTTTACCTTACTCTCAATTCCCACTTTGAGCGAGAACAGAAATAATATAATATATTTTAACCCTTTTTACTTGTCTGTAAACTTCTTAGGAACAAGAATGTCTTAACAGTGAGCCTTTTTTTTTTTTTTTAAATATATTTTCTCATTTTTAAACAGGCAACTTGTCCTGCGTCGGAGCAAAAGAGCTTATCTTCTTCAGAACTCTGTCAAATGATTGATATTTCAGAACATGATATGATGACCCCTGAGGGATTCTCAGTTGCGTTATCAAAGTTCATTGAAGAGAAAAAGGGGTGCTCAAATGCTTTTGCTACTTCATTGTCAAAATTCATTGTGAGCAAGTGTGAAGACATGGAAAACACAGTTAAAGCCCTAAAACATGATAGTGGACACCATGCAAGTGAACAACTTGAATATCTTGAAAACGTTGCATCGAATATATCTGGAATTACTTCCCAGCAACTCCAGGTAATTTGAGCTTTCTCAACTTTCTAGTATTTCTCTCGAGAATGCTGGAGTTTCAATTGGGGTTCAATATTAACCAGCACTCATTACTGACTCAAGTATTGAGTGTCTGAATCAGGAAACAAATTCAGTCAAATTAAAATCAACATTCCAAAGCCGGAATAAAAACTGAAATGAAGCTATTTAGAATAGTAGAATAATACAATAAATTGATAAATTTAATTACAGATATCTACTTTTTGACAAAGGCCAGAGGCAAAGTGTGGTTGGAGACAAAGAAGCCACACTTGTTCAAATGGCTGATTACAAGTCGGAATGAAAATTGGTAGAATCGTTGAATGCGACAATGTGCCAAAGCGATTGGTAGTGGTTTGGGGATTATGAGGGGTTTCAGGGTGTGGATCTTGAGGAGATAATTATAACTACTAATGAGTGTTATCGTGTATTTGTGGGACCCACTATTATATCTCTCTGAACACCATTTTTGAATTTGCGAAATGAAACACTAGTAATCATTCTTTAGGATCATTTAATTTTTATTGCAGTTTTTATCGTAACTTGACAGAATCTGACTTTCAAACTGGTACCTGGGCTTATTTAATTTTTAGGCGTTCCTGAATACCTGCATCACCCGATATCATTCAAAGAAGATAGAAGCTGGAAGTGCCATAGGTGCAATTGGAGCTCAGAGTATCGGGGAGCCAGGGACACAGATGACGTTAAAAACTTTCCACTTTGCTGGAGTTGCTAGCATGAGTATCCTTTTACTGTTGGATGCTGAAACAATATGGCAATGAATTCTAATCCATTATGTGTTGATTGCTATATTAAAACACGTTCCTTAACTTCCAAACAGACGTCACGCTTGGAGTTCCTCGGATAAAAGAAATAATAAATGCTGCAAAAAGAATTAGTACCCCGATTATTACTGCAGCACTCGAGTTTGACGATAATGTTGTACTGGCAAAAATGGTTAAAGGCCATGTTGAGAAAACACTTTTAGGGCAGGTAAGTTGCATCTATACAAATTAGTTAGCATGAAAATGCTGGTCAAGATATTCTGGCTACTGTTGTTGAAATTAAGAATCTTTGATTTGTAGATTTAAGAGTTATTATATAATTCCATTTTTTAGGCTTTGCTGTAAAGCCTTAGCTTTATTTTCTTAAGTGGCTGTTGCTTCGCTCTGTAGGTAGCCAAGACTATAAAGGCAGTTCAAGAATCCTTGAAGGCCAAAATAGTTATAACACTTGATGTGAAAACCATACAGGAGTCTCAACTTGCTATTGATGCCAAAACGGTGAAAGCATCAATTCTGCAGACTCCAAAAATGAAACTCAAGGACGATGTACAACTTGTTTCACTTTATTTACATTATATTTTATGTAAATCTATATTGAATTTGGTAAAAATTATATTGCGCTTTCTGCAGGATGTTAATGTTTTGGATGATTGGAAACTGCAAATCTTTCTGAAGAGTGAGAAAAGCAAGATCCAGTTTGAACTCCAGAGCCTTAGGAATAAACTTGCCAAAGTTGTTGTGAAGGTCAAACATTAAACATATATATTGAATTAAAATTCCAGATTGGCGAGCGGATGCACTGCCAACGAATTCTTTATAAAAATTGCAGCCCTAAATATTCCCTCTCTTTGTTTGCATTTGGCATGACAGGGGATCAGTTCAGTTGAACGTGCAATAATTAACAGATATACTGATAAGCAAGATGGGAAGGAAAAGCACAACTTGCTCGTAGAAGGGTGGGTTTGTAGTTTGTTTTGATGATCTTTCCTTTGCCTTAGTTTATATGTTGGTAGACGTCTAAAAACTCAAAGTTAGGTTCTCCGCCGACTTTTCTGTTTACTCGGCGTTTCATATGCCTTGGTTGGTTGAATAGTTTGTGTGCTCGGGCAATATAGTTATCCAAGATTCTGATGATTACTTAATTTCTTTTTTCGTCTTTTAAATTCAGAACGGGTCTTCTAGCTGTCATGGGCATCCAAGGAATTGTTGGGCAGAAAACAAAAAGTAATCATGTTATAGAAGTGCAACAGACGCTCGGAATTGAAGCTGCAAGAAATGTTATAATTGAAGAGATTCAGTATACCATGTCAAGTCATGGAATGACAATTGACATACGTCACATGAAGCTCTTAGCAGATTTAATGACATTTAAGGTCGTTTTCTTTCTTCTAAAACCACTGGTCAGCATAGATGAATGCTTAGGACTTGAACTTAAATACTCCCATGGCCTGTGGTTCAAAATGGCCAAATATTTTGCAAGATAACTTCGAAATATAGTGTGTGTTGTTATAATACTTACTAATATATTATGGCTCTCAATTGCAGGGTGAAGTCTTGGGAATTACGAGACATGGGGTGCAGAAAATGAGAGACAGTGTGCTGATGTTGGCTTCGTTTGAGAAGACTGCAGATCACCTTTTCAATGCTTCCGTTCATGGGAGAGAGGATAAGATTGAAGGAGTAAGTGAATGCATTATTATGGGCATACCAATGCAAATTGGCACTGGGATGTTTAAAATCAGGCAAAGGTATGTATGTTGCTTTTGGTATTTATATCCTGCCTTTCTTCACCCCACTAATTATCTATGTTATATACTTGCTGCATAACCTGGAAATTTAGAGAGAAGGGAAGGATCTCACCATTTGGTCCCTGACCTATTGCCAGATCATCACTTTGCTCCCTGACCTTTATACGTAGAAAATTGTCCATTAACCTTTTAGCATTCATGTAGATCGATCTGTCAGTTTTAGTTGTTAGATCAACTGAGTCAAGATAGTATGAGAGCACACAAAGGTCTTGGAGTTCAAGTCTCACTAGTCACCGCCACCCATTTAAGTGAATTATTCACATGTTATGCTTTGGGAAAATGACAATCTGACCTACACGTGAGGGAGTGTGTTGAGGATAATTGTTAAATGATTTACATTTGGATCGATCACCTTAAGCTTTCAGTTGTAGTGGTTCGACACTAGAACTTGTGACATGTCTTAAACCTATTAACTATATTTTGTCTCCAAGCTAGGCTGGTTGTCAGGTTCTTGAAGTGAAGAATATTTCCACTACCCTGAGATCCTCCATATGGATTTTAAACGCGAGTTTTGGTTATTCATAACTGGTGTTTATTCCCCATGCATTTCTGGGTTAATTTTACTAATCGTCACTGAATTTCTGGGTTAATTTCACTAATCGTCACTGAAGTTTTAGCAAAACTAAATGGTCACTGGAGTTCAAAAATTTCAACGCTTACAATAACTGAAATTTATTTATGTTCTCACAGATGATTACTCTATTTATTTCTAAAAGATTGAGATGATGTGCCACCATCAATTTCTTACATGTGCACCATGTGTACATTGATTGAGATTGAATTATGCCACATGGACTTAAGATGACATGTTCCACAAAATTTGGCATAAATTTGTACTTAAAGGAGAGGAACTTAAGATTGCTGAAAGTTTCATTACAAAAATTAAGATTTTATTTTGTTATAATCAGTATTTTTTAATCCATTTGGCATAGGTTCATCCTAATTGTTGTGCAACTAACAGTGATAAATCATCCAAATCTCTTGAAAATATAGTGGAATGGCTATTGGTGACACCATAAGTGAATTTTGGTGACCGGTCAGTGGCTGTTTCATAATATTGCTCCAACTTCAGTGCTGATCTTCTTTTTGTGCTTGCCGAAACTTCAGTGACTGACATTGAAATTAACCCCATATCTGGTAGGTTCTTTTGCATCTAAAATTTTGAAAATAAGGCAATATATTACATTATTATCCGTACAATATTTAATATATTTGGGCCAATATAAGAATCTCCTTAAAAAAAAAAAAAAAAAAAGGATCAGGGATCAAAATTATTGTAACTGCTAAACCTTATCCAGTTTCAATTACACAAACCCAATAACTGCTAAACCTTATCCAATTTCAATTACACAAACCCAACACGTGGAGCCCATGTACAGCACTGAACTTGTAAAACTGGTGTAACATGCAACTGCTAAGATGATACATAGAAGTTTTTGCGCAAGAATATGTCATAGAATTCACTCAACTCGTAAAATTGTTGTGGCTGTTCTGCGTAACGGCAAATAATCTACACTGCTTTTGTCGCCATATCTGGCCATATGATCTTGTATTGTGATAAAATGAAAGTGAGTATGGAGATTCTTTAAGAGTCTCTCGAAAAGTGAGTTTTCTGAAGATTTGGCCAAAAAAAATGAGCAGACATGGTGGGAGAGCATACGACAACAACAAAAAAAAATCTTAGCCTTATTCCCTACAAGTAGGGAGGTCGGCTGTATAGAGCCATACGAGAAAATTACGTCGGATCGCCAATATGAATTTTGCTACGCCATGTATTCCTATCTAATACTAATCGCTCATCTACCTGTAGAACACACATATTGTTACGAATAACTTGCATGCACGTTATTAACGATCTTCCTCTATCTCTCCTTACACTACCTACCTTAATACTTTCACTCTTCTGAACGGGTACACCCTCAGGCCTCCACAGTATGTGTTCAAACCATTTTAGTCGAGCCTCTCTCATCTTATCCTTAATGGGAGCCACTCCTAATCTAACACGAATCTCTTCATTTGTAATTTTATCTTTCCTAATCTTGCCACACATTCACCTCAACATACGCATTTCTGCCACACTTAATTTTTGTTCATCTACCTTCTTAACTGCCTAACACTCGCTACCATATAATAACACTGGTCGTATAGCTGTCCGATAAATTTTTCCTTTTAATTTCAAAGTCAAGTTACGGTCACATAAAACGCCGGAGGCACCTCTACACTTCATCCATCCAGCATTAATTCTGTAAATTAGGTTTTTTTTTTTTTTTTTTTTGTTTTTAAATCTCTTGGGAGAATGCATGGTCGAAGATTACATTTTTTACTTAATCTTTCTAAAACAAGCTTTACATTGTATGCCTAGCTGTTTCTCATTTATGCACTGTAATGTAACCGGCGGTTCTCTTTTGGTGTGCACAGTATGAAGCAACCTGTTGAGCTCGCCTATGGTCCAAATCCAGTTATACAATGAAATGAAATGAACAGCATCAGTTATTTGACTGGAGCAAGTGAAGATAAGAGATGATACAATGAAAGGAAGGTGCGGTGCATACGTTTCTAGTATTAGTCGGGATATAGATGTTAGCATGGAGGAAAAGAACATGTATATTTATATTAGTTATTATATTTTTGTTAGAAATTGAAGTATATCGTATTTCTATTTTTGCAATTAGAAGTAAAAATATATTCCACAATTAATTGAAGACAGGTAGTATTTGCCCTCTGTATGTCGGTCAGTCATTTGGTGAGTGGTCTAAAAATTATTTGGCACACTCTTGACGTGTCTGCTATTTTCGCAATGCATAAAAAAGAATGCAATACTTGATTACATCTGATTCAAGTGTATAAACTAGTTAACGCAAATGTAATCTTTGGACTAGCATTGAATCTCTTGCAAAAGAGAAGACAAACCTACCTTCGTATTACTAAAAGAAAAAACGAGTCTTGCTTAAAGTTATGCCTAACCATTTTTGAACTGCGTCTCCACACAACATATCAACGATGTTGTAACTCTGAAAAATTCTGGAACGAATACTGCACGTATATATTACATACATCTAGATATACTATATAAAATAGAGTTTTATTAGAAGCTATAAATTGAGAATTAGTTATAAGGTAGTTGGTGTGGTGGAGTTGTATGGCACTGTCACGTGTACTGGTCGTTATTGGTGTTAGGAAATTATTGGTCATTTTCATTTGTTGCTTATTAGTCAAGTGGTGAATGCTTGACGAGTGTCAATTTCTTACCGTATGTAGTTATTATTGCACATTTCACTTAATTTTAAAACTCTTGTTAAACTGCCACTTGTCTTTCTAATCGGATATAGATTCAATCTTGGAAGGGCTACAAGATTAGATTATCACAAATATTAAAAAATAATTTATCTATTTTTAATTGCCACAACACAAAATCATGACTGCAATTTTCATTTTTTCATTTTGAAACAAAACAAATTAATAACCCATTATAAATATAAATTTCAATATATCAAATATTTAACATAAGCATTTTTTCCCACATTTCTCAATCTAGAACAAAATAAAATTAATTATTAATAATAATATGGCATCATAAAGTAATTACAATTATTATGTTACTAATCATAATAATTTGTAAAAAAATTTTATATAATATACAAATTTCCACGTATCTTGCCTTTTTTTTGTCATACAATTGCTACTATCTGTAATTAAAAGATTTTGAAAGTAGAAAATTGTTTCTATTGATGTACATCCACTTGGGAACGTGGTGTAATGAAAATGGTAACTCACATTACTTTCTCTCTTTTCTTTTCTCAAAATACTTCATTTTTTGCTCACAAATCACCTTTATTCTCCATTGAAATATATTCGTGGAGTTTAGATTGTCCGCCAATGATTAAAACATCATACAACTATTTGGCAGTCCGTTTATCTTCCGGAGAAAGTCAGGTGTGGGTGCGCTTTATTTTCTCTGAAATAAAAGCATTCAAACAGTAGTTTCTTCAATTTCCTCTGCAAATTGAATGCACAGTTTGTCAAATTGCACAAATCGCCATCTCAAATTATGGTAAATTTATTTTCATCATGGTATTTAGTTTGGCCTAAAAATAATTTGTATTTTTTCGGTGTTGCCTGATCAAATTTCTCAATCGGTTTGTGGTTTTGGTTTTATTTTGCAATTCTGATTGAGTATTGATGATGAGTCCAGTGATAGTAGAAGCCAATCTGCCGGGCGCTTAGTAGAAATCTCCGCAGAATTCCATGAAAATCAAGGTTGATGTCGCTGTGAAGAAAGGACAACAGATCTTTGGAGTGGGTATGATTTGCATAGACGAATTCGATGATAGAGCTCTAACATTCTCGATGTCCCAGTTTCCAAGGTAGAGCTCTGTTAATACTTTCAGATTTTTTAGAAATGTCCCTGGTGGGTCATCAACATGTATTTCAACTTCAAATCGTGAAAATAGTGAGATTGCATTATTCTCATTTATTGTGCGCTATTTCATATGTCTTTGATCCTTATCTTTGATATCTTTAAGTACAATTGCAATGAAATTTTCCTTTTTGTAACTCCCCCCTCTTTCGAGATAGAGTTGGTAACTACGAGTTGGTAACTACTTTGATTAAATGCAAAAGAACTTTGGTAAATGTCATAAGTTTCCAAATGGGTCGTCATCACTTTGATTTAGGATAGCTTTTTTTAATCACAATTATTATATTCTTATCGATGAGACCTTTAAGGTACGAATAATTTTTTTTAAACAACTTTTTGTAATAATGAAGTTTAGCTAAAATTTTAATGCAACTCGAGATATATCATAGATAACTGTCACAAAGTTGGAAAAAGTAGAATCTTAAAACGAAAGACAATATGCAATTCTATTATTTGTTAGATTAAAAAGGGATTCGTAATATTCATATTATTTTGTAAAATTATTTGGTACCTTAAATGTGTGATATCCATAGAAGTTGCAAAGTTATTTTATATCTCAAATAATTTTAACTAATTAAAAATAAATGTTTTACAATCCTAGCGAGGAAATTATGATTGCTTTAGTCACTCTTATTGTAATTATATACTTCATGTGTTTTTCCACGTTTACTAATCTTATTAACATTTACAAAATAAATGTGTTGTTATTCATGCAAGTTGTTATCTTAAGGGTGATATCCACTAGTCAATCTTATTATAATTATTCTTTAATTATGTTTATATGAAAATAAATTTTATTCAATTGTATCATTAAAACAACTCCCCCCAACCCGCCCCCCCACCCCCCCAAACCAAAGATAAATCCATTATCATTTTCACAAGAATTAAAAAAATGTTAGTTAATATTGTTGTGAAAATAAAATTTAATAGATTAAAACAAGATAGTAATAATGTAAATATTGATAAATCTATCGCCTAAAAAGGCAACATAATCATTTATGTTATAAAAGTATAGAAACAATAGAGAGAATTTAGAGAGAATGAATTCCAAGGAATTCTCGTGAATGAATTTCATTAATAATCAAGCCCTATTTATAGGAAACTCAAAGACAATCAGTAATTACATAATTTCATCAAGGGTATAATAGTCATTCATATATAATAATTACATCTTTTACCAAATTATTCCTCCACCAAATTATTCCTCCACCAAATTATTCCTCATAATTCATAACCACCACATTATTCTCAATTATTCATAACACCTAATAATTATTCTTCAATTATTATTCATAACACTCCCTCGAACGACTATTAATACAAATGCCTTCCTGACTGCTTGGAGAAAAACCCCTGGGAAAAAACTTCCAAACCGATTGCGTGATAGCTTGGAGTGGTTATATACGCTCATCAAAACATTGCTCCCCCGATCTATCAAACAGATAATTATTCATGCTTCTTGTTAAAAACCTTGTCAAGAAAACCTGGGAAAAAACTTGATCAAGGAAAAAGAGTAAATAGCCCGCTTGATTTCATATCTTGAGAATCGCGATATCTTTACTTCTGCAAATGATTTCAATATCATCATCGCTTGGATCTAAAGCATTAGCTCCATTATAACTTTGATCCAATAGATACACTATATCAATTTCTCCTATCGTTTCAATATACCATGAATATGCCTCTAAAACCTTATTAGGAAAAACCCAAAGTGGGAAAACCCTAATGAAGAAAAAAGAGTACATTATTCATGTGAATACGCCTTTAAAGTTGCCTCATTAAAAACTCACAGGAAAAACCCAATGGATAAAACCTCACCAAGGGAAAAAGAGTGCAATGCGATTTTATACAAGTATGTCATAAGTATTTCAAAAATCTTTCATACATTTAAAGGAGTATCATATACATTGGTTTTATACTCTTGTTCATTTAGAGTGCATCAATTTTCTTACACAACTACAAAACATTCACCATGAACACATGTCTCAAAACACAATTTAAAGTATATAAATTCATCATAAAAACATGTAAACATATAAGTAAACCTTCATAACTAACTAACACTTAAAATATATCATTTAACATTTAATACTCATTTAATAGGTTATTTCATTCTCGTGGTTTAGTTCACCCTTTAGGGTACTCATAAACACGCTTAGCTCACCCGATCCTTTAATTTCCTTTTCTAAGATTACTACATACATGACTGTGAATTTAACTTTCATGAGCATGCAACATATAATGACCACCATGCTTATCTTTAAACTTGAGCACTAGTCATCATCATCTCATCATCTCATAAGTTAAGGATTTCACATTCACCATTTATCATCTTCAATATATCTCAATATTTTCATTATCATTGATCATATGTAGCGCTACACATTTTCATATATCGTCGACACTTTTCAATTTCATTTCTTTTCCCCATATCGACATAACTTATCGAGATATCTCATTATCAATCCTCTTGTAGGATTACACAATATAGTTATGTCTATATACTCTTCAAGAGCATATGCCTCAAGTATTAAGACTCATCTTTTATAATTTGCTTTGATATATATGTTTGGGGAAATATCAACGCTTCAAGGCTAACTTATCAAAGCATCGCCGAATATATGTGATTGTTCATAGCCTTTCATGCATCTTTGAACTTCAAGTTCAGATTTCAATTTCGAGGATATAACATGATGCATTTATTTTCAACCTTAATACTCCCCCTCATGCCGAGAAAATTTAGAACACCAAAACTCATACATTGGCATGATTTTAATCATATATGTTCTCATCATTCAAATTTTTAATATAGGGAATTTAGACTGTTTGCATTCTATTCTCGATATCGGAAATTTATTTGAGGACTTTAAATAACTTGCCATATAATATCCCACTTGTATACAAGATACCAAATCCTTCTGCGATTTATTCAAGATATTGGATATACATTTACTAAATTTATCATTAAATCAAAAATCATGCTCATACTGGAGCAAATATTTCAGAAATTTCAATCATATACACATGTGACTATCTAGTGGATCCATATCATAATATCTTAGTAGTCCATGGAGAGATGAGTGGGCCCATATTTCTCATCCTTTATTCCGTATATATTTGGGATTTATTCTCAATATCGGCTAGTAATGATTTCATCATTTATCGAACAATCATTGAAGAATTCTTTAATTTCTTCACTTGAAATATTGATTTCACAATTATTTAAACCGGGATGGTCAATCCGGTTTTGTAAACGAGTATTATAACTTCTGGGGCTCAAGAAATTCTTATATCGATTTCACTAAGTATCTCAGATAAATAGTGCTCAACATGATTTATCATAGAAACACCACCGACATATTCCATCATCTTTGGTGACATTATTGTCTACTATCACGTTCAAACACTGAGTTACAACACGCATCACATCCGACTATTATTTAATTCCAAATCGTAGCTCTTACGCTTTATTTAAAATCTGAGTCTTATTTCATACGCCATGTATTATTCTATAAATAAATCATCAAAATTATTGCAAAATTCATCCTAACAAGGGTCTATACATTATAATGGATCATATGCTCTCAAATTCGAAAATACTATCCATCACTATCGACCAAAATCCTAAAAAGGATTTATCAAGTAAATGGAAAGATTAAGGATGCTAATGAATATGGGTATCCCACAAGATATCCGATGCTGATCAAAGGTCTGATTATCTCGTGAGGTTTCAATTCCTTCTAAATACATGCCTGGTATGGGTAAAAGTAGTTTTTCAAAGAAACTGAGAGCAAAAAGATTAGAGGATGCTACAAGTGTGCTTTCGGTGGGATATGTGACACTCGATGTAAATCATACTTGTCCGTAAATCCCAGAAGATAAAATAGCTGCTCATTAAGGATGGATCAGAGTAAGGAGCTCTTTGGATGATATTCACCGGCGCTTGAGACACATCCCAAATGGACACATATGGTAGAGCTAATGGCCTTATGCGGCCAAATTCAAAGATCAACAAACGCTAAGCATACTTGAAAACTTACTTTAGAAGATCCTGCTTGTAAATTTAGTAGAAAAATTTAGCATAATGATTTTCCCATATTTATGTAAGAAAGCTCTGTGTAATAACAAAGATCAATATATTTCTTTTATTTGTAAATATCGTTTTTCAATTTTAAGATATATATTATTTTTCAATCATCGACAACTATGTCATATATCACTACGTAAAAATTTCGCTTTTTCTTCTTTCATATTTGTCAAAAAGTAAATAGTGCACTCAATTATTGGTTTGAAAATTTTTCTTTAAATAGAGGGATTCATATATCTCTCATGTTCATACATTAAAAGTATAGTGCAAAAAGAGAGATAGGAGTAGAGATGATGGAGATTTTAGAATCATCTCATACAAGTCAGCCTTTTTACCTCGCCAGATTAAAACCGTATGTATTCTTGGTGGATCTAAGCTGGTAGGCCATATCCAATATGTGGATATGGCAAACCGACTTGTAAAAGAGTTAGGGAGATAAGAAATCAATATACTATACTTTGAGGAACCAACAACAAACTTTTAGCTAGACTCATAATGGCCGCACAATCATGGGGAATAAGAGTTTCGAGCGTAATACCTTTCCATCTAGTTGATCTAATACTCGAATTGGAGCAGTTCTACCATGGGTCCAGCGGGGTTGGGGCTACAAGCGCAATCCATCCACAATCGCATGATGTATATGATGAATAATAGCTGATGCTTTATCGTTCTTCCGCGTTAAGCATACACACCTGGAGGAAATATTCAATATAGCCTCGCTGGCACAAAGTGGAATTTTTCTATGTCAAACCAATAGGTTTGTTGAATATTAATAATTTCTTTGATGGCTTACTAGCTGCTTTTAGATCGTAAATAATAAGTTTATCTCTACAAATGAGAAAATACTTATTTCTCGCTAGATCACTGCTGATGAACTACTCATCAAATTTCATGCATATGTTCAAGACCGCGAAGCCTGCGTCCGCTTGGCCACATCATCAAGTGCCGTTAAAAAGAAATTTATCCTTTAAATATTTCATTATGAATCCTAATGTTGATGGTACAAGAGTTACTTTATATTTATACTTCCCAGACGCATCCCTCATTTATGGATTCAAGATGTATATTCTTTTTACATTTCTATATTTTCGAGTGTTAACCGCTTTGATATTCTCAATATGTTCCCACTAAGCTTTGCTTCTTCCTGAAAGAATAATAATAATATCATATTGGCTTTTATTCAAATACGTATATCTAGTGATTTTGCTTCTTCAAGAGCATTTTATTCTCATATTAATACAATCTCATATCATCGATAGATTATCATATGCTTTCCATGCGATATATTTTCTTTGATTTATCAACATGGATCTATTCAAAGATTTTACTTTCGCTTCATTTATCCAATGGTAACTTCAAGTACCACTTACTCAATTTTCTCCATTAATATTCAGATATATGGGGAAGTAATTTTATTCTCATCGCCTACTACTTTAGAGATGATTGTAATATTTGATCAACTACTTCTTCTCGGAGCAGGATTCGCTATAACCAATCGCAGAAGATAACCCACCACATTGAAATATGCACACCAATCGTGGTGGTATTACCTACCACATTGGAAATATACTCAAACTATAAAGTGCATAAATTTAAATCAAGAAAATTAAATTTCCTCCAATAGGCTTCGAACCTACCTTATGGGAATTATCATGCAATAAATATAAATTTACGAAATTTAAATAGCAAGATTTAAATGGCATAATATTTAACTACTTCTTCATGAGATGATCTGCCTTAGTAGGCGTATTACCCATCACTTAAAGCATATAAAGTGCAGTAAATATATAAAACCTTCCGCTTAAATGACCTGAACCCATCATCAAGTAGAGGTATGGCATAAAGAATTAAATTGCAGAAATAAAGTGCGAATTAAATATCGAATCGCTTTACGGTTGGAATTTTGCTCTTCTAACAAATACTCATTACTTCTAAGCGCACACTTATCCTTCTGTAATAAAGACATTATGTAATTCGAACTCTCTGAGTTACATTAATATTTCGATCTTTTAACTCAAAATGACTTCAAGCCATTTTATATAATCAATGGATTTAGAATTTCTTCATGAATATTCGATCCATTTTTCACTGTCAAGTTAAAATTAGCTGCTTTTACCTAAGGGGTAAAATTGTCCATTCCAATTGTGCAGGCAAAATTGTTAAAAATATTTTATCAATGTTTTACGATTGAAAATTATCTCTTTCTACTTCAATTTATCAATATCAAAATGTTCAAGACTATTTTGTAACTTTTTCAAAATCGGGGTACTGCTTTTGCAAATTTTTGAAAGTTTACCTTATCAATATTAGTGTCAAATCAAGCTTCTCTCGTTAAATCGAAGTATAATTTGAAATAGAAAATTTGATTTTTGATAACGTATAATTCCTTATATCTCGAGAAAACGAATATTATAGCTTTAATATATTATTATATTATAAAGAATATAATTTATATATACCTTTTCCTTTTCTTTTTAGAAGAATCGAACACGCACGATGCTTCCTCCATTCCAATTTCAATTGCCCATAATGCAATAATCATCATTAAGCCAAAATATAATATTATTAAACTATAATTAAACACCAGATGCAGAGAGTTTATAAACGCTGCTACACAAGAAGAGAACTTAGATCGTGAGAGAATAGGAAGAAGAATAAAGGAGATCTCTCGAATGAAGATGATTTTGAGAGGAGAGAATCTTGATCCAGAATTGTCTGAAAGCATATAGCTTTAGCAGACAATTAACTGACTAATATTAAGCTTCGATACAGGTTCATCATCAGATGCAGAACCCAGAAGATACTCTTCATATTACTCAAATTACAGAGACTCACGATAACGTGCTATAAAAGATGTAAACAATAGAGAGACTTTAGAGAGAATTCCTAATTCCGAATTACGACTTCATTAATAACTGCTCTATTTATATGAAACTTCGAATTCAAGACAATCAGAATTACATAATTCTCATCAAGGTATAATCAGCCATTCACATATAATAATTACATCTTTTACCAAATTATTCCTCCACCAAATTATTCCTCCACCAAATTATTCCTCATAATTCATAACCACCACATTATTCTCAATTATTCATAACACCTAATAATTATTCTTCAATTATTATTCATAACAATTTACTTACTTTTTAAAAATTTAATTATAGTATTACAAAACTAACGGGTAGTACTTATACTTTGATTTATTGTTAATATATAAATCATTTTTCAATCGTAGATTAAAATTATATCTAATTACATACATTTACCGTATGAATTTTATCTGATAACAAGATATCAGTATGGCGGGTAGCGTTTCACGTTATTCTCCTCCAAGAATGATTTCTCTGTTATCTGTTGCACTGCATAAAAACTACTTTCTGATGGATATACAATGAACTAATATATACATACATTACATGAAGAGTAGCATTCGTTTCCCGGGGCGTGCAAACAAAATTTAGTTAAGCTTACTTATCTTCAAACATACCTAACCTGTGATCAACTTATTTCCAACACAGTGCTCTCTCTTATGCTTAACATCACACAAGATTCAACATTTTCCTTGTGAATTTCCTGATCCTCAACTCATCCTTCAAGGAGAGAGCCACCCTTCGTAGTCTAATAACCTTTTACCCACAGAGAGGCTGCAAAACCTACACATAAGAATGCCAAACTGTGACATCTTCCGCAGAAGAAACGCAAGGGTTATGATAAAGCAGCTAAAACCCTTAAAACTTAATCACCAATAAAAATTTCACGTCTTGAGAATCACTCTAAGAGAAGATCATCCACTATAGATAAACTAACAGAAAATCTACATTAAGAGCAAGAAGCTAAAAATAAAAACGGCATATTTACCTCCGATTGAAGTGAGAGAAATCTCTACACTTCTAATCAGATCAATCAATAGAGCAATGCCATCAATGGATAAAATCCACATGCATATCAATTAAGTTTGCACCATTTCATCCATAATGTCATATTGTCACAAAATGTATTTGTTGCTTGCTTCGAACTCAGTCGGAGACAACTGAATGTAGGGTCCTACTCACTGAAGTTGAGAGAACCAAATTGCAAACATCATAAAGATGGAACTGCAAAGTTATAAGTCTACATAACTGCAACCAGGTATCTTTCGAACTCCCCTCTCGTTCATTCTGTCCCTCAAATGTGATGCCTCCGACCATCGATTTGCTTCTGCATATATGTTGGACAAAAGGACATAACTACCAGCACTCTGAGGCTCAAGCTCAAACAGTTTACGTGCTGCATCCTCAGCCACGTCTATGTCACAATGTAGCTTACAAGCCCAAAGAAGGGCACCCCAAGCACTAGCATGAGGCTTCACAGGCATTGACTTTATAAGCTCATAGGCAGCCTTTGGCTTTCCTAATTTACCTAGAAGGTCAACCATACATGTATAATGATCGGGAGATGGTGTGATTGAGTATTCATTAATCATTAAGTTAAAATAGCGAAAGGCATCCTCAACAAAGCCTGCATGCATACATGCTGTTAAGATTACAGTGAATGCAACATTATCTGGCCTTATCCCTTCGCTTATCATTTTATCAAACAGTGCAACTGCCTCTACACTGTGCCCATGAATGGATAATCCCTGTATCATGGAGCAAAATGAAATCAAATTGCGTTTAGTCATTTTCTCAAACAAAAAATTAGCTCTCTCCAAATTCCCACATTTTGCGTTCATATCAACAAGAGCAGCAGACACATGAGGACGTTCAAGGTCGAAGGAGTTGTTATCGCTAATGTAAGAATCAACCCATTTTGCAAGGTTTAGAGAACCCAAATGGGAACAAGCAGACATCAAGCTAACCATTATAAACTCATCTGGTTTCACGTTTAAAGCCCACATTTCACGAAAAACTCCCATAGCTTCCTTTGACTTCCCATTCTGCACGTAGCCTGACATCAACGCAGACCAAGAATGCAAATCCTTTTCTGACAACTGATCAAACAACCACCTTGCGGCAGCCATGTCACCAACCTTGGCATACCCATCAATCATTGTTGTAAAAGCAACCTTATTTCTCTCCGGCATTTCATCAAACAGTATCCTGGCACTCCTCAATTCACCGAGCCTCACCAACCCCTTAATCATGGCATTCCATGTAGCCAAACTCTTCACGGGCATTTCATCAAACAGAGATTTCGCCTTCACCAAGTCACCCAAGTTTAAATATCCAACCATCAACGATGTCCAAGAGAACTTATTTTTCACTCGCATTTCATCAAACACCTTGTGCGCTGAGCTAATGTCCTCACACTTACCATACAAATCAATCAAACTGGACGCCACAAACACATCGTCATCCGTCCCGTGCCTCACACACAACCCATGAATAATCATCCCTTCCCTCAATGCCAAAGAGTTAGAGCAAACCTTAATCATAGAAGGAAAAGTATATTTATCAGGACCCACGATTGACTCCCTTATCATTCTCTTAAGAACCAAGAAACACTCATCAATTGAAGTATTCAAAGAATGGAGTTTAATCAGATTATTCCAAAGATAAATATTAGGGCAAACAACGCGGTCAAAAATGCTGGTAAGGTACTTAAGATTGGGGGGCAAAATTTGGTTGCAGAGAGACATGACCTGGGTAACCAAGAACTGGTCTTGCTCCCAGCCTCTGCAAATGATATGGGCGTGGACTGTGTTTAGCTGTTTAACGGATTTGCACGATCTTAACAGAGATAGTAATTGTAATTGGTATGGTGAGATCATCGGCGATTACGTGTGGAACCTGTGGGCATTTGAACACTCATGGTGGACAGCTGAAGCATATACGGACTACGGTATACCCAAAACCAAAGCCGGAATTAGGTTCTGCAATGCGTGGTAGCGTGGGACCATTCACGCCCCACCAATTACTAAGCAAACCCCCCAAAATAGCCATGTTCTCCAAAATACCCTCAAAGAAGGAAAAGAAATAAAAACCAGCCAACTCGGCGACTCTGTCGGAGAACTAATGGAGAACTAGCTTTTCAGATAGATAGATAAAAAAAAAAAGAGGAGTGAGGGGAGTATGGGGAGAGAAAAATGAGAAGGATATCCACTGTTGGTAGAAGAAATGGTGCTTGTAATTGATTGGTGGTGGTCACCGGAGGTCGGAGAAATTGACCTCCCCCCCAACCCAATTGGCTAGCCATGCTTGACCGAACATCTTTGATTTAAAAAAAAAAAAAAAGTAAATGTGAGGATATTTTGGCGAATGTGTATATTTTGAGGTTTTCTTAATAATTGATGGGGTGTGAACCCTTCTACAATTTTATTATTGTTATTTTCTCTCTCCAAACTTTGTAACAAGGGTGGGGCTAAATGCACCCCCATTTTTTTCTAATTACACCCCAAACAAATTTCATTCCCAATTTATTATTTCACCAAAAAGAAGAAGAAAAACTCACGCCATTTCTCTGACAAAGAAACGATCCTAAAAATGGTAGCAATTGGGGGAACCTCTTTTGCTACAACTTTGCAACAAAAAAGTGGGGTGCTCTCCCTTCGTTTTTGGTTGTTATTTTTCTACATCAATTGCTATTGGAAATTGCAACAAAGATTTTTTTTTGTTCGATTTTGGTTGGCCTAACAACCCTGGTCGAACACAAAAAAAAGCTAAAATTGGTACAAAATTTGTTTGGGGTGTATTCAGCAAATTTGGGGGTGCAAATAGTCACACCCTTCTAACAATGACCAATATATTTGTTTACACTCCATACTCCATAGTTACGAATTTCATTTAATTTTAGTTTAACTTTAAAATCCCTTCTAACAATGACCTATATATTTGTTTCCACTCCATATTCCATAGTTACGAATTTCATTTAATTTTAATTTAATTGTAAAAATTGCAGATAAATAAATTCGTTGACTTGCCTATTATGTTACAATTTTAAGATGGGAAATGCTAGTTGAACAAATAAAATGATAATATAAAAAGGTTCACAAAATCGATAATTGCAATTGTGTTTTTAACATATCATAGTATCTTCCAAATCAATGATCACTACATTTTCACTGTTTCACAACATATATGTTGTAAAATTTTGCAACCTCATTTATTTACATTTACATAGCATTTCTTGTAGTTTCGATCCAGTATCCAATTTGAATACCTTAACTTGCCCAAATTATAATGTGGATATGATTTAATCCACAAACAACATATCACATCATATTATTCATGTTGATACATCGTGATTTGGGCATGTTAAAGTGTCCAAATTGAACACTGGATCAAAACAAGCATTTTTCTTATTTTTAGGCCATAAACACAATTAGATAATCCGTAGAAGACAGGATAAAATAGTTATTTTATTATTCATGTGCAATGTGGTACACCGCATGAAAGATTGAGTAGCACATATGGCATTAAAAAAAAACACTTTTTTGCGTATTGAATTATTTTCACAAAAGAACCCAAAACTTTAAGTTTTGTGGCAATTCCAACCTCATTTTTTTGTCCTGCTGAGACCCCAAACTTTCAATTTGTTTCATAGGATCCCTTCGGCTAATGGATTCCATCCAATTTAGCCGTAACTTTACATTTTTGTAATTTTGTACACTGAAAGTTTAGGATTATTTTGTGACAATAACCTAATTGGGAAACAACAATTTTTAGTAATGTGCAAATCAGTTGCAAATCTTTCTAAAGTTTACAATTTTAACTTTAATTTTTGGAAAATTGGCGCAAATGGTCCAAAAAAGGATGGTTACTATGAATTTGGTCCCAAAAAAAAAAAAAATGTAGTGCGACTGGTCCAAAAAATTTTTTGGTGTACATCTAGTCCAAATGCATGGAATCCTTCCATTCTTGCCATTCATCCTTGAATTTTCTGCTATTTTTGTGTAATTGGTCATAATTAATTTTATCGAATTCATTTGATACTAATTAAATAGTTTTTTATTGAAAATTTTCAACATAATATTATTTGTGCGTATTAATATCATAATTTTTCAAAATTTTCTTTAGCATTATAGTCGCACACATTTTGATTTTAATTAAAAGTTAATAATAAATATAATTATTATGCCTATATAAAATTTTAATAGAAATATATCACTGTAAAAAATATATCAAATCTAAGAAAATAATAAAATAAAATACAATTCCCTAAAAAAAATTCAAAAACCCCACACCCAACCAACCTTCCTCCCCAAGTACCCCAGCCCACAACCTACCCCATAGGAACCTCATCACATTCCCTAATAAACTGACCGGGGGGCTTTTCCTTGGTTTTCTTGTTGCCGACAGCCTCGCTACTGGTGAGAAAACCAGAGAGAAAGCCTCCTTGGTCAGTTTATTAGGGGGTGGGATGGGTTGTAGGTGGGGGTGGGGGTGGGGTGGGGTTTTCGAACTTTTAGTTTTGATGAAATTGTATTTTATTTTTATTATTTCTTTACATTAGGCATATTTTTTTCCAGTGATATATTCCTACTAAAATTTTATGTAGGTACAATAATTATATTTATTATTAATTGTTAGTTAAAAAATCAAAACATAATAATTACATTTATTACATTTATGTTTTGGACCAATCGCGCTACTTTTTTTTATTTCAAACCAAATTTGCAGTAGCCACTCTCTTTTTGGATCATTTGCGCGACTTTCCCAAAATTAAGGTTAAGATTGTAAAGTTTAGAAAGATTTATGACTAATTTGCACATTGTTGAAAATTACTATTTCCCAATGGGTTTGTAACGACCCGTCCGGAACCGGGCTGCAGGACCGTGATCCTTCCATTCCCCACGCACATCCGCACACATCATTCTCGGCCGGATTCTCCACTCTCCACGTAACTGCATCATAAACACATAAACGTACACATAATGAGCCACGATGACTCAGTGAGCAATAGATGCAATGCAATGCATGAATGCACGTGTAACATTCTTTTCTTCCTTTCTTTGGGCCCTAGTTGCGAATCATGTGAATACGTTATCATCATCATATCATAGGCCGTCCCCCAAAGGTTCTTTTACGCTTTGGGGCCCCGGGACCATCGTCTAAAGAGTTCTTTTACTCCTAGACCGCCCATAACATTATAGGCCGTCACCCAAGGGTTCTTTTACCCGTTAGGCCGCCGGTAACATCATAAGCCGTCCCCCAAAAGTTCTTTTACTCCTGGGGGGCTACATTCGTCATAAACACGTGATACGCAACTACATTCTTTCACATACGTCATGCTTCGTGTCATACATCATTCATACTTCACCTTGTAATCGTAATCATAACATTCTTGGGCATTACATAGCATACTTTCTCATGAACTTCTTCTTGTCATTACATATCATAGAACATATCATATCCTTACATATAACATCCCATTCATCATGATAACGTGTTACGTACTTCACGTAATCATTCACTTGGCATTCGTTCACATATCCTAGCTTTCATGTCATTCTAGCATCATTACATGGTCTCATTCATTACATATATCATAAACAACTTCACATCTATCAAAGAACAACCTTCAACATGCTAAGTTCATCATATACTTTCACATACTTTCACCTAAACTCACATATCAAAGCAATAACATGAATATCCTCTCATATTTATGCTTACACTCATAAAAACATGCTATAAACATATCATATTCATACTATAACATAATATACAACTATTACTCACATTATAGAAGAAATCAAGCTCAAGAACCATAGATAGCCCTCCTTCTTCTTCATCTCTTCTCTTTCTCTTCCTTCCTCTCTTCTTCTGGATTTGAAGGGAAATATGTACCATCTCAACCCCAATCATGGATTGGGAGCTTTGGGGGTGTTCTTGGATGTATGAGGGGCTTAGGGCTCGAATTTGGGAGAATTTGACCAAGAAATGGCCGAGAAGACCTTAAATCCAGTTTCTGCCGACCTAAAATTACGGCCGTAACTTCCACATTTACGGCCGTAACCCCTTACTTACGGCCGTAACACCATATCCTTACGGCCGTAACCCCAATCATACGGCCGTATATTCAGAACATACGACCGTAATTTGCTCTCTGAAACTTTTGGACATTTTCCACTGTTCACCATTTACGGCCGTAACCTTCAACCCTTACGGCCGTAACCTGACATTTACGGCCGTAATCCTTACATTTACGGCCGTAACTCCAGTTCTGCTGAAATTTCCCGTTTTCATCATTTCGACGGCCGTTTCGACTCCCGACATGTCTCATACATTCCCAAACATTTCATAAACACATCATACACATATACATTATGTCGGGTCGACTTTGAGCGGGGCATTACAGGGTTATTTTCACAAAGGGCCCAAACTTTCAGTGCACAAAAGGATAAAAAAAGTAAAGTAAACGGCTAAATTAGATTGAATTTGTTAACCGGGGGGTTTCTTGTGAAACAAATTGAAAGCCTGGGTCCTCGAGCTTGGATTTTTGAACAGGGCTAGTTCCCAAAAAAAATAAAAAATATTTCAAAGCTTGCGTCCCAGCGGGACAAAAAAAAAAAGAATAAGGTTGAAATTGTTACAAAAATGAAAGTTTTGGATTCTTTTGTAAAAATAACCCTTACATATTATTTGGTATAGGTATTTTTCAAAAATAATATAAGACTATATATATATATATATATATATATATATTTTGTTTTTCTCTGGAAAGCAATTGCATAGAAAAGACTATATCATTGAAAATAAAGAAAATGTACTAAAAAATGTTTTTAAAAAATTGCCATATAATGTTGGTGAAATTAATTTTAAAATAATGTGTGTAAAAAATAAAAAAATAAAAAATCTAATTTTATGTTTACTTCACTATGTCTGTTCCCAATTTTGCTTTACAACTCTATTTGCAAAACCCTTTGCCATCTTTTTTATATAATATAGGCAACTAATTGTTCCCACATGCAATGCATGGAACTTTTTATCCACCTAACTATTACTTTAATAATTACCCAAGAGTCCCTAACTTCTCCGCCAGCCGGGGGGGCTATAATGGGGTACCCAACCTTTAAAATGTAGCAACCAGAGTTTTAATCTTTGAAATATTAGCATAGATGGTCCTCTATTAAAAAAAATGTTAGTTCGATCGTTAATTGGTAAAATTTGTATAAAATGATAAAATCTGCCTTCCTATCAATGAAAAATAATTACAATTTAATGCATAACTTTTGAAAATGTGAAAATTAGCACTAAGTCTTTTTAAATTTTATTTATTTTAACTTTAACTTTTCAAATATTTTATTTTGGTCCATAGTTAAATTTAGGGTTATTTTTGCACTATCATCCTAGACCTTTACCTTTGTAAAGATTTTTCCCCAATTATTTTATTTATTTATTTATTTTTTGGGTTACACTTGGGCGTAGTTTTCAACCTTTCAAAAATTCTCAATACATCCCTACTAATGGTTTCCATCCAATATGGCTATTAACTTGATTGTTTTTTCTTTGATCTCAATTTTGTTCGGTGGTAAATTTAAAAGTATACGTGAAGAAATAAAAAATTTTAAAGGAAAAAAAACCAAAGACCAAAACCCACTTCTTGCAAATCCTAAACTTGAAAATTCGCTGCCTCCAACCCCGAAACCCCCTCTCCCAACCTGAAGATTTTCCATCGGCGTTTTCACTTGTTCTTCTGTCGTTGAAGAATAACTCCGCTGGCAGCTATCCACCCAAGAAGTGATAGTGTAAATCCGCAAGTATACGGTATCGTTGTACTCACGGGTCGTCTCACAGGGAGGTTAAAGTTGTCTATTCCTCTTTCACCAATTAATTAGCTAAATCATCCGGGTTTTTATGGTAGAATGAATAAGAACTACTCTTAACTAAAGTAGCAAAGCAATTAAATAATGTAAGCGAATGAAGCAGTATAAATTTCAATGTTAAAAACGGGGATTAGGGTGCCATCTGCTCTAATTGACAATGAACATTTTTTTTTCTAGGGATAAATGTAGGCGTGAAAGATAAAACTAAAGTTGAGAAATTAATTTCTAACTTTTTCCAAAGCTTAGAAGGTCTCCATGGTTGTCTAGGCCACTCTTGTGATCAAAGATTAGCCGCGTCTACGCTAGGGGGTCCACAAGGAGAAATCAACCTCTTGGTGCTTGACTTCTTGTATGATGAATTGAAACCGGATGAGCGCTATACCGACATCAATCATTACGAATTCTAGCATAGAAACCCTAGTTTAATTATCCACACTAACACCCAATTCTAATTACACGTTCATTGCAATTAGGGTAGATGAACCCTAATCCCCAAAAGGGGATTACTCCTCCATATTAAGAATTGACACAATTAAAGAAATTAATCAGCAAGAATTCATGTAGAGACAGATAAAAACCTAATGAGATGAATTTAAATGAATAAAGTAAGAAATACCGACTATAAAGATCAATCCACAATAGCTTGAGATGATGGAGAAGTTGTAATCCTCAATTCTTGAACAATAATCCAAAAGTAAGTTGTAATCTAATCTAAACCGATGTTTTTAATGACAAGAAGAAGAGAGAATACATAAACTAGGTAAAACTATCCCTAAACTAGTCTCGCCGTCTTCTATTAGCCTTGGGGAGCCTTTTATATGGGCTCCATTGGCTGATTAAACCCTAAAAAACGCGCAGGTTAAAAATCCCATCACACAGGCCGTGCAGAGTGGCACAAGGGCGTGCGGAATGGCATAGGGGCCACGCAATGGCACGGGGGGCCGTGCAGTCATCTGGTTTTGTGCACTTTCTGGTTATATGAAAAAGGACTTTTTCTCCCATTTTTTCGTCCTTATGCTCTTGTATCTCGGGGTCTTCTTGTTGGTGGCGATTCTTCAACTTTTAGCGTCTAAAATGAATGCACACCACAAACAAAGAAAAGAAGAGCAATACCCATTCGGAACAACAAATATCGTACAAAAGCACGTAAACGAGCTATACTCAATCCAAATTGGGGGACAAAATATGATTAAAAGGCATATGAAACACACGCATATCAAGAAGTTCCCATCACATCAAGAAACAACATTTGTGATGAAGAAGAGCCAAGCATTGAGAGTTCTAGTGAAGGAGTTTTCACCGAGTTTAACTAGCATCAACTGATTTGACGAAGGACTTCATGCATATATTAGTTAGCTAGTGCGCAACCAAAAAAATAAAAAATAAAAAGAAGATGGTTTCACTCGAATCTCTCGAATGACTCTATTAAGGTGTTTCTTGTTTGCCTGTTTATGGTTTTGTATTCATCTTATTCATTTCTCAAATTCGTATTGTCCCTCTACCCATACAACGCTCCTCAACCTCCCCTCCCAATTGGTTTTGGTACAATTCTAGTTGTTCAATGTACTATTTGTAACTTATGCTTGTTCATTTAGCATCATCCATTTTGACATGCTTCGCAACTTCGACGATGCATGCTACTGGAGATGATTTCGAAAACCTAATGAGGGATTTGGTCATTTCTGATGAGACGTCTAAAAACTAATGACTTTCTTGTTCATTTTCCCAAAAACATTACATGGAATAAAATTAATGTCATTTGCATTGCCAGGTTTTCAAGTTCTGTTGGGGGAGTCGAATATCCCAAATTTACCCATAATAAAATCAAGGATAAAGACAAAGCCAATGAAATTAATAGTCAAAGTGGACAAAACCGTTAGTAGGGACGTACTGATACAATTTTTACAAAGTTTGAGATCTAGCCACTAGTATACAATTGATTTTGGGGGACGCCCATTGCGTGGCATTTTTAATGAAAACATAGCATCAGTGAAGAACGGGTGACGATTGTCTCCACAATCCGCCATCCCAAATTGAATATAAAAAAAAAAGCAACGGGTGCGGTTGTAAAGAAAACCGCCACCCTTTATTCAAAAAATGGGAGCGGTTTTCTTTAGAACCGCTACCCCAAATTTTGTTAAAAAAAAAAAACAAAAAACCTTACGGGTGGCGGTTTCTTAAAGAAACCGCCACCCGTTTTTAATAAAGGGTGGTGGTTTCTTAAGAAACCGCCACCCAAAGCACTTCAATTCATACCTAGCAGCTAGCCTTCACTCGCCATTTTTAAGTGTCCAACTACGCAAATAACACGAAAAACCAACCAAATTTCCATCCAATGTTAGGATTTTCCTGCAAATTTTTCAAGGCTGGGGCCACAATTGGAGTAATGTACTATTCCTCTGTCTATTTGTCCCAATTTTGTGTATTTTTAGGTTGGAATTTAACATCCCAAATTCTAGGTATTTTCTTGAAATCGGATTTGGGGCAATTTCTTGGTTTGTTGAAACCACATTTGAAGAAAGGTCGTCTTTCCCTATCAATTGGTGACAAATTTTCATATTTTTGAGGTTAGAAACTACAATCCCCAAATTAATTCTATGTTTTTGGTGTAAATATTGAATTTTTTTTATGCTTGTTTTAATATATGTATATGCATTGTGATAATGCCTTGAAATAGAGGTATATATGTGGGATTATTAATTGTTTGTTGCCATAGATATATATGTTTTCCCCCAAATTTCCATGTTATTTGTTGACATGGATATATATGTGGGATTTATATACATCATAGTTGAATTAGAGGTATTATTTTAGTTAGTATCAGTTAAATAAGTAATAAGTAATTTTTATGAATTAATTAAATGTATATTTTTTATTAATTTTAAAGAATTTAAAAAAGACCACCCTTTGAAAAATTAATTGTTAATATAGTTATTAAAATTGATATTTTATGGAATAATATTAACTTTAATTTTTTGATATGTCCCTAATTTAGTTATCTTCTACATATGAGAAACTAATGCATACAACTATTTTAATATGTAATAAATAAATAAATAACTATTAATTTTATAAATATAATTTATTTAAAAGTAGTATGGGAATAATATTTCAGTAAAACAAAGTAGTTTGGAAATAAATTCATATAAATATGATTTATTTATTAAAAAATAATACTTTTTGATATGTCCCTAATTTAGTCTTCTGCATACGATAAACTAATGCATTTGTTATTTATTAATTATGTTGAACTATATTTCAATATGTAATTGAGAAGTGTGTATTTTACACACTTATTTATATTTATAAACAAATAAATTTTTATTAGATCGAGCGGATATCTATTTAATTATACATTTATATTGTGTCTTTAGGTACATATCCTCAATTGGGATGAGAACATGGCAAAAAGGAGAAAAAGGACCAAAACGACACAATTCCAAAGTGAGAGGGCTTCGGGTACAATTTATGTGAAGATTTTCTTGGCCACTTTTCTTGTGCTTACATGGAAGAACACGGAAATTGGAGTCCATAGATTTTTACGGATCTCAATTCTGAGTGACGGATCAAAAGATATGACTAAACGAAGATCAATGACCAAAATGCAAGATGTCTGATGAAGAGGAGCCTTTTTTATAAAGACAGAAGTTGATTTGGAGGAAACAATAAACTAGAGAGTTATATATCATTGAGTTTAGTTTCCAATGCAATTTGAATCGGCTCAATCAATATTGGGATTAAAAGTTATGGCCAAAATATTGAAACCTGCGCATGTAGAAAATTAGTACAGTCGTGTATTGTATTTGTACGCCTGTAAATTGTATTGTACGGCCGTAACTAATATATTTATGGCTGTAACTTATCAAAACGAGGTCAAATTTCATGCAAAAACATTTGTACGGCAGTAGATTATGTTTTTATGGCCGTAAATCCCTCCTAGCAGCAAAAGCTTGCGATTTTTTACATTTTCTTTCTCTCAATTCCCTCCTTTATCTTCACCAATACTTAAGGAACTTTTGGGGATATATGAGACACGAATTCAGGGCCATTTAACACACCATTTCACCTCCAGATCCCTAATTCTCATTCTTAGTTCTAGGCTTAGGGTTTTATTTTCCTTTCTCTTCTTCCTCTTTTCTCTTTTCTTTTTGTAACGCCCCGAGTTTTATGAGCCCGGAACGCTAGTTCTTTTTCTAAAATATTTCATTATTTTTTTATAATAATAATAATATTATATTAATAAATGCGGAAAGATAACAATTAATTAAGATGCGAAAATGCATTTAAAATAGCAACTACTTAGAGTATCTTATATTTGTTTGATCTCTAGAAATTCAAAACATTTGAAACGACATACTTCAATACATCAGTTTACCCAAAATAACAACAGAAACGAAATTTCTATTTAATAAACCTCAGAGAGCTCCCATATCTCGTCAATCTGTAATTTGTTAAAAATGAAAGGCGTGAGTATTTCAATAATACTCAGTAGGCTCTGTGCAATTAATCAATCTATACAAGTATATAAGCAAATAGATATGCAGATTCTAGAATATAATACCCGAAAGTAACTTTGGGCCTAAAGGCAAGTAATTTGCTTGAAAGCAACTCTGGGCCCGATGGCAAGTTTAGGCCCGAAGGCAAGTCTATTACATACTAAAAGCAATTGCAGATTATTAACTATAAATGCGTGATAAGTAAAAATGAGTCTTTTGAGCCTACATTAAGTTTCTCCCGAATTTTGAGCCTACTAAACGGTGAGAATCAGTCTTCTAGCTGTTCGTATGCCTCGTCTAGTCAATAATGAATTTAATTTATGTTAATACTCTTAGATATTAAATATTTATGAATAATATAGAAGTTTTGGACCAAAATTGAAAGAATATAAAAGTTTGGGTGTCAATTTGGAAGAATCAAATAGTTTGGAGACCTAATGTGCAATAAAATTAAATTAAAACTATTTTGGACTCAATTATAAGATTTTTAAAACATGGAGGACTAAGATACAATTAAAGTTTGGGGGTTAACTTAAATAGGAATAAGAAATTGAAGGACTAAAAGTGAAATAAAAGTTTATGGGTCAAATTGCAACAATTGAAAGTTAAGGACTAGAACTTAAATAAAATTTAGGGGCTTACTTACATAAAATAAATAAGTTGGGGGATTAAATTTTAAAATGTAGTTTAGGGGTTAGATTAGAGGAATTAAAAGTTGAGGATTTAAAATTGAAATAAACTATATGGACTAACTTAAAACTAAATTAAAAAGCTTAGAGATTAGTTGTGCAAATACCCTAAAAACATCAAGAAAATGGCAAAAAAATTGTTAGAAAATTGGAAAAAAAAGGGCCGAGCATTTCGGTGGCGTCGGCGGCGGTTGTCATTGGCGAAGCTAGGGGCGGTGAAGGTAGTCCTTGTGATGGTTTTTAATTGAAGAAATGAGGACTAATTGGCTAGAATTCGATGGTTGAAAGTTGAGGATAAATTTGAGCATTTTCAAAATTCGATCTAATCTCTAACAATTTTCGAAATTAAGTGGTTCTATGATGTTCTAGGGCGATAGGGGAAGGTGTAGGTATAATTTTTGTGTTGTGAAGTGTAGTTTGGGCATGGATGATACTTCTTGGCCCAGATAAACGGCGTGTATGTATATGTGCACGTATATATGCGTGTTTGGTGTATTTGTGTGTGTTGTGCGGTGGCTACTGGTGGTGATGGTATGGTGATGATATGGTGGTTGTGTGGTGGTATGGTGATGAAGGCGAAACTACTATTTAAAGCTTGTAGGATGTATTATTCTAACTACAACATAAATTAAGTGGAAAATGCAAGAAATTGATTAAGGACTTGTGTGTGTAATTAAAAAAATGACATAATAATTGGAATAAAGATTAAAAAATGAAAGGTTGATAGATTACCTATAAAAACTTCTTATTTGTCTTGCTTGTAGTAGAATGAAAGTGGAAAATATGAGTGGTGGCAATAAAGAAAAATGAGGATGTTAATGGGGCTAGGGTTTGAGAAAATTTTAACAATGAGTAGTTAAAGGGTATTCTAAAGCAAGAATTTGGTTAGGGCATTCCTATTGGGTTGAACAAAATTGGGCCGTAAATGGGCTACTAATTGGGTTCAATAGATTCTACACTCAGATTGGACTTTAAATTGGGCTTTGTAAAATAAAAATCTTTGGGGACTAAAATAAATAAATTTTGAAAGTTTGGTCCTTAAAAGTAAATTTGAAATAAATAAATTTTTATAAATTATTTTCTTAAAATAATTAAATATAATAATGAATAATATAAAATTTAACTAAACGAGTGTACACTATTAAATTCTATTGGTGAAGTCGTAGCGACATGTTTGAGATTTTATTTAATTAAATATTTTTCATTTAAAGAAATTGTGGTCACTTGCACTTTTCCTTTCTTCTTTCCTTTCTTCTTCTTTTATTTTAGTTTAGGGCTTTGATTGGAGGTTAATACTTGGCAAAGATGATGAAGGAATGAAGAGGAGATGATAGTGGAGATGGATGAATCAAGAATGTGAACTTCAAAAGGGGGATTCTTATTCCTTGTTCTTGTTTTTTTCCTTTGCTCTCCTATTTGTATTGTATAAATGTCTTGTATTTCTTCACTATGAGCTAAATATTGTACAAGTTGGGATGATTTGATGAATCTTAATCTAGTTGTATTAATCCATATATGTTGATGGAATTGATTTGTATTGTGTTATTCATCTCTTGTGTGTTTGCTATTAAGCTTTCTACATGTGCTTGATTGATCACCAAGTGTATGCATTTGTGATAAATGTAGGATCCTAGAGATGGGAGTTCACTTGTTAAACCAAATAGCATTCACCTTAGATTCTTGTAGAGGATAGAGATATACCTCTTACCCAAGGTGATCAATTGAGTTGTTTTCACGGATCTCTATGCGGTTGATTGGTAGCACATCGACACAGAGATGTAGTAGGTTGAACCAATTGATTAGGGATAGCTTGACATTCGAGAGAGGAGCTAGCTATATAAGGGAAATCGGGTCTAACGTTGAAGATGAATAATATGTTAAGTTCGTCAACGGATTAGTGTCACTAGATTAAGTGAAATCATGAATTCCTGGCTATCTATTAATTCGAGTTTTATCTCCATTCATCCTCATGTTTCATGTCTTTTTTTTTTTTTTAATTTGCATTGTTAGTTTGGTTAGTTAACTCATTCCCCCTTGTAATTGTGTGTGTCCCATTTTTTTCTTCTATTTTATTTTATTTTTTGTATAGTTCTTTCACCCTAGAATTAGCAACTCATTGCAAATACCAATCCTTGTGGGATCGATATCCGAACTCATTGAGTCCACTTTATTCCTTGGACGGCCCGAGTACTTGCGGTAAATTTGCGCGTGTGTATAAACACCCAACAACAATAAACAAATAAATTTTACTTTTATATAAATATAATTTATTAAAAAAATAGTTTGGAAATAATATTTCAATAAAATTAATAAAAATTTCGTAGCTTGGGAATAAAACTATTTAATATTATTTTAATAGTTTTGTGGTGTAAGTAGATCAAATTGTCGAATTATTTCTCTATCCTTTCATTACAACTGATCTTATTGGTTGTACTACACTGCACTTCACTTGTATTAACCTTAGAAAACCGTTTGAAGATAATCTTGTATGCCATTAACTGTGTTTTTATTGTTGCGCAGTTTGAGATGCACAAGATTATCTTTGAATTCTCCCAGCGAAGAGTTTGTCATTGATCTGCGTAAATTGAACTGTGTTTAATTTTATTTTTTGTATAGACAGTTATGTATTTATCTTAGTTTCTGCAGTATCCTCCTTTGTTCTCCTGGTGTGGATTACGTTTTACGTGAATTGCACACTTAGGAGAACTAAGGGGAGATGCTGCTGAAATTTGCAGTAAAATACTATGCCGGTTCTACACAAAAAATAACACAATTTTGATATTACCTAGAGATGATGAATGGTTTAGATCCGTACCCTTTTGTTTAGATACGGAGTTATAAGGCAGATTTAGAACATTTGCGTTACATGCTTAATTAAAGGAAAAAATAATGAGATGGCTATTGTTTAAGATGTAATTACACGGTTAATTAGGGAAAAATAACTCTATAAGTTGTTCGAAATAGATCGGAGTTGGATGTATGAGAATCCTACTTTCCTTGAATATGTAAAAGGAGTTACTGAGTTTTTGAAATGTGCCGAGGAGGACAAAATGAAGTATAAGAAGGATAAAATTGTCTGTCCTTATTCAGTTTGCAATAGTACAATTAGTTATGACACTGCTACGGAAGTGAGAAAGCATTTGTTTAAAATGGGTCTAAGATCGGTTACACATGTTGGTTTTGGCATGATGAGAAAATAGTGTCTAGCACGAGCAGCGTGGTAGTGGTGGTGGGCATAATGAAAATCGTTTGGGCGGCGATAACGACGGTCATGTGGAAAATATAGAGATGAATGTGGAAAGTGATTGATTGGATGAAATGTTGCGTGATGTGCAAGACGACTTCGTTGATCAGCCCCATGAGTTCCATAAATTGTTCGCCGATTCCAAAAAGTCTTTGTATCCTGGTTGTCTAAAATACAACAAGTTATCAGCTGTGTTCAATTTGTTAAATTTGGAAGAAAAGAGTGTATGGAGTGATAAAAATTTCATGGCGTTATTGAAGCTTTTAGTAGATATGCTTCCGGATGATAACGAGTTGCCTAACTCAACGTATAAGGCAAAGAAGATGTTATACCCATTGGGTATGGAGATTGAGAAGATAGACACTTGTCCGAATGATTGTATATTGCATGGGAAGGAGTACAACGAGTAGCATGTGTGTCCGAAGTGTGGGGTATCGAGGTATAAGAAAAAGAATCGCAATGATAATTGCGTGGCTAAGAATGGTCCTCTACCGAAAGTGTTATGATATTTTCCAGTGATTCCAAGGTTTAAGCAATTGTTTGCGAATGTAGATGATGTAGTAAAATTGTTGTGGCATGCAAAAGGGAGGAAAAAAGATGGTAAACTAAGACATCTGGCTGATTCCCCTAAATGGTGAAATTTCAATAGGATATTTCGTGATTTTGGAGATGAAGATAGGAATCTCCGGTTCGAATTATGTACATATGGAATGAATCCACACGGTGACATGAGCAGTCCACATAGCACTTGGCCGGTACTTTTGGTGATCTATAATCTCCCTCCCTGGCTGTCCATGAAGTGCAAATACATGATGATGTCATTGGTAATTTCAGTTTGAAATAGTTGGGAAATGACATCGACATATACTTAGCACTGCTAATTGATGATCTAAGAGTATTGTGGGATGAGGGTGTAGAGGTGTTTGATGCTCATTGTTGGGAGAATTTCAATTTATGTGCAATGCTATTTTGCACCATAAATGATCTCCCAGCTTTTGGTAAGTTATCGAATTACACTATCAAGGGTGGTAAGGTATGCCCCGTGCGAGAAGATGCCACTTTTAACCTATATTTGAATAATTGCAAGAAAAATGTGTACATGGATCATCGGGCCTTTCTTCTTAAAAATCGTAGATATTGAAAAAATAAAGACGATTTCAATGGACAAATTGAGAATCGAGTCACACGATTGCCGTTGTCTGGGGAAGAGGTTTTCGAACGAGTGAAAAATATTTCAGTTCAGTTTGGTAAGATTTTTAAGTTGACTAGAAAGAGTATATGGAAGAAGAGATCGATCTTTTGGGATTTACCATATTGGAAGTATTTAGAGGTGAGACATTGTATTGACTTCATGCAAAGTAGGGAAGAATGTTTGCGATATTATCATTGGGATGTTGCTAAATATTTCAGGAAAGATGAAAGATTCTGTCAATGCTAGAAAGGACATGGTGGAATTGGGAATACGGCCAGAGTTAGCACCTACTGAAGAGTCAGGAAAGCGCCCATTCTTACTAGCGGCTTGCTATACCTTGTCTAAAGGAGAGAAACAAAATTTTTGTGAATGCCTAAGAGGTGTGATTGTTCCATCCGGTTATTCATCAAATATCAGATGGTTTGTGTCGATGAAGGACTTCAAGTTGGTTGGGATGAAGTCTCACGATTTTCATGTTATGATGCAGCAGCTATTGTCGATTGCTATTCGAGGTATACTATCCAAACATGTCAGGCGTGTGATTATATAACTTTCCTTTTTCTTTAATGCAATATTTACCAAGGTTATTGATTCGGACGAGTTAGATAAATTGTAGCCAAACCTTGTCGTCACCCTTTGTTAGCTTGAAATGTATTTTCCACCATCCGTTTTCAATGTTATGGTGCACTTTGTTATTCACTTGGTTTGACAAACTAAGTAGTGAGGTCCACAATTCTTGCACAATATGTATCCATTAGAATGGTTCATGGTTATCCTGAAGGGACATATGAGAAATCGATTTAGACCTGAAAGCAGTATCGTAGAAGGTTATGTTGCTAAAGAAATGATTGAGTGTTGTACTGATTACCTAGAAAAAGTTGAACCTATTGGCATTCCTATACCTCGACATGAGGGAAGGCTCGAAGGTAAAGGTGGTGTTGGAAGCAAGCCGTTTGATCCCAGCATTGAATGTTACGACCCGGATTTTCGGTAACTAAAATTTCAGCCACTACTTGGTCAAAACCGTTAATTGTGGGTCAAAGTCAAATTATTAAAGAGATTTAATTTAGTCTATTAAAAGTTTATGGATTTAATTGATTTAATTGGAAGTTTGTGGGCTATGGACGTAAATAAGGGTCAAAGGACCAATTTAAATCTCTTAATTAAAAGAAAGGGATGCAATTATATATATATAATATATATATATATACATAGGAAACAAAAATGGCATTCGTGGAGAATCCAGCAGAAACGAAAAACAAACCAGAAAAGAAAAGAAAAAGGAGAAAAAAGGGAAAAGGAAAAGGAAAAGGGGGAAAAAGGAAGGAGGGAGCTTGGTTTCGTTGTGGTTTCGCGTGATAAGTATATTTCTTCAATTTTATCTCATAAAATTCGAGGTAAATAGTTAAAGTAATTTTAGGGTTTTACCAATAGACATTGGGGATTCGAAATTTATCATTAATTTGGATTGATTGGGTGTTATTAGGATGTTATATAGCCCTAATCAAATATTTTGAAGTGGAATTGATGGTAATCGAGTAGTGGGTGATGAAGTGGATTGAAACTTACATTACCTAGTTGCTGAAAATTTGGGGAATTATTTTGTGACTCAATTGGATGGTTCCAATGGTATGAAATATAATAAAATCAATGAAAGAAGTGGAATAAAGCAACAGAATGGGAAAATTAGAGAATGTTAGAAAAGTTAAAACTTGGTATTGAATGTGGGTAGGCGATTGGTTGGAAATTCATGTGTATAGGTTTTGATTAGATTACTACTATTATTTCAGGTGGTGACGAGACAATTGGGCAAGCCTACCAACCGAATTACAAGCAGTTCGTAGCTTTGTGAGTGGAAAATTATATTTTTCATAAATCAGCATGTTTTAAATTCTAATGTCCTTTTTCAGATTATTATGATATGCTATTATAAATAAATATTTCAGAAGATCGTGGATTTTATTAAGTAGTGTTTTATTTTAAAAGATCAGATGAATATTCTTTTAAAACCATCATAAAGTGCCTTGTTAGAATTACCCGCTCTGCACTGTTGTGATGTGTTCCACAGTGTATGACCAGAATTACAGAGGTTTTTGGGACCCACTTTCGTACACACATAGGCTTTGGGACGTGTACGGGGGTGTTTAGCCTTTGGGGCTTGTTCTGCGCCCGTATGACCAGATATTCAGAAAGAACAGACTTTTGAGCGACACGCCATGTGTATTGAGAGTACTCTACACAAGTGTGTTGTTGCTCGTTGGTACTTTTGATGTTATTTTTCAGTAAATTATTTATAGTTACAAAATTCAGTTTTAGAAAGCAAAATCCGTTTGAAACGGTATAATCAGTGTTTGTTCAGCTAGAACAATCTCAGTTATTAGTATTACCTTGATGGTTTTTAATTATTTATGCTATTTATGCGTTTGGATATAAAGAGCCTTTTTTTTTATGAAGATATTTTAGATGGAAAACTATATATGTTTGTGAACTTATCCACTCACTGAGTTACCAGCTCATATATTTTCCAACACTTTTCTTATAGGAAGGACCGAGCTTGAGCATGATTGGATTGCCCGTGGAGTTCTGAGCCGACCACCATAGTATTCAGATAATTCAAACTTAGCAGTCGTCACTTTTGATATGCATGTCAAATATGGTTGAGGTTTTAATTTCGTTTAAAATTATTGGTTTAGAATTATTCATCAGTTCCTCAATTATAAATCTTTTCCCACAATTTCCGCATATGATGTTAACTATTTTCGGATTGGTTATTCCATTTTATCTACAAAATCCTTTAATAAATTTTATAAGCTCATTTTAGTACAGAAAAGTTATAGTTTCATGTCAAGTTTAGGTTGCCTTGACGGTTGGTCCAGTGTTAGGCTGGCCTCAATTGTTGACGCGCCACGTGTCAAGTTATTAGAGATAATTTGGGGCGGGGCGTGTCATTGAAGACCTATCCAACGTCATCTTCTCATCTTGCATCATCTTGCCACGGTTCAACTATATTTCAATGAACATAAGGCAGTTTTAAGAGCGAAGAATCCTTTAAAAGGGGATATGTGGTTGGTTACTGGACATAATCATCGTTTCGCAAAATGGTTCAAAAATAAAGTAATGAACCATTGAACGCATAGAAACGATCAAGTGGTTGGCTTATGGGCACGTGTCCTATGTGACCTCTTACCAGGGATATGACATTAATGGGCACACATTTTATACAAAAGGAAAAGAAGACAAAAGCATGATGCAGAACAGTGGAGTCACACAAGTGGCAATATCGACCGACAATAGTATCGATACATGCTACGGAGTGATTGAAGAAATTTGGGAACTTGATTACAAGATGTTCCAGATGTCTGTATTTCGATGCAAATGGTGGACAACGCAATGGGTGTCTCGAAGGATAAATTGTGTTTCACTAGGGTGGATTTTCTCTGGTTGAAAGTCAAAATGATCCGTTTATACTTGCATCACAGGCTAAACAAGTGTTTTATGTTACTGATCCGGGCGATGCAAGGTGGTCAGTTGTCCTCCAAGGAAACAGACGCACTGTTGGGATCGGTGATGTGGTTGATGAAGATGAATATGACAACTGGGATGAAACGACACCATTTTCAACTGAACTGCCTCTATTAGATCGTCAATAACACAACACAGCAACAAATTACCTATGTTCAGACTATCAGGAAGGAGAGTACGTGGAATATCGGCCCGATTACTATTTCAGGTGGCTCAAGTTCATTCTATTATTATTTAGAGGTAATTTAAATTCATTTGCATGCAATATCTTATCTTCGTCGATCAAGGGTAGAATATTTTTCGTTCTTATTTGTTGTAGATTCTTATTTATTATAGTCGTGATTTTTATACATTTCTAAATGTGCAAGTGCGCGCTAAAAGGAAGCAAACATTTCTGATTCTTCATCAGCATCCAGTTCACCGTGTGCTAATAGCAGCACCAGACGATGTAGAGGGTTGACGACTATGTCAAAGTGGAAGGGAAAGAACATTCAATTGACGGATGATAATTTCAATGACCTGTTCCGGCTGAAAGGGAAGCATAGTACGGGTTTCCGACATTATATTAGGGTAATTGAGCGCTCAAAGGTAATTATAAATTATAGTGATTGGTGACTTGTGGAAAGCGACCTAAAGGATATCATTGGGGAAGATATTAAGATAATAAAAATGTGAATTGCAATTGTGTACTGTGGTAACACCACTTGTCTTAGTACTAATGTTAAGAGTGTGATTTTTTTTAATATTGCAGACAACGTGCAATTTGAAGGATGACCAATTTAATGATTCCGCAACAAGCTGGAATACAAATGAGAAATTTTAAAAATAAGCTCGTAAGCAAGTGGATTTGCACAAAGAAACGAAGAACATACACCCCAATGGATATGCGTAACTTCATTACCGTGGAAGATTGGGAGGAATTCAAACAAACGGTCTCGAGTAAAAAATTTCAGGTATACTTTAGTGATTACAATTAACTATGCAACCATTCTTTTCCTTTTTTCTCTAAAATAAAATTTGGCAACGGGGCGCTTGAGAATTGCACCCACTGTATTGATTAATAGCGGTATGTTATTAATTTCTCGAAGGACATAAGTGAGAAGGTGAAGGAGAGCCAGTCACATAATAAATATCCCCATCACATGGGAGCTGCGGGTCTGGGAACAAAATGGCCCTTTATGGCACCTATCCTCTTGCGGGCCTGTTAGCGAATCCGTTTTACAGAATGATCGATCCTGGGATTACTTACGGGCAAGTGTACAAGTGCACCCTGACGGAACTTTGATATATCCCTGTATTAAAGATGTTTATGACAAAATTGTGAGTAATACTTTCCAATTGTGCATATTTTCAATAAATTAACCAATGATAACTACTAACACTTCATTTTTATCTGATTGGAGTAGGTGGATAAGTCTCAAGAAGTTGGCAAGGGGACATTTGTCCCGAATTGACAACACGACATACTTTTAGCCGCCTAGGGAAAGAGGATCATCCGGGCCGGCCGAGGACTTTTGGTGGATACACAGGCGGCGTGAAGGCAGTTTTTGGACAACTGTCTGAGCAATCCAAGAAACGTTGTTTGGACCAGGATGACTTAGATGGTTGAGTGGCGTCGGAGGTCCAAAGTTAACTTAAAGCTAAATTTGATAATAAGGTGCAACAGAGAGCTGTTGATACCCTAATTCAACTAGGCATTCAACTTCCTGCTGAGATGGGAGCAATGATGCCAAATACTAGACCTGCAAGTAATAACAGTGTTTGTCATGCCTCGGCTACGCCGGATCCATTCATGGCCATTATGGTATTTGAAAAAAACAAATTACTTACTTTTAAAATGTTATTAATAATCAACTTTACAATTATTCTTAGGAGCCAACATTAATTGTTTCTTGATAACTTTTTTGACGGACAGGAAATTACTAATTGAATACTATCCATACTACCCAAAGGTCAGATACAACAAGTAGCACATGGGACTTGCTATCCTATTACAAATGACATTGTCATGCATGGTTACAAACTCATAGAATGATATGTCAAGGTACGGATTGATATGGTTCTCGAGCAATGTCGTGGGTAGCCATTCCCGAGCCAGTTCGAGATGACTTAGTTAAGATGGGGGATGCCATGGGAGCTTTTGTTAAGTGGCCTAAACACTTGGTTTGTTTGGAAAATATAAGTGGTTAATAGTTTTGTATAATAGCTTTTACTTATTTATTTTTTTGAAAGTATATAATAGCTTTTATAATTATTAATACTTTAGAATTATTTAATATGCACGTTGTAATGACTACCTTACTATTGTAGGAAAGTACTATATGTAAGAAGGCAAATCAAGCCAATAAATAGAAGAAGCCTCAAAGTTTTGCTAACTCAACGACTGCACAATGCAATCTCATTGATGAAGCAACGTACCACAGTCTACCCAGCTCTTGCAAGCTATTGGCCGATTTGATCAATATGATGCCTGTTAGTAATGACACGCTAGTGGTCCCACTCGATGACTTGTTTCCTGGATCATCTGATACCCAAGTTTTTGTTACTATTGCTGACATCGCCGAATCCATGGCAATGAGTTGGTTGAATGCTCCTATTTTGGAAGTATTTCAAATGTGAGACTTCAATTCCAGTTTTAAATTACATGATTCTTTTAATTTTCGGTTACCAATACATATTCTTCGTATGTTGTGTAATAGGTACATTCATCGGAAGTGCAAGCTGTATGAAATACCATTCGACTTCATGAATCCGTCGTTAATAGCGCCAGTTATGATTAAATCTCAACCACGGCAGACTTCACGCTACATTGGTAAGGCGCTGTGTAGTTTGAATGACAAGAAATACATTTTGGCGTCATACAACCAAGAGTAGGATCACTCATACTTTAATACATCCAATTTTAGTTTGAAAATTATACATATGTTATTAAAAAGCTAACTATCATGTTTTTAGTCATCACTCTGGTTATTGCTTGTTATTGAGCCCTTAGCTAATACGATATACGTAATGGATTCATTGGCTAATCAAGGCAGAATTTTGGAAATCAATTCACTCATAACTATGTAAGCGAATATCCAATGACTTTCATTTCATTTATTGGTTTTCGTATGATAAGTTGGAGTTTAGATTACCTATTATATATTAATATTGTTCATATAACTTAAATTTTAGGGCATTTAGAGTGATGTGGGCCGACATAGGTACACGACGAAGTAGTGCTGAATGGAAATTACTTCTGGTATGTGTATATATAAATTTTAACAATAAAAGTTTCTTTTTTCACAATTTGGTTCATTTCTGATTGGAAGATATATGGGCTTCTTTCTAAATCGATTTTTCTCTTATTAATTATTTTAACTTTTTGTTATGTACAAATTTCAGTGTACTCAACAACTAGAAGGTAATGAGTGTGGTTACTGCGTCATGAAGAATATGTATGATATAATGATACGATATAATCGAGGAGATTTATAAACGGTGCGTTTATTGTAAAATGCAGATTGTTAATTTAAACATTCAGTACTTTATTGAAAATGTATATAACTGATTATCTTTTATTTCACTCGTAGGTCTATGAAGTTGAAGACTAGTCTCAGAACGACATTGATTTGGTACGAGAACTTTGGGTTGAATTCTTTTGAGAGGTTATGAAATGATAATTTATACATTTAAATTCATTTTACTTATGGTTTTATTATGTTTTCGTGCATTGAAGTTCATGCGAAGTCTTGTGCTTGTGGTCATGTACATATAGTCTTGAATGGTGATTTGGAGTTATCTGTAAAGTTGTATTGGAGTTGTATATGCGCTTCATTTGGTTGTTTTACTTTGTTAGTTGGAGTTGCGGTTTGCATCCTTCACGTTATATATATTGGAGTTGTACAGTTCATATATTTTCTTTAGTTCAGTTTGTGTTGGCCTAAGTTGTTGCAGTTATAGTCGTGTATGTTGTTGCTATTAATGTAATTGCAGGTTCTTGAGTTGTGTTATATATTGTAACAATTAGTATTAGCAAAAAAGAAAAAAAAAATTGATAAGGGGTGGCGTTTCTAGCAGTAGGAACTGCCACTCGAAACGTTATTCAAAAAAAAAATTAAAGAAGATAATGGGTGGCGGTTCTCCCCTTGGAAACCACCACCCTTTGTGTTATAAAAAAAATGAAAAAGAATTTTAGGTGGCGGTTCTTTCATTGAAACCACCACCCGTTGTATAATAAAAAAAATTAAAAACAATTTCAGGTGGCGGTTGTGTATATGAAACTGCTACCCAAAGATTTTTAAAATAAAAAAAATTAAATATGTGGTAGTTTTTTTAAAAACAACTACCACCCTTTCTTTTTCCGGTGGTTTTTTTGAACTGTGACCCTTTCTGCTACATTGGGTGTCTCCATTTTGGTGGTGGTGAATGATGGAGGAGGTGGTGGCTACATAGTTCTCGAGCCAAGTTCTCGACTCGAGTTTGGATATTGGTTTCTATGGCTTGTTGTAAATCCTTATGCCTCTCTGAAATTTGTGGTTTGAACTCAGGGAAGAGTGGATTCGATGTGCTTGTGTATATATGTGCACCACTTGTATGTCAATTGAGGGTGGTGATGGATTTCGGGGACCTTACTAGACTAAAACGGTGCAGCAACTCCTTTTCTCCTTGTGAGATGTGGTTTGCTGGGTAGAAGGTGGAGGTGTGAGTCATGAGATTCCAAAGAAACAAGGGTTGCTTGTAACACCCCGCATGTTTTAGACCATGATTTAGGTGTTCCTAAATGATTTAGACCTATTTTTAGTGAAAGAGATGAAAATGTGATATGAATGAAGTTTGTGATAAGTGATTTCATGAAGATTTGAAAGTTCATAGAGGTTCATAATGACACATCTTTGACATGAATCGGATTTTGAAGATGATGTCTTCTTAAGATTTGTAGCCCATTGAGTCTAGTTTCCAACAAGCTTTGAATCACCTCATTTGGACATCGGACGCAAAAGTTATGACCAAAACACTGAAGGCCGCCAGTGCAGTCCGTATGACCGTACGTAAAGTCGGAAAACCCGAATTTTTGGACATTTTGAGTCGATTAGAGGCATATAAAATGGTCAAACTCTCGGTTCTAACATGCCAAGAACTCTCTAGAGACCTTCTTAAACTCATCCCTAAGCCTTTAAACTCATGCTACAAGATTTGATGCTCATATGAATCTTTTACTTAGCTAGAAAAGGAAGAGAAGAGAAAGAGAAGTGAAGAAGGAAGGGAGTTGGATCCTTAAGTACTCAATATCTCTTGTATAATTGTATCTAAGGTGAGTATTAGATGTTAAATGGTATGTTTTAGGTAAGTATTAATTAGTGATGAGTGCTTGCCTATATGCTTGCATGTTTGTGATGAATTTACATACTTCAACTTGTGTTTGAGATATGTGTTTATGATGTATGGTATGTAATTGTGTAAGGAACTAGGTGCACTCTAAGTGAACTTGAGAATGGTAGAATGATGAAGATGACATCCTTAACTTGCAAGATGATGATTACTAGTGCTCAAGTTTGAGAATAGGCATGTTGATCATTTTATGTTGCATGATCATGAAAATTAAATTACCTATCGTGGTGTGTAGTATCAAAGGAAATAAAATGGATCGGGTGAGCTAAGCCCGTGTTTATGAATTCCCTGGGTGAGCTAAGCCCTTAGGGAAGGAAATAATCTATTAAGTGAGTTAAGCTTAATAGAAGAATGAATGCCTATGCGGTGAGAAAAGCCCTAGGTAAGAATGATGTCAAGCGAATGACAATGTGGAAGGTTGGCGCCATCACTAGACACACGATTGGTAATTGGGTCTAATGCATAGACATTGTGTACATTATTTAACATCTATGCTCACTTTGGGTCAAATGACTCATTATGTGGTTGTATCGTGTGTTATATTTTACAGGCTCTAGTAGCGTCTCGGGAGGTGGAGGAGAAAGTTCAAAGGCATGATGAGCGTATATGTGAGGAAAACCGTGAGGTCCCGAGCCAGTCTTCCTTTGTTGTTGATGTTAGAATATGTTATAGTATTAAGTGTTTGAGGACAAATATTTTGAAAACTCTTTGGGAAGAGGAATGTGCTTGAAATCTTTTGTACCGCTTTTTTGCTACTACAAATGAAGTTTCATGTTATGTAAAGTTGAGTAACGTCACCTCTTGGCTGCGCATTTTATTGTTGTAATTGCTATTGATTTCTACATGGTAAGATAATGAAGTATTTTGAGATCTTGAAGGATATCTGAGGAGGCGTTACAAGTGGTATCAGAGCCGGTTTCCATGTTGCATATACGCTCGGACTTTCTCCGCCATCCCTAAACTTGTATGTTGGTGGAGGTATGAGTTGTTTGTCCGTCATAGTCATAGTGGTATGTAATGTTTGGCTAATGCCGTGAATTGTGGATAGGTAAAGTAGAATAGGTTTTGATATCGGTGTCTATCTATCCATTATGTTGAATAGATGGCGCATTTATCAAACTCCACCATGTCGAGAGGCTTACTGCGGCTAGTGGAGCAACAATCGCAAAGAGATACAAGTTGATGGGCGATCGGAGCGGGAATCATAATGTCGATGGAGTAACTTCGGTCAATGCGGCTGAAAAATGAGAAGGCAAAAGAGGAGAAAGATAGGATTTGGCAACCCGACGGGTTTGGCCGCTTGAATCCGCCAATATTTGAGGATGTGAAGGATCCAATAGGCGAAATTGGATTGAGCGATAGAAACGATGTTCGAATATGTCCACATCCCTTGGCAAATGAACAAGTAAATCATACTGCTACTTTATGCTCCGTGGTTCAGCTGGTTTTGGTGAGATCTTGTGAGGAAGTCGGAGGAAGTTGCGGAATTTCTTGGGCCGACTTCGTACTCGATTCCGCTCAAGTATTTTTCCGACGCATGCACGAGAAGCTCAATGAGTTTATCACATTCATGTGAGTATGTCCCAGAAGGAGTATAGCAAGAAATTTGATGACCTTGCTCGCTTTTGCTACACATATGGTGAATGAACCTAACCGGAAGGTTGCTCGGTTTATAGCGGATTGAGGCCCGAGTTAGCTAGAGATGTCCAGTTAGCGGCTATTTCACCACTAGTTATCACGGAGATTATTGAAAGGGCTTACATTGCGTAACGGCGAGGCTAGAATATTACAAGCTCGACACTTGCATTCTTATACGTCGAGGGCAAACTCAATCTTTCCAAGGAGCATCTTATGGTAATCGCGGACGGGGTCGAATTATCGAGGACGAGGACGAGGAAATAACAAAAGACCTCGAGCGATACTTTCTCATCACAAGCATCACCGGCAAAGAAGGGAATGAATTCTTCTTCTACACCAACATGCCCGATTTGTGGTCGAAATCATGGAGGTCAATGCTATTTTGGTCGGGTCGATGCTATCGATGTGGAAAAGAGGGCACATGAGCCGAGAATGTCCGGAGTTGAAGAATCAATCGACATCCCGTCAAGTAGGGCGTGTATTTGCTATCGACAACAGAGGTTCTGAAAGACAGATGTTATGTGTGTACCGCCACCGATCTTATTCTTTTCTGTATATGCATTATTTGACTCAGACGCACTCTTTATGTCTTTTTCATGTGCTCAACGTATTCATATGACTCGGAGAATTTTATCAACTCAGTTAGATATTATTGTGCCTACGGGACTAAATCAATATGCTACATGTTATTTTCCCTCTGTTATGGTCCCGAGTTGGAGATCATGATACACTAGCTAATTTGATAGCGCTTGAAATTCGAGATTTTGATCTTATACTGGGATGGATTGGTTAACTCAACATAGGGTAGTTCTCGATTGTCCTATTCGCTTTAAGATTTCCAGGTGATCCGATTATATTCCCAAAGTTGGAACGTTCCGTTAGAATGATTATTTGCCTACTACGAGTTAGGAAGTTGATCTCTCAAGGATGCCAGGCTTATTTGGTTAGCTTACATGATGTAGAGAGTAAAAAGTCGAAGACACCATCTTGCTGTTGTATGTGAGTTTCGATGTATTTCCAGAGGATCTTCCTGATTACCTCCATCTCGAGAAATTGACTTTGTAATTGATGTTATTCCCGGTACCCGATATCAAAGACACCATATCGTATGGCGCCATCTCGAATTAAAGGAACTCCAAATGCAACTTGATGATTTGTTGAAGAAAGGGTTTATTCGCCAGATCGTCGCCTTTGGGTGCTCCGGTATTATTTGTCAAGAAAAAGGATGGTTCAATGCGGTTGTGTATTGATTACCGAGAGTTAAATAAAGTGACCATCAAGAACAAATACCCTTTACCTCGCATTGACGAATTACTAGATCAACTTCAGGGATCCGCTATTTATTCCAAGATCGATTTCGGCGATCTGGATATCATCAGCGAGGATTAAAGAAGATGACATTCCCAAGTCGGCTTTTAGTATACCAGTATGGGCACTTGAAGTTTTAGTCATGCCCTTCGGTCTTACCAATGCTCCGGCGGCATTTATGGATCTGATGAATCGGGTTTTCAAGCCTTATCTTGATAAGTTTGTGATTGTGTTTATTGATGACATCTTAATTTATTCAAAATCTCGTGAGAATCATGAGGAGCATCTTCGAGTTGCCTTGCAACTCCTTCGAGAGCAAAAGTTATATGGGAAATTTTCTAAATGTGAGTTTTGACGGAGTGTAAATTTTCTTGGGCATGTGGTGACAAAGGATGGGATTTGGTTGATCCGGGTAAGGTAGAAGCTGTGACTAAAATGGCTCCAACCTACTACACCAGCGGAGTGAAAGTTTTGTGGGGTTAGCCGGTTATTATCGCTGCTTTGTAAAGGATTTTGCCAAGCTTGCTTCTTACAAGGTTAACGAGGAAGAATGTACCATTCCATTGGAGCGGATGAATGTGAGCAAAGTTTTCAAGAATTGAAGATCGTCTCACCTCGACCGATCCTAGCAATACCCGGCAGATGGTTCGAGTACATTTACTATTTATAGTGATGCCTCGACCAAGGATTAATTTGTGTGTTGATGCGAGCGATAAAGTGATTGCCTATGCATCGCGGCAATTGAAGAATTATGAGCAAAAGTATCCTACCCATGATTTAGAGTTAGCGGCGATTGTTTTTGCACTAAAGATTTGGCGGCATTATCTTTACTGGAGTTAGGTGTGAAATTTATACCGGATCATAAGAGTTTGAAGTACTTTTTCACACGAAGGAACTCAATATCTGTGAACGTCGTTGGTTGGAATTAGTAAAGATTATGACCGCCAATTCATTATCATCCTGGCAAAGCGAATGTAGTTCTTTGATGCATTGAGCCGGAAGACGCCAAAAGCAAAGACCGCTGAGTTACAACGCGTGAGATTGAAAAGTTTGATCTTGAATTTCTTGAACCTCGCCGAAGGCGGATAGCTGCCTTGTCAATACAATCAGCTTTTAGAACGATAAAAGAAGAACAAGAAGTTGATGCTTGGGTGCAAAAGATCAAGAAGAGATTAGATGGGGTACCAAATGCCGACTTTCAAGTGCAACACGGAATCTTGAAATATAAAGATCGATACTATGCCGGCAACAAAAGAATTACTATGAAGAGATATGTTATGAAGCTCACCGAAACGCCATATACTTCACATCCTGGCTCGACTAAAATGTATAGAGAAATCAAAGAACTTTATTGGTGGCCGGGCATGAAACGAGAAATAGCGAATATGTGGCACGATGTTTAGTGTGTCAACAAGTCAAGATAGAGCATCAACGGCGTGGGATTCTTCAACCACTCCCGATACCTGAGTGGAAATGGGTGAGATCACTATGGATTTTGTTAGTGGGTTACCAAGGCGACGAGTAAAGGTTCACGATGCCATATGGGTTGTTGTAGATCGGCTCACAAAGTCGGCTCATTTTCTTCCAATTAAAATGACACTTCTAATGGAGCAATTAGCTCAATTGTGTGTGCAGAAGTGGTTCGACTCCATGGAGTACCCACGGCGATTACCGACCGTGATCCCGGATACTTGTCTCATTTTTGGAAGGAGTCAGCGGTCTTAGAACGAAACTTGATTTAGTACGGCTTTCATCCCCAAACGGATGGGCAAGCGGAAAGGACGCATCCAAATATTGGAAGATATGTTACGTGCTTGCGTGTTGGAATTCTCATGAGTTGGCATCGATATCTTCCATTGATCGAGTTTGCATACAATAATAGTTATCGGGCCTTCTATTGGCATGCCTCCCTACGACTTTATACTGGAGGAAATGCGAGATCACCCCTCCATTGGGACGAGGAGAAATGAAAGTGTTCGAGCTAAATGATCCAAGATATGATCAAGAAATTGAAAGAATCAAGATGCAAGCCGCCGCAAGATCGCCAAAAAGTTATGCGGATATTCGACGACGTCCTCTTGAATTTGCAAGGGGTGATAAAGTTTTCATTCGGATCTCGCCGATCACGGTCGCGGTTTGGCAAGCGTGGAAAATTGACTCCTCGCTATATTGGTCCGTCATTTAAATTATAGAGCGGGTAGGAGAAGTTGCTTATCGATTGCTATTACCCGCTCATATGGGTCGAGTTCACAATGTTTTCCATGTATCGGCATTGAGAAAGTATGTCCCAGATCCAACAAGACATTTTACAAGAAGCAGATTGATATTCAACCCGATCTATCAATTGAGGAGAAACGAGTCGAATTATTGCACTAAGTGTCAAGCAACCGGGATAAGCAAATACCTCTTGTTCGGTGTTATGGCGTAGTGCTTCAATCGAGGAAGAAACATGGGAGCGGAAGATACGATGAGGCAACAATATCTGAATTGTTTTGAGGTAATTCGAGGAGCAGAATTTATTTAAGGGGAGATTGTAACACCCCGCGTGTTTGAACCATGATTTAGGTGTTCCTAAATGATTTAGACCTATTTTTAGTGAAAGAGATGAAAATGTGATATGAATGAAGTTTGTGATAAGTGATTTCATGAAGATTTGAAAGTTCATAGAGGTTCATAATGACACATCTTTGACATGAATCGGATTTTGAAGATGATGTCTTCTTAAGATTTGTAGCCCATTGAGTCTAGTTTCCAACAAGCTTTGAATCACCTCATTTGGACATCGGACGCAAAAGTTATGACCAAAACACTGAAGGCCGCCAGTGCAGTCCGTATGACCGTACGTAAAGTCGGCAAACCCGAATTTTTGGACATTTTGAGTCGGTTAGAGGCATATAAAATGGTCAAACTCGGTTCTAACATGCCAAGAACTCTCTAGAGACCTTCTTAAACTCATCCCTAAGCCTTTAAACTCATGCTACAAGATTTGATGCTCATATGAATCTTTTACTTAGCTAGAAAAGGAAGAGAAGAGAAAAGAGAAGTGAAGAAGGAAGGGAGTTGGATCCTTAAGTACTCAATATCTCTTGTATAATTGTATCTAAGGTGAGTATTAGATGTTAAATGGTATGTTTTAGGTAAGTATTAATTAGTGATGAGTGCTTGCCTATATGCTTGCATGTTTTGTGATGAATTTACATACTTCAACTTGTGTTTGAGATATGTGTTTATGATGTATGGTATGTAATTGTGTAAGGAACTAGGTGCACTCTAAGTGAACTTGAGAATGGTAGAATGATGAAGATGACATCCCTTAACTTGCAAGATGATGATTACTAGTGCTCAAGTTTGAGAATAGGCATGTTGATCATTTTATGTTGCATGATCATGAAAATTAAATTACCTATCGTGGTGTGTAGTATCAAAAGGAAATAAAAATGGATCGGGTGAGCTAAGCCCGTGTTTATGAATTCCTTGGGTGAGCTAAGCCCTTAGGGAAGGAAATAATCTATTAAGTGAGTTAAGCTTAATAGAAGAATGAATGCCTATCACGGTGAGAAAAGCCCTAGGTAAGAATGATGTCAAACGAACGACAATGTGGAAGGTTGGCGCCATCACTAGACACACGATTGGTAATTGGGCGAATGCATAGACATTGTGTACATTATTTAACATCTATGCTCCTGGGTCAAATGACTCATTATGTGGTTGTCACGTGTGTTATATTTACAGACTCTAGTAGCGAGGGAGGTGGAGGAGAAAGTTCAAAGGCATGATGAGCGATATGTGGGGAAAAGCTGAGGTCTGAGCCGTCTTCCTTTTGTTGTTGATGTTAGAATATGTTATAGTATTAAGTGTTTGAGGACAAATATTTTGAAAACTCTTTGGGAAGAGGAATGTGCTTGAAATCTTTTGTACCGTTTTGCTACTACAAATGAAGTTTCATGTTATGTAAAGTTGAGTAACATCACCTCTTGGCTGCGCATTTTATTGTTGTAATTGCTATTGATTTCTACATGGTAAGATAATGAAGTATTTTGAGATACTGAAGGATAATACGGGAGGGGGCGTTACATTGCTGTGCATGCCGATGATTGTGGTGTTATATGGTGATGAAGAGGAAAGGAGATGGTTGGTTAGAGAAATTCTATGGTGAGATAGCTCATGAGTGGGAAGAATTCGTTAAGGATTCTAATTGGTTGCGTTTACCATGAGGTCTTTGAATTGATTCTCAAGAAAAAGAGAAAATATATTGGAAAATAAGTCCCCAAGTGATACTAGATTATTCATAAGAAAGGAGACTAATAAGATTAAAATTAATTATTGGGATTATATATTATTATTATTATTATTATTTTCTTTATAAATAAGGGATGGACAATTTAATTTAATTTATAAATCCACATATATATAACTTTAATTGTAGACGGGCGATGCGGTTTTTAAGTAAATTTGAGCAACGGCTTAGCGACACATTAATTAACATTTTCTTATAAAAAGTTTGGGTCGCTACAACCTTACTCTCTTAAATTAATTTCATCCTCGAAATCGTACTTACTTGATCGATGAGATCTGGGTACTTGGCTAACATTTCTTCTTCATTTTCCCATGTGGCTTCGTCTACACCGTGTTTACCCCACTGAACCTTGGCTAGAGGCATACTTCGATTCTGTAAGACATGGATCTTTCTATCAATTATACACACTGGTTCCTTTCGTATGTTAGGTCTTTTTGAATCTCCACAGCGTCGTAGCTCACTGTGTGGCTAGGGTCTGCAACGTACTTTCTCAGTAGAGATATGTGGAATACACTAGGGATGGCTGAGAGCTCCGGTGGAAGAGCTAAACGATAAGCTACATTTCCAACCTCTTCTATTATATCAAACGGCCCGATATAGCGCGGTCTAAGCTTTCCTCTTTTACCGAATCGCAATACGCCTTTCAGCAATACCTTTTCTGCAACTTGGAACTTCAAATCTCTCCTTCTATATTATGTATAACTCTTCTCTTTATCTTGTGCTACCCTAATTCGTGACTTAATCTTTTCAACGACGGCAACTGTTCTTTCCACTAGTTCTAGTCCTAAAACTTTTCTTTCGCCGACTTCATCCTAGTAGACTGGTGATCTACAGTGCAATCCGTAGAGTGCCTCATACGACGCCATTCCAATGGTGCCTTGGTAGCTAATGTTATAAGCGAACTCTACTAGCGGCAAGTGGCTTTCCCAGCCACAGCTTAGGTCCAAAGTACAGGCTCTCAGCATATCTTCTAGTGTTTGAATGGTGCACTCGGACTTTCCATCTGTCTGCGGGTGGTAAGCTGTGCTAAACTTCAACTGTGTTCCCATAGCATTCTGTAGGCTTTCCCAAAACCTCGAAGTGAATTTCGAATCTCGGTCCGACACAATCGATACTGGCACTCTCGAACAATTTCCCGAATGTATAATTGAGCCAACTGATCTGCATTATGGGCCGTTCGGACTGGTAGGAAGTGGGTGGATTTCGTAAGCCTATCCACTATGACCCAAATAGCATCGTGTCCTTTTATCGATCTTGGTAAACCAGTCACAAAGTCCATCGTGATATTCTCCCATTTCCATTCGGTTATCTCAAGAGGGTTCAATAATCTGGACGGCCTTTGGTGCTCAGCTTTAACTTGTTGGTAAACCATACATCGAGCAACAAATCTTGGTATGCATACTTTCATGTTCCTCTACCAGAAAGAGTTACGCAGGTCCCGATACATCTTAGTTCCACCGGGATGCGCTGTGTAGGGAGTCGAATGTGCTTCCGTCAGGATCTCATTTTTGAGCTACTCGGTCTTTAGTACACATAGATCATCCCTAAACATCAGTGCAGTGCCATTTGCAATTTCAAAGCCAGCTCTCTTGCCAGTGCCAACTTCTGATTTGAATTTGGCTAAGAATTTTTCGTCTTTCTAAGCTTCCACTATCCTCTCTCTCAAATCCGGTTTGGCAGTTAGGCTTGTGAGCAGACTTGGCTTTCCCGTTGATGGTGTAAAAACTTCAATTTTCAGATTTTGAAACTCCCAAATGAGCTGGTCCTGTTCAATAGCCAAAGCTGCCAATTGGCCAACACTCTTTCGGCTTAATGCATCGGCAACCCTATTAGCTTTTCCAGGATGATAGTGGATTGTGCAATCATAGTCCTTTACTAGCTCCAACCAACGATCCTGCCTCATGTTTAACTCCTTCTGGGTGAAGAAGTATTTCAGGCTTTTGTGGTCGGTATAGATTTCGCACCTTACACCGTACAAATAGTGTTTCCAAATCTTCAGTACATGTACGGCCGCTGCAAGTTCTAAATCATGGGTTGGGTAGTTCTGTTCGTGGGGTTTCAATTGCCTAGACGCGTATTCTGCATTAGAACACAACCTAGCCCGAGCTCGGAAGCATCGCTGCAAATAGCAAACCCTTCAGTTCCATTGGGTATGACCAGTACTGGGGCCGAGACTGGCCTCTTCTTCAATTCTTGGAAGCTATTCTCACACTGTTCAGTTCACTGAAACTTCACACCTTTCCTTGTTAGCTGAGTCATTGGGCCTGCTATTTTAGAGAAACCCTCGATAAAATGCCTATAATAGCCAGCTCAGCCCAAGAAACTCCTCACTTTACCAACGTTAGGCAGAGTGGGCCAATCTGTTACAGTTTCGACCTTAGCTGGGTCAACCTCAATCCCTTTAGCAGTGACGATGTGGCCAAAGAATCCTACTTTCTCCAACCAAAATTTGCATTTCTCGAACTTGGCAAACAATTTATCCGTCCTTAAGGTTCCCAACATGATCCTCAAATGCTCATCGTGTTGCTCGGAATCCCTGGAATAGACTAGTATATCATCGATAAAGAGAATGACAAACTTGTCTAGAAATTGGTGGAACACCCGATTCATTAGATCCATGAACACTACGGGCGCATTTGTGAGACCGAATGGCATTACTATAAACTCATAATGGCCATATCGGGTCCGAAACGCTGTTTTCGCAATGTCAGCGGGTTTAATCTTCAGTTGGTGGTAGCCGAATCTCAAATCAATCTTAGAAAACACAGCTGCTCCCCTCCGTTGGTCAAACAAATCCTCGATCATGGGAAGCGGATACTTGTTTTTGATTGTTAGCTTATTGAACTCCTTGTAGTTGATGCACATTCTCATACTCCCATATTTCTTCTTGACTAACGACATGGGCTCTCCCCAAGGGGATACGCTCAGCCTAATTAAACCTTTGTCCAATAATTCGTCCAATTGGACCTTCAGCTCCTGTAATTCCTTTGGCATTGTACGGTATGGGGCTTTGGATACCGGTGCTGCACCAGGCACTAGGTCGATGGCGAATTCCACTTGTGTATCAAGTGGAACGCCCGGCAGGTCATCTGGGAATACGTCAATGTGCTCACATATGACTGGCACCTGATCAACAATTAAATCCTCCGTCGGTTGCTCCTGGAAGCTGACCAAGTAACCTTGACAATTGTCCTTAGCTAGTAGCTTCTCCGCTTGCATTGCTGAAATAAGGCGACTGATAAGTGCTAGAAAAGCACTTAAATAACTCTTCTATTTTACGTATTTATGTGTTTTATTAGTATTATATGTTTATTTTTATGTGTTTTCCTTTTATTGTGTGTTTAGAGTCACAAGAAATCAAAAGGAGTCAAAATGGATAAAAACGGAGCGAAAACGGAACTTGGGACCGAAATGCAAGCAAATTCAAAGATGGAGGGCCTCCGATGCAATTTTATGAAAAGTTGTTTTTACAATTTTTCTTGTGCCAATATCAAAGAATATCAAAAGAGGATTTCCACATTTTTGTCGGATCCCAAATCGGAGTTTCCTAATGAAAGTTATGGCCATTTGAAGAGAAAGGATAAAGCATAAAAAATCAGCAGCTCGAATTTACTGCCACAGTTCAGTAATTTGACCATAAATTTTGCTACAAAATTTGGATTGACCTGCACTTTATATTGTTGGAAAGGACGGGCAGAGGTCTACAACTTTGATGTTGACGTCTTCAAATGATTCGGATTATATCATGGTCAAAAATTGGCAAAACCGAGAGTGATGTGAATGGAGGATTTCTTGGGCCATGTTTTGGTAGAAAATTCATAACTTTCTACTAAAATATCAAAAAAAAAGGAAATTCCGATTGCACAATTCAGCCAAGATGCTTACCTATACCATGATACAATATTTGAACTAATGGAGCAATTTAAGATCATGATTTGGTGGTTACCAATTAGTGGAATCATAATGGAGTAGTTGTACAATTTTTTATCATGTTTTCTTGTGAAATTTTACCTATAAATAGAGGCATTTGTAAGAAAGGAAAGGCACAACTTAGTAGAAGAGAATTAGCTAGTAGTTCTCTCCAATAAAATTTTCTTCTTCATTTGTTCTTAGTTTTAGCTTGAAGATTTTAGCTTTTCATATTCCGGCGGATCAATTCTTCGCTAAGTTCTCTTTTCCCTTTTATTTCTCTATTTATTTCTTAGTATTTATTTACTTGTTTACTATATTTTGCATAATCTATCATATAGTGGTGGTGATACAAGACGAACACTCGCTAAAAAGTATGAAACCCCGCAAATATGAGTAGTTAGACTTTTCTATCTAGTTCGAGGGGGACGTTGTGTTCAACTAACATGTGGTTATCTTTTCTAATTCTTTAGTAACGTTTTATCTATTCCTCTACTTCAATTTGTTGATTTGTTATGCTTGTAAACCCCTTTTTGAGTTTATTTGATTATTGCATTCACCTTGGCCAATTGAATCAATTAATCTTTAAATTCAAGTTACTTGCTAGGATTGAAACTTTTGATCCGTAATTGTCATTAGATTCCAATCCAAAGTAGCAAATGAATATCGTGCATATTTATTAACAAATCATCTTAGATGCATTAATTCGAGCTTGTGAAATTATTCATCTAATTCAACTCATTCTTCTCGTTCATTTCATACTAGCTTTGCATTAAATCCTAAGAGCTTGTTTAGGGTTATCCAATAGCTAGATGTTAAGTTAAAGAGTTTACCTTTTACTTAATACACTTAAGGAAGAATTCATTAATAGAGCTTCTTGGTTAATTGAGAGTTGATAAATTGAAGAAGGAATAGTAACATGTTGCATGGGAAAGATAAACACAAGTTGTTGACACAACCGAACCCGAGAACTAGATATTTATTTCAATTGTTGTATTTGATCTTATCTTTTGTCATTTGATTTTCATTCAAAATTCTCAAAACCCCCACTTTCCTATATTAATTGATAAAGACAACTAGATTAAGCACCGTTCCTCTTGGGTTCGACCCTTAGTTACCACTTCTACATTAATTTGTAGTTTTGAAACCGAGTAAGGAAAAAACAAACTTTGGCGGGCCGCGACAAACGCCCCAACGACGAAGTGCCTTGACTTTCAAACTATAGAACCTAAATATCTCTTCCCCGTTCTTGTGCGGAACACAACCTCCTTCTCGTGACACAGTATAGCCGCTCGGTTGATGCTCAACCAATCCATACCTAAGATCACATCAAAGTCAAACATTTGGATGACGTTCAGATCTGCCTCTAGAACTACTCCATTGAAGTCAATTTGTACCACCTTAGCGATCAACTTTGTGTGAATGATTCCTCCAGATGGTATGCTAACCTCAAGGGTACTACCCGTTAGTTCAACTGTTAGGTTTACCCTAGTTAAGCAGGCATTGGATATGAAGGAATGTATAGCTCCTGAATCTATAAGGGTGTATAGGGGGATACCAGAGATGGTTAATATTCTGTTATCAGGGTTTTCCATTATCATTATTATTATCATTGTTATTGGGGAGAAGGTCACACAATAGCTACAAATTGAAAGTGGGTACTAGATAGAACTTGTACCCGCTATCAGGTTAGAGTCATCCGCCGCGTCCATCGCAAAACCCTAGCCTTGGCCATCTTGGTTGGCTCTTTCCCCTTTGCTTGATTGGTGCTTTGAGCGGGTAGTGCACGACATTCATTGTCATAATGACCTTGTTTTCCACACTTGAAGCAAACATTCTTACCTAACAAACACTCTCCTTTGTGCATTTTCTGACACTTCGGGCAGGGCGTGCGGGTCAAATTAGCGGGCTGTCCTCAGGCGGTGCCTTGGTTTGGCCTCTTGTTTGGAGCTTGGCCCCTGTTTTGATTCTTGTTGAAGCCCTGCCACTTCCTCTTCCCATGTGACTAGGGGTTATTTTGGCTCCCGTGTCCTTCGTATGTGACTCCAGAGTACGTCGCTGCTTGTGCCTTTCATGCCACTTCACCGTAGGTGGTACAATAACTATTTCCCTGATCTCGGGGCATAGGCCCATCTCAAAACGTCGAGCTCTCTTCTCTTATGTATCAACCAGGCGTGGTGCATAGTGAGAGAGTTTATCAAACTTTATCTCATAGTCTGTTATATCCATGGTTCCCTTGCTTCAGTTCAATAAACTCCATCTCTTTGTGGTCGCGGAGTGCCTGGGGGAAGTATTTGTCTTCTGAGCTTTCCCTTGAATTGTTCCCGTGAAAGATGCTCGTTGGTTAGTGGTCTTGGTCCTATTATCTGATTTCAACCAATGCCTAGCCTCGCCCTTTAGCATAAATTCTGGGCACATAACCTTTTGATTTGCTGGACAGTTGATGTGTGTGAAGATCTGCTCGATCTCATCAAGCCACTCTTCTACGTCGAGTGGGCTTTTCTCACCGTCGAAGATTGGTGGACAGTATTTCCTGAACTGCTCCACCACAGACATCATGGGGGCGGCTGGCGGTGCGTTTTGCCCGATATTTTGCATAGCCTGGACGAAGTTTTGCATCAGAAGCATCGGATTAGGCTGATTCGGGGCATTTCCTTCCTGGAGTGCTGTGTTCCTCGGTCGTCCACATCCAGACATCCTTTACACATCAAATAAAAAATTTCTCACCCTCCCATAATATAAACGAACAACAAACATATCTCAACCTTGAAATCAAGACTAAAAGAAAATAATGAAAAGAAAATAATGATTATGTTCATTAATCTCGAGATAGAATCCTTCGTTGAGGTTACAATGAAATCGTGCTAAAAAGAATAAATGAATGAGATCCTATGTCACTTAATCAAACTAGCATATCTAGAAGATGTTGCTATCAACCGCAGTATCTCCATCGTTTGGCTTCCTCGGTCCTCTAGAGGCGATTTAAGGTGAGGTGGCAGTGTCTTCTAGTTCCTTAGGGTTGCAATTGAGCGAGTAGGGAGGTGCGGCTGGGCTATACTCCTTATTAGTGCTTGACTCCGCCTCAGCCATTGGCCTGGACGACCATGGCCTACCAGGGGTGTGGCGTAGCTCTCGGAGGTTATCCCAGTCTTTTGGCAAGCATGGTTTAGGTTGCGTTGACTTCTCATGTGCCAAGAACCTATCCTAGTACATGGCGAGTTCATCACAGATAATCCCGAGATTTGCAACTCCTTGCCAATGTTCCTGTACTCCCCTATAGAATCGGCGAGCTAGGGGCCATTGACCATATATGAAGGTCGACAGTAGGTGCCTAATAGAAGCTGTATCATTCATTTGGTAGCTGGTTTTGCTAGCCTCCAAACATAGACACCAAAAGCGATAGACGTAGTCTGCCATAGGTAAGGGAATTTTACTTTTATGGCGAAATAACTCTCGTCTTATAGAAGATGATTGGTATTACAAGCGTTGTCCCAACCCTACCTATGCAAAGAAGGTTGATGCAATTGGAGATGAGTTTATTTGCAGTAAGTGTGAACAAAGTTATAGCCTCATGGCTAGGTACAAAATCAAATATGAAGTGGCTGACGGAAAAAGTACGTTTTGGGATGAATTGTTGCGGTGTCTTTTGGCAAGACAGTCGTAGAGTTTGTCAATGAGTCAAGCGAGGTGAGTCGCTTTATTTAATTCTGTATATGATAATTTATATGTATATTTGAAAATTAGATTGTAGTTTAATTTTTCTATCTATCATAGTCTGATAGGATACAAATTCCTCCAAAGGAGATCATGTAATATGTTGGAAAGTGTTGCCTATTCTAGGTTTAGGGTTGTAGGTCACATAACAATATGATGTAGACATCTCGCATGACTTTTATTAGAATACATCAACCAAAATTGAGATATGACTTGTATTGTGGCTTGCAAGATCTTGGTGGGCGTGGAGAGAGGATCCTTGCAAGGTTGGGAAAGGTTTTCGTGTTATCGAGTAGTTATATACTGAGTCCCGGCAATATAATCGCATTTTATCAGAATGCTATGGCTATATGCCGGTGGTATGGATACCCGGAGCTATTCATCACATTTACGTATAATCTGAAGTAGCTTGAGATCACACGTTTTGTCGCAGAAAGGGGTCTCCATCCTCATGATCGCCCGAATATTATCTTTAGGGTCTTCAAGATGAAGTTGGAGAAACTAATCAACGACAAAAGGAAAAAAAACACATTTTTGGAGAGCCCAAAGCCGGTTACTTTCTATTTTTTTATTGTATTTGTCAACTAAGTAATGTCATTGTTTTTTTGGAAAGAAATAGTATTCATTGTTAAGCTAATGTATGTCACATTTTGTAACAATTGGTAATTTTGTGCTGTGTAGTTACATATACCGTGGAGTTCCAAAGGCGTTGGCTATCACATGCACATATTTTGGTCTTTATGGTGCAGAGGGGACAACATCCGATGTCGGCACACATTGATAGGAATCTTCTGAGATTCAGGATAAAGAATCTCACCCGGAATATTGTAATCATATCAACGACCTCATGGTGCACGGTCCATATGGGGACGCAAACAGAATATCTCCCTGTATGGATAAAGGTCGGTGCACAAAGCACTTTTCGAAGAAGTTTTCCAACTGCACAAATTTTCATAAGAGTGGCTACATTATATATAGTCGTAGAAATGATGGCAGGACTGTTTACAAAGGTAGGATTATTCTTGACTACAAATTCGTAATACCTCACAATCTCTACTTGCTTCTGAGGTATGCAATGTATATTAATGTTGGGTGGTGTGACCAAACTAATGCCATTAGGTATCTCTTCAAGTACATAACTAAGGGCCACGATCACATTACTATTGCATTTGCAAAGGCTGTTGATTCAGCTTTCACCGAACCAATTGAGAAGATTAATTCCTATTACAATTGCCATTACATCTCTGTCTATGAGACTTCTTGGAGAACTTTTAGTTTCAAAATCCACCATAGAGATGTCCCAGTTGAGCTTCTCAGCGTCCATCTCCCCGGAGAACACAACGTTGTGTATTCTGAAAATGAGAAGGTTAGAAAAGCCTTAAGGAAGTCATCTGTTAAAGGGAGCAAGTTTATTGCATGGATGAAGGCAAATTGGATATACCCCAAATTCCAGAGAATTGCTTTATATAGAGTTTCCTTTGAAATTGTTTGGAACCAGAAGAAGCATTAGTGGGATCAAAGAAAGAACAGACTTTCGATTGGGATATTATATTTTGCTCGGCAAGGGATGAGAGCAAGGTATTCTACATTTGAATTCGCAATTGTTGAAACATGAATTTGCATTTTGTGATGCCTTGGTTATTATCAATTTTCATGTTACTTCATTTATTTTTGGCCGCTACTTTCATTGTTACAACAAATTTTCATTGCTATGCAACTGATAAATTTTTTTTGTGTTCTATCATATTTGCTCAATTTTTTAGGTACCATCTACGCATGTTGTTAAATCACGTGGTGGTCCAACATGTTATGAAGATACAAGAAGGGCTGATAGGAAAGTATATAATACTTTCAAGGAAGCATGCTATGCTCGTAGTCTCCTAGATGATGATAAAGAGTACACTGATGGAATTATCGAGGCAAGTCATTGGGCTTCTGAAGTTTCTTTAAGAAATTTGTTCGTTGCTCTATTTTTGTCGACCGGTTTGGATAGACCAGAGGCCTTGTGGGAGAAGTGTTGGCAATATCTATCGAAACATATTTAACACAATCACGGAAGGCTCTGCACAACCCAGGTACTACTGTTTACAATGATACTCTTTCGGATTCACGATATTTTCCTGCTTTGATTCTCCGCCTATATTTTCCCTAGCATTAACTAATTGTATAAACTATATTATAGAGTTACAGCTGATTGATGATCAGATTAGAAACTATGCATTGGTTGAGCTTGAGAACTTGCTGCTCTAGTGGGGGGAAAAACAATCAGGACTAGCATTCCATGCATTTTTCAAGATGGTTTGTATTTCTTTGCCCCAGATAACATTATAATACATGATGAATTGGACTACAACAATGATGCTTTGGGCGAAGAACACGCGAGGTTGTTGTTCAATCTGACTTAGGAACAGAGAGGTGTTTACGACACCATGATAAATGTTGTGCATGGTGTTCATGGTGGAGTTTTTTATTTTGTGTGGACATGGTGGTACTGGGAAAATCATTTTTGGAAGACTCTTTTAGCTGCAATAAGGTCTCCAGGAGAAATAGTTCGTAATTCTACATCAAGTGCAATAGCTTTTCTTCTTCCAAGGGTAGGATTGCTCATTCTCGATTTTCAATCTCATTGAATGTGGATGATGATTCAACTTGCAACATCAAACAGGGAAATCACTTGGCTCAGCTTATAGAGAGGACTAACTTGATAATCTGGGATGAAGCTTCCATGATGGAGAAGTGTTATGCTCCAAATGGGTGTAAGATTACCGCACATGTACGGGTCATAACAAGTAATAAAGTGGACTTTTAGAGTCTGAGTTGTCTACCCACAAGAATTGATATTTGTGGCCGAGATACTTATTCTAGCACAAAGTAAAAGTGTACAAAGGAAACATACACAATTGATCTGTTGGCAATTGATTGAACTGACTAAAAATGCAAATAACTGACAACCTAATACAAGCATGAATAAGGATGAACTTGGAGTAATTACTAGTTGGGATTCATGATTGCACTTTACAAAAGTCTAATCAAATCATCGTTTAAACATAACATATCATTCACCTTCAATGTTAGATTCTATTATCCTAACTTAGCCAATTACCTCTCTCAAGTGTCAAACCAGCACTAAGTGATTGATTCAACCTACTATATCTCTATGTTGACTAGAACTAACCAAATGCATTAGTCTTTGTGAGAACATGTCAATGGGTCACATACGGTTTAGGGGTATATCTCTATCCCTTACAAGAACTTAGGGTGATTGCTCCATGGTCTAAAACGTACTTATTTCTCTCGAAAGCTATACAATTCACCAAACATATATCAGCTGATCAAGCAAATACATGGATAAAACCTCAATAACAATCACACATAAAATGGGCAAACGCTTTTCAAAACCATAAACATATTCATTAATCAACTGGGTTAAGGTTCATCAATCATCCCAGCATTACAAATCAAGCTTATGGTGGGGAAATTACAAGGCATTAATACAATAAAAGCAGAAGTGGAAGAAACCATGGAAAAGTTCAAGAGCAAGCTAAGATGTCTCCATTTTTATGATAATTCTTGATTCTTCTATCGTCACCATCTTTTTTTCTTGCTTTCTTTATCATCCTATCTAAGCAATAACCTCCAATTCAAGCCAAACTAAAAGAAAAGAAGAAGAAAGCAGAGAAAATAGGGAAAGAAAACCTAAGATAAACCTAACTAAAACTAAGAATAAGCATTGGGCTATTGAAGTGTGGGATTTTAACCCTAATTCATGTTCCATTTTTCCCTCCTCCAACTGGTGAAAGAGGATGAGAAAATCGAGAAGAAGAAGAAATCGTGGGAAACCTGATTTTTTTGGGAGAGGGAGAAGAGTGCGACCAGCTGTAACCCTAGGGTTCTGGCGTAACCTCCCACTTACAATTGTAAGTGGCTGACTTGCGGCCGCAAGTCGGCTTCTAAAGGTTTGTTGCATATTTTCTTAGTGGACATTGCACCAGAGGTCTTCCAACTTTTAAATCTTGCACTTTAGTCCTCAACTTTTGAATTTTCTTACAAAAAGGTCCTTATTAATTGCATCCAAAATCTTCCATATTTTTTAGAGTTATAGTTTGGTCCCCAACTTTAGGAAATTTGATGTTTTTAGTCTTTTTTTTTAAAATCCTTTTTGCCATGTTCTCCTCCACATTGCGCATTTGTGCCTAAAAACACAATATATACAAGTAAATTAGTAGAGATTCCCTCAATCTAATGATAATTTATCCATTTAGAGATATAAATAAGTGTGTAAAATACACACTTATCAATAAGCACTGTGTTGAGGCATTGGATCGCATCATCCAGGATCTTGCCAGGTTCAGTGACCCGAGAAGTGCTGGCTTGCCCTCGGTGGCAAGACTATTGTATTTGGAGAAGACTTTTGGCAGATGCTTTTGATCATACCAAAGGGAACCAGGCCCGATATTGTAAATGCATATCTCAACTCTTATTCTCTATGGGACCATTGTAGGGATTGAGACTAACGAGAAACTTGAGGCTTGCAATCTTCCCGGGAATGAACACAGTAATGAAGTGAGGAAGTTTTTAGAATGGTTTTTAAGCATTGGAGATGGAGAGATTTTGGACCAAACTACGGTGCGGTGACTGTTGAGATACCTTGCAATCTTCTGGTGTGTGGTTTTTCTAGTCCGGTGAAAGTTATAGTGGACATCACTTATCCTAATTTCTTGGGTGAGGGGAGTTCGCCTCCTTACTTGAATGGAAGTGGTATACTTGCTCCTTCATTTGAAGATGTTGGAATGGTGAATGATCATATGGTTAACATGAATCGTTCAGAGTTGAGGACATATTACAGTTCTGATTCCACGTGTAGGATAGTCGATGGTTCAAACAGTGATTTGCTCAGTGAGATTCACATTCTTGAGTTCTTGAATGGGATTTCTATTCTGGAGTGTCGAGTCATGTTTTGAAGTTGAAGGTTGGTGTCTCGGTCGTGTAGATGCGTAATATCAATCATTCGTTGGTTTGTGCAATGGCACCCATCTTATAGTTACACGGCTTGGAAATCACGTTATAGAGGTGAAGATTCTATCTACGGTAAATGTTGGAAATGATTTTCTAATTATTAAGTCTAATCGCATCTGATATAAGATTGTCGTTCATTGCAGTTTACATGAGGTACATTGTTTCGATTTGTCAAATTTTTTATTCATCACTTCTATTATATTTGTTTATATAAAGAGTGAGATATCATATAGATAGATATAGGATGGGTTGCCTTTAGCTGAATCCCATAATGACATAGTCATTTAAGGAGAATATAGTGATTTGGATTGTTGCTCATATTTTTCGTGTGCAACAAAATATCAAAGAATTTTGGTCATCAATTTGAATATCTTTCTCACACGCCGTCTATTATATTTTTAGAGAAATATGGATTGCTTTTGTTGTTTTCAACATAGATGATATTTTTTCTTGCTTTTGTTATTGTAGGTCACCATGTGTACCAATCACCCATCCATTTCTTATGCATCGCATGACAAGAAGGCCATGGCGAAAAGACCACAACAAGTTTTCCATTGTGCATTCAAGATTGATGTTTTTGTGGATGTTGTAGTATGCTTGGTATTGTTGTCCAATGGAATTTTGTGGATAATTAACGAATGCTATTATTGTTGCATATGAATCTGAGAGAGATTTTTGTATTTTTGCATGCTCATGTTGGTTGTTACAAGTTTTGTCAATATTCAGAGGCTGGAATTAACGAAATACAAACAAAGCTCTGTCGAATTTTTTAAAAAAATGTGAACACTCTTTACTTAAATCATGTAACATGTCGAGATTGTGTAGGTGTGTTTTGTAATCGTTTTCATTACTGTCAATGGCAATCTATATATATTTATGAGAATTATGTAATAATGTACTTGGCTTCTTGTGCAACGAAAAATAATGAGGATTTAGAATTTGCTCTTTTGCTTGAGAAAATTGACACAGAAAATAGAAAAAAATATAGAATCTATCTATACTTGAGAAATTTCACAGTTAATTATTCACTAAACTATCACTATGCCAAGTTAGTTCCCCACTCATTCCATTCTAGATTCATTACTTTCTCAACAACTGGCTATCAATATTATGTTTTCTCTCGTTTCTTCACAATTACAATAATTTGTACTTTATATTGACATTTTATAGACCTATATGAATTGCACATTTAAAAGACGACTTATGTACTCCAAACTTCGCTAACACAATCAAGAACATATTCAAAGTGCTTTCAAAAAGCACAACTCTACTGGATTAGAACCTAGAATCCCTTTTTTCTCGGTTATCTTCCCAATCCGATAATTGAATCCAGATTTTCGTTCTTCTCATTTTCTCTCTTCATTGCAAATCTCTTTGTAAGATCAAAGAAAACCAATTCAAAAGAGTAAGGGGAGAATTTTTGCATAAAAATTATAAAAATGAAAATTAGAATAAATAAGAATCCTAGCGCAAAAAGAAATGCTAGCATTGTCTTCTTAAATTTAACAAAATCCAGAAACTTTTTCTTCAATTTGATAAAACCGAGAATCGTAAAGACAAAATAAAATAGCATATAATTAAAAAATAATTGTTTAGTCTTCTTATTCTTCGAAATCAATAAGAACTTTCTTTTAAATAATTTATTATTGTTTATTCTTCTTATTCTTCGAAATCTATGAGAACTTTCTTTTAAATAATTTATTATGTTTTGAAGGTATAAGATACATCAAATTCTTGAATAAGCACAACGATACAAGCTCATCTAAGTACGAACTATAGTCGCCTTGCTTGCTGGAAAACTATAGTAGTACTACTACTATAATTATAACTATAGCTATCACTACTATTAAAGCCATCTAATAGGTGTCGCTTAAAACCACACAACACGTAATTAGTACGCAATTGGTAGGACTCAAATTTGAGACCTCTAGGTGTTAGAGTCTCAATATTTGTTCTCCTATCAACCGGGACAACGCTCATTAGCTTAAATAATTACGTGCGCGCGCACAGACACAGATATAGCATAAGAATTCTTAAAAAAGCAATTAGCATAAATAAGTATCCTAGCATTAAATTTAATAAAATTGAGAATTTTCTTCTTCAACTTGATAAAGTCGAGAATTCTAAAAAATAACCAATAAAATAAAATGGCATATATTTTTAATTTTTAAAACGGTATCCAATATAATGAAATTTGATAAATTTTTTTCTTTCAATTGTAAAAAATATTCATTGTTATATATATATATATATATATATATATATATACACACACATCTATGTGTGTTGACTATTATTCTATGTATTAAAAAAAATCTTTTTTGGAAAGCGTGATTTTAGTGACGATCATTTTAGAAATATGTTAATTAAATTATATTGGTTCTAAAATCAAGCATTTGTAATAATTTATAAAGATAAAATTTTTAAAATAGACGCTCCTAATTCCACACCAAAATTGTTGCAATATTCTTCTGCGTAATCCATACTAAGAATTTGCGCCACGTACGTCCAAGATAAAAATGCGAGCTAATCATACCAGTTTTTTGCCTAATCTTGGAAATGAATCCGAAAATTTCATAATTCCTTGTAGATATGCTAGATTGCAACACCCTAATTAATTTGATTAGAAGTCTCCTTCCTCCAAATAGGGACCCCCGCGCCCCCGCAAATTTTGATGGATTCTTACTTATCATCTTCTTTTATTTTTTTTTATTTTTAATTATTTTTATTTTTTTCATTTGAACCAACCTTTCATCCTAATCCGATTGAACGATAATGCTTTACCAAAACTCTTGTCCTTAATCTGATTTCTTCTGTTGCAATATTATAAAGATTCTTATTCGTAATCCATGCAAATGAATTAGAGATTGTTGTTACTAATTACCCTGTGCAAGAAGTGAGTCACTACATTTGGGTTTCCTTCAATACTTATGCACATTCACATTACAGAGAATTTACGCTTTACATAGGGAGCCATGTTCTTTGTATATTAGTGTCTTTGTAGTGCCCTAAGTTTTAAGCACTCAGAATATTGCATCGTCATTTTTCATTTAATTTTTCTCAATACGTGTGAAGAATAACGACTAAGTCATAAAATTTGAAACTTTACTTCATGAGTCATTTTTAGAACAAGTCATCCTTGACATTATTCCCAAATAACTCAAAAGAACTTTAATAACAAAAAAAAAAAAGAGAAATAAAATTTTGTTAAACTCTCAAACGGTAGCCACCGCCATTGGCCCGTTGCCAACTCCTTAGTCAACAAAATAGTTCTTTAAATATAAAATATGAGTATTAAATAAACTCAATGAACCCCCTGTGCATAGCAATGCAATTAGTATACATATAATCAGAATTGCATGTAAACATTAAACTTCAAAACTCTTTACGAAAAAGATAATCCAAAATTTGTTCTCTTCTCTTATCGTGCATGTAGTCATGGTCCTTAAAAGCACATCCTTTTTCAGGAAGCCTATCTTCATCGTTTAATGCCGCACGCAAGTAATTGTAACACCAAAGAGATATGAGCAAATTTTAAAAAGCATTTTACGAAGGAGCATACATTAATCTTGAGTTCGAGCGTAAGTGGGAAAAGTCTTTAAATCTCTAAGTATTGTTCATCGTGTAAAATTAAAAAATAATATTGTCACTAGTATTTAGTACTACGATTCAATAGGGTAAATAAAAAGTTGAAAGGGTTGAAAGGATCAAGTGAAAAGATTTTGTGAGGAATATTTAAAAATTGTGAAATAAATGAACGGATCAAATGTTTGGGGCTAATTGAGAGTTTTAAATAGTTTCAGACCAAAATATTTAATTTTAAAAGGGTTCGAATAGCTTTAAAAAGAAAATCTAATGGAGGACCTACTTACAAAGTTTCAAAGATGGGGGCTTAGGGTGCATATATCCTAGAATTAAAACCTAATTTTACTCAAAATTGAGAAGATCGATTGCTCAAACCAAAAAAAGAGGGGAAAGGAAAAATTGGGTCTACAAAGCGCTAGTGCTAGCAATCTCACTGGTGGTTCTATCTGGTGACTGCGCCGCCACTAGGTGGCAATGGCGGAGGGATTCTGACAAGTCAGAAAGGAGAGGAGGTTGGTGACCTATGAAGCACGAAAACTTCTAAAAGGCTTGCGTTTCATTTCGGAAACTGAAACTCAACGGAAACTCCATGGAAATGTCTCAAAAACTCCAAAAAAGTTTCATATTTTTAATAAAATTCGGAAACTCAATGGAAACTTGATGGATACTTTATAAAAACTTTAATGAAACTTTTGAGAAACTTGACATAAAAAAATCACAATTTTAAAAATTAAAAAAGACTAATAATTATAATTTATAACTTACCATTAAAACTTAACGGTTAATTTACCTAATCAATTAAACTATTATAACATTAAATTAAACTAAATTAATTAATATAGTACAAATTCGTATAATTTATAAAGTCTAAACAATTGAGGATACCAAACAAATCATAATTAAGTATTTACCTTAATTACCTAAACACAAGTACACACAAGTGTTCACCTTCAAAAGTTTCAAATTCCAACAATTCAAGCCCCACTTTGAAAAAGCCAATTCAGATTTGTGAAGACATGAAGCTGGCCAGATTCAGAGAATAAATCGAGTAAATCATCAACTTGTGTCCCTTATTTTGAAGTAACTCATAAGTCGTATCATCACTCATATTTTTTTTCTTTGAATTTGATAATTTGTAGTTAGATTGTTTGTTCAATTTTTATTGTTGAAACTGGAGATTAGTGGCGAAGATGTTTAAGAAATCTAGTAATTGAACTTTTTAAGCTTTCTAGTAAAGGATTTTGAGTATGACTATATTCCAATAATTATTTTGTGATGACAATTATTTTAAATTTTATTTAAATTGGATTTAGATATTTTTGTTATCTAATTCATATTAAATACTCTTTTGAGGTCAGATATCAAAATTATATAGTAAAACTAAAAATCACTATATAACGTTTCCATGTTATGAACATAGTTTTTCAAAAAAAAAAGAAAAGAAAAAGAAAAAAGAAAACGTTTCCACATTTCCTGTATTTTTTAAAATTCCGTTTCCCCGTCCCTGTTTCATATCCAGTTTCCGTGCAACCTAGTCGGTGACCTATGGTGATTGCTCGGTGGTGTGCCCGTGATTGTTACGCCCCGAATTTTCATTTAATTAAATTTCAGCTACTACTTGGTCAAAGCCGTTAATTGTGAGCCAAAATCAAGGTTTTAAAGGAATTTAATTTGGTCTATAGAAAATTTACGGATTTAATTGAGTTAATTAGAAAATTGTGGGTTAGTGATGCAATATTAGCTTAGGAGGACCAACTTGTATTAAGTAAATAAAAGAGAGGGACCTTGCTTGCAAAATTCAATATATATATGCAATACAAACAAAATAAGCCACAATAGGGCATTCTGAATAGTCAACAGCAATGAAAGAAAACCAGAGGCAATTCACGCGAGAAAAGGGAAAAGAAAAAGGAGAAAAAAAAAAAGGAAAGAAAAAGGGAAAAAAGAAGGGAAAGCTGGATTCGTCGTGATTTCGCGTGGTAAGCGTATTTCTTCAATTTTAACTTATGGGATTCGAGGTAATTTGTGAAATTGATTTTAGAGTTTTACCAATAGATATTGGGGATTCGAAATTTATCATTAATTTGGGTCAATTAGGTGTCATTAAGATGTAATTTGACCATAATTAATTATTTTAAAGTGGAATTGATGGTAATTGAGTAGTGGGCGATGAAGTGGATTGAAACTCACATTACCTAAATGGTGAAAATTTAGGAATTTATTTTGGGATTCAATTGGCTGGTTCCAATGGTATGAAATATAGTAAAATCAATGAAAGAAGTGGAATAAAGTAACGAAAGGGGAAAATTAGAGAATGTTAGAAAAGTTAAAATTTGGTATTGAATGTGGGTAGGCGATTGGTTGGAAATTCATGTATACAGGTTTTGATTAGAATACCATTGTTATTTAAGGTAGTGACGAGACGATTGGGCATGCCTACCAGCTGAATTAGGAGCAGTTCATAGTTCTGTGAGTGGAAAAATTATATTTTTATAAAGTAGCATGTTTTAAATTCCAATATATTTTTAGAAATTACCATGACATGTTGTTGCAATAAATATCTCAGAAAATCATGAACTTTATTAAGTTGAGTTTCTTTTCTAAAAGATTATGTGAAAATTCTTTTAAAACCATCAAAAAGTGCTTTGTTAGAGTTACCCGCTCTGCACTGTTGTGATGTGTTCCACAGTGTATGACCAGAATTACAGAGGTCTTTGGAACCCACTTTCGTACACATATAGGCTTTAGGCCGTGTACGGGGGTGCTTAACCTTTGGGGCTTGCTCTGCGTGCGTATGACCAGATATTTAGACAGAACAGACTTTTGAACGACACACCAAGTGTATTGAGAGTACTCTACACAAGTGTGTTGTTGCTCGTTGGTACCTTTGATGTTATTTTTCAGTAAATTATCTTTAGCTACAGAATTCAGTTTTAGAAAGCAAAATCCATTTGAAACGGTATAATCAGTGGTTGTTCAGCTAGAACAATATCAGTTATTAGTATTACATCGATGATTTTCAATATTTATATGCAGATTTAGCTGTAAAAATTTAATAAACAGCATTTAGAAATTATTATATGATTTCAGCAGTATTTCAGTGCTCCACGATATATGTTTTATTTTAAGTATTATTTAAATTCATGTTTTTAGACCCAGAGTTTTGTAAGCAAAGTTTAATTAGAATTCTCAGCCTTCAAAGTTTATAGTTATATATTTTGTCAAGTGAAATAATTTTTCAGAAATAAAGGATGTGGAAAATTATATAAAAGTAATTGCAAACTTCTCCACTCACTGAGTTACCAGCTCACATATTTTCCAACATTTTCTTATAGGAAGGGTCGAGCTTGAGCATTATCGGATTGCCCGTGGAGTTCTAAGCCGACCACCATAGTATTCAAATGGTCCATGCTTAACTTAGCAGTTGTCACATTTTGCTATGCATGTCGAATGTGCTTGAGGTTTAATTTTGTTTAAAAATATTTGGGTTTAGAATTATTCATCATTTTCTTAATTATAATTCTTTTCCCACAATTTCCGCATATAATGTTAAATATTTTCAGATTGGTTATTTTATTTTATTTACGAAACCCATTAATAATTTTTATAAGCTCATTTTAGTAGAGAGAAGTTAAAATTTCATGTCAAGTTCAGCTTGCCTTGGCGGTGGGTTCAGTGTCAAGCTAGCCTCCATCGTCGGCGCACGCCACGTATCAAGTTATTAGAGATAATTTGGTGCGGGGCGTGTCAGTGATGGTGGTCAGAGAAGGTGGCGGTGCATGATTGTGTGTAAGAGTGGCGGTGTGTTGAGTTGCCCGTGTGTGCTCTCTTGTGATAATGTTTGTCTGTTGCCTGCGGTGTATAGCTCTTTGTGCGTGGGTGTTGGTCTAGAAGATGTAATGAGTAAAGACTATGATGGTGGTGAAAGTGGCCGGCTATAGTGGTGAAGGGTAAGAGAAACTACCAAATTGCTTGCTGCGTATGGGTTAGAACTTTGAGGCTCGTTCTAGTACGGTGTTTTGTGAACATTTGGTGTTTAAGGTGGTGAATTGAGGTCTTGCTTATCGTTAATTGGGTCAGATATTAATTGAGAAATGGAGGATATGCTGTTGAGATTTCTATTGAATTGATGGACTAAGTTGCTAACTGGTAATTGATGTAGTAGGAAAATGCATGAGTTTGGAGTGAATAAAATGGGAGCTACATGGGTGAATTTATACGGCAAAAGGGATGCATTTGGATGATGAAATCCATTCGAAATTTGAATTGGAAATTCAGTTGTTTAAGATAGATAAAGAAGGTGATGGGTGTTTTAGTGTTGAAAGTTTAGATAATGACGACGAATAGAATTGCTGAAAAATTCTGTTAGTAGGATGAAATAATCAGACTTTTAGTTTATAGAAATTGATGATTAGGAACTGGGTAATATGGAATAATTATAAAGTTAGATATTTAATTAATAATAATAATAATAATAATAATAATAATAATAATAATAATAATAATAATAATAATAGTAAAGGTCTGATAAAATAAAAATAATAAGGATAAAAATTTTAAGCGATCAAAATGATAGACATTCTAATAGAGATTTTGGGATAATGGAAATATATATATATAATGTAACGCCTCAAGTTCTAAGAATCCGAAATACTAATTCTTTCCTTAAAACAATCTCAAAATATTATTATTATTTTTTTATGATAATAATATTAATAAGTGTGGAAGATAGTAGATAATTAATATGCACAAATTCATTTTAAAAATCAAACACATTAAAGTATCTTACATTCGTTCGATCTCTAGTTGCTCAAAACATTCAACATTAAATACTAACGGTGTGTTTGTTTGGTCAAACTTTTTCAGGAAAAACCAACTTTTTCATATTTTTCCGGCTTTTGGTCTGTTTGATTGCATCTTTTGAAAGAAAAAGTTTTCCTTGGGAGGGATATGATTTTTATTTTTTCGGAAAAGTTTCCCTCCTTTTTTTTTGTTAATAGACAATTTGTTTTAACCATAAAGATACGGAAAATATTCAAATTTCATAGAAAAACAAAAAAAGGAAACAATATACTTGATTGATAGAAATTAAATATATATTTACATTAAAAGCTATGCGTAATTTCATATTACTTTTACGTCAACATTTACAATCTGATGTCAGATTAGTCAAATTAGACTTCCTTCCCTCTCTAAATTTCTTTTTCTCATTCTCCGATTTCCCCGAGAGAATTTCAAAAATAAAATTAGTGGTTCAATAAATGTGAAATTTTTTCGCTTCGTATTATTCTGCTTGACAAGATCTTTCATATGAGTATAATCTTGATATATAAATTTTGACTACATTAAAAGTTACTTATTTTGTTGATAATCGGCTTATTTTTTATCAAATAAGTAACTTTTACTATGCGAAGGTTATGTAAGTTATTTCTTAAATTCACCTATTGGAGTGTAGGTTATGTTGTAACATGAGTAGGCCATTTGTCTTGCGCGAAACCTTGTATTTCGTCGGTTCCGTCCCCCAATTAGTTGTAACTTCAAACGTGCTTAGAGCGTTTATTGTTTCTTTGTTTCTTTTGTGGTAACTGTAGGTGGTTGAAACGATTTCTAATTTTATTGTTTTAAAGAGTTTACACGTAGGTTTATTCACATTTGCCCCTGGTAGTTTGTATACTACAGGGGATAGTTTGTATACTATAACCTATAACATATGTTATAGCAAACTTTATTTCCAAAATTTCAGACCATGAAGATTGATTTGCTGCAATGTTTATACCAAATGTTATTTCTAATTGAATTGGACAGTTAGTCATCATAAAAACTCAATTATATGAGAATGCTGATATCGATCATGAACGAATACACAATTGAGGATATGAATAGGACTATAAATTAAGACACTAACACGATTAAAATACATGCTATCGTAGCAAAATAATTAAGTGCTACAAGTTTTCACATTACAATCAAAAGATTTTGCACCTAACGACAACTTGTCCGGGACTAATTTCCAACCATCCAAAAAAAATCCAAAAAGTTCAATGCATTTATTTCGCTTACTAGCCATCACCATTAATTGGAGTTTTGCTGGTTCGGCTGTAGTGATCGATCTGCCTATACCAACGCATATGCGAATGGCTTTTGGAATTTTGTACCTATAGCTATGTCTGTGTGTGTGGGGCCTACCGATGGAACGATGAACAATGGGTGGCCAAACAACGCGGTCCTTAACCTCGGCTGGCAGTTCGATGTCCTCAATGTTTTCCAGAGGATTTATTGGCTCCTCATAGGTCCTTCTCGAAAACTCTATCGTAAAGTATGGAGAATAGTCGTCATACATCCTTTGCCTAAAGTATCCAACAACTCGGGTTGTATGCTTGCATGATATGTGGCCGATATCGAAATGATGGTAGGTACAACATTTGGTTTGTAGGTTTACCACTTTCATACCGGGATTGGTACCTACCATATAGGACATGCAGAATTAGAGATAGACAATTTGTAATAAAACAAATGAATACAAAATTATGCAAAGTTGACTAAGATATTGCTAGTACCATTGCACTCAAACATTCTCCTATCAACAATTCGTTATTAACAAATCACATATTAATGGATGGCAATTGTTACACATATAATTAATGCCAGAAACATTGCATAGGATAGATAGGTAACAAGGTGTTACGTGTAAACATACATCACATGTGCAATTAGGGAAGGGCAGTGTGTAATCAAACAAATGCATACAAAAGTATGCATAGTTGACGAGGATATTGCTGGTACACATCATGCAACGCACCGAATCTACTTAGATTCAGACCGCTACACTTGCTTCTAAATGGCATGTATTTAAATATCGCGGAAAACAAATAATTTAAAAATGAAATGAATATTCAAATCACTCTTGCTCCTCATACATCTAAAACCAATAGCTATTAGTAAGCAATTCCTAGATGAACAATGTCTTTTGAAAATAATGTTGAATCGAAAGGCCTAACATTTAATGGGGTTTGAAAATATAGACATAAACTAGAGTTTAAAAGCAATATTTAATCGTTTACTAAATTAAAATAAGAAGTGAAAACTAAAGAGCTTCTTCAATTGATTGCCACTGTCGCCTGCTCTCCCGTTACCTCCCTAATCTATAAAATTTGTAAAAATGGGAAAAACATGAGTAATGAATTACTCATTAGGTCCACAGTGCACGTTAGTCAAACTGTAATAATATGGTAGGTACACGCATGCATATTATGAATTACTTGCGCCCGGACGAACAATAAACGAGCGCGTAAACATTTAACATTCTTGTGCCTGTAGGCTCCTTGACATTTATGTGCCCAAAGGTTTCATAGCATTGTTGAGCTCGAAAGCTCCATTTCATTCATTATTCATAAAAATGATATAGGCAATGTACACTACACAAATGGTTTTCATAACAAATGCGCAGATAAGAAAAATAAAGCTTTAGTTTAGGAAGCTACCTTAGTTTTTGAGTTTGAGCGTAGCTTGGGGGTGATTTTAACACTCTAAATCCCGCGCCGTCTACAATTAAGTAAAATTTATTAAATTAGTGCTAGATGTTAAGTTTATAAAATAAATAAGTGGATTTGGGGCTTGACAAGTGTTGAAAATATTTTAGATTTACTTAATTAAAATAAGTAAATAATTAGAATAAAATAAAATAAGAATTATAATTTAAATTTAAATAGACTTAAGTTAAATAAAATTAGATAATCATTATAATAAAACTAAATAGAATTAAATAAAATAAGATGATATGTAATAAGAATAACAATGGAACTAAATAATATTGGATAAAGTGAAATGGAATAGGACGAAAATTTGACTAACGGAAAACTTTGGCTTTCCTTACTATTTATAAAAGTAAAACAGAAGATAGGGACTGACTTTTATAAAAGTGAAACTTGGGATCTGGGACTGACTCTAAATTGAAATCAGAACCTGGGGACCAACTTATACTTTTGTAGAAAGATGGGAGACTACATGTGTAAAATCCTAAATTAAATCCCCAATTGAATTTCAATGCAGTGAACTCTCTTCCTCTCAACTCTGTCTGTATATACGAAATAGAAGAAGACAAGGAGGGGGAAGCTGGCCACCCTCAATGTCGGCCCTACTGTCGGTTTCTCGAGGTGGCACCGCCGCCACCGGGAGGTGGCGGTGGTGGTGGCGCTGTGTTTGCCAGAGGGAAGGGAAAGCCTACTCGACTGAATTGGGAGTGATTTTGGTGATGGAGAAAGAGTTCGAAGTTCAAATCAATTCACATAAATCAGATTCTTTCCTCAACTTCTTCTCATATACACAGATTGTTGGGGTTTATAGTGTTGATTTGGGTCTTTATGTATATGCATACACATATATTTATATATACGTATGTGTGTGTGCGAGTTTTGTGGCCCATGTGTGTGCATTGCATGATTTTTACTGTGGATACGTGTGTGTGTGAATCGATGATGATGGTGCTGCTGTGTGGTGGCGGTGATGGTTGACGGTATGGTGATATCGATGGTGGTAAATGATAGGGGTGGGGATGTATTTCCTAAGTCGACTTGTCGACTAGACAATAATTTTGGTTTCAATGGTTTGTTTCAAACATAACTTCCCCTTTAAATTTCATGGTTTGAAATTCGAGGGTAACAAATTGGGCACGATTGAGTTTGTAAGTTTGAGACTGCACTTGACTGGAATTTGAGCAACGATGGCGGCTATCGACTGCTGAATATAGGGTGATGAAGGATGAACATGAGTTGAGATGGCTGCCATGGTCGCCGAGTTTTGCTGCTTGTTATTTATAGGATATCAGGGGCAAAGGTTGCGATAATTAAGGTGAAGAAACGTGAGTCTTTTAAAACCACAAGGAGAGTGTCGTTTTATTGCTGTGGAATTCTTAGACCAGAGGAAATTTTTTATGAAAGTTTACTTCACGTGGGGTTGAGTTTACTGGGGACTCTAGTTATTTGCACTTATCGTAAGGATGTTGACTTGACTCTCAAGAAAATATTGGAAAATAAGTCTCCAACCGATAGGAGATGATATATAGGGAGGGAATCGAATAAGAATTTAATAAAATATGTTTTCTTTAAATAAAAGGTTAATTATTCCTTTCAATTTATAATTTATCGCTTTTAAACTTAATTGTAGATGGACGACGCGGTTTAATATTAATTTTGAGTATGACTTAGCGGCCCATTAATTAAAATTTTCTTATTAAAAGTTCGGGCCGCTACACATCATATACAATCATTATTATCAACGCTGATGTGCCCTTATCTACCTCTCTAACTGTAATGACCCGACCCCCGTCATGGCCCACCCGGATTCGGCCTGCTATGCCCCATCGAGGACCATACGGATTTGGGTTTGGTCCGTTACCGACCCGATCCACTTTGGCATGATATTGTCCGCTTTGGCCTGGCCCGCACGGTTTTGTTCTTGGGCTCACCCCAAAAGGCCTCATGCCTAGTTGGATGGGTCTCTTAACTTATAAACTGAACTGCCCTCTCATGCCCAAGCGATGTGGGATTGTGGGTGTTACACTAACTAACTCATATTTTATCACACACACTAATATTACATAAAATAAAATCAGCAACATAACGGTGGTCCCTGCACATTGACGGCTATAACATGATAGATGCTACTGTAACCTATAGTATAGTTCCGACTGCATTATTTATCTGCGATTCAATAATCAAAAAGTAGTTCATTCATAATTTTTTTTGCCATTACGAACAACACATCCTATTATTCCTTATGAAGTTGTGTATATTGCTTTCTGAGATTCAAGAATTGCATATTGGACCAAGCTACAGTTCTTTCATTGGGAAGTTTTCTATGATCAATTAGCTTCAAATACATGCCTACATCATTTTTATTTCGTAAATATTTCCCCAATTACAAAATTTTAACATCCAATTAACGTTCGGAAGTAGCAATTTCAGTGACCCAGCTTATTTTCTCACATAAATCGGTGGCTGGGGAAAATATAAAACATTTTTCTCTAACAAATGGGCATTGGCCAAGAGAAAGAAGAATTTATACATTCCATAACTTAATGCCCACTTGTATAATGCATCTGCATTAGTTGAATGTCATTTCATGAAGTACAATAGCGAATAAATACGATTACGACACCCATTCATGGCTGCCATTTATGGTGGATTTGGTGAACTCATTGTGCATTACACCATCAATTAATGGCCGACCCTTATATATTAGCACATGTCAATTTGTATTCAATTCAATGGAGATGGAGGTCAATGAGAGAAGAAAGATGATTCTAATTTTTGGTGCATTTAATTAGGACTGTTTAGTAATTAATGTGATGGGAATGTGATCTCAGGCACTACAGCAAGGAATAGGACAGTTTGGTGATTTTTTAAATAGAAAATGGGTATAATTGTCCGTCCAACTGAAATATATGACATAAATGTAAATATAATTTTGTGTACCACATATAGTAATTTGTACTTTACTTTTTGCTAAATTAGTAATTCTCTCTTAATACAATCAAACACCTACAACTACAATTTTCCTTAGAAAACATTTTCTTGGAATTCATTTATACACAAAATATTTTCCTTCCAATTATTTTCCGACTTTGCAATCAAACACACTCAAAAAGTTCAAAACGTTTAAAACAATGTACTTCAATACATCAATTTTACTTAAATAACTAAGGAAATAAATTTTCTTGTTTGATAAACCCTAGAGAGCTCGCATGCCTCACCACGCCTCCATTCTCCTCAATTTGTAATTTGTTAAAACGAAAGGCCTAAGTATTTCAAGTATAGAAGATAAATAGATATGCAAACTCTATAATATAATACCCGAACGTAACTCTAGGCCCAAAGGCAAGTAATTTGCCCCGAAGCAACGCTGGGCCGGAAGGCAAGTAATTTGCCCGAAGGCAACTCTGGGCTCGAAAGCAAGTCGAGGCCCGAAGCAAGTCTATTGCATACTAAAAGCACTCATATAGTGCAGATTATTAACTACAAATGCGCAAAAAGTAAAGTTGGTTTGGGTTTTTGAGCTTGCCTTAAGTCTCTCTCGAGTTTTGAGCTTACTATGCGATGAGAATCAATCATCTAACATTCATACGCCCCGTCTAGTCAATAAGAAAATTTAATTTATGTTAATACACTAAATATTAAGTATTTATAGATAATATTGAAGTTTTGGACCAAAATTGAATGAATATGAAATTTGGTGTTAATTTAAAAGAATTGAATAATTTGAGTACCTAATATGCAATAAATTTGAACTGAAAATATTTTGGATTAAATTATAAGATTTTTAAAATATGGAGGACTTGGATGTAATTAAAGTTTGGGGGTTAACTTACATAAGAATAAAAAATTGAAGGATTAAAATTGAAATAAAAGTTTAGGGGTCAAATTGTAAAAATTAAAAGTTAAGGACTTAGGATTAAATAAACTTTGGGGACTTAATATGAAAATATAGTTTAGCGGTTAAATTATAGAAATTAAAAGTTAAGGATTTATAAATTAAATAAAATATAAGGACCAACTTAAACTAATTAAAGAAATTGGGAGAATAAGGTTGCAAATTTGAAGTAAAATCAAGAATATTGGCCAAAATTGGACTCGATTCTTTGCTCTCTTTCATGTCTCCCTCTTTGGCCGAATTTGAGGAGGAAAAATGGAAAAAAAATGTCGGCATTTTCTTGCAGTGGCGACGATGGAGCTTGCCGTCGAAGGTAGAGGCTGAAGTGGTGGTGCTAGTTGTGGTTAGAATTGAAGGAATGGTGATTATTTGGGAACAAATTAAAGCAAAAACACTTAGGAGAAAAAATTGGGCATTTTCACAATTCGACCTAATCTATAGCCATTTTCGAAATTAATTGGTTTTATGATGTTCTATGGAGGTAGGGGAAGGTCTAGGTGCAATTTCTGTGTGGATGTATGTGGATATATGTAGTATGGCCGGGAATATATCCGTGAGTATATGCGTGTCTGTGGGTATTCTAGTGTGAGTTTTGTGCGGTGGCTACTGGTGGTAACATTGTGGTGATATGGTGGAGATGGTGAAACTACTAGTTAAAGCTTGTATGATGTATTATTCTAACTACAATAGAAATAAAGTGGAAAAATGCAAGAAATTGATTAAGAACTTGTGTGTGTGATTGAATCAGTGACATAATAATTGGAATAAAGATTTGAAAAATGAAAGGTTGAGAGATTATCTATAAAAACTTCTTGTTGTTCTTGCTTGATGTCTTGATGAGAATGGCTGGATTGAGGTGATGATGATAATGGAGAAAAATGAGGATATTGATGGGGCTAGGGTTTCCGACAACAAGTATATAAAGGGTGTTTTAGGATAAGAACATGATTAGGGTATTCTTATTGGGCTAAAACACAAATGGGGCCTACAAATGGGCTTCTAACTAAAAGTGGGCTCAACTGAAATGAAAACTAAGATTATGGCACTAAAACGAATAAATTTAAAAATTTGGGCCCTCAAAAGTAAATTTGGAAAAATAAATAAATTATATAAATTATATAAATTATGTTCTTATAATAATTAAATATAATAATAAATAATATAAAATTCTACTAGACAAGCGCATGCTATTAAATTCTATAAGTGAAGTTGTAGCAACACGTTTGAGATTTTATTTAATGAAATATATTTTTTTTATTTTATAAAAATTTGCGGTCACTACGACCTTACCCTTTTAAAATAATTTCGCCCTCAAAATTTAAATTTACTTGATTTATACGGTTTGGATATTTGGATAGAATTATTTCTTCTTTCTCTCATGTTGCCTTATCCACTACACCATTTCACGCGGTTTGTCACGGTTTAAAACCGTGACAAATTGAATTTGTCACGGTTTTAAACCGTGACAAAAATCACCGTGACCAATTGGTTGTCACGGTTTTAAACCGTGACAATTAGTCACGGTTTAAACCGTGACAAATTGGTCAATGATTTTCAAGTAGTCACGGTTTAAACCGTGATTAATTTGTCACTTTTTAAACGTGATACCAATTGAATACGCGCTTTTAAAAACCGTGACAAATCTAAGAAAATTTAAAAAAATTGCGACCGCGTGTCTTTAATATATTTGTGATTTATTTAGGCTTGGTAAAATACCAAGTCTATTTCTTCAAAGGCCTAGATTGAAAACCTGAAAACAACATGCAATATCTAATGACACCACCGCAAACAAAAAGAAAAAACACCATTTCACAAATTCATTCGAATGTTTTCCAGAGGATAAATAAATAAAAAGGAATTTACAAGTAAATCATGAATTGATCATCCAAAACAACTACGATGGTAGATGGAAGGTAGCCGAATTATATTACAACCTCAAATATATCACGACTGCCGCTTGGCACTTGATGTACAACGCAAATACCAAATCTAGTCTCTACAATTATATTTCTCAGGCTTCAACCGGCATCCCCTGTCACGATGCTCCGCATGAGCTTTTGTCAGCCTTGTCCTCAGCAACTCCATATTAATCTACAAGGGGAAGAAACAAGAGTTTCAGAAAAGTGTATAGCTACCACATCTACCATATTAATCTCATATCAAATAGTCAGAAAACTCAACTATACAAGTAGTAATTATTCCAACAGATGAAGCAAAGCCGAGTTACTACATATCAGTAAGCAAAAACTTTATATTGGTTAAGGTAATGCCAAAGCTAGTTGCTGCCATTACCTCTGAGACAGGCTCCTGGTTTAAAATCACCACAAACCCTCGATGTAGCATTCAAGATAATGAAGAAGTTATATTTATGTGTAGCATGTCCAGCAAATATTTTAACGTCATGCCCCAAAGAACGTAATTCTACAGAAAATTCTGTGTGATATAAATTCTTATAATATATATCATGCTAATAGAGAAATTAAATTCTGTGAGGCTCATACCTCCTCATAGTTGAGCTGCATGTGCTTGTAGACAGCACGAGCCAAATATTCATCTTCTTCATCATCCCATGTTTCGATAAAATTTTCTGGCTCAGCAGGAACAAAAATATAAATGAGCTTACAGGAACAATTGACCAAGATGCAAATTTTCTGAAATAGAGACAAAATATGGGAAATAACACCATACAATAATTTGCGAATTGCAATCCTTTGTGGATTTTTCATTGACAACTTTGTACAATGAGGAAATTAGTAATCCAGGTATTGATTAAAACTCCATTTAACTCACCCTAAACAGAGAGGATAAGTTGCCTTATAGACGGTGACGTGCAGGGTAGATTACAACTATATGAATCACCAAAGTTTTACTAGAAATCTTCACATCTAGAATTCATTTGGGACAAGAAAGTTTAATCTATTTACAATTAGCCAAATGGCCCAAATCATTTCGTCCAGTGAACAAAGCATAAAAGAATCATGAACTAGAAATTTTAGTTGCACTTCATCATTGATAAGTATAATATACCTTTTAGACTTTCCTGTGTCTCAAGATCCTCATAAAATATTCTTTGCATTTCTATCAATAACTCTTCACAGCCTTGATAACTTTGTATGAAAACCGTCCATATTCACATATCATGTCATCATCACCACTTCAAAACTAACCATTTGCGCTTCAAAGAAACATAAATAGCAAAACAAGACAAATTCAAATTAAATCAATAAAAAAGTTTAATGAAAGTTACTCAAATATACCATCCCAAAATGTATAAAGAGTGAAAATATAAATATATGTATATCACAAACAATACATACAAAACCATTTCTATACAAAACCATGACAAATAATGTCTTGCAAGTAATAAATAATAATAAAACATTCTTAACTCCATCAAACTAGGATTTATTATAAATACTTGCAATGGTTTCTATTGTGATAATTTCTCCCAATAAAGCTTATAAGTCAAAATGTAGAAGTAATTACCTCAAATTCAATAGCGATGTTTCGAATTCAACCTTGATTCTCAATTCAACCTTGTTTCGAATTCAATGACCAAAAATGGTTTCTATTGCAATGGATTTATTATAAAACCTTAATTTTAAGCTCAAATTCAACCTTTGTGAGCAATTTTCTGAATTTCATGGTGGATTTAGGGCAACTTCTCGGGTGAAATTTGGGGATCTCAAATTTGTGTTCTTTGGGTTGTGTTCATTGATGTTTCGATTTCGAATCGAAGTTTTATTTTTTATTTTTAGTTTTTGTAGTTATCACGGTTTAAACCAGTGACAGTGTGATCAATTGGTCACGGTTTTAAACCGTGACCATGATCTGATGTCACGTTTAAAACCGTGACAATCAGCGAAAAATAAAAAAAAAAATTGGTTGTCACGGTTTAAAACCGTGACAATCAGCGAAAACTTTTGTCACGGTTTAAAATCGTGACCACTGGAAAATTTATTGCGTGACAAATTCTTAATTTTGGTGTAGTGATCCTTGCCATGACTACCCCATTGTATCTTAACTAGAAGAACTCCTCTATTTCTCAAAACATGGACCTTTCGATCTATGATGGTCAAGGGTGTCTTTTGATATGATAAATCCTTTCTTTTGATATGATAAATCCATCTGAATATCCAAAGATTGGAAGTTAACCACATGACTCTGATCGTGGACATACTTCCTCAGCTGTAAGGCATGAAATACATTATCCACAGATGAAAGCTCAAGTCACAAAGCCAGACGATAAGCTACTGTCCCAACTTCGTCTAATATCTCGAACGGTCCAACGAACCGTGGTCTCAACTTTCCTTTCTTCCCAAAGTGTATGGTGCCTTTCCTTGGTGACACTTCAAGAAAGACTTTCTCTCCAATCTCAAATTCCAAGTCCTTTCTCATCTGATCAGCGTAGCTCTTCTGTCAATCTTCTGCGACCTTAATCCTTACTCTAATCTTCTCTATAGCCTCAACAGTTCTCTTTACCATTTATGGTCCCAACACTGCCTATCTCCAACTTCATCCCCATAGATTGGCGATCGATATCATCGCCCATACAGTGCCTCGTAAGGTGCCATCCCAATCGTAGCTTGAAATCTCGAACGGTCCAACGAGTCGTGGTCTCAACTTTCCTTTCTTCCCAAAGTGTATGGTGCCCTTCCTTGGTGACACTTTAAGAAACACTTTCTCTCCAACCTCAAATTTTAAGTCCTTTTTCCTCTGATCAGTGTAGCTCTTCTGTCAATCTTGTGCGACCTTAATCCTTACTCTAATCTTCTCTATAGCCTCAAAGTTCTCTCTGTCATTTATGGTCCCAACACTGGCTATCTCCAACTTCATCCCAATAGATTGGCGATCGACACTATCGCTCATACAATGCCCCGTAAGGTGCCATCCCAATCGTAGCTCGAAAATTTTTGTTGCAGGCAAACTCTACAAGTGGAAAATGAGTTTCCAAACTCCCATCTAGGTCTAAAACACATGCTCTCAACATATCCTCCAATATCTGAATGGTATGCTCAAATTGCCCATCGTTCTGGAGGTGATAAGTAGTACTAAAATTAAGTTTAGTGCCCATAGCTGTTTGCAAACTCTCCCAAAATCTCGAGATAAACCTCGGATCTTGATCTGAAACAGTGGACACATGCATCCCATAAAGTCTAATAATCTTTCTAACATACAATTGTGCCAACTGGTTGACACTTATCGTCATCATAACTAGTAGAAAATGTGTAGATTTTGTAATTCGGTCCACAATTACCCATACAACATTATGTCCTCTCAGTGATCTCGGTAGCCCCATCATGAAATCTATGTAAATCTTCTCCCACTTCCCACTCTGCCATCTCTAAGGGATTCAACAATCCCGAAGGCCTTTAGTGTTCGGCTTTAACTTGTTGGCAAACTAAGCATCCAACCACAAATCTTGCAATGCAACCTTTCATATTCCTCCACCAAAAGATATCTCGCAAGTCACAGTACATCTTCGTTCCGCCAGGATGTCTACATAAGAAATTGAGTTAGCCTCTATCATAATCCCATCCCTTATCTGCTCATCTTTCGGCAAACATAGGCGCCCTCTACACACAAGTGCTTCATCTGAGGCAATCTTAAAGCCTATTCTCCTACCAGTCCCAACCTTCGAACTGATCCTTTCAAGAAACTTATCCTTCTTTTAGGCCATTACAATTCGACTTCTCAAGTCTGGTTGGACAATTAAGCTTGCTAACTTGCTCGATCGCCAACTCGACGAAGCTTGTACTTTAATCCTCAAATTCTACAAATCTCGAATGATATGATCTTGCATAGTACCCAATATAGATAAATGTCCAATACTATTCCTGAAAGTTTGTAGTTGTCTAAATGATCTGATTTTAGTGATCAGATGAGTCTGTGCTGTGTTCTGTTACTCAGATTCAACTCGTAGCAGTTTACTGTTTAATATTAACTGTGTCTGCAAATTGCTGAAACCTAGATGCGTCTACGTACGCCAGATGCGTCTGGGTCGTGAATACGGAAATAAACAGTAAGCAGTACAGAAACAGTAAAAACACAGAATTTTAACGTGGAAACCCAACTGGGTGAAAACCACGTGCTCGTCGCCTACGAGCAAAACCTACCAACCACGTCCAATCAGTTTAAAACTTTACAAAGGAAATCAAAGGCAATAATTACGCATAATTAATTGCAACATCTAAGAAATAAATGAAAGAACTCCCCTGTTCGATCTTCCTTAGCATGTAATGCGAGCAGACATCCCGTCTCTCTTCAGTGATTCCTTGTAACCGCGTTCCCGCAACGAATCTACACCTCCCGTGTTGATTTCTTCAAGTTGTGGGCAGATCTATTGGTTGGTGGACTCCGTCCCGGAGATTTGAACCAAGGTCTTCAATCAATGAAGGTTGGTGTGCATGGAATTGATCAATTAGTGATTGAAGAATTCATGCATGGGGTAGGGAGAAGACACGTTTCTCTAGGAAGATGGGGGGCACGATTTTAGGGCTCCAAACGTGTTCTTCTCTTTCTCCCTCTTGTGGTGTTTTAGTACTCCTAGGTTGTCTTGTGATGCAAGAAACCTACTTTCCTTAAACCACCAACTCCTACAAGGAATAAGATAACTCATTAGTTGTAGGATAAATAAATAAGGTAGATAAAAAATATGGAATAATTATCTTACCTTATCTTGTATCAATATAATATGGAAAATATCTTACCAAATCATATGATACGTCGAATATGGACACGGAGGCCATCCTAGGCGTGTGCTAAGATTTGTGTCCTGCTTGGACTCTTACTTATTTAAATAAAATAAGGAATTATCACATGTGCTAATTTAAACAAAGATAAACTAAAATAATAATGTGATAATAAGTCCATAAAAAGTACAATTATAATTAAATCAACCAAATAAAATATTCAATTAATTTAATTATAAATATGGAAAAATAAAAATGCCAACAAAAGAAACTTTTATTAAAACATAAAAGTTAACAATCTCCCCCTTTGGCTTTTTCTATTTTTCCAAAACATAGTCATCGAAAACTATAGCATTAAAGTTCATAGACACAAGGTTTCCCCCTAAGTGTGTTATCCTCCCCCTCAATTTAAGCATGAAACTAGATAATGAATTAAGAGAAATAACACATAAGCAAATCAACGAATTAACACCAAATTTCATATGTAAAAATGATTTGCTTACCACTCTCCCAAAAGCGGACGAAAGAGGGATGATATACCCTACCCTACTACTCCCCCTTTTTGGTAAAATAGGGAAGGCAAAACTGGTGTGTACTGCCGTAAACAAAAATGCATGAGAAATTGAAAATTTTCCCGAGATTTAAGAGCGAGATGCATCTAGTACTTTTAGACTTATTTGCGTACTGTCGGCTTCCACAGCGACAGATGCATCTGGGCAGTGTACAGTTCACGACGCATTAATACAAGTCAATTACGATGTGTGTGTGTGTGAATCAAACACCCTTTGGTCAATCATGCATCACCATCAAATACCTTATGGTTGCCCTGACTTATTAGCTTTTCACTGTAGCGTACAAGCAGACCGTTCAAAATCTGTAAAAGTGCGAATTCTCAAATCCGGCTTGCCGACTTTTTCAATAAAATGGCATTGTCTTTTGGAGGTAGAAATAGCTACGCTCAATCCCCAGAAATCATCTTTTGCACTTCTCCCCCTTTTTCTTTCAATTTTAGCTCCCTTTTTTTTAAAAATTTGAAAGAGGGGTATGGACTTGGCTTGATTGGCAGCCTTCGTTTCCACTGACCCTGCCCTTGGACAATCGAATCGCGTGCAATGCTAAAAGCAAGATTTTGAACATAGGTCTACACTCAGATATATATAGCCTCAATCAGAAACAAAGCCTTATAGCATTGACGGTAGTGACTTATTCCATTGGATTGTCCGACTGAAGTGCTATCAGATTAATCTGGAGGCATGTTAGCTAGACGCCAGATCGTGCGCCTCGATGTTAGCTTGCAGCACTCAGATTCATCCTGCAGTAGCCAAACGATCTACAACCCACAAGAATGAGAATCTTCCTATATGCATGTATGAAATGAAAAACAATTGCAGAAAGGAAATTGTGAAATAAAAGCATTTTTTTTTGAAACATGTAATTAAAGCACACAAAAAGTAAATGATGAAGAGGATCTCATTTTGTGAAAGAAGTGGGATCAATGGGATAAACAAGCTCAAAAGGAACAAACTTATTTTCATAAGCTTTCAAATCAACTTTCCTAATCCATAGTTGTTTCCCTTTCAAGTTGGTTGTAGAGGTGGAATTTTTCCTATTAGAACACTTGTGTGGTATGCTTTTGGAAAATTTAGGACAACAGGGCTTCTTATGTCCTCTAACCCCACAACATTGACCACTAATTCCATTTTTACCTTTACCCTTCACTTTGTATGATCTTGCATTATTGCTAGATGTAAAGGACCTAGAACTAGGTGTAGGTTCATGGGGATTATACCTATCATGATAAGACTTAGTCATGCTCAAAGAATGTGAAGTAACAAATTTATCATGATTAAATTTACCATAGTGAAGGCATGCATGAGAAGAAGAGTACTTACCTGGAGCTTCGGCTCTCATTCGAGTTTGAGTAAACTTCTTCTTCTTTCCAATAGGACCTCTCGGTTTCTGAGAATTGATAGATGGTCCTCGCTTTTGATTCTGGATCCTGATCCGCTCAGATGTATCTGCTCTGACTCTTGATGTGCCAGATGTATCGGGAGTAGGTTCCTGTAGACATGTCCTGGATCTGATTTTGTTAGGTAGCACCTGGGTGTAATGGACAACTCCAGTGTTATTTACAGTAGCATGAGTCAGTTTGATCCTTCCTTCAGTTTGAGTTTGTTTGGGTCTAAGCACCGTCTTATTCGTTTTGGTCTGGATGTATCTGATCCCAAGTGGTGCAGACGTAGTAAGTTTACTACAGGAGGGGTTAGATGCATCCTGGCTGCTACTGGATGCTGCAGATGTAACTGGAGGCAGAATAGCTTCACCGCTATCTGTTGTTGCCGTTTGGTTATCATCTCCTTCACCACTTTGTTTCACAAAGACAACATGATCACTTGCAGTGCCTTTTCCTTTTCCTTCGTAGCCAAGACCTGATTTATCATCGGATGGTCTTCCATAGCTGAGAATTTCATCTAATCTGGCTGTGCCAAGAACAAGTTGTTTGATCTTTTCATGAGCTTTAGCAAGCTCATCTCTGAGTTTAGCAATATCGCAATTCTTCTCAATTTGAGATTCCTTGTTCTTCTCTTGAGTTTTGGTTAACTCGTCTCTCAGTTTGGCAATCTCATCATCTTTTTCTTTTTGAGATTGAGCAAATGATTGTCTATTAAACTCAAGCATGGTCTCCAATAGATCTATCTGTTCCTCCGCATTTTGAAGCTTTTCTTTCAGCTCCTCAGATCTCGGGTCAGATGCATCTGCGTTAACACCTGCAGAAGGAAAATTTAAAGAATCAGTACCAGATGATTGTTGAGCAGTGAAAGTAATTACCTGATTTTCAGATCTGCCTTTGTCTGAGTCCGAGTCAGATGCATCTGTCTCTTCATCGCGCCAAGTAATATTTTTGGGCTTTTTCAGCGTGTTTGCGCATCCAAGTGCATTGTGCCCATATCCTTCACACTCCTCGCACTTTATACGTTTTTTGCTCTTTCTTTCGGAAGAGTTTGAGTTGTTTTTGAGGTACTTTTTGAACTTCTTTATAAGGTCAATCATTGTCTCATCATCTCTGATATTTTGATTAAATGCGGATCCTCATCGAATCGCCATCAGATTCATCCGGATCCACACAGTTTGCCTTAAACGCAATTCCAGATTTCTTATTATTCTTGCGTCGGCCCAGATACATCTCAAAGGTCATAAGGTTACCTACAAGTTCATCAACTCTCATAGATGAGAGATCCTTGCTTTCTTCAATTGCGGTTACCTTTGCTTCGAAGCGGTCCGGTAGAGATCGGAGTATTTTCTTCACGATCTGTTCCTCAGTGAATCCTTGACCGAGGGATTCTGCTGAATTTGTGAGGTCACTTAACCTTGCATAAAAGCTTCTAAAGTCCTCTTTCTCATCCATGATGAGAACTTTAAATTCATGTGTAATCATCTGCAATCTAGATGATTTGACAGCAGTGGTACCTTCATTCGCAATCTTTAGGGCATCCCAAGCTTCTTTAGCCGTTCTTAGCGAGGAAATCAACTTGAATTGATCTGCATCCACATGAGAAACAATAGCATTTAGGGCTTGAATTAAAAGAAGCGTGAACGTTGTAGATTAGTAAAAGTACTTCTGGGTTTAGCAGATACAACTCCATTAACAGTGACAGTGGGTGCAGTGTATCCATCAAGGGTGGTAGTCCAACAACGCTCATCAATGGATTGAATAAAAATTTCCATCCTAATTTTCCAATAGGGATAGTTAGATCCATTGAGAAGAGGGGGTCTAAGAGTAGTAGACGACTCCATTTAGACAACTAGATCTCACTTTGTAAAAGTGAACCCGCTCTGATACCAATTGAAAGTTTGTAGTTGTCTAAATGATCTGATTTTAGTGATCGGATGAGTCTGTGCTGTGTTCTGTTACTCAGATTCAACTCGTAGCCATTCTTGTTTAATATTAGCGTAATGCGCAAATTGTGAAACCTAGATGCGTCACGTCGCCCGGATGCGTCTGGTCGTGAATCTGAAATAAGCGATAGCGATGCGAAGCGGTAAAAACACGTAATTTTAACGTGGAAACCCAAGCGGGTGAAAACCACGTGCTCGCCGCCTCTGAGCAAAACCTACCAACCACGCCCAATCGGTTTAAAACTTTACAAAGGAAATCAAAGGCAATAATTACATAATTAATTGCAACATCTAAGAAATAAATGAAAGAACTCCTGCTCGATCTTCCTTAGCATGTAATGCGGCGGACATCCCGTCTCTCTTCAGTGATTCCTTGTAACCGCGTTCCCGCAACGAATCTACACCTCCCGTGTTGATTTCTTCAAGTTGTGGGCAGATCTATTGGTTGGTGGACTCCGTCCCGGAGATTTGAACCAAGGTCTTCAATCAATGAAGGTTGGTGTGCATGGAATTGATCAATTAGTGATTGAAGAATTCATGCATGGGGTAGGGAGAAAACACGTTTCTCTAGGAAGATGGGGGGCACGATTTTAGGGCTCCAAACGTGTTCTTCTCTTTCTCCCTCTTGTGGTGTTTTAGTACTCCTAGGTTGTCTTGTGATGCAAGAAACCTACTTTCCTTAAACCACCAACTCCTACAAGGAATAAGATAACTCATTAGTTGTAGGATAAATAAATAAGGTAGATTAAAAATATGGAATAATTATCTTACCTTATCTTGTATCAATATAATATGGAAAAGATCTTACCAAATCATATGATACGTCGAATGTGGACACGGAGGCCATCCTAGGCGTGTGCTAGGATTTGTGTCCTACTTGGACTCTTACTTATTTAAATAAAATAAGGAATTATCACATGTGCTAATTTAAACAAAGATAAACTAAAATAATAATGTGATAATAAGTCCATAAAAAGTACAATTATAATTAAATCAACCAAATAAAATATTCAATTAATTTAATTATAAATGTGGAAAAATAAAAATACCAACAAAAGAAACTTTTATTAAAACATAAAAGTTAACAATTCCTACTCAGTGCATCTGCCACCCTATTGGCTTTACCAACATGATAAAGAATGGTACAATCATAGTCTTTCACAAGCTCTAGCCAATGGCTCTGCCTCATATTCAACTCTTTCTGAGTGAAGAAATACTTGAGACTCTTGTGATCGGTGTAGATCTCACATTTACTCTCCGTACAAATAATGGCACCAGATCTTCAAAGTGTGCACTACTGCCGCGAGTTCCAAATCATGTGTTGGGTAATTATGCTCATATGGCTTCAACTGCCTCGATGCATAGGCAATCACTTTCCCTTTCTGCATCAATACGCATTCCAATCCATGCTTAGAAGCATCACTATAAATGAAAAAGCCATTAGCACTGTGGTATAGTCAACACTGGCACCGAAACCAATCGACTCTTTAGCTTCTCAAAACTTTTCTCACATTAATCGGTCCAATGGAGTTTAACACCCCTCCTGGTCAATTGAGTCATGGGACCTACAATCTCGGAGAAACCTTCAATGAATCATCAATAGTATTCGGCTAATCTAAGAAAACTCCTCACTTCTTCGACATTTGTAGATGTAGACCAATTCATCACGGCTTCAACTTTGCAAGGGTCAACTTCAATACCCTTAGCCGTTACAATGTGACCCAAAAATCCAACTTTCTCAAGCCAAAATTCACAGTTGTTGAACTTGGCATTGGGCGTGTTGTCGCAGTACGCCAAAATTTATTTTATTTCCTTACTCAGTTTCAAAACTACAAATTAATGTAGAAGTGGTAAGTAAGGGTCGAACCCAAGAGGAACGATGCTTAATCTAGTTGATTTTATCAATTAATATAGAAAAAGGGGGCTTTTGTGATATTTGAATAAAAATAGAAAATCGAACGTCAAAATAAAAGATTTAAATAAAACAATTGTACAAGATATCTAGTTCTCGGGTTCGGTTGTGTCAACAACTTATATTTACCTTTCCCATGCAACGTGTTACTATTCCTTCTTCAATTTATCAACTCTCAATTAACCAAGAAGCTCTGATTAACGAATTCTTCCTTAAGTGTATTAAATTAAAATGAGTTCTTCAACTTAACATCTAGCATCTAGCTATTGGATAACCCTAAACAAATTCTTAGGATTTAATGCAAAGCTAGTGTGAAATGAACGAGAAGAATGAGTTGAATTAGATGAATAATTTCACAAACTCGAATTAATACATCTAAGTTGATTTGTTAATAAATATGCACGATATTCATTTGCGACTTTGGATTGGAATCTAGTGACAATTACGGATCAAAAGTTTCAATCCTAGCAAGTAACTTGAATTTAAAGATTGATTGATTCAATTGGCCAAAGTGAATGCAATAATCAAATAAACTCAAAAACGGGCTTACAAGCATAACAAATCAATAAATTGAAGTAGATGAATAGATAAAATGTTACTAAAGAGTTAGAAAAGATAACCACATGTTAGTTGAACACAACGTCCCCCTCGAACTAGATAGAAAAGTCTAACTACTCATATTTGCGGGGTTTCATACTTTTTAGCGAGTGTTCGCTTTGTATCACCACCACTATATGATAGATTATACGCAAAATATAGAAAACAAGTAAATAAATGCTAAGAAATAAATAGAGAAATAAAAGGGAAAAGAGAAACTTATCGAAGAAATGATTCGCTAATCATATTCACAGCCGAAGTATTGTTAATCGATTGAAGCCTTTATTTCTTCCGCCGGAATATGAAAAACTAAGATCTTTCAAGCTAAAACTAAGAACAAATGAAGAAGAGAATTTTATTGAAGAGAAAGTTGGAGAGAACTACTAGCTAATTCTCTTCCACTAAGTTGTGCATTTCCTTCCTTACAAATGCCTCTATTTATAGGCAAAATTTCACAAGAAAACATAATAAAAAATTGTACAACTACTCCATTATGATTCCACTAATTGGTAACCACCAAATAATGATCTTAAATTGCTCCATTAGTTCAAATATTGTATCATGGTATAGGTAAGCATCTTGGCTGAATTGTGCAATTGGAATTTCCTTTTTTTGATATTTTAATAGAAAGTTATGAATTTTCTACCAAAACATGGCCCAAGAAATCCTCCATTCACATCACTCTCCGTTTTACCCATTTTTGATCATGATATGATCCGAATCATTTGAAGAGGTCAACATCAAAGTTGTAGCCCACTGAGTGTCCTTTCCAACAATATAAAGTGCAGGTGAATCCAAATTTGTAGCAAAAGTTATGGTCACATTACTGAACTGCGGCAAAGAAATTCGAGCGATGTTTTACGCTTTGTCCTTTCTCTTCAAATGGCCATAACTTTCACTAGGAAACTCCGATTTGGGATCCGACAAAAATGTAGAAATCCTCTTTTGAAATTATTTGATATTGGCACAATAAAAATTGTAAAAACAACTTTTCATAAAATTGCATCGGAAGCCCTCCATCTTTGATTCGCTTGCATTTTGGTCCCGAGTTTCCGTTTTCATTCGGTTTTCATCCATTTTGACTCCTTTTGATTCTTTGTGACCCTAAACACCACAATAAAGGAAAAACACATAAAACGGAACATATAACACTAATAAAATACGCAAATACATAAAATAGAAGAGTTATTTAAGTGCTTTTCGAGCACTTATCAAACTCCCCCACACTTAGACTGTTGTTCGCATTCGAACAACAACCCATATGATACCAAACAACACACTGATTTTACATGAGATAAACAACTTTAAACATTGAAATCCAACTACAGATAATGACTTGCTTAATAAATATTCTCCCGAACCATGAAAATTTCACTTCTTCTCAAATACACAATGTCTTGTGAGTGTGTGCAATTGAGGTTATCATCCCATCACTAACTGGAACCAAATAAAAGCTTACGATGTTTATCCAAATCCTGACCCGAAATGATCAAATATTTCCTTTCATCTCTCGTGATCCCACTCTTATTTTACAATGATTCCCATGGATCCTAAAAATTACTCTGTTCACCAAAAATTATCAACTGTTAGCACTGCAAAGGAAAAAAAAGGGCATGGCAGGTGTTTTATCGCAAATATGTCTTCAATTTAAAGAGTGTTTAGATTGAGCACTTCAAACCATTGAGGAAATTTATTTATCTAACTTCACACTTGGGTAGCTATCACATTTCTTGCGATTTTTTTTTTAATGAAGAAGAAAAAGAAGAAGAAGAAGAAGAATTTTGCAATTTTCTTTTCAACTTTTACCCCACAGGTAGCTTTCACACTAAACCCCTTTCATTGGAGGCAGCCTTCTTCACCCATTCGAGGTGACGGCTTCACACTCTGAAGTAGGTAGCTCTTTCCTGTGGTCTCTCTCCTTATTTCGAACATAAAAGTAAAATTCATTCTCAGCATAGGTCAATGCTTTTTCCAAACTTTTTAAACTCTATCAATAAAAGACACATTCACAAAAAACAAATACCATGCAATTATAACTCCACCTTACTAACAATTGATGTTTCAGTGTTACTTGGAGGCGGGGCGAGTGGATAGAAAAAAAAAAAGAAAAGTTAGTTTACTATGGTCTAGAAAGTTAGAAAAAAATTCAACATTTTCAACCTTCAATTTGTGTTCCAGAGAATGATAGTAAATTACCTATAAATGTGCTCAGATAAATTTACCAGCTGTGCTTGGAGAAGAACAGAACACATTTTTTTTTTCGAGATCTTGTAGTTTCAGCTAAGTCACGCAAATTAACCTCAATCATATTCAAAAGTTTCTATCTCATGCAAAATCGTCGACACAAATAAAAATAAAAAAAATCACACGCAGACCACAATATGCCACTCCCCCACACTGAAATTCTATATTGTCCCCAATGTAGAAATATAGAAAGCATGAAAAAGAGTAGAAATAGAAACTCCCCTATGGTAAGCAATGAGTCGTGTCCAATCGGGATGGTGGTTGCACAATGGAGCACTTCTTAGAAACATGTCAACAATCCAAGAGCAAACGACCTGCAATTAACATATGTACAGAACAAGAAAAACAACATCTGAATTTTTTTTTTTTGAGAACAAAAATTTATACAAAGCGACTATGGGAGTTGACAACCCTCTGAACATCTTGCAGTAGTATTCACATCAAATTAATGACATGATTCCATCAAGTCTGATCCGCATGGAAACTATCTGAATCAGCATACTCTCTACAAAACAGTTTGACAACCAACCTTAATGAAAAGGTCCTCCATATCGCCACATGACACATAGGTATGTTTACCATTCAATAAAGAACAGCCCCACAAGAACCAACAAATGGGAGAACGTTTAAAGCGTAACGTCCCAACTTCAGGACACTTCTCAAATGAATGAGACGTAGTTTTACATCTTCGGATGGGTGCTAGTGATCATGCTCAAAAAGTTGCTGCCCAATGGTTAGGCCTTTTCCTTCTACAGTTACAAGGCAACATCTTCCTTAGTACGTTAGATAAAAAAAATGGAGAAATAAAAAAAAAACAACGAAAATTTCAAAAGAAAGATAAAAATAAGAGAAAATGCTCGGGTTGCCTCCCAAGAAGCGCTTTTGTTTAAAGTCGTTAGCTCGACTCTAAATTTTTATTTTTTTAAAAAATTAATTAATAAAAGCAACTAAATTAGTTAACTGTTCCCCAGCAACGACGCCAAAAACTTGGGCGTGTTGTCGCAGTACGCCAAAATTTATTTTATTTCCTTACTCGGTTTCAAAACTACAAATTAATGTAGAAGTGGTAAGTAAGGGTCGAACCCAAGAGGCAGTGCTTAATCTAGTTGATTTTATCAATTAATATAGAAAAATGGGGTTTTGTGATATTTGAATAAAAATAGAAAATTGAACATCAAAATAAAAGATTGAAATAAAACAATTGTACAAAATATCTAGTTCTCGGGTTCGGTTGTGTCAATAACTTATATTTATCTTTCCCATGCAATGTGTTACTATTCCTTCTTCAATTTATCAACTCTCAATTAACCAAGAAGCTCTGATTAACGAATTCTTCCTTAAGTGTATTAAATTAAAGTGAGTTCTTTAACTTAACATCTAGCTATTGGATAACCCTAAACAAATTCTTAGGATTTAATGCAAAGCTAGTGTGAAATGAACGAGAAGAATGAGTTGAATTAGATGAATAATTTCACAAACTCGAATTAATACATCTAAGTTGATTTGTTAATAAATATGCACGATATTCATTTGCTACTTTGGATTGGAATCTAGTGATAATTACGGATCAAAAGTTCCAATCCTATCAAGTAACTTGAATTTAAAGATTGATTGATTCAATTGGCCAAAGTGAATGCAATAATCAAATAAACTCAAAAACGGGCTTACAAGCATAACAAATCAACAAATTGAAGTAGATGAATAGATAAAACGTTACTAAAGAGTTAGAAAAGATAACCACATGTTAGTTGAACACAACGTCCCCCTCGAACTAGATAGAAAAGTTGGGCGTATTGTCGCAGTACGCCAAAATTTATTTTATTTCCTTACTCGGTTTCAAAACTACAAATTAATGTAGAAGTGGTAAGTAAGGGTCGAACCCAAGAGGAACGGTGTTTAATCTAGTTGTTCTTATCAATTAATCTAGAAATGGGGGTTTTGTGAAGTTGGATGAAATTTGAAAATAAAATGACAAAATAAAAGAGATGAAAATGCAACAATTGAAGATATATCTAGTTCTCGGGTTCGGTTGTGTCAACATCTTGTGTTTATCTTTCCCATGCAACGTGTACTATCCCTTCTTCAATTTATCAACTCTCAATTAACCAAGAAGCTCTGATTAACGAATTCTTCCTTAAGTGTATTAAATTAAAGTGAGTTCTTTAACTTAACATCTAGCTATTGGATAATCCTAAACAAGTTCTTAGGATTTAATGCAATGCTAGTGTGAAATGAACAAGAAGAATGAGTTGAATTAGATGATCAATTTCACAAACTTGAATTAATACATCTAAGTTGATTTATTAACAAATATGCACGACATTCGTTTGCTACTGTGGATTGGAATCTAGTGACAATTACGGATCAAAAGTTCCAATCCTAGCACATAACTTGAACTTAAAGATTAATTGATTCAATTGGCCAAAGTGAATGCAATAATCACATAAATTCAAAACGGGTTTAAAAGCATAACAAATCAACAAATTGAAGTAGAGGAATAGATAAAGCGTTAGCAAAGAGTTAGAAAAGATAACAACATGATAATTGAACACAACGTCCCCCTCGAACTAGATAGAGAAGTCTAACTACTCATATTAGCGGGTATCACCACTGCTATATGATAAATTATACTTCACTATCTCAAGTAATATATACAAACTATGGAAATCACGTAAATAATGCTAAGAATTAAATAGAGAAGTCTAACTACTCATATATGCGGGTTAAATACTTATAGCTTGGCGTAGCAGCGTGTATCACCTCTGCAATATATGAGAAATTATCTTTCTCAAATATGAAAAATAAAATTAGGAAAGAAACTAGAGAAGAAATACTCCGTTAATCATATTCACGGCCGAAGTATCGTCGATTGATTTTTCGAACCTATATTTAGGTTCTTACTTCCCCCGGAATATGAAAAGCTAAGAGCTTTCAAGCTACAACTAAGAACAAATGATGAAGAGAAATTTATTGAGGAGAAAGTTGGAGAGAATCACAAGCTAATTCTCTCTACAAGTTGTGTGATTCAAGCTTGGAAATGCCTCTATTTATAGGCAAAATATTACACCAAAAAATATTAAAAAATCATAAAAGTCTTCCTTCATGAGTCTATTGTGGTGTGCTCAGATTGTTTTATCTCTAAGAAGTCAAGAAAATACCAAAAAACACGTTTTATGGTAGGTGGAGTCCGCTGGTCAAAATCTGCAGCGGTGTCAGGCGTGACTCGAGTCGCCGCGCGCGCTGACTCGAGTCACGCGCGATTCTGCCTAGTCACCGCGCGCGCGGAACGGGGAGGCCAGGGACGGTTACAGGCGTGACTCGATCACTTGCGGCGGTGACTCGAGTCACTTGCGGCGCTGATCGAGCATGATCGGGCGTGACTCGAGTCACTTGCGGCGCTGACTCCATCACGTGCGGCGGTGACTCGAGTCACCCGAGTCACCCAGAAATTGCACACCAAGTCCCTCAACTTTTGAATATTGTTCATTTTGGTCCTTGATAAATTGCATTTTGGTCCTTCAACTTTTTGAAAAGTTTCACTTTGGTCCCTTAACTTTTGAAAAGTTTCACTTTGGTCCCCAACAGTTTTGACTTTGACGCTTTTAGTCCTTTTTCTTCAAACGGCCATAACTTTCACTAGGAAACTCCGATTTGAGATCCGGAAAAAGTTTGGGAATCCTCTTTTGATGTTCTTCGACTTTAGCACAAGAAAAATTGTAAAAACAACTTTTCATAAAATTGCATCGGAGGTCCTCCATCTTTGATTCACTTGCCTTTTTGGTCCCGAGTTTCTTTTTTCATCCGATTTTCATCCATTTTGACTCATTTTGATTCTTTGTGACCCTAAACACCACAATAAAGGAAAAACACATAAAACGGAACATATAACATTAATAAAACACACAAACACGTAAAATAGAAGAGTTATTTAAGTGCTTTTCTAGCACTTATCAAAAGTCTAACTACTCATATTTGCGGGGTTTCATACTTTTTAGCGAGTGTTCGCTTTGTATCACCACCACTATATGATAGATTATACGCAAAATATAGAAAACAAGTAAATAAATGCTAAGAAATAAATAGAGAAATAAAAGGGAAAAGAGAAACTTATCGAAGAAATGATTCGCTAATCATATTCACAGCCGAAGTATTGTTAATCGATTGAAGCCTTTATTTCTTCCGCCGGAATATGAAAAACTAAGATCTTTCAAGCTAAAACTAAGAACAAATGAAGAAGAGAATTTTATTGAAGAGAAAGTTGGAGAGAACTACTAGCTAATTCTCTTCCACTAAGTTGTGCATTTCCTTCCTTACAAATGCCTCTATTTATAGGCAAAATTTCACAAGAAAACATAATAAAAAATTGTACAACTACTCCATTATGATTCCACTAATTGGTAACCACCAAATAATGATCTTAAATTGCTCCATTAGTTCAAATATTGTATCATGGTATAGGTAAGCATCTTGGCTGAATTGTGCAATTGGAATTTCCTTTTTTTGATATTTTAATAGAAAGTTATGAATTTTCTACCAAAACATGGCCCAAGAAATCCTCCATTCACATCACTCTCCGTTTTACCCATTTTTGATCATGATATGATCCGAATCATTTGAAGAGGTCAACATCAAAGTTGTAGCCCACTGAGTGTCCTTTCCAACAATATAAAGTGCAGGTGAATCCAAATTTGTAGCAAAAGTTATGGTCACATTACTGAACTGCGGCAGTAAATTCGAGCTGCTGATGTTTTACGCTTTGTCCTTTCTCTTCAAATGGCCATAACTTTCACTAGGAAACTCCGATTTGGGATCCGACAAAAATGTAGAAATCCTCTTTTGAAATTATTTGATATTGGCACAATAAAAATTGTAAAAACAACTTTTCATAAAATTGCATCGGAAGCCCTCCATCTTTGATTCGCTTGCATTTTGGTCCCGAGTTTCCGTTTTCATTCGGTTTTCATCCATTTTGACTCCTTTTGATTCTTTGTGACCCTAAACACCACAATAAAGGAAAAACACATAAAACGGAACATATAACACTAATAAAATACGCAAATACATAAAATAGAAGAGTTATTTAAGTGCTTTTCGAGCACTTATCAAACTCCCCACTTAGACCTGTTGTTATTCAACAACAACCCATATGATACCAAACAACACACCGATTTTACATGAGATAAACAACTTTAAACATTGAAATCCAACTACAGGATAATGACTTGCTTAATAAATATTCTCCTAACCATGAAAATTTCACTTCTTCTCAAATACACAATGTCTTGTGAGTGTGTGCAATTGAGGTTATCATCCCATCACTAATCGGAACCAAATAAAGCTTACGATGTTTATCCAAATCCTGACCCGAAATGATCAAATATTTCCTTTCATCTCTCGTGATCCCACTCTTATTTTACAATGATTCCCATGGATCCTAAAAATTACTCTGTTCACCAAAAATTATCAACTGTTAGCACTGCAAAGGAAAAAAAGGGCATGGCAGGTGTTTTATCGCAAATATGTCTTCAATTTAAAGAGTGTTTAGATTGAGCACTTCAAACCATTGAGGAAATTTATTTATCTAACTTCACACTTGGGTAGCTATCACATTTCTTGCGATTTTTTTTTTTAATGAAGAAGAAAAAGAAGAAGAAGAAGAAGAATTTTGCAATTTTCTTTTCAACTTTTACCCCACAGGTAGCTTTCACACTAAACCCCTTTCATTGGAGGCAGCCTTCTTCACCCATTCGAGGTGACGGCTTCACACTCTGAAGTAGGTAGCTCTTTCCTGTGGTCTCTCTCCTTATTTCGAACATAAAAGTAAAATTCATTCTCAGCATAGGTCAATGCTTTTTCCAAACTTTTTAAACTCTATCAATAAAAGACACATTCACAAAAAACAAATACCATGCAATTATAACTCCACCTTACTAACAATTGATGTTTCCAGGTTACTTGGAGCAGGACGAGTGGATAGAAAAAAAAAAGAAAAAGTTAGTTTACTATGGTCTAGAAAGTTAGAAAAAAAAATTCAACATTTTCAACCTTCAATTTGTGTTCCAGAGAATGATAGTAAATTACCTATAAATGTGCTCAGATAAATTTACCAGCTGTGCTTGGAGAAGAACAGAACACATTTTTTTTTCGAGATCTTGTAGTTTCAGCTAAGTCACGCAAATTAACCTCAATCATATTCAAAAGTTTCTATCTCATGCAAAATCGTCGACACAAATAAAAATAAAAAAAATCACACGCAGACCACAATATGCCACTCCCCCACACTGAAATTCTATATTGTCCCCAATGTAGAAATATAGAAAGCATGAAAAAGAGTAGAAATAGAAACTCCCCTATGGTAAGCAATGAGTCGTGTCAATCGGGGATGGTGGTTGCACAATGGAGCACTTCTTAGAAACATGTCAACAATCCAAGAGCAAACGACCTGCAATTAACATATGTACAGAACAAGAAAAACAACATCTGAATTTTTTTTTTTTTGAGAACAAAAATTTATACAAAGCGACTATGGGAGTTGACAACCCTCAACATCTTGCAAAGAGTATTCACATCAAATTAATGACATGATTCCATCAAGTCCGATCCGCATGGAAACTATCTCAATCAAAGATACTCTCTACAAAGCTTTGACAACCAACCTTAATGAAAAGGTCCTCCATATCGCCACATGACACATAGGTATGTTTACCATTCAATAAAGAACAGCCCCACAAGAACCAACAAATGGGAGAACGTTTAAAGCAGAACGTCCAACTCAGACACTTCTCAAATGAATGAGACGTAGTTTTACATCTTCGGATGGGTGCTAGTGATCATGCTCAAAAAGTTGCTGCCCAATGGTTAGGCCTTTTCCTTCTACAGTTACAAGGCAACATCTTCCTTAGTACGTTAGATAAAAAAAATGGAGAAATAAAAAAAAAACAACGAAAATTTCAAAAGAAAGATAAAAATAAGAGAAAATGCTCGGGTTGCCTCCCAAGAAGCGCTTTTGTTTAAAGTCGTTAGCTCGACTCTAAATTTTTATTTTTTTTAAAAAAAAATTAATTAATAAAAGCAACTAAATTAGTTAACTGTTCCCCAGCAACGACGCCAAAAACTTGGGCGTGTTGTCGCAGTACGCCAAAATTTATTTTATTTCCTTACTCGGTTTCAAAACTACAAATTAATATAGAAGTGGTAAGTAAGGGTCGAACCCAAGAGGAACGGTGCTTAATCTAGTTGATTTTATCAATTAATATAGAAAAATGGGGGTTTTGTGATATTTGAATAAAAATAGAAAATTGAACATCAAAATAAAAGATTGAAATAAAACAATTGTACAAAATATCTAGTTCTCGGGTTCGGTTGTGTCAATAACTTATATTTATCGTTCCCATGCAATGTGTTACTATTCCTTCTTCAATTTATCAACTCTCAATTAACCAAGAAGCTCTGATTAACGAATTCTTCCTTAAGTGTATTAAATTAAAGTGAGTTCTTTAACTTAACATCTAGCTATTGGATAACCCTAAACAAATTCTTAGGATTTAATGCAAAGCTAGTGTGAAATGAACGAGAAGAATGAGTTGAATTAGATGAATAATTTCACAAACTCGAATTAATACATCTAAGTTGATTTGTTAATAAATATGCACGATATTCATTTGCTACTTTGGATTGGAATCTAGTGATAATTACGGATCAAAAGTTCCAATCCTATCAAGTAACTTGAATTTAAAGATTGATTGATTCAATTGGCCAAAGTGAATGCAATAATCAAATAAACTCAAAACGGGCTTACAAGCATAACAAATCAACAAATTGAAGTAGATGAATAGATAAAACGTTACTAAAGAGTTAGAAAAGATAACCACATGTTAGTTGAACACAACGTCCCCCTCGAACTAGATAGAAAAGTCTAACTACTCATATTTGCGGGGTTTCATACTTTTTAGCGAGTGTTCGCTTTGTATCACCACCACTATATGATAGATTATACGCAAAATATAGAAAACAAGTAAATAAATGCTAAGAAATAAATAGAGAAATAAAAGGGAAAAGAGAAACTTATCGAAGAAATGATCCGCTAATCATATTCACAGCCGAAGTATCGTTGATCGATTGAAGCCTTTATTTCTTTCGCCGGAATATGAAAAACTAAGATCTTTCAAGCTAAAACTAAGAATAAATGAAGAAGAGAATTTTATTAAAGAGAAAGTTGGAGAGAACTACTAGCTAATTCTCTTCACTAAGTTGTGCATTTCTTTCCTTACAAATGCCTCTATTTATAGGCAAAATTTCACAAGAAAACATAATAAAAAATTGTACAACTACTCCATTATGATTCCACTAATTGGTAACCACCAAATCATGATCTTAAATTGCTCCATTAGTTCAAATATTGTATCATGGAAGGTAAGCATCTTGGCTGAATTGTGCAATTGGAATTTCCGTTTTTTGATATTTTAATAGAAAGCTATGAATTTTCTACCAAAACATGGCCCAAGAAATCCTCCATTCACATCACTTTCCGTTTTGCCCATTTTTGACCATGATATGATACGAATCATTTAAAGAGGTCAACATCAAAGTTGTAGCCCTCTGAGTGTCGTTTCCAACAATATAAAGTGCAGGTCCATCCGAATTTTGTACCAAAAGTTATGGTCAAATTACTGAACTGCAGCAGTAAATTCGAGCTGCTGATTTTTTATGCTTTGTCCTTTCTCTTCAAATGGCCATAACTTTCACTAGGAAACTCCGATTTGGGATCCGACAAAAATGTGGAAATCCTCTTTTGATATTCTTTGATATTGGCACAATAAAAATTGTAAAAACAACTTTTCATAAAATTGCATCGAAGGCCCTCCATCTTTGATTCGCTTACATTTTAGTCCCGAGTTTCTGTTTTCATTCGATTTTCATCCATTTTGACTCCTTTTGATTCTTTGTGACCCTAAACACCACAATAAAGGAAAAACACATAAAACAGAACATATAACACTAATAAAATACACAAATATATAAAATAGAAGAGTTATTTAAGTGCTTTTCGAGCACTTATCAGGCATATAGCCACTCTCTCCTTAAGACATCAAGTACAATCCTTGAATGTTCTCTATGCCGATCAGGATCTCTCGAATAGATCAAAATGTCATCAATAAATACAATGACGAACTTGTCCAAATACTGATGAAGGACTCGATTTGTCAAATCCATGAACATTGCAGGTGCATTCGTGACACCGAAAGGCATCACTATAAACTTATAATGCCCATACCACATCCTGAATGTTGTCTTTGGTATATCTCCTAGCTTGATCTTCAACTGGTGGTGTCCCAATTTCAAATAAATCTTCAAGAACAGTGAACCATCCTTCAATTGATCAACGATTCCTCAATTCTTGGTAGAGGGTACTTATTCTTTATCGTCAACTTGTTGAGCTCTCTATAGTCAATACACATCCTCATACTGTCAGCCTTTTTCTTACCAAATAAGACTAGTGCTCCCCAAGGAGACACATTTGGCAGGATGAAACCTGTCTCAAGCAATTCTTCCAACTGAATTTTCAACTCTTGCAACTCCTTCGGTGCCATTCGATATGGGGCTTTAGACACGGGGCAGCTCCCGGTACTAGATCGATGGAAAATCCACTTGCCTATCGGGTGGGACCCCTGGCAACTCGTCTGGAAAAACATCTTTATACTTATACACCACGGGCACAGAATCCAATATACCTTCTTCTGAAGATTCGCTTTGAAGGTTAACAAGATATCCCATACTATTTTCCTTCACCAAAAGCTTCTTCGCTTGTAAAGCAGAGATAAGGCAAGGAAGTGCTTTAATCTTCGATCTGTAGAATCTAAACACTTCTTCCCCATCCTTTCGAAGACAACTTTTTTCTCGCGCTAGATAATAGCAACACGGTTGGCACTCAACTTGTTCATGCCCAAGATAATATCAAAATCCTTCATTGAAATCACATTCAAATCCGCCTCTCATACCATCCCATCAAAGTCTATCTGTACAGTCTTGGCTATTCTATCAGTCTCTAGAGTCTTTCCTGATGGTAGGCTAACCTTAAGTATGCTATCAGTTTTCTCTACTAACAAAACCATTATATCCAAACATGCATCAGAAAAGAACGAGTGCCTAGCACCGAATCTATCAAGCACATAAATAGGAATACCGAATACAGATAGCACACCTGTGGTCGTAATTAGAACACACATTTAGGGACGAGTGATGGGTAATTAACTATGACATATTAGAGAGCACTAGAGTAAGTGATATACCTGCAATCACATCAGCATCTCCAGCAGCATCCAAAGCAAAAACTCTAGCCTTTCCTTTCCTTGCTTGCTCAATCTTCTTCAACGGCCAATCATTTTTGGTTGACTTGGAATGAAAATCTGGTGTCATATGGCCCAACTGGCCACACCTATAGCAAACCTCCATACCCCAAAGACATTTACTTCCATGATTCTTCTTACACTGAAGGCACGGAGGGATGTCTCCCGAAGTCTATCCCTTAGCTGGTCCATAATTGGGCTTCTTGTTTGGCATATGATTCTTGTTCTTATTCTAATTTTGACTTGGGCCTTACCATTTCCTCTTTCCTTGGTATTTTTGGCCACTTTGGTTCCCTTTTTCATTTGCTTCTTCCAGAACATAGGCCATAGCTGAGCTTTGCTAACAACTTCCCCATAAGTGGGGAGTTCAAGAACACTCATGATCTGTCAGATCTCGGGCCTTCAGCCCATCTTAAAACAGCGTGCCTTCTTCTCATTTGAATTAACAAACCGAGCGGCAAATTGAGATAACTCTTTGAACTTCCTCTCATAGTCAATGATATCAATATCACCCTACTTCATATCCAAGAATTCTCTCCTTCTTATCACGTAGGGCCCGTGGAAAGTACCTCTTCCTCAATCTTTCCTTAAACCGCTCCCAAGTAAAGGCCTTTTGTTGTTTGGTACTCTTAGTCAGGGTATCCGATGCCCACCAATGGCTAACATTGCGTTTCAACATAAACTTAGCACATAACACCTTCTGACCATCAGGGCAAGAGATGTGTCTGAAGATCCTCTCAATCTCTTGAATCCACTCTTCAACAGCTAAAGGACCGCTCTCACTGTCGAATGTGGGTGGACTGTACTTCCTAAACTTCATAATCGGTGATACAGTGGGGCAACTGGAGCAAGCGTAGGAGGAGCTTGCACCAATTTCTGAATACACTGCATAAAATTCTTCTTGAAAGTAGCCTGGTCAATCTGATTAGGATCAACCCCATTTGTGGTAGTCCTGCGTGATCGAACCATCTCATTCCTTTAAAAAAATAAAGACCACAGAACATTACACCATGTTATAATCATACTACAATCAATCACAAATCTATTACAACCTTATCTCAATGCATTACATTAAGCTAGAGTCCCAGTCACCATCAATTACAAATCATTATTCATATTAGCAATGAGGGATAACAATTCCCTTACATAATAGTCAATGGGATCTTAAAATCCTAAAGTCAATTTCGAGGACTAGAAATATCATGAAATATACTTAAAATCATGCTTTATTCAACACCAGAAAATTTCATGCTTAGGCTCAAACTCGATTTCTTTCTCCTTATCCAAATACAAGTACTTCATCTCTATCTTACATAAAGCATTCTATCTTATATAAAATATTTCATCTCATGCATCCGGAAAGTAATCAATAAAATCTTCATAAATAAATTCTTTACCTCCGAGTCGGCGGAAAGACGATGGTCGTGGTAGGTCTTAGGATTTAGAACTCTTAAATTTTGAAAATTTTCTTTGGATTTTTTTAAAACAATTTGTAAGTCTACAGAATCGTAGACCCATTCTGATACCAAACTGTAACGCTCCAAATTCTAAGAACCCGAAACATTAGTTCTTTCTTGAAAACTATCTCAAAATATTATTATTTTTTATGATAATAATATTAATAAGCGTGGAAGATAATAAATAACTAAGATGCGAAAATTCATTTTAAAAAGCAAATACATTAGAGTATCTTACATTCGTTCTATCTCTAGTTACTCAAAATATTCAACATTAAATACAAACAGTTCAAAAAACTTAAGACAACATACTTCAATGCATCAATTTTGCTTAAATAACTAAGGAAACGAAATTTCTTATTTAATAAACCCTATAGAGCTCCCACGCCTCCGATCTCCTCAATATGTAATTTGTTAAAATGAAAGGCATGAGCATTTCAAGTAATACTCAGTAGGCTTTGCACAAATTAAATAATCTATATAAGTATATAAGGACAATAGATATGCAAACTCTATAATATAATACCCGAAGATAACTCTAGGCCCGAAGGCAAGTAATTTGCCCGAAAGCAACTCGGTGCCCGAAGGCAAGTCTATTACATACTAAATGCATTCAGATAGTACATATTATTAACTATAAATCTGCAAAAAGTAAAGTTGATTTGGGTTTTTGAGCCTACCTTAAGTCTCTTCGGAGTTTTGAGCGTACTATGCTATGAGAATCAGTCCTCTAGTTATTCGTATGCCCCGTCTAGTCAATAAGGAAATTTAATTTATGTTAATACACTAAAATATTAAGTATTTATACATAATATTGAAGTTTTGGACCAAATCGAATGAATATGAAATTTGGTGTCAATTTGAAAGAATTGAATAGTTTGAGGACCTAATATGCAATAGATTTGAACTAAAAATATTTTGGATTGCATTATAAGATCTTTGAAACATGGAGGACTTAGATGCAATTAAATTTTTGGGGTTAACTTAAATAAGAATAAGAAATTGAAGGATTAAAAGTGAAAGAAAAGTTTAGAGGTCAAATTGTAAAAATTGAAAGTTAAGGATTTAGGATTAAATAAACTTTGGGACTCAATATGAAAATATAGTTTAGCGGTTAAATTATAGAAATTAAAAGTTAAGGATTTATAAACTAAATAAAACATAAGGACCAACTTAAACTAATTAAAGAAATTGGGGGACTAAGGTTGCCAAATCCAAATAAAATCAAGAATATTGGCCAAAATTGGACTCGGTTCTTTGTTCTCTCTCACATCTCCCTCTCAGGCCTTTGAGAACTAAAAATTGAAAAAGTGTCGGTGGTTTCCGGGGGTGCCAGTGATGGAACTTGCCCACGAAGGTGGAGGCTGAGGCGATGGTACTATTGGTGGTTAGAACTAAAGGAATAGGTGATTATTTGGAGAGAAATTAAAGTTATAACACTGACGGAGAAAGAATTGGGTATTTTCAAAATTCGACCTAATCTCTTGCCATTTTTGAAATTAATTGGTTCTATGACGTTGTATGGAGGTAGGGAAAGGTGCAGGGGTAATTTTTGTGTGGATGTATGTATATGCCGTATGTGCGAGTATATATACATGTGTGTGGGTGTTCTAGTGTGTGTTTTGTGCGGTGGCTACTGGTGGTGATATGGTTGAGATTGTGAAACTACTAGTTAAAGCGGGTTGGATGTATTATTCTAACTACAGTAGAAATAAAGTGGACAAATGCAAGAAATTGATTAAAAACTTGTATGTGTGATTTAAACAATGACATAATAATTGGAATAAAGATTTGAAAATGAAGGGTTGAGAGATTACCCATAGAAACTTCTTGTTGTTCTTGCTTGATGTGTTGATGAGAATGGATGGAATGAGGTTGATGATAATAATGGAGAAAAATGAGGATATTGATGCGGCTAGGGTTTGGAACAATTCCAATAACAAGTATATAAAGGGTATTCTAGTGGGAGAACTTTTGTAATGCCCTAAGTTTTGAATGATTTGTAGATAAAATTCAAACTTTATTTCTTGAATAATATTAAAATTATAGGGTTTGACAATAAACTTGAATAATTTTAATGAAATTTAATAACATAAAAGAAAGAAATTTTGTTTCTAAATTTTGTTAATCAACTCTACTTCCACCTTTTATTCTTTGAACTTGTCAAAGGTTTTGACTTTTGAGTCATTAGGTAAATATATCCGTACCTTAAGTAATCGTCCGTGAAAGTGATAAAGTACTCATACCCATCTTTTGCCGGAGTTCTCATTGGACCGCATACATCAGAGTGAACTAACTTTAGAGGCCCATTCTACACCCTCCTCTTAACCCTATCCGGGGTATGTGACGAAGTTGCAAGTGCCAAACCTAAGTTTTTGTTAGTTGGAGAAACTTTCTAGCTATGTAATTTCAAGATGCAGCGTTGCACAAAACAAGAGAATGAATAACCCACCAAATAGGAAGATTTTATTTTCAAATTTTAAAAGTTAAATAAAATATCCATCATATGAATAGAAGTTAAATCTATGGTTCAATATGGAACAAATAATCTCAAACAATTTGTGAAACGACGAACTCTACGGACAAATGAAGTCCTATTACTAATATTTTTAATATATCTTATGCCAAGGCGGTTCAGCTTTTGGTGCTTTTTGGTTTCCAGGCTTCTTAACTAGAGGCTGGGTGCAATTCCTCTTCCAATGACCTTTGTGCCCACAGTGGAAAGCGCTTGCCTTTGGCTTTCCAATCTTCTTGGGTTGAGTTCAGGCCTTGGGTTTAGGTATACCTTTCATCTTCTTCTTTCCTTTCCCACCCTTACAGCTTCTGGAATGAGAAAAATCAGCTTCAGCAATCATAGCCTACCCCGTTTTTGGCATTAAAGTCGTTCTCTATAGTCTCCAACTGATGCATCATCTCATTCAGGGATAGGTTGCATTTACGATTTTGGTAATCCACCTTGTACTGTGCAAATAGCTCACTTAAAAAGTTGAGCACCATGTCTTACTGAGTGTGATGATCAATCTCTGCACCCAAAACCTCAGCGTGATTAAACATATTGATCATTTCCATCACATGTTCCTTAACCAGTGTACCCAGTTTCATATAGTGATTCTGTAGCTTGCAAATGGCCTCAAATCTAGTTGGCCTACTAGAATGTCCAAGCATTTCCTTGCCATTTTCCATGACATCAAATGCAAACTCAAAATGGTCATGTTTTTGTTATAACACATTGTTCACAGAGCCCAATATATAGCACTTGACCAATTTGTCAGCCTGCACCCATTTGTCATACTTGGCCCTAGCTTGTTCATCGTCATCCTCAATGGGTTGCTCAAGACATTCTTCCTCAAGCACAAAGTCAAAGTTCTCAACACGTAACACAAGCATAAGATTACGTTCCCAATCAACATAGCTTTCTCCATTCAGTTGGTTCTTCCTCAATGAAGATGCTAACAGAGTTTGGGCCATTTTACTCTCATTGACATTCAATAAATGGATAAATGTATGAGTAGCATCTATTTTAGTGTAAAGTGCAAACAAGTACAAAATTAATGCACCATGCAGAATCCCACAACTATATGTATACAATGGTAACCTAAACTCATGTGGTGAAAACCAACCTCGTAGGGAGATCACAACATTTTGACTGCACCAAGGCCAAGTCTTACCCATCCAATAGTTTCCGTTTAAAATAGTGATTGCTAAAAATGAACTATTACCATCTAGTTTAGTCATTCTTGTCAATAGCAAGAGCCCGATGGGCGGGTTAAATAAGGACACAGATTGAGTGTGTAACCTTTACCCAGATCACCAGGCCCTCAAGCCCAATTAAAGCCAATGTACGGCCGCTCATGAATTGGACCACAACATGAGAATCTTCTAATACCACCCTCAATAGGCAGGGACGGATCTAGTATACGGCAAGCCTAGGCGGTCGCTCGTGCTGGAATCGGCGGAACCCTAAATTAGTTGCCCACCACCTACCCGCCAAAAAACCAATTTTTTATACGTTATTTGCTTGCATTTTTGCCTCTGAAATTTCTGCGTGGAATTGAGTTTCTAGCAGAGCACCAGAAGACGTGAAGAATATGATAGGATTTTGGCTTTTAATTTGATGATAGGCTTATGGGGGTTATGTCCTAAATGCCCAAATGTATCAAATAAATCAAAAAAACCCAATTCCCATTTGGCCATTTCCCAATCTACCTAGATTAGAAAATCAGAAATCAAAGAACTTGTGCGAGTCAGCGAGTGCGATTGTGCCTTTGCTAGTCAGACGTCCATCGCCCCTTCACCGCCGTTGAAGAACTCAGTTGAAAGTGTAAGCTGTTGCTTGCTTGCTGCTGTCACTAGTTTCTACCATCTCCTCACCAGCTCGCCTCCTTAGTCCTTGGCGGCTTGGTCACTACCCATTCTTTAGAGGTATGTCCACATTCTACAGTGCAATTGCTTCCTACTTAGTTGCTACTTATTAGTATTTGACTTTTACACTTTGAGGGTTTAGTCTTTTTAGTTATTATTGAAATTAATTCAACAATTCTAATTATATAATGTGAAGCTTTTTTATTTGGGGTTTATTTAATTGACTTGGTTTAATGATGAAATTGAATGGATTATTGTGATTATTTGGAGTTTTTTTTAGTTAATTTAGTAATGAGATTGAATTAACAATTGCTATTAATTGCGGGTCATTGGTTCAATATGTGATTTCCCCCTTTCCTTTTCATCCATGGAAAAATATTTTCTACCTAAACAACAGCTTCAATCTGATGGTTGTAGTTCTAGTGGGGCATCTAATCCGACTATTGCTTCGAGTTTAGTAAAAAATTTGACTCCTAGTGACAACACAAAAAGTCTCGAAGTTCAGTTGAATGTGGATGATCTTGAGTCTGATCCAGGCAAATGTCCTCCTCTAAAATCATATGATCATAATATAAGAGATAAGGTAAGGATGCTATACTTAAAAAAATGTCTTTTTCAACCATATGGACATTCTTTTCCAAAAACAAAGATGGGAAGAAATAATAGGTCTCTTCGAAAAGAATGGTCTTCTGAATTTCATTGGTTGGAGTATAGTATAGAAAAGGATGTCGCTTATTGTCTGCATTGCTATTTGTTCAAACCGAATAGAGGGGGTCAAGGGAGCGAACATGCATTCACCAAGACAGGTTTTAGAGATTGGAGCACAAACAAACTTTAAGAGATCATGTCTGTCTCATTGATAGTGTTCACAATCGAGCTTTCACTGTGTGCACCAACTTAATGAATCAACGGCAAAGTATTTCCTATTCCTTTTCTACTCAAAGTAGTAAGCTAGAAAAAAAAGTATAGAACGCGATTGATTGCCATGCTAGATTGTGCTAGATAACTCTTGGTGCAAGGATAGGCTTTTTGTGGTAACGATGAGTCAAAGGACTCACTTAATAAAGGGAACTTTCTTGAGCTAGTAGAGTGGTATGCTACTCGTGTTGAGAAAGTGAACAATGTTGTATTTCATAATGCTCCTGGAAATGACCAGATGACTGTACCGAGCATTCAAAAGGATTTGATTAATTGTTGTGCCATAAAGACAACAAGCGCTATGAGGAAGGAGATGGGTGATTCTTTATTTCGATCTTAGTTGATGAGTCTTGTGCTAATCTTGTGAATGAGCAAATGGCATTAGTGGTGAGGTTTGTACACACTAGTGGAATAATCAAATAACCTTTTTTGGGCATTTCTCATGTGACTAACACTTGTGCCAAATTACTCAAGGATGCAATTGATGCAATGTTTTCTAGGATGGGTTGAGAATTTCTAGCTTGAGAGGTCAAGGTTATGATGGAACAAATAATATGTCAGGTGCGTTCAACGGGTTGAAAGCTTTGATTTTAAAGGAGAATCCATGTGCTTTTTATGTTCATTGTTTTGCTCACTAACTTCAATTAGCACTTGTTACTGTGGCACGAAAGAATGATATGCTTACTGATTTGTTTAACATGCTTACTATTATTGAGAATTTGGTGGGTGCATCGTGTAAGAGTGAAGTTTCTCTTAGATTAAGTTATCGATCTGAGATTTTGAGGAAGCTTGAGATTGGGGAACTTTGCAGTGGCAATGGTAAGTTTCAAAAACTGAATTTTGCACTGCCAGCTGACATTAGGTGGAATTCACATATACTCACAATCACTCTTTTCATTGGTATGTTTAATAATATCACAGATGTGCCTGAGGATGTATTAGAAGATAGTGTACATGCTGAGCAAAGAACAATGGCCAAAAGACATATTACTACTATGCAAGATTTTTAGTTTGTTTCTTGTCTCAATTTTATATTTGAAATTCTTGCAATTACAGATGCTCTTTCACAAGCCTTACAAAGAAAAGATCAAGATATTCAAGCTGCTATGGCATTGTTGGATGTGTGCAAGTATGAATGGCAAAAGATGAGAGATTATGGCGTTGTTGGATGTGTGCAAGTATGAATGGCAAAAGATAGATGATGGTTGGGATGATTTGTTGCGTAGGATGACTAAGTTTTGTGTTGATAGGCATATTAGTGCCCAACATGGATGGTACTGTGGTGATAAGAGGTTGAGCTAGGCAAAGAGGTCAACATGTGACTTATTATCATCATTTCTATATTGACTTGTATTGTAATGTTATGGACTCAATCTTACGAGAGTTGAATGATTGTTTGCCAGATACAACTACTGAACTTTTTACTTGTATTTCACATTTGAGTCCAAAATCCTCATTTGTAGCTTTTGGGACGGCTAAATGGCTACGTCTTGCTGAGTTCTAGCCTTTTGATTTCACCAGTGAAGACCTTATGTTACTCAGTTCCTTGTGCTTGTGAGAAACAATAAGTCATTTTTTGATCTCGATAACATATCTTCCATAGCTCAGAAAATGGTTGAAACTAGATTTAATTGTTACTTCCTATTGGTTTATAGACTCATCGCATTGGTTTCGACTTTGTCAGTGGCAATTGCAAGTGTTGAGAAGGCATTCTCGGCTATGTAGTCAAGAGTGACTTGCGCAACAAAATGGGTGATGATTTGTTGAATGACAATTGGTGGTGTACACAGAGTGAGACATATTTAAAAACATTGAGAATGAGACAATCTTGCAGCACTTTCAAAATATGAGACCCCGAAGATTGCAGCTGTGTAAGCTTATAGTTACAAATTGAAGTGTATTAAGTATTTTTTGCTTATTAGTTTGGGTTGTATTAAACTATATTTTCATACTCTATGTCTTTATGTTTTGATGCATTCACTTGATTATTAGTACAATTTTAACATTATTTATTTAAATGTCGCCACTTACAATCAATAGTCAATAGTCGTTGGCCGTCAACGGTCAATCGATGGTCAATAGTCAATGGTCAACGGTTGCTGAAGCTGAATATTTATCCTAGATCCATCTTTATCAGTAGCGTGTATGGCACCTCCCGTAGGGCCATGGCAAAAGCAAGCCCTACAAGTTGGACGATAAAGGAGGCTGCGTGTCAAGACTCAGTAGACCTTCTCACATTCAATATTTTTTGTGTGGGTTTGATTTAAAATAATCCTATTGCTTTATCCAATACAAAATTGGACCCACAACAATAATTACTTAAGGGTACTTATTTGCCATTAATCTTCAACCCACTAAGGCATAACATACCAAGCAACATTTTTAAGTCCCAGTTCAAAGTGTTACAGTGTTATCATGGTATATAGGGAAATTAACATCATCCAAACAATGAATAACAATGCAGACTGCTAAAATTAAATGTACTTTATAGCGCTTATTAAGAATTAACTAATTTTAAGTGTACCGAAAACTCAAAATTAATTATATCACTCTTAGTGCTTTGTCAAAGCTCCCATTGGGTCAGACCCAATACTTTAACTAATGAATTGGCTAGTAAAAATATCCAATTAGACCCAGTCTAATTATTTTAACCCAATTAAGCACTTTGATCCATTTTGAATACAATTAAAATTCACAATTAACTTATTAAAGTCTAATTTAATTCTCCAACCCAATGATCAATCATTGAGCCCAATTAAATTACTTTGATCCAATCATTGCGCCCAATTAAACTTGAAACTCCATTGTCCGATCGAAAACAACACTAGGGTTTAATTAATTCTAATCTTTTTAATTGATCCCAGAGTTTCAAACTAATTACCAACCCAATTCTAGTCCATTTTGAAGACAAATTTTTCAAACCAAAAAAAAAAAAAAAATCGACCCGAAAATGAAGACTGACCCGAAAACGACCCAGGTCGCATTGGTGGGCCCTGTAGGTTGCCCCAGATGCCCGGCAATAGCCGAGCCCACAATATTTAAAAAAGAAAACTTCAAAAACCAAAAAACGTTTCTCGATATTCATGTTGATATTGATGTAAAAAAGAGTTTTTAATCCAAAAGTAAATTCCAGAAACACGTTTTTCACATTATAACATGTGCACGTAGGATAAAATCAGCATAAACAAATAATTTTAATGACATAAAGAAAAATATAAATTTAACCACATGAACTATATTCAATTAGCATGAATTAATTTGCCCAACCATAAAACACATAAATGTAGTTCTAGGCCTAGATTAATTAAATACCAACTGTTTGAATTAATCTTAAGGGCACATCTGAGTCCATCAAATTCACTAATACCTAGCTAGGATCAGACTACTTAAAATTAATCTAAAAAACCTAAGAACTAGAACATAAGACGGTTGCAGAAATACCTTCCACCTATGGTTTAGTTCACCTTCACTAATTTGTACCGCCAATTGTCTCCTAGCTTCCAAACCCCAAGCCTTCTCCAATATGACTCTCAAAAGTATAGCCACTAGAGGAGAGTGAGCACCTCAATAAAGGAAAGACTAAAACCGAAACTTTAGAACTAAGAGCGTCGAGTAAAGTCAACACTCTAAAAATAGTTCGAAGTTAAATTTTTTGGGACAAGGGAATAAGAGTGGCGAGCCCCCTATTTATAATTATAGACGGTACCTACAGTGCTCTTCAATAGACGATGTGTGATTAAAAATCCCTATACGGGCCTCCTTAACTGCTTAGGGCCATAACTTAAGCTATAGGTGGATCTTAAGTTATTTAAAAGCCTAACCTCCCAGTTCTTTTCCTTTAAATCTCATGTGGTGTCTAACTATCAATGGATATACAATTTAGTTTGCAACTTTCATTAGAGCTACCAGAAGGACCTAATTGAACCTATATGTTCAACGCTAACCCGTAAATGCTTCGCCAGCTGACCTTATGAATTCCCGGCATAAACGGAGCTCCCACTTATACCACTCTAGGTGAAGAATTGAAATCTCGTGAACATATAAAGTCACATAAGCTGTAATATTCCACACTCCCTGCAATTACATCCTTTGACATGTCACCCAATTTGTGTTACCCCTATCGGACGTGAAATAATTAGAGCATGCATAAAACGTATGCTTTTCCCTTCTAATTATTATCTCACTTGACCTCTCATTCTTTTAACTGTCCCTTCATGACCTCGTCATAGTACAAACACTTGAGCATCCCCAAGTACTTCGTGCACAAATTTCGAATTGCTATCCTAAACGAATACCCAACTCTTAGCCTATCTGAAAAAAGGCGCAGATTCCCTAAGATGGAGTATTTGCTACCCGATTCCCTTCGACTACCAGCGTACCGCGATATTGGCCGTTATACAAGACCTCACTCATTGGCACATCAAGGAACCTCGGTTCACAAATATCAAATATTAGACCGAGTCAGATTAAGGTAATCCACTAGAAGTTCAAAGTTGATTAATTCTTTTACGAACAACATAGCCAATAATTAATCAACCTTTTGCAACCCAGTCCAACGTGCCTGCAACCTAAGTCACATATGTAGATTCCAGCACCCTCGACCGATCTGTCGATATGGATAAGACAAACCACGTACCATAAAATGTAAAGTTATTGGCCTCTTGAACCTAGATTAGGTGCCAACCTTCATAAGGGGGTCCTAGGACAAAAGTTTATGGCATAAGTACTAAGGCTATTTCTTTTGTGCCACTCTACACAGACACCTGGACCGTACTATCTCAAACCGACCAATGGCCTTTATATGCTACCTCATACTATGCATTTAATATTAAATGATTCATAAATAAAACAATATTCTATTTATTCATTTAAATTCGAATGTCATTTTATAAAAATGTCCTCACACTATTGGGCACCAATCCCAACAACAATCATCTACCGTATCTATGCTTAATTCTCTTTCTCCACTAATGTGAGCATTAATCACAAACGATCTTTTAATGCACCTTGACTTTTCAGTTAGCATAGCAGTTGCTTCTTGCTTCAACCAGTTGTTTAGAAGTGCCGCACCCTATTTTCCATATAGTGATGAAAATTTATGGAACATCTTTCCCTTGATCGTATCATAACTAGTTGCCCTTTCTGATAAATCTAGAAAATTTTATGATAGGGGACTCAAGATACTTGCTATTATGGCAAATGTGAGGTACTATGTCATCATGTTAGATTGAGAATATGACAAAACTATATTTTACATGTTCCACCATTTTCTCACAACAGTTAAAGGCAATCATGGAGACAATATCCTTACTTCTACTGGGACCATTACGTCTTTAATATTAGAAGAAAGTGATACTATCTCTCCATCAATCTTTTCCTTTCTTTCAGCTACTAAAGAAAAAAGGGACAACTTTCTTGTTACAAATCTTATGGACAAGTTTTTTGACAAATGTCTGGTTCAACTTTAGCGTTTCTTCACGCAACGTACAGTTAGTTTTGGACAATGTAATATGTCCAGCCGGATAACTTCAATCGATGAGGACTCAATAGAGGAATTCCCTAATGAGTTATTGATTTTGTCTAATATCCCACACCTCCTTACCTCTTTCCCTCATCATCTTGGTTTGCTTGAGTTCCATTTCAACATTCCCACTCTTTCCCTCACTCCGATGAGATTCCTTGGGTTTCTACATTGTTTTCTAAGTCAATTGTCGCTTACGTACTTTTCCTACTACTATGCAATTGTTGCCGACTAATTTTGGCCATGTTATGGTCCCTATTCCTATTCTCCTAGCTGAGATTGAATGAAGGATTATGCTAATCAATGAAAATCATGTACTTGTTTTCATTGTCCAATATGACCTCAAATACATGAATGGAGGTTTTTATGCATTGTTACATACTTGTTTGGCTCGATTTTTGACACACACTTAGCACAAGTCTTTGAATCCTTCTTTTGAAAATAACTTTTTTGACTGGCCATCACACTCAAATTTTTTCTCTTCGTATTGTTCTACTTGAGAAGATCTTTCATATGAGTACAATCTTGATATATAAATTTTGACTGCATTGAAAGTTACTAATTTTGCCGATAATCAACTTATTTCTCTGTCAAATAAGTAACTTTTAATATGAGAAGGTTATGTAGGTTATTTCTCATATTCAACTATTTAAATGTAGGTTATATAGCAATATGAGCTGGTCATTTGTCTTGCACGAAACCTTATATTTCGTCGGTTCCATCCCCCAATTTGTTGTAACTTCAAACGTCTTTAGGGCATTTATTGTTTCATTTCATTTTTTGTAAGGATAGTTGGTTGAAATGATTTCTGATTTTATTATTTTAGGTAGTTTACACGCGGGTTCCTTCACATTTGATAGTTTGTATGCTATAACCTATAACATATGTTATATTATTTCCAGAATTTCGGACTCCAAAGATTGATATGCTGCAATGTTTAGACCGAACGTTATTGCTAATTGAATTGGACAATTAGTCATCATAAAACCTCAATTATATGAGAATGTCAATATCGATCATGAACGAATACACAATTGAGGACATAAACAGGACTATTAAATGAAGACACTAACACGATTAAAATACATGTTCTCGTAGCAAAATAATTAAGTGCTACAAGTTTTCACATTACATCCAAAATATTTTGCACCTAACGACAACATATCCGGGACTAATTTCCGATCATCCAAAAAAGATCCAAAATGTCCAATGCAGTTATTTTGCTTGTTAGTCGTCACTATTGATTGGAGTTTTGCTGGTGCGACTGTAGTGACCGATTTCCCTACACCAGCCACACTACAAATGGCTTTTGAAATTTTGTACTCACAGCTATGTCTGTGTGTGTGGAGCCTACCTACAGAACGGCGAACAATGGGTGGCCAAACAATGTCGTCCTTAACCTCGGCTGGAATTTCGATGTCCTCAATGTTTTCCGAAGGATTTATCGGCTCCTTGTAGGTCCTTCTCGAAAACTCTATCGTAAAGTATGGAGAGTAGTGGTCATACATCCTTTGCCTAAAGCGTCCAGCAACTCGGGTTGTATGCTTGCATGGCATGTGGTTGATATCGAAACGGCGGGAGGTACAACATTTGGTTCGTAGGTTAACCACTTTCATATCAGGGTCGGTACCCATTCCATACTTATGGGGGGAGATAGCTAGAATTGGTACAACATGAGATTATAGATCAATAAAAGCATTGTATTCAAGTATTCTTAGAAAAATATTTCGTTATTAGCATCTCACATATTAATGGATGACTGTTATTGCACATATAATTAATTTTAGAAAGATTTCATAAGTAAGATAGGCAAGACGCTGAGAAGTGCCACCATATAGGACATGTGGAATTAGAGACGGAAAATTTGTAATAAAACAAATGCATACAAAACTATGCAAAGTTGACAAAGATATTGCTAGTACGATTGCACTCGAGCATTCTCCTATTAACAATTCGTTATTAGCAAAGTTAATGGATGGTGATTGTAGCACATATAATTAATGTCGAAAACATTGCATAGGATAGATAGGGAAAAATGTGTTACGTGTAAACATGCATCACATGTGTGATTAGGGAAGGGCGATGTGTAATCAAATAGATGTATAAAAAAGCATGCATAGTTGACGATGATATTGCTAGTATACATCATACACTATCATTATTATCAACACTGATGTTCGCTTATCTACCTCTCTAACTAGCTCATATTTTATCACATATACTAATATTACATAAAATAAAATAAGCAACATAATAGTGGTCCCTGCACATTGACGACTATAACATCACAGATGCTACTATAACCTATATCATAGTTCCACTCATATTATCTATCTACATTTCAACAATTGAAAAGTAGTTCATTCACTATTTTTTTTGCCATTACGAACAACACAACCTATTATTCCCTATGAAGTTGTGAATATTTCTGTCTGAGATTCAAGAATCGCATATTAGACCAAGCTACGGTTCTTTCATTGGGAAGTTTTCTATGATCAATTAGCTCCAAATACATGCTTACATCATTTTATTTCGTAAATATTTCCCCAATTACAAAACTTTCACATCCGATTAATATTTGGAAGTAGCAATTTCAATGACCCCACTTGTCTCCTCATATACATCGGTGGTTTGGGAAAATATAAAACCTTTTTCTCTGACAAAAGGGCGTTGGTCAAGAGTGAAGAATTTATACCTTCCATAACTTAATGCCCACTGGTATAATGCATCTGCATTAGTTGAACGTCATTTAATGTAGTACAATAGCGCATAAATGCGACTACTATGCCTATCATGGCTACCATTTATGGTTGATTTGGTGAACTCATTATGCATTACACCATCAATTGATGCCCAACCCTCATATATTATCAGACAACAATTTACATTCAATTCAATGGAGATGGAGTTCAATGAGAGAAGAAAGATGATTCAGATTTTTGGTGCATTTAATTAGGACTTTTTGGTGATTAATGTGATGGAAATGGGATCTCAGTTACAACAGTAAGGAATAGGACATCTTGGTGATTTTTTAAATAGGAAAAGGGTATAATTGTCCATCCAACTGAAATATATGACATGAATGTAATATGATTTTGTGTACCGCATTATAATAATTTGTACATTACTTTTGGCTAAATCAATAATCTCTCATTTCGTTATTTACTCAAAAGAAAGATTGCCTTCTTTGGCATGCAATTTCACTCGTTGGAGTCGAGTTTTCTTTGTTGGGGCGAAATGATGGAGAGTTAGGGTATGTTTGGTAGAATAAACTGATAAATAAGCTGTTAACTGATAAGCCAATTGAGAACTTATAGCTTATAGCTGATACCTGAAAAAAAAAACCGATTTAAATATTAGTGTTTCGCAAAATTAGTTGAAAAGTTAGGTCAGAAATATAAAATGACAAAAAAGGATATGGTTAAAATAATTACATTTCTTTTTTTCTACAAAAAGAAAAAGGTAAAAATAGAATAAAAAATAAAAAGCTCATGAGCTTATTTGAAAAATTAGCCAAAAAAAAAAAACTTTTAAGATAAGCTCTAAATTTTCAAAGAAACATTTCCAACCAAACAGAGTTTATTTGAATATGAGGAGCTTATAAGCTCTTGAAATAAGCTATAAACTAATTTATTTTGCTTACCAAATATACTCTGATTTATTTTGAGTTCTATTTTAGTTGTTCTGTTTTAAATATGATTTTTATTCATATTTCAATTATATTAGAAAAGTTCGTATTTCAATTATGTTAGGAAGCCCTGTAACTTATAAATACAAGGTTCATTATTTATTTATTTATTTATTTTCTTTTTTTCAAGCGATTGGTTATTTGTTTTGGTAGGCCTGATTATTGAATAAACATATATTTTCTCCTTTCGCACCTCTAGTTCTCTCTTGTTCCTCCGTCCTTCTTCTGTCTTCTTGATCATCATTCATCCTATGTCACCCGAAATCTTATTCGAGTTTATTGCCTCATATGCATCACTTTTTATATTATTCAATTCAACTGCATTTATCTAGACAATCTCTATATCTCAATATTACAAAAATAAATAAATAAGAAATATTAGCATGATTATCATGATTTAACTATATAAATACTATACTAACATATAAAATTTATATTTGCAATACTAACAGAAATTAATTTGCAGGGACGAAAATAGCCTTCTGCCATGGGTAGACAACATTTGCATACTTGGACAAGATGGTACCATTTGACCAAGCCATGTCCATCACTTTCTCCTCTCTTCCCAACAGTGTCCTTTCCTCTTCCTAATGTGAACGACAAATCATCTACATCCGGTGGTTTCTGCTTGTTTTTGAGAGAAGTCTCGATTATCTAAAGGTGGACTCGTTATTTGCTATTCGGCATCGTCGTCTATAGATTTACACACCAAAAAATTCCTTCGCAATGTCAAACCCGTAAGTTTGCCCAAACACTCCGTTTCTTTTCTTTTTTTCCCATCGAATCATCAATATATTCTATGAAATTAGAGTTTTTTGTAATTATCTTTGCTGATTTGTTCAAAATTTTCGCATTGTAGGGACGTCGTGTACAATAGAATGACTCGGATTGAATTTTTTTTTTTTTTTTGGTTACAGAGGATGGAATATTTGTTTGCTATAAATCCAATTTGTTATATGTTAGTTAGAGATTGCCCGAAGTGTTGGTGGGAAGGAACTTAAATGTGCCACAGACTCAAGTGTTTTCATTTCCACAGCATATATAGTGACTATAAATTTACTCTCTCAGTTCTATACTATAGAGTCTAGAAAGTTTTGAATGCATAGTGTATCTACCTCTTGTCCTTTTTTTATTTAATTTTCTTCTTCTCGTCAACTTGTTAATTAGTAGACAGTTTTATGAACTAGTAATGCTTTGAAGATGTATTAATAGTTAACGTACCATCATAACATACGTTGGTTCAACAAAGTAACAACAATTCCATGAATGAAATTGCTTTTTACAATTAAGAGACAAAATTAGTATTACTTAGACAATGCAAGCACAATCATTACTTGAAATGACTATTATTTTCTGTTAACAACACACAAAATTATTCTTGACCTTTAACTAATATGATAATAACATAATAAATTCATTCAAAAAGGAGAAAAACGAATAAATAATCATTAATAAAGTATAGCCTAGTAATATTTTGTTTGTTTTCTCCTCGAAAACTGAATGATTAATCATTAAATAGAATTTCATATTAAACGAATATGGTCGACATTGATATTCTATTCAAATTTTAGAAATAATTGCATAATAATTTAATAGGTTAACTATCAAATATGGGTAAGGAATTAGTTTAAAAAATCATCTTACTAAGTTTTGTGTTTTAGGCTACGACTTTACCAAAAGAGACTATCAAACTAGAATCATTGGTTGGATTCTACGTGGACTTGCCAATATTTTAAAGCAAACTGCTTCGAAATTGATTGATTTAGGTTTCATTATTCGAAAATTATATTGTTTAAATCAAATCGAATCTCATTTTGGTGTTTGGGAGGGGGGTTTCAAAAAGATGTATTTTATTAGTTGTATTACATCCTTATTTCCCTAAACAGCAATTACATAGCTATTTCTAAATTCATTCCTGATTTCACATTCAAAAGTTAAACGAGGCCTATTTTATATTTAGTGCCCTAAACGTTTTCCATTCTCCTTTTTCCCATTTACCAAGTCATGAAATCCTTAACACAAGTTTGAAATACCTCTTCATCTCTATCGCAATCCCTTGCATGGATAGTAATCATCGAGGCGTCAACCGTTGCCTTCGCCTACTTCACTTTCGCTTTCAAGCTCCCAATTGTTCACTAGTGCACTCATCTTTATAAATATTTGTCCTTACATTTAATAGCAATGAAGACGGCTGTAATTTAAGATCTTACATTACCTTAGTTATTGTTTAAGCTAATATATTAGCCTTTGTTTCTATTCGAAAATATGTTAGTAATATATTGATAGGTAAACGATATATAAAAATGAAACTATATCGAAAGAAGTTGTTTAATAGATTCTTAGCTCCGCCCCTAATTCTAAAATATGTTAATAATATGTCGATAGGTAAACGGCGGATAAAAATGAAATTACTTTACTTGCGTCGCCCACGGTAAAATAGATTCTTAGGTCCGCCTCTAATTAAGATATTGTACCAATAAAATGCACAAATAATCTTTCTGCAAATATTTTATGCAACACTACATCATACAAAACGTGAACAAAATAGAAGGTACAATACAACGTTGTGGATTATATTATAGGGTTTAGGATTTAGAGTTTTGTGTTTAGGGTCTAGGGTTTAGCATTTGGGGTTTGAGGTTTGGAAATTTATTTTCGTTCTATACTCTATTTTCTATCGTATAGAGCCTAATTACAGACAAAAAATAAAATAAAATAAAAATAAAAAATTACAATAAAGCATCATTAAATAAGAGAGATGTATAAGGGTGTGTTTGGCGCCATCTGGAGGGAAAAAGTGGATCTCCATTCAATGCATACATGGGAGGATAGTACATGCATTAAAAATGTATACTATTCACGCTAACCTAGGAGCCGCCACTTGCATGTGGGTAAGGGTAATTATGGCATGCTAAAATTTGATTTGTTAGTCTTGTAAATTAGAAATTTTTTTGACTTTCATGCTATTACAAATTTAAATTTGCACAAATTTGCTAATGCCTCAATAAATAATAATCAAACTGACAACACGATATTTTCAATTGCTTCCAACTAGCTATTTCTTTTGCTACAACTTGTAAACTCAATATTGGATCCAAGAAAGTGTTGTTAACTATATTCAAACATAATGAAAATTAAAAATTATAAGCAATTGGTATAGTGACCATAGATGGTAATGTTAAATAATAAAGAATACAAGAGAAAATCAATAAATAATTGTCCCTCGCTCATCACCTTATTAATTTATGTCGGCATAATTTTTGAAAGGTCATTGTTCTTATCTATTACTTAATTTTTTAGTACTATATTTGTATTCTATTGACTTAATTTATTAATTAATTTTATTTCAAAAATTAATTAATTAATTGATTTTGTTTTGTGAGGTTGATAATTGATATTGGATCCATCAAAAGTTATCTAAAACTTCGAATCATTATAAAATAAAATTATAAATAAATATATAAAAATACACAAAAGTTGGTTTGGTGACAAATTATCAAGGCCTCATATTTAATTTTTTTAAAAAGAAAGAAAAGGGGGAATAAAAGCTGATAATTGTCCATTCACCTTACCTTACATAATCTATATCTATATATTAATAAAATCAGCACATTTTCCCGCCATTTTTACCTATTTTTTTGAATTAAAAAATCAATTTTTAATTATGACAACGAATTTTACCGCTTCTATATGTCTTTTCCAACTTGACTTCTTCTTCAGCGTGTATACATATAAAAACGCATCGGGTCCACCTATTTTTCTGAATTAAAAAAATTAATTTTTAATTATGGCAACGAATTTTACCGTTTCTACATGTCTCCCCGTGCAACGCACGGGTAGAAACACTAGTATCTTTAAATTGCCATTTTTCCTTATATCTAAAATCAACTTTGTTGGGCATTTATATTAATATTTTAAAAAGTGTAAAATATATAATTAAATAATAATGTCAAATTTTGAGTTTTTATGAATTTAAATAGATATAAATATAAGTAAAAATTTCGACTTAGTAGAAATGTAAGAAAAGTATAAAATATGACAAAACGATAAAATCAAACTTTATGAATAAATGTCGATTAAAAGAAGTCAAAGCTCACTTTTTCCAAGAAGATTTATATTATTATATTTTATTAATTTTAGATCTTGTCTAACTTATTAGCATTAATTTATAGTACGGGTGTGTTTGATTGCAAAGCCGAAAAATGGTTAGAAGGAAAATGTTTTTCGGGTAAATGAATTCCGGGAAAAGGTTTTTCACGGAAATGGTAGTTGTAGGTGTTTGATTGGGTTAATTTGAAAATTGAAAAATAATGTTATTTTCTTTATTTTTGAGTTTTGTTTAAATAAAATTTGATTATTTTCCTTATCTTTATGCTTAAAGTAAATTGTTCATTAAAAAAATCAAACTTTTCCCGGAAAATAAAAACCACCTCCCCCCAAGGAAAACGTTTTCCTCCAAAACAAGGAAAAGTGCGGATTTCAAGAAAAGTTGGAAAACGTTTTCCGTGAAAAGAAATGGCAATCAAACAACCAAGAAATGAAAAAAAAAAAGCTGGAAAACAGATTTTTCCGGGAAAATAAATGTGAATCAAACACACCCTACATGTTTTGACGGAATCCAGCAATTATATTTTCATCAAACAAATCATTGTTTGTATAAATTTGCGGTAATATTTTTTAAAGAATAATAAAATTCAAATTGACGCAATTAACTTTTGTCTTCTTAGGAAATTTCTTAGTTTGTTGGTTATATATTGTTTTCATATATATATATCGTGAAAAAGAAAATGTTTTCGGGAAATTTCGTAACTCATAGGTTATACTTCTTCCATATACGTGACACATTTTATTTTTGTAGGAAATTTCTTACCTGGTTCACTGGTTGGTTATTAGTGTTTTTATATATCTTGACAAAATACAGGTTATATTCAAATTTTGACAGTGCAAAGCAAATAAGCAATCATGCATAGTCAATTAAATATTAATGTCGATAATAATTATACTATTAACATTTCCCATAAACAGATTATTTTCAATATAATATATACATATATATTTCTCAACTCCATAACCAGATAAATAGGTATTCAATTTGCCAAATGTTAGCATATTTATTTTTTTTTTCCTACAATGATAGTTCAATTGTGAATCTATTTTTTACTGTGACATATTTTAAAAAAGTTTTCTTAAATGAAAATTAATATTTTTAATGAGGCGTGTGGTTAATATTTTTTTTTTAAAGATGAAACAAAAACTTATAATGCTATAATTCAACTTGCTCTAACCGCATGTGACTAAGGAAGTGATTATTTGCGATGGGGACCAAAAAATGGTCACTGTGACAGTGCAATAGGTTTGTGGTTAATTGCGGGTGGAAGATATCAAGAAACTTGCTCTTACTGAGGGTCTCTGATTCTACTGTTGGCGCACGCCCCACAATTTTTAGATTGTGTCAATGGAAGCAGATCATAAGAGAGTCATGCAAGTGCTAAGCTTAGATTATACATATATGCTCCAAATGCAGGCCTTTTGAAACAAATTCGACACCTTATAGACAAGATGGGTAGTGGATCGGGTGCACTCACCTCCCCCAGGCGAAGGGAATAATTTCATACGCTTTGTCGCATAATCGTTTTGGTCGTTGGATTCATGGTATGTTGTTTTGGTTTAGCTCGATGATTTGTCAAGACTTTTGTTAATGAAATTTACTTCGTGCCTAATTAAAAAAAAAAAAACAGTTATAAGTTTTATTTTTATTTTTGTAATTTTCAATTTTTTCCTTATCAATGAACCACACCAAACTTTGTTCTCGTTAAGGTATCATCATTATGTTCGCATGCCAGCTTTTACTTCATAAATAAATTATTATTATCAATTTTCGGTTCTCAAGAGCCCAATATACTAAATATTATTATTTTAACCTTTTTCTTTAAAAAAATCAAATAAAGAAGGAGATTGATGAATGACTTCAATGCTTGGCAACCTAATTTACTTTTTTCCCAACTATACAATTACTTTTTTTTTTTTTTAATTTTTAATTTTTTAATTTTCTTTTCACACCGGACTCGAACCATTTTATAAACCAAATCAGAAAATTTTTCTATGCATTTAAATAATTAACAATTTAATGGACCCAATTAATTAATATTTCCTTCCACTTTATTTGCACATTTTTTAATATCACAAATTCAGACCATCTGAGGAAAATTAGGAAAAGCTAAATTACCTTCAACTCACCAAAACCTCAGTTTCCTCATTTTCTCACCCAAAAAATTCAATCTTTCTGTTTCAATTCTTCAAAAAATCAATCTTTTTTTTTCCATAATTTTCTTGTTCATACCCACTAAAATTTTCTACAACAAGATTTTCCATTTTTGATATTTTTAACTGTTACTTATTCCAGTTCCTTAAAAACCTGAAGAAGCTTGTTGAGGGATAAACTTAACTTGAATAATTTTTTTTTTCTTTTTCCAAGAAATTTTGCAGCTTCTGGGTTTTTGCTTCGGAGAGGATTTATGGGTTTTTGAGAGTTTATAGGAATCCTTTTTCTGAAGGATTTTAAGGATTACTTTTTTTGAGGATTTTAAGTATGGAAGGTAGAGGGGGTACTATAAATAGCAGTGGAATAACAGTGGTGGGATCAGATGCTCCTTCAGACTATCATGTGGCTCCAAGGACCACTGATAACCCAATTCAGGTGAGTGGATCGGCGGCGGGTCCTCCGGGGGAAGCTGCCGGAGTGAGTGGCGCCACCGCTGAGAAAAAAAAGAGGGGCAGGCCTCGGAAATATGCCCCTGATGGCTCTGCCACTAAGCCCCTCTCACCTAAGCCCATTTCGTCCTCGGCTCCTACTCCGATGATTGACTTCTCGGCTGCCTCTGTTAAGCGCGGAAAAATCCGGCCGGAGTCGCAGCCAAGATCGGAGCCGGAAAATTTGGGTAATTGAAATGAATTAATTAGTACACAGGATTTGATAATTGATACAATGTATATATGGAGCAACAATGTATGTTCTTGTGTTGATGCATGCATTGTCATCAAACATAATTCTGTATTCTTATAAGCAGTGGTGTTTAGTTTGTTTGAATTAAGGTTAATCCTTAAGAATTAGTTCAAGTGATGAAATGGGACCTATGAATTGATGCCTCAACTATATTCTTCTCATAAATGAGTAGTTCGATTAGCTTTGTAGTAAAATTAGAATGTTTAAGATTTTACAATGAATCTAAAAGTTTTTCTCGAGCTCTCATATGAGTTCATAAAAATGTAGATGAAGTAACATTCTTTTACTGGTGGAATCATCTCGAGCTCGTATAATTTGTACATGAAGATCTGGTTGATTAAGTAATGTTAGCATATTTTTATCAAGACTCGATATCATTTTGTTGTTTAAGACACTAAAAGATTTGATTGCACTAAAAGTCGTATCCTTGGGATTTGCTAATCTTGGAGTGTTATTGTTATTTTAGGCGAATGGGTTTCATGTTCTGTTGGTGCTAATTTTATACCTCACATCATCACTGTCAATGCTGGAGAGGTAAAATTTCAGATTTTAAACATGCTCAGTCAAAAGTAATATTTTGCTGTGATCTGTATCGGGGATTTCATAGTTCAAAAGCCATCAACTGAGTTTAGTTGTGATTAATTTAGGATGTGATGATGAAGGTGATATCTTTCTCTCAACAAGGTCCTAGGGCAATATGTGTTCTCTCGGCTAATGGGGTGATTTCAAGTGTAACTCTTCGTCAACCTGATTCTTCTGGTGGTACTTTGACATATGAGGTTCGCTGCTACAATCACTTACTTACTTCTGCTCTTGTTTGGTATCCTTATTTATACTTGTGTCATATGTGGTTAAATTTAATTTTAGGAGAAAAAGTAGATTTTGAAACCAAACAAGGTCTTGTTGTGTAGGGTCGTTTTGAGATACTGTCATTGATGGGATCATTTATGCCTTCGGAGATTGGAGGAATGAGGCACCGAGCTGGTGGTATGAGTGTTTCTTTAGCTAGCCCCGACGGCCGTGTTGTTGGGGGTGGGGTTGCTGGTTTACTGGTTGCCGCAAGTCCCGTCCAGGTACCTACATTTTCTCTTTTTCTTTTAGTACAGTTAATCAGCATAATAAGCAGTGCGAATGCCTATTTGTATTTGTGCTTGAACGTGAGATCTCTAGATCCCAAGCCCTCCCAACTAAACGGAGTAAGCCTCGTTGGCACATTTTGTCTGTTTTTTGTGTTTAGAACTTACAGGCTCCAACCAAGGATAATTCTTTCTCGTACCCTTGTTAATAAAGTCAACCTTGTACGCATTCTGATGAATCTTTGTGTTTTCGTCGGAAAAAGATTGTGGTTGGCAGTTTTTTGGTCGGGGATCAGCATGAACAAAAAACGAAGAAGCACAAGACTCAGTCTACTACTGTCATACCTACTGCAGCTGTACCTATATCGACCGCAGGTGCAGAAGAACCGTACCACACCAATTCTTCTTTCCGTGGAGATAGCTGGTCGTCAATGGGCCCTGACTCTATGAATAAACCCGCTGATATCAACATATCTTTGCCATAGTAGTAACCCTAATAATGAAGTTGGATTGGACGTAATCGAAAATCTTGTCTACTTTAATGCTACTGCATGCTAAACATGCACTAACAGTTTTCTTACCGACTCATTGGCATCAAAAGTTAAGTTAGTGTCTCTGTCATGTGTCGATTGTTCGTTCATTGTACGAATCGAGGGTTGTGTCGTAACTCAGGTAGTTGGTCCATTATTGACATTTTACCTGTCTGATTGTGTTGTAGGATGTTGAGATACTCAATTTACATTGGAGTTTCGTTTTTATCGATAAAAGGTGATTTGACTTTTTATAAACAAATAGTTAACGAACACTTATTACTATGTTACTTATTGTAGAGTAATGTTATGTGTACACCCGTGTATGTCTACGCCGTGTATAGGGGTAGACCATCCGGAGGAGTAAAATTAATATTTTTCATGATCTTTATAATTATTAGAAACGTGTAATTTAGATAGATTCTTGCTTATTTTGTATGAACTACTCTTGAAAACTGACAAAATTCTTGTATACACCGGAGATGTCATAGACATATGGAAGATGTCATTGCCTTGCATAATAAATGAGACAAATACTGCAAAGAAACTTTAGATAAATACAACGTGACAATCACAACTATTGTAATGTCTAAAATGAAATAATTAATCCATTAATTGTAATGATTAGTCATTATGGCATCCACTTGCTTCGCCTTTGACTCTGAAAGAATCATTTCAACTCATCATCGCAGTGGAAATCGAGTTGGATATTTTATTTTCTATTCTTTCCCACAGTTACTTCAATGGCGATGTGTTACTAATATTGAATGAAATAAGTAGGCAATTAAATAAAGATTGCTTCTAAATGAAATTTTGAAGCCACTAAATATCCCAAAAATCATCAATACAGAAAAATCCAGGTAAACCTGCAGTGGACTTGCTCTTCTTCTTCATCAATACACGCTACTTTGATTATAGCGCGTGTAAGGGTATATGTTTTTATGTGTTTTTATGTGTTTTAATGTGATATAGGAGAGAGAAAAAGTGGAATTGAATGTTGGAGATTTGTATAGTACAGGTAGGTCCCACTAAATTTGTGTGTAAAAATGTGTAAAAATGTGTAAAAATAAGTAGGAGAACGGGTCTATATTATACAACTAAAAGGTGAAAAGGTAGGGAATATTTGAAAATGTTTTAACAACACTAACAGAAGACGAGGTTTTATCATCGAGATGATTAGAAAACGAGCTAGCTTAACCCAGACCATGAGTCGACCTCTTTTTCCTGGGTTTAATGGGCTTAAGAGGGCGCGGCCTAATTACACGATCTATGATCCCATATTCAATAGCTTCCTCAGCATTCAAGACCTTCATTTCTGCTAGGTCCTCATGGATCTGCATTTTTCAACTCATGTCTTCACAACTATAAAATAATCCTTTTCTTTATAAACACAGCTAAATCATGGTAAGAAAACATTACCTTATCGACTGAATTGCCAGTTTTCTTAGCGAACTCCTTGTAAAGATAGTCTCTTATCCCAACCAGCTCTTCTGCTTCATTACAAACATCATCGGCCTGCAAAAAAGGCCAAGTATAATAAAGCAACCACATGTAGCACAGACAAGACGAACTATGGAGCATGGTCAAACCTGCCCACGGCCAACTCCAGCTGGAGGATTCATAATGACTCCTGTCTGCGGTGTTGCAGTACGATGATCCTTCAGGGAAAAAAATAGACAGTGAAACCAACATGACATACAATTCTAGCTTTCGTTGTCGATTAGGTCTACTTGTTTTGATCAAAATGCTGTTGAACGAGAATTTAAACATGACAAAATGCCAAAATAAAGTACAAACAAAGATCAAGTTTGGCTAAGCTTAAAGAGGTCAATTACACCAATAAGGAAGATTACAAGCCAATAGCTCTTTTGTAGGTCAAAACTTGAAGTTCCTTATACTGTTGATAGTCATGTAAGAGCTTAGTTCAATCCAAGCAAAATTTTGAAACTTTTGTTCCTGAAAATGTAAATCACGCAAACATGTTTTGAACCAAAAAGCTAATTCAAAAGTTACTTCTACTTCTTAATATTTGCCATACATGTGCATTGGTTGCTGGTGATGTCAATTTTAAAGCTTGGGTATTCATCATCAATCATTTAATTAGAATGCTGCAAGAAACAAAGAGAACCTAAAATGATTATAAATACTTTTGGTCAAACCACTACTTATTCACACATTTCAATTCATAGGACCCCACAAGTACTACCAAATTTTTGACTAAATACTTACAAAATATGCTCATGCTAGATACAAAAAAGTACTTCTAAGTTTTACCAAACAAGATATGTTTATAATTTCCAAGCAAGTTTGCATGCATTCTGTTATAATCATTCCAAAAAGTAATATCCTAATATATTTACAGAATATTTTGTTAAGCTTAAAAGCACCATTTAAGCTTTGCCAGTAATTCTCTAACCTGTCACTTTTATTTTATTTGATAAGAGAGTATTACCTTGTCCCCAGCAGCAACAATAAAGGTTGCCATATTATAAACGTGGCCAAAACAGTGGGTTGCAACAGGACTTTGCAAGGATTGCATTGTGTCATACAGAGCCATAGTCGGAGTAAGCTGCAACAAACAGAAATTTTCGCCAGAAAATAATAGAAAATCTTAAAGACACCACATATGTTATTTTTTTAACCATTGTAGAGCTTACATCGCCCCCAGGGCCACTGATCATCAGGTTAAACCTTTTCGTCTCAATACTGTCTAGATATAACAACAAGGCTAGTGTTTTGTTGCTGAAATCATCGTCCATGAATTTTGTGATGACAATAACACGCCGGCGTTCCTGCGGTTCATGAGTTTTAGACCAACAACGAAGAAATCAGGACGAGTTGAAATCTAAGGGTATGTTTGATTGGGTATAAAGTTGATGTGCGCGGTATTCCGTGTAAAAATGTGTGTTTAATATTATTTTGGGAAATGTGTGTGTGGTTGAAAATGAGTATGAGGTTATACGGAATTGCGTGCGTATAAATTTGTTGTGAAAAGAACAAGCCCTAATAGTTAATTCTTGAATATTGATTTTTGTAAGCATTTTAGGCTAACAGTTAATTCTTGAATATGGGAATTTGTAGGCCTTGTTCTACCCAACACAATTTCAAAAAAAAAAAAAAAATCTCTCTCATTTTTAACCAAAAACACAATTACTTTATATTTTTTAATACACTATCTCCCATTTTCAACCACACAATCTACACACAATTCGACTTCGAATAAACAAAACTAACACCAAATTTGTTGTGAACCAAACATACCCTTAAGCATGTTGGGCGAAGCTTAAAAAACATGTTTACTCCCATCCTTCTCTGAATATCTTACGCTTTTCCAATTATCTTGGAACTTTTACTTAATAACCAATTAACGAATTTATTACCAACCATATTGTTATTTACTAATAAGAAGTAAACCTTTTAATCTTAGAGAAACATGGTCTGAGTGGACCGTTTAGCATGAGGAATCATGATCACTTACAAGAGCAAGTTTCAAATCAATCATTTGATTACTTCCATCCTCCGGATTTCTGTAAGGTACTTGTAAAGCCGCTACAGGTGTTAGCGAAAAACGACCCCTACAGGTTCTGCAAGCCATGAAAAGAGTCAATAAATAAAGTGATTCAAAAATGCAGCATCATTCCACTCTTACAAATGAAATTTTTAAACAAAACACAGAAAAATTATTACAGACATTCCCAACCATCTGTGTGCATCTTTAAGCCTCCCCTTTGGAAAATTATAAATGGTTTACAAACAAACATACCAGTAGGTCCCTCAAAATGTGGGAACCATTGTTAAATCATGTGTGGTCGAAATTAATGTTTGAAGACTCACCAACCATTTGTAAAATTCGACTACCAAACCAAGGATAAAACCTGAATCCAGTTTTTATAATCTAGTCACATTCATAAACCAATACAAAATGAAAGTGAGTATGCAAATCAATAGTAAGATAAATCAAACAAAACAGAAGATAAACAAAAGATAGAGGAATAAGTATGTACAGAGGGAAAAGTCGCAACAAGAAAATAGATGCCTACAGAGAAAAATCACCTTAAATTGATCTGCATTGTTCCATACAGATTAAATTTGGTCAAATTTAATTTGGTTGATAATTGGAGAAGAAATATTAAAAATATAAAGTAATTGTCAAATCAATGTATGAGTGATTAAAAAGGACGAGAGAGAAAAGGTAATTAAATTTCATGAAATTTACTGCGAGGAAAACAATCTTGACCGTACAATAGTTCAAATAACTTGTATGCATGTTAATTAAGAATCATACCCTGTGAAGGTCTTACTTAATTTCAAGGATTACAATGAAACTTAATTACAAAATTGCAAAAATTAGATACCTACAAAGTAAATTCACCTTCAATTTAATCGAAAATCTTAATATTTGGGGTTAATTACTTATTCAAGTACACATTCAGATCGGAATAAAGACCCATAAATTACAAATAATGGATATTACCTGGACCAAATGCTTCTGTAAGCATTATTATGAAACTCAGCACACAAGTTGGATTTCCCAACCCCATGAAAATCTGCAAATTGAAAACGGAAAGCACTCACAATACAAATTCTGTTTCACTAAAGATTCAACTGTTTAAAAATTCAAGCCGTGGGATAAAAAAACAGACTTGGAGATTGAACTCTTAACGCCGCGGATACTTTGCCGCCGCAACTGCAAAACGAAATTTAAATAAATAAATCAAGTTTCTCTTATTGATTTCATTATAGAGAAAACTATCGACAGAGAAAACCTGAGAGAAGGATTACGGATTTCAGCAGTGGATTGTAGACTTGAGGAAGTAATAGAGAGTGCCATTTTGAGAGAAAGGGGAAGAGATACTGGCTGGTGGCGAGTTTCAAAATGGCTTCAGATATGGAAACCAGAAAACGGGTCGGATCTCATCCGATCACTCCCAAACAGCCATTTTGTGATTTCGATGTTCGACAAAATGGATCGAGTACCGTGCCCATTGTTGGGTAATTGGGGCTGTGGGAACTCGTCGCTATATTTTGATTTTTGAGTATTCATTTTGAAAATTAATATAATTTTTTTTTTGGAAAATTAATATATTTTGTTGCTTATATTGAGGGCATCTTTTGAGACAAAAATTGGTGAATGGATATTCTATTTGAATGGATATTCTAGATGGGGAATGTGATTACCTAAAATCCTACTGTGAAGGTTAGCTTTTCCTTTAATTTTCTCTTTTTGATAAAACCACCGAAGCATCTAAATCATAAGTTGGAAATACTATAGGAAAAACACTGATTGCAATATATGGATCAAAATAATCATTTTTCGATGCCGTTGAGTCATGTTAGCATGAAGAAAGAGCTGCCTTTGCCACTTCTAAGACATCACAATCTACTTCAATGCAATCCGGTAGTTTGCCGTCTCTAATTAGTTTTTCTTTGTTCAAATGTGGAATCTTGTAGTTGATACCTCCAAAATCTTTCATCACCTCAACCATGCATGATTGCAATGTTAAAAATACTTTGTTTAAATTTTCGGCTGGAAATTTGGTAAAAGCATTCTCCACTGCTAATATAAGTTCGTCAATTGTTGACGGAGATTCTTGATGTTGAAGTGAATCAATTGCTCTAAAAAAACCAAGATCTAAAACATTCATATCGGGACTATTCGGAGGTTGACAACATAGACGAATATCGAAACCATCACGCCTCGAAGCCTCTAGAAATTCGACATCATTAATATCCAAATGTGGTTTTGCATTGTCTTGTTGAATGATTATGGTTCTAGGACCAGAGCATGGCCATTTTTCTTTGATTGTCGGTAGCACATTTTGGAGGATACATGAGCGAATGACATCTTTGGTTATCGACATAATAGGTTTTGTCTCCAAAGTCCCGGCTTCACGATTTTTACTACTTCGCTTGGCTGGCTCATAAGTCACAAATGCCCATATTCCGATTTTTCCATCAAATTCTTCATTAGCGGTAGCATCAAATCGCGGCCGAGCAACGGCAGCCAAAAACATTAACTTGGGAATAAATCTTTTGCTCTTGCATGTTCGTAAAGGATCGGGTTCATTCGGGTGGAGATAATATTTATTCGATGTGTTCGACATATAAAACCATTTTTCGTCAATATGAATTCGATCGTACATATTAATAAAAATAGGTTTAGATGCAATTGTACCTTCGTCTATCATTGACAAGCAAAACTCCAACCTTGTTTTTTTGTTCTCTTCCGACAAGTACGGCTTTATTGGGTTTGAATGTGGTCGAATACTTCCTTCTTTGATTCTCCTGTGCACTGTCGATTTTGATATATTCAAGGCATTTGACAATGATCTTATATTTGTTCGACGACGTAAAGGAATATCCGTCATTTTTTCAAAACATATTCCAATTCTCTGCCGACATCTCCTATTGAGTAGCTTGGAAGAGAACCGCAAATCACTACTCATAGTGCTAAAAGATTTTCCTTCATTCCAAATTTTAGAAACTGATTGCTTGGATATAGAAAATGAATTGGCAACTTTCGACCTCAGTCCTCTCGATAGTTTTCCATCTTGCTGTTCTTTGTGTAGCATTTCAAAAACGGCTCTTTTTTTCTCAATACTCAAATTTTTCTTCTTGTTTGCCGGATGATTCATACTACTAGATTCTACGGCGGTGTTACAAATAAAAGCTCCATCGCCATCTTCATTTGGAAATTGATTCAAATCAATATGTGAATTTCGTGGCAATGGAGACTCAGGTTCATCTGGATATTGATTCAAATCAATATGTGAATTTCGTAGCAGTGGAGATTCGGGTTCTTCCGATGAATAATTATTTTTGGGTAAGACATTCAAGTTGAGGCTAGAAAATTCTAACTGGCTCCTCATTGTGTTTCCTTTGTAGCTGTAGTTTGCAGTGTATGTAATTTACAGCCAATTCTTTATTTATAATGTGGAAACTCACTAGTTGAAAAATATTTGAAATTTTAGGCGTGAAACGATTTGAAATTTTGGCAAAACTGATTTCGGATTTTTTTGGGCAGAAACTGAATTTCAATTTTGAATTTTGGTGGTGATGACGTCCAACCAAAAAAATGAAGCTTCTGTGTTCCTGCTACGAATGAATTTCAATTTTAAAATAAAAGCACTCCAATTGTCTGCAATTATGGTTGGTGTGATTTATGAAACCCAGTTCCAATGAAAGGCAGGAGTAATTAATTTTATGGTGGTGACGGTTGATTGTTTCAACAATTTTTTTTTTTTCACTTAACATTATTCTTATACATAAAAATCATTAATTAGGGGTAATGTAGGATAAATACTATTTTTTCAATGATTGCCTTAATCTGTGTGAAAAAAGAATAGGCTCTATATATTTGGGACGGAGGGAGTAACTATTAATGTATTAATCTTAAATATTTTTTAAATTGTACATTTTCACATTAATCTTTTTATATATTTTTATTTTGATGTATAATTAAATTTATCAAACATATTCATCCTAGTTGTAGTTTTCGTCAAAATCTTTTAAGCCAGTAACCACCAACACGTCTTTACAGGAATGATATATTCCTAACGTTGAAATTTTGTAAAAGTTCCAGCACTAATATAACACGTTTTGGCGCTTTTATACAGTAGTGGAGGACTGGTAAGTGGACTCTACTGTCACATGACAGCAAAAGACAATCATCACATCAAACATTGAAACTTTAACAAAATTTCGGCATTAAAAATATACATTTTCCCACATGATTGTGTTAATATTATAATTTTTTCAAGCCAAGGGAAACCCCAGCATCGACTTCATGCTTGGGGCAGGGCAAGGGTGAATTTTGATCAATTCTCCAATGTGAACACACTACGGTACCCATACATGGACGGATGCGTGACACATGTGCCCCAAATAATAGGGGAGGACACGTAGCACTTATCCGCCCATTTATGGGTACTGTATCGATACCGTTGAAATATAATAATAACATTAATTTTAATGGTCGATTAAAATTGAAATATACGTATATATTGACTATTAAAAGAAAGTTTGCAAAATAATAGTAGTATTAATAATAATGGAAAGAGTTAAGTGAAAATAGTACAATTTAAAAAATATTTATGACTAATTTGCACGTTAAAAAAAAATTCAAAGTTCTTAGGATTCAAAACAATAAAGATAATTTTGTCATTTCACATTAAAAAAAAAAAATCCTTATTGGTGAAAGAAATCATAAATATAGGAACCAAAATGCATCAATTTGCAAAATGAACCCTGAAAATGTACCTACCCCAAAGTATGGATCTTGACTGCACCAATTTACCCGATTCAACATTCCATTAACTTCTCATTACATCCTACGTGTTTTTTTTTTTTTTTCAATGATAAATTACGAGAATCATATTTTGATTCGACTATTCATTATCATCCAAATCCAATCATCCAATATCAATTCAAATTAAAAAATAACTTCTCTCCGAATTCAGATGTCAAGTTAAAACAATTTCAAAAAAAAATTAATCAATGACCAAAACAATAAGAACATCTCCAATACAACAATATTAAGGAAGAAAATGCTACCAAATGGCTAAAAAGTAATTATGTGGCACATTAATTACTAGACATTATCAAGAGCAATGTCTAACTCTAGACATTGTACTGACAATGTCTACTATTAATTTAAAATTTGATATCCAATTACTTTATTTCTCTCTTCATTTATTTTAAAACTCAAATAATAATTTGCCATATATTGAACGTTAACATGTATGCATTGGAGAGATTTTTTGTTCTAATATTAATGTCCTAGGCCACATAAGCATGTTAGACATTGTTATATTAGAGATGCTCTAATAGTTCCAATATGCATCAATGACTTTCGGTGCAACACAAATACAAATTAATTAATAATTTCCAAAATCATAAAAAAAAAGAGTCTCAAAATCAAGAACAATACCAAACAAGGAAGCCTACCAACTACTACAATCAAAGCTAAAGAGAACAGCCTAATTCCATTAGCATCCCATTTAAAGTGCGAGTTACAAAAGAAAGAGAGCCAAATAGCACATGTTTGATACACAACAATAAAGAAAACTGGACAGTATAAGAAACATGATTTTAACTTATTATTCTTTGGTAATACTGTCGAATGCAATATGATCCCCGTTAACAAATACGTCACAAATGCAAGTCTGTGATGCGTCCACATGGTCCGTGTCTTTTGCCAAATATGAAATGTGGAACTATAATGAGTCGTCATCTTCGAGTGCATTGTAAATCATCCTGCAACACATAAAATCAAACATCGATTGACAAAGTTTTACAAAGTAAATTTTCGTTCTTCTGGGAAGGCTGTTATCAATTACTTACCAGAACAAGGATATAAAGAGAAGGCATACAAGGTAACCAAGTTTGATAATCCGTTGTTTCTTCTCCCAACCCAGCAAGTTAAAGATCTCGGTTACATCTACGAGGTGTTTTCTCTGCACATATCTTCACCGAAAAAACCACAAATGATAAATGATAGGCTCAACTAGGAATTTATCAAATACAGCCATCACAGATCTTGGTAAATTTGACTACAGCATAAAACCTTTGTAAATCCAAACTGAACATTGAATTGGAAATGAACTGGTTAAAAAATTATGAAGAGAGACATAATTAATAGGGTTACAGAAAATTAAAATATGAAAAGCACTAAAGCCTATTAGCCCAATATATCTTAACTCTACGCACAGGTAAGGTAAGCCTATAAAGCAGAATATATTTTTAGAGAAAAAAAAAAATTCAAATCGGAGTTCTTAGCAACACCCAAGACCCAACAATAAGGCATCTCATTTAAGGGAATGGAACATAATGTTTATATCTTGAGTTCCCTAAAAAGGCAGGGAAAAAATGGAAAATGCCCGACTTTAAAGTACCAAGTAAATCTGGCTCCCACAAACACAAACCAAAAACTGAATTAAAATGTAGATGATTTAACATTGGTCAAGGATACGATGTTTGTGTTAGAGTTCCTCCAATGATCCATTAGCTACTTTGTGGTTGAATGGGTATAAATTTTTCAAAGAACAATGATATGCGGCCTGCTGTTGTCAGCCAAGAAGAGAAACAATTTTACAAAGTAAGTTGTAATGTTTATGTTCAATCACGCACAATAAAGCAAAAATGCCTTGTTTTTGTTTTACAGATTCCTTTTCTTTTATAGTTACCTCAGTATGTTCTAATCAAACAAAAAAGACTACTGACCCGATGTTCTTATTTTATTTCAAAACTTTAGATGTCTATTTTCAGAAAATGAAAAGTAAAAACAAAATTAGAAGATGAATAAAAAATAGTAACACCATGTAAGGGTAAAGCAATAAAATAAATTTAATACTTTTGCTGGTATAATTGGGACCTAAAACAACAAACTCCATATGAGTGAAAAAAGCCATCCCAAGCTTATATTCTATTAGCACACAACTGCGCTACATACTTATCAGATGCATTTACTGGTTAATGGTACTTTTGGCCTCTTGACACAACTTGCTGTTCCATACAGTTATTGCATCATTAAACAAGAAACAAAAGATAGGAAAAATAGATCTCCAGGTCAAAGGAACTGGAGTATCCACATCCATACCAGAAAGAAAGAAAAGGCCCAGTTGTAATATATGAGTTAGCTTCTCGCGGTGTTTGTGTATAAAGAAACAAATTTGGGTAAATCATTCAGGAAGCAATCATCTAAAATTGAGTATGTATTTAAAAAGTACGCAAATGAATCTCATTACAATTAACCTCACAAAGAATCAGATGGATAAGGGTACGTGAAGAAAAGCTGCACTTAAGTTATGTATTTAAAAAGTACGCAAATGAATCTCCTTACAATTAACCTCACAAAGAATAAGACAGATAAGGGTACGTGAAGAAAAGCTGCACTTAAGTTATGTATTTAAAAAGTACGCAAATGAATCTCATTACAATTAACCTCACAAAGAATCAGGCGGATAAGGGTACGTGACGAAAAGCTGCACTTAAGTTATTGCAGCAAGGTGAGCATGCATTTTTTTTTTTTCAAGTAAATTACCCATTAACTCATAAAAGTCAACCGAGACTTGTATAACCATGCCAATGGAAGTCTCAAATGAAAGATGATGAAAACTTACAATCTCACATTATAATACGAGTAAGGCATGCAGAGAAGCGACATAAACCAGTGCCCAGTCACGAGGTAAAGGAAGCATAAAACTGCTTGCGTAATGAACTCTGGTAAGACGGTTTTGTTTATCCGGGATGAGGAGTCATAAGGATTGATATAATCAAATTCAAGGTCTGCCAAGCACACTAGCTGCATGGTATTTGAAAATATGTTAGTTTGCCCAGTTCAACTGACATGGAAAAAACTAAGAAAAATCTTTTTCTATGACCATGTAGCTTCCAGTTTGACAACATAGAAAACAATAGTGGACATGTCAAGTATTCACTATCACATTTCAGCTGTTCAAGATTAAACTTTTCTCCTCTCCCATACAAAAACTAGGCAACTACTAGGAAACAATCAAGCATAATCATAGTTTTGAAAAGCCCGATTAAAACCTGCTTCGAGGCCCGCCTCGGACCACCTCGGTCGAATAATGTCTCAAGGCACTAATTTTGAGGCAATTTTGATGAGCCTTACGCATTAGTTAAGCGATGCATATGCCTCACAACACCACCTCAACATTTGTGAGGCGTATACTCCTTAATTCTCCAAACTTATTTACTTCACCAGATGATAAAACACAAGAATTTTAATTATTGATATCCTAAAAATAGCTCATTAATGGCCAAAATATTAAAAAGTTGTATGCATGAAAGACATGCTTCACAATTAGCCTACTACTTGAGCTAAAATAATAGTCTCAACTTCTTTTTTTTTGCCCCCTTCTCTCTTATAGGCTTTGTTTGTTTTTACACTTTGAATTATTATATCATGAAGTATAAACATAAATAATAATTTCTTATGTGTTTATATTACACTTTAATAACTTTGTTTACTTCTTTCTGGCTTATTGTGAGGCTTATGCGTCGAACAAGCCTCAAGGCTGACGTTTTGCCTCATGGAGGAAAAAGGTATTGGTTCCCATTTATGTTTTCTAAAGCCTTGAACATAATGCCAAGTACGAGCTTAGCTACTGTCTCACAAGGAAACTTGAAATCTGTGCTCGACTTCTAACGCATTAAGGACCATCTGCAATTAGAAGAAAGAGGGGAAAAATAAAGAGAAAAATAAAAATCCTTTAGAGTCTCCAAGAGAAGTCACGGTTTAACGGCATTTCCAATAAACCTGTCCAAAAGTGAAGCCACTACTCCAAGCTGAAGGCATTGGACTTCCGCTTTGGATTAAGCAGGGGAGGGGAATATTAGCTTCCGTTTGCAAAGAATTTTATAGCTACTTCGTTCTATAAATAGATAAAAATGAGTGGCAGATAAGTGGATAGTACTTGATCCATTAGAATATATGGTTGAAAATGAAGTTTCACCAGTTGTAAAGATTTAAACGTTTGCCAAAAGAGGCTCTAAAGTGTTATAAATTTTTATCCCAAATAATTCGAACAGAACTAACTCCATTAGGGAAGAGTATTTAAGATCCATGTTATTAAAATTAATAAATAAAATTTTCAACCATAAGTTTCAGAAAGGAAAAAAAGAACCATTAAGGGATGAACTTTGACTGCATAAACATAGAACAGTTAAACAGATAAATTTTGTTTGGTAGCACGGAATGTCAGCCCTGGCATTTTATATACAGAATATGATCTTACTTAGATATTATTCAACTGCACACTGCAACCATCCTGGTTTAACGTAATATTTGAATTATACAGATTTTAGCTAACTAGTTTTTATTCAAAATCCAAGCCACCAACTCATGAATCAGATAAACATTCTAAAACATATTACACCCAATTTTGTACACTCCACCTTGCGGGGGATGATCATAGTATTAAAATCAAAACCCCACTTCTATGGATTCATTATAACCAGATTTCCCTCCAAGTAGTATAATGATATAGTTTGGATATTACTACCTAAAGTAATAAAATCGAGCACCTACATGAAACGTACCATATATCCATACATTTAATTGAAACTATCAGTTACTTCATCGAGATTGGAGTTTAAAGACCTATGCAGCACAGCATGATAATAAAAGATAAAGCAAATAATGAAAGAGTAGACAGCCGCAATTAGTGAGGATTTTCCTAAACTAGAGAGTCATCTCCTAGAATAACAATGCTCTAAAAGAGTTAAAATTTTAACAAAAATGAACATAAATTGAGCCAGAATTCGAATATCAACTGAATTAATTAACATTATGCGTCAAATTAAGGTCTTTTAACTGACCTGGAAAACTAGTATGACGAGAATACCAATTTGAATGAAGAAAAAGAGCAGCCATGCCCACACCTCGCCCATTTCTTTTTCCTAGATTCAGAATGCGGAGCAACCTGGGGTCAAGTGGGGCAACTGCCGGCACTAGATTTGCGGCGGGATATGTCACAGATTACACTTGAAACAAGGATAAAACCAGCGAGAAAAATGAAATCGTTCTTGCTACAAGAGATTGATTACCATCAAGAAGAAATAGCTCTGTAAAATAAATAAATCTGATACCACCTACCTCTAAAGCTTGCGATGAAGAAAAAAGTCGAGCAGAAACCACTGCAACACTAAAGGTATAAATTGGTGCTAAGGGGGTAATGAATACGCTTCCCTTTTCAATTTCAAAGATATAACTGTAAACCACGAATCCACGATCGAATCTATGGAAGCCCCGTTCCTTGACAGTCGAAATGAAAGTGTAGAATCGAGCGACTGTTCCCCAATTTTAGCCCCATGGTGACGACAAGGCTTTATGCAGGCCGGTTTGTAGTTAGATGGGCATGCCATTTGCGAACTGACTACCAAATGGATTGTAGACCCTTTCCTTCCAGATGGGCCTCGGGCCTCAGTAGTTCACCGTAACCTCAATTCTAATCAGTTTGACAAAGGCTAATTATCGTCACTACTACATAAATCATCACCACTACATAAATCATCACCAAGGACAAAGTCGGGAATTTGGATCAGTGTGGTCACAAGTTGAAAATGGAAAATGAAATATATTTTAATAATAAAAAAATACAAATGTCCTATCTTACAAATATTCTCTACGAATTTTCATATTTTGAAATCGTTTTACAATATCAATTTGTGAAAATATATCACATTCCACATAAACAAGTAGGCTATCATTCATCCATTCATCCCTCATTCAAACAATTATAAATAGACATTGTAAATACACCAAATTAACCAAAAATTAGGGCTAGTGGTGGACCTAGATAGTTTTACATGGGTATGTACAAAATAAAAATTTCAATCCAAGGCCAAGGTATTTGCAGTTTTCATCATTTTGACAATTTCAATCAAGGGCCAAGGCATTTACAGTTTTCATAATTTAATCACTTTCAAGACTTTAATAGTACGATATGCAATTGATAAAAAGGTAAATTCTACATACTAAAAAACTCTAAACCTGCTGTCAAAACTCATGTAGTTTGATGTAGACCCAGCCACGGTTCATGAACCGGCGGTTCCAGTTCATGAACTGCCGGTTCAACGGCTCACAAAAGTGTGAACCGGCACGGAACCGCCGGTCCGACGTTTTGGTTCCGGTTCGTGAACCGACGGTTAACGGTTCGTGAATCGCCGGTTCACGGTTCAAATATTAAAAAAAATAAAAAATAAAAAAGTGAACCGACGGTTCACCACGGTTCAAAGTGAACCGTCGGTTCAAAAAAAATTAAAACAAAACCTTTCTAATCCAACTTTTCAAACCCCAATTCGAAACCCAAAAAAAAAAAAAGATTTTAAAAAAATTAAGGCTTGAACTTAATTTCTTACCAAAAATTAAGCTACCTACGTATCCTCTTACGAGGAATCATTAAAGCCGACGTAGTTCTCTTACATTTTCAATTTAATCACTTCCTGCGCCGAATGTTACAGTTCCACTTCCTTCCGTAGTTAAGTCGTAAGCGTCCTCATCGGTTTCATTCTTCCATTCCTGATCTCTTTCATCGGCTTTGCACCAATCATCAATACATGGTTGTGCCTCTAATGACTTGGGAGCCAAGGTAGATCGTTTCGGATCCAAGATAAGTCCTCCTGTATTAAAGGCTTGTTCGACAGAAACGGTTGATACTGGGGATACAGATATATCTCTTGCAATTCGTGATAGAATAGGATAAGTGTTTTGGTGACGTTTCCACCATTGAAGGACCGGGAAATCTTTACCTACTTTACTATCACCAAACTCAAAAACAGGTTGTTAGATAAATGTCAAGTTCCGGGAATTGAACTGATCCTGATGAATCCCTTTGGTTTTCTTTGTCGAATTCTCAATAATCGATCACCGTGACCAAGTTTAGATGGTTCTTCTTCCCGAACTTGATTAGAACTAGAAGTAGTAGAATGCAAGAAGATGATCCATAACGAGTTACATATTCCTCAGTAAATAAGTTCAGTAATTATTTTTCTAACTTCAAAATTTGCATTTGAACATCAAAATCTTCAAGACCTAATATTTCGTAATAATAAGTTAAATAATCAGTTAGACCATCTAATTTAGTTCGAGGATCAAAACGCATGTAACAAGATTAAGTAGAGGAATTACCTCAGAAATAATTTAACCATTTACTTTTCGTCAATAATATGATCGATTGCGATAAAACCATATCATCTTCATATTCTTGAAATGCACCTGCTACATTAATACATTCAACCAAAAGCAAATGTGCTGTAGGATAATAAACACCACTTAAAACATTTGTTGCATCATAAAAAACTTTTAAAAATTCCAAAAGATTAGTGCAAACCTCCCAATTTTGTGGATATAAAGTAAGATGGGGGACGTTTTGTGAAATGAAATTGCACAATAAATCTTTGTATGAAAATGAGCCGTTTAATAATTTAAAAGTTGAATTCCAACGAGTCGGAATATCTTTAGGAAATCTTTTTGGTCTTCTACCATTTTCTTTACAAAATTTAGCCCAATTTCTCATTAAATTAGGATGCGCCCATAAATAACGAATTACCGTTTTAATTGGAGTAAGTCCAACATTTAAACATTTCAAACCATCTTGTACACACAAGTTTAAAATATGACAAGCACATCGATTATGAAAAAATTTTCCGCCGATATTAGGTTGGCAAATACGTCGTAAGTCACTAATGGAAGCGGTATTTGCCGATGCATTATCGAAAGAAATAGAAGAAATTTTTCTAACTAAATCATATTCTTCCAAACAATTTTGAATCATTCTAAAAATATTTTCGGCATTATGTGATTCATCGAAAACTCTAAAGCTAATAATTCTTTTTTGTAAAAACCATTCGTTATCAATCCAATGAACAGTTATACTCATGTAACCATGTCGTTTCCAATTATCACTCCAAATATCACTACAAATAGAAACTAAACTATTTAAATTTGAAAAATTTTGTGCCAATTCTTTTTTCCGCTCTATATAGAATTTCAAAATTTGGCGTTTCAGAGTATTTCTAGGCACACGTTTCGCTTGTGGATTTAAAGCTCTGGTGCAATAATTATTGAAACAAATTCTTTCACCAAAACTAAAAGATAAGTGTTCCATACAAATCATTTTCGCTAATTCGCTTTTATTTTTTTATCGATTATATTTAAATAATTGAGAAGTACACGAGGATTTCCGTGCATCTTATGATTTGACTTTGTGTCGGTACAATTCCATCAAGGACATTAGCATGATGAACTTCCAAATGTCTTTTGAGGGTGCCATATCCCCATCCGGTTTTGTAGCTATACTTATGACCGCAATAATTGCAACATGCTTCAAACTTCTTTTCACCTACGCGTTCTTTTTTGAGATGGACGGTGAAAATGTCGGAACTAGAAACTCTCGTGCTCTTCTCTCTTCCTTCATCTATCATTTCGAGAGCCGGATCTTATTGATTTCCTACATTCCCGATGTTTCGTCCACTTTCTTGGGTTGATTCACCACCATGACCAACGAATTGGTTTGATGCATCTTCGCTAAAGTTCGACATTTTAATAGTGTAGAATGAAAATATAAAATAGAAAATATAATAAAAAGAATTGAGATTTGAGATTGTAGATTGTATGGAAAAAATTAGAAATTGTGCAATAAAAGAGAGATTGAAAGTCGAGAAAGTTGAGATTTAATATTTTGAGTAAAGTAGAATGAGTCGATGAGATATTGAGAATTTGAGATGAGAGTTGAGAGAATGTAATTGTAGAGAAAATAAGTTGAAATGAAGGGTATTTATAGAGATTAGAGAATAAGAAAAAAAGAAAAAAATAATAATAAATTTGGGGTTCGGCTTGATCCAAATGTGGCCAATAAATGCGATCAACCGGCGGGGCAGTTCAGTTGGAACCGGAAGCGGCGGTTCCGATTTTTAAATCGAATGGCGCACGCGAAACTGTCGAACCGATTCCGGGCCGGTTCACAACCCGGACCGGCCGTCAACGGGGCCGGTTCCTGGTTTGACCGGGCCGGTTCCGGGCCTAAACCGGCCCGATGGCCGGGTCTAGTTTGATGGCATCCAACTTGGTTTCTTTCATCCGTGATTACGTGTTCTATCCCCGCTCTTTACAATCCCTTTGTAATTCAAATAAATAAATAAACCGTTAACTTCCTAGATTTACCAAAATAAATTTTAATAAAAAAACAAGGGTTCACAAAATGACTTATCATAAAAATATATGGCTAATCAAAAATCTCCTATCCACATTAACAACGAGTATAATAACATGTCCACTAGTGGACAAGAGCTCGGCATATATCTACTTTCTTCAGTACAAATGAAAAATATTCTGTATCTTTTATCAACTTCTCCCAATTGTATAAACAAATTAAGCACAAAAAAAAAAACCTATTTTGGAGAACCATCTTTGTTTCACTTTCATTCCATCCAAACATGGAATTGGCCCATTCACACCTCCCCACTCGCCAAAATTAACGCCTCCAGATGGAAACACCATACAAAGTTACAAACATATATTACATTATATAGCTTTTGATGCTGGAATTGTCCATAGCGGCTCCTCTCTTAGCCTCCTCTTTGTGCAAATGTATTACTCTTTACTCACAAAATCCTCCGTTAGGCTACAACATCGCTATTGTTGCTTTTAGATCTAACCCATGGAGAGAAATTCAGATACACACAGAGACTGTAAATTGAATTTTTAAAAAATTCCATATTTGACTACGGTCCATGGACCAGGGTGGCCCAAATGTGGCTTCATCCCTGATCATCACTATCACTATTATATAAAATGTGGAATGTGTGTAAAAAATTCACATTCTCATATTACCCTTATCTTTTAAGTTATTGCTCACTTTATACATTTTCATTGAATTCATATTATAATTATATATTATAATTAAACAGTTTATTAGATTATTATATTATATTCATTTGTGTAACCCTGTGTAGTTGAGTTGGCAAAATGAATTCAATTGTGCATTGGCTAACATAAATTGATTACATTTAACTATGACCTGCATTTGTATAAGTCATTGGTGTAATGGCTATTTATCAAATCGTTATTTTATATTCATTTGTGTAGTTGATATGTGACTCTTGTGTGTTTCATTGTGAAACCATGCGTTGGTTTTCAAAAGAAAATATTCAATGATTCATATTAATATTAATTAAATTTAAATCTTAAATTCAAACATGATAAATTCATTATGTTGCAAACAAAATCAATACAAATATACAAATTAATATCACTCAATCCAAAAGATTAGAAATTTGATTTCATCTTATCTTATCTAACACAAATGACTTTGTCGACTTAAAAGTAGCCAACATTGCATCAACTTCAAACACATTTGAAGAGTCAAAGCTAAGTGTATCATAGATATAATGCCCCATCGTTTTCCCCTTGTTTTCTAATTTATCCTCTTTATTTTCTTATTAAATTATTCAACTAAATATATTTGCTTCTTACATTCGTCGATATATATCAACCAAAAAAAGATGAGAGTTTTATGTTCATACAAGAGTTGATGAGTCCAGTTGAGGAGATAAGGGAAAGAAGAGAGAAGAAAAAGGAGCGTTCTCTAGATATGGAAGATTTGCTTGGAGTTGTTCACTTTCACTTGGTCGCCTGGTATCTTGAAACCTCTTTGCTTGTGGTGGCAGGAAGTTTCTTTTCTTATCTTCTTGAAAATGTATCTCTCTCTCTCTCTCTCTCTCTCTCACACACACACACACACACACACTTATTGTTGTACTTTCGTGGAGTTTCTTTAAACAATGAAAGTATTTGTGAAGTTAGGAAAGAAAAAACAAAGAGATGTAATACTAAAAAAAAGTATTGTGTGTACAATACTTTTATTAAAATATTATTTGTGAATAATATGATTTTAATTTTATCGTATCATATAACATGCAATGCACATTGTGCAACTAGTTATCAAAGTGAAAAATGTGCATCTCCAATGCTATTGTATATTTCCAACCTGCATATTTGAATGATATACTGACAAAAAATATTGAGTGAGACCTACAATTTTTCACTTTTCAAATTTTCTTAATCACCTTCCTTTCATTATGCTCACTTTTTTCTATTTTTTTTGTTGTTTCATGTTTGTTAATAAAAGAGGACAAGAGATGAATAGGAATAAATTGTATTAAGTTGTTTGTATTACAATGAGTATGCAATGTATTTATAGAGTATAGGGAGTAGGCTACAAGAAAGTAAAACCCTAGGTGAGTAAACCCTAGATGGCCCAAAGGCCCAAACTATATGTCAATATGATACATAATAATATTAACACCCCCTTCAAACTTAAGGAGGTAAATGAAAGACCATCTTGAGTTTGGACAACAAATATTGAAAGTGACGTGGTGGATGGACTTTTGTGAGGAGATCGGCCGTTTGCTTATCAGATGATATGTGAGCGAGATATACTGTATTCTTTTTCACGTGTTGACGAGTAAAGTGACAATCAGTCTCAATATGCTTGGTACATTCGTGAAAGACATCATTTTGAGCTATTTTGGTGGCACTATCACTATCACGAAAAATAACTGTTGGAGATGTTTGAGGGACTCCCATATCTGAGAGGAGCCAGCGAAGCCAAACAAGTTCCTGAGTGGTGTCGACGAGAGCACGATATTCTGCTTCGGCACTGGAGCGGGAAGCCAAGGTTTGCTTTTTTCTCCGCCAGGATATCAATGAGCTTCTGAGGAAAATACAAAAACCAGTGGTCGAGCATTTATCAATCGGATTACCAGTCCAATCAGCATCTGAGTAAGCGTGAAGCTCCAATGATGATGAAGATGGGAAGTGAAATCCATGAAACATAGTTCCTTTGATGTATCAAATATTGCGAAGAATAGCCGCATAATGAGTAGATCGTGGTGCTGCCATGAACTGACTGACAATGTGCACAACATATGCAATATCTGGATGTGTGACTGTGAGATAAACGAGACTTCCAACAAGTTGTCGATATAACGTAGGATCACTGAGGATGTTACCATCATAAGGTGTGAGTCTCAAATTTGTTTCCTGAGGAGTGGAAACGGTTTTGCAATCGGTAAGACCAGCTTTGGTGAGAACATCTGACACATACTTGGCCTGTGTGAGATAATAACCAGCAAAATCAGATAGTACTTCAAGACCCAAGAAGAAATGGAGACGACTAAGGTCCTTCATCTCAAAGTGGCTGCTGAGAGATTCTTTCAATGAAACGATGCTTGTGTCATCATCCCCAGTAATAATCATATCGTCTACATAGAGAATCAAGAAAATAGAACCAGCAGAACTCTTCTTGACAAAGAGGGCAGAATCATGTTCACTGGAAAAGAAACCAAGTGTGTGGATAATTGAACTGAATTTCTCAAACCAGGCACGAGGGGCTTGCTTAAGACCATAGAGGGAACGCCGTAGCCTACATACCTAAGATGGAGAATGAGAAACACCAGGAGGAGGTTTCATGTATACTTCCTCAGAGAGATCGCCATTTAGGAAGGCATTTTTCACATCCATCTGAAACATGTCCCATTTTCTAGTTGCTGCAATAGTTATGAGGCTGCGAACAGAAGTTATTTGAGCAACGGGAGCAAAGGTTTCTTCATAGTCAATACCATATTCCTGGGTGAAACCTCTAGCCACAAGTCGTGCTTTGTAGCGATCCACGGATCCATCGGATTTTGTTTTGATCTTATAAACCCATTTACAACCAACTGCGGACTTTCCTGGAGGAAGAGAAACCAATTCCCAGGTCTGGGCTCTTTCTAAAGCCTGCAACTCTTCAGACATAGCTTGCTGCCATAGTGGGTTAGAACTAGCCTCTTGATAGGAAGATGGTTCATGGTGGGAAAATATAGTAGAGTAACAGTGATAGTCACGAAGACGATGAAGAAGAGTTCTTACCCTGGTAGACCGACGAGGAGGGATGGTATGATCAGCAGGATCTTCGGTCGACGCAGGCTCATCAGAATGGTCCGTAAGTGGTATCTCATGAGAAGAATAGTCGTCAGATGTGGATGTATCAGTGGAAGATGTGGCATTGTCGTTAGTGGATGGTATGTTGATATCTGTTGATGAAGTAGTTGGAGTGGTTGTAGTAGTGGATGGTATGGTGATATCTGTTGATGAAGTGGTTGGAGTGATTTCAGCGGATGGTGTGGTGAGGTCTGGTGAAGTTGTGGGTAGTGGAGATGAATATGTATCCATGGAGGAACTAGTGAAGAAGGGAATAAAGGTATTAGAAGTGACATGAAACTTGGAGATAGAAGAAAACATTTTGTGTTCCCAAAAGATGACATGTCGAGAGACCCGAAGACGCTTATAAATAGGATCCCAACATCTATACCCTTTGTGTTCTATTCCATACCCCAAAAAACAACATAGACGTGAACGAAGCTCAAGTTTAGAGCGTTCATGTGGCTAGAGTAAAACAAAACATGCACACCCAAAAACTTTCAAAAGATTATAGTTAGGTGAGGTACCATATAACCTTTCGTAGGGAGATTGATTTTGAAAGGCTTGAATAGGATGCCGATTGATAGTATAGACTACAGTCAGAGCTGCTTCCCCCCAAAAACATTTAGGACAACCACTAGAGATAAGAAGAGTTCGAACGGTGTCTAGAATATGGCGATGTTTGCATTCAGCACGACCATTTTGTTGAGATATGCCAGGACACGAATATTGAGAAATGGTGCCTTGTTGACGTAAAAACTGGAGAAAGTTGGTTGCTTTGTATTCCATAGCATTATTTGCATGGAATACTTTGATTGTACGAGAAAATTGGGTTTGTACCATTTTAGCGAAGTCGTAATATATTTGTGGTAGTTCAGAACGATTTTTCATGAGATATATCCAAGTAAATCGAGTATAGTCATCCAAGAAAATAACAAAATACCTAGATCCGCCCATAGTGGTATGAGGTGAGGGACCCCATACATCAAAATGAATCAAGTCAAAAGGTGTAGATGAAATAGAATCACTATTATTAAATGGTAAGGCGGGTTGTTTTCCAAGTTGACAACATAAACAAGAAACCTTTTCAGTTTTAATGACTCCTAATCTACCAGATGCAATAGGAGACCAAAGTCGATCAATAGAAACATGACCTAATCTTGAGTGCCAAAGATCCAAAGAAGATGTAGTAAAAGTGGAAGCAGTGATAGCGGGGATGGTTGTGAGTGATTTTGTGCACAGGTGAACGAGTTCAAACATGCATCCCACTTTACGGCCTATCCCAATGATCTACCCCGTCCTTGGATCCGGCACATGACAACCAAAAGAAGAAAAAATGACATTTAGGCCCATATCACATAACTGACCAACTGATATAAGATTAATAGTGAGTTTAGGTATATGAAATGTGGATAGTAGAGAGAGTTTTGAGGTTGAGACTTCTCCTTCGTGACTAATAGACAATTGAGATCCATTTGCTGCTTTGATTGGTGTGATATGTGAAACGGGTGTTTTAGATATGAAGAGAGAAGAGTCATGAGTCATGTGATTGCAGCAACCAGAGTCAAAATACCATGAGGTACCTGAGATGGCAGACATAGCACTGGAAGGACCAGATAAAACCTGTTTCAAAAGATCAGCAAGATCATCATTGCTGATAGTTGATGTAGAGCTTGAGGATTGATCAGTAGCAGCAGCGGTGATATACTATGTAGAATTGCCCTTAGCAGGGTTCTTGTAGCAATCTGCTGTATAGTGATTTGGTCCTTTTTTTCCACAATGCTTGCAAATCCGTTTAGGACAGTGGAGCAGGGCATGACTAGTCTCGTGGCAGTAAGAGCAAGTAGTGGAAGCCCTGGTATTGGATGACTTGCCTGGTTTGACATAATGAATTGCCAGAACAGTATTAGATGTTTGTGATTTCGTACCAAGTCGAGTTTCTTCAAAGATGAGTTCAGTGACAACATCAGCAAGGGTTGGTAGAGGACTACGATGAAGGAGAGAAGCTCGAACAGGTTCAAGACGATCATTGAGAGCCATGAGACGTGTGATAATGCGCTGGTCATCTCGATAGGTTGCAAAGCTGGTTGCGTCATCGGTGTTTTTCCATGTAGGCTCGGAAAGGGTCAACTGATCCCATATGACATGCATTTCAGACACAAACTCGTTAATGGATTGATCTGGTTGCTGGATTTTGCTATGAAGTGCAGTCAATAACTGATATTGATGAGCAAGATCCTTAGTAGTATAGCGGTCTCGAAGAAAATCCCACACTTCTTTACCTATATCGAAATGCCCCAGCTGCTGACTGATGGAAGGTATCGAGGTATTTCGACACCATGTTATGATATCCTCATTTTTGCTATCCCATTCTTCCTCACGTTCTCCAAACTTTTCGTCACTTTCATCTTCCAGTTGAACCGAGCTATAACTGCACCAGTAACAACGCGCCAAAACCTTTTGGCTTTGAGGAAACTAGTCATAGCCTGTGCCCAATGCACGTAGTTGTGCCGATTAAGAGTTATGGCGATGGGACGCGAAATATCGGATCGATCCATAAGACTCGATTGTAAATCGAGGCTGTATTTTAGAAAACCGAAGCCGAAAACGGATTCAGAACGGTCCAAACCGCAAGAACCGGTCAAACTTTGTCAAAAATCGGTCAACAAAAGGGTGAACCGGTCAAGTCAATATTCGGACCGGTCAATGTCAACTGAGTCAAAGTCAACGCTGACGTGGACTGGTGACGTGGCCTGATGACGTGTCCTGATGACGTGGACTGCTGACGTGGTAGATGATGGCGCGTGGATACGCAATTCGCGAATCAATGGACTTCAGGCGGCGCGTGCGGTGGCCGATTGAGCTGAATCCGAAGCGGTTGTGATTGTCTCGTTACGGCGGTCACGATGGTATAGTCGGATGTATGTTTTAGGTTTTGTAGGAGAATGAATCACGGCCAGAAGTTGAACTCGTGTGTGCGACCGGATGTTGGCTCAATTTTGAATCGACACGATTTTTGAGCAGTGATGATGGTAGAGATGATGGGGGAAGGCTTAAAGACGATATTTAGAATAGTTGATTGGAGGCTCTGATACTATGTTAATAAAAGAGGATAAGAGATGAATAGGAATAAACTATATTAAGTTGTGTGTATTACAATGAGTATGCAATGTATTTATAAAGTACACGGAGTAGGTTACAAGAAAGTAAAACCCTAGGTGAGTAAACCCTAGACGGCCCAAAGGCCCAAACTATATGTCAATATGATACATAATAATATTAACAATGTTCTATGTTTATATTCTCACATCCAACTTCACATGTTCCACCATTATTTTATTATTATTCTTGAAATTTTTTCTACATCTCTCTTACTTTTTATTTGTTTTGATTTTTTTTCTTTCATTTTCATTTTCATTTTTTGTTTCTCTATACATCTTTCTATTCCTCCTTGATTAAAATAACCACCTTCTCTTTATTTCTCTCTAGTCTCTAAAATATACATTGGAAATATACATTTATATTGGAAATTTTCTAGTTATATGTGCATTTCTACACCAATCGACGAAAAAGTGTCACATTAAAATGTCAATATAAATGTCTATCTAAAATTATTCCAACTGAAAAAGTTGCACTTAAAAATCTATGTTAAACTTTAATTGCATAACTACGATTTTTGAGACACTACACCAAAAGAAGATATTTGTCACGCTAAGAATTTTGAAGTGGTTACGGTTTTAAACCGTGACCAATAGATGCGCGGTTTGTCACGCTAAAATCAGGATTAACGCTGCATTGTCACTGCTTTAAACCGTGACAAACCGCAAGATTTATTTGGTCACTTCGCTATAAATCGTGACCACCACTAATTAAAAAAATACAAAAAGGCCGCAAAGAGACAAATCAAATCCTCATTGATGCGGCTGGTTGTCACTTTAAACCGTGACAACCTCACAAGATCTATTTGGTCACTTATAAACCGTGACCTACCACTTAATTTAAAAAAAAATGGCAGCAAGAGACAAATCGACTTCCCAAATGCTCTAACCCTAACTATAACTCACAATAAGAAAACAGATGGTCGACTTGCTTTGGGGGAAGTGGTGTCATGTCGCCGCCCTGGCCCGACAAATGGAAAGAGTGAAGATCCCAGGGAGTTATCTCTAAACCTCCGAGATCTAAGTTTCCATTGTTGAAATCGAGGATGATTTCAAGGCGACCTTCAGACTTCAAGGTTTACTTTGATGATGAAGTGGAGATCGATGTCAAGCCATTCGCTTTCTTCTAACCAAAACACCGGCCTTAGAGGTAAAGAATAATTTTTGTATTTATTTTATTTTTTCGATTATTGGGGTTTTAAGTGTTTTTAAATCGATGCTTTACTTGATGCTAGAAATATTGATTTGTTGGATGACATTTTTTATTAGTTTTCCTCGGTTTAGGCCTAATCTCTATGAATATATTTACTGGTCGGTTTTTATCCTCTTTCGATTATTATTTGAAGTTTTGTTCGTCCCCATTGAGACTATTTAGTTGTAGGGTTCAATATTTACGCAACTAATCGAGGTTGTTGTAATTAGGATCTGGATTTGAAAATGAAGTGCAAATTATATATTTATCAAGAGGAGCGAGTGTAAACATAAATGCTACTTAGGAGTCGTTAGGCATTTATTGGTAAAATTTTCTCTTTTACTCATTGTCCTACTTATCTTAGCTCATTAGCCTATTTATTTTAGGTCATTAGCCTATTTATTTTAGCTCATTAACCTACTTATCTTAGCTGGAATTTTAGTAATTTTATGTGCATTCGAATAAGTTCTCATTAGTTCAATGAGGAAATAGTGGTGATTCAAGAATAGCTATTGATAATTGAACGAGAATGTTTATTTACTGGGTTTTCAAGGATGAAGTCCTTATCAATCTTTCTTTTCTTAAAGTTCTTGGAAATTAATAATATATGGAGGGCTTGGGACCTTATTCTACTAGCATAAAGAAGGTAGAGAAACACTGGCCAATGTGATCTTGTTTCCGATAAACAAATGATGCAGAAAGAGCAACCTCTTCAGGTATTGTTCTTGAAGATTGCTAATCTGTGACGCTTTATCCACTTTATCTTATATCCGTGATAAGTCGCGTTGGAGCTTATGTTATCAAAGCGCAGATGCACTAAGATTATTAGCCCAAATACTGAAGATGCTTAGTATGTCATAAATGTCAAGCAAATTGCCAATGTATGATAACTTATCCTTTTAGTAGTTGTCTCTTCCAATGGTTTCATTCAGTATTCCCTTAAGATGACCAGGCCCCATGTTTTATGCGATTGGAAATAAAGGGTCTTACTATTTATTTGAACATACACCTATCTGGCCTTGATTACAAATAATTTTTGATTTGAAATCACATTCATCCATGCAGCTTGTTGTTGATTGGGCGTATAAGGTTTCTCCAACTCGATATTGAAGAAGGAATGAAAGTTGAGTAGGTTTTTTCTCGCCTCGATTTACAATAATCATTCCTTTGTTTTTCGTGAACTTACAACTATGCATTTGTTGCATTTGCCCATAAGTTACATAATTATGTTTGACTGAAATATTATTGAGGGATTTGTAGAACACCAACAGAGAAACACCGCATAGAGTTACTTCATTCAGGGATTGGTATGTGTATCCAAAGTGGGAACCCTAACTTGGCCCATTTTGTTCCATCAAGAAGTTCTCATTTTCAAGCTCGCTTCATATATCAAATTAGATCTCAAATGATATTGAGTTTAAAGTATATGAATCATGATTATCACTCCACATTAGTATGATCATAGTTGTGACTAGTGAGTAGTGAGGCTAATGCCTTGTTAATCTTTGAATGATGTAGAGAATGCTTAAATATAATCCGATCGAGAGGATTTCTCGCTAAAGCCGCCATGGACCATCCATATTTTGATGGCTTGATGAATCTCAATTTTGAAGTTAACTTTCTTGGGTGTTTTGCAAAAAGAACGGGTTATGCACCATCGTTGAAACAATCCTATTCGATTATTTCTAGCTTTGGTAAAAAAAAATACTAACTTATTTCAAAACTTGATTTATTTAGTTATTAACTTGAATTGAAAAATGCACTTTGAATGGATGTAATGTTCTCATTTACTTGTTAAATCTTCTGATGGTTCTTTGTGGGAATTTTGATCTCTATTTGGTTAATATCTCTATACATGAGTTCTTTTATATGTTTATGTGGAACTGAAACAATTTCATATGTTATTTCACTGCTTTTGAGCCACGCTTGCATCTATGTTTTATATTGTTTTAAGTATCAATCAGAGGTTTAAAAATGCTTGAGGCTTTGTCTTTTCTTTCTATATGAGAGAGAGAGAGAGATCATTTTGTTTTGGGAGGATGAAATTATAAAGGGTATGTAGCTAGTGATATCATGTACATGCTACAAATAGAAATTGGCAATTTTTTATTTTTTTTCATTGTAACTCCACTAGGGAATCATGGTTTAAATCGTGACTCCAAGCCATGTTGGTCATGTTTTAATGTTACAATTTTTTTTTAATTTTTTTTTCAAATTTGGTCACGGTTTTAAACCGTTACCAAATTTTTTAAAAAATTTTTTCCCAATTTTTCACGGTTTAAAATCATGACAAATTGGTCACGGTTCAATACCGTGACAACTAATTGGTCACGGTGATTTTTGTCACGGTTTTGAACCGTGACAAATTCAAATTGTCACGGTTTAAAACCGTGACAAATCGCGAGTTATGGCGTAGTGAGACTAAAATAACAATATTATCTTTGTTATTAATTCACATAAGATATGTTATAGTTCAATTAAATATAATTTTTTTTATGTGTACAAATTAGTTTGAAATATTTTTTTCTTAAAAAATTCATTTCAACTTTCACTTGTACTTTTGCATGGTCCATAAGTTAACAAATAAACAAATTTGGCGAACTTAATTAGCTTTCATTGATTTTTATTTTTATTTTCTCAAAATCATCATATTTTAATTTAATTCATAGAAATATAATAAATAGATTACTTAACAAAAAATGTCAAATTAAAATCTTATTGTGAGTTCATGTTAACATCATAATAATAATAATAATAATAATAATAATAATAATAATAATAATAATAATAATAATAATAATAATTACAATCTTACAAATCTTTATATTTATATTATAAAAAGAGAGGTGCCACGTTGGTAGCAGTGCCAACATGGCACTCATTAATATTTTTAAAAAAATCTAAAATTCAGTTTTGCAATTAAAAAAAAGGAAATACTATTTTTGGAATAAACCAACATTCATTGGTAGTTTTAAATAGGAAAAATGCTTAAATATAATTATTTTATTAATTTTTTTAATGAAACATAAATTTATTATTAGCTAAGCACATGGTTCATTATGCGGCCATTGTATAGCATAAATTAGTTAATTCTTAAATTAAGGAAAATGTTTAGTAAGAAAAAAGTCCAAATTTTATAAACAAACTATACAAATATTTTTATATTTTAAATCCTGCAATGCCAATTAGGCACCATGCCAGTGTGACATTGCCTATCTAGCACTCCCAATGTTGAAAAAAATATATCTTTATATTAGTTAATTAATTATGAGATTCCAAGTTACCAAATTTATGTACGAGTATATTTAAAGAATGATCTTAATGGTTAATTCCTTCTATAATTGGAAAATGAATATATAAAAGGTAAGTAATTGTTTTGATTATTTAATTTATTCTACTTTCCTTATATTTATTTAATTTTTTATTTGTATTTTAATTTTTGAATTAATTTATCTGAACTTTATATTATAAAAAGAGGAGTGACACCTAGGCATATTTCCATGTTTTTTTGAAAACCTTATTTAGAAACAAACATTAAATGACACTTAATAATTGCATTTCTTATTTAATTTATTTTTATTTCCATATTTACTATTTTTTATTTATTTCCAAGTTGACACTCAATTATTATAAATATTAAAAAAATTGATTCGCAAACAAATATTAAATGTACATTTAATAATTTTATTTTTCTTACTTAGTGTGTGTGTGTATATATATATATATATATATATATATATGTATATATATATATATATAGCAATTTTTGAGCTATGCATATAGTTGAAATGAATTAAATACATGAATTATTGAAAATCATATCATATCATACTATAAATAAAAATTGAAGTAACTAGACACTGTGCCAAGTTGGCACGCATTGATTTAAATATAACTTCATTTTTTAAAGTTCTAATTCAAAATATTAAATATTAAATATTTTTGTTTATTTTCAGCGTGTTAAAATTGTTGGTTTTGATAATTTTGGTTGGTTATGTGAATTGGACTGTTAAAAAATAGCAAGTATTTTTTACTTTTTTATTTTTTAAAATCAAATAGTGAGTAGTTATAATTATAACTGAATTTATGTTGAATAATTTATTTATTTTTAAGTAAATCGTAATTTATTAATCGTTATATTATTATAATTGAAATGCTATGTTTGGTAGATGCCCTATTGCCAGTGCTAACATTATATGCGATTTCTAATTAAAAAATTAATTGATATTTTTTATTTTTAATACGGCTAATGTGATATGCTCACTAATTGAATTTTGCATTGCACACATTTTTCTTTTCTATGTATGTAAAATTGAAAAAATTTCTTTCTAAAATTAAAATACAATTTACGTTAATAGAAAAAATCAAATGAAGTATGTAGATGTAAAAATTATCGGTATTACTTTAAATCAAACTAAAGTGCCAACTAGACACTGTTCCCAGTTGTCACACATTTATTTAAATATAACTTCATTTTTAAAATTCTAATTCAAAATATTAAATAATAAATATGTTTTATTTATTTTTATCGTGTTAAAATTGTTGGTTTTTGATAATTTTGCTTAGTTATATGAATTGGAATGTTAAAAAATAGTAAATATTTTTTACTTTTTCCATTTTTTAAAGTCAAATAGTGAGTAGTTATAATTATAACTGGATATATATCAAATAATTTATTTATTTTTAAGTAAATAGTAATTTATTAATTTTTATATTATTATAATTGAAATGCTATATTTAGCGGATGCCCTATTGCCAGTGCCAATATTACATGCGATTTTTCATTGAAAAAGTTAATTGATGTTTTTCTTTTTATACGGCTGATTTGATATGCTCACTAATTGGATTTTGCATTGCATGTGTTTTGCCTTTTCTAAGTATATAAAATTGAAAATAAAAGGTTTTTCTTTTTAAAATTAAAATATAATTTACGTAAACAGAAAAAAATCAAATGAATTATGTAGATGCAGAAAATTATCGGCATTACTACGCATAATACTTCTTATACAATAGAGTTAAAATGAAGTAGCAATTGCAGCTAGAATTTATGTTCAATATAAATTTGATGTGTACCAACGAGAAAAATACGTTTTGATAATCAAAAACATTTTATATATTCATTCCAATGATTCATTTACAATTAATAAATTTCCACGTGTATTGTTGTGTAATGCGATGCACGATAATTAAAATTAAAGTTACACGTTTTGATAAACTTCTTAATTATGCGATATACGTGAATTTTTTTAACTTACAATTATGAATTTACTCTGCATTTTTTGCATTGACTATATAAATGTACAATGTTATAGATTTCAATAATTATTTATAATTATGCAAATTTTCTATGCATAAATTACATTAATTATGAAATTCAACATTTATATTCAATATATTTATAATGTTATATCAATTATTTATTGTACATAAATTTAATTGTTCAAGTGCATCGCACGAACGTAATACTAGTTCTTTTTAAATCTAGCTATATATAAAATTAGAAGAGCCACCTAGGCACTTTGCCTAGGTGGCAACGCCACGTTTGACATTGATTTTTAAGAATTAATTATTTTTGTTATTTAATTTATTCTACTTTCCTTATTTGATGTTGTTTTCCTTTACATTTTTGTATGTATTTTATTTTTTTATATGTATTCTAATTTGCAATTCATTTATACAATTTTTAATTTTTTATATTTACTATTGCATGCATAAATGAAAATGTGATAAGAGATCAAAGTTATAACTTATAGTACGTATTAAATTAATTCGAAAATCATAATTAATATTTTCTATATGCATTTTAATTTTTGGATATTACATTTTAATTATATTTCAGTTTTTTAAATAAAAAGAAGATATATGTATATATATGTGTGTGTTTTTTTTTATTAACAAAAATTGAATTGCCAACTTGGCATAGTATTATATAGGTAGTGATTTTTTTATTTTAGAATAAAAATATTTTTAAATATTTAAAAAATTATATAAAATCTCTCTTTTATGTCTACCACATTAAAAGAATAATTTTAGATAGTTTTCATGAGTAATGTGCATTAAACCGTTCAAATAGCATGTAATTTTTTAAAGATCAAATAGTGAGTAGTTAAATAATTAAATTTATAATGAATAATTAATTAATTAGAAAATAAATATAAAATGATAACTTTCGCGTCCCATTTCATGATGTCGCAAGCCACTTAAAAAATAATTGTTAAACTTATCATATAATTATCTCTTCATTTTTTTAAAAATTATAAGTATCAAAAATTAATTTTTTATATTTAGTATTGCATACATTAGTGATTTTTTAAATTTTTTCTCAATTATTTTGCATAAATTTTTTTAATTTAAAAATCAATGTGCAAAGTTCCACTCTTGAATATTTTGTATAGAGATCTTATCATTTCATATAATATACAATGTACATTATACAAATTCTCGAAAACCTAATATTCAATAATCCGAGTTTAAAAATATCGTTGTGACTTAATTACTTGAATGACATTGATAATAAAAATTTTGAAAAAGTAGGAACATTTCTTTTCGCTCAAATAAGTATTGTCTAAATTTTAATCCCAAATATTTTGTTATTACCTAATATCATTAATTACAACATCAATTACAATAACTTATATGATATATTTTTTTATAAGATAATGGGTCGGATGAAAATTTCTAAACCATTATTGAAATTTATAATATTATATATATGTTTTTATTTTTGTTTTGTATTAATTTTTATATAAATAAACCATCTTAATACTAGTTTAAACATACATCTAAAAGTAGCATTTTCAGAAGATGAAAATTTATGTGCCTACCTAGTGAATATTTTTTTAAGGAAAGAAAATGATTTATTCATAACTCAAATCAACACTAAGTATATAGGATATGAAATTTGTAGGAAACAATAACCACTCTTTGGAATCTGACTAGAACTAATTGCCTTGGCAAGTCTATGAATGACTCGTTCATAGATCTCATAAAACAAATAAAATTTGTAATGTCGTGACCCATCAATGGACAATCTTCCACAAGCATGCCAATGTGCCCCTGCAATTTTTGTGCCTGGAAAACTATCCGTGCATCCATTCCACGCATAGTAGTAGATTGAAACTTCATCTTGATCCAGCTCAATGCTTTTTGAACTCCCATAATCTCAGCCAATTGCTGTTTGAACTCACCCTTCATAAGAATTGATTTGGTTGCTCTAAAGGAACCTTTATCATCCTAAATCACCATTCCAAAACCAATTTTCTTTGCATCCTTAGAAGTAGCTGCAATGACATTTAGTTTCAAAAAATCCTGTGCCTGGTCTCTACTATTTTTGGTCTGGTGCCTAATGCAATGTTGTGTTCAAAAAGTGACGTTTGGTTGCCTTCTATTATATGTGGATTTCCATTCTCCATGTGACGTCCATCTTAACCCTAATTGGTGATATTACGCTTAGGATGGATCTACAAAATCGATGATGCAGCACGCCACCCAGAGCGCTCTACTATGACGCGCAGGCTACCCTCCTCGGTGTTCTCACGCTTTCCTCAATTAACTCAGGTGCAATTTCGTATTATGGAAAGGATCCTAGCTAGAAAAGGAAATTTACGGCAACGAAATCCCAAGGAATCAAGCTACAACCTTCGAAGATATCTAGGAGGATCCAGAGTCTGAACATGGAAAAAATTCCTCTCTAATACGTTTCCTTCTACACTTCAAATCGTAGGCCATGACACCATCTGTATAAAAAATGGTAACTCACAGATGAACGGTACACAAGTCTTGCCGCTTTAATTCTTGCAATCTTTTACCACGCACTACCACTTTACTCTTCTTAACTCTTTCCCCACTACCTCACAAAGCACCATCCACACGATTTCTATAACCCCTAATAAGATACTATTCTGTCTTCACTGGCAGTAATTTGACCGTTGGAGTGTCAACGATGGTTGATCGCTTTTTCTCTAGCGGCCTTGGTGCCTCACATTTGTTTCAGAGTACGTAGCACCGACAATGTGTGATAGACATGGATTGGGATATTTGTTGGCATTTTACGTGGTGTGATCAAATACAGCCATCAACAAATTGGCATTGTCTGTGGGAACAATAAAAGCTCATATACATCCAATTTTTCTCTTTACATGGTAAAAGCTCAAACGCTCCCATGGCATCTCATAATTCGAACAAGACCCCCAGTCAGGTTAAGAGGAACCTGAATGATGATTTTGAAGACCCCTCTCAAACTCATGAGGTCCAAACCATGGACCCCCACAGGAGTAAGCCTGGAAAGGTCCTGATGCTAGGAAAAGCGTCTCCAAAAGGAGAACAAAAATCTCCAGGTGAGGCTCAGGTTGTTAGAGTCTAAGGTCCACCAGGTATGCTTCTCGATTGATAATCCGAACAGCAGGATAGACGTGGTCTACTAGGTTGGACACAATTGATGAGGACAATGATTCTTTACAGGCCAGCACACTCCATGTACAAAAGGCCCTGGCAAGAACTAAAGTTGTCCTTTGCAAAATCCACCCGTGTCTTTGATCGACTTCAGCATGAATTCAACACAAATTCAGCAAATGCCCAATAGATATCGACCAGGAAGCACATTTTGGTCCGCAAAATGAAGCTCCACCCGAAGGTGACCTCATGCACCATATCACTTCTTCGCAGCAACAGTGCTAACATGGTTTCTCCTAGAACCAGGTCAATGGGGATCATGACCTCCGCAACATGCTCAATTTGAGAAAAGAATAACATGCAAGGTCTGGGGTATAGTGCGAGGCTGTGAGCATCTAATGCAGAGGATCGCCCCATCAATTCTAAACGAAATGGCCCCTCTAGCAGCGGCCCTTCAGGCAGTGGCCCTTTGGGCTCGTGAGGCTGGGATAGCAGAAAAAATTCTTTGCTCATAAGAGGATGAGAGCTCTGTCAAGACTTGTATGCTTGACGACGCTAATGACAACCTATCCCTCTTAAGGGATTTGAGAAGGATGAAATATGATCTTAAGTTCAAGATGCCTTTAATGGAGCCTTACAAAGGTAGACGCGACCCTATGGACCATATCAATATTTATAAGAAAAAGTTCCAGGCGAGATCATTAGCTAATAAATGCGAAAACTTCTACATAACTCTTGAAGGTGATGCGAAGAGCTAGTACAACCTCCTCACCCAAGGAAGTGGGCTAAAACTGTGCATGTGGCTCAGCTCCACGACATCCTCCATCCCTTGATGAGTAGGCTAAAATCACACACTCAATATAGAGAGATGTGCAAGACAAAAGCCCAAAACTACACCGCACTTGTTGATTTGATCCATAAGGAGAGATATAATGCGAAGACCTAATCTAGAACTGGACAAAGATTGAGAAAGCTAGTGGAACTATAGGTGAGATGCGTGAGTGAACCTACCTTGCCAATGCCCTAAGCATAGACCGAGACAAAGGATCCCAAGGTGAACTCACCGGCATGAGCACCCCTAGCAAGGTGGTGCCTTGTCCATAACTCTTCAACTCATGATACTGATGAATGCTCGAAGGTCCAAAAATGGCCTACATCCACCCTAAAGCAAGAAGGGACACATGTCCATGGGTGAATTCGCCTTGTGGAAAAGGTAATTAAAGGCAGAGTCCTCCACAAGAACAGTTGCATCGACATGATCCGCATATCAACTAATACAACCAACCCGCATGGCAATGCTGGCTCGTATGACCAATACGGTGAGGGAGAGGGTCTACAATGTGAAGATCCCCGCCTAGAGGTCGCTTGTGAGATTAGACGAATTAGAGCAATATCATTTTATTCTTTGTAATGTTCATTTCTTCCATCCACAATAAATTTGATTCTAATTCTTTTCCTTCACAAATCATTCGTAAATAGATTTACAAAAAATATGATGTTCCAGCATACCTACCCCTTGAGTGTCTGGGAGATACCTCGACCCTGGGCATAACCACGCACTAGGATACCCTCTACGGGTTAGGATACCCAGCCCCCTTTCACCCAGCAGACGGACCACCTATCAAAGGGAATATAGGGATAGGCCCCTGCGTCCTGATCTCTCTCGCATACTAGATAAACTCTCAAAGCGTGGACGAAACACAAATGACATCCCTTGCCAGTTGCAAGGATAGCACACCCCCTGCCTGGGAGGCACATTGGCCAAGCATTCGCTAAGGATAGCAACACCCGCATTCAAAGACCACAAAGTGCAGATATATCAGCAAAACAAAATAAAGATAGCAGTATAGGAAATAAAGAAAGTAGCACAAAAATAATTTTATTAATGTAAATATAATCATTTATAAGTGTGAGTTGCCCGATTCCTCTCTAGGTTGGCACAACACCTCAAAAAGAAATAAAAATTACAAAGTAAAGGACGAGAGAAGGGGTTCAAACCGATGAAAAGCCCTCCCCGAGGTACGAATCCCCCATTTTCCTAATGTAAATATAATCCTTTATAAGTGTAAGTTGCCCGATTCCTCTCTAGGTTGGCACAAAACCTCAAAAAGAAATAAAAATTACAAAATAAAGGACGAGAGAAGGGGGTCGACCCGATGAAAAGCCCTCCCCGAGGTACGAATCCCCCATTTGCCTCATGGTAATATAGTCCCTCTCCGTGCACCATGCCTCCATGGCCTCATCTCGCTCCCTCATAAGCTTATGGGTAAAAGCCTTCCTCTTTGCGTTAAGCTTATCAAATTACCGAGTGTCGTTCGCATGACTGCCTTCCAGGACACAGATTTGAACCTCGTAGACCTCTTTATCTCTCTCGCCGGAGGCTCTTCTTTGCCTTCTTGTCAATTTCAGATTAGAGTTGGTCAATACAACGTTCATGTTCCTTTCAAGGCACAAACGTGCTCATTCAAAGTCATAACTTCGCTTAACAACCTGGCCTGTTGCACCTTAGCTTGTTCTATCTCAACCCTAGCCTTGGAACACTTCACCTTCACTCAGTTCACCTCAACCTTTGGCTATACAGTGATTGTAGCAGCGGCTAGGTCAGAAGGCTAGTTTCTCCTCCCCTTTCCAACTCTATGCAACACTCAATGAATTCCACACACAAACTTTCTAACATAATTGTCTAGAAACTTGACGTAAATCGACATGGCCTTAGCGAACTAAAGAATTTGAAAAGGGTCCAACCCCAAGCCTTAGCGGTACTGCGAAGACCACAATTTATGGGCCTTGGCCGCCATTCTAGCAACATGGCTAGAAAGCTATCGACAAACCTCGTCGGGGACTCTATTTGATCTCAAAATCCTGGATTGGGCCTCAAAAGTCTATCTTCTCTTTCACGGATTTGGACCTTAAGTTTGGTTCGCTAGGCCCGAGCCCTTTTTCGAGGGATTAACTTTGGCGGATCCTCACTTGAGTTTACCTAGGCCGCCTTTATCGTGGACTCTATTAGTTTCCCATCGCTTGGCAGAGGCGATTTCTTCCTCTAAGCTTTCTGGTTATATGCAATTTTCTTGCCATTGTCAATGGAACACGCAAGTGGAAGGAAAGAAAAATCTACAACTAGAGCTGAAGTAGCTTCAACTAGGGCAACAATCACTATTGCAGGTGGGACAAGAATATCAACGGGTGCTACCAAACAAATTGTGGCCTTATCAGCCTTGTGAGAAGTTGCTGTGCCACTCAAATACGTGGCATCGGACGGCAAAATACTAGTCTTTCGACGTGGATCCTTACTATCGGATTGCTAGCAAACTCAGAAGCCCTTGTGGCTGCAGTCTCTTCTAGCAACAACTGGTCGTACACGACTTGCCAGTGTCGCTCGTTGGTGTGTAGCATGGAATCAAGCATGATGATCTCCTCCTCATCACTGCTCACCTAAAAAACATGAATGTCATCCACGATCAATTCCTTCGATGCAAATACACAAGAACTAGGTTAACCTCAAAGAAGTAGAAGCAAATAGCAGTTGCTCACGAAAGGCAAACTTACCCATTCATTTGTAGGAAATCAAGGTCCGAGAGTGAATGAGGCACTGGATATTTTTTTCTCCATCCAGCATCCTTGAGCACTTGTAGCAATTCATGTTGAAAGGAAAATTCTTGGACTAGGTTGCGAAAGAAAGAAGAAATTAATTAAGCAATTCGCAAACAAAGGACAAATGAAGGAACTAAGATTTACTTGAATGGCCAAAGGATTAGAGAATGTGGACATCCAATGCCGGATCCAGGTTGAAACTGCCACTGCCCACCAGCGAAAATGAGCTTTCTCCACAATTCCATATCCACTGCAAGAATTTGCACTAGCTTCGTGAAATGCTAATATATACGGGGCACTAGCGCATACCAGCCAAATTCATTGCGTACACAATAGATGGTAGTAAACTTCTAGGGGTAATGTAACGCTTGAACCTTCATCCGCCACATAATGACAGTAGAAATCATCAACTCCTAACTATGAGGAGTTAACTGCCCAAGGGCAATGTTGAGGTGAGGAAGGATTCGTTAAGTCTGGGGATTAAGGGGAAGGCAGAGCCCAAACGTGAAGGCATCCACGTATAATGTAGTCATTCGAGGATGAGGGTGTAGCTCACGTTGTGAGATGTTAAGCACCCGTTTTACAACGTGCTTCAGAATGCGGTAAGTTTTCCATAGTTTCTACAACTACTCCTTCTTCATGATGTGGACCTCTTTAATTTTGGGGCTATTCTTGCTGAGTGCCTTCTCCTCTTCTTGATCTTCAGCAGAGAAGGTATGAAATTTCTTGGTTTGTGGGCATGATAATGACCCAACCATTAAAGGATAAAGAAAAGTGTAGTTACATTCAAACGACAATGGCAAACCTAAATGAAGCTTCAAATAGAATTTGCAAACATACCACTAGAAAGAGAGATGTCAGTGATGCAGTATGCATGACCATTCACAACACTTAGAGTTTATTCAATAGAAACCCTAATGGTATTCAAATGAAGTTTGCAACGAGACAAATTTAGCTACGAACATGAAAGCCAGTGGTGGTGGCGGCTAGAATACCAAAGAGCATAATATCCGCCACCGGAAACTTTAATTACAATCCAAAAGTTACAAAAATGAGAAAAAAGAAAGGCTCATATTGAACACATAAAAGCATACCAGGAAACTTGGAGAGTACAATTTCTCCAATAGAGGGTTGATTAAAACTTGAATATGGAACTTAAAATCACTAAAAAAACTCCAATCTAGGGATGCTATTCATGAAGCTTAATGGATAACTTCCTCCTAAATTTCAAAGGGTAAAATGATTTATCGATCCCTCATAATTCCCTTTTATAGGCATTAAAAGCCCTGAGGGTGGGGTGCCTCGAAATTTTAAAACTTCATCTCTAGCTGCATTTTTTCTGGGTGCGTCGACACCACGAACGCTTGAAAGTCCCTACGAAACACAAAAGGCGACTGCCACATTAAATGCCAGCTGCATAAACGTCAGCCGCCATTAGCATACATGTTCAATTCTTATACACAATAGTGGGCATGGTGACATTTCACTTCCCAAGCCTACCAACTTCATCGAATAGCAGACCTTTCAACTTTCGCACCTTGTAGAATATTCCCTTTACATTGGCTCAATTATTGCCTGTAGCAGCAAACTGCTGAAGCATAAGTTGTTGCCACCCACCACTTGAATGACTTGGACTTGGGGGACTAGGATATAGGCAGGTTCGTGTAACCTCATGCACACTTTGGTGACTTATTTTAATTTTTGAGGTTCCCTGCATGCAACAAACAGAACCTGTAGCATTTCTTAAAACTCGCAATACTCGGGAGACTCCATCCCTATCAACAACAAACTGAGGACTTTGTTCCCTCGATTTCGGCTCCTCGCTAAGCGTCCAGCAACAGATTGCATATCTCAAGGCTCTGCTAAGGCTTGCCCAACTTTGTGAAGCTTCCCTTCAAAGCTAGGAAAGTCCTACTCTTTGTTCTCTCAAGGTCCCCACCTCATTAAAAACCGAATGATTAGGAAACCCATGATTGTTCTATTTTGAAGTAGCTTTGCACCTTACCCGAAGGCCGAAAATGTGAACTCCTACGATAGTGAACTAAGAACTCCTTGATCAATATAAATGATGGACAAGGATTTGCGAGACTCATGTTATCTATGGATTTTCGCCTTTCCCGGTGTTGCCACGTTTTGTTTAATTAACTCATGTACGATCTCCTATTATGGAAAGGATCCTAACTGGGAAATGAATGTTGAGGGCACCAAATTCCATGGATCAAGTCACAATCTTCGAATATCAAGGAGGATTCAGAGTCTGAAATGGAAAGAATTCATCTCCAAAATATTTCATTCTACCCCTCAAACCCTAGCTCATGACACTATCTATATAAGATAAGGTAGCTTACAGCTGACTGGTATGCAAGTCCTACCTCTTTGATTCTTGCAATATTTTACCTCGCGCCACCACTTCACTCTTCTCAACTCCTATTATCACCTCACAAAGCACTGTCTACACAATTTATATAACCATAACAAGTTACTTTTCCATCTTTACCATCAAAGACTTGACCATCCGAGTGCCAATAGTCGCCAGCCTTTTTTCTCTAGTGACATTCATGCCTAACGATTGTGGTTGAGTGTGTAGGCATAGGTAACATCGACAAGTGCGGATTGGGAGATGTATTGGCATTCCAAGTGGCGTGATCAAGTATAGTCATCACCACCTTCCATTGTTGAAGCTGACTCCGAGCATAACGCACTTTAGCATGCCCTAATAAAATTCTCTTCCATTTTTCGAATCAGCAATGAAGCTGGCCACCTCAAACCAAAGCCAAATCCACATTCAAGATCAAGTTTGGGAGAGAAAGCCCTTCCACAAATCCAAATCACAATCCAAGTTCAAAGAGTCAAGCCAAAGTCTCGAACAAATCCAAGCCATCAACAACCGAGGCTTTTGGAGCGTATGATCAAGCCACGATGCCCCTCATTTCCAATCATGGATCATTAATCAGAGGGTCATACAAGTCTAGAGATAGAGTCCGCTGTCAAATTTCAAATCTCAATTTGTAACAAATTTTAATTGTATTATTTCATTAATGCAAAGAATTTTGCAGTATATATATACAATTTTCTTTCTTTTCGTTGGGTGCGGTGGTGTCTCGAACTCAAGTCAACCAACCACTAGAGGAGTACCTTTTCCAATAAACCAATCTCCTTAGACATTTTTAATTGTTATAGTTCTTGCTTTCTTTTTTTAAAGCATAAATAGTCATTAAGGTATAATTGATTTATATACAGTTTTTGAAGTTTGTAACTATCAAGTAAAAGTGCATGAGTTTGTAAATAATAATAATAAGTAAATAAATAAATAAACAAGAAATAAAAAATTAAATAAGAAAACAAAAAAGAATGAAAAAAACACAAGGAAGATATAAGGAGTCCAATTGGACCCACCCACCGTCTGTACCTTTCAAAGAGGTGTCCAATTTTGTGAACGAGATTCTTACACTCTTACAAAATTTTAAAAATCAATTTACAAAAATCAGGTATAATTAATTTAATTATATGAAAAAATCAAACCCTAACAACAAATAACAAAAACCAGGTACGTGTGGCTCGACTTCTGAAATAACATGTTATATAGTCATTCGATAAATTGCATGTACGATTAAGATTTCAATTCTTAGCAGTTTGTTTTTACTTTTTAGATAGATATTTTGGATTTCGAGGATTTTTTTTTTTTGTGAGGAAATTTTCTCTTCTCTTAGGTGCCCCCCCTTTTTTGGTTAAATTTCTCTCTTTTTCTTTTTTCTATGATTCTTAATGAATTTTGAATATTTGTCTTTTCTTTTTTTTCTTAAGACTTTTTTGTTTATTATTTCAAAAAAAAAGACTTGTTCGTTTAGATTTGTTTAAAGAAAATTATATTCTTTTTCCCCTTTTCAAGGAAATTGTTTGTCTTTTTCTTTAGTTTTTCTACTTTTCTGTGATTCTTTTGAATTTTGATGTTTTTTATATTAAATACTTTTCTTTATAATTCCATATTCTCATTTCGTACAATGAAAAATGTACTTTTAATGCATTACATATATTGTATAACTCATTGCATATTTTTTATAATCCAGTATATCATGGATTTGGATGATACCACAATTGTTTGCTTAATGTATTGCAAATAATTTACAATGTATTACAATGCTTCTCAATGAATTACATGCCATCTATAATTTATTGTATGTGTATACTTTATAATGTATTACACAACTTCTAATTCATTACACATTTTCCCAAGTTCTATGTAATTAACCTTCCTTTTATGGTAAATTTCACTATTTGTCCACCAAACTTTCAATTTTGACATAATCTTGTCCTTGTTCCTATTTTTTACTCATATCCCCAAACTTTATTTAAGTCACATTATGTCCCTAATGTCAATTTTTACTGTCTTTTCCGTTAACTTTTGTTAGCCCACAGTTTGGTCGAGGGAAATTGTGGAAAATACATAAAATACAATGCAACTAGCATTGCTTCCCTCCATGTGTTCATAGAGGCCGTAAAATGATTTTATATTATTTTAAAATTTATAAATATGTTTCTAATCAATTATTGAATAAAAACACTTTCTTTTATATTTGAAATTATTTGAAAAAAATGAATGATTATTTTTCTTAAGAACATATAGTAAATAAATAAATTTCTTGAGAAACATGAAAATTGATTGCTGATGTACAAGTTATCAAACAAGCTCCAATTTTTTTATTTTTTTATTTTTATAAAAAAGAAAAGGGGGAAGTACACAAAATGTTTCTAACCTTCAACTTCATTTGCAATTTCATCTTTGATTTTTTTTTTAATTTTTATTTTTATGGGACTATAGTTGTATGTGTGGTTCTAGAAGAAAAAAACCTTTATTTCATTTTGTTATATATACAATTCACGCTTATTTAAATTTCAAGTAATTTTATTATTTTACTGGATATTACTAAAAATTTAGTCATTTTGATGAATAAAACCTATTTTCTGAAAATTTGAGATCTCATGATTCAAAAAAAAAAAAAAAAAAGAGGCTCTCGATGAAAGTGAAAGTGAAATAAAATTTTAGAGTCACCGAAAAGAAAAGCATTAATTTACGTTTCTAATTATACCTGTCACGAAATTTCTCTCTCAAACTAGTAGGAGTGGGGTTCGGGTTCTTTGTTTTGTTTTATTTTGAAGAAAACAATAGTGGACACATATAGTGAAATTTAGCCTTCAAAATAAAAAATAAAAATGTATTTTATGTATTTTACCATAGCTGACCGTCACCAAATTGTGGGCCAACAAAATTTGATGGAAAAGATAACAGAAAGTTTTGTTAGGGACGTAATTTGAAAGTTAAATAAAATTTGGGGACATGAGAAAGTGAAAAATAAGAATGAGGACAAGATTGTGTCAAATTTGAAGTTTGGGGACAAATGGTGAAATTTACCCCTTTTTGAGGGAGTAGTCTATATCATTCATCACTAAACTTTTCTATTAGTTTCAATTAACTCATTCATTTTTCAAATGTTTCCCGGCCAATTGAACTTCTAGACTTATTATTATTTTTCATCCTTCACTAGGATGAACTCTATCTGCCTTACTAAACGGAATATCCAAAATGGCAAACTTAAAATCTACGTGGCAAAAAAAGTTTGTATGTATTTCTTAGTCAGCAAAAATATTGGCACATTTTGCTAATTGAACAAATTTGCTCTAGTTTCAAAAACTATTTTCCTCTTCCCTCCCATATATATCTGTAGAACAAAGCTCTTCTTTTCCAATTCTTACAATCTCATGTGAAATGAAAATCTAATATTTTATACCAAAATTTCCAAATCCTTACCATAAAAAATGAAATGTTTGGAATTGAACTAGAAACATACAAAAATTTTGCTCAATTTTTTACCCCAATTATGATCATGCTTGGAGAACATTTTGAAAGAGACCTTGCAAATTCTTTCTAGATTTCCACCAATTCTTATCATTTGCAAAAATGGGTCATCTAAAAGTCTAAAACCAAACTAGAATTTGCTCCATAAAACTCATTTTGAAGCCTCTTTTGTTATGGTGTCAGATGATGCTTTCATTTTTTCAATTGGATGGATAGTAAAAATGATCACTCTATAACAATGATGAATTTATGGATGCAGATATTGAATGATGAACCAAGCACTATTTAATAATTGTTGTTTTGCAAAATCTGGTGCCATATATAATTATTGCTGGTTGTTGTAATGTATTGAACATTCTCTGGTAAAATTCTCTCAACATGCTCTTACCTTTATCAAGGAATGCGTGTAATTGTTATTTTCAAGGCTCTTAATGAGAGACTTAAATTTTTTTATTTGTGCAAGGCTCAAAATGTAACAAAGATTATGAAGAAATATAAAAGGATCATACTTCTTATAAATATGTGGTAAAAAATAAGTATTAGAGAAGTGATTTACACAGAGGTGATGGCTAGAATTCTGCTGCAAACAATACCATGAGCTTTCCCACAGAGTTTTTTTAATTTTTGGTATTCACATGAAAGTTAATCTTCTAATAATAGAAGAAAGGCTCTATTCTAGAGTGTTAATTTGAAACTACCTGTCTGGTCATTGATAAGTTAAATGCTAATACACAAACTAAGATGAATTGAACACAAGAGATTGGCCATTGTCTTTAATGTACTAACACTAACTCCTTGCAGTGGAAACCCATGTAAGTGAAACCATAATCATGTCTGACTACCAAATAAATGATTTCATTGGCTCTAATTTACATGTTTGATTATCAAATTTTTGAAACACTACAATTGACGAACTAATTATGCTCGTAGATAATGTCAAACAAAATAAGCAATGGTGCCTTCAATAACAAGGGCATATATCACCCCCACAAAGATTTGCATAACTAAAAAGAATAATGAAGCACACTATATTTTCTATCTAAAACAATATTAGTTCTATCTTCTTCTACAAAGAATTACCAACATATCCATTTTACCTTGGGCTAGCAAGATGGGTTGTTCCTTTGAAAACTGTCTTTATTACAGTATTTGCCGCCCTAATTCTTGCATTTTCCATAGCATCAATGTCTTTAAATTCCTTCATCAGTGAGTCTACAATAGCTATGTCATGGACCTGATCAAAATTGTTTGTCCACTAGTATGAGTTGGCCCTTCTGTATTGAAGAATATAGTAGATGACAAACCAACTCTCAGGAAGTTTAAAATTTTCTTCATCACCTGACTCACAATCCATGTCCAACTCTTCTAAAGAGGGATAGTCACCATTAGAATCAATGTCTTTGGCTACAGCTTCTTCTTCAACCACAGCAGTGACCCCACAACAATATGTTCTAGTGCTCTGCTATCAATGTAAAATCCATCGTCATCGACCCGTTATCACTATTATTAAATTGGCAGTCCTTCGAATCTTGTTCTTGCTTGTTAACATATGTACTTAGCAAGTTATTTAATAACAATAAATTTAGTATTGCAACTGGGTAGATATCAATATGTTTATTTCTTGTTTTGGTCTAGTTCTCACAAAATCGAGCTCATAATACATAAACCACATTCATCTTCATCTATTGTCTTGTTTATATTTATATGTTTAGTAAGTGGAGGAAGTGCTTAAATATGAAATATTTTCAATAATGCACATGACTTCTAAGTTAAATGTACTAGTTCCAAAGCATTCTGGGTTAGTTTGAGGATTTTTGGATAATTTACAAAAAATTAACATTATTTTTTATTTGCATTTCACATTCCCAAAAGAAACTACAATCATTTTTAATAGAAAATGAGGAGACAAGTATGATAAACAATATTACATCCACATGTTTCATTTTCAAATAGTGAAGTTTCATTGAGGTCCTGAAATATGACATTCTTCTCATTAACATGTGGGTCTTCCATGTCTTCTTATATAAAAATCGATCAAGGAAAGAGATGACGATTTCTATTTCAAAAAACTTAGGGCTAGCAAGTTTCTTCTCCAAATAGTGAAACATTGTTTATGTTTTTGTTCTATTTTTAATTTAGGGGTTTCATTTTGCAAATGCTGAGGAGATTTGAAAAGTTAGGTATAAGATATTAACTTCTTACTTGATAGTAGCTTGTTAGAATTGGAGAAGAAGAGTTCTACTTGTTGAAGCGGGAAGCTGATTTGTGAGATAGAAGAGAGAAGTTGTTTCTGGAACCACAAGATGTGTGTTTAGTTGGAAAAGTGTTCTAGCATTTTTTTCTGACTAAGAAATAGTACCTAAAAATTATTTTGCCACCTAGATTAAAGTTAACTAAGTCAGAATTTCCGTTTAATGGGTATGCCAAAATCAATTCAAGTAAACTGATGGATGAGAAAGAATTTTAACAGTTGAATGAGTTCTTAGAAACATTTTTAAGTTAAGCGAGTTAGTTGAAAGTTGAAACAGAAAAAAAAGTTCAGTGATGAATAACATAATTTACTCTTGTTGAAGCCGGTGAACCATTTAAACAAAAAAAAAAAAAATCCATAATCTAAACCAATTGTGAAATTACATCTCCCTCTTCATGTCTAAAGAATTCTAGGTTTCTAAATTTTGCATTTTGATTTGAAAATGGAAAGTAATTTTCTCGTATATCACAATGCATACGAATTTCAGGAAGTACTTTTCTCGTATATCACAATGCATACGAATATCATGGCCTAATTGGCCATGGCAAGTTATCTCAAGTTTATTATGTTGAGTGTGCTGAACTTCAATTACAATCAAGGGAATAAAGTTAGATAAATCAGCAAGAAATTCGAAAGATTTCCCAATTCAAAGCTAGGTAATGGAATTTTGGACCAAACAACTAGTTTTGAGTGTGAAGGCAGTCTATGGATTGTATCACCATACATAAAGATGGGTTGCCTCGAATCACTTGTTAAAGCAAGAAATAAAGGGATCCTAGTTGCTTCTATTGCAACTATACTTGGATTTGTTCTGAAAGCTCTCCATCGTCTTCATTTTGCTAGTTCTTGCCGGTTATATCAAACCATCTAATTCCTAGTGGATGGCGAGGGTAACATATTTTTATGTGATAAAGATTGTTCTGATATTGTTATTAATCCAATTGTACCCACATTTTTTATGTACTAGCTACTGTTGTGATTGTTTTTATATCTTTCACGCTTCTTGCCAACTGTCATGGACTTAATGTTTTCAACACTTGAATGCAGACTTCGCCCCTCGAATCGTCCTAATGATTGCTAGCGAAATAGCTCTTGAACCCACTATACACTACTGAAGTACTCAACAATGGGAAAACCGGCAAGTAACACAAGAACACTTAGAGTAATACACCACTTGTTTTAGCCACATCTTGTATTAACTCCAACAAAGATTACAATGCACATATAGCTACTCCACATTTTGATCCCTCGTCCAGGTGTTTACCTCTCAAGCTCTCACTCTTCGATTGCGTCTTGGATGGTTACAAATGAGGCCTACTACTTGTTTATAGGGCACCTCCATGGAATGGACGGTGGAGATCGATCCTAATCAATGGCTACAATCGGGCCTCTAGAATACTATATACCTTCTACACTATTCTGTACAATTCCAAGTATCTCTAAACTATACAAAGTATGTGCAAAGAGGATTCTAGACTCATCTATAAAGACTACCTCTTCAAAGGCTTTAGAATCCTGAGTTGTCTCGTTGCTTCCCTCAATGTTCTATATGCTTCCTTGACTGCTTGACCGTTAATTCTTCAGGAACGTATTGTCCTCGCAACCTTCCGAGATCTTATGTTAGCCTCAATGTTTTCTCGGGTGATCTCGCTCGCGTTCGTGATTGACCCTCGTGCACAAACCCTTACCTTCATCCTTTCGTGACTTAGGCTTCGTGCCCCGACCAAGCCTTAGTCCATACCTTTCGTGCACACTAGATCCAATGCTAGCCAAACTCTCGTGGTGTAACACTTCGAATTCTAAACACCCGGGACGTTATGTTATCTCTTTCTAAATAGACTTTTAAATGTACAACGGGGAAAAATAACTAAATTCAAGTAATAAATCTTTATTTGAAAGTAAAATCTCCGATATTTAATGTCTTAAAGATACAGTAAACCATTCTAAAGAAATGAAAAGACAAAAGTAATAATTTAAAATCCCTAAAATACTACTAAAAATTCTTTATTCAACATTAATCGTATTCTTTATTAATATTTGCAACTGCCATTTGCATTGTCCCCGACTATGTAATATGCAAATATGTCATTAAGTTGAAAAATATGAGTATTTTAAAAACTCAGTAAACTCCGCACATAATAATTATTTGATATTACAAACAAGGCACATAATCATGATATCGAGCAACTCCTGCTTATAAAAGCAAGCAATAACTCATGCTTATAAAAAGCAAGTAAGTCATGAATACAATTATACATGCCAGATACATAACATAGCCAATTATTAATGCGCATTTTTGAAAAAAATGTAGTTTGTAAATAGGAGTCTACCTTAATAACTTTGAGTTCGACCATTTGCAACTTCTAAATTGCTTTTCGCCCTTTATATAGTTTTAAAGATGACAAGTAATTAATTAAATTAAGTTTACTAGGATTTTATAAGCAAATTTTATAAATAAGAAGGTTTAAATTTTAAAATGGTAAAGGGTGGATTTAAAGGTTGAAATAAATAACTTTAAAGGATGTCGGGCTAGTTCGAAAGCCGAGGGAAAACATAAAGGGACTAAAAACTTGGATTTTGCAACATTCAAGGATTAATTTTAGGGGGATTACAAGATGGGGACTTCAATTGTGTGATATATATATATATATATTATTTACTTTGTAATCATAAATTTAAAAATAATTTTTTCAGTAATATCTATTAGATATACCTTTAATTATTTATCAATAAACCCCTATTAAAAGAAAAAGTTGTTAGTAATTACTTTTATTTTTAAATAGTAACAATTTAAATCTAAACCGCAATATACCAATCAATTAGTAACACATACTTTGCTTATCAGTAATCTTGCTCTTTTATTCCCTTTCCATTCCAATTATATAGACCTTTTTGTTTTGCCTTTTTTATTGTCCTAAATATATATGTCTCTTCCTACTTACTAGTTATTTCACCCGTGTATTGCACGAGGAGAAAAATTTTTCAACTGACAATAGTATTGATAGATATTAGTAGTATTAACATAAGATCTAAAAAAAGAGTAAAGAATGGGTTACAGTAATAAACTTAATTAATATAACTGATGAAATAATTCTATAAAAATTTCGACAAAATTTCCCTTGTATTCGTGCTCATCCATCCTATAGACGTCCAAGAGAAAACTCACCAAAAAGCACAAAACTTAATTTACAATGCTCCTAAAAGCCTGAGCAATAACAACAATCTGAATATAATAGTATCAATAATAGTCAACAACAACCAAACATGACATAATAGAAATCCATGTTTTGACAAAAAGGATAAATGCACCCAAACATAAAAAGGAAGAAGTATTTGGCTACTAAACTTATTTTTTTGGAAGTAAAATTATTTTAAAATAACATATATAATATAAATTTATTTTCTTCTATAAATGTGATGAATATAAAAAAATGTTACCATTTATATATTATTAGAAATAACTACAAGAAATCAAAAGATAAATAGTTATACATTTCTGTACTTTTAATCGAAAAGCAGAAATGTGGCACATTATATGATATAGATTAACACCCGTGCGATGCACGGGATGACAATCCGTAATACAAATTGTCGACCTATATTAAGCACAAGGAAGCTTCGGGGGGGTTTCATGGTTGTAAGATCGCGAGGCAAGCCCCTACTATCTCCCACTTGTTCTTTGCAGATGATAGTCTCCTATTCTTCCGGGCTAACTTAAGAGAATGTGGCACTATAAAAGAGGTTCTTAGCAACTACAAAAAAGAGTCGGGGCAATCAATCAATTTCGAGAAGTCCACTATTTTTTTCAACTCCAACATTAGTAATGAGTGCCAATCTTCCCTTCGAGCTAGTCTTGGCATCCAAGCTTTCCAAGGACATGATAAATACCTTGGTTTGCCATCGTTGGTGGGACGGAAAAAAAAGGATATTTTTGATTTCATGAAGGACAAAGTTTGGCAGCGTCTTCAAGGGTGGAAAGAGAAACTTCTATCGAGAGCCGGTAAAGAAATTCTTCTCATATGTCATGAGTATTTTCCTTATTCCAACAACCCTCTGCACTGATATTGAGTGCCTTATGAACACCTTTTGGTGGAAGACAAATAAAGGGGCTGGTAGAGGCATTAATTGGATGGCATGGGACCGTTTATGTATACCGAAGAGTTGTGGAGGTCTCGGCTTCAAGAAGCTTTGAGAGACTAACCTAGCTTTGCTTAGAAAACTCGGGCAGAAGCTGTTAACCGATCCTAATGCTTTCGTTTCTCGCCTCCTCAAGGCTCGCTACTTCCCCTCAACAAGCTTCCTCAATGTTAAGGTGGGCTACAATCCGAGCTATGTTTGACGAAGTATCATAGCAGCCCAAAGTTTGTTCCAAAGTGGAGCTAGAATTCAGGTGGGTAAGGGAAAATCCAGTTGTATGTGGAATGACCCTTGGTTATTGGATTCGGACTCCAGTTTTCTCACATCCGATCCAATTCCTGGAGCAGAGGACATCACAGCGGATCAACTGATGCTCGAAAATGGTACTGGATGGGACAAAGACATCATCAATGATATTTTCAACCCCCATGACCGTCAACTTATATTGAGTATTCCTTTGAGTTCTAGGCCTATCGAAGATCGATGGTTTTGGCTCCATGATTCTAAAGGCAGCTATACAGTCCGTAGTGGCTACAATGTTCTTTCAAGAAGGAGTTTTGAGGCTGCCTCTTATGCTAATAGTTCATCTTGGAGGGACATATGGCAGCTGAAGGTCCCAAGTAAAGTTAAGAATTTTTGTTGCGGGCAATGTCTAATGTACTGGCCACTGTTGACTTGCTGAGAAGCAAAAGAATTGAGGTTGATCCCTTTTCTCCCATCTGTCATAATGCTGACGAGTCCATTCTGCACTGCTTTGCCCGCTGTGATTTTGCAGCCCACGTTTGGACAGCCACTGGTTTCAATTTCCATAGTTCACCAGCCATGGACTTCCAAGAGTAGATCTCAATGATGCTTCGATCTGTTGGTAACTCTCATGAGCTCATCACTACCATTTGTTGGTAATGGTATCTATGGAATAATCGCAATGAAACAGTATGGAAAAATCGATGCTTCCCGGTCCATGAGGTTGTTCATCGCGCTTCCGACTACCTCCAACAATGGCGCAATGCTCAATACCTTCGGCTCTTTACTGGTATGAGGGAACCAGAGCAAAATGATCATTGGCATCCTCTGGCAGCTGGGACCCTTCAAAGTTAACCTTGACGGGGCGCTATTCTCGAACCTGAACAAAGTTGGCATTGGATTGATTATTAGGGATGAGAATGGCTACTTTGTTGTTGCTAAATGTATCCCGATTTGGGGAGTCTTCGAACCAGCTATTGTGGAGGCTTTGGGAGTGAGGGAGGCCTTGGGTTGGATCAAAAACAGGTTCCAGTCTATCTCTTCTATGGAGCTTGACTCATTAGTTACTGTTAATCCACTTCGAAAGGGTGAATCAGATGGTTCTTATTTTGGCACGGTTGTTGAAGATTGTCAATCCATTGCTCAAGAGTTCTATGGTCTAAGTTTCTCATGGGTTTGGAGATCAGTGAATCGTGTTGCTCACGCGCTAGCTAAGGCAACGGATTCTTTGTCTAGTCCAATTGAATGGTGTTATTTTCCACCTTCCTTTATTTCTGATGTACTTGTATGTCATTGTATGAATGAATAAATTTCCTTATTTCAAAAAAACAAAAGAGAATAACATTAAATGTTGTGGTTACAAAAATAATTATACTAACTATACTAAATTTCACGTGAGAGCCTATGATTTTTATGTTCTTTAAAATTATTCTAAATTCTATTAAATGCAATTATAAATTTTGAGATATATTAATTACACACCCGTGTGAAACATGACATTGACAATGAATATGTGAATAATGATTTCTAAAATTTGATTGTGAATATAATCAACATACAAATATATTATAGGAATAACAATGTAATCGATAAAATTTGGTAGACTCAACCACCTCATTTTTGCCTCGCAAGGAAACATTTGTCCTTGTCCCCGCTCCATTCTCATTTAATCGAGGCCGAGTGAGGATGCCATGAAATTACAATAGGATGTGGACTACAATTCCCCATCTCCACCTCACCAAAAAATTCTCATCCCCGTCCACGCCTCATCCTGGTCATTTAATCGGATACTTGTATTTGTTCGTTTTTATATTTAATTTTTCAATAAGTACCTTCTAAGTCTACTAAATATGTATAAAAATATATTCGGTATAAATTCACAGATCTAATATATTCCTTACGTCAACATTTTTAACTCACAAATTTCAACGTTTATTTTAAATAATTTAAAGCATACGAGAGTCTTAATTTGGTTGATAAAAAATCTCAGAGAATTTGTGTTAGCATGATAAAATATTGAGATTTGATATCAAATTTAAATTAATTTAGAATAAGATAAATAAATTAAAATATATAGGTTTAATACTTAAAATAGGCAATTTAATTGATGGTCTTTAAAAATTAAATGAAATCTAAATTTCAAAAATAGGTGAAAATAAATAATTTAAAATAGTTGGGATTATTAATATATATTTAGGAGATAAAATCCTAAATAAACATTTAATACAGTCGATAGTCAATTAAAATTTGTTGATTCAGTCGCATGATTCCAATCGTTAATTAAGTCAATAGCCCATTGTTTATTGAATACTTAATTGAGGAAACAAGTAATTTACGTATTTATTTACTTGTCGGCATATTTATTATTTATTAATTAAATAAATAATTTCGGCATTTATTTGCTTATCACTAAAATTTGGCGATTAAGTTAATATTGAATTAAATAGTATAGGAGATGGAATTCTACCATCTATATATATCCAAAAATAAATGTTTTAGTTCAAAACATAATTGTATTTTAAAAGATATAATTTTAGAAATAAGCTATTACAAAATTAAATATATATTGATTCGGCTTCTGGCCGATCATTATCACTGAAAAATACAGCATATTGATAAACTTTTATTTAATTAAGGAGGGTATTCTCAATATAAAATATAATGGATTTTAGAAATTCATATAATTTTAGGCGTTTTCAATTTAGAATTCTATAGATTCCATACAAATCCAGTGTTTTCAATTTGGAATTCTGTAGATTCTATAAAAATTCGGGTGTTCTCAATTTTTGATGAGTTCTTATCGATTTTATTAAATGATAGATTTCTATGGATTTTAAACATAAAAATACAATTATAACTTTCTATCCAAAAATGCAAGCTCTGACCTTCGGATTCTTATAGATTTCACGATTAAAAAAAAAAATTTCATGTAACTTTTCTAAACCTAATAATCAATCGAACTTTATAATCATAACTTGAAGACACCCATTTTTCATTATCACTGTAATTTTTTTAATAATTATATGACATTCAATTTATGCAAAATAAATGGTAAATACACCAAAATAATATATTATAGCGATGATAGATAGTTTTTAATTGTTCATTACTTTAATTTTTGTAAAAAGCATATTATATTCAATCTATGCAAAATAAATTGTTAATAGACGATATAATACTATTTTATAATATATTATTAGTAGTTCAATATTACTTCATAATTATTTTTAAAATTCAAATTGACGTAAACTTTTGGTTTTCCTTAATCACCACATTGTTTGAAAATCTCATTATATTCAACCTAAGCAAAATAAATGACTAAATGTCCGAAATAGGATATTATCATGATATAAGCAAGTTGCAATATCATGTTTTAAATTTATATTTGTATATATTTTATTATCTTTGTCCAATAAGTTAAAACAAAACAAATATATATTTTTTAAAGAAATACAAGGTTATACATTTTCTAATGACACAGTCTGAATATTTTCATTTGTTATTTTTTTAATGATTGAGTAAGAAATTGTATAGCTGATATCTATGTGATCTGTGATGGGAGAATATTGCCAATAAAAATATTACAGCGGAATAATCAATTCCCCCTCTTGTGTGAACCTAATAGGAGGTGTTGTAAATTAATATAAGACATTTTTAATATTAAACATTATTAATTAAATGCAAGTTACATGAGGATATATGATGGTTTCATATTAATTTAGCTTTTATTGAAGTGGATTTATGAACACGGTTATGAAGCCTTATAATCCTTTTGCATGTATTAGTGGAAGTGGAAGTTATTAATTAACTTCATTAATTAATTATTAATGAATTAACTTTGAACTATAACTGACATCTTATCCCTACATTTTGAAGTCCTATAACTAGGAGAATCATGGAGAGAATATAAGTGAAACCATTGTGAATTAATGAAAAAAGCTCAATCATACACTTTAATATATTTTGGCCAAGAGAAGAGTGTTCTTGTAGTGGGAGCTTTGGGTTAATGCTTTAGTGCAAAAGAAGGATTTAACCACACAACATTTCAAGTTAGGCTGTTGTATCCTGGAGGGGACAAGTCACAGATTTTCTGTTTGCACCGGTGATTGACGTATTCCAACACCGCCGAGGGCTTGAATCTCTTTAAAGAGAGCGAGATATCAATGCCTCAGCCTAATTGGTTACCATTATTTATCCATTTCCTTTGCGATATTTCTATATTATTTTTGTAATATCACCAACAATTTTAAGGAGATTCAAAATGGATGTAACCGTCGAGAAAACCAATGAGAGTGTTGGAGATCTCAACAAGCCTTTTTGGTTCAAGAGCGTGAACTTCAAGCGGTGGAAAGGAAAAGTCCTCTTCTACCTCAACTTGCTCAAAGTTGCTTATGTGCTTACTGAGAAGGATCCTAGAAAGATCAACACCGAAGGCATGAACGACGATGAATTTTATGAACATGAGGAAAAGGTTGAAAAATACCAAAAAGATGAGTATAAATGCCAAAATTATCTTTTAAATTGTCTCATGATTATTTTTATGATTATTATGATACCACCTTCTCTTCCATAAAGAAAATTTGGAAAGCCTTACAGAATAAATATGATACAGAAGAGGCAGGTGCCAAAAAATATGTAGCAAGTCATTTTTTCCGCTATCAAATGGTGGATGGAAAATCTATGGCAGAACAAACAAGGACTTTTAGATGATAGTGGCAGAAGTTACTTCTGAAGGAATTAAAATTGGAGACAACCTCATTGTTGCTGGCTTGATTGACAAACTCCCACCTTCTTGGAGGGAATGCCAAAAGAGCGTGCATGCGCCACAAGCAAAAGGAAATGTCTTTGGAAACTCTAATCACGCGCATTCGTGTGGAGGAGGAAGCGCAAGGACAAGATGCGCTTATTGAGCAGAACAATGGACATTCCACAAAGGTAAATTTAATATCTACCAATGAAAATGTCTATGCTAATCAGATCTCAAAAAATAATGCTTTGAAGCCGAATAAGAAAAATATGAAAAAATCATATAAGCAAAATATGAGAAACTCACGCATGAAAAATAAGAACCAATCGCATCCTTCGAATAATCAGTAAGAAAAATCTTCCTTTATATGTGGAAAAATTAGGCACTTTGCGAAAAATTGTAGATACCAGAAACGTGGACCTATCCCCTAAGCCAACGTTACCGAAGAGCCATGTGTTGCTATGATAACTGATATTAACATGGAGCAAAGTGTTGGAGGATGGTGGGCTGATTCTGGTGCAAACAAACATGTTTGCTATGATAATAATTAGTTCAAAGCTTATACTCCTTTTAAGGAGGCTAAAACCATTATGCTTGGAGATGCTCACACTACGCAGGTACTTAGAACTGGCGATGTTAATCTCAAGTTCACCTCTGGAAGAGTCTTGACATTAAAAACCTTCCATGACAAAGAATTTGATGTCAAGTTATCGGCTAAAGTGCCATATAGGTGTTTTTTTAGGGGGTGATTGCCATATTGGTATTTTTTTGAGCTCCGGCGCCAGATTGGTATTTTAAGTAACTCCGATGCGCATATAGACCCAAATCGTCGCCGGAATGAATTTTCAGTAATACAAAATACAATAAAAATCTTTTTATATTTTTTATTCATTTTCATATCTTAATTATTATTAATAATAATATAAATAAACAAACAAAACTTAATCATATCTCCACCTTCTCCACCACCACGCCACCGCCGGCGCCGCTGCCACAACTCCGGCGACATTCAAAAATGGATCTGGTGGTCGATATGATTAAGATATTAATTAAGGTATTATATTATTATTATTATTATTATTATTAATTATTAATTAAGATATTATTATTATTATTGAATAAATGATTTTTTTATTGTATTTTAAATTAGAAAATTAATTTTTTATTACTGAAAATTCATTCCGACGACGATTTGGGTCTATATGCGCATCGGAGTTACTTCAAATACCAATCTGGCGCCGGAGCTAAAAAAAATACCAATATGGCAATCACCCCCTAAAAAAATACCTATATGGCACTTTAGCCTCAAGTTATCTGATGAATAAGGCTGGCTTCAAGCAAACTATGGAGTCTGATCAGTATGTCATTACCAAAAAGGGTATTTTTGTTGGTAAAGGATATGCTTGTGATGGAATGTTCAAATTAAATATTGAGAATGGTAATAAAATGCCATCTACTTCAATTTACATGCTCTCTTCTTTAAACTTTTGGCATGATCGTTTGTGTCATATAAATAGTAGAGACGTGGGAATCATGAGTAGTTTGGGATTAATTCCTAATGTGAAAAAATATTTTGAAAATGTGAAATTTGTAGTCAAGTGAAGATTACAAAATGGCCTCATAAAACCGTTGAAGGAAATACCGAACCGATAGAATTAATTCACACAGATTTATGTGAATTTGAAGGAATTTTAGCTCGTGGAGGAAATAGATATTTTATCACTTTTATCGATGATTGCTCAAAATATACATATGTTTATTTATTGAAGAATAAAAGTGATGCTTTTGAGTACTTTAAAAAATTCCTCCTTGAAGTTGAAAATCAATTTGGTAGGAAAATCAAATGGATTCGAAGTGATAGAGGTCGAGAATATGAATCCCTTGGATTTAATTCTTATGTCGAGTCATTGGGAATAATTCATAAAACTACTCCACCATATTCACCTGCTTCTAATGGCATGGCAGAGAGGAAAAATAGAACATTAATTGATCTTACAAATGCTATGCTATTAAATTCAGGTGCTCCTTCAAATTTGTGGGGTAAAGTAGTTTTAACTGCATGTTATGTATTAAACAGAGTGCCACATAAAAGACAAAAATAACACCTTATGAGGTGTGGAAGGGGCATAAGCCAAATTTGGGGTATCTTAGAGTATGGGGCTGTTTGGCCTTTGTGAGGTCAATAGATCCTAAATTACCTAAATTGGGAATTAAAGCTACCACTTGTGCTTTTATTGGTTATGCAAAAATAGTACAGCCTATAGATTTATCGACATTAAAAATAATATCACTTTTGAATCCGATGATGCTATTTTTCATGAAGAAAAATTTTCCTACATATTGAGAAATGGTGGGGGCAAAGCAATTGAAAATGATATTGCAAACCTAGCTCTTCTATTCAAAATTTACAAAGTGAAGAAAATTATGAACTCCGAAGGAGTAAAAGAGTTAGAGTTGAAAAAATTTTGGTCATGACTTTATTGTCTGTAATACTGAAGAAACACCAATTTCCTTATCAGAAGCTTTATCATCACCAGATGCTATTTTTTTGAAAGAGGCTGTAAATGATGAGATGGAGTCACTAATTTCAAATAAAACTTGGAGATTAGTTGATTTACCACCAGGTTGTAAAACAATCGGGTGCAAATGGGTCTTGAGGAAGATATTAAAACCGGATGGGAGTATAGACAAGTATAAAGCGAGACTTGTCGCGAAAGGTTTTAAATAAAAAGTGGATTTGGACTTTTTTGATACTTTTTCTCCGATTACGAGAATAACATCCATAAGATTGTTGATTGCTACTTCTACAATTCATAATTTAATTATTCATCAAATGGGTGTGAAAACAACTTTTTAAAATGGCAATCTTGATGAAGAAATATATATGGACCAACCCGAAGGTTTTATACAGCTAGGTGAAGAAAGCAAAGTGTGTAAGTTATCTAAATCCCTTTATGGCTCCTAAATAGTGGCATGAGAAATTTGATTCCTACATGATTGAAAATGGGTATAAAGTAAATGAGAGCGATAAGTGCATTGACTATAAATCGTGGGAAACTTTGCATGTTATAATTACCTTGTATGTCGATGATTTGTTGATATTTGGCTCTAATATTTCGGTGATAAATGGGGCAAAAAATATGTTGAAGAGTCATTTTGATATGAAAGATCTTGGCGAGTCCAATTTTATTCTGGGCATGCAAATTACTAAAACAAGTGATGGTATTTTTCTTGATCAATCAATTATATTGAAAAGGTCTTGAAAAAATACAATTATGTTGACTGCAAAGATGTTACTAGTCCTTTTGATTCTAGTATTCACTTATTTCCGGTGGAATGTGATAATGATGTGATAAATCAAAAGGAATATGCTAGTATAATGGGCAGCTTGCGATATGCTATTGATTGTATGAGACCGGATATTGCGTTTGTAGTAGGGGTAGTTAGCAGGTTTACTAGCAAGCCAGGTACAGAGCATTGGCATGCTATTGACCGGCTAATGAAATATTTACTGGGTACCAAAACTTATGGTTTATTTTATAAAAAATATCCCGCTGTTATTGAAGGATTTTCTGACATAGATTGGAATACTTTGTCAGGAGATTCTTTATCTACCACTAGGTACATATTCAAATTGGGAGGTGGTGCTATCTGATGGAAATCTAAAAAACAAACAATTATTTGCTAACTCAACTATGGAGGCCGAGCTAATTGCTTTAGCTACAGCTAGTGAGGAACCAAGCTGGTTAAGAGATTTAGTATATGAGATCCCAATGTGGGAAAAACCAATAGCTCCTATTTTGATTAATTGTGATAGCGACTGCTACCAGTGGTAGAGTGAATAACGGTTATTATAATGATAAATCCAGACCTATAAGAAGAAAACATAGCGCTGTGAGATCTTATTTGAGTAATGGCATAATTACTGTGAATTATGTCAAATCGTGTGATAATCTTGCAGATCCATTAACCAAGGCCTTGACAAGAGAAATGGTCTGGAGTACATCCAGGAAGATGGGGTTGAAGCCCATATCATTATAAACCATGTATAAGGATACCCAACCTGGGGACCAGAGATCCTGTATCCAGGTTCAATAGGAAGAACGAATTATATGATGGCCGGAAGAAATGCACAATCTGAATATACCATCCCTAATGATGTAAGTGCATTATCCTGTAAACGGTTTGAGGTTGAGTTCTTTTTGAAAAACTCTTAATAAAATTTGTAGCTCGTATGAGTGGGGTACGACAATTATCGGAGCACTCTTGACAAATTTTAACTATATGAGTGCAAGAGTCGGGCCGTTCTCTATGAGAATTGTGGGCTAATTCTCAAAATACACTCATGAATACTAGGATCAGCACAAGGTCGTAATGTGCTAGCCATTAAAGCTCATATTAAAACCTGGATTATTATGTGTGGGTAATAATTCTTTATTTCCCTAACCAGTTATAGTTCAAGTCAAAGACTACTACTAGCTGTAGAGTAAAGATTATTGTTTCACTAATGAAGGTTCAATGCAGAGTCACACCTATCATGATGCATAATAATCTATTTCTTGGCCAAAGAATATATATTGACCAAATCTTAATAATAAAAATGGGTGGGGGAATGTTGTAAATATTAGACATTTTTAATATTAAACATTATTAATTAAATGCAAGTTACATGAGGATATATGATTGTTTTATATTAATTTAGCTTTTGTTGAAGTGGATTTATGAACACGGTTATGAAGCCTTATAATCCTTTTGCATGTATTAGTGGAAGTGGAAGTTATTAACTTCATTAATTAATTATTAATGCATTAACTTTGAACTATAACTGACATCTTATCCCTACATTTTGAAGTCCTATAAATAGGAGACTCCCGTAAAGAGGGTGTGTTTGATTGTTTTCTTGGAAAGCATTTTCCTTCACTTAGTTTTCCTAGAAAACCATTCCTACCTCCATCTTGGATTGAGTTTTCTAGGAAAATGGCTCATTTTGTACATAAAAGAGTTGTACATGGAAAAAGTTTTCCATGAAAAAATTTACCATCAAACACTAAAGTAGGAAAACTTTTCCTTTGATTTGATATTTTCCTAGAAAATTTTAGTGAATCAAACCATTGTGAATTAATGAAAAAATCTCAATCATACACTTTAATATATTTGGCCAAGAGAAGGGTGTTCTTGTAGTGGGAGTTTTGGGTTAATCCTTTAGTGCAAAAGAATGATTTAACCACACAATATTTCAAGTTGGGCTATTGTATCGTGGAGGATAAGATTTTCTATTGCACCGGTGATTGACATATTCCAATACCGCAGGGGGCTTGAATCTCCTTAAAGAGAGTGAGATATCCGCGCCTCAGCCTAATTGGTTACGATTATTTATCCATTTCCTTTGCGATATTTCTATATTATTTTTGGAATATCACCAACAGGAGGCAACCAAATAGAGCAACAAACCAACAAGCAATGCAAAAAAAGAGCACAAGATTTGACGTGGTTCGGCAATGTGCCTTCGTCCATGACCCCCCACTCCAAAACAAGCTTACACTGTAATCCAACACTGGGTACAAACGTTCTCTCTAGATAACATTAGAGGTAAGGAAAATATTCTCAATAGCAAGAATACAATTATCACTATCAAAACTCTCAAGAATAAAGATTCTTGGAACACAACCTAAAAACAATGGAAAGATCTCACCACAGAAACCATCTTTGTTTTTATAATGATTTCTCCAAACTGGACCGTTGGATCTTTATCTTAACCATTGAATTTTAAGAACAATGGCTCTCGAAGCTACATTCAAAATTTTACGTAGATCAAACAATGGCATAATGAGATATCTCACTTTTACCACTACTGCATAGGTTGCTCTCCGGATTGGCTCTCTTTTCTAGTATTGCATGAATCTTTAACTCACACACACACACACACACACACACACACACACACATATATGTGTGTGTGTATGTGTGCACGCGGTTGCTTTTGAGGATTTAATTAATAAAACCCTAATAAGGTTAGATAGTTAATTTTCTTAATCCTCGAGAAAACGATTTCCTTATTTAGGTTTTGACCTATTGCAAAAAACCTTCCTCCAATTGAAATCTTCCATTGTTTCTCAAACTAGAAGAACTCGTAAAATAAGGAGTGGGGACGATTTATTCAAGATAACTATAGCCATGCGAGTCCTACTTCAATTATATTAGTTTGTTGGGTTAGGAATCAAACCACCACACATGTAGGCGGATACCCAAGAAATCTAACCCTCCGCCTCATGTAGTGGAAGGACTTATCATCCCAGCTGATGGGACGACCAACTTCAAGCTTCTCGAGTTGGCAAAATATTTGTCATCATGTCTGAGCCATTCTGATCAGTATGAATTTTCATAAGTTCTAACAACTTGGAATTTAGAGTGTCTCTAATCCAATGATACCTTACATCAATATTTTTCGACCTTGCATGAAATGCAACATTTTTGCCAAGGCAAACTGCACTCTAGCTATCACAGAACAACACATACTTATCCTGCTTGACCCCAAGCTCTATAACAAAAGTTTTCATCCGCAATAACTCTTTACTGGATTCAATTGCTGCAATGAACTCTACCTCTATAGTAGAAAGTACATCACATTTCTGTAATGTTGACTGCCATGACACTGCCCCACCTGAGAAGGTAACTAAATAACCAGAAGTGGACTTACGAGAGTCAACATCTCTTGCCATATCTACATCAATGTAACCAATTAACACAAGTTTTCCACTCCCAAAACCAAGTCTCAAATTTGAGGTGCCACGAAGGGATCTCAAGATCCGCTTAACTGCATTCTGGTGCTCTCTTCTTGGATTTGCAAGGAAGTGGCTGACCTTAACAACTGCATAAGCTATATCTTGGCCTTGTACATACCATAGCATACATCAAACTTCCCAATGCCGGAGGCATATGGAACCTTTTCCATATTTTTTTTCTCTTCATCTGTTGAAGGACTCTGCTTGATGCTCAGTCTTATATGAGTGGCAAGAGGAAAACTGAGTCGCTTTGCTCTTATCCATGTTGAACTTCCAAAGTACTTTCCTAGTATACTTCTCTTGCGACAAATATAACTCCTTGACATTTCTATTTCTAATGATTTGAATACCAAGAATTTGCTATGCTGGCCCCAAATCTTTCATATCAAAAGATTGACTCAATTGCTGCTTCAACCTTTCGATCCTTGAGGCATTCTTGCCAACAATCACATATCATCAACATAGAGTAAGAGAACATAAAATCATCAAATAATTTTTGCACAAACACACAATGGTCTGAACTAGTTTTCATGAAACATTCTCTCCCATAACAGAATCAAACTTTTTGTACCATTGTCTTGGCATTTGCTTTAGGCCGTACAAACTCTTTCTCAATCTGCAAACATAATTCTCCTTTCCTTTTACTGAGAATCCTTTGGTTGCTCTATCTAAATTTCTTGTTCTAAATCACTATGAAGGAAGACCATTTTGACATCCATCAGTTCAACTTCTAAGTCAAGACTAGCTGTTTATCCAAGAACAAAGTAGACAATGAAATTTTCACAACTGGAGAAAATATCTCATCAAAATTGATACCCTTTTTCTGAGTGAATCCTTTTACAACCAATCTCACTTTATACCTTGGACATGAACTATGCTCATTCTTTTTTTTATTTTTTAGTTTGTATACCCATTTGTTCTTCAAGGCTTTCTTTTCCTTGGACAATTTAACCAGCTCAAAAGTATGATTTTCGTGCAATGATTGTATCTCATCCTTTATTGTAGTAATCCACTTGTCCTTTTGTTCATCTTCCATAGCCTCTTCAAAGCTTTGTGGTTCTCCCTCATTAGTTAATAACATCTACTCATTAGGAGAATGCCGACTGGAAGGTTGTCTCTCTCTAGTGGACCTCCTTAGAGGGATAGCTGGTGGTACATTTGCTACAGATGACTATTCATGGGCATCATCTTCTATCTTTGCTTGAACAGGATCATCAACCTCATTAGTGCCCTGTGGATTTTCTATCTGTGTGGGTACTTGTGTTAAAGGAACTAGATCCAAGTAACTAAGTCCCATCAATATTCTCTATAGTCTAATCTTCAACAAGCACATATCTCGACTTTTGAAGATTTTCTTATTAATAGGCTTATACACTCTGTAGCCAAATTCTTCCTGACCATAACCCAAAAATATACACTAAGTCCCAAAAATATCCTCTATGTCTTGACATCAAGTTTGGACCTTTCCTGTTTAGCAATATGCACAAATGCCTTAACACAAGCATGTGACTGTAGGAGACATTTTTTCTTTACCAAACTTTGTTTGGCACTTTGCATCTAAGGGAACACACGGTGATATGTTCAACAAATAGACTACTGTATTTAGTGCCTCATCCTATAGATAATTTGGAAGTCCTACACCGCCAAGATGCATCTATCCTTTTCAACTAGTGTCATGTTCATTCTTTCTGCCACACCATTCAATTGGGGAGCCTTAGGTGGTGTTCTTTAATGTCGGATGCCTTTCTTTTTGCAATACTCATCAAATGGTCCTAGTATTCACCTCCATTGTCGCTTCAAATGCATTTTAACTTTTTTACAATTTATCTTTCAATGGAAGCATGAAAATTCTTTGAACACATCCAATACCTGATTTTTTGATTTCAAGGTATAGAGCCATGTCTTCCTTGAATGATCATGAATGAACTTCATGAAGCAGAGAACACATTGTCTTTACCTTCATAGGACCACGTAAATCGAAGTGGACCAAATAAACGAATGGAGATACTTGAAGCTAACTCAGGTTTGCTTCCCTGCTATACACTAAGAACATTTTCTAAATTTCTCATTTTTTATCCCTGATAGAACATTTTTCCTTGCCAACAATTTCATTCCATTTTCACTCATGTGAACAATCTTTTTATGCCATAGTTCAATAGTATCATCCTTGTCCATTGTATTAATTTTATCGTTGGAGAACTTTGACTGCAACAAGTACAATCATGATGGTTGTTTTTCCCCTTTCGCTATATCATAGAACCTTTGGTAAGTTTCCATTTATCATCACCAAAGATACTTATAATATCCATCATCATCGAGTCTGGCAATAGAGATCAAATTCAGTCTCATGTCAGGAACATTTTTTACATCTTTGAGAACTAACCACGTTCCGCTGCCCATCTCGAAATGCACATCTTCAATGCCAACTACTTTTGTCAAAACATCTTTCCCCATCTTTACAACTCCATAATCACCAGCTATATAAGATGCGAAATAATCTCGGTGAGGCATAACATGGATGGTAGCACCACTATCAACTACCTAGGTAGTATTATGATTAGCTAAATCAACAACGTCGGCATCATAAACAAGGTAAAATTCACTAGTAGTAGCAGCTATTCGATCACCATCACCTTGATCATCTTTTTTCTCTTTACGTTTTTCATTTTTGTTCTCTCTTTTTAGATATCGACAATGTTTCTTGATTTGGCCTTTTTTCTTGCAATTATAGCACTCGATGTTAGGAAACTTGTTAGACTTGCTCCGGCTCTTACCTCTGTTCTTAGAACCACGGTTCGAACTCCTCCCACACTTTTCGACAACTAAGGCATCTGACTATGAAGGATTCTCATTTGTTTTTCTTCTCATCTCTTCATTGAAGGCACTACTTTTTGCCAAATCCATGGAGATCACACCATTCGGAGCCGAATTAGATAGTGATGTCCTTAATGTTTCCTACGAGTCTGACAAAGTGCCATGGAGCCATAATCCTTGGATCTCATCATAAAATTTGACGCCCATCACAGCCAGCTGATTAATGATACCCTAAAAAGCGTTAAGATGATCAGTCAAAGGAGTTCCATCCCAATATGGTAAAGCCATCATCTGCTTTATTAAGAAAAGCTTATTATTTCCGGTCTTTCGAGCGTACAATTGCTCAAGCTTTCTCAAGAAGCCATGTGCATACAATTCTTGAATGATATAGTTCAACACATTATCATCCACCTACCGGCTAATATAGCCACAGGCTTGGCTATGGAGTAAGTTCCAATCCTCATCAGTTTTATCAGTAGGTTTTTCCTCAGCAAACATTGGCAGGTAATAATTCTACGCATAAAGAAGATCCTCCATCTCCCCTTTCCAGATATGATAATTAGAACCATTCAACATGACCATTCTATAAGTATTAACCTCCATCGTTCACTACAAGAACAATCCCCAATACAATAACCTGGCCCTAACACCACTTTGATGGGAAGATATTGCCAATAAAAATATTACAGCAAAATAAATCAATTCTCCCTCTTGTGTGAACCTAAAAGGAGATAATCAAATAGAGCAACAAACCAAGAAAAAAACACAAGATTTAATGTGGTTCGATAATGTGCCTACGTCCATGACCTCAACTCCAAAACAAGATTCCACTATAATCAAATAATGGATATAGATGTTCTCTCTAGATAGCATTGGAGGCACGCCAAATATTCTGAATTGCAACAATACAATTATCACAATCAAAACTCTCTCAAGAATAAAGATTCTTGGAACACAACCTAAAAACAATGGAAAGATCTCACCATTGAAATCGTCTTTGTTCTGACGATGATTTATCCAAATTGGACCATTGGATCTTGATCTTAATGTTGAATTTGAAGAAAGATGAGTCTTAAAGATACTTGCAAAATTTGATGCAGATTGGAGTATAGGATAATGATATATCTCACTTTTACGACGACTGCGCAGGCTATCCTATTGCTCTCGGGATTGGCTCTTTTTTCTTGTATTGGATGAATTTTCAACCACACACACACACACACACACACACATATATATATGTATATGTGTGTGTTTGTGTGTGTGTGTGCGCATTTTTGAGGATTTAATTAATCAAACCCTAATAGGTTAGACAATTAATTTTTTTAATCCCCAAGAAAACGATTTCCTTATTTAGGTTTTGACCTATTGCAAACAAAATCTTCCCCCCAATAGAAATCTTACCTTATTTCTCAAACTAGAAGAACTTTTGAAATAAGACGTGGGCACGGGTTATTGAAGATAACTATATCAATGCGAGTTCTACTTCAATTATATTAGTTTGTTGGGTTAGGACTAATACCAACCCAATGGATTTTTCACTCTTGATTAAAAGGATTCGATTGCTCTCCCCTATGATCAATTTGTAATGATAATTTTTTTTAAAAAAGTTTGTTTTAATTAGTTTTAAACTAGCACAACAAAAGTTTAAATAAAATAAAAATAAAAGATAAAATAAAATAATGCTCAAGAATTGAATTTAGAAATATACACAAGATTAGTAAATTCTTAATGATTTTATAAATAAATGATTTACCTAAACAAAAAATAAAAATAGATTGTATTCTTTTCTAGTGGTTCATATTTGTGTTATTTTAATCGATACAAAATTTATCTCATGGGTAATGTGGAACGTTACAAAATTTTAATACCCATTATTAGAAAACTTTAAATTCAACAAATTCCATTAAAATCTATTGAAATCCACCGAAGTCTATGACATAGAATTCCATTAGAATCTAAAGGATTCTATGCAATTCTATTAAAATGTACAAAATTTCTTGAGAATTCATAAATTGTATAAAATTCGTAAAATTCCATATTGAGAGCACCACCCTAAAATAAATTATTTGATGGGAAAAAATCTATATTGAAAGATAAGGACACTGTAGTTGACATGAAATTAAATAATAAAATAGATTATTTTGACGATTAAGTTAACATGAAAATGAATAATATAGACAGATAGAATCATATATATATATATATATATATGTGTGTACTAGCCTTTTCTGTAATGCCCCGCTCAAAGTCGACCCGACATCATGTATATGTGTATGATGTGTTCATGAAATGTTTGGGAATGTATGAGACATGTCGGGAGTCGAAACGGCTGTCGAAATGATGAAAACGGGAAATTTCAGCAGAACTGGAGTTACGGTCGTAAATGTGAGGATTACGGCCGTAAATGTCAGGTTACGGCCGTAAGGGTCGTATGTTACGGCCGTAAATGGTGAACAGTGGAAAATGTCCAAAAGTTTCAGAGAGGAAATTACGGTCGTATGATCTGAAGATACGGCCGTATGGTTGGAGTTACGGCCGCAAGGAATGGAAGTTACGGACGTAAGTCAAGAAGATGAAATGCAGGGGATTTACAGAGAGTTTATTATGGCCGTATGATGGTATGATACGGCCGTATTAATCATGTTACTGAAGGTTATGGGGTTACGCCAGAAAGTCGTGGGTTACGCCAGAATGTGGAAGTTACGGCCGTAATTTTAGGTCGGCAAAAGTGTTATTTTAGAAGATTCTAGCCATTTCTTGGACATTTCTCACCCAAACTCAGTTCCAAAGCTCCCAAAACCCTTCCAAGTCCCTCATGAACCTATGGAATCATCTCTCACTCCATATATGACCTATGTAATGCTTGTGTAATCTATGATTACAAGAAGAGAGGAAGAAGAGAAAGAGAAGAGATGAAGAAGAAGGAGGGTTATCTATGGTTCTTGAGCTTGATTTCTTCTATACTAGGTGAGTAATAGATGTAGTTCATGTTAATGCATAGAGATGGCATGTCTTCTATGAGTTTGGCATGTCTTCTATGAGTTTATGTATAGGAAATGAGATTAGATTCATGCTATGGCTTTGATATGTTGATATGTGAATTATATGAAACTATATGATGTTATGTGAACATATATGAGATTATAATGTGAATTTAGCATGTTAAGTGTTATTATGTGATAGATATGAAGTAGTACATGAGATATATGATGATTAAGACCATGTAATGATGCTAAAATGATATGAAAGTTAGGAAATGTGAACGAAGGCCAAGTGAATGATTACGTGACGTGTTATGATGATGAATGTAATGTTATATGCAATGACATGATGAAGTATGCTATGTAATGCCCAATAATGTTATGAGTATGAGTCCAAGGTAAAGCATGAATGATGTATGACACGAAGTATGACGAATGTAGCGCCCCAAGAGTAAAAGAACCCTTGGGGGACGGCCTAGGATGTTACGGGCGGTCTAAAGAGTAAAAGAACCTTTAGACGATGGACTATGAATGAAGATGGATGTATCTTTGGTGTAGTAGGTATTTATGAAGTATATGTATGTTTATATATGCTTATGATGATGATATCATGAACATGTCACGTCACGAGCATGGCAAGCATGTATGATGATAAGGTTGCCTATCATGTGTTTACAATGCGCTTGATGATGATGTGGCGGCCTAACGGGTAAAAGAACCCTTAGGTGACGGCCCGACGGCCTAACGGGTAAAAGAACCCTTGGGTGACGGCCTATAACGTTATGGGCGGTCTAGGAGTAAAAGAACCTTTGGGGGACGGCCTATGATATGATGATGATAACGTATTCACATGATTCGCAACTAGGGCCCAAAGAAAGGAAGAAAAGAATGTTACACGTGCATTCATGCATTGCATTGCATCTATTGCTCACTGAGTCCTCGTGACTCATTATGTGTACGTTTATGTGTTTATGATGCAGTTACGTGGAGAGTGGAGAATCCGACCGAGAATGATGTGTGTGGATGTGCGTGGGGAATGGAAGGATCACGGTCCTGCAGCCCGATTCCGGACGGGTCGTTACATTTTCAACCTTGCGTTGCACGTGATGGAATTTTCCAACTTATATTAATTTTGGCAATAGAATAATTGTCAACCAAAAGTGTGTTCCCTTGTGATTCACTTTGTTAAGTCACAATCAAAAATTAATTCTGGTTGGAGGACCAAATCGACGGTCTAAAAATAATGAAATGTGTCTATAGAAATTTCGACATAGTTTCACTTATAATTATTACATATCAATCCTGCAAATATCCAAGTAAAAAGCAAACCAAATTCCACAAAATAAACACAAACACCAATTGATGCTTTCAAATCACGAACATTAAAGTATCCTCAATGCAGAAATAAATCATACTAAGACAATCATTTGTCATGCTACATAAGCTGAACTTCTATACAATTGAACTTACCCATAAACTTGCACCTTATGCCCTTTAACACTGAAAAAAATGGTAGATACGCTATCGATGTTGAGATATAATTCATCATTGCTAACAAAAATACGATTGAAAATTGAGAAAGAAAATTGGGTTACCTTTCGTGGACGTCGTCATGGATAATATAACCGCATCACCAATATGGCTCTAGGAACAAATGAAGACAAACATTATTCCTAGACAAATATAAGAGCACAAAATTTGCCCGTCCCCGGTAGAAAATTCTTACTCCTATCCACGCCAATCTTGATGGTGTCATTAGAAACTTTAAATATGCATTAATGACATTTAATTTTTCAATAAGCACCTTCTAAACATACTAAGCATGTATATTAACACATTCATCATAAATTCACTTATTTAAGAAATTAGGTATATTAACGTATTTTTTAAGCTTATCAGTTTAGATCTTTATTTTAAACAATTTAAATTATATAGCATTTTTAATGTGGCTGATAAAAAAAATTCAAAAATTTTATGTTATCTTGATCAAATATTGAATGATTTTGACATCACATTTAAATTAATTTTGATAAGATAAATATATTGAAATATATATGATTAATAATTAAATGACTTAGTCATTGATCCTTAAAAATTAAATAAAAACTAAATTGACAAAAATTGAAATAAATAATTTAAAATTATTTACTATAAAATCTAATGTCCATTTATATATATATATATATATATATATATAGCACAATTTAAAAAAAATAAAATCTTAAAATCTTATTAGAGGAATTGTATAACATAAAAGATAAAAAAATAACTCAACTATGTCGAATGGCGATAAATTTATGTAAACACTATATTTGTAGTTTGTTTAGCTTCCTATCTTTATTGTAAATTATGATTTTCAATATGATGTGATTTGTAATATTTGAAATTGTAATATATAATTATATGTTATCTAAAATTGATTTTCCAGGAAGAAAATATTAACATGTGAAAATGATTGTCCAACTCTTATATTAGCAACTATAGGTCAAATTGCCATCATCGCCAACTCAAATTGCCACAATTGCAAAACTATAGTAAGATATAACACCCCAATTGTAGAAATCCAAAAACTTATCAGTGCTGACATCATTTTATTTTAAAATGAGGAAAAAGATAACTTATTTCGAAAACACATTTTTCTTCCCTAAAGCAATTTAATAAATTTCAATTTTTTCTTCCCCGTAAGATTACAAATTAATATTTTGAAAGAAACTTATAAAACTTACTAGAGTTTGGTAATTGTGGCGAACATTGTAAACTAAAACTACAAGCCAACATAAAAAAAGAATTACGACTAATTTCTACAATCAATAGATTGATATAAGAATTAACTGATGCAAAGAAAAAAATAATAGTGTGAAGAAACTATAATCAATCCATGGTTTTAACAATTAGTTAATGGAAAAAATTTAAAAGCGTAAGAGGGTTGATAATTATGGATGAAAGTTAATGGATACAATTAATTTTTCTGAGTAGAGCAATTGTTTTACTACTAAAGCTAATAATGCTGGCCTTATCAATAATACTGTGAGTTCAACAGATTCCAACACCCTGTTCCTACCTCGTTAGAAAATACTTATCATCTTCCCACCCAATACTCATTTTATCTTGCGATATAATCATGCATTGCGTGGGTAAATATGTCCAACAGATAGCAATTTGACAACTTTAAAAAATATAATGAATAAGGAACAATAAAATGAATAAAATACCCGGGTAAAATACTAAGGGTGTATTTGACTGGAGAGTGGAAAAGAAATCGGAATTCCAATTCCATGAGATTTCTATTCCCACCACCACAGCAATTAGAATTCAAATTCCTTGATTTTAAGGAAAATCATCCCAAATTTGTCCTGAAGTGGAATTCAAACTCCATGAAATTCAAACATTTAGGTGAAAATTGACATTTTGCATGAAAAATGTAAGCAATAAAACACACCCTAAGGGACAAATGATTTTCATTGGCTATGGTAAATAAATATATAAGGAGTTAACATTCATCTATTGCCTAATTAAGGGGGAAAAGAGTTTCTTTTGCAGCTACATCGGAAGTAAAATATTACATAGTTAATGTTAATAATGTCCCTTACTAATCGCCAATCGTGCTTTTAAAATTAAATTTAAAAGCAAATATGATAGTAACATCTAGGCCAATCACAATTTTTCACCCATGAGATGCATGAGATTTACTATTTCAAAAAATTTATTTAAAATTTAATAAATAAAATTTGAATTTATACAAATAAACAGCAAAATAAAAAAATTATTTATATTGATGAAATAATTATTTTATATCAATTGGTGCATAATTGTTTTTATAATAACTTATTATTTATAAATATTAAATTAAGTAAAATTTAAAAATTATTAATTTAAATATTTATGTCAGTTACAATTTTGATTTATAATGTTATCATTATTTAATTATATTAATTAGATCTTACATCAAAACCATAATTATTATTATTTTTAAAATCAAAAGTCTTACTAATTTATATCAGTTAATTCAAAAACTAAGTTAAGAAGACATTATATTGTTAAAATAATTCATATGCGAAATTAATAATTTTTAAATTTATATTAATTATATTCAATTATTCTTTTACAAAAAATTGAGCCACAAATTAGAACCATGACTCTTTTTTATTAGAACCAACACTTTCTTTTAACCAATTAAGAATTTGTCTCGAGAATAAAGAAATAATAAGTTAAAGCCAAACTTAAAATTCAATGTAACATCAAAGGTGAGGATGACAACACATTAAATATAATTTAGGGTGCGGCTAAATACACCCCAATTTCTACTCAACACACCCACCTAAAATTAATATAATTTGTGGACAAAATTACCCTCATTCAATTTCCAAACCTAACCCTGTAAAATACACCAACCCACTACTTAGTAAATACACCATCGTAGTAAATACACTCCATTCACACCCATTCGTATTACCCACAGTAAATATCTCTCATCTTCATCGTCTTCTCTCAAACCCTGTCTCTCTTAATCATCTATCTTAATCATCTACATCGCCACACTCGACGCTCTTCCATATCTGCAACAACATGTGTAACGCCCGTTTTATCCCACGTCATATGACGTCATAAATAGTTATAGTTATTTTACGTGGATAGAGACGACGTCACCATTTCACTATGAGATGTGGAGGTACTAGAGAACTCAATTTCAAAAGATTTTATATTCAACCCAAAAACATTCGTTGCGCTATACAAAATACAAATTCAAAATGCACATCTATTTTACAATAATGTTTTACATATGTTAAAACATCTATCCGACAGGGTCTTTTAGTCTTCCCTAACTCTCACACATCACGCCGGGATGACTCTCCACCTTCTCCACCTTGTTTACCATGTCCTGCACTTGCTAAAATACAGAAACAAACAACACGTGAGTCATAAAGACTCAGTAGGCATAGATGCAAAACGCAATGCAATTCATGTTATCGTATTGGGCCCAGTTGCAAATCATGTGAATACCGTGGCGCCACATTATCCATTTGGGGTTTATACGGCGTTCAAGCGGTGCTCCCACCCGTGGTGTAGCACTTTGCCCCTTATAATATATCATTTTCCCTATTATTGTCACAATTTGGCCGGGGTCATACGGCGTTCAAGAGGTGCTCACACCCTCGGTGTAGTACTTTGCCCCGTATAGCACATAGCTCCCCGTTTAGGCCGTTCTTAAATTTCATTTCATTGTAAACACATGATAAACAACACACTTTGTTCTTCTCATTGCATGCCTCAACATGCATTACTAGTAACAATTTCAAGCCTTCCATTTCCATCAAACTACACAATGTATTCAAGGCTCTATTCATCTTAGATAGCAACACATGAAACAAGATACATATAAACAACATACAACTCTATATACTTCATTCCATCTTTGGTACTAACCAACATTTGGCATAGGAGCATATCACATACAATTTTCATCTCATGTATTTCACTAACATTAGCTAAACATGGTATATTCACAAGCATATGAACATACATACACACATCTATACCTACCTCAATGGGGAGACCAAATTAGGAATAGATAGATAAAGAACTCCCTTCCTTCTTCCCTCTTTTGCCTTTCCTTGAGTGTAGGGTGAAGAATATGATGATAATTTGGTCCCAAAATGAATTGGGGAGCTTAGGATTATTTTGAAGTGTTTAGAGGTGTCTTAGGGCGTGTAATGAAGTGTTGGAACCGAGTTTGAAGGTTAAATATCTCACCAACCGCCTAGAAATGTCCAGAACATCAAATTTGCCTACTTGAATTTACGGCCTTAACTACTAAATTTACGACCGTAACTCCAATATTAAGGCCGTAACATAATATCTTACCGCCGTAACCATAGCCCTACGGCCGTCTCGAATCCACGTACGGCCGTATCAAAGTCTCTGTCATTCCGTCTTCTTTCATTTCCCATAATTACGGCCGTATATCTTATAATTACGGCCGTATCCTCTCCCCTTACTGTCGTATTTAAATCTAGTACGGCCGTATCAAACACTGTGAAAATCCTTTACAATCATCACATCTCTTTACGGCCGTAACCCAACATTTACGGCCGTAAAACCCAAAATCCTGCAATACTCTTCCCAGCATGAATTGAAAGGCCGTTTTGTTCCTAACACCTCCAATGCACTTCTAAACCTATCTTAGTACACATCATTCATCATAATCTCATCTTTCACATCAACTCATCATAACAATTACGTATAAAATCGGTCGGGTATTACAACATGTCTCTCACAATGGATGATGAAAAATCAATCTATATCAATAATGTAAGTGATTTTGAGCATTATTCATTATTTTAACAACCATAAACTTGTGTGATGTTCAACCATGGTGAGTTGATTTAAGGAAAGGATGTTCGTCAAAGTGAAAATCGAGTGGGCCGAACGTTAATATAGATATTCGGTTGGGGACAACCGAAGTAACGTCAAATGTTTGGCCAGTGATGATTGAGTATAGTGCACTATGTTCGGTTAGGAGTGGCCGAACATAGTGCACTATGTTTGGCCAGCAACGGCCGAACATAGTGCCTTATGTTCCATCGTTGTAGGCCGAACATAAAGCATGACGTTCTGCCATTGATGGCCGAACGTCATGCACCCGGCCAGACTTAGCTCCCTTTCTTCGAATATCTTCAATCTATTCTTTCGAGCCTCTGCCTTGTTATTATCCTTCATTGATTTATCCTTCATTTTGTTTATATGTAGGAATCAAATACACAATTTATAGAAGGTAATGTTACTGATAATATGGCTGGCGATAATGTGACTGTGATATCAATATGGTGATGGATTACACGTCCCATTTCACTAGTGATAACTATTTTGAATTGCGTGATCATTTAATTGATTGGGTAAGGAATATTGCAAAGACACTTGGTATAGTTATAGTAGTGAAGAGATCAGATAATGGTGAGGGTGGTAGGCGGCCTCGACTGTTGCTTGCTTGTGAACGAGGCGGTAAATACCGAGAGCCTAAAAGAAAAGATGGAAAGAGTGACAATATAATAAAACTTACTGGAATAGAAAAGTGTGAATGTCCATTTGAATTGAAAGGAAGGCAAGTAGGTGTTGATGGAGAATGGGTAATAGAAGTTGTAAAGGGTGTGCATAATCATCCATGTGGCCGATACTTGCATGGTCACTCATTCGCTGGCCGATTGACATTGAATGAGGAGAAATTGGTCATTGATATGTCGGAAAATAATACTCAACCAAAAGATATATTATATACATTGAAAGTGAGATATCCTGAGAATACGTCAACATTGAAGACTATCTATAATGAACGTCATAGACATAGACTAATTGAGCACGGACATCGATCACAATTACAATATCTCATGTATAAGTTACAGGAGCATGGATATTTTTTTTGATTTTAGGCGATGTGATAAATCCGATACGGTGAAGGATATCTTTTTTGCCCATCCAATGAGCATTGACTTGCTACGTGCTTTTCCTAGTGTTTTGTTGATGGATTGTACCTATAAGACTAATCGGTACAAATTACCTTTACTGGAAATAGTTGGTGTGACATCGACCGATATGACATTTTCAGTTGCATATGCTTACATGGAGTCTGAGCGTGAAGATAACTACAGATGGGCATTGTCAGTCTTGAAATCATTATTCGACCAATCATCTCTTCCTACTATCATTGTCGCCGATCAAGATCTCGCATTAATGAATGCCGTTGAGAGTGTGTTTTGGACTACAAGACATTTATTATGTCGATGGCATATCATTCGGAATATAGTAGCAAATCGTAAGAAGATGTTTCCTGATAAAAAAGTGTGGGACGCTTTTTTATTTTCGTGGAATTTATTGGTATTTACTGCATCGGAGGGTTATTTTATGAATTGCTTAGAAAGTTCGAAGTAGATTATTCCGATTATACATGCAGGTGCTGTCGACTATGCGATGAGGTAATGGATTCACCTGTATAAGGATAGATTTGTGTCATGCTGGACAAATCAAGTCATGCATTTTGAAAATACCACAACAAATAGGTATGCCAATAAAAGTAATCTTAATTATACATTCGTCAATTTTGATTCCTATTTAGATAATAATTTTTCCTAATTTGTTTTGTTACTTTAGGGCTGAGAGTGCACATGCAAAATTAAAAAGACATCTTGGTTCGAGCCAGGGTAATTTTGAAACATGTTGGACCAGAATTCATGCGTTGATTGAGACATCACACACTGCCATTAAAGAGTCATTTGAAAAAAGTATAAACGTCGTCTAACACCGATTCAATTACTGCATTGGATAAAATATTGAATGAGATGAATAGTATAGATGAGGGTTTAGTTGATCCTTTGATGTGTGGATGTGTACTGTGAAAGACATGCAGTTTGCCTTGTGTGCATGAAATTGCTCAGTATATACATGATGATATCCAAATTCCTTTAGATGTTGTTGATAGCTTTTGGGGAAAGTTGGATATGAAACCGAGACAGGTGGAAAACACGACTGTTTCGGATGACATCGACGCTCGTTGGAGTCATGTTTTTTTAGGGGTGAATGATTCTTTTATAACGGCGAATGAAATAGATAAATTGTTTATATTGAAGAGATTGATTGAGTTTGCCGAGCCACCAACAGCCTCGTTGGTTGAGCCCATTGTCAAGACTAACAATTGAGGTCATTCGAGTAAGTCCACATTGAAACAAAGTAAATCAACAAAGCGCGAACCTAGTGCTTTTGAATATGTTGAGTCCATCCACGCAAATTCTTTAGAACCATTGTTAAATACCACGGGAAAGCAAAAACAGAAGGTAATGGTAATGATATTTTTACACACTTTTAAGGTTCATGTAGTTGTGTTTCAAATTAATTGATTCTAATAGTTCGCCTTTCATTAGGTTGTTCGTCGCCCCATGGCCTCTAATCATGGTTATATTGAGCAGCTACCATCCCATTTCAGGGAATACATCATCGGTACTGAGGATGCAGTGGCCAACGGTCACTGTGGTTTTCGTGCAGTTGCAGATCTCCTTGGATTTGGTGAAAATGCATGGCCTCGCGTACGAAGTGACCTACTAGAAGAGCTCTAGAACTCCTAAGAGTTCTACGAGAGTGTGTATATTGAAAATGGAAGTGGCCAAAAGCAGATAAAACAATTGCAATGTTTCAGACTCGGCACACTATAGACATTGGATGAGCTTGCCAGAGATGGGTTATTTTATTGCTTCGATATATAATGTTGCCTTCGTCACTTTATCTCAATAGATATCCTGTACGTACTTGCCCCTACAGACGTGCATTGTCGAGCCTCCTAAGTGTATCCACATCGGGTTCGTAAATGGAAATCATTTCATTCAGGTACAGTTTCATATATTTCAATGTCATATATATACATATATAAGTACATTCAACGTGAGATATATATATATATATATATATATATATATAAGTTCATTCAACTACTTGATTGATATCTTTTATGCATAGGTTTTCTTACGCGATGAACACCCACTGCCCTCGGTTATCAACAAGTGGTATGAACAGCATCATCAATGTGCAATGGGATGGGCCAATTTTTATGCCCAACAACTTGCAATGTATAACTGTATAACCTCCAGAGGCATATGTGATAGGGTGGAGACGATTGAATCTGACAATTGATCTTTATCTATATTAAGAATTAATTATGTAATTTAACTTTCACTAATCTTTCGTAGTGTAATTATACTTTTATTAATTCTATATTCGTGCCATCATATTATTACTTACAAGTAGTTTATATTACATGAAGTTATAAAGAGCATAACAAATTACAAGAATTTTGTAATAAATTACAGTGACAGTGTAAAAAGTTACAAATAATGTGTAACGCATTACAGTACATATAAAGCATTTACAGTGTGCCCTGCGTTTACAGAGCATATAAAGCAAGGCCCTGCGTTCGCCTAAGTTTGGCCGAACGCAAGGCACTGCGTCGCCCAGTGCTGGCGGAACGCAGTGGCCTGCGTTCGCCAAAGAAGGCCAAACGCAGGCCACTGTGTTCCGCCACAAGTGGCCGAACGCATGGCCATGCATTCGGCTAAGTTTGGTCCAACGCAGGCCGTTGCGTTCGGCCAAAGATAGCCGAACGCAAGGCCTTGGCTTCGACTTTCCCACGCCGAACGAAACTCATCTTCATCCACCCTGATATCCTACATCACAGGTGAACACCCAATGTAATATTTGCTCGCCACACTTGATTTTGATGTTGAACTCGAATAGAAATGGCCGAATAACCTCACTGTGATATTGGTCTTTGATGTTTATCCAATTGAATTTGGGAATTTGGGGTGGTGGATACATTGAATAAGCGGTAACATGTACCCTGATATCCTACATCAGCAAGGTGAACACCCAATGTAATATTTGCTCGCCACACTTGATTTTGATGTTGAATTCGAATAGAAATGGCCAAATAACCTCACTGTGATATTGGTCTTTGATGTTTATCCAATTGAATTTGGGAATTTGGGGTGGTGGATACATTGAATAAGCGGTAACATGTACCCTGATATCCTACATCAGCAAGGTGAACACCCAATGTAATATTTGCTCGCCACACTTGATTTTGATGTTGAATTCGAATAGAAATGGCCGAATAACCTCACTGTGATATTGGTCTTTGATATTTGTCCAATTGAATTTGGGGATTTGGGGTGGTGGATACATTGAATAAAGTGGTAACGTATGTATGTTTGGTTAATTGATGTTCAATAAAAGTTCAGTTCATATAACCTATAAATTACATATATATTAGTCTTTAAAACTACACACCTTCAAACTAGAAAAATTAAAAAAGCAAATCATCGTAGCCTAAGCCGACTAGACGATGGACCCCGTAGATGATTCACCTCCGAATGTTTGTTGTTGGGATAAACTTCCCGTAGCATGATCATGCAAGTAATCTTCCAATGTTAACCCTTGCATGGTAATATATGCATCACGAACAGTTGGCATTACAACAAATGGCGTTAAAAGTGGATCACCTGTTTCCCACCTCTGTACCATTGGCTCTAAAATATCCTGTGTCCTTATGACACACTCCCATAATTCCATAGGAGCTGCAGCTTTTGATCCGACACCACGATATGTAGAAAGATATAGGAGATGACAATCCCACATATCAAACATGCTTCCTAGTGTACCCCACAATACCTTATACCGTTCCGCCGTCCGCCCTCTTCTAACAACCTGTGGAGCAAGCGGATCCTCTGGTATTGTTTGCACATATCCAATCTGTCTGAGCACACGATTGGGATGATATGGCTCGACTATATCCAATGACGTAATGCATCTGCGGTACAAAGTGATACCATCACGTGGAAAATGTTCTCTAAAATCAACATATGGATTCCATACAACCTATCACATATTATGTAACGCCCCGTCCAGTTCAGCGTACACATACGTCATGAATGACGTCATATCAGAGTGCGCCGTGCACGTAACATAAACATCGGCCACCTTCGGGCCTGTGCACGCCATTCTTTTCGTTTTTCTTCGTTTCATAACATACATAACATTGTGGAACTAGACGTGCGTCCGTCATTCATTTACACACGAAACCCTAAATTCCTTTCATTTCAACATATAACGTAAAGCTAGGGTTTCGGTTTTCATTACGTACCGCAAGATCTTTGAATTTTTCGCCCACGCACCACATCATAGCATCTAGTGACCTTTCGCCCACTCTTCACGCACGGCACCTTCATAATCAGACATACAACATACGCACATAATGAGTCATAAAAACTCAGTGGATAATAGATGCAATGCAATGCATGTCACACGTTTACTTTGGGCCCCAATTACAAATCATGTGAATACGTGGCGCCGTTCATTCATTAGCAATGCCTTTATTGTTTTCCATACGGGGCGTAGATCTCCCGAAGACCTGCTTTTCTTTTACATACGGGGCGTAGATCCCCCGACTGACCACGTCTTTATGGGGCGTAGATCCCCCATGTAGCCAGTTTACATCATTATGGGGCGTAGGTCCCCCATATGTAAACACATGATTGGTAACTGTTCACACACATATGCTCGTGATACATTTAGATAAACATTACCTTTTCTACGCCTTGTTCCTTTCACATCGTCATCATTCATACGTAACATATAAACAAGGCTTCATCATCATATCGTGGGCACAAGAATAAGACATTACTTATTCATGCATAGAACGTTAACTTCACATAAGGCCACGACATTCAAACGTAGAGCACACGATCACAAAGTGTTCACGTTGGTTCATATAAGCGCAAGCCACATAGCGTCGTCTCATAACACACATAATACTTCACGTTGAACCACGTTAGCATACATGAATGCCAAGCTTGTTACCCCAGTTGTTCATTGCATATACATAGCTTCACGTCTCTTGTTCATTACATATAACTTCCTATAGCCACATAAGTCATAGAAGTTGGCATGAAGGTCACATAGGCTACACAAACATATATACATCATCTTCACATCATGTCATAACCATAACACAAGAGCAAGGAACCCTAACATGCTTCTAAGCTCTCTAATCATCATAATCATGCCATCTCTTGTTCAATTCATGTATAAATCATGCAAATACGTCATAAAGCATGTAAAGCAACCATTACCCACCATAGATGAAGTTCAAACAAGCATGGAGACCATCTTCTTCCTCTTCTCCCTTTCTTCTCTTCCTTTTCTTCTTCTTTCTCTTCTTCCCTTCCTTCTTGTAATCATAGATTACACAAGCATTACATAGGTCATATATGGAGTGGGAGATGATTCCATAGGTTCACGAGGGACTTGGAAGGGTTTTGGGAGTGTGGGAGTCCATCTTGGTGGAGAAATGCCCAAGAAATGACAAGAATCATCTAGAAATACCAATCTGGCCGACTTAAAATTACAAATTAACTTACACATTTACTGGTCAGTAACCCTTGACTTACTGGCCAGTAATCCCTATATCCTTACGGTCAGAATTCGATTCATACGGCCAGATCATACCATCATACTGACCGTAATAAACTCTTTGTAAATCCCTTGCATTTCATCTTCTTGACTTACGGCCAGTAACTCCATGCCTTACTGGCCAGTAACTCCAACCATACTACCAGATCTTCGATCATACGACCGTAATTTGCTCTCTCGAACTTTTGGACATTTTCCATCGCTCACCATTTACGTCAGAACCTTCGATCCTTACGGCCAGAATTCGACATTTACTGGCCGTAATTCCAACATTTACTACCGTAATTCGCTTCCCGCATAATTTTCCCATTTTCATCATTTCAAGGCCAAGCTTGCATTCCCGGACATATCCTGCATCGCAAAGCATATCGTGGAACATATCATATACATGTATAGCATGCCGAAACATCATCACGCTATCTCATCTCATATACTTATATATACGGAATCACATACGTATTCACATACGGTTCCGGGACGAATTCGGGGCCATTACATCCTTCCCCCCTTAAATAAATTTCGCCCCCGAAATTGCTTAGAACTGACTCGGGAATTCGTGTCTCCTATCCTCTTTCCTTTCCCATGTCTCCTCCTCATCACATACATATACGGGATAAAAGGTCATTCCATACGGCACAGTCATATAACATATACAGAACTTCCCACGTGACGGTGCACATATCATATAACGGTCCCATTTCATAAACTGATTCGTAAACTGATTTGAGTAAGAACCGAACAAAATCATATAATCGCATACATAGGAAATATACACAAGAATTCCGGACGAGACTTTCGTGAACATTAGCATATAAACATACATACATCTCGGAATTCGGTGCGAATTTCCCCATTTCCGGCACATATATCAAACCGATCCGTTCATATATCAGTTCTGAGCTCCACATCGTGGTATTCTAAGAGACGAATACATATGACACATGTAGGGACCAAAGATTCCGTAACATTCATATCACATAATATTCGTCGACGTTCAAATCGTACATATAAGAAGAGAATACCGTACTGAACTGATCTTTACCTTTCGTTGATACATTTTCATTTCGTGAACGAGCCATATACCGGATACAATCCGTATTGAGCACCGAAAGATCATAGAAGTGACGTAGCATACATAAACATACCATTCAAGCTCGTTTCTCGTTTTGCTTACACATAACGAAGAGAAGCAGCATAGAACATGGTTATTCAGCTCGTTGGAAATAAAACGGAAATCAGATCATCATTACTTTCACGTGATTACCTAACTGAGCTCGTTTCCAAAATCATATAACATGGCACTTTCCTGAAACTCGTGGAACTTCAGGTTCATTTCATATAGCATATCATTCATATCTGGTCCCCGGAGGAACATAACATAAAGAGAAAAGCCATTCATTCGTTCCGGGAATTAACGTTATTCGAACATCATTGCACATAATTTCCCGACATAGAATACCCGACATATACTTTCCCGACGGAATGAAGAACATAGGAACATATCATTCATGCCTTTTCCGGGATTCAACATAACTTCAACATAACTGTAATATAACATCCGTAACATAGACATAGCCGTAACGTATGAGCTTTCAAATATCCCGGCATATACATATCACATAACATAAGAACATACTGATTCGATTATCATTGACGTTCAACGAATCACAGTCGAGACAGAAACTAACTGTAATATACATAAGTGAACTTCACCATACCTTTGCTCCCGACATAATTTCCCGAGATAGAAAATACCGAGAATATACTCGAGAAGTGCTTGGAGAAGTGGCTTAACGAACCGCTTTCATATAACATAACGAATCACATGGTTTTCACCGTGTCATCACCAACCATATCAAACAAACACAGTTTATCACGGTCACGAGGAACGCAACACTCGGCTCATGCATTCGGCTATCATCTCACTTCTTTTTCCTTCGTTTTCCATTCCGAGTATCCCATTCACATATACATATACAAGGAGCCAAAACAACTGGTAGCTTGAGGCCGACTACATACATATCACATGAACATAGAGCATAGCCGAAACTTCTAACTGAAGCATACCGAACCCCATAACATTCATAGAACATAATTCGTCACATAGACATAAGACTCGGCCAATTCGTTCATATGATTGACAAATCATATCACATTAAGAAGCAACCGAAGTCACTGACATAACGTGAGGTGGCATATACTCATATACTCAGCAAGTATAAAGAAAGCCGTAGAGAAGCCGAACATATACATACATAACTTCATATATCATATAGAATAGATGCAGGTTATATATCGAAATAAACGATACCTGCCCTATCATGGAGCTAGTCGAGAACTTCCAGAACTTCCAGAACTTCCAAACCTTCGGCTATACATTAAGCCATTCAAGAACTGAACGTCGGCTATACATTGAGCCATTCTTCGGCCGAAGAATACATCTGCCTTTCTTTCGTTCTTCATATACATATATAACATCGGCTGTGTATACATACATCGGTCGTGAGATATAACCTCGACCGTGTCTCACGGAGAATATAGGCACATTACACATCATATAACCGTCGGCTATTCTCATAATCAAGAGCATTAGTCATAATTGTACAACATAAACTACATAACATGGGCCATTCAGAAAACCCTATCATTTCGTGAACACACATCTAAGCACAACCGTACATTGAACCAGGCCGAACTCATTTCATTACATAACATAACATAGCATATCACATAGAGCCTGATTACACATGTTGACTTAGCTTGAAGTTCTCGAAATAAACGAACATTCACGTTAGTCATGTTCAAAATAAATGAACAACAAGACTTGCCACATTCGAAATAAACGAATGGGCTTCATGGTCAAGTTCGAAATAACGAACAAACATATCGGCCATTCGTTACATAACATCATCCATATGCATCACATCATAACATAGCATCACATATATCATAGGAGCAACAACACGTGAACAACTTTCATATTGGCTGAGTTCGAAATAAACGAACATTCACATTGGCTATGTTCGAAAGAAACGAACCAACATACCTGCCATTCATTACGTAACATTCATCCGTACACATCATCTAATAGCGCACCATAGCAACCATCACATAATATGCTAGCTCAATCTCTTTCAAGTTCATGAGACATCTGAGAGACATCACACCTGCGGACGCAGGTGCATTCATTTACATTTCATTCCGAGTCGCTCTATTGATTCACTAATCAATCGAAGTAAGCTCAATTCATAACATTTATGCTCTTTTTCATATCATACTGCATAAACATTCGGTTGAGTGATGTGGCTCAACATACATTGCTCAAAATCCGAAAGCCGTTAACGTCACATACATCTTCACATTCATATGCCGTTTTACTGAACGACGTTGAACTACGGTTCAAACACCACATGCCTTTCGTTCCACTATGCAACATAATGAAGTCACTCCCATTTCATTCATCGGAGCTAACATTCATATAGCAGTGATACAGTTGTAGCTTACCATCCGTTCATACGTCATCATATTCATGTCATACTCATACTCGGATCTTCATTCATCAAATCAGCATACACATCGCGGAGGGAGACAATTAGGGAAAGAGGAGACATTCCACACATCACATGTAGTTCCCGGTCAACATATACGTTATGCGGAACGTTTATCCATTCATCACTTCCATACCATAACATAACATCCATAACATCCATCCCATATCCTCGTCTTATACGTCCTAAGTTCCGTACCAGTACATATAACATAACATACATAACATAACATGCTTTCACATTGTGAGGAACAGGTATCATTTCACATCGGGACGTGCATAAGCAACATCATATGCATAGGGACATCATCGGGAGCATAGCATACCATATCATATCATATCATTCATTTACGATTGCTCCCGTATTCATAGCATAGCGTTCATCACATACATGTCTTGCATAGCATACGTTATTGCATTCACATCATATCATAGCATCATACATCATACCTCATCGTGGAGTGGCGAAAGAGTCCATTGGTGTGTGGGGCAAATGAATCTTGCTCTGATACCACCTGTAACGCCCGGCCCAGCCTATCGCATACATACGCCATGAATGACGCCATATCGCAGTGCGCGCGTGCACGTAACATAAACATCGCCACCTTCGGGCCCGCACGCCATTCTTTTTCGCTTTTTCTTACGCTTTCATAACATACATAACATTGTGGAACTAGACGTGCGTCCGTCATTCATTTACACACGAAACCCTAAATTCCTTTCATTTCAACATATAACGTAAAGCTAGGGTTTCGGTTTTCATTACGTACCGCAAGATCTTTGAATTCTTCGCCCACGCACCACATCATAGCATCTAGTTACCTTTCGCCCACTCTCCACGCACGGCACCTTCATAATCAGACATACAACATACGCACATAATGAGTCATAAAAACTCAGTGGATAATAGATGCAATGCAATGCATGTCACACGTTTACTTTGGGCCCCAATTACAAATCATGTGAATACGTGGCGCCGTTCATTCATTAGCAATGCCTTTATTGTTTTCCATACAGGGCGTAGATCCCCCGAAGACGTGCTTTTCTTTTACATACGGGGCGTAGATCCCCCGACTGACCACGTCTTTATGGGGCGTAGATCCCCCGTGTAGCCAGTTTACATCATTATGGGGCGTAGGTCCCCCATATGTAAACACATGATTGGTAACTGTTCACACACATATGCTCGTGATATATTTACATAAATGTTACCTTTTCTACGCCTTGTTCCTTTCACATCGTCATCATTCATACGTAACATATAAACAAGGGTTCATCATCATATCGTGGCCACAAGCATAAGACATTACTTATTCATGCATAGAACGTTAACTTCACATAAGGCCACGACATTCAAACGTAGAGCATACGATCACAAAGTGTTCACGTTGGTTCATATAAGCACAAGCCACATAGCGTCGTCTCATAACACACATAATATTTCACGTTGAACCACGTCAGCATACATGAATGCCAAGCTTGTTACCCTAGTTGTTCATTGCATATACATAGCTTCACGTCTCTTGTTCATTACATATAACTTCCTATAGCCACATAAGTCATAGAAGTTGGCATGAAGGTCACATAGGCTACACAAACGTATATACATCATCTTCACATCATGTCATAATCATAACACAAGAGCAAGGAACCCTAACATGCTTCTAAGCTCTCTAATCATCATAATCATGCCATCTCTTGTTCAATTCATGTATAAATCATGCAAATACGTCAGAAAGCATGTAAAGCAACCATTACCCACCATAGATGAAGTTCAAACAAGCATGGAGACCATCTTCTTCCTCTTCTCCTTTCTTCTCTTCCTTTTCTTCTTCTTTCTCTTCTTCCTTCCTTCTTGTAATCATAGATTACACAAGCATTACATAGGTCATATATGGAGTGGGAGATGATTCCATAGGTTCATGAGGGACTTGGAAGGGTTTTGGGAGTGTGGAGTCGAGCTTGGTGGATAAATGCCCAAGAAATGACAAGAATCATCTAGAAATACCAATCGCCGACTTAAAATTACTGGCAGAACCCTTGACTTACGGCCAGAACCCTATATCCTTACTACAGAATTCGATTCATACGGCCAGTATCATACCATCATACGACCGTAATAAACTCTCTCAGAATCCTCGTGATTTCATCTTCTTGACTTACGGCCAGTAACTCCATGCCTTACTACAGAACTCCAACCATACGGCCAGATCTTGAATCATACGACCGTAATTTGCTCTCTCAAACTTTTGGACATTTTCCATCTGCTCACCATTTACTACCGTGAATCTTCAACCCTACGTCAGAATTCGACATTTACGGCCGTAATTCCAACATTTACGGCCGTAATTCTGCTCCTGCAGAATTTTCCCATTTTCATCATTTCGAAGGCCGTTTCGCATTCCTGGACATATCCTGTACTGCAAAGCATATCGCGAACATATCATATACTTGTATAGCATGCCGAAACATCATCACGTCATCTCATCTCATATACGGGATCATATACGGTACATATACGGAATCACATACGTATTCACATACGGTTCCGGGACGAATTCGGGCGGGCCATTACATATTAAATATATAAATTCTTACTCGAATTGTATATCAAGAATGAAAAAACAAGTTATTAAAAAATTTTAACTCACATCATTTGGTTTCAAAAAATCCAACACCTCCCGATATGCCATGATAGTATCCATAGATGACCCAGCATGCACCTCCTGTGTCCACCTCATTGCAAGGGGTTCCCCATCTCTATAGTGTATGCTATGCAAAGGCCTTAACATTGGAAAATGTTTGTATATCCTAACCTATAATAATATTAAATTTTTAATTGCAAATCACAACTAAATAAAAGTGAGAAAACTGTAAACAAAATATAAATTTAATTACGTGTTACCTCCAGTAAAGTTGAATAACCCAACATCTGCTTGACATTAGCTCTAGATGCTAATCCCAACTGTCTATATAAATAGGCTAGGACAGCAGCTCCCCAAGAAAAACTCTACACATAGCCAACGTCTTCCAAAAAATAAAAGTATTTCGTCGAAACCCTAGTACCCGACTTGTCAATAAATATAGTACAACCCAAAAGCTATAATAAATAAGCCTTGGCTGTATACACCAATGTGCGTCAATCGTTAGAAGTATAGTGGGTCATAAACCTAGCGCGCAGCCACTCTAATTTCACTGAGGAACCCCTAGCACTACCGTGTGCCTCCTCGGCCTCCTCCTCCGTGACTCCTAATAATCTCCTGACTAGATGGTAGCTAGACTCGATAGTCTTGCATGTGCGCTACAATGTACGACCACCAATTGGTAGACCAATGAGCCAATTCGCGTCATCTAAAGTGATAGTCATCTCCCCAAATGTCATATGACATGTATTCGTCTCTGGATGCCATTTCTCCACAAAAGCAGATATCAAGCACTTGTTAGCTTTTCGATACGATACATGTCGCAGCATATTAATCATGGAGTTCCCAAATAACCCAGTCCATGGCTTGACTTCGCCAGATCATATTGCCACTCTAATAATTTCACCATGTGATAATGACATTTAAGCACTTCTCTTTCGTGATTGAACCATATTTTAGCAGCTACGTGCGTTTTAAATAAACATAAAATCCGTGGATCTAGTGGACCACCTGGAAATGTTCCAGTCAATATCTCATCCTCATCGCCACCCTGATCCTGGACTTCTTCATTTTGGTGCTCAATCTCAGTGTAATCAATATTTATATCAGTGTTACCCTCATTTGGATCACGGTGGATTTCATCAACAGTTGGCGGCATATTTGGGGCAGTTCCTTGTGTTTGAGAGTTTCGTGTAGCTTCTTGATGTCTTCTTTCAGAAGCAGTTGGTGCCCTATGTCGATGGCCTCGTCCTATAATATAACAAAATAACTCAATAATAAATAGATAATTTTTGATGGCTACAAGATTTACATAAACGCTGTGGAATCAGAAATATTGATCACGCAAAATACTTTGGGAATTGTTGAGCCGAAGAGGAAGGGAAGAGTGATTGGGAGTTGGCCGAGCACCCAACTCGTGGCCGAGGACCCAACTCGTGGCCGAGGACCCGAGTTGGGTGCTCGGCCACTCGTGGCAGAGCAACGGCCAAGCACCCAAGGGGATGCTTGGCTATTTGTGGCCGAGCACCCCTTTGGGTGCTCGGCAACCCTGCACTCCTCGGTGACGCTCCAAAACCAGACCAGATCCACAAAAACTTTCCAAATCGTGGAAATTAAGCATGAAAGTTTTGAAAAATATTTACATCTACTTACCGGTATCCATGGTTATTGAAATGCCCTTCTTATTTCCTTGAATTTTTTGCAGCTGAAGAAGAAAGAGGAAGAGGCAGTGGACCGTGTGAAAGAGAGGGTGGATGAGGGTTGAAAATGCTAAAGTGGGGTGAAAGGGTTAAATGATTGAAAGGGTAAAAATGGGAAAAAGTGGGGTGTATTGAATAATTGAAGAGTATTAAAGAAAAAATAGGTGGGTGTATAAAGTATGTGGGTGTGTTGAGTGGAAATTGGGGTGTATTTAGCCACAACCCGTAATTTAATAACATATAATTTAAAGAAAGCAGGACTTCTAAAAAATAATCCTAATCACAAAATTGTTCCTACATTGAACACAACAAAGTACATGAAATAGTTCACATGCGAGGAAAAATTAGAAAATGCAAATATTAAAAAGTCAACTCAGAATTTAAAAACAAACTTATCTAAACCATAGCATGACATTATCTAATTAGAAAGATTGTGCAATATAGATTGATTGAAATTTGGTATCTTGCTATTTCGACTATCACATCAATAGTGTTACTGAACTTGCATCAAAACTTTTACAAATTTTCATCTGGTGTCAATACTACATTTGTTGTAATTGAATTGTTTTCAGTGTATCAACTCACAGTTTCTACAGCCACGGTCTTTTAGACCTTTAATCCTTAAGGCTTCAGCAACTTTTGATTGTCATTAGGTCGAAGATGATCACTCCCCTATAATACCTGCTAGCAACATCCAAATCAACTTCAATAGCCATGTCTCTAATCTTGTTCATATAGTATTAATTAAATAACAGTTGATTATTTAAACTAATAAGATAGTATGTAATTAAATAATATAGGAGATGAAATCCTATAAAATTTTATCAAAAAATAATATAACGATTCATTATTTTCTATGTCGATTATTACCAATTTGCGTATATATGTTGAGATATTGTATGTCAAAAAACAAATAAATTTCACCGACACATTAATTCGTAACTTAAAATTAAATGTTTACAACTTTACTTCAATGTTACAGCTTTAAACTAACATACATGAAATATTTCAAGCTTAAATGCCCAGAAATTCAAACCACACCAATAAGAGGAATAAAGCACTAAATAAAAGATGCTACAACAAAAAGTTCATTTTCAACAACTACAATTGTCTTGAAATCTTTCTCGGTGGCTCTTCTATACAAAAAACAACCTAAAAATGGGTTTCATAGCTAAATATTTGGTTGTTAAAAGGTAAAATTTCTTGTAGCAACATTTCATTCAATACTATCCTAATAGCAACTGAGATATCATATTCATAGATTCTTCACATCTCCTAGATGAACTGCATCATCACTAAGCTTCTCTTGTTGATTCTTTACATGTTTACATGGATAACTTTGAAAAGTCGAATTCCTAAATTGGCCCACAGCTATCCATGCAGAAACCAAAAGACGCCCAAGGATTCAAGTGGTGCAAAAATTAATCATGCACTGATTCTAGGAACATGAATGCTGTAAAACTTTCCAAACTCCCTCCTCCAATCTTGGCAAGAACAGCAAAAATTCATTTGAAAGGATTTTCCAAAGCTGCTTGAATTAGAAAAAAAACTATTAGTACATAATCGACAGTAGTCAAACACAATACAATTGAGATTGTATGATGATAGTGTAACGTGTAATGGGTGGGGAGGTTTCAACGACTTCCTTTCTCTCGATTCATGAAACAGAATTTTTCCACACAACATACGTGGAAACACTATAGGATCCATTCTGAATGATAATTGGCCTTGAAGTAGAGTTTGAAACAAAAACTGATTATTGATCCATCAAATAAGACTAACAAATAGACCAATCCTTAAATTTGCATCCAGGCTAGCTATTTGTATCAAAAGCATAAAATAGAAATTAATCTGCAACAGAAAAAGTAATTTAGAAAAAAAAAGAATTATCCTTATCTTATCGAGAAACAATAATTACCTACCAAAGTTAACCTTTCCCTTAAGATACTATGGGTTCACTCACAAATGGAGGAGCTAATTTCATATGATGGCTTTGGAGCCCAAGTGATCACCAATTCACCGAGCTTCTATAGTTAGCACCATTCAAATCTCTATTCTTTATTTAATCACCAGTATTACAAAGAGAACCCATACAAGACCCAAAATGGAAATTAGTCACCAGTTACCAATAAAGGTACTCAATTATTCATCCGAATTGGTTTTAAAAAACAAAAGAAAATGAAAATGAAACTTCATTATTTCAAGTCATTACTTTTGCTTCACATGTATATTAACCAAATATGCCAAAAGTCCAAGAAATATATTTCATCAATTAATGCTTTACCTCATAAGTAGTGACAATTTTGTATCATCATCATTGTCATCTTTATCTCTTATTGTATTTAATTTTAAAAAGAGATCTATTAAAGGTAAACCAGAAATTCCAGTCCATCAGTGGCTGCTCGTGATTAGCACGATCAAACCAAAGGAAACATATGCCATTAAATAATTTTGATAAGAATTATAAGAATGTTGATTTATAACACTTACCGATTACTTGAATTGGTCAAATAAAAAATGATTATTTATATCCCAAACATCTATTAACCATAATATGAAATGACCAAACTTTTCATCTTAAAATGCAAAAGAAAATAATCGTAAATTAATTTTACATGTGACCTACTATAAAAATATCTAAATTTTGAATTTCTAATTAAAAACTACTCATCGAAGTTCAAAGCGATAAATGAATGTACCTCGCTAGGGAAAATTCGATCCAAACATAGTAGTCGTGTATAGTAAATCTAATTCCGGAACGAAGTTCTACTCCGCATCTTCAAACGCTAGTTTGGAGACACTATTCTTTTATCAACTTTACTTTTACATTCCTAATTCAGACATTTCAAATTAAGAGTTTTGACCTATATAACATATAAAAGCCAACCCTTCAAATTAGAGATAAATGCTAATGCTCCTAATAAGATAAAAAATAAATGAACATATCCATGTTCAGACAGATGTCGATAACAAAATATACCTCACACCTGCAACCAGATAACAGGAAAGACCCTGAGAGATTTTCGAAAATCATGCATTTGGGAGAGATTTGGATCACCATCGACACATAACATAATCTTGTACTCCTCGTCAACACATAACATAATCTTCTATACGACTAAACAACAACATAGTCAAACACATTATAGCCCATATTACAGTTAAGCAATGAACTAAAACTTTAAACCTTAATTGTATGAAAATTAGTTATAAACTTGCACACGGCATGCCTTCCTAATGCAGTAACATAAGTTCTCTTTTTCATGGTCTATCATGGCTATTTTTGTTGGTGTGCTCAAGTACACACGGTCAATCTATAAAGAAACAGTTAATAAGCTCAAAAGTGTTCGAGAAATTTCAAGTTCTCAAAGATCCTTACACGCAAAATTGTCAAAGGGTAAGGTTATAACAAATGACAATGCTGCAAAAGGATAGTGGCTCTTTCTCCATGTGGTCCTAATCCTCAAGCAAAAGAAGTACCAAAAAAATGTTAAACACTACCACATTGTCAAAGGTAATTGCATCTGCCTGCTCTATATATCTTTCTTTCTGAGACGAATTATCAAGGTAGTCAAGTGTTTCCAAACCTTCTACGTGCACTTCACAGCAAATCAAACAACATCATGCAACCTATCTGGAAAGGGTAATAAAGTATCTAATGGATTTAGAATTTGAAAAAGGAAAAAAAGAGACTCCTGATCAATAAGAAAAAAATAACACAAGAATGATGAGCAAATAGACACAGAAGTTACTCAACAGAAAATTAAGTTGATTATCCATAATCTAGTGCGAGAACAATAACTTGTAAAGTAATGAGGCAAACTTGCTATTAGATACAAATAGGTAATTGGATGAAGAAAATGCAACTGAAAAGAGCTTGCTCTCAGTATTTCGCACTCCGGGGATGAAGGTAAGCTTTTTGTAACTCAGAGAAACACGTAGTTGCAACTCAAATCTTCAAAATGCACCAGAAGAAGCTTGAAGCTTAGATAAAAATCACTCATGATTCTATTTAGTATTAAGTATCATATGGTTAGTATCCTTACCTACGTGGCCAAGTTTTATAATCATATTCTGTTAATTACAGAATAAGATCCACAGTAGCTTGCTTGTTATTAGGGTCAAACGCAAAGAAGAATCATCCACTGACCATAGTCTGTTCCTTGGAAATCCATGATGCTCAAAAGAATAGATCACTTTGACAATATTAGAGAAAACTATTTTCAAGAATAAAGGAAAAAGACGTCATAAGAATTGAGAAATGAGTGTTGTTGAATGCAATGAACCTTTGGTTTTGCTATTGCCATTCTTTTTTAATGAAGAATAATACATCTATTCCACACTCATCGAGCTTGATTCTCGAATTCCAATTCTTGCAAGCCATATGCCAAAAGAAAGAGCTCTACAACCTTGCCTTTCGTTCTTTTAATCCAAAGATGCATCATTGATACTGACGTGTTTAGTGATTTGTTGACATAAAAGCAAAAGTTGAGATTAACAGAATATATATATATGTATATATATATATATATATATATATATATGACAATCTAAAGTAATACAGAGTGAAAGTTCAAAAAAAAGTGAAGTAATATAGAATGAGTAATGTCATCACCGGTCTGGGCCTTGTTGCACAACAAAATTAAACCTTGAATAGTCATCATATTTAGTAAAAATTTGCCTCTTAAGTTTAATATTGATAGCCACCATTACACATAAAAGAGTTGGAATGAAGAAACCAAGATACAACTGTTTCTCATGGATGATACAATTTTCTTCCAAATTTTATAATACAAAGACAAAACAACCACAATAATAGCCCCACAATTAAAGTTTTGTTAGTAAAATAGTCCTTGAAAGTCTTGTTGGAAATTTATGTCCAATAATAATTAGTAACCAACATATTATTAAATTTAATTATATCGGCTGTTCAAATTAAATGGGCTAAACTAAAGTGGTCTAATTTGGCAAACCCATAAACTAGAAGAATTGGTGTGGACGGAATAAGTAGAGACTGGTAAGGACCTGATTGAGACTTTATGGGAGTCTCTAATCAATCTCTATATATAGATGCTTCGGTCATGGTCCCGAACACACCAAATTGTATACAGTTTCTCTTCTGCCCATGTGGAAGCAAATATCAAGTCTCATATTCGGAATAAGGAGATTTGGTTGAGGATGGTCATAGCACCACCGTCTACCACTGTTTTATAGTCGTTCCAAGAGAGATTTCTACTTGAAGATCGGCGATTGTTACGATGGATCCAGGTATGTCTTTGTGTATAAATCTTGATAATTTAATATAATGGTCTTCGGTGATTTAATTACGATTGTAATTAAATATTAAGGAATATTCTCACAAGTGGTATCAGAGCGATTATCATGTTAAATTGTTGAGATGTATTGTTCATGCACGTATTAATTAGGAGAAATTATTTTCACGAAGGATGTAACATAAATCATTATGTATGTGCATGAATTTTGGCACGATTGTAGTTGAAGCCCTATGGATCGTCATAAAAATTCTGCCTTGTGATCATTCTGCTTTTGGATAATATGTTGTCCATTATTTAAATAAAGGATTAATCATATTTTATTGAATCGGATCGAATTGCTTCTTGCTTTCTATACATCATGTGATCAATCATGAATATGGTATTGGCTCTGCTGTTCCTTTTTTTGGGGACATATGGATATGCATATATAGTTACATACATGGGTTTGCTGATTGTTGATTTAATCACACGGATTTATGTATAAACTGATTATACATTCGAATACAAATATGGATATATGCACAAACGGATTTAACAAAAACCAAACAATGAATTTGGCAAGGGAAACTTTGATATTTATCATGAAAATATATAATTCTTTCAAATTGTCGACATCTATTGGCTTATGCATCGCGTATCTAGCCGATACTTTCCTTATTAATCAGATCCGTGTGTGTATTACATGATTAGAGAGTTTGATTTTAGTTGGTTAAGTTTTTTTAACATATTTCCCAACCTTCAAAATTTATAAAAAAAAAAGGGAGAAAAAGAAAAGAAAAAATGGCAAAGGCTTTGGGTCGGTGGCGCTTCGCTAGCAACGGAAGGTCCGGAACTGCATCTGCAGTGGTTGTAGTCACGTTTACAACACTGTTATGGTAACTTTGTAGTGTCGGGTGGGGCGCTACGGCTACTTCTTGCGATGGCGGCTGCTAGGGTTTCAAGCCCTAGCAGCCTCCATTTGGAGAAAGGGACTTCTAGTTGTGAATTGGATGACTTTAGGGACCTTCTCATAATTTGTCCAATTTGGATTGTTAATAACTTTTGGTCCTTCATTTTCTTTAAAGATATAAGTTGGTCCCCTATAGTTATTTAAACTAGAATTGAGGGCACGAATTTTTGGGTTTTGCAAAAATCAATCCATGCACTTTTGGATTCTTCAAAAATTGAGGCCCTAAAGTACTAAAGTTTTTTATTTTAGCCCTTAAAGTATGAGATTTTGAAATCTCAAGTCATTAAAGTTTTCAAAATTAACTCTTGGTTCTATAAAGTCATGAATTTTAATTCTTATCCCTCTAAAGCAATTGAATTTTGAGAACTTGACCCTTGAAGGTTTCAACATAAAGTTTTAAATCCTTCAGGTTTTTGAAAATTTTAAAATCCTTTGGCCATTAAAGTTTTTTTGAGAATTGAATGTTAATTCCTAAAGTTTTGTACGAGATTTTAATCACAAATTTCGTGATTTTAAATCCAAAGTACTTCAAAGGTTTTGAAGTCTCTATTTTTATATAAAGTTTTGGATCTAAGATTTAATCTCTGAAGTTTAAGTTCTTAAATTTTGGCATTGTAAACTTCTTAAAGTTTGTCTTAGGACCAATGATGCTTTAAGTGACCTCTAAAGTTTAAACTCTTTAGTTTGACCTTCTACGATTTTTTTGGGTTTTTGAGATTTGATCCATAAGGTTTTAAATATTAATCTCAACCTATAAAGTATTAGATTCTAATATTGGTCCCCAAAGTATTGGATTTCAAAAATTTTCCCATAATCTTTTTCAAATCCATTAATTTTACTGTCTGATATCTTGAAAAATATTAGTTGAAGCGATACATTGCCAAAGTAACCTCGGTCTGGATTTATTTATTTCGAAATATGAAGATGTGTGTGTGTCCATTATTTATGCGACGACTGGTCGACCCAAAGGAAGGTTACTATTTGGGCAAATGACAGAGACACCTGCGGTAATAAGTATGAGATAATTATCAACCCTGATTTTTGTTAATTCATTGAATTCATTATTCTAATTTCGAAATGAACAAATTAGATTATTGTTGTTCAATTAGAAATAGTAAAGTTTGTCCTTCAAAATTCAACTTTTGTTAGTATCGATTCTTTAGAATTGCCTCATATGGTGAAATTTTGCACAAAAGTCCAAATGGTACAAATGTATATTAACTAATAAGGAATTCATTGCATGGTGGCATAATGTTTCTATATAGTATTTGTGGTATTAGTGTCAATTCCCTTTAACTTGACATCAGGTTTTCAGTAGAGTGCATAAAAGAAAATAGAAAAATATTAAAAGAAATTTGGTGTCAATTAAAGTGCTAACATTTTAGAACAAATCTGTACTAATACTTGAAGACCAATCCCTACCCTTTTTTGGAACGGTCAATAGTACTTTATTTGGTTGCGAACGTTTACTCTAGAAATGGCCACCTATATTTGAGTTATGAGAAGTGCTAATTACTAGACATATTCAAGGACATAAAGTTAAAGTTCAAACATGAACTTGGCAGTGAATTGAAATCATCAAATTTGACTAGCATGACAAATATGACGAATTCAAAAACGTCTAAAGATTGCATCTTACATTCTCAATAGAGTTCCAAAACAAATTAGTAGCTAATACTTCACAAAGCAATAAGTCTAATATTAGGCACTTGCATATTTGAGTCGTCTAGTTGAGTCAAGGCTTTACAAGTCGAATGACAAGAAATTGGATTAAAGAACTATTGACAACTAATTTGTGGAAAACTCTGAAAGGCTAATGGTTTACAAGTTTTTTAAGTCGTTAAAGTCTATCCTCTTTTGAACAGAAAATGCAGAATTCCTTGAGGATGTTAAGGTTGGCGGGGAGATAAGGCTAGATATATAGTCTTCGAAGGAGAATTTGTTCATCTCCATGTTGGTACTTTTGACAGATAATGATTATGTACATTGTTCGAGATGCACATTCGGTCTAATAAGACAATATTAAAGCTCCCTATAGAAATAAGGACATTGGTCTTGAAAAGCAAGCTCAACAAGCTCAATAACATACGCCATTAAAGATAAGATAAAATCTACAAAAAATAATGACATCCAAATCTCATCGAATTGCTTGAAGGTTTGAAGCTGGTTGGTTGCAAATAAATATTTAATACCAAGGAGCGTCGAGGGACAGTATTGAGAGATATAAAACTCATCTTACTGTCAAGGATTTTATTGAGGCATGTACCATAAAGAGTTTTTCGCTTTGGTTTAGTGAAAGGCCCTTTTGGGACCATAATGGCACTTGTGGGTTATAGCCCATATCAAATGGATGGTAAGACTGCGCAATCGTTGAACTTTAGCATTTGGTGAGTTAAAGAAAATGGTTTCCAAACTAAAGAATTCCATCTATAATCCCAAACAAGTTTCCAGTCATAACTATCACGGATTTCATCAAATTAATTGTCTCATTCAGATATGAGATAAATTCAATTGATGATTTTGTGAACCTCAAGTTCAGTGGGAGTAAATGTATCATTTCTAGTATTATATGTCGGTAAAGTCTACTAGCCGCAATATTGAGTTGTCAGAAAATAAAGAAATTCCATGAGATAAAGGATCATTGAGTTGTCTCTTTCGTATAAGGTAGACAAATACATCGAGATTGTCTCAAGGTACTTTGTGTTATCACAAAAGAGTTGCATCCTATTTTCCAAAGGATCTAAAGATATTCGACATGAAAAGCTATATACTATGGGATATATCCACTATTAAGGGATACATGTTCAGCCTCAATGGATGCCCCAAGATTGAATTTGAACCATAAAGATTACAAAAGATTCTCAACACGTCAATGTAGAGAGTCTTATGTGTACTTAAGTACGTACAAATTCGGATTTAGCATTCATACTAAGAATGGTAGAATTTCTAGTCACTCTAGTTTGGATTTATTCAATATGGTTATGAAATATTTGTGGAGAACACATGGCTATGTACTCACTTATTTAGAGATCATTTTATATTTAGAACAATTAAGTGTTTAATAAGCGTAAACTCCATATAGCTGATCCGTTACCAAAGGTTTATCTTTTTAAGGTATTTAGTAAGCACATCACTTACACGGGTGTTGTATATGGCATTGTGCTGGCTTAGTAGGAGTTTGCATTTGGTGTTCTTTTGGTGTTAGACACACTTCTATTATTATCTTCTGCATAATAAAGTTTATGGTTTGTTATTAATCTCTAAAATCAAATCTTTCCAGTTGTGGTTTAGCATTGCAGTTTAGCATTAAAGTTGGAAAGGTTTATTATGATTTCATAAGGAATAAAGTTGGACCAGTTGGAAATAGACATGTATAAGATCACATTGCATGTAATTTCCATGCTACTTATCCACATTAGATCTATGTCATTAAGTATGCTAGCATGGCGATTGTTGTGGTTTATTCACAGTGATGTTGTGATACAAGCTACGGTAGGTCCACCGTTAGTGTATGAGATGGACAAGATTGTTTAAAGAGTAGTCTAAGGTAAATAGCAAACAGTTGCGCCTAAGTAATTTTGTGATATAATTATTTAGGAATAATATGTAGCCCAAGTGGGAGATTGTTGAAAATTTATTTCCAATAATAATTAGTGGGCAACATATTTTTAAATTTAATTATATCAGCTATTCAAATTAAATGGGCTAAACTAAAGTGGTCTAATTTGGTAAAACCCCATAGACTACAAGAATTGGTGTGAGCGGAACAAGTAGAGACCGATAAGGGCCTTGTTAAGACTTTATGGGAGCCTCTAGTCTGTTTTTATATATAGAACTTTTGGCCATAGTCCTCAACACACCAAATCGTATATACTTTCTCTTCTCCCCATGTAGAAAGAAACATCAAGTCCCATATTCAGAATAATGAGATTTGGTGGAAGAGGGGCATAGTACCACAGTTTACCATTGTTTTGCAATCGTTCCAAGATAGATTTTCGCTTGAAGATCGACGATTGCTATGACGGATCCAAGTATGTCTTTGTCAATAAATCTTGATAATTTGACATGATGTTCTTGGTTGATTTAATTGCGATTGTAATTAAATATTAAGGAATATTCTCACAAGTCCAACTTAAGAGATGCACATAAAAGGACAACATATAGGAAGAAAGAAATACAGCTCAATAAGATTTCTCCCATTTTTTGCAAAATTGTACAAATACAAATTCCAAGTACATTGCATAAATTATTAAATTCTCTATGACTAGAATCATATTTTCTACAACCTATGCACGCAGATCTTTACATTTCAATGAGATTAACATTTCAATGAGATTACTTTTAGCCAAATATTAGAGCATGACTTCTATCCATTTGAAGGTGAGAGCCGAAGGTACTAAACGTTAGATAAAGCCAAAAATTCACTTTTATCGCTACTATTAAATAAAAGTCATATCACTAAACATAATACTACACCAATTAGAAAGTAGTTTCAATTCACATTACCACACAATGCAAGTAGAATAAAATTAGCAACCAGCTCTTAAAAATTCATAGATACCCCGTCACAAGGCTCGACATCATCAAATCACAAAAACAAATTAACTTGTGTAGGACATTATGACAACCATGCAAAATTGTTGGTCATTTTCCTTTTCTGTTAAGATTGTGATTCATTAAGATTGTCTGGGTTAAGAGAAATCCGTGTTGATCCAGCTATATTGGTTGAATTGTCCATGTTATTATCCATGGCCATTTTGAAGAAAAGATGGATAGAAAATGGAAATAAAAGAAAACATTTTCACTCAATGATGGAGTGAAATTAGTAGGGGTGTGGTCAGGCGTATACCTCGCTCTATTTACAACACCATATATTTTTCATGTAGCTACAAAAGAAGATTAAAAGAATAAAAAATCAATATAAAATTCAGCAATTAACGGGTAAAAGAATCCTCAGTATCAAAACCTCTATTAAAAAATTGACCACATTTGTTTGGGTTTATTCCTTTGTATTTTGAACTTTGTCAGGCAACTCTAGTGCTTTGGTGGCGAAGAATGTAGAAAAATTCCTCTTTGGTAATGCTCTTTATCTGTAAATGAAATAATTAACATTTATATGCATTTAGGACAAAAATGTTGGGTGAGTACCAAAAAGTGGTATTCTACAATTTCCACTACCTACCACTTGGTCCATGGCATTTTCATAATCACTGATAAACTTGATGGCATCTCGATCATATGCTATGAATCAAGGAATGAAAAGAAGTTTCTTAGAAGACTTACATTAAAGAAAGGATGCTAAGATTCCACTGCATCTTGCTTAATCTTAATATCCTTACCTAGCTGTCCCATGAGCAAATCCACCTGAACAACAACACAGACTAACTATTAGAAATGCATCTTCAATGAACCTCAAATTTAGGAAAAAGAGTAGAAAAACCAATTATTGTAATTACACTTATAGGAAACAAAAATGGTTTAGCAATATACCTAAACAGACTTCTTTAGGTGAGGACCATAAATCTAGTAGTGCCAACAAACACAAAACTCAATTATCAATATATGTAAAGCTATCCAACAACTATAATCTAGGAAATTCTCCAACATCTGAAGGAAAACGAACATAAAGAACTAGACCAATCACTGACCTTTTCAGCACCAGTAGCATCATCAATAACACAATTCTCCCTTAGGCACAACCACATTGCATCCAAATCATGAGCATTTAGCATAAGGTTTGTTTGTTTTTGACAAAAGAGACTGCAAAGTCTATCGCACTATTAAAAGAATCACTTCCCAACATTAAAAAATTGAGTGACGAATAGTGCATCAAGACAGAATCAGACTCAATACCTTCAGAAAGTGATATTTTGCCAGCATCTGTACCCTATGACTAATTGATACCTTTTTCAAGTTTCTGAATAACAAAAAGTCAAAAACAGAGGCATGACTTGAGGACTAATTTCATGCTAGAAGGCAAGAAGCCATATAGCACATAATAATATGTCTGTACAATTATTGAAAGATGGGTGAGGCTAAATACACCCATACATTTACTCCATGCACCCATTTTACTAAATACACCCACCAAAAATACACCCATTTTACTCTATACACCCATCTCTCTCAATTTTACCCCTCACCAAAATTCACGCTTGTTTCTTCTTCTTCCTTTCTCTGCCATTTTTCCAGTCAAGCTTCTTTGTTCTTTCTCTCTCTCTTGCATTTCCTGGCAAAGCTTTCTTTCTTCTCTCTCTCGGTAAGCATCTCCCCGCTAGTCTCTTTCTCTCTCTCTGTGGTAATTGGTAAAGCATCTCTGGTAAGCTTTTCTTTCTTTCTTTCTTGGTAAGCTTCTTTCTTTTTCTTTCTCTTCCATTGCCATTTGAGGACGAACAATAGGCCTTCTTGCACAATTTGAATCTGCTTTTGCTCATTCTCGATTCGTCCCTTGTTGCTTGTTGTTCGTCCAAAAGGGGACGAATAGGCATTGCCATGTTCGTCCACAAGGGGACGAACATGGCACTGCCATGTTCGTCCCAACAAGGCACTGCAAGTTCGTCCTCAAGGGGGCGAACATGGCAGTGTGTTGTTCTTCTTGGGGACGAATTAGGGACAAACAAGGGCTTTAAATGTTCCCGTCGATGGCCGATTGCTTCCGAGAGAAGGCATCGTGAAGAACATTTGGCTTATGAGAATCCGCAAGAATTGCCTCTTGAGGTTCCCCCAAATACCACCAGAAGAAATTGAAGGCCAAGATGATGAAGGTGAAGTTGCAGAACAATGGCGACAGCAATTTTGGTGGTAAAATAAAGGGTAAAATAGTAATTTTATTTGGGGGTATTTTTGAGAAAAAAGATTAATGGGTGCATGGAGTAAATGTATGGGTGTATTTAGCCTCACCCAAGATATAAACACGGTAATTATTTTCAAATCCATTTTCAATTTTCTTTTCCTTTCTTTTTTTGAGAACAATTAATTAATTTAATGATGAATCGATTAATTGAAGCTTACCAGTGAGGTTTTCAGATCAAGAATTTCGTGGAGCAATATCAAGTAGAAATTTGCTGGAGTTTGAATTGATTTAGCTGCTGTAATGGCTGACGTTGGCGATTAAGGTTGGAAAACCTTTTCCAGCAATTCCTCTTCCCATTGTCAAACTCTGGCCAGTTTGAGAATAAGCATTAAAGCCTATGGTTCATGGGGATTCAGTATGAAGATGAAGTAGAAGCGGCATAAATTTCACCGTGGTAGAAGCGTCTGGTAGAATTGAACAAATCCCTTAAATTTAGCTGTGGTAGAAGCGTTTGGTAGAATTGAACAAATCCCAATTTTGCTGCTATGTGAATTTAGCTTATGCAAGATTCTTTTCTTCTGCTTTTTTTTTGGGCGTCGCTAAATACACCTAGTCAATTTCTTTGTGCACCCAATTTTTTTTTAAATTTCCAACCATGCCCTCACTATAAAAAAAAAAAAAAAATTGCTCGTTTAATCGAGCGTAACTCCCATTTGGGAGTTCGCTCCGTGGCCGATTTTTGCATTCACTCCGTGTGGAGCGAATATTTCTTTTTTTTTAAAAATAAAAAATAAAAAATAATATAATAAAAATTTTTTGTTCAAAATTTTTATAATTATTTTCATGAGTAATTTCTTTAAGTTTTTTTAACCACTCAAATTTTTTTTTTTAATAATTGTATTCAATACGAATCGGATAAAACCAATTACTATATAATAAAAAAAATTAAAATTCATCATAGAGTAGTTAAAAAAAATGTAAAAATTAGTCAAAATAGTTGAAAAAGTGGTAGCAAAAATTTCAAATTTTTTAATAATTGTATTCAATATTAATCAGATAAAAGGCAATTACTTTATTATTAAAAAAATTTTAAAATTTATAGTCAAATGGATTGCAAAAAACTTCAAAAAAATTTCGAAACTACTCGTCAGAGTGGTTGCGAAAAATTTGAACAAAAAATTATAATAAAAATTACATCTACAAATAAAAAAATCAATAAAAATTGGTCATTTTTGTTTCTTTTTTTTTTTAATTCTTGTTCGCTACATTCACAGCGAACAAGCAAAGGCTTGTTCGTTGTAAACACAGCGAACACGCTTTAGCGTGGTCGCTGTCTTTACAGCGAACATAGTAAAAAAAAAAAAAAAGGAGAGAAAGGCAAGGGCAAATCCGTCTCTTGCTTCTTTTTTAAAAAAAAGGTGGGTGCACCCAGCAATTTGCTGGGTGCATTTAGACAGGGCCTTTTTTTTTTTAATTTTTGAAACCGTGGAAATAGCTGGCTTTTTTTTCTTTTTTCTTTTGTCGAAATTATTATTAGCTGTCGCGGTTTGAGAGGGAAAGGAAAAAAAAACAATAGTTAAAAAATATTTTTCGTACCATTCATTTTCTATATTATAGATTCTTTTTCTATATTATAGATTATAGATATGTATATATATAATAAAATAGATTATCTACATCGATTACAATTATAAAAATTCATCAAAAAAATAATTGAAATAAGTCACAAAGATTAGCTACGTCAACTCGTATACATCTTAAAATATTGTCTAGATATATACATCACTTCGAATATAAAATTAAGATATTGTACAAATGCATCCATTCGTATTAATTATTACTAGTATTTTTTACCCGTGCGTTGCACGGGGTGATATGTTTAAAATATTAGTAAATCCTACTGATATTAATATTATAAAATCAAAAGATTAATATTTTTTACCGTGCTCTTACCCAGCATTTACACCCGTGCATTTTATGTAATTAGTTTTTTAACAAATAATAATTTTGATAAATATTAATGGAATAATTAATTTATGATTAGTTATTAATTTGTACTGCATTTTACCTAACATTTACACCAAATAAGATTATATGAGATGATAATTAGTGATAGAGATTATGTTAATATATCACATTTTACTTATGGTAAAATTAAATCTATTAAATATGTACAAACATAAAATTAAATTAATAAAATTAAATACTATAGTTATCAAAATAAATATAATAAAAAAACTCTATCAATTTTCTTAAAGCCTATGGTTTTTTAAAAAAAAAAATTATTCTATATTCTATTATATACAACTCCAAATTTCGAGAGATATTAATTACATACTCTGTGATGTACGGTATTGATAATGAATATATGAATAATAAAATTTTGGAATTTAATTATGAAATATAACCAATATATTTTTATATTATAGAAATGATAATATAGCGGGTACTGACCCCAACACCCTATTTCTACCACCGCTAGGAAACACTTATTATCGCCCCCACCCACTTTTATTTAATCGAATCTGAGCGAGGATATTATAGGAATTGCAACATGATGAAGACTCTCATTCCCCGTCCCCATTCTGCTAAAAAATGCTCATCCCCGTCCATGTCCTATCATGATCGTTTAATCAAAGATTTTTATTTATATTGTTTAAACGTGTATTAATGACATCTATTTCAATAAATACCTTCTAAACATAGTAAACATGTATATTAATATATTCGACATAAACTCACCAATTTAATCTATTCAGCATATTAATATCATTTTTTTAAACTCATCAATTTAGATGTTTATTTAAATAATTTAAATTATATGGGTTTCTTAATGTGGTCGATAAAAAGAATCATTGATATTTAATCATATTTGTTTTTACCATATTTAATGCTATAATCAAATTTAAATTAATTTGAATGAGATAAATAAATTTGAATGAGACAAATGACTTGAAATATATATTATTCATAATTAAAAAAGAAGAGTTAATCGATGATCTTTAAAAATTGAATAAAATCTAAACAGATAAAAATTGTTATAAAATGAATAATTTGAAGTAGTTGGGATTCTTAATATTTATTTAAAAAATAAAATCCTAAATAGATATTTAATATAGTCGAGAGACAATTAAGAAATTCCAATTGAATCACATAATTTGAATCTTTGATTGGGTCGATAGCCAATTATTTATTAAATACGTAATTTATAAAATAAGCAATTTAGGAATTTATTTACGTATCAACTTATTTAATCTTTATTCATTAAATGTGTAATTGAAATATTTATTTACTTATCACTAAAATTAGACCATTAAATTAAAATTTCTAACATTCGTCAATTTAATTAATACAACTCAATTAATGTAAGTATGATGTGCACAATTAATTGTAATAATAGAGTCAAGAATAAATAAAAATATTGCAATTATAATGTCTCATGGCATTCATGAAAACAAATATTTCACACCAATATACTTGATAGAATCATTGCACTTAATTGAGTAATAAAGAAAAAATATATTTTTTCCTCAAAGTATGATTTTCCATCATACTTGACCAACTATTTGTTTACTTTCACAAAAAACAAAAAAGAAATAAAATGTTTGTTCCCGATTCTTATAATACTACTCGGAGATGCGATAAATCAATCCCGTTAAAAATTATTCAAAGTATAACATTACAGAAATATTAATTTATTTTTAATGTTTCATAAATAATTTTTATTCAATGAATAAGAAAATGTCAAGTATTATAGTACACGATATTTAGTAATATTTTTCAACTCAATTTTTTTCCTTTTTTAATTTTTTAATTTACATATTTATCTCTTTAAAAAGGAAAACCTCAAAATTAAGTGAAATTATTTCTTATGAAAATTGCAATTGATTGTAGTAGCAGTGGTAGAACTGATCACAACAATAAGGAAGACAATTCCTTATTTTCAATTTACTTATCATATTCTATATATAATATATAGTTAACTTGAAAAAATGTTTTAGAATAAAAGTAAGAAAAAAATATTTTTCATAAAATAATTTTTAATTAATATTTTGAAGAATAATGATATGTAAAGTGTTACATACTAAAATATACGTAGTGTAATTTATCAGTCTCGAAAAGGGGTAATTTCATTTTAGTAATTAATTTTTTTCCAATTTTTGTTCAACATAAGATGTGTTTTGTTAAGACTTAATGAAATGCACTGTGTAAATATAATGATATCTTAAAACATGTTAGGTAAATTGTAAATACACTAAAACACAAGGTGTATTTAATAAATATTCCTTAAATAAAAATACTTCTTTGGCTCTTATTGATTATCATGATATAAGATACTATAAAGGAAAATTATCTTCTTTGGAACTAAAAAATAATATCTGAGTATTATAATAATTTGAACCTTATTATGACTGATATACAATCTTATAATAATTAAGTACGATTAATCAAGTCGTGTGTAAGTAGTATAATTATGTTATATAATCTAAGATAAAAAAAAAAATTGCTGAATAACTCGAATAAGACTAATTATATTCACGCTATAAAATATATTGAGTACACCATAACTTAATTGTTTGAAAAAGTCTTAATTTTGTTTATGATAACAATTATGTCCTCAAAATGCATGATTAATAATTTTTAGTAATTAACATACTTTGTACGTAAATATTAATTTATATTTTGATATTTTATCAGAGTATTTAATAAAAAGAAATATTCACATTTTACGTCCATTATATTTCACAATATTTAAAAGTATGATGAATAAATAAGTAATTTGACGTTTAAATAAATAAATTTTTTTCATAAAAACGATCTTGATAGGAAAAAAGTTATAATTAGTTAAAGATTAAAAATAATCAATATTGATTGGAAAGTTTTTAGACAAAAACGATCATTATAGCTCAAATTTATAATTAGCTAAAGATTAAAAATAATCAGTATTGATGGGAAAAAAATTAAGGTTGTAATTACATTAAGATGTAAACATTGGGAATATTTAAAATAAATATAGTGTAAATTATCAATAAGAATGTGTTGTGGCAATATAATTACCCATCGGATTATTTAAAAATTTTCAAAAAAAAAAACTATTTTATAAAATCAAACGATTAAATTTTCATACATTAATGTGAAGTTCCAATTGTCAAGTCTTGAATGTTTGTTGGAAATTTCATTTTAATGATCAATATAAATTAAACTATTTACATAATTGTAATATTGATAACTATCTAAAATAGGCAAATATGAAGAATGTTAATTATATCTCATTGTATTAGAAATGCTAGTTATATGGACTAAAGCGATAGTATATTAAGGGGCCAAAAAATTATAAAGGACATGGGTGGAAACTATAATTAACTGATTAAATAACTAATTTAAAAAATAAATGAATTATTAATATATATATATATAATATTAGGTCAAATTCATAGGGGAAAAATGATCCTGGAATAAAAAAGTGAGTAAAAGTTAGAGAAAATAATGTGTTTAAGTGGAAAAAAAGACTGCTTATATATATATATATATATATATATATATATAGATTTTCAAAAATTTTTTATCTTATTAATCTATGTTAACATCAATTTATATTTATATAGGAAACTAATTTTATATATTTGCATTAAATTTTAAAATTTTAGAAATAAAAATTTATATATTAATACTATACTCGTTTTAAAGCTCTTGTTAAATCAAATAAAATAAAGTAATAATTTTTATTTTTTAATTTAAATTTATTGTTAGAAAATGAAAAAAAAGAGAGGGAGAGAGAAAATATTTAGATAGAATGGGATTGGAAAAGCAAGTTGTAGAAATCCCATTAAATATGGAAACTCTATTATTTTAGGAGATTTTCATGTGTAAAATTTTAAAAGATTTAGAATTTTGTTTTGGTAATAATAATATTAAAAAATAAAAAAGAAAAAGACCAAAAAAGCTTTGATTTTAGGCGGGAAAATATTAAAAAATAGGGTGAAATACTCTGGTATTATTATATATATATATATAGATTATTATTATAATTTAATATAATATGACTAAGAAATTAATTTAAGATTTTTAAAAATTGAAAAGTAATATTAAGAAATATAAACTATAATTTTAGATTTGTGTTTGTTGTACATAAGTACAATACAATCTGATTAATATCAATTTTGAATTTGAATTACAATTACAATTAATTAACAATTTGAATTTGATTGATTTGTACCGAGAATAATTTTAACAATAACATCGAATTTTATTTAAAAAAATAATGTTTGGATTTTTAGTTTGGAAATAAGCATATGTTTTCTAAGTTTGGAAATCAAAATATTCATCTTTAACAAAAATATTTTTAAAAAATTAATATTTAGAAATGAATAATTTAAATATATTTATAAAAGAGTAGCTAAACAATATCCTTTAAACTACCGATTTTTAAACACTTCTTCACAATTAAACTAGTTTATTTATAATAAATAAATATTAAAATTAAAATTATTTATTTATTTATTTATTTTGTAAAATTTACACTTATGGAAGATCTTATGCAGTCTTCACACTTTCTAAAGAGCTCAAGTCTTTATTCTTTTATTTTTCTCTCTATTAGGATTCTACCACTCTCGAAGAACATAATGAGAAGGCTTTCATGAGATGAGCAAATCCCATAAGATTGAAGCCTGAGATTAAAAGAGGCCAAGGATAGGCGCTGATTCAGTAATACATCTTTTTGTTTTTTATGTACAAATGTTCCTCTAAATGAAATACATATATGGAAAAGAATGGATGTTTCCACGACAGTGTTAAGCAACGGTAATTTTAAAGGATTTTTCATCTTCATCTTGATGGGTTAAAAGTGGAAACAAGAATTTACATGCATGCAATGCGCAACAATAAAACATTTTCTCTTCAGGTGGAGCAACATCCCAACTTTCCGTTAACAGGTTGTCCACGGATTTGCACTATTGCCAGTCAAGCATTATTCATCGTTGGTTGACTCGCCATCCTGAGAATGGATGATCATTCATATTCATATATAAAAAAATAGTTCATGTTATTGCATGAAATAAAATCCGGTAGTAATTAATGAGATTTAGAAGAATTCTCAAGGCAAAAAATTGCTGTTTTCTTGAACGTAACTCTATTAATTAATGTATCTATTTCTAGAAAACACAGGTTCAAAATGAAAATTCAATCAAATTTTGTAGATGTAGATGTAGATAGAGAAAGGAAATGAATTTGGGAAAAAAAAAAAACACTCTTAAACAACACTTGTATGAGCCTCGCTGGCATTTACTATCTCTAGCATATAACAATTCTTCACGCGGATTATCATTGTGATGACAAATAATAATAATAATAATAATAATAATAATAATAATAATAATAATAATAATAATCTATATATTAATAAAGAGAGGCACATTTTTTGAATTTGATTGGAGCCAATTTTTCCCGCTCATAAAATTTCACTTATATTAGCTCTTTTGAAATTTTTGGAGACTATTTTCTCACTAATAAAATAAAATAAATATCCCCATTTCATCATTATCATTAAATAACCATGAGTATCATACCATAATAATGATCTACATTCTATAATTCTCTATTGCATATCTATATCTATAAAAAAAATTATTTGCATTCACCTTTTTTGTTTATTCTTAATCTATATATATATATATATATATATATATATATATATATATAAACAGAGATCGATTTCGAAGGAAAATTTTCAGCTCATATTTTAGCATTTTTTAATTTGGTTTTCCCACCTACAACACATTAATTATATTTTACAATAGATATATAAAATATATATTTACATATAGATTAATAATGATTAACCATATATATCAAGAGTCTGATTCTTTCCTTCCTTCCTTCTGTTTTTATCGGATTTTAACATTGACTATATATTGGGAATCCGATATCCGTCTTATTGTCTTTAGCTTATCATCATGTATATATTGAAATATTTTATTTATAAATAAAGGAAGTATAAATTATAAACATATATATAGACAAAAATTTTTAACAAAAGTTAGACATAATGTAATTTATTAGATATTCACCAAATTCTCTCCTCCTTTCTTCTAAAAATACTAAGAACCAAGAAAAATAATTCTTACAAAATAAAATTAATTAAAATTAATAATTTTGCTAAGATATAATTTTTTCGGGATGCAAAATTAGCATTCATTAAATCTTGACACAATTTTTTTTTTAAAACGTAACATTAAAATTCTAAAACTACGCTAGGCTCATTAATTTGTTTTAGAAATAAATAATTATTTTTAAAAATAATAAGCTACAAAATGGAATTTAATTATTATTAGAAATTTCGCTAAAATTTAATTTTGTGGAGATACAAAATTATAATTCATTAAATTTTTACATGAAAATTAAAAGAAACATGCAATATGAAAATTAAAAAATTAGATAGAACCTTTTAATTAGTTTCATAAATAATTAATTATTTTTAAAAATAGAAATAGTTGAAAAAATTAACATTAATTAAAATGAGCGATTTAATTTTAGGATGATAAAAGAAATATCTAACATCAATTTTCTAATTACCAATATATATATATATATATATATATATATATATATATATCTATATTATATCTTTTATATTGCAAGATTTCTTTTAAATTATAAGATATCTTTAAAGTTAGATTTGTACAATTCTTAAAACTGCGGCTATTAAGCTAATTATTTTGGAAATAATTAATTCTTTTTAGAAATAATTAATTTTAAAATGAAAATTATTTAAAATTATTTATATTGCAATTAATTATTATTAATTATATTGCTAACATTTAATTAGACATCATTTCAATGGACAAAGATTAATCAAAATTAATTATATTTTTCAAATGGAAGAAATATAATTAATTAAAAAAATTAATCAACATTCATGAGATTGCTACAATTTAGCAAGATTTTTCCTAAAATTGAAATAAATTTTTACGTTGTAAAATATCTTTTTAAATTACAAAATATCTATAAAATTAGATTTATATAATTCTTAGAACTATAGATTCAAAGATAATTATTTTAGAAATAATTAAATCTTTTTGAGATAATTAGATAAAAATTAAAATTAATTTTGTAATGATTTAATTTGTTTTAATTTCATTAGATAGAAATTTAGGCGTTTTTGGATGAAAATTAATTAAAATTAATTATATTTCTAAAATGGGAAAAATAGTATTAATTTAGAAAAATAATTACAAATTAATTATATTGCAATCTATTGGCAAGATTTCTCCTAAAAATGAAAGATACCTTTTAATATTTTTAAAATTAAATTCATATAATTCTCAAAGTCATGACTATTAAACTAATTACTTTAACCATAATTAATTCATTTTAGGAATAGTTTGCTTAAGAATGAAAATTAGTTAAAATAAATTATATTATAGTTAATTAATTTATTCTGATAACACGATCATGATACAGCATAGAGGAATGAGCATTTTTTAGCGGAGGTGGTGGACGAAGAATGAGAAGTTCCCTCTTATTTCATTTTCACTCGACTTCGATTAAATGAAGATATGGCGAGACAAAGATAAGGACAAGATCGGGTATTGGGTTTGCCAAATTGTACCTACTATATTGTCATTTCTATAATATATTTATGTGTTGATTATATTTCACAATAAAATTTTCGAAATTATTATTCGTATATTGATTGTCAATACCATGTATCATACGGGTGTATAACTAATATCCCCGAATCTGTATTTGAATATAATAGAGTGCAAAGTAATTTAAAAAAAAAACTATAAGCTCAGTAAAAGTTAATAGAGTTTTTTATTTTGGTTATTTTAATAATTATAGCATTTAATTTAATATTATTTTATTTTGCATTTATATTACCACAATCTCTATCACAAATTATTATCCCATTCAATACACGAGAAACTTTATCAAAACTTTTACAGAATTCTTTCACTATTATATTAATTAAATTTAGTACTCTGACCAATATTTAGTTTATATTGTTTGTTGTTCTATTTTTATACTATTAATATTTATCAAAACCTTTATTTGTTGTAAATTATGTTTTTTTTTTTTGGTAAGTTTCGCCTTTGATATTTGCAGGATAGATTAGTATGAAATGCAGGCGAAATTCTATTGAAATTTTCATAAAATTAGTTTATTGGCTATATTAGTTAAGTTTAATGTTGTGGCCTATTATTTACTTTATTATCATCGACGTCTTATGGATTGCTTTTGTATTTTTCAATATTAATGAGATTTGTTCTTACTTGTGCTATTGTAGGTTACCATGTGTATCGATCATACATCAATTCCTTACGCATTGCGTGACAAGAAGCCATGAAGGAAAGACTACAACATCTTGTCCATTGCGCATTCAGGATTGATGTATTTATGGATTTTATAGTATGCTTGGTATTATCGTCCAATGTAATTTTGTAGATAATTAACAAATATCATTATTGTTGGATACGAATGTAAAATTATGTCGTTCATAGAGATTTTCGAAATGTTGATCATTACAAGTTGTATCAATATTCATAGGTTGGAATTGACCAAAATACAAACGAAACTCAGTTGACTGTTTTTTTATTTTTTAAAAGTGAATATGTTTTACTTAAATCGTGTGATATTTTAGATTATAATGTTATTTTTTATAATCGTTTTCAATACTAATAATTTATATATATTAATAAGAATTACGTATCAATGTATGACTCCCTGCAAATAAGTATGTTACTACTAGTAGTAGTAATAATAATAATAATAATAATAATAATAATAATAATAATAATAATAATAATAATAATAATAATAATAATAATAATAATAATAATAATAATAATAATAATAATAATAATAATAATCGATTGATCAGACGAATTTAGTTAGGACTTAATTATGGAATTAATTAAGCTAATTGACTGAAATTAAACTAATTAAAAAATAATAAAAAATGGAAATATCTTTTAGGTTGGAAAATACTATTTTTTGGAATTAAAAAAATGAGAGGAAAATTCCCCGCTTTTCTTTATAAAAATATAGATATAGATTTACCATTTTACTCTCATTTAATTTGTACACCTTAAAATTGTTTAATAGTTCCAATGGTTATTTAAACTCATTAAAAAAAGGGTAGTGAAGAAAATGCATTCGTATTTTTCACTTTCCAAAATGAGAGTCTCTTAATCTAAGTATGTGAAAAATAAATGAGTTGGATAAATAATATTAAAAAAAAAAAAAGAAGAAGAAGAAAGAAACATGTTTACTTAAAATAAAGGGAAATTGGTGCAAATAGTCCAAAACAAGTTGTCAAACTGTGCGTTTGGTACAAAATAAAAAAAGTAGCGCGATTGGTCCAAAATTAAAATTTATGTGCGAATCTGGTCCTTTTGGACGGAATTCATCCTCTTTGATATATATGCTTAATAAAATTTTATATAGGTACAATAATTATATTTTTTTATTAATTGTTAGTTAAAATCAAAATGTACGGGTCTCTAATGGTAAAAAAAATTATCAAAAGTTATGATATGAATGTGAATAAATGCTACTGTGTTTAAAATTTTTGATAAAAAATATTTAACCGGTATCAAATTGATTCAATAAAATTAATTATTGACCAAATAAGCATCCAAAGTAAAATTGTTCAATTTAATTAAAATTTGGGACTGAAATGTGTATTTTTCAAATTTTTGGACTCGATTGTAATAATTTCTAAAGATTGGTACCCTTTATGTAATTTGTATTAAATCAAATGACAAAAATAACCTTTGGGAAAAAGACAAAACACTGAAATTTGACTTGACTAACGGTCAAAGAGGATGAATTCCGTCCAAAAGGACCAGATTCGCACATAAATTTTAATTTTGGACCAATCGCGCTACCTTTTTTTATTTTGTACTAAACGCGCAGTTTGACAACTTTTTTTGAACTATTTGCACCAATTTCCCTAAAATAAAATATGGTTTTCCGATTTTCCATCTTTTTTTCCTGGAACCGTTTCGATTTTAAGTTTCCTTAGTTCTTTTTCCTTTTTAAATGGTAATTTCTCTTCAATCTGTTGTCCGCTAGATTGGAATTTTTTCCAAACTCTACCTTAACCAATTAAGGTAGAGGCTTGAGCTACCCACTAAAGGATGACTCGATCTATTTGGTGAAGTGTATATAGAAGTACTACAAATATAAATAAAAAATAAACTATTTCAAGGAAACCATACAGTTTCAACTCTCACAATTTAGAGCATATTTGATGAAGATTAACAACCAAGGACCATTCTATGCATACACAATGGTGTACGTCTTCTAATAGAGCACTGAGCCTCACCAAAATAATTGGGAAAGGGCGGAAAATGGTGTTTATCTTGCTCTATATTAAAGGGTGTACACTTGGTATAGTCCAAAAAAAGTAATTACATTTGTTTACATGCATCTTCAACCATGCATTCTCAAACAGAATACTTATCATGCTTTTTTGTTCACTATTAAGTACTATTGTAATTTATTAGCTAAGTCAAATCTCAAACGTCCAAGATAGTTCTAATCATTGAGCTCCACTAGCATCTCAAGACTTAACAAATAGCTAGCTCAAAGCCTTAGAGATGACATGGAAAGGAATAAAGACACGCGAATTTACCTCGTGATGAGGCACAGTGAGAAGTTTCCACCTAGCTGTCGTAATGTAACGGGGTTTAACCATCATATGTCCTAGTGGGACCCCTGTGAAGAAGTACACAATAATCAAAGAGTGTATAGTATACATTATAGAAGCAATATATATAGCATTTATGTGATCTAATAGGATGTTTCTTTTTATGTAAAGTAATAATGTGGTGATGCACATCAAAATTTCTTACACAATGAGTTAACCCATCAATTTCCATAGCAACTTCCGATCAATTAGGATTGCATCCAAAATGTAGTCCTTTATAGTACATTCTTTCACCTAATCTAAGCAAGTGCTACCAAGAAGTTGACCCGCTAAAACAAAAAAGTTACTTTCAAATTAAACCTTTTCGTCTTTCCAGCAAGAGCAATTTTCTATTCTAGCTTACTTGGAAGTGATATCTGAAAATGTGCGCATTCTAGCTTGAGACATTAATTAGCTAGACGAACCTGAGAAGCAAACATGACATCTTCTAAGTATTTCCCAAAAATATATTGCTCCTCAAACTGACGAAGAGTTTGCTAAACGTGAAAGGAAAGCTCTATTCATTTTCCCAAGAACCGCATACAACCAAGATATATTCCCCAGCTCATCTCTATTAAAATCAAGAACCTGATGCCCTAAAGTATTATCAAAAGATTCGAGTAAAGAATTGGCAGGTTAGTAGAGACAAGCAAAAGACCACACTACTTGAGCAATTTCTTGAGGCTAAAAAGTGTGTGCCATATCAGAAGCCCTATTTGATAATTCTAAAATGAGATGATGAGATGAGGAGTAGAGTGCTGCATTGAAGTAAAAGCACCTGCTATGTAGGCAACATTTTGAGAATTGAACTCAGCAACCTTCCTCAATGCTACCTCAAACACCCTACCCATTTCCGACATGTAAAGAAACTCACCGCCAATCTTTGACAATGCCCAAGTGATGCTCAAAATCCCTTGTGTTGAGCAGTTGGGCAAGGATGTCATTTCCATCCCTAGAAACATACACATCTCTCTCTGGTGAGCAAATGCTAACCTATGTGTTATCAAAGTTGTCACTTTCTCCTCATTGTTATCAAAGTTGTCACTTTCTCCATGTTCTCAGCAATCCTATGTAATGCTGTGGTGATATTGAAAGGTGAAAGAGGAGAAAGAGTAAGGCTTTTTACAACAGCTGTAATCATCTTTACTACAACATGCAAGACTTCTTCTGCAGTTTGTGCATCGTTTATTGCTTTATTCAGATTAATTTCTTTTCTCCTACCAGAAGGGCGTGAAAATTGTGCAAGCCTTTATACAAATGTCGCCATTATTTTCTCCTTTCTTTCTTCAAACATCCCACCACCAATCATGCCCACTAACTTTTTAGATACTCAATATTGTGTAAAGATTCAATATCACTCACATCCAAATCTTCCCCATCCAAATTGAAATCACGTCCTTCCAAATCTTCCCCATCTAAATTGAAATCACATCCTCCTCATCTGTATTAGATCCTAATGGATTTACTTTATCATTCTTTCATTTTTTGGGGTTTTTTTTCTTCTCCTTAGGGGGACAAATATGAAAATGGGTCTATTTCCCCTAGAAACTCTGTTTTCCAATCCTCACTACTTTGAACGCCCTCATCGTCACCAATTTCATCTTCCATAGCTCTAATCATTATAGAACCTATATTAGGGTTTTGACTATGGGGAATGCTTATGCAACAATGTTTTCTAAAAAGGGATGAGATATGAATCTTCGGATTAAAATTAGGCATTGCAGTTTTTTGGGAAATTGCAATTTGAGGTGGTCTTCTGTATTTGCTTTAGGTATAATTGTTTTGATGAAGTCCTACGAACTGATATGAAAATGTAAACTAGAACTTACTAAATTATGAGAGATGGTGGTTCCAAATAGTATGCTGATTTCAAAACTTCAAATGTGATTTCCTCCGCCACATTCTCCGTCGTTCTATTTAAAGTTTGAACCTTTTTTCTATCATAGGAGGTTGTGTTGCCGGCCTAAAATCTCTTGATTACAAAACAAGATTTGGTTGGAAATTGGCGCCAACTTGAAGTGTTCTAATAGTTAAGAACTTAGGGTCAAATATTTTTAATAAAATTAGAGAGAATATGATCATTTCTTCCATTCCACTCACTATGCAATCAATTAGAGGGTGAGTCCCACAACCTGTTCTCAAGCATCCTATTAGACAAGAGATGTAGTGTGCACGGATGATAGGTACCAACTAGACGCTAGACCCACCACAAAGACAATCTTGATTTTATTATCTTTCAAAATCCTTCTACTAATAATAATAATAATAATAATGATGATTAATCCAAAACGAATATATAAAAAAAAATTTTGCCCAAGTTTCCCATATAATATTGACACAACCAACCTGTAATATCATGACATATCTGCGAAAAACTATCTATTTTATTTTTACAAGCTCATGTTATCACAATAAAGTTATTACAAATCATCGTCAGCTCACTTTGATATTTACAATCCAAGATGCATAAGTCATTAATCCTTCGCTAGTAGCATATCATCCTCCCAAAATATCACCATACAATCATGCATGCCTTAAAAGGTTCTATCTACATCGTTCAGCAAAGTAAATAATGTAAACACCTACGCGTAGACCTAGCCACGATTCGGGTTTGGCATGAACTTGCACGGTTCTACACCGCTTCACAATTTTTTATTAAAAAATACCATATTCTTTCATGTCCATTTTTAACTTCCAGTTCAAATTTTTTTTACACCCTTAACACCATTTTTGCATCGGTCACAATTTGTGACCAATTCTTTTTTTTAGCCGAGTCTAGTTCCGATTTCAAAAAAAAAAGGAACAACGCAAAAACGGTTTCTAACAATTCCATGCCAGTTTCGAAACCGGTCAACTCAATTTAGGTAAAAGTTGACCGATTCGGTTAGGGCCGGTTCCGGTCGGAACTGGAACCATGGCTGGGTCTACCTATGTGTGTGGCTTGTGAAGGCACGATATATTCTTCTTTCACATTGCCCAGCATCTCTCTGACTTCTTGTAATGAAAAATGGGGAAAAACATGAGTATATAACTCAATGAGTGGAAATTTCATAATAATTATATTTTGTGATCCATTTGTAAAAATATGACTTTTTCCATAAGGCTTTCCCAAACTTGAATTTTATATACATGCAAAAATGATTACTCATGAGAATCATAAAATGATGGTAAGAACCATGTTTAATAAACTCGATAACGCGCATAATCTAACATATACCTTTGAACCCGTGCCTATCGGGGCCAACCATGTTGGTAGCTCTAAACACGGGCCAATTGCATCCGCTTAAGATGGAGTACTCCATTCACCTCCATGAACGGACCTGGATCATACAACCTATTACACGGGCCACAAGCCCCATCCGTGCAATAGTACAAGAACAGACTAACCACATTGGGTACTTCTTGTGGTTTTAAAATCCAAACTACTTGTTGTGACGTAACGTGATAATGAAATCCTCTTGCAAAGATAAACTTAATCATATAACACCTTATTCTCAAAATAGTGCCTAACTTAATCACTTTAAAAGCAAGTAATTTAAACAATAATCGCAACATAGGCGAATCGGTGCCATATAATTGTTTAAATAACGTGAAAACTTTTAAGCCTTTAAAAGACATAGATTTTCACTCACAAAATATAATATTTGGATCAACGTTGGATTGATAAAATAGTAAATAGTCCCATTCTCTGATCAAACACATAAACTTGCTTCTCTTATCGTCTTTTCCCCTCCTAGGGGAACAATTACTACCTCTTAACGACTATCAAGTTCTTAGTGTCACTAAGAATTTGAATTGGAGCCTTAAACATAATAATCTTCATTTCCATAGGAGACCGAGCTTACTTGTAAATTCTTCATCTATCAACATTAACCCTGTATTTACCCATCATGTCAAATTCTAATATTTTTCAACTTAAAATAAAATAAACTATGTCTAAACATGCTTATCTATAGCTTAATATTTAAATTAACCCAATAGCTGAAACCTTAGCTTCCAACGCCAAGTATATACTTCAACCAACTTAGATAATAAATATCACAAAATCATCATTTCCCCTTTCATACACTCATAGTTAAATTACTATAGAAATGCCCTAATTTGCAAAATATCGAATGAACAGTTTATCACTTACCTAGAGAAAAGTTGGAAGAAAATTTACAAAGCTCAAGCCAAGCAAAGAACACCTCAAAGTTGGCCAAGTTTCTTTCCCCTCCTTTTTTTCTGTTTCCTTCATTTTCTTTCTCTTTTCCTTTCTTTCTTTTCTCCTTCTTCCCTCGATTGGACTGGCCCCCCTTTTTTGTTCAATTTCTTCTCTTACAGAGATATTAGATAAGGCGCTATTTGGTTTGGAAGTATTAAATTATTAGCGTTTGTACAAATGGGTCCCCAACTTAACTATTGTTTTAAAAAGTTAACTCCTATAAATTAAGCTACACTAGTCCAAAACGTTCTCTTAAAACAACACATTCTGTAACAGTTATAAGGAAAAGTGTTGCAAAAAAGTAATGCGGTAACATTTTTGTAAATAAATTTAACTTATACGCAATGGTTGTCAAAATAACCGTTGCAAAATAAGTCTATGCCACTAATCTGCAACGGCCCAAATTAAAAACTGTTGCAGAATCCTTACATTAGCAATGGTTCCTCCTCAACCGTGGTAGATTCTCAACCTTTAAAATACACCAGGCTCTGTATATTCTCATCTCTATAGCCGCTGCTCTTATTTGCTTCTGTACTTCACCATTTTTCCACCCGTTTTCTCCTAAAAAACTCTAAGATTATCTAGATTTAATTGCGTGGAAGGATTATTGTAGCATTATTGTGTTATTGTTTCAAAGATTAAAGGTAAATATGCATTGATTTCCTTAATGACGAACTCAGCGCATTATTTTTTTTTTTCCTATTTTGTGAATTTGCTAGACATATTAACTCAAATCTCACCTCATTCTAGTATCAAGGAAGTGAGATTAAACATATTTGTGGGCTGCATTGTGTTATCTCAAAAACATTTAAAGTAAAACTCAACCCTTTTGCTCTCTTTCATGGATGAAAATTGGGCATTATAATCTTTTTTGTTTTGTTTTTGCTATTTTTCGTGTTAATATGCATGTTTAGCTTGGGTGCTTAGGATTTGTAGCATAGGTTTTCAATTTATTCTACCAATTTTTCCTTAACCAACCCACTCCATCTTCTCCCACTATGTGTTTGATAAATTGCCTCAATACAATTAACTACACAAGGTTCAATTTTTTTCCCTAATCTCACTTTAAGATCTAACTATAGATACTATTTTGTACATGTGAGCCTTGACTCATGGATATTTGAGTCTTCATAAGACTAGTTTTTTACAACGTGCATTGCACGTTATAATGAGAGTTTATTAAATATTTTTAAAATATTAAATTAAATATTAACGACCATACTTCTCTATTAATTTTATAAATTATTTATAAAAATTTTTCTTTTATCTAATATATAGAATCTTTATATTTTTGTATCCTTCCAATTTATAGTGTTCTTTTCATTTCATTTTAAAAGGTGTAATTGGAATGAAGCTTCATCGGAAAAAAATTGAATAAATAAATAAATAAATAATTGCAACGAAATGATTTTTAGGATACGTTTGATAGAGAGGGAAGAACATGATTTCATTGAAATCTTTCCAACTATCATCACTTTAAATGATCATTCACTTTCATAGGCTGACAACTTTTTTATGGCCAATGATAATACATTGAACTAATTTTGTGTAATACACTGAACTAATTTTGTGAATTAGTTGTTTTTGATTGCCATGGAGTTGAGATCTAAAGTTGAAAGTTGTTCTGCATTTAAATAAATTAATCTCTATTTTACCATATTTTAAGTTAAACTTAGCAAACTCTCACCTTAAACTATGGAATTTTATAAGTACTCTTGATAATAGACAATGAATATTTTTTAGGTCGTTGGATATGGATGGTAGTAATTGGATGTATGGGATCAAACGTACAACAAAAGAATATTTGATTGGTGTTGCCGAGTTTATGAATTGGCTAAGGAACATATGGTAGAGAGTGGTGAAGAAATGATGTGTTGTCCATGCCTTGATTGTAACAATGTGAAACGGTTTCGTAACTCTGTAGTGGTGAGAAGTCATTTGATTAGTCGGGGTTTTAAACAAGGCTACACACGATGGTATTGGCATGGTGAGAGTATGGTTCCTAGCACAAGCACCGTTGTCAATGAAGGTGTTCGACATGAGAATACTTCGAACAATTACGATAATATTATTGCGGACAGTCAGGAGAATGATGTTGAGAAAGATCGCTAGACGAGATGATGCGTGATGTACAAGAAGATTTCATAGAACCTCCACATGTATTAGACAATTTGTTCGGCGATTCTCAAACACCTTTGTTTCCCGGTTGTAGTAAATTCTTAAAGTTGACAATTGTGTTCAAACTTTATAACTTGAAAGCAAGGATGCGTGGAGTGATAAAAGTTTTACAGAGTTACTGCAACTCCTATGGGATATGCTTCTAGAGGATAACAAGCTTCCTATTTCAACACATAAGGCAAAGAAACTATTGTGCCTAATGGGCTTGGAAATCCAGAGGATACATGCATGTCCAAATGATTGTGTATTGTATCGCAATGAGTAGAAAGACGTGCATGTGTGTCCAAAGTGTGGGACATCACGGTATAAGCGAAAGGACGGTAGTGATAGGGGATGAGAAGAAAGGTACTCCGACAAAAGTGTTGTGGTATCTTCCCATAATACTGAGATTCAGACGTTTGTTCTCTAATGCGAAGGATGGCAAGAATGTGCGATGGCATGCCAGAGAGAAAGGAAGATGGAAAACTAAGGCACCCAGCCGATTCTCCTCAATGGAGGAATATTAATAAGAAGTTTCCTAAATTTGGCAACGAAGATAGGAATCTTAGGCTTGGATTGTGCACGGATGGAATGAACTTGCACGGTAATATAAGTAGTCGACATAGCACTTGGCCGGTTGTTTTGGTCAATTACAACTTTCCTCCTTGGTTGTGTATGAAGCGCAAGTACATTATGTTAACATTGCTAATTTCAAGGCCTAAACAACCAGGAAATGACATAAATGTGTACCTAGCGCCACTTATTGAAGATTTGAAATTGTTGTGGAATAAAGGTGTGCGGGTGTTTGATGCACAGAGCCAACGTAGTTTCACGATGCGTGCTATGTTATTTTCCACTATAAATGATTTCCCAGCTTACGGTAATTTATCTGGCTATACCAACAAAGGACCTAAAGCATGTCCCATTTGTTGTGAAGAGACAGATGACCTTTGGTTGCATAACTGTAAGAAAAATGTGTTTATGGGTCATAAGAGGTTTCTTCCCCTTAACCATACTTATCAAGGAAAGAAGAAAGCATTCAATAGGAAAACCGAGTGTCAAATAAACCCGATGCCTTTATCAGGAGAGGATGTTTACGAGCAAGTTAAAAATATTAATGTTGTGTTTGGCAAAACTTCAAAACCTCCACCAAAGAGTCTTTGGATGAAGAGATCTATATTCTGGGATCTATCATATTGGGGGCATTTATCTATAAGGCATTGTCTTGATGTGATACATGTAGAGAAAAATGTTTCGAGAGTGTTATTGGAACATTATTGAACATTCCTGGCAAGACAAAGGATGGTATCAAAGCTAGAAAGGATATGATAGAAATAGGGATACGAGGGGAGTTAGCACCACAAGAGTTGGGTAAACGTACGTATCTCCCCCCGACGAGCTGTACTTTGGCTAAAGAAGACAAAAGAAGTTTTTGTGAATGCCTCAAATCTATTAAGGTCCCATCTGGATACTCGTCGAACATCAGAACACTTATGTCAATGAAGGATTTGAAATTGGTAGGGATGAAGTCTCATGATTGTCATATCATGATGCAACACTTGCTACCTATTGCAATTCGAGGCATATTGCAACCATGTGTTAGACATGTCATTACACGGCTATGTTTTTTCTTCAATGCTATTTGTAGTAAAGTTATTGATCCAGAAGCGTTAGATGATTTGCAAGCCGACGTTGTTACCATTCTATGTCAATTTGAAATGTATTTTCCACCATCATTTTTGACATTATGGTGCACTTGATTGTTCATTTGGTGAGAAAATTAAGCTTTGTGGTCCGGTGTTCTTGAGGTATATGTATCCATTTGAGAGATACATAGGTATTTTGAAAGCATACGTGAGAAATAGATATCGACCTGAAGGTAGTATCATTGAAGGTTATGTTGCTGAGGAGGCTATCGAGTTTTGTACTGAATACCTCCATGTTGTTGAATCGGTCGGTATTCCTAAATCTCGCCATGAGGGAAAACTTGGAGGTAAAGGTACGATTAGATTCCAACAGATCGCGCCCACCGCTATAGATAGGGATAAAGCACACCTCGTTGTCTTGTATTACGTTGCTGAGGTTGTTCCATATTTGGACAAGCATATGGCTACTTTGAGGCAGCAGTATCCTTCTAAAGGTGAAGTGTGGTTGACTAACGAGCATAATCACTCATTTATAAGGTGGTTCAGTGAACGATTGATGCAAGAGTTATCCCAAACTCTGAACAACATCACTAAAATGATCAAATGGTTGGCGTACGGGCCTGGCTTGGTTGTTTCCTCTTACGAAGGATATGATATTAACGAATATACGTTTTACACAAAATGCCAAGATGATAAGAGTACGATGCAAAATAGTAGTGTGACATTGGTAGCGCTGTCGAGAGTTTTCCAAAACTACAGATACTAGACCAGTAGATGCTGCAATGTCATATTATGGTGTCATCGACAAATTTGGGAACTTGATTATAAGGTGCTAAAGATTCCTTTGTTTCGGTGTAAATGGGTTGACAACCGCCATGGTGTGAGAAAGGATGATTTTGGTTTCACCCTAGTGAATTTCGATAGGCAAGGTTATCTTGATGAACCATTTATACTTGTATCCAAAGCAACACAGGTATTTATGTTCCCGATCGGCCGATCGTAAGTTTTCAATTGTCCTTCATGGAAAGAGGCGTATTGTTGGTATTGGTAATGTGGTCGATGAATAAGACTATGACCACTTTCACGAAACTCCCCCATTTTCTACCGGTATACAACCTTCATCTTCAGGGGACGATATCACTGAAATAGATTATGCCCGTTCGGATCATACGAAGGGCTTGTGGATTGACCATCACTCATGATTATGCAATGTGTAAGATTTATTCCATTCTTATTGTTAACTTCCTAATATAGTCATTTGTGTTCATTTCTAGCCATGTAATTAATATATTCATTTGTGTTGTCATATCATTAACTTGTTTTTCATAATAATCTTTTGTGTTCTAATAATATGTAGGTACATAAACAATAATCTCAAGCATGCATGAGCATTTAGGTTCTTTTGATTCAAAGTCCTCGAACAAGAAAAGAAGAAGAGGGCCAACTACTAGTAAGGGTTTTAAACCCAAGCCTGGGGAAGTGGTGAAGGTTACCTTTGATAAGTTAAAAAATCCTCAAGGGGATTACAAGAAAAAATTCATCACTAGAATAGGTATTAATACACGAAACAAAGTTCCTATAACCTATGAGAAATGGCCCAAAGTCCTCGATGGTCTCAAGAACTTGATTTGGGAGGATTTGAAGGTAATGACACTCATATATATGCTTATAGCTCATAATTTAGCTTTCAAATTTTATAAGTTATGTTGGTAATATTTAACATTGAAAATATTTGATGCCTTTCAGACTCTATTCAATCTAGACGATGACCCGGAACATTAAAGAATCTATTTTAATAGATGCGGAACGAGGTGGAAGCAATTCAAACCATTTTTGGTTAGAGAATACATCAAACGATGCCCTGAAGACCACGAGTCTCCGTGTGAAGTCTATGATTTTATAACGCCACAAGAATAGGAGGAATTCAAGGAACAACATCAGTGAGGATTGGCAGGTATATATATAATATTGTAATTAGTTTATAAGTAATGACATTTTCCTTATCAACTTCCTAATGTTCAGTGAAATTCTATAGTAATGATGCAATAATTTTGGTTCTAGGAAATGAGTAGAAAGGTAGTTGAAAGCATATCGCATAGTAAGTATCCACATCATCTGGGTTCTACCGGCTATGTCGGAAAGAGGGCAGAGTGGGCAAATTTCGACCCGTTATCTTCTTCATCTTCATGTAGTGAGCTTAACTCACGCCAATGATCGGCCTTTTGATTGGGCTAGAGCAAGAATGAAGAAAACAGATAGTGGAAGTTACATCTTTCGTGATGAGCAAACGAACGAGGTGTTTGATACAATTGTAAGTATGTGTATGTATGTATAGAAAACAGATACTTAGAATCAAATTTTGTTTATGTACTTCCATCTAATATCTGTCGTCATCATTTTCTTGATCGTTTATTTTTTGTGCAGGTCTCCAAAATTATGGAGGTAAGTTTAGGGACATTTGTTCCGGACAGATAATATGATGTATTGTCAGCAGCCCTTGGCAAGGCTGATCATCCAGGTCAGGTGAGGGGATGCGGCAAACGGGCCACCTTGACGAATGTTTTTGGAAAACGTAAGGGCAATAGTGAAGGGTCGAGTGGGATGGTTTCACAAGAAGTTATTAGACAATTGCAGGCCCAAATCCAGTCCCAAATCGAATCTACAGTGAAAAATAAAGTAGCTGCCATACTCCAGCAACACGGGTTGTCCCAAATACCCAGTGCTGACAGGACCGAGATTCCAGTGAATCCACAAGTTCGAAATAGTTGTTACTCTGTTTGTCCAAATCCATTCGACGGACTCTAGGTATTTGAAGTTGGGGTTATTAGTTAATCAATGTTATTGATTTCAATTCAACAGTGAGATCATTAATTAGTTAATTAAATTGATATCGAATCATGATGTTTTAATAGAAACCAATCTGTTGTACTCTCGCCATAAATGTTAATGGCGAGCCTATACAAATAGCGGAAGGGACTGTTTGGCCATCTGAAACCAATAGTAAGGTGCACCATCGAGATCTATTGGAAGGTCATGTGAGGGTAACAGTCGATCGAGTTTTTACAAATGCAGAAGACCACTCCCTTCCGGTGCCATTTCCACACCACAACTTGGTTCGGGAGGCTAAAGAAAGTTTCACTGAATGGGCCAAAGATCTAGTGCTTTTAGGAGAGGTAATAAATTTTTAGACACATGTAAGTTTTTTACCAATTTGAGTTACTTTCGATTTTGCAGTGCATAGTACTTTGTTTCCTTCACTTACTAAATGCAGGAAGGTGAACAAAGGAAGGTGGAAAAACTGTTGAAGACCCAAAGAAGAAGAAAAGTTTCAAAGTGTCATCATCTTGTCTTCGACACATGCTTGTTGATAGTGTTACTTATGAGAGTTGAGTGAAACGTGCCAATCCCTACATGATTTACTTCGTAATTTGTCTGCTAGTGAAGACATTCCAGATGAATCGCAATACTTTTTATATCGAGGAGGGAGAAATAAATGTCTTCATCACTGACATCGTCGACTTGCTAAGTATGGAATGGTTGACACAAACCATATTGAAAATATGGGCAATGTGAGACTTTTTATCACAAACTCAACATTCGTCTTAATCTTTATTTGAATTGTGACTTTTTGTAGAATTATTTCCAGGTATCTGCATAAGTTGTATGAGGATCATCTTGTCCAGTCGATTGGGTTTATGTGTCCAGGGAGAATCATGGAGGGTATGTGTATGAAGACAGAAAATGTAAATTACATATCTCATGCAATGGATGAACAACAATCGTGTAGATTCATCCTTGTACCTTATTTTCAGAAGTAAGACTATTCATCCTCCATATTTATATCTCTTTTGTTATTTTTCTCTGAATCATTTGTGATTAAACTTCTTTTATATATATAATGGAGGCGACACTGGGTTCTACTTGTCATTTGTACTCAACAAAGCACGGTGTACGTCTTGGACCCGTTGGAGAAGCCAAATAAAAGTCTCCAACTAAAACGTTGGTTGGATATGTAAGTAATTATGAATAAGTAGTGCATAAAGGTCTTTTTAGAATAAAATTCTATTGAATCATTATATGTTTCTTGATACTGTAGGGCTTTCAGACTCCATTACATGCGACTAGGTCAGATGCGAGAGTCCAGTATGCAATGGAAATATCCTATGGTATATAAATGCAAAAAAATGTGTGTTAATTACTTCACATTTATTTTTAATCTCATCACTAATGACATTAAGTATATATGTAATGCTAGTGTCCAAAACAATATGGTGGTAGTGAATGCGGATATTACGTGATGCGGTACATACTTCATTTAGTAAAGAATTCTTTAGTATATACTTCATCAACTTGTTTTAAACTAATGAACTAATTGTGGTACTACTTCATTTAATCTTTTGTAGGTGAGTTTTGGAGAAAAATCACATACACAAGACCAAATCAATGAGGTTCGAAATTTATGGGCTGAATACTTTATGTACGATATGTAATAGTTTGCCGATTTAGCTTGGTCTTTTTATTATTATTATTATTTTTTTGGAAATACGATTTAGCTTGGCCTTAGATCGTTGGATGTTTTGTAGTATTTTGATGCTCTGTGTAATATGGTATAATGAATTGTAGATTTGATTTTAATATAGTTGTGGATGGAGTTAATGAATTATAGTAGTAGTGCTAATATAGGCATTGATCTTGTAATATAATTCAAAAATGTGGGTAGCATTGCAAATGTGAAATTCATATTTAAAAAAAAAATTATCCGCAACGGTTCCAATAAAACCGTTGCCAAAAGCATGTTTTCAGCAACGGTTATCAACTGGAAGTGTTGTAGAATGTCTACAACGGTTTATTTCATAAAAGGTTGCAGAATGTTGACATTCCACAATGGTTTACAACCGTTGCGGAATGTTCTCACTTTCTGGAACTCCTCAATCTGCAACGTGCATACAACCGTTGCAAAATATCAAAATAACCGTTGCAGAATGTGTAGTTCTATACTAGTGCTAGTATATTTTGACTTTGAATTGAGTATTTCACATTTGATTTTGACTAGTAAAAGTCTGACTTTAGGATAAGAAAGCGGGTTGTTACAATCTTACCCTTTTCAAAGAATTTCATCCTCGAAATTCAGTCAAATGAAGTGAGAAAACCACGCGTTTGATCTTAAGTCTTGATACTCCTCTATTCTGCTACATTCTCTTCCCCAAACATTCAATTAAATATAAATAACTTATTGTTTAATAACTCTAATCCTACAATTAACTCCAGTCGATAACTTTATTCTTGTAGTTTCAATATAATGCTCTTATCTCTAATCCTTATTCGGAATCATTTCAACTTCATATAACTATATGCTTTCCGTTCCTTTGTTTCTCGACCAATAATTCATTCAATGTCGAGACCAAATAAATCCCAATTCACATAACTATTATCCAACACTCAATAATATCACATTTATCGTTGTTGTCATTTCAAATACAAAGAATTTTCTAACTTTCCTTTTGCATAGTGCTTCAAATATAGGACTCATTAACTTATTCCATAATACAAAAACTCAATCGTATCATCGACTTTTAGTACATTTCTACTGTCATTTAAATCTCTATCTCCATTCAATACCTTAAAACCTTAACACAAGTAAAGTAATTAAATGCAACCCTATGAAATTAAATCCTTTGAGTTCTTTCTTAATATGTACTATTTTTTGATTGCTTAATTACTTCATCGCCACAGCTTGAAAATCATATCCATAATCATGAAATTTCGAGCACCATATTAGTAACCATGTGCTAAGGGTACACATCTTTACTATCTCCATTTCATTTTCATACAAAAATCTAAGTAATATAACAGAATGGCCCAATAATAATTGCTAAAATCTACACTCAATGGTCATTGGCTGGAATCAATAATTTCTCAATAACTCAATATAAGAGGACAATTTTCTACTCACAAGATCTCCAAAGCTTTCTTATCTTGAACCATCACTCCTCTCCTGTATCGCATGAAATAGATCATGACAACATAGATATATTAATGTCAAATATCCATATTATTGACCGTATCACATCAATACAATATCTAATCATTACAAGAGCTCAAAGTATTCTCATCGTATATATGTTTCATGTAGTATTTTATCAATATCCGAATCGGACTAGACTTTCATATATCAATTCCTTTAAACTTAGTTCAATGCTAACATTATTTCTTCATACACCACCTTAAATTCTATATTAAATAGACAATCATCATATACCAGACAACTATTGATTATCATATAGCCAATCAAATTGTTCTACCTTGTCTCACTATTTCAATCATTACAATGATTCTCCAAATTCAATAATCCACATAATTATTATACCTCAAATATTAGCCCAAACTTATTCACAAAAAGGTAGACCAAATACTAGTTGCTAACACCTATAAGTGAAACTTCAAGCAATAAAAACTTCAGAAGATATGCATTGATTGAGTTGCCTTAGTCATTATCTCCTTTATCGATTACAAAACATGGTGCTAGCACAAAATCTATCGCAACTCTCTTTATTATCATATGACTGTTTTGGCTATATAAATACCCCAAAAGTAAGATCTTAATGATACTCTCTTACTAAAGCATACTTACATTGTATCATATCTCATACTTTAAGATTCACAATACCCAATAAAATTTGAAATTCCTTACATTCGATTATCTTCTCTTTTAGAATCGACAATCAATTAATTTCCCATTAACGAAACTCCAATGGTTTTTCCTATAACACTTCTACAAAACTGAATTCACGTAACATCGTATTTGCCTCAGTAAAATAAACATCGAATTATTCAATCCATAATTTCATCTCCTTAATCATATCATATACCTTATGTGATGAGTCATTTCTAAGATACTTCACCACATAGATTATTATTGAGTCTTTTTCATTACATTTATCACTAACAAATATCATCACAGTTGTCAAATAAACCCTCTATCTCAAGTGAACCACTAGGATATTTTTGCATATTGACAACTACTATAAATTCAACCTTCCTAATATTCCTAAATAGATGATGTCACACTTATTTGTTTTGGTTACACCATATCCTAGAACCAAATAACCAATTGATAGCTAAAGCATCTAACTCACAAGTACTAAAGCCGTAATATATGTCATTGTCAACTTAGTTAGGACCACAAATATACATTACATCTAAGTCGTACAATGCCTCCATCAACAAGATAAAGTATAAGGAAATATTTAAATAAAGATCATCCCTTGAAACACTACGTCTTAACTATGAGTACATCAAATCACCTAATTACTAATTCCACCTTCAATAAATCATGTAGTTCTCCGCAAGATCAAATGTATGAATCATAAGTTAACAATTACCATGTAACAACCTAAAAGTCATCCCAAAATGACCACATTATTTATAAACAACTTCATACTTAAATGATTCACTATTACATTGATTCCTATACAATATGCAACACCTCTATACCTTTATGCAATCTATCATTTCCAACAATTCATGCGGTGTTGAATCCTACAAAAATCCAATAAATTCTTTGATCACTTAAATCTTATATCCTTCCATATATTGATTGTAACTCCAGTCATCAAATAAAAACATAGAATTCCCAAATTCGTGCCCCATCCAAATACAACCATGAGCACTACAGCCAACTGATTGCTTCTAAAGTTCATGTCCAATAAAAATCTAAATGCTCCACAACAATGTTAAATGCAAAGCCCAATAATCATTCTCTGATACCAATTGACACACTCCTTCAAATCATCCTACTAGACCCAAAACATAGCCCGCGCCGATGGTAGGTGCCAGCTAGATGCTGGACCTACCCCAAGGAAATCTTAACTTTACTTATCTTTCGAAATGCTTCTAATAATAATAATAATAATAATAAATCCCGAACTAATATGTATAAAAATTTTGCCAGAGTCTCCTTATAATATTGACATAATCAACCTGTAATATAATGACAAATCATCAAAAAACTATATATACTTAATTTTCACTATCTCTTATCATCACAATAAAGTTATTATAGATCATAGTAAGCTCAATTTTATATTTACAATCCAAGATACATAAATCACTAGTCCTTTCCTAGTAACATATCATCCTTCCAAAATATCACCATACCATCATGGATGCCTTAAAAGGTTTCATCTACATTGCTTACCAAAGTAAATAATGTGAAAACCTACATGTATGGCTTGTCAAGGCACGACATATTCTTCTTTCACATTGCCCAACAAATCTCTAACTTCCTATAATGAAAAATGGAGAAAAACTTGAGCATATAGCTTAGTTAATGGAATTTCATAATAATTATATTTTGTGATCCATTTGTGAAAATATCACTTTTTTCATAAGGCCTTTCCTAAAGTGAATTTTATATACATGCAAAAAAATGACTACTTGTAAGAATCATGAAATGATCGTAAGAACCATAATTAATAAACTCTTATAAATAAGAAAACCCGATGAACAGGTACCCGTAATAATCATCTACTAAAACAATACTATGCAATTTGGTCATACGCGCATAGATTGACATACACCTCAAAAGGTTGCGTATAGGACCCCTCGTGATGGTAACTCCAAACATGGGCCATTGGCCAGCTCCGTGTCTATAGCTCTGAACTCGAGCTAACGGCATCTTGGAATGGAGTACTCTATTCATGGGCCTTAAGCCCGCTCTGTGAACAGACCTAGATCATACAATCTAGTACACGGGTTAAAAGCCATATCCACGCACTAGTACAAGAACAGACAACCGTATCGGGTACTTCTGGTGGTTTTAAAATCAAAACTAGTCGTCGTGACAGAACTTGATAATGAAATCCTCTTGCGAACATAAACTTAATCATAAAACACTTATTCTCAAAATCACGCTTAACTTAATCACTTCAAAAGCAAGTAATTTCAACAATATTTATAACATAGGCGAATCAATGTCATGGAATTGCTTAAATAACATGAAAACTTTTAAGCCTTTAAAAGAAATGGATTTGCACTCACAAAATAAATGACCGCTTTGTTGTTCGGCCAATATACCGCACCAATCTCCTCATCACCTCCCAGAAAAAAGATACAATATTTGGATCGATAGTAGATTAATAAAATAGTAAAATGGCCTCAATCTCGGACCAAAGCCTGAGACTTACTTCTCTTGTCACTGTGTTTTCCCCTCATGGGGGAACAATTACCACCTCTTAAAGACTATCAGGTATCAAGTTCTTGGCGTCACTTAGAATTCGAATTGGAGACTTAAAGATAATAATCATCATTTCCATAGGAGACCAAGCATACGAGTAAATTCTTCCTTTATCAACATTAACCATATATTTACCAATCATGTCAAATTCTAATATTTTCCAACTTAAAATAAACTAAACTATGTCTATACATTCTTAACTATAGCTTAATCTTTAAATTAACTCAATAGCTAAAGCCCTAGCTTCCAACACCAAGTATATAATATCACAAAATCATCATTTCCCCTTTCACATACTCATATTTAAACTACAATCAAAATGCCCTAATTTGCACAATATAGAATGAACAATTTATCAGTTACCTAGAGAAAAGTTGGGAGAAAATTTAGAAAGCACACGCCCAAGCAAAGAACACCCCAAAGTTGGCCAAGTTTCTTCCTCCCCTTCTTTCTTTTTACCCTTTCATTCCTTTTCTTTCTCTTTTCCCTTCTTTCTTTTCTCCTTCTTTCCTCGATTCCAATGGCCCCTTTTTTGTTCAATTTCATCTCTTCTATAGACATTGGGAAAGGCCTTGTTTGGTTTGTAAGTGTTTAATTATTAGCTTTTGACAAATGGGTCCCCAACTTAACTATTTTTTAAAAAGTCAACTCCTATAAAGTAAGCTAGTACATTTTGACTTTGACTTTGACTTGTCTCTTCCACATTTGACTTTGACTAGTAAAAGTTTGACTTTAGGATAAGAAAGCGGGTTGTTACAATCTTACCCCTTCAAAGAATTTTATCCTCGAAATTCAATCAAATGAAGTGAGAAAACCATAAGCATGTTTGATCTTAAGTCTTGATACTCCTCTATTATGCTACATTTTTCCCATAAACATTCAATTAAATATAAATAACTTATTGTTTAGTAATTCTAATCCCACAATAAACTCCAATCGAGAACTTTATTATTTACAATTTCAACATAAACACTCTTACCTATGATCCTTATTCGGAATCATCTCAACTTCATTTAACTATTTTTTCCGTTTCTTTGTTTCTCGACCAATAATTCATTAAATGTCGAGATCAAATAAATCCCAATTCACAGAACTACTATCCAACACCCAATAATATCACATTTACCATTGTTGTCATTTCAAATACAAAGAATTTTCAAACCTTCCTTAGTGCATAGTGTTTCAAATATAGGATGCAAGTATCATCAACTCCTAGTTACATTGTCATTTAAATCTCCATATCCATTCAATACCTTAAAACCTTAACTCAATTAAAGAAATGAAATGCGACGCTCTGAAATTAAATCCTTTGAGTTCTTTCTTAGTATGTACTGTATTTTGCTCGCTTAATTGCTTTGTCCCGCATTTAGAAAATCATATCCATAATCATGAAATTTCGAACACTATACCCGTAACCATGCACTAAGGGTACACATCTTTACCATCTCCATTTCCCTTTCGCAAAAATGTAAGTAATATGGCGGCAAGGCCCAATAACCTAACTACTAAACTCTACACCCACTAATAATTTTGTCGTTGGCATAAGTTGGAATCAAACAATTTCCCACTAACTCAATATAAGAGCACAATTTGCTAATCAAAAGATCTCCGAAGCTTTTATATCTTGACCTATGATCACTCTCCCATATCTCATGTAGTGACAACACAAACACATTACTGTCAAATATCCATATTATTGACCGTATCACATCAATACTATATTTAATCATTACAAGACCTCAAAGTATTGTCACCCTATATCCATGCCATGTAGAATTTTATCAATATGCAAATCCAACTAGACTTGCATATATCAATTTCTATAAACGTAATTCAATACTAACACGATTTCTTCATACAACACCTTAAATTCTATGTTAAATAGACAATCATCATATACCAACCATACAACTATTGAATATCACACACCCAATCAAAGTGTTCTACCTTGTCTCTCTATTTCAATCATTAACAAGATTCTCCAAACTCCATAGTCCAGATGATGCCTAGCTACCGTATGTAATGCTCCGATTTTTGAATATCGAAGTATTACTAAAATAATTGTTTCTTTATTAAAACGTGGAAATTTTGATGATAATGTTTTTTAAATAACATTTTCAATAACAAGAATAATAATAACATTAACACTAAGGTTTAGGATCAACGTAATTAAATGACAATATTCGCCAATAGGATAATCAAAATTTATTTTATAAGTAGCAAATTAAATCTTCTAAATTAAATGCGGAAACTCAAGCATAACAAATTGCTTTTAATCTAATGGTTCAATAAATAGAATGTTTCGAAAAGAAATAACGAATTTAAACTTGGTTGGTGGTGTCCCGCTTTACGCCACTCCACCGAACTCCTCAATCTAAAAGAAAAGTTGAAATAGTTGGGGTGAGTATAACGTGGCTATGCTCAGTGGGACGGAATCAAAAATCATTTTACCATATCACATACCAGTACATGAGTTACAATCATAGGTAATCAAACTATAGAAAAGTCGAGTCTTGGAAACTCCCGTCCAACATGGGTGAAGGTCACTATGACCCTCTGAATGGCCCCTTACACCATTTCGTGGGAGATGGTATTTAACACCATCACATGCATGTCAAATAGCAAATATACCACAATTATAATCGCACGTAAAGGAATATGACATAGTTTTAAAGTAAACAATCCCTTTTAAAATAAAAAGATTTTGTAAAAAATAAACCCTACCTCAAAGTAGTGGCTCTTGTAAATTCCTCGAAACTAGAGCTGATGTGATGCAAGCAACTTTATGGACTTTGCACGTCATCTAATAGAAGAAATTAAACATAGTTTAGCATTTTAAATCTTAAAATTAGACTTTAATAATTTATTCAGGTTTTAAAGGCCTAATTTAAAAGTTTTAGGGCCTAATTGACAACTTTAAAAGTTACTTTGAGCTAACTCGAAAGAGACATATTAATTTAAGTTGAAATTGGAGTTATTAGCCAAGTAGGATTAAATTGAAACCTCATTGAAACTTTAGGGATGAAAATTCAACTTTGAAACTTAATTGGGACTTGATTGAAAGGAATTGTCGACATGGGGACTGATTTATAGTTAATTCAGAACTTAGAGGCTTTGATTGCAATTTATATGAATTCAATTGGACTCAATTGAATTAGATACATAATATTGGGGACTTAAAATGAGCTTTTAAAACTTGATTAGACTCAATTGAAGGAAATAGTTGAATTATACATGACCAACTAAAAAGGTTGTTGAAAATAGGGACTAATTTAAATGGGAACCAGGAATTTAGGGACTAAGGTAGCAATTTCCTCAATTTGAGAGTCAAAATTCAGCCTTGGGTCATGGTTCCCTCACATAGTCACGATACAACACAAAGAAGAAGAACTAGGTGTGAAGTTGGAGGTGGAAGGGACTCGTCGGCGAAGTTACTACAGGAGATTGGTGCTGTCGCCAGTGGTTGACCTTCGCTGGTCATGCCTCGGTGTTTGCAACAAAATGAGGACAATGGCAGCTTGATTGAAGTTTTTGGGTGTAAAAATCAAGCTTGATTTGGGGTTATTCTGGCTTAATTTCATCAATCAACCTCAAGCTTTGGGTTCTACGTAGCTCAACTATCATCTTGGGATTGAATTATGGAAGAGATTTCAAGGTTTGAGTACAAGAAACCTTGGCCGAGTATGATTCACATAGTTTTTTTTAATACCATGAGGATGATGATGATGATGGCTGAAAATTTGTTTTAGCAAAATGTTCCAAAATTATTGATTGTACAGATTTGGAAGTTGGCAGAACAATCAAGAGAATTTGTATTTGGTGTTGTTGTTTGTGGTTGTGCCATGATGCATGTTTCTTGTAGTGTATGCCCTCAAGTTCAAATTTAAGATAGTAGAATCAGATGCAATACCAGCAGGAGCAGTGGAGAGGATTGAATTACCTGGTGGGATCGGTTGTGGGTTTTCTCTTGGGAATTGCAGTGAGTTGGGGTTGTAACTTGTACGAAGAATCCTTTATTCATTGTTGAAACTCCATGGTTGGGAGAATTGAGAGAACTTGCAAATGAGTTTTTAAGTTTACGTAAGTTGTGAGGGGAGTATGCAGAGTTGAGTCCGAGAAATATGAGGAGGGGGAGAGAGATGTGGGAGGAAGAAATTTATTTCAGAAAGAATTCCTAACGAGAAGTAACATACATTGGTAATCTTTTTTCAAAGCTAAATTATCAAATAATTGGCCTAATTAGCATTAACTTGAGTCAAGATAGGATGGGCAGACCCAATAGAATATGGAATAGGTTTTCAAACCAATAGTTGGCCTCAAAGCCCAATGGCCAATTTTGTTGGCCATCAATAAAATTTTGACCCGATTAAATTATTAAATTATTTTTTTCTATTGGACGAATGCCCAAACATAAATTCTGAATTTATTGGGGTTAGTCGTAATGATGACGTTTTACCTAGAAAGTTTTAAAGTTTGGATGTGGTCATTACACCCTACCTCAAATATTCACCCGAACTCATTCACAATTGGGTAGATCAAATACTAGTTGCAAACAGCTATAAGAGAAACTCTAATCCAATAAAAACTTCAATAGATATGCATTGATTTAGTTACGAGTCATTATCTCCTTTATCGATTACATAACATGGTGTTGGCACTAGGATATTTTTGTATTGATTGAGTTACCTTAGTCATCAAATGAACCACTAGGATATTTTTTCATATTGACAACTACTATAAATTCAACATATGATGTCACACTCTTTTTTTTTTTGTTCCACTATATCCTACAACCAAAAAAATCCATAAATACCTAAAGCATCTAACTCACAAGTACTACAGCTGTAATGTATGGTGTTGTTAACTTAGTCAAGGCCACAAATCTGCATTTAATCTAACTCCTACATTATCTTCATCGACAAGATAGCTGCAAGGAAATATTTAAATAAAGACCATCCTTCAAGTACTACGTTATAACTATGAGTACATCAAATCACCTAATTACTAATTCCACCTTCAATAAATCATGTAGTTATCCCCAAGAGCAAATGTATCAATCATAAACAACCTAAAAGTCATCCCAAAAGCATATCATTATTTATAAGGAACTTCATACTTAAGCCATTCACTATTACATTGATTCCTATACAATATACAACACCTCTATACCGTTATGCAATCTACCATTCCCAACAACTCACACGGTGTTGAACCCGACAAAAATCTAATAGACTCTTTAATCACTTAAATCTTATATCCTTCCATATATTGATTGTAACTCCAGTCATCAAATAAAAAACAAAGAAGTCCCAAATTCGTGCCATATCCAAATATAACCATGCGCACAACCACTCATTGATTGCTTCTAAAGTTCATTTTCAATAAAAATCTACATTCTCCACAACAATGCTAAAGGCAAAGCCCAATAATCACTCTTTGATACCAATTGACACTACCCGTTTGGAATCATCCTACTAGACGCGAGACATAGAGCGCGCGATGGTAGGTGGCCAACTAGATTTTGGAGCCACCACTAAGGCAATCGTGACTTTTCTTATCTTTCAAAATAATAATAATAATAATAATAATAATAATAATTCTTCCAGAGTATCTCCTATAATGTTGATACAACCAACTTGTAAAATAACGACAAATGTTCGAAAAACTCTATATTCTATTTTTACTACCTCCTATCATCACAATAAAGTAACTATAGTCCTAGTCAGCTCACATTGATATTTACAATCAAAGATATATACATCACTAGTCCATTGCTAGTAACATATCATCCTCCCAAAATATCACTATGCCATCATGGATGCTTTAAAAGGTTCCATCTACATAGCTTAGCACAATAAATAATGTAAACACCTATGTGTACGGCTTGTCAAGGCACAATACATTCTTCTTTCACATTGTCCAACGTCTCTCTGACTTCCTATAATGAAAAATGGAGGAAAACATGAGCATATAACTCAGTGAGTGGAAATTTTGTAATAATTAAATTTTGCAATCCATTTATGAAAATGTAACTTCTTTCAAAAGGCTTTTCCCAACTTGAATTTTATATGCATGCAGAAAATGATTTCTCGTGAAAATCATGAAATGATTGTAAGAACCATAATTAAGAAACTCTTATAAATAAGAAAACCTCATCAAAAGATACCCGCAATAATCATCTACTAAAATTGTACTATGCAATCTAGTCATATGCGCGCAGACTGGCATACACCTCCGAACCCATGCCTATAGACCCCCTCCATGACGGTAGCTCACAACACAGTCCATTGGCCGTCTCTGTGTCAAGAGCTCCCAACACGGGCTAACTGCACCCTCCGGGACGAAGCACTCCTTTCACAGGCCTTAGGCCCTCTCCATGAATGGAACTGGATTATAAAACCTAGTGCACGGGCCAAAAGCCCTATCCGTGGACTATTACAAGAATAGACAACCACATCGAGTATTTCTGGTGGTTTTAAAATCGGAATTAGTCATTGTGAGGTCATGTGATAATGAAATCCTTTTGCGAACATAAACTTAATCAAAAACACTTATCCTCAAAATCATGCTTAATCAATCACTTTAAAAGCAAGTAATTTCAACAATATTTATAACATAGGCAAGACAACATCATGGAATTCCTTAAATAACGTGAAAACTTTTAATCCTTTAATAGAAACAAATTTCCACTCACAAAATAAATGACCGCCTTGTAGTTCGGCCGATATACCGCACCAATCTCCACGTTACCTCCTAGAGAAAAGATTTAATATTTGGATCAATATTAAATTCATAAAATAGTAAAATAGTCTCATTTCTAATCAAATCCTTAGACTTGCTTCTCTTATCATCGTGTTTTCCCTCCTAGGGGAGAAACTACGCCTCTTAAAGACTATCAAGTTCTGAGTGTCACTTAGAATTTGAATTGGAGTCTTAAACATAATAATCCTCATTTTCATAGGAGACCAAGCGTACTAGTAAATTCTCTCTCTACCAACCTTAACCCTATATTTGCCAATCATGTCAACTTCTAATATTTTCCAACTTTAAAGAAATGAAAATATGCCTAAACATGCTTAACTATATGGGTGAATGGGAATAAATTAAAAGTGTTTTAAAGTGTTTTAAAGTAAAAGAGGAGAGAGAATGAGTGGAGATGAGTGGTTGAGATTTGTGGATGTGATGAGATATGTGGATGTGATTGATTTAGGAGAGAGAAAAAAGTTGAAAAAAGTGAAAAATTTTGGTAAAAAGATGAGCCATTCATGCTTTATAGCTTACGTAGTGATAGGAAATTTTCAGAGATAAAAATATTTAATTAAATAAAATGTCAAACATGTCGCTATGATTTCACTTATAGAATTTAATGATGTACGCTCGTCTAGTCGAATTTTATATTATTTATTATGATATTTAATTATTATAAAAAAATAATATATAAACATTTATTTACTTTCCAAATTTACTTTTGAGGACCCAAACTTTTAAATTTATTTGTTTTAGTGTCAAAATCTTAGTTTTTATTTCATTTGAGTCCACTTCTAATTAGTAGCCCACTCACGGCCCAATTGTGTTCGTGCGCCCAATAAGAATGCCCTAACTAAATTTTAATTCTAAAATACCCTTTAAATACTCATTATTGGGATTCTCTCAAACCTAGCCCCATTAACATCCTCATTTTCCTCCATTATTATCCTCAAGTTCATTCCATCCATTCTTATTCAACAAATCAAGCAAGTTTCAAGTTGTAAGATTTCTTGACCTTTTTATTTACATCTCTATTCCAATTCCTTTTATTTAGTATTACACTCTCTTGATTAGTTGTTAGTTCTTTACCATTTTCATTTGATTTCACAAACGTAATGGCAACCATCACACACAATAGTTCTGAATCCCTTGTTATTTCACTTGATTTCCACTACACTTTCTTATTTTGGTTTACTGTGTTAGCATCACAAGGCATAGCAGCTTGTGTTTTCCCTCTATCCATGCACATAGCAGTAGCAATACCAAGCTTCACCTACAGCAGAAGCCCAAACGCATACACACTGCAAAACCGCAGCAGCACAACCACGATTACATGCACACGCAGACGCAAAACTCATAGCCCATAGACATCCATCCAACACAAATACACCAAATCCTTCATTATCACCTTCCCCACCCTCCTAACATCCTATAGAAGCTCATATATATCAATTAGAAACAAGAAAATGGATTGAATTGAGAGAAATCTTAATTTTTATTCCCAAACTTCAACCTTCAATTCGAGCTCAATAATCACTCTTCCTTCAATTAAAAAAACCACTGAGAGGACCCCCATAGCCACCCTACCTTCGCCGATGATTGTTGGTGATGGCGCCACCGGCTGCCGCTAGATTTTCCTTCATTTTCTATCGGCCAAGAGAAAGATGAGCGAGAGGGAATGATGAAGCTATGAACCGAGCATTCATTTGACCATTCTTTAGATTTAAATAGGAATTTACAACTCAAGTCCCTGAGGTTTTAGATTCCTTCTAAGTTGGTCCCTTTACACTAACTAAATTATAGATCCTCAACTTCCAATTTTTATAATTTAACCCCTATGTTATATTTTCAATTAAGTCCTCCAAGTTATTTATTTTATTTAAGTAAGCCATTGAAGTTTATTTAATTCTAAGTCTTTAACTTTCAATTGTTGCAATTGGACCTCTAAACTTTTATTTCACTTTTAATCCTTCAATTTCTTATTTCTATTTAAGTTAACCCCCAACTTTAATTTTATCTTAGTCCTCCATATTTTAAAAATCTTATAATTGAGTCCAAAATATTTTTAGTTCAATTTTATTGCATATTAGGTCCCCCCAAACTATTAACTTCTTTCAAATTGACCCCCAAGCTTTTATATTCTTCCAATTTTGGTCCAAAACTTCTATATTATTTATAAATATTTAATATTTAAGAGTATTAACATAAATTAAATTTGTTATTGACTAGACGGGGCATACAAACGGCTAGAAGACCGATTCTCACTGCTTAATAGGCTCAAAACTCGAGAAAGACTTAAGGTAGGCTAAAAAGACTCATTTTTACATATCGTGCATTTATAGTTAATAATCTATACTATATGAGTGCTTTTAGTATGTAATAAACTTGCTTTTGGGCCTAGACTTGCCTTCGGACCCAGAGTTGCTTTCGAGCAAATTGCTTGCCTTTGGTCCCAGAGTTGCCTCCAGGTAAATTGCTTGCCTTCAGGCCCAGAGTTACCTACGAGTATTATATGATAGAGTTTGCACATCTATTTTCCATATATTCTTGTATAGATTGATTAACTTGCGTAAAGCCTAACTGAGTATTATTAAAATACTCATGCCTTTCATTTTCAACAAAGTACAAATTGAGGAGATCGGAAGCGTGGCGAATCATGGGAGCTCTCTAGGGTTTATTAATACGAAATTTTGGTTTTTTGTTATTTTAAGCAAACTTGATGTATGAAAGTATGCTATTTTAAATGTTTTGAACTAACTAGTATTTTATGATGAATGTTTTGAATTATTAGAGATTGAACAATGTAAGATACTCTAATATGTTTGTTATCTGAAATGAATTTCTGCATTTGAATTCCTTATTATGTTTTCGCATTTAATAATATTATTATTATAAAAAAAACGTTGAGATGGTTTTAAAGAAAGAACTAACATTCCGGGTTCTTAGAACTCGGGGCGTCACAGCTTAATCTTGAAATTAACCCAATAACTAAACTGTAAGGTATTATTCCAACATTGGGCGCGCTTGTCGCGGCGCGCCAAAGTTTAATTTTTATTTCCTTACTCGGTTTCAAAACTACAAATTAATGTAGAAATGGTAAGTAAGGGTCGAACCCAAGAGGAACGGTGCTTAATCTAGTTGTCTTTATCAATTAATATAGGAAGGTGGGGGTTTTGAGAATTTTGAATGAAAATCAAATGACAAAAGATAAGATCAAATAAAACAATTGAAATAAATATCTAGTTCTCGGGTTCGGTTGTGCCAACAACTTGTGTTTATCTTTCCCATGCAACGTGTTACTATTCCTTCTTCAATTTATCAACTCTCAATTAACCAAGAAGCTCTGATTAACGAATTCTTCCTTAAGTGTATTAAGTAAAAAGTAAACTCTTTAACTTAACATCTAGCTATTGGATAACCCTAAACAAGCTCTTAGGATTTAATGCAAAGCAAGTATGAAATGAACGAGAAGAATGAGTCGAATTAGATGAATAATTTCACAAGCTCGAATTAATACATCTAAGTTGATTTATTAACAAATATGGACGATATTCATTTGCTACTGTGGATTGGAATCTAGTGACAATTACGGATCAAAAGTTCCAATCCTAGCACATAACTTGAATTTAAAGATTAATTGATTCAATTGGCCAAAGTGAATGCAATAATCACATAAATTCAAAACGGGTTTAAAAGCATAACAAATCAACAAATTGAAGTAGAGGAATATATAAAACGTTACTAAAGAGTTAGAAAAGATAACCACATGTTAGTTGAACACAACGTCCCCCTCGAACTAGATAGAAAAGTCTAACTACTCATATTTGCGGGGTTTCATACTTTTTAGCGAGTGTTCGCTTTGTATCACCACCACTATATGATAGATTATGCGAAATATAGTAAACAAGTAAATAAATACTAAGAAATAAATAGAGAAATAAAAGGGAAAAGAGAACTTAGCGAAGAATTGATCCTCCGGAATATGAAAAGCTAAAATCTTCAAGCTAAAAGTAAGAACAAATGAAGAAGAAAATTTTATTGGAGAGAACTACTAGCTAATTCTCTTCTACTAAGTTGTGTATTTCCTTCCTTACAAATGCCTCTATTTATAGGCAAAATTTCACAAGAAAACGTGATAAAAAATTGTACAACTACTCCATTATGATTCCACTAATTGGTAACCACCAAATCATGATCTTAAATTGCTCCATTAGTTCAAATATTGTATCATGGTATAGGTAAGCATCTTGGCTGAATTGTGCAATTGGAATTTCCTTTTTTTGATATTTTAGTAGAAAGTTATGAATTTTCTACCAAAACATGGCCCAAGAAATCCTCCATTCACATCACTCTCGGTTTTGCCCATTTTTTGACCATTATATGATCCGAATTATTTGAAGAGGTCAACATCAAAGTTGTAGCCCTCTGAGTGTCCTTTCCAACAATATAAAGTGCAGTTCAATCTGAATTTTGTAGCAAACGTTATGGTCAAATTACTGAACTGCGCTAGTAAATTCGAGCTGCTGATTTTTTACGCTTTGTCCTTTCTCTTCAAATGGCCATAACTTTCACTAGGAAACTCCGATTTGGGATCCGACAAAAATTTGGAAATCCTCTTTTGATATTCTTTGATATTGGCACAAGAAAAATTGTAAAAACAACGTTTCATAAAATTGCATCGAAGGCCCTCCATCTTTGAATTTGTTTGCATTTCGGTCCCAAGTTCCGTTTTCGCTCCGTTTTTATCCATTTTCGCTCCTTTTGATTTCTTGTGACTCTAAACACACAATAAAAGGAAAACACATAAAAATAAACATATAATACAAATAAAACACATAAATACGTAAAATAGAAGAGTTATTTAAGTGCTTTTCTAGCACTTATCAAACATAAAACCCTAGCTTCCAACACCAAGTAAATACTTCAACCAACTTAAACTCTTAATAAATATCACAAAATCATCATTTTCCCTTTCACATGCTCCCATTGAAGCTACAATCAAAATGCCCTAATTTGCACAATGTAGAATGAACAATTGATCACTTACCTCGAGAAAAGTTTGGAAAAAATTTATAAAGCACAAGCCCAAGCAAAGAACACCTCAAAGTTGGCCAAGTTTCTTCCTCCTCTTCGTTCTTTTTTTCCTTTCCTTCTTTTTCTTTCTCTTTTCCTTTCTTTCTTTTCTCCTTCTTTCCCGATTCCAGTGGCCCTTCTTTTGTTCAATTTTGTCTCTTCTAGAGACATTGGGTAAGGCCTTGTTTGGTTTGTAAGAATTAAATTATTAGCTTTTGACAAATAGGTTCCCAACTTCACTGTTTCTTTAAAAAGTTTGCTCCTATAAATTAAGCTACTATATTTTGACTTTAACTTGACTGTTCTACATTTGAGTTTGATTAGTAAAAGTTTAACTCTAAGTTTAGAAAGTGGGTTGTTATAGTGAGCGAAGAGGGAAAGCTGTGTGTGGGTTGTATTGCGGGCAGTTGTGATTGGTTCAGTGGCTAAGTCAAAAAAGAGAAGAGAAACGCGATTGAAGAGGAACAAATTGGAGTTCCTATTGGCTCTAGGAATCTGAAAATTCTCGATTCTTCTCCTTCTTTCTTCTATTAAATGATTTTGTAGTTGTATTGTAAGGCTATGAGGTTACTGTACGTATGTGTACTTGTGTTCAATGTATGTAGTGTGCGTGTGTGTGCTTGCGCATGTGGGTGAGGTTTCTGTGTTTGTGATGTGTATGCGTGGCTATGGGTTTATAGGTGCATGCGCCGTCTCTCTCTCTCTCTCTCTCTCGAGTCTTTCTCTCTCAAGAGAGAGAAAGAGAGAGAGAGCGATGGTGAAGTTTGGAACTAACTTGGGTTTTCTCTGCACTTGTTTGATGTGGGTACAACTGTGTTTGATGAAGGGATCAGTGAAGGGCGTTACCAAATAGATTGCTTCAATCTTTTTGCTAGGAAGGATGAAAGGGTGCTTGTTTTTCCAGAGATGAATATTTATAGACGTGGGTGTGTAGGACTAAGCTTATGAGAGCATCTCCAATGGAAAATATAGATTTCACCTAGACCGCTTATTGAAAGACTTCTATTTTTATATTTTAGAAATTGACATTGATAGATGAAATAGGTCTCCAATGGTATAGTTACTTTTCTATTAGTGGTGCGTACATGTAATAAAAATTCAAAAATATAAAGCAAAGATGAAATAAGATTATGTATAAATAAATAATTTAATATTTATGATAACTCATCATGTCTAGCACTCTTTCTAGATTTAGACATTACCCTTGTTATTGTCTATTTTTAATCTTGCCATATTAGTGTCATTTACCATTGGGGACGATTTTTTCAAAATATCAATGTTAATTAGTGATGTGGATCATATTTTATATAGAATTGAAAGACTATTAGAGATGTTCTGAGGCTAATTTATTTTTGGTTGGACGATCTGGGTGTATGTGTGAGTTTGGAGATGGAGAAAGACTTACTTACAAGTTGGTAGATTATTTATAGGTTGAGAGATTGAGCTTGTTTTGAATACAGTTACATACCAAGAATCAAAGTCGTCAAGCTACTGAACTTCTGTTAAGAGACGGGGTTCACTTCAAGAATGATTTTCTACATGGAGAAGGCGGTGACTCGATGAAGAGTTTCTCATGCAATCTGACTTCAACAATAATTGTAATTGCACTAAAATCGTAATTGGATTGAAATTTCAAATTTAGCTTGAGCTTTTATTTAGATTAAAATCAAGCGTTTAGTTTAAGTAAAAATCTTTAAAAGAATTAATTAACCTTGAAATTTAATTTGGGCCTAGATGAGCGGGTAAATTTTTAGTTTGACATTTAAAATTGAAAAAGTCACAGTGACTAGTTAATAGGAGACAAAATTTGAATTGAAAATGTCGGTCGTTACGGGCGTGACACAGCATAGTGACTATTTTAAGCGAGAGACTGCGTATTACTATGTGTTGTGCGTGTGCAGAAAATCTAGAAGTCATGGACTTCACTGTTGCAATCAATCTTAGCCCTCCGATGGTTTTAGCAATTATAGTTATTTAAATATGAAGTCAGTGCAATTTGGAGACTAATTTATACTTTATTCAAATGTGATGTCATAGGAGTATGAACTTGCAACTAAAAGAAACTAGTCATGAAATGTCCAGCAATTTAGATTTATGGGATGTGGGAACTACTTTTGCTCATCTTTCTGCACAAAGCTATGGTCACTTTATGCCCCCCAAAACCAATGAAATGTATGTCTCATAAATAAGACTTGCTGAAATTTAATGGGAAGGCACTTAGGATACCTGATAGTGAAGTCTTAATGAGTTTACTGAACCTATGATGGAGATGCCACTAGGGATGGGCGTTCCGGGTACGGTTCCGGGCAATGAACTACCCGGAACCGAACCATAAATTTCGGTTCCTTGAAAAATGGATCCGTCCGGTTCTTTTCAAATGAAGTACCCGTCCAGTTCCGGTTCCTTTCGATTCCGGTTATTTTACAGTGCATTTTTTATTACTCAAAAAGCACAAGAAAAAAATAAAAATTTTGATTCGAAAGCAGCATTGCTTGCTGCTGCCTAGCAGCAGCAGCAACTAAAAGAATGTTGCTGCTAGAATCCTATCAAACACACCCTTTCCTAGAATTAGCACCAAAATTTATTAGAATTTTACTAGAATTAGTACTAAATTTTAAATTTACTAAAAGAATTCACAAAATTCGACAATCAAATAGAAGAAATAGTGTTATTTCTTATTCTATTCTGGTTCCGGTTCCGATTCCCGATTTTTAGAAAGGACCCATTCGGTTTTCATTCCGGTTCCGGTCCTTAATTTTTTTTAAAAGAACCGTTCGGTTCCGGTTCTTTCGGTTCGGTTCCGATTCTACCCGTTCGGTTCCGATTTTTTTGCCCAGGCCTAGATGCCACCATCTTTAGTGGTCTTGTTGGTTATTGGAACAAAGCTTTGTAACATGGAGTTTGAAGGTAAAAGGTTTAGAGTGCCTATGATTAATGTATTACATTCTATTTTGATAGTTGGGTGCCCTGGTCCATGTTTTCAACATTACTCACTTCAAAAATTACAACTCTCATATCGCGATGCCTAAGATTCAAGTATAATTGCCTTATTCAAGAATGTACTATCCTTTGGAACCTATGTGATACGTGAAATAAGAGTATCAATAACCTGCAAATGGATGTTGGCTAGCAAAAGATAAATTTTTTGTTTTATGTTTGTTATTTTTCGAAATAAGCATTCGGGCACTCACCATTTCGGTATTCTTTTTGCAGTTATTAGGAGGCAATTGAGGATATTACCACAAGAATGGGCGTATGAATGGCAAAAATTATACGCAAGGACATTTGTTCCAAAAATCATCCTTCTGTGTGGTGGCGTATCAATCCTCTAAATGATCATCAAATATGAGCCTTGTTTTCAAATTGGCTTCTAAGGAAATTCTTAAGATCGTCTGTTTGAATCCAATTGCTCTTTTTTATGTCACAATGGTTTCAGCATTTTACTTCCACCACAACCTTATATGGATCTCATGTTACCATGCATCGAAACTAAATATTAACAAATTACATAATTGATAGATTCTTTGCTAATGAATGGTATTCCATGGCTTTCTTCCATTGTGCTAGACATGTGATGTCACTTAGGTAATGCCACTTACCAAACTTTTTTCATTTCCAGGTGGAACCTGTGGGTGATTATGATGAATACTGTCGCTATGTAGTTGGACTTGTTGGATTGGGGTTGTCAAACCTATTTCATGCTTCTAGAAAAGAAGATCAAATTCCTGATGATCTCTCTGACTTAATGGGTTTATTTCTTCAAGTACTACTTTTAAGTTTTAATTTGTATAACAACTTGTGCGGTATTCACTATTGATCTTATGAGATCCCGAATTTAAAATGTGAGGCTTCTACTCTTTACTTGCTGCAGTTGCAGAAAACAAACATTATCAGAGACCATCTGGAAGACCTATATCATTATTCTTCAACATTACAAGATTTTGGCATATAACATAAGTGTAATTCTTTGTATAAACTAGTAAAATACACATGCATTGCACGTGGTTGCACTATAATGCTATGAATTCTTTTATAAAATTGAATATTAACGTAGACAGTTAGAACAGTACTTCTCTCGAAGTTGAAAATTGTTAATTTCTCTTCAATATTCCATCGATATTAAAAAATATATTGAAGTATGCATTTCATATAAAAATAATGAAATTAAAGTTCTTTATAACCGTGTCTCAATTCCTAGATTTGTTACTACGCTTCTTGATGAACGTATGATTCATAAATGTTAAAGTAACTTGACAATATGAACATAATCAAATTGCTGTTAAAACATTTGATGATTCTAATAAAAAAAACATAATAATCCCAACACATCAAAGAAAAAAAAAAATCGATAACAAAAATAATGAATAAATAAATATGGGTTAATTTTAGCAATGGTCATTCAAGTCACACAAAATCAGCAAATCATCACTGAAGTTTCAAAATTTCAGCAGTGATCACTTAAGTTTAAATTGCTTTTACCATTGATAACTGAAACCTAAGATATTCTAAATAGAAACTAAATGACCAAAAGTGTAATTTTATATCAAAAAGTAAAACTGCAAGGAAACTTCTGCACTCATCGATCTGGCCATTGCCGACGGCATAAAATTTGTCTGCTAAAGATTTTGATTGTTGTTTAATGCTAGTTTGAATTGTTGTTTTGCAAAGGGGATAACTTGAAAATCCGACCACTATTGCAAATTCCAATAGTAGAAGCTCTTTATTTAATTTTCTTTATAAGAAAATTCAAGTGACCATCAATTGAAGGAACAATCTAATTATAGGTTGATTTAATTTAAAAATTTTCTAAATTCCATGAATTAATAGTTTAGAACACGTCAAAAGAGTTTAAAGTTACATAGCAAAGAAAAAATAAGTAAATAAAAATAAAAGAAAAGAAAATTGGTGTAGATGACATTTTCACCCAAAAAAATCCATTGGTGTACTTATTTCATTTTTCTTTGTACGAAAATTCATGTGATCATCAATTGAAGGTACAATATAATTATAATTTAATTTAATTTTAAAACTTTCTAAACTCCACGAATTAATGGTTTTAATAAAAAAATTAATAACACTGTAGATATAATGAAAAGGCCATAGGGGTAGAAATGTCAAAAATTTCCTCCCTAGATGATGTTTTCACCTAAAAAAGGTCATTGTTTTTTCTTTGTAAGAAAATTCTAGTGATTATTAATTGAATGTACAATTCAATTATAAGATCATTTAATTTTAAACATTTCTCAATTCGATGAATTAATGGTTTGGGTAGAAAGGTCCAAAAAGTTTCTCTGTAGACGATGTTCACACCTAAAAAGGTCGTTGGTGTCCTTATTTAATTTTTCTTTGTAAGAAAATTCAAGTGATCATCAAGTGAAGGTACAATTCAATTATAGGTTGATTTAATTTTAAACCTTTCTAAATTCCTTGAATTAATGTTTGTAAAAAAAATTAATAGTATTATAGACATAATGAAAAGGCTATAGAGGTAAAAAGGTCAAAAAAGGTCTCTCCTTATAGCTACTTTTATTAGTATAGATACGTGTTGATCAAATAGTACATATTCTCCTTGTTGAACATGTTGTGGATAGTGGAAGGATTCAAGTTCTTCCTCCGAAAGGTCTTTCGGACGTCTTTACCTAGCAAGAAGAATGCATTGGGATTTACTCAACTAAATGGTCATCTTTTTGGACCGTGACCCCTTGCAAACTGTGACCCTTAACACAAGGGCACAAGGTACAAAACCGTGACCCTTTTTCGTAAGGGGTCTCAAGTTTAAAACATTACCCACGACACAAGGGTCACTATTTTTAATTGTGACAAATTGATTAATGGTCTCGCTTGAACGTCTCGAAAGCCAACCATGACCCAATTAGTTTGTCACGGTTAAAAACCATGATCCACCCTCTAAGTTATGGTTTTTGACTGTGGCAATCAGTGAATTTTGGTGTAGTGCAAAAACTACCGATAGAGGTGTTAGTTTTTATGTTTAAATTTTCTACCAAAAACTCAATCCATTGTACATCATTCAACTAAATCTTAATTATATGTGTAACTTATCAATTCGGTCCCTCAAATTTATCTTAATCTTTTTATTTCAAATTAATATTTCTATTTTATAAAACAAATTCAACTACATTCTAATTATTTTTACTTTCTAACCTAGATCAATTCTATGTATAACTATTTCATTTTATTTTTCATTTTTATTATCATTTGGGAGTTATTTTTTTCAATTGTATATTTGTTTAATTATAAATCTAACGAATAATCAAATTGTTTAATTTAACGGTGATAAATTTTGGTTAACTTTATTTTCAAGTGCTAGTTTATCCAGTGTTAAAAAAACAACCATAATTCTAAGGTAAGTTTATTGTTAATGAAACAACATTCAAATATTGGATTTGATTTCTGGATGGAGAATATTGATGTGTACTTATTATTCAATTTAACAGTAACAAAAACTTACAATATTGTTAAATCAGTAGTTTTAGAAATAATACGGACCTTTATGATTAATAATCTTTATATATATGACAAGTCGTTAAATGATAAAGATAGATTTGCATTAAACAATGACTTGATGGAGTCTGAAATTGCATTTTACTTAAAAATGAGAAGAAAATTCAATGCTATCCACATTCACATCTCTAATAACCAACTTTGTCACAATTTGTCACCAAATTTCAATTGATTCCTTCTATAGCGATTACAAATTACCATTTCTAGTTTTCAAACTCTTTATTGTTATGGTGTTCCATTTTTCTACTTGCTTGTGTAGTCTTCAATTAGAGGAGACTTAGCTATAAATCAATGGATTGATTTAAAGGGTAAATTGTGGAGATTACTAAAAGATTTAGTGGTATATGCACTCAATTAGAGGGAAAATGGGGCAAAACAAAATTAAGAAATTAGGACGTTTACGTTAATGCTAAATTCTTACAATCCATGAGATGGAATACAATTATTTTGTAAACTTACATCAAGTTCAAAGTGTAAACATAGTGAATTAGTGTATTCAGATGTACCATGTAAAACTACATACATTTTTTTCTTCTTCCAATGATTCCTTCATTTAGTTTTCTTACTTATATTTGGTAAAAAATCTTAAATCTTTGTTCTAGTTATAAATCATGAAACATAAAACCATAGTGATTATTACAAATACTAACTTGCTAACTAAGATTTATTTATTTATTTGTTTTGGTTGTGATGGTACAATCATTCGAGGATTTTACTATTTTTCGTGTATTCATTCTTAATCCAATTTATTGTACTCCCTCCATCCATTTACCTTGTCCATGTTTCCTTTTTAATTTGTCCCATTTACATTATCCTATTTTCATATTACAAAGTGTATTTTATCTTATGTTACAAATATACCCTTATTTAATATTACAATTATAAGTATTAATTTGAAAATTAGTCATTAAATAAGGGTAAATTAGGAACACGTATCACAAAATGTAATTTTCCACGAACTTCTTAATCCTAGTGTAAAACTCAAAGTGGACAAGGTAAATGATGGAGGGAGTAATCGATTTTTCATTTCAGTGAGGCAAAAAAAAAGTATAACACCTCGTACAAAACACGTGCTTGTTAGTTAGAGAGCCAAAACCTGGGCTTCTTTGTTTTTTTTTAATGCAAGGTGGGGATTGTAAAGGTTGGGTGGTGTCTCGAACCCAGATTAATCTCCAATAAAGGAGTGCCTTTTCCACTAGGCCAACTCCCTATATAAACTTGTTCATCTTTTGATTTCAAACAAATTTAGACAATTGTTCAACCCTAAGTTAGGAAGCTTGTCGTTCGGCTCAGTGTTAACGGTTCGGTTCGAGAGCGGTTCGACCGAACCGTGGACCGAACCTGCGGTTAAAATCCATAACCATAACCGAACCGAATCGTTAGTATTTCGGTTCGATTCGGTTCGGCGCTTCGAAACGTTTTCGAAACCCTTTTTTTAAAAAATAAAAAATTCCTATATAAACAAACCAATTGCATAGAGAATGATTCAAACCCGAGCCTTTTGGTTGCAAGACACCGCGGCTAACAAACAACTTGTGAATTAAGTTGCACAATTCAGTAATTATTATAACCTGGAGCTTCGTCCGTCCTAGAGGGTAAACGGTTAGGTTCGGTTTTTTTTTTTCCCCGAATCATAATCGAACCGAACCGAACTGGGTTAGGAAAGTAGAAAACCATATTGGCCCCATCGACCTACCGGTTCGGTTTTTTTCGCCCCGTTCGATTCGGGTAACCATGGTTTTCGACTTTTACGGTTTTTTTTGCCATAACTACTTCGGCTTAGGGTTGACAGAGGTCGGGTTCGGGAGGGTCGACCATTCTGGGCCGTCCCTTAAGGAATTTCGCCACCCGTTATGACTTGGAAATAAAATGGGGCGGGTCAGGTCATAGGATGGCTCGGGTGAAATCGCGTGTTTGGCTGGCCCAATCGTGCTTTTTTTAAAAAAAATAAATAAATGGAGATGTTAATGCGGTAGTGCATTGATACTTTCTAATTGGAAATTAAAACAAAGCTCAAAGAGTTCATGAGCTTACTACTTAAGTGATGTAAAATTTTCTAGTCTTAGAGTAAACGGGCAGGGCGGAGATCGATGGTGGCGATGATCTGCAGATTGTAGTGGTGAGATAATCTTCTCCAAATGCTTTCTGCACTGTCCAAGCAGTAAAAGTTGAACGAATTGAAAAAAAAAAAAAAATAGTATATTACATGATTTCCTCATTTCTTAATCCATGAAAAATATAAACCCATCTTTTTAAAGTGATTGTAGTACATTTTATCATTTAATTCACAGATCTTTATAATCTCTAGCCTAAAAGAGCACATTTGGCCTCTACTTTCTACAAAGCAGTCGCAGAACGTGCTTTTTAACTATTAGAAGTTATACAATACAATAATCAACCATAGAAAGGTCGTATAAGACAACAAACTTCTACTTAGCCTCCCCCAATATTTTTCCACACCGTGAAAATCATGAGGACAAACAAGTATGCACATTAAAATAGAAAAAATAAAATAAAAATGACAGAGCAACAAGCAAATATTATGTTACTCCGGTGAAAACAATGTCAGATGCATCCCAAAAGCTTCCAAAGTTTTTGTGTTCTTCTCGTGATTTTGTTCATCTTCTGGCATATGAAACTTGGGAAAAAGGGAAGTTCATTGTTAGCGTTCATAGGGGCAGTTTCCGCATTGAAAGAAATTTCACATTGATCACTTCTATGCTTTCGTAGGTAAAAACTTCTACTGTCCACATCTCCAATGACGTCCGACTTGCTCAGACCTACCAGAGATGAAAAATTAGGATCTAACATTTAGCATCATGATCAATCAAAAGTGGGACAAAAATCAACTTGTAACAATACTGTAAATAGACTAGTATTTCGTTGCCCACAATAGCTGGATAATGACACGTGCCCCTGATAGTGGGGAGGCCCACAGTTTTCCCACACGTGCCATTGATCCGCCATTGTGGGGATCTTATGTAACGTTATCCACTGTGGACAATAGAACAGGATTGACTATAAACAACCGAATTATACATGCTATCAGCTACGAGTTTGTTGAAATCAAGGATTAAGTTACTCGTACTATTAATATTGAACCAAACAAAACAAGCAGTGCAACAAGAAAGGATAAAACAAATCCATCAACTACAAAAAGTCCATCCTAGAGAGAAATCAATTAAATAATCTAAGTAAGGTTATAAATATAGATTTTGGTAGAAGAGAGGGGAAAAATGGTTGATAGGTAAATGTAGAACTCACACTGAAGGCTGAAGTATGAGTGGTGTAATTCACATCTTGAAGCAAAATCTTTATCCAGAAAAGGAGTGCGCCCTTCGGAGGTGTATTTTCTAATCACAAGCTTTATCATCTCCTCCACACTGCACCCTAATTTCACCATTGTTCGGATCGGTCCAGGACTTCCCTCAACTGTTACAGTAACCACAACCTTGGAGTCTTTGTTGTACCTCTGCACACAAAATATCTCACAGAATTTAGATTGTAATGTACCATCACTAGAGCTTCAACTTAACCTGTGATCGTCTCAATTTTTCAATTTCTAAATATTAACTCCTACTGCATAGTAAAAAGTCAAGCTTTTTTCCACCACACAAATCATGTCATCGCTTCTCAAAGCAGAGGGTGAATTTTTTTTTACCAAAAAAAAAAAAAAAAAAGACTACCATAGCAACAAGCTTAATTTTGTTCTTCTTTAATCATGTTCAACCTTAAGACTTCAATTCACGACATTTAACTGCTCTAATGATCCACCTGATCTAAAAGGTTAAGTCGATAAATCGATTCAACTTAATGTTATTCAATATTATTATAACCAGTCAATTACCTAGTCCTTGGCACATCGTAAAGAAAATAGATACAATACCGTATTGAGAACGAAATTGCTATGTAATAGTGCGGGTATGTGTTTTTATGCGTTTTTATGTGTTTTGATGTGATATAAGAGAGAGAAAAAGTGGAATTGAATGGTGGAGATTTGTGTAGTAGAGGTAGGTCCCACGAGATTTTGTGTAAAAATATGTAAAAATGTGTAAAAATGAGTAGGAGAACGGGGTAGTCTGACATGGACAACATACAAAAGGAAAATTAACTATGAAAATGGCAGAAAATAATTCAAAATTTTTAAAAATAGAAAAATAATATTTAAATCTGATTGTTCAAAAGCAGTCAATCGAATGCCGCAATTAAGGCCTTGTTCTATTTGGTGTTAACCAAATCCGCACGCAATTCCGTATACCTCATACTCATTTTTAACCACACACATTTCCCAAAATAATATTAACCACACATTTTTACACGGAATACCGCGCGGAACAACTAAACCCCCTATCAAACAAGGCCTAAATAATTAGTTACTGAGAGAAATGAAATTCATCTCACCTCGGATTTCGGAGACCGATGCACCGAGTTCTCCGGAGACGAGAAAATATCAGTGCACGTCTGAGGACGGTAAAGCACTCCGACGTCATCATCATCATCCGCAGCCGCCGTGACGCTCCGACCACTCTCTCCGCCTCCAGCTCTCCATAGCAACGGCTCCGACTTGGATCTCTGCAGAATCCTCGAGTTCTCCAATTGTTTCCTTGATCGGACATCAACCGGCGGCCTAGTTCTCCGTATATTCAACGGCGATGGGGATGGAGACGGAGATTGTTTGCCGGCTCTGCTTCTGCTAGTAGCTCTCCGGTACGCCGCGATCCTTCTCCTCAAATCCCTCTCTGACATATATAAACAAAAAATCAAAAATTTTGAGATGCAGAATGAGATTGAGATTGTGTATGTCAAGAGAATAGTTAGCGGGAAAGGGGAAGTGTATATATCTGTGCGTAAAACACACTGAAAGAATAGAAATGGTGGGACAAGGAAGTTGCTTGTTGGGAGAGGCAGTTGGTTGGTCTTATTGACTTCGTTGTGCCTTTTATATCTCCACAGGAAAAAAAATATAATAATAATAATAATAATAATAATAATAATAATAATAATAATAATAATAAAAATAAATAAAGTGTGTGAAGTGTACTTTTAGTCCAAAATAAAAAAGCAGATATATCTCAAATAGTCCAAAAAAATTTAGTGTGCATTTACTCTATTTGGACGGAATCTATTCAATTTTAACATTAGTCAAATAAAATTTTATTATTTTGTTTTTTTCCCGAGTGGTAGTTTGGTCACTTGATTGAAGATAAATTACACAAAAGGTTCTCACATTTAGCGATTATTACAATTAAGTATTAAAGTTTGAAATATATATACTTCATCCAAATTTTAGTTAAATTATATAATTTTAACCTTTGATTTTCTATGGATGCTTATTTGGTCCATAATTAATTTTATTAAATATAATTTGATATTAATTAAATAATTTTTGTCAAAAAATTTCAATGCAGTAATATTTGTTCACATTAATATCATAATTTTGGAAAAAAATTTTAGCATCAGAAACGTGAAAATTTTGATTTTAAGCAACAGTTAATGCTAATGCAATTTTCGTACTTAAATAAAATTTTAATAGGAATATATTATTGTAAAAAAATATATCGAATACAAAGAATTAATAAAATCAAATAAACAAATTAAAGAGAAAAACAAAATCAAACAACCCACCCTTCCCCTACCCCACACCCCCACCAAAAATGACCACCACCACCAAGGGCTAGTGCAGTTGTGGTGACTTTGAAACCACCAGCAGCAATTAGTGGTAGCTTCGAAACCACCGCCAGGTTTTGGGGCAGGGCGAGGCGAGGTGGGGTGGGGAGGGGGGGTTTGTTTTATAATTTTTTATTTGATTTTATTAATTCTTTGTATTGAGTATATTTTTTATAGTAATATATTTTTAATAAAATTTTATTTAGGTACAACAATTACATTTATTATTAATTGTTGTTTAAAATTAAAATATGTGTATGGTAATGCTAAAGAAAATTTTCAAAAGTCATGATATTAATGTGAACAAATGCTACTATATTGAAATTTTTTACAAAACTATTTAATCAGTATTAAATTAATTCAATAAAATTAATTATGGACCAAATAAGCATCCGTCAAAAAAATAAAAGCTAAAAGTATGCAATTTAATTAAAATTTGGAACTAAATAATACATTTTTTCAAATTTTAGAACTTAATTATAATTATCCCTAAAGATTAGAACTTTTGGGTAATTTATTTTACGTCAAATGACCAAAATGCCTCTTGTTAAAAAACAAAATAGCAAAATTAGACTTGATTAATGTCAAAATTTGATGGATTCCGTCTAAATGGACCAAACGTGTTACCAAATTTTTTGAACTATTTGAACTATTTCTTTTAGTTTGAACTAAAAGCGTAGTCCACACACTTTTTTTAGATTATTTACCACAATTTCCCTTTCAAAAATAAAAAAATCTCATTATTAGCCGACCATAGACGTTGATCTTTTGAAGTGTTTGTTTAAAAAATCTTTTTTTCTTAATTTATTATTATTTTTTTAAAACTTGCTTCAGAAAGAAACAACTCTCCTCATCCTAATTTGACTTTCATATGTACTATTATTAAAAAATTATAATTAATATTATTTTATCATAGCGATTAATATCATTAAAAATAGTAAATTTTAAATACATTATTACATTAAGGCCTTATTCTATCCAAGATAAATTTTATCAAACATTCTTCTCTTTCCTCTTTTCAACTACATATACACTTTTTAATATAATATTAACCACATATTTTATACAGAATACCGTGCGGATAAATTTTATCCCCAATCAAACAACCCTTGAATGATAATAATCAATTTTCACATAAATAACGACATATAGGAAAATAAAGAAATCAAATATAGATACAAAAGTGACCTACATGTTTAGTGTTGATAACAACAATTCTTATAATAAATAAAAGAAGTCAACTGTTATGAATAATAATTGAAGAATAATTATTAGGTGTTATGAATAATTGAGAATAATGTGGTGGTTATGAATTATGAGGAATAATTTGGTGGAGGAATAATTTGGTGGAGGAATAATTTGGTAAAAGATGTAATTTTTATATGTGAATGACTATTATACCCTTGATGAAATTATGTAATTACGATTGTGCCATTCGAAGTTTTCCTATAAATAGGACTTCAGTTATTAATGAAAATCATTCCTGAGAATTCCTTAGAATTCATTCTCTCTAAATTCTCTCTATTGTTTCTATACTTTTATAACACGTTATCAGCACGAGTCTCTAACCATTTGAGTAATATGAAGGGAGTATCTTTCTACGGTTGCATCTATTGATTTAACCTCTGTATCAGAAACCTTAATATTAGTCAGATTAATTGTCTCTAAAACTATGCTTACAGAACAATTCTCTGGATCAAGATTCTCTCCTCTCAAAATCATCTTCATTCGAGAGATCTCCATTATTCTTCTTCCTATTCTCTCACGATCTCCGTTCTCTTTCTTCAGCACGCAATATTCATAACTTTTCTCTCATCTCTGGTGTTTAATTATAGTTTAATAATATTATATTTTGGCTTAATGATGATTATTGCATTATGGGCAATTCAAGAATTGGCAAATGGAGAAATACGTGCGTGTTCAATTGCTTCACCAAAGAAAAGGAAAAGGTATATATAAATTATATTACTTTATAATTTAATAATATATTAAACTATAATATTCGTTTTCTCGAGATATAAGGAGTATACGTTATCAAAATCAAATTTTCTCGACTCCATTATACTCGATTTAATGAGAGCTTCGATTTGACACCAACATTGATAGGGTAATAACTCGTTTTGAAATATGTTATTATCAAACTTTCAAAATTTACAAATCAGTACACCAACTTTTGAAAAAGTTACAAAATAGTCATTGAATATTTTGATATTGATAAATTGAAGTAGAAAGGAGATAATTTTCCAATCGTAAAACATTGATAAAATATTTTTGACAATTTTACCTTTGCAATTGGAATGGACAATTTTACCCTTAGGGTAAACCGACCTAATTTTGACGACAGTGAAAAATGGATAGAATATTCATGAAGAAATTCTAAATCCATTGATTATATAAAATGGCTTGAAGTCCATTTGAGTTAAAAGATCGAAATATTAATGTAACTCCGAAGAGTTTAATTACATAATGTACTTATTCTAGAAGGATAAGTGTGCTCTTGTAGAAGTAATGAGTATTTGTTCTAGAAGAACAAATCTGCTCCCGTAAAGCGATTCAATATTTAATTCTCGCACTTTATTTACTACAATTTAATTACTTGCAATACCTCCTACTTGATGATGGGTTCAACCGTCACTAAACTAAGGTTTTATATATTTCTCGCACTTTATATGCTAAGTGATGGGTAATACCTTCTACTAAGCGAGATCCTACTCTGAAGAAGTAGTTAAACATTATGCAATTTAATTCTTGCTATTTAAATTCCGTAAATTTATATTTATTGCAATAATTCCCATAAGGTAGGTTCGACCACCTATTGGAGGAAATTTAATTTGTGCAATTTAAATTTACGCACTTTAGATTTCGCATATATTTCCAATGTGGTGGGTAATACTACGATTGGTTATAACTAATCATACTCCGTAAGAAGTAGTTGATCAAATATTCTAATCCTACTCTCGAAGAAGTAGACGATGAGAATAAAATTACTTCTCCATATATACCAAATATTAATGGAGAAAATTGAGCAAGTGGTACTTGAAGTTACCATTGGATAAATAGATAAAAGTAAAATGCTCAATAGGTCCCATGTTGATAAATCAAAGAAAATATATCGCATGGAGAGATTATATGAAGTAATCTCATCGATGATATGAGATTGTATTAATATGAGAATAAAATGCTCTTGAAGAAGCATAATCACTAGATTCTGTATTTGAATAAAGCCAATATGATATTATTATTACTCCAGAAGAAGTACAAAACAGTCGAAGTGGAACATATTGAGAATATCAAAAGATGACAATAAACACTTTCGAAAATATAGAAATACGAAAAGAAAATATATATTGAACCCATAAATGAGGGATGCGTCTCGAGAGTATAAATACTCGTAACTCTCGCCACCCCAGAACATTCGGGTTCATAATGAAAGATCCAAAGGATCTCTTTTAAGCTTGACACCGATGATCTGTGACCGATGGGTTTTGACTTCCATGATTTTTGAACATATGATTGAATCTTGATGAGTAGATCAAAGAATCGTATTAGTAGAAACAAGTATATTTCTCATTGAGCGAGAAATAAATTTATGTTCTACACCACGATCTAGAAATGCTAGCAAACCATCGAAGAAATAATTAATATTTAATAAACCTATGGGTTTGGTATGAAAATTCCACTTTGTGCAAATGACGCTATATTGAATATTTCCTCCAGATGTTATAGCCGTGGAAGAACAATAAAAGCTTCACTATTGCTCATCATGTACATCGTGATCATGGATGGATTGTGTTTGTAGCATCAATCCAGTTGGACTAATGACATTTCTAACTCCAATTCGATTCGCCTCCAATTCGATGAAAATGTATTATACTTGACACTCTTATCCCCATAATTGTGCGGCCATCGTAAGACTCCTTAATAGTTTGTTATTAGTCCCTCCATATAGTATATTGATATTTTGTTTCCTAACTCCCTTGCAAGTTGGTCTGCCATATCCACATATTGGATATGACCTACTAGTCTGGAGCCACTAAGAACACATATAGTTTTTACCTGGCGAGGTAAAGATTGACTTACATGAGATGATTACGATATCTCCATCTCCATCTCCACCTCTATCTTTCTCTTTCAACGAATGAATGATAGATATATGAATCCTCTATTTAAAGAAAAATTTTCAAACCAATAATTGAGTGCACTATTTACTTTTTGACAAATATGAAAGAGAAAAATCTGAGAAAAAAAAATTTAAGTGAAAATGACATATATCATCGGTAATAGAAAATAAACGAAAAAAAAATCGAAAAAGCAACGATATTTACAAATAAAAGAAAAATATTGATATTCTATATTACATAAATTTGTCTTACATAAATATGCGAAAATCATTATACTAAGTTATTCTACTAAATTTACAAACTGGATCTTTTAAAGTAAGTATTTCAAGACTATAAAGTGCTTGTTGATCTTTGAATTTGGCCCATAAGGCCATTAGCTCACCTTGCACGTGTCCACTAGAATGTGTCTCAAGAGCCTGTTGAATATCATCCAAAAGCTCTTTACTCAATCCATCCTTAATGAATGCTATTTTATCTTCTCGGTTCGGACAAGTACCCTGATTTACATCGAGTGTCACATGTCCATCGAGCACACTTGTAGCATCCTCCTAATCTTTTTGCTCTCCGTTTCTTTGAAAAACTACTTTTACCCATACCAGGCATGTATTTAGAAGGAATTGAAACCTCACCAGATAATCGAACCTTTGCTTCAATCAAGCATCGGATATCTTGTGGGATACCCTTATTCATTAGCATCCTTAATCTTTCCAAATTTACATCGATAAATCCTTTTTAGGATTTTGATCAGTAGTGATGGATAGTATTTTCAAGATTTGAGAGCATATGATCCATTATAATGTATAGACCCTTGTTAGGATGAATTTTGCAATAATTTTGATGATTTATTTATAGAATAATACGACGCCAGTATGAAATAAGACTCGATTTTAAATAAAGCGTAAGAGCTGCGATTTCGAATTAAATAATAGCCTGATGTGATGCGTATGAGTCAGTAACTCCGTGTTTGAACAAAGTAGTAGATAATAATGTCACCAAAAGATGATGGAATATGTCGGTGAATTGTTTCTATGATAAATCATGTTGAGCACTATACAGATGCTAGTGAAATCGATATAAGAATTTATCAACTAGAAGTTCAATAATACTCGCTTGCAAAACCGATTGACCATCCCGCTTTAAATAATTATTGAAATCAATATTTCAAGTGAAGAATTAAAGGAATTCTTCAATGATTGTTCTCGATAAATGATGAAATCATTACTAGCCAATATTGTGAATAAATCCCAAATATATCTGGAATAAAGGATGAGAAATATGGGCCCACTCATCCTCCATGTGGACTACTAGATATTATGATATGGATCCACTAGATAGTCACATGTGTATATGATTTGTAATTTGAAATTTACGAAATATTTGCTCACGGTATGAGCATGATTTCCAGATTTAATGATAAAGTTAGTAAATATATATATATCCCAATGATTTGAATAAATCCCTGAAGGATTTGAGTATGCGCATACAAGTGGGATATTATATGGCAAATTATTTAAAGTCCTCAAATAAATTGCCGATATCGAGAATAGAATGCAAACGGTCTAAATTCTCATATTAAGGCTGAATGATGAGAACATATATGATTAAAATCATACCAAGCTGTATGAGTTTTGGTGTTCTAAATTTTCTCAAAGATGAGGGGGAGTATTAAAGGTTGAAAATGATATGTGAAATGCATCATGTTATATCCTCACAATTAAAATATGAACTTGAAGTTCAAAGATGCATAAAGATGCTATGAACAATCACATATATCGCTTAAGATGCTTTGATAAGTTAGCACGCTGTAAGCGTTGATATTATGAGATTTCCCCAAACATATATATCAAAGCAAATTATAAAAGATGGTCTTAATAACGGAGGCATATGCTCTTGAAGAGTATATAGACATAACTATATTGTGTAATCCTACAAGAGGATTGATAATGAGATATCTCGATAAGTTATGTCGATATGGGGAAAGAAATGAAATTGAAAAGTGTCGACACGATATGAAAATGGAGCGCTACATATGATCAATGATAATGAAAATATTGAGATATATTGAAGATGATAAGCGGTGAATGTGAAATCCTTGATTTATGAGATGATGAGATGATGATGACTGTGGTCAAGTTTAAAGATAAGCATGGTGGTCATTATATGTTGCATGCTCATGAAAGTTAAATTACCGATCGTGTGTGTAGTAGAAAAGGAAATTAAAGGATCGGGTGAGCTAAGCCCGTGTTTATGAGTACCCTAAAGGGTGAACTAAGCCCTGGGAATGAAATAACCTATTAAGTGAGTATTAAATGTTAAATGATATATTTTAAGTGTTAGTTAGTTATGAAGGTTTACTTATATGTTTACATGTTTTTACGATGAATTTATATGCTTTAAATTGTGTGTTTGGAGACATGTGTTCATGGTGAATGTTTTGTAGTTGTGTAATAAAAATTGATGCACTCTAAATGAACGAAAAGTATAAAACCAATGTATATGATACTCATACAAATGTATGAAAGATTTTGAAATGCTTAAAAGATACTTGTATAAAATACGCGTTGCACTCTTTTTCCCTTAATCGAGGTTTTATCCCATTGGGTTTTCCTAGTAAGGTTTTTAATGAGGCAACTTTAAAGGCGTATTCACATGAATAATGTACTCTTTTTCCTTCATTAGGTTTTTCCCAATCGGGTTTTTCCTAATAAGGTTTTAACGAGGCATATTCATGGTATATTGAGAACGATAGGAGAAATTGATACGATGTATCTATTGGATCAAGTTATAATGGAGTTAATGCTTTTAGATCCAAACGATGATGATATTGAAATCATTTACCAGAAGTAAAGATATCAGTTCTCAAGATATGAAATCAAACGGAGCAAATTGTACTTTTTCCTTCGATCAAGTTTTTTCCCACCGGGTTTTCTTGACAAGGTTTTAACGAGGCAAAGACGTGAATACTCATATCACCGATAGACATCGGGGGAGCAATGTTTTGATGAAGCGATATAACCACTCCAAGCTATCCCGCAATCGGTTTGGAAGTTTTTTTCCCACTGGTTTTTCTCCAAACAGTCCAAGACATTTGTATTAATAGTCATTCAAGAGTGTTATGAATAATAATTGAAGAATAATTATTAGGTGTTATGAATAATTGAGAATAATGTGGTGGTTATGAATTATGAGGAATAATTTGGTGGAGGAATAATTTGGTGGAGGAATAATTTGGTAAAAGATGTAATTTTTATATGTGAATGACTATTATACCCTTGATGAAATTATGTAATTACGATTGTGCCATTCGAAGTTTTCCTATAAATAGGACTTCAGTTATTAATGAAAATCATTCCTGAGAATTCCTTAGAATTCATTCTCTCTAAATTCTCTCTATTGTTTCTATACTTTTATAACATCAACAACAATGTATAGTCATTTAGTGCGACAGATGCTCATGCAACTTTGAAAAATAAATAAATGTTGCTCTCGTAACATTCTATAAGTCGATGACCTTGCAGTCATATTTTTTCATTTAATCGTGCGGAGATGTGTATATGTATTAAAATAATTATTTTATCTTGATTCTCATTAAGTAATTTTATTTATTTTTTAATATTAATTTTAGGGAAATTGGCGCAAATAGTCCAAAAAAAGTTGTCAAACTACGCGTTTGGTACAAAATAAAAAAAAGTAGCGCGATTGGTCCAAAATTAAAATTTATGTGCGAATCTGGTCCTTTTGGACGGAATTCATCCTCTTTGACCGTTAGTCAAGTCAAATTTTAGTGTTTTGTCTTTTTCTCAAATGTTATTTTTGTCGTTTGATTTAATACAAATTACATAAAGGGTACTAATCTTTAGAAATTATTACAATAAAGTCCAAAAATAAGAAAAATACACATTTTAGTCCCAAATTTTAATTAAATTGAACAATTTTACTTTGGATGCTTATTTGATCAGTAATTAATTTTATTGAATCAATTTGATATCGGTTAAATATTTTTTATCAAAAATTTTAAACACAGTAGCATTATTCACATTCATATCATAACTTTTGATAATTTTTTTTTACCATTAGAGACCCGTATATTTTGATTTTAACTAACAATTAATAAAAAATATAATTATTGTACCTATATAAAATTTTATTAAGCATATATATCAGTGTAAAAAAATACCGAATGTAAACAAGAAATAAAATCGACTCAAAAAATTGAAAAAAAAGAAAATACTCTCGAAAACCACTAGCAAAAGTGGTGGTTTCGCCACCACCACCAATTGGTGGTGGTCGAAAACTCACGATTTGGTGTGAAAAATCACCACCAAGCTGTCTTTGGTGGTTTTCGCCCACCACCGACTTTTTCGCCACCAATCAGCTGGGTGGTTACCACCAAAGACAATTGGGTGGTGGTAACACCACCACCACTGGTGGTGTTAACACCACCGACTTTCTTTGGTGGTTTTGGGGTGGGGGTAGGGTAGGGTGGGGTCGGGTTATAGTTTTTTTATTTTCTTTTTTTTCAATTTTTTGATTCAATTTTATTTCTTGTTTACATTCGGTATTTTTTAACACTGATATATATGTTTAATAAAATTTTATATATGTACAATAATTATATTTTTTTATTAATTGTTAGTTAAAATCAAAATATACGGGTCTCTAATGGTAAAAAAATTATCAAAAGTTATGATATGAATGTGAATAAATGCTACCGTGTTTAAAATTTTGATAAAAAATATTTAACCGGTATCAAATTGATTCAATAAAATTAATTATTGACCAAATAAGCATCCAAAGTAAAATTGTTCAATTTAATTAAAATTTGGGACTAAAATGTGTATTTTTCTTATTTTTGAACTTGATTGTAATAATTTCTAAAGATTAGTACCTTTATGTAATTTGTATTAAATCAAATGACAAAAATAACCTTTGGGAAAAAGACAAAACACTAAAATTTGACTTTACTAACGGTCAAAGAGGATGAATTCCGTCCAAAGAGGACCAGATTCGCACATAAATTTTAATTTTGGACCAATCGCACTACTTTTTTTTATTTTGTACCAAACGCGCAGTTTGACAACTTTTTTTGGACATTTGCCAATTTCCCTTAATTTTATTTATCACTTGTCAATCAGTCTAACAAAACAAGGGCTTCTATCAACGAAGGAAACTCTTGTCAAATCAAATAAATAATATAATCATGAGTACATGATGCCTTAGGTATTGTGTGTGCTATTTCTTTGGTAGTCTTGGAAAAAGACATATGGAGGCCCCATCAACTTGTTGAGATCTTGAATATATATAACAAAACCTAACCTCAAAAATAACATGGTGAAGCATCCCAAAACCTATCCAATTGCTTTGCAGAAAGCTATAGCTTCCACTTTTCTTGCAATAAAACCCTCATGAACTACCTCAAGCAAGAAACAGATAAACTCACGTAGTCACATTAGCATACAAATCCCCATCCTTCTTTCTGCAAATGCCATGGCATCGACAATGCACTTTAGTTTTCCAATGAGTGGTCTTTCCTAAGAAGAGGGCGTATCTGCATAATAAGAACTAACATTCCTTCTTCCCAAACTTCTCTCCGCTACAGATCGAAATCCATTCATGCAGAAAGCAATTACTTTGCACAGTAGTTTGAGAAGGTTTGATGGGCTGACCTATCAAAACCTTCGACTTGGAGTCTTTGTTGTACCTCTGCACACCAAATATCTTAGTGTCACAAAATTAGATTGTAATGTACCATCGTCTCAATTTTTCGATTACTAAATATTAATTGCTACTGCATAGTAAAAAGTCTAACTTTTTTCAATAGCACAAATCATGTAACCACTTTTCGAAGTAGAGAGCAACTTTAAAAAAAAAAAAAAAAAAAAAAGAGCCTACTGTAACAACAAACTTTATTTTGTTCTTCTTTAATCATGATCAAGCTTAAGATTTTGAGTCATACCTTTGCAATGAACCACTTGATCTAAAATCTAAAAGGGCTAAGTTGACAAATTGATTCAAATTTGTGTTATTCAATACATATTATTATAAAGAAAGTAAATATAATATCGCGTTGAGGAGGTTTCTTTACTGTTTACCTATGAAAACGAAATTCTTATGAATGAATATTGAAATATAAAGACATCATCAACAGGATACAAAACAAAAATTAAATAAGAAAATGGAAGAAAATAATTAAATTTTTTTATTTTCATAATTAAATATTGAAAAATAATATTTAAATCAATAGGCAATAGCGACCAATCGAAATCAAGAATTAAATATTTAATTACTGGGAGAAATAAAATCCATCTCACCTCGAATTTTGGTGATGACGCACCGAATTCTCCGGAGACAAGAAAATATCAGTGCACGTCTGAGGTTGGTAAAGCATTCCAACGTTAACATCATCATCCGCAGCCGTCTCGACTCTACGATCACTCTCTCCACCTCCAGCTCTCCATAGCAGGGGCTCCTACTTGGATTTCTACAGAATCCTCGAGTTCTTCGATTGCTTCCTGGGTAGCCGGGTAGGACATTTGCCGGCGGCCTACTTCTTAGGATATTCAACGGAAATGGGGACGGAGATGGAAATGGTTTACCTACTTTACTTCTGCAAATAGCTCTCCGATATGCCGGGATCATTCTGCTTAAATCCTCCTCTGACATATATAAACAAAAGATAAACAATTTTTAGATGCAGATAGAGATTGAGTACGTGAAGAGATTAGTTAGAAGGAAAGTGCATGTATGTGAGCATAAAATACATTGAAAGAAGAAAATGGTGGGACAAGGAAAAGCATCGATCATGTAGTTTATAGGGCCTGATCGGAGGTTTGAAAAATAGCCTTTCTAGACTTTTAAATAATATTATATGCTACGTTAAAAATAATTAGAATAAAATTAAATAAAATGGTTAAATTATAATGATAAAAAAATATATGCAAAAAATATTCCAAGAGGTAACTACTGTATAATCAAATAGAAATGCAAAAATAGTAATCAAAATTTTGATAACTGATGTTTTTCAATTATTTTTCTATATTTCTTTAGCTTCAATTATCATCATAATTGCCTTATTTTGATTCATCCCTAATAATAATAAATCTATTTTCTTTGTACTATTCAAGAAACAATTATGGCCTTTAAAATGTTATTCGTCGTGACCGAGTAATAACTAGAAATTATAATTTTGAAAAACAATTATTCAACACAAATGACTTTGATTTTTCCAATATATTGAAAAGATGTACAAAATAAATTTCTTTGAAAAATTGTATTAAAAATAAGTTGTGTACCACGATATTGTTACAGTAAACTTCATTTGGCCCAAATATAAAGTTGGGTCAGAATTTCATAGTTAAAGTCCAACAGCCCAATTTCTAAAAATTTATTATAGATAAGTCCATAGAAAATACCATAATATTTTGAAAATATTTTTAAGAGATATTTCTAAACATTTTAGAAGAAAGAAAAAGTATCTAAAATATTTTATTAGAGAATTCTAGATGATAAATTGTAGTCATTGGATTAAATGTACTGTGCCAAAATCCTAGCCATTAGTTAAAGGGGTGCCACTATTATAAATATGGGTCTTCTGTTCCATTTTGAATCAAGCTATCAAAAAGTTAATAAAAGAATTCTTATATGCTACAATCCTCTTCTTCCACTAACTTACTGTTCCTTGGCTTTTCTTTAAATCTTGCTAACTTCTTAAAGTTTCTATATTCCAATAGATATTTATTTGTGATAAAAAAATTAATATTCAATTGACACTTTAAAATATAAAGAGTGATTATAAAAGAATAAAAATACTAATAAAAATGGGCTCTTTTCGACTTTAGTAGGGTTGGCAACGGGTCGGGTTCGGTTCGGTTGGCCGTACCCAAACCCGAACTGTGTTACCAAGCCCAAACCCATAACAGAACTGAACCATGGGCTATTCTGGTTCGGCTCGTATCAGACTGAATAATGGGTACCCGATTTTTTTTTTTTTGTTTTAGTACCAGTTTCTTTGCTTGTTGCTTACTTATCAATATATCCACAAAATCAAAGCAACATATCCAAAACCAAAATCACAATAAAATGATGGATACATTCACTAATCTATCTAAGCACCTATGATGCTCGGACTCGGGTACGGGTATCGGATACGAGTACATATCTGAGTGTCAGATCTTTCTTCCTTTTAAAATTAGAATACGGGGACACGGTCAAAAAGGATCCAAAAATTGGATACGGGTACGGGGACACGGTCAAACAGGAAATCCAATTAAAATAAAATGAATTTCATTCTAATTTAATTCAAATAAATTTAGAATATATCAATTTTAATAGTACAACCCAAATATGTTAAAACCCAACCCAAACCCAAATACGTCGTCTTCTTCATAAATACAATTTCTAGCAGTCGAACTATACCCAAGCCCATTAAATCCAATAAAGTCACAGCCCAACTACTATTAAAATAAAGACAAAAGCCCTAATTTTGTACTCATCGTCTTCCTCGCCCTCCTCGGTGCAAGCTTCCGATTTGCAGAGAAAAAAGAGAACGCCATTTTCTACGTCTTCTCCTCTTCTTCTTCTTGCTGAACCCTAGTACCAACGGCACCGCTTCTCCAGAGGGAAAGTCAGCCGTGTCCGAATGAAAGTCAAAGAACCCGATCCGTATCCCGTGTCGTGTCCCATGTCGTTTCGTGTCGACACTGGTACGGCACCTATTCCGAAGTCCGAGCATCGTAGCTAAGCACTACTTGTTAATACTGAATACTGAAATACATCCGCATTCCACAATCACAAATATGAAATACTTCACTCCTCAATAGTCAATTCAAACACCAAAGTTCAGTAATTCAAGCAATCAACTTCTAGGCTTCTAGCACATTACCTGATTACCATAAAATAATACGAAACATCCCATGGTCACACACTCATAGAGACATAGAGTCATACCATACAGTCATAAAGCATACTACAAACATTCAAACAAAAACAAGTGTCGTTCACATGATAAAACATTAAACATGTCTAATGACAAATTACGGCAAGAAATTAAATAGTCTTCAAACTTCAAATTTCAATGATTTTCTCAAAAATCATAAATCTCATCATAGGCTCCATTGTCGCTTACATCCGGCCATTCATATTCCTACAACATTGAAGATAAATAAAATTATAAATCAAGAGTAATAATTAAAGAATATACTAATTGGAAACAAACAACTAAAAACGTACCTCTACATCAGCATCTTGAATTTTAGTTTATAATTAATAATAATTCAATACCATCATGTCTAAAATTCAAAAATCAAATATAAAAACAATAAACTTTACCATTCATTTCCACCCATAGCCAATCTCGAGCACACATCAAGGCTTCTAGAGTATTTGGATGAAGTCTATTTCTATGCGGGCTAACAAATCTACCACCTGTGCTAAATGCCGACTCAAACGCTATAGTAGATACAGGAATGCTTAGTACATCACGAGCAACCTTTTGCAAATATGGATATTTGACTGAATTAACCCTCCACCATGTTAACAAATCAAAATTATCCTTCCTTGGAAATACCGGCTCATCTAAGAAAACATCAAGCTCCGTTTTGACATGATCGGCACTAGTAGTATAAGAATTGAGAAATTGATCAAACTCATTCATACGAGAGTTTTTAGAAAAACCGGAAGATGTCTCGGAATGGGTAGATGAGGATGATGAAGAATGAGATGAATTTGCTCTACGGATCGTGGCTCTCATGTACTCACTCACCAACTCGTAACAAAGTTTTCTAATTCTTTCAATCTCCTCAAATTCACGATTGCCATAAATGTCGGGAAAGTAAAATTCCACCAACTTCATCTTATGTCTTGGATCTAATATAGTAGCAATTGCTAAAATACCATTCATCTCACCCCAATACTTGTCAAATTTGGGAATCATGTTTCTTGCCATGCATCTCACTTCATCAATTGGAGAATTGCTCCAATCCCGGATTGCCAATTTCAAGTCACACACATTCGGAAAATAAAGATTTGCAGTAGTGAACTTAGTGCCCGAAAATAGTTCTGTAATTTCAAAAAACATTTCCAACTTATCTGCAATTGCAATTGCAATTGCCACTCTCCAATCCTCTTCAATTGGTACATTTTTGTATTGCGAATGGAGTTGCTTTGCACGGGGAAAAACATCTTTGTAAAGTAAAGCAGATTTAATCATAAGAAAAGTGGAGTTCCACCTAGTCTTACAATCAAGAGCTAGTTTCTTTTCACAAGGAGTTTTCATTTGCCGTGCAATCGACTCAAATTTCTCAGTTCTCTTTTGTGTTGCTGACCAATATGCAACACTATCACGAATCCTCTCCACACTCGGGGCTATAGTATCCAAACCTTCCTTAACTATCAAATTCAATATATGCGCACAACAACGCATATGGACGAATTCACCATTCATTAACAGAGAACTAGAAGACAACTTACCTAACATGATATCAATCATGGCATCATTGGTAGAGCAATTATCGACGGTAAGTGTGCTCAATCTTTGATCAATGTTCCATTCCAACAAGCAATTCATTAACACATTACAAAGCATCTCCGCCGTATGAGGGCAAGGAACATACACAAATCTATTACAATTTATAAATAACAAAATAAAATTAGTAAAGTCAATAAAAATTTGACAATATACAAAAAAGTAATGAGAATATTGTAAAAGATTAGTATACCTTAAAATTCGACTCTGAAGAGTCCAAGAATTATGCACAAAATGTGCAGTGATAGCCATGAATCCTTTCTTCTGGTTCAATGTCCACATGTCGGTAGTAACCGAAACTCTACTCTTGATCCCATCTAAAATGCCCATTACTTTCCTTTTCTCATAATCGTATATCTTTAAGATATCACTCTTGATTGCATTACGAGAAACAACTTTAAACAATGGTTGAATTGTGTTACAAAATTTCCTAAATCCGATATGATCAACCATTGGAAGAGGATACTCATGGAGAATGACTCTTTCCTACCTTGTTCTTGATCAAAAGTGTAGTTATTCACATAAAGCGGAGTGCTAGGTTCTTTAAAAGAAGAAGCATTCAACATCATTTGTCTCAAATCCCTTTGACCTTGATGGGAGCATCTTTTTAAATGAGCATGCAAATGACTTGTTCCATTTTTTGTATCACCACTAAGATGTTTCTTACAACTATTACAAGTTGCTTTTTACACATCATTGATTTTTGCTGCTTAAAATGATTCCACACATTCGACGTTAATCGTTTTCTCATATTTTCTCCACTATTCTCTCCTTCATCATCTATCTCTATAGGAGTTTGAGATTCATTTCCCTCACCTGGCATCGATGAAGTAGCCGGTGTAGGCCCTGTAGGAGTAGGAGTATCTCCATCTAGTATTGGAACACTTCCTACTGAAGTGGGATCGGTAGACATCTACAATTGTAAATATTTATTCTTATTAATAAATAATAACATAGAACAAAACTTTAAATTGATTTATAAATTGTTATTGATGATGAAAATTGTAAGAGATAAATAAAATTGGCCCACTCCCATCTCTCATCGACCATTATTTACTGAAACAAACAATAAAATTGCAACTTCGTTATCCTTTCCTACCTAATTAGAGGAAAGTTTCAGATCCTCTTCTCGAAATTTTGCCCAAAATAGCTCTTCTTGAAATTTTGCCCAACTGAAAAAGTGTTCTTGTATTATTATTCTTTAGTTGGACCTAAATGAATTTTGGCAAACTAATTTACAAAATAATGTTGCTAATGATTGCAATGCTAATGAATCAGTAACAATGTGATATTATTTTAAGAGATAAATCCATTGTCATAATACTCATAAATTAACAAATAAACTATAACTCCCTATAAATCATTAAACTAACAAATAAATCTGAAATCTGATATCAACATAATTCAATTGCAAGTTTGCAACAACAAATCTAAAAACTACTTAAATAACTACAAAATAAGACATAGCCTCAAAGACTCAAATTTGATGCTTTGATTACAAGTAGGAACGAAATCTGCAAAAGAAACCATGTAGAAATAAGAAATTGAAGATAAAATTAAGATTTTTCAGCCTAAAGTTTGAAGTTTGACTCACCAAGAACAAGATGGATCTCGAGTTCGGCTGGTCCAGTTCCGTTGTGTTTGAGATTTGAGTCTGTGACTGTGAGAGAGTGAGAGACGAGAGTGGAAAGAGCTGCCGAGGTTTTCTCAGCAACGGCGTGGCTGTTCACAGGCAGCGGTGGTTTTTTCTCCGTGCGAAAATGAGAAAAGAGTCGCCGAGTCAGTCGTTTAGGGTAGGGCGAGTTGGGGAGAGGCTGCTGGCTGTAATGTGAATACAGAATACGATAGTGACATATACAAAATGTTAGAGATGGGAAATTGGGATTGGGGTCTTTTGGGTTGGGCTTGGTAGTGGGCTCTTGGGCTTAGTAATATAGGTTACCAACTAACACAAATGTGAAAGTGAAAGTGAGAAACACACTGGTTACTATTGTCTATTAATCCACGATCCATCCTAAGTTTGTAACGTGCTGAGTGTTGTCTGCTGATGTGCTGCAATTGTAAACAATAAGGGAAAAAATTTGTTTGTCTTATTTAAATTTTTTTAGGAGAAAAAAATATATCAGGTTTTCGATTCGGGTTCGGGTACAACACTAATATCTATATCCGAACAATATCCGTCCCGGGTTTTACCATCAAAAACCATATCCGACCCACCGATCCATCGTTCGGGTTTTTTTCGACCCGTTTGGTTCGTACCCGCGGTTTTCGGGTTTCCTGGGTTGTTTTGCCATCCCTAGACTTTAGGCACGAGGCACTCAACTTATTTGTCTCATAGCAGAACCAGTAGTTAATTGTAGGAGAAGATAAAATATTTTTGTAAATTAAATAAATTAACCAAAATCTTAATTACCAACCGATAAAGTGGCTTACCAATTGTTGTAGGATAAAATCCTAACTAAATTGATAAGTTTGAAACAATCTTTGACTCTTCCATGTGGGGATTGTTTGAGTCCTTGTTGGACTCCTATTATTTGCTCACTCCAAATTCCATTTCTTGAGATAATTTTCAATCAAATTTGAGTGACAAAACCAATATTATATGGCAAGATAATTCAAATAAAAATCATGTGATCAACTTAATCAAAAGTATAATTAAAATTCAAAAGATAAATTTAAGTTGCACTAACATGGGAAAATAGAAATGCCGGCTCAATTAAATTAACTTCAATTTAAAAATAAGTTAACAATCTTCCCCTTTGACTTTTCTATTTTTCCAAAACCTTGTCATCGAAAATTATAGCATCAAAAACTCAAGTTGGATATCCCCCTTAACAAGATATTTCTCCCCCTCAAAGAAGCGCGATATGAAAAGTGATATAAGCGAGATAAACACATTGAATAGAAGAAGTCTTACATAACAAAAGTTCAGAGCATTGCTTAAACTCAAAAATCATAAAAAAGGCTTACTCCTCCCCTCCCTCCCCCCTGGATGTTCGATATGACACTGATACTCCCCCCATTTCATAAAAGAAGAAAGTCATAGTCTGACTATAACCTGTCAATTCAAGTGTAAGCTAAAAATACGAGAAGTATAGACTAGCATTATAGGTTATGGACCCAAGATAAGTATTGAAGCATAAAACTGTCAACCAAATAAAAGATAGAGAGAGATCAAGTCTTCTTAGATTTCTTCATAGCATGCGAGTATATGTTAGACATGCATCAAATCTAGCTAGATTCACCTCAAGCAGACAAAGGAACAAGGTTAGTCATGAAATCAAAGTGCATAACATGCGAACGTGTAGGATCACGTCCCCCTGTCACAGAACAATGTATGTGATTGTGCAAGAGAAAGTTCAAGGTGATCAAGTATACACAGTGTAAAACTCTCCCTAAATTTATCAACACAATCACACAGCTCCACTTACCATAATTTCTCTCCATTTTTATTTAGAGATGGCAACGGGTCGGGTTCGGTTCGGGTCGACCAAACCCATGTCCGAACCGAGGTCTCGACCCCATATCCATATCCATATCCGAACCGTGGTATTCGGTTTGGGTATTTTTTCGGGTTGGTTTTCAAACCCGTTCGGGTACCCGTTTACCCGTTTACCCTTTTTTTTTATTTGATATATACAATTGTTCAATCAAAACCCGATGACCCGAAAGCAAGTCAACTAGGTCCATCATCCTTTAAGAAAACAAAATCAAAATTTTATAAGTCTAGTTCAACTCTTCAAGATTTAACTTCAGCCCCATTTCTAATCACCAGGCTTTGACCTTTGGGTTTGTCTTTGCACAGCAGCTCAGCCTTTTGTGTCCTTTTATATTGATAAAGTTATGTCAGGTCCCAATTTTCAACCGATGTGGGATTTCTTTTCAATTGGCTACCGCTTGGCATTCTACAATGACACTGTATTTGAAATGGAAAGTAAATTTACTGAATTTGAAATGAAAAGTAAATTTTACTTTATTATTTTAAGATTTATTTAGTAGAAAATAATAAAAAAATACGGTTATTCGGTTCGAGTTCGGGTATGTATCTAATATCCATATCCGACCCATATCCGTTTCGGGGTTTACACTCGAAAACCATATCCGACCCGTCGACCAATCGGTTAGGGTTTTTTCGATCCGTTCGGTTCGGGTATCCGCGGTTTTCGGGTTTAGCGGGTCGTTTTGCCATCCCTATTTTTATTTGAAAAACGAGCAAAGCAATAGAGAAAAATTTAGCACTTATGTCTATGCTTCATTGGTGACTTCAATAGATAAAATAGGGCGAGCACCAACAGCAATCTAGACATATCTAGACAACTGGTAAGCTGTGCAGATGCATCTATTTGTTGTGTACAGATTTCAAGAAGTGTCAAGAAAATCATCAAAGAAACACCAACTCTATGAAGCAAATGGGTTTACCTCTAGACATACAGTGCACAGAAATCAAATTTCATCAGTAAGACTTTAAATGAAAGTCAAGGTTTGAAATACCTATCATGTTCTGCATTGAGCATATCCTGATAAGTTTGTTGGTGATGCAGATGTATCCCAATGACCTGAAAATGTATCAGATTTATCTTGTATGGGTCTAACGAGAATGATGACTTGTTTTCTCAATTCATCTCAGAACCTTTTGCTCATCATGCTAGTGTTGCTGAAAATGTCTCATTCAACCCTAAGTGTCTAGATCTATCTAGCTTGAGTACCACTGATCTCTATAGACATGAAATCAAGTGAGTCCATCTAGATCAGCAATCCTAGATATATCAAGCTTTGCAACCTTCTGTGATTCAGCAGAGTTCTCTATTTACCTTTACCCTTGACAGATTTATCTGTATCATCTTATTCACTATCATTTTCAATTTCCTCCCCGTCAACAATAGGATTTCATTATGCAATAGGGACTTTGTAGGAATTTTTTCAGTTTCAACAACATTAGCTCATTTTTCAATAGAAGAAACACCAACAAAAGCCACATAACTATCAACAATCTTTCTAGCCATATCTTCTACAATCTCTTGACCAAGACTCCACATAAATTCAAGAAATTCCACTCTAACATCAAGAGGCAAGAGAGTGGGTTCAACAAGCTTGCTAATAGAGGAAGTAGTTGTGGCCTTTCGAAAGAGGTATGGCTGGTATAAGAAGAGAATTGGAGATGGTTCTAATCGGCGGCGGCTTGTGGTGATAGTGTTATCCTTTACTTGGGAAAGTTTCTTGGATTAAAATCCTTGCAGCTTTAGGAATTCTAAAGATGGTAAAAATCTTGGGGAGCAAGTTTCAAGAATCCGAAAAGGTGCCAAATTCTATATTCTTCAAAAACAAGTTAGTTGATAGAGAATCAGAGATTAAAGAATTGTAAAACAATTGAAATACCACTTATATTGGGCCCATAACTAACTGAATTGATCTGCAAAAATTTGCCACTTAAGCCCAATGCATACTTAAAATATGAGATAACTCAAATACATTGGGTCTCATCAGCTTCCATTGAGTTAGATGCATCTAGACAGTGTACAGTCTACCACACTTGGGATTAAGTCAATCACGGTTTGTGTATGTATGTGTGATTCGAACATCCTTCAATCAATCATGTGTTGTCAAATACCTTATGGTTGTCTTGACTTATTGGCTTTTTACTATCATGCAAAGCCGACCAATCTTAATCTGTGATAGTGCAATTTTTCAAGTCCAACCTGCTGAGTTTTTCTAGTGAGATGACATTGTCTTTTGGAGGTGGAAATTGCCACACACAATCACGAAGCTATCTTTTCAATTTTCCCACTTCTTTTTCAACTGTTGCTCATTTTTAACCTTTTTTCACATTTTTCTTCATTTTTATTTTTATTTTTCAAATGGTAGGAGCTTGGCTTGGATTGGAAGCCTCATTTTCTACTGGCTATGCCCTTGGACAATCAATTGCGTGCAATGCTAAAAGAAATATATAGATCGTAGGTCTATACTCAGAATACAAAACCTCAATCAACTGCGTTATCTTTATATATAGCGACTGAAAGTGGTTATTTATTCTTTTGGATTGTCTGACTTAGTGCATCAATTTGATTAGGAGGACATGTTGACTAACAACTATTAGATATATCCTCGTCGCTATTAGATTTAAGCACCTAGATGTATCAAGTTGTCGATCAATTTGTGTGTGCTCTATAGGGCAATCTTTTATTCCACCAATTCTCGAAAGAGGAGGTCTCTAAAATCAATGGTTTTCATTCTAGAGTGTTTGACATGATTCTTTGACATGTTTATGACACTTGAGTGATCATCTTCCTCAGTGTCTTCAAATCTATCTGGCTTAACTTGGTCTGTTTTTAGATTCATCTGGCTTAACTTGCAAGGTAAGAAAGAAAGTTAGCTCACTAGTCGAATTTAGCATAATTCAAATAGGTAAGCAATGGGAGATCTATGTAATACAACCAAACATGAATCCATAATTTAGACAACTGGATATCATTTTCTAGAAGTGAACCCGCTCTGATACCAATTGAAAATCCTAAGTTGCCTACGTTTACTTAGCGGCAACCCCAGATGTGTCTGTGTTGTGTTTGGTTAGCCAAATTAAAACACTAACGATTTCTATTTATTGGATTAGCCAAATGTATCTAGATATACTAGATGTATCTGTCTACCGAATGACGACCAGAAATAGTAAAATTCGTGCTGCAATGTAAAAATAATAAAATAAACACTGCACACAAGATTTTAACATGGAAAATCCCTCGGAGTGAAAAACTACGTGCTCGTCACCTACGAGCAAAAACCAATCCACTAGTCAATAAAGTTTAACTCAGTACAAGTAAGCTAAGGTATGTTTACATATAAACAATACATCATCTAAAATAATAGTGAGAAACACTTTATGTTACTCTCTCCTAGAATGTAGTATGAGCCGACATTCCACTACTTTTCATAACTGCTTGTATCCTGAACCACCAACAGATCTTCACCTCCCTTGCAAATATCTTCGTGTTGGGGTTTCTTCTCATAATTGACGGAACTTCTCCCGGAAAACTTTTGGCAGCTGTTCTCAGAAAGAATGGGTGTGCATGAACTGAATCTCGAAAGCTCGTAAAAAACTATAGTGTCATGCATTGGGACAAACCAAGAGAACGTTCAATATTGTAGCCCAATTTTCCTCTGTACATGAACGTCTATTTTGGCTTCTCCTTAACTAAGATTTAATAGGACTTAGTGTCTTGTAACCCAAAACAGCCTAAGTTCAATGAATCATCCTATTTTCTTACATTAAAAACACAATAGTTAATTGTAGGATAAGATAAAATAATTTTTTAAGTTAAATAAAATCCTAACTAAATTGATAAGTTTGAAACAATCTTGGACACTTCCATGTAACCCTAGATGTGTGGAGATTGTTTGAGTCCTTGTTGAACTCTTGTTATTTGCTCACTCCAAATTCCATTAATCACATGCAAACTTGTTGAGATAAGTTTCAATCAAATTAATGTGATATAACCAATATTTTATCTGTTCGTTGTGAAATGTGTCAAATAAATGCCGCAAGTGTACGGTCGAACAAGTAGTAAAATGGATTTTTGAGTCCAAATATCGATCCCACAAGGACTTGATTTAACTACCAAAATTATCAATTTTATACTCTATTTGAAAAGACAATTCGAAAGTTGCTTTGTTTTTTCAATGAAAATAAGTTCTTACAAATTAAATATAAAAACTAAATAATATCTAACTAACAAGAATTAATATTGCGAAATATAAATAAACAAAGATGGGAATTATGAGACTTGGGACTTACAATTTCACCGACTTTGATCCCTCTAGTACGTTATTGGATTCAATAGTGATTTTATTGTCATTAACGATCGAATTTACTAAATCAATTATTTATATCTCTGATAATAAATAAATCTATTCTATTAGGCCAATTTATTTATCTCTAAATAAATTAGTTATCAACCCTCTAGAATGCATTCAAACAATAAATTCAAATAGGTTACGCTAAACTTCACCTAAGATCGCACTAACCACAAGTTTATCTCTAAATCTCATCTAAATTAGTGTTCTATGTTGTTTATTCTAATTTATGTTTTCATTTCTCAAATCCAACACAAACCAATTTATAATTTATCAATTGATCAAAAAGATAAATTTATAAGCTTAACAACATAAAATTAACGACAAATCAATCATGTAATATTAAATCCAATAACAAAATACTAGAGTTCACAAAGAGGATTCATTGTTCGTCCCAAGTATAGAAAATTAGCTACACATAAATTTAAATACAAGAGTTTCAATAGAGAAAATAAAGAGATACATTACCAGATTTTTAAGGGTAAAAACAAGTATTTGGCCTCCGGTGTTGTCTCCCTTCCTGTGCTCCTCAATTGTGTATGTGTTCAATTCTCTCTACTCGTATTTATCTCTCAAGTTTCTTGTGTTGAAAGTCTTGCATGTGCTCCCTCCAACTCTCTGTGCATATGCTATATGTTCATCGCAAATTCACTCGCTTCCTCTTCTCTCTTCTACGATTATCTCTCCTTTCACATATAACATCCACGCTTTATTCTCCAAAATGCAAGTCAAAAGAAGAAAAGAGGTGTGATGATTATGTCCTAATGATGTGCCATGATGATGTTTTTCTTTTCTTTTTCTCTTTGTCTCCACTAGCACTTGTCTCCATCATTATCTCCACTCCAAAATATTCCCACTAGCCATTGATTTCACGAGCCAATTTATCATCCGGAAATGCCAATACAAGGAGAAATGTTGTAGAAGTATTGTAGAAGTGCCTCTTTGTAACTCCTAACACAAAAAGTAAATAATAACTAAAAATATATAAAAACATAATAAAAACATTATCAAAATGCGAGAATTAAAACATTAAAAATATAACTTATCAAATACCCCCACACTTAAACTGTTGTTCGTCCTCAAACAACAAAGACTCAAAATACACACCAGCAAGCAGAAAAAAATAAATAAGCATACCATCAACTATAATAATATTCTAAACAACTTAACATACACAAATACAAACAAAACAAAAATAAATAATGTAATCAACTCACTGCTCATACTACAAAAATATTTAGCTCGTCCCTTGGTAATCTTCACTTCTCATTGCCTTTTAGATTCAAAAATTGAGCGGTTAGCAACCCGACCCTCAATGGTTAAATATATCCTTACCCTCTCGTGGTCACATCTAACTTCTTTTCTCTCAATGCCAGATGATCATCCCAAAGGGTGCTCTCAATCACTCTTTTCTTTTTTAACTCTTATGCTGAAGTGAATTTTACTGGTGGGATCAATAGTGTAGTAATGTGATGACTCTCCCCATTTTTGAGTGCTTCAACAAACAAGTTACTCCAAAGTAATTCAAACCAACTAGAATTTGTCAACAATGGTCCCAGAATCTTAACCATTTTTTTTTCACATCGTTAAAATGTAAACGCAATGCAATGCCCCAAACAATAATGCTTTCTCAACGACCCATGTAGTGGCTTTAGGTCGGCGACTTTGAGCTCGTCACTCAAGGCACCAGGTTTTGAAATACCCCTAAGAACTTATTCACCCGAGTCAATGAGGCAAGAGAGTGGTAGCACAATGAAATGAATGCATTTTTTTTTTTTTTACACGATATGGATTGCATTTCTAGTAAACGGTCATTACCTTGTTTCTACTTGTTGATCAAATACACTCCACACAAGTTATCATGCACGGAATCATCTCAATACTAACTCATCCTCCATCAATAAATTCACCACTTATCTCACAACGGCAAAGTGTTGCGAAAATGAAGGGTGGTGGGAAGAATTCAAGCACACTTCTTATTCCAACCAACCAACTTCTAAATCCAAAAACACGGAGTCATGACATCCAATGGACGAGCAAGCATGAAAAGAACTTGAGCAGTATATTTCGTGAGTTAAATACACTTTAAATTTGAGAAAAATGAAAATTTTTACACAAAATTATCACACATGCACGCAATACTAGACATATAGCAAGCAACTTATAAATAATAAACACACCAAACACGCACAAAAAATCAAAAGGTAAACTCAAACTAGTAACCCTCCACACTTGTGTTTTTATTAAAGCATAAAAACACAAAAACAGCTTTAAAATGTATAGAACAAATAACAATAAGATGCGCCTCAAGAGTCTACCACTCCTTACTCGCCATCTCAGAACGAGATAATCAAATTCCACACAAATTTCAACTAATTGCATAACAACACAAAAATCCCACCCCCAAATCGAAATGGACATTGTCCTCAATGTTCAATAAAAAGGAGAGATAACACCAAGACGACTCAAGTTGGGGTCATACGCAAATCTCAAAACAAAACTAAACAGAATCACACAAAGATCTTGCAGAAAAATCAAAGGCTCAAATTCCACAATTATAATCGCAACTCTAAATCGAGCTCATTCGGATCCGTTTTAAGCTTGTGGGAGATTCGGTTCCAATTGATTGAAGGGTGTGACGGATCAAGTTGTGGTGTATAAGCATGAAATTTCTCCAACAATTCCTCAATGGATGAGGCAACTAAAATCATGTTTCTTGAAATGGAGAAATTAGTTGCTTGGCGTTGGCAAAATCCGTAAACGCTAATAAACCATCGAAGAAATGATCCACATTTAGCGTGCCAATAGGTTTATTGTGCAAGTTAAACCGGTACCAAGAGATAATGTTAAAAATTTGTTCAATGTGTCAAAACCTCCTAAGTGCAATGAATACATCGAATATGAGATGATGAGTGACAGACGCTCATAAAGGGATCGAACGTTTACCTCAGCACTCCACCGTGAATCCGTGATACCGTGATAAGGGCTCAGAGTAACTCCAATCACTCGAGATCCTCGTACTGAGAGCAGCCGTGAAAAGACAGCTCTAACAAATCCGCACACAGTCCTCCTCCATAGACGACATTGGCTTGAAGTTCCCTCGCTTTTCTGGCTTACATCGATCGCCGCAGAAGTGTATTTTGATCTCACCCCATAGTCGAGCCACCAAAGAGGCCAATGGTTTTTAATTGTACATATGAAGGTGCTTCGTGGGGAATGGCTTCCATAATCACTGAAGTTTACCCAAAAAGCTAAAATCGAAACAAATAGAAAAGAAAATCACAAACAACAATATAAACAAGTAGTTGTGATTGTGGCTCACATCTTCCTCCTGGTTTTACGCCCGTAAACGGCCGCAACACCTTTCTATGAGTTGGGGATATGCTTCCCATCCAGCTTTTCTTAAAATCGGCAAACAGGGTCTTTAAAGTCGATTCCCAAGACTGTAGTGGTCACGCTTCTTTGTTGAATTGAGTCCATAAACCAAGAATTTCATGCCTGACTCCACGAGGATGCGTCTCAAGAGTCTGTAGGATATCATCCAACGACTCTTACTCAGCCATCCTTAATGAAAGCGATCTTATCTTCTCGATTTTTAGACATAAATCCAAGTGAACGACAACTCAGTATCACATGTCCATCTAGCACACTTATAGCAAACATTCATCCTTTTTGCTCGTCGCTTCTTTGAAAATCGCTTGCCTAAACTCGATAAATGTTTGGTATAGATGGTCGAATTTCTCCCCTCTTGAACCTTGGCTTCAATTAACCAACGGATATCCTCAGGGCATCCCATAATACATTAACAATCTCAACCGCCGAGTCGAAGACGGTAGATTCGCTTTCAAATCATTCAAAGGAAAAGATGAGTAGTATTTTCGAATTTTCACAACGGCGTAATCCATGTTTAGTGGGAGAAATTGATGAAATAAAAGAAGAAAAGGATAAAAATTTGAATCACACACTCAACAATCACAAGAAGAAGATATATATACAAGCATGCATCCATAACCGATTATAGGATCGGGAGAAGAAGAATGTTACCTAACAGGTGATTGAGGAAAGACCGAGAGAGAAAAGCAAGTGAGATCCGAGAGTGGTGTGTAGAAATGGTGTACCTCGTCGACTTTAGAGATCGGAACGACTATCGCCGCAACCACTAACCCGACAAGTGGCCGAGGTATCCGTGGTATCCGAGGAAAAAGGAGGTCGGTCGAGTTATCAGAAACGCGCTCGCCACCGCCCATCAAGCAGCCGCTTCCCCGCTTTTCTCTCTCTTCTTTTTTTTTTTTTGTTTTTTTTTTTTTGTTTTTTTTTTTTACAACGGATACTTTTCCATAGCACACCTAAATCATTAGTATTGTACCACCAAATATCTCACATATGTATCAATAGAAGCGCATTCTGAAAAATAAAATAAAAGTAAATAAAAATGAAAATAGAAATATGGAGATAAAACATAATTTAAGAAAAACACTAAACTTAATTAAATATAAATAAACACACTCAAATAAAACAAAATAAACGAACATAAAATAACGTAATGCACACACAACACACATCAAGTGAACGAAGTTTGGGTTGCCTCCCAAAAGCGCTTGTTTATAGTCACGAGCCTGACCGAAAGAATCATCGAAGTTCCAAAATCGATTTTCTTTTCGAGAAATCGGTTTCAAAGTAGTGCTTTAGTCGTTGACCATTGACTTTGAAGGTCCCTTTGGTAGGGTGAGAGAGCTCGATAGCACCATATGGAGTCACTTGTGAAATAGTGAAGGGCCACGACCACCTTGACCTGAGTTTTCCTGGGAATAGCTTCAAACGAGAATTATAAAGTAAAACTTGATCCCTACCCTAAATTCTCGTTGAATGTGCCGATCATGCCATTTCTTAGTACGCTCTTTGTAGATTGTCGAAGTGTCATAAGCACCTAACCGAAATTCATCCAATTCATTGAGAGTCGTGCATTTCTTCTCTCCGCAGCCTTTCATGTCCATGTTCAATTGTTTTACCGCCCAATATGCCTTGTGTTCCAATTCAACAGGCAAGTGACATGACTTTCCAAACACTAATTGAAAAGGAGACATACCAATAGGTGTTTTGAACGCAGTGTGGTATGCCCAAAGTGCATCATCCAATTTCTTTGACCAATCGGCGAGATGAGTTAACAAGTGGTTTCGAATTCTTTTCAAGCTCGTTTATTTGATATCTCAACTTGTCCGCTTGTTTGTGGATGATAAGGTGTGGCCATTCGATGATACACTCCATATTTGGCTAAAACAGATTTGAAAAGTTTGTTGTTGAAGTGAGTACCACCATCACTAATGATAGCACGAGGTGCTCCAAACCTTGTGAAGATGTTCTTTCTAACAAATTCTACTACCACCTTAGCATCGTTTCGGGTGAAGCACGTGCTTCAACCCATTTTGACACATAATCAACTGCTACCAAGATATACTGATTGTTGTAGGACGATGGGAATGGTCCCATGAAATCAATTCCCCAAATATCAAAGATTTCAACCACCAAAATGTTGTTCGATGGCATCTCTTGTCGCGGCGGAAATGTTGCCTCAGACGCTGGCAACGATCACACGCTTTGACAAATGAAAACGCCGTCTTTGAATAAAGTGGGCCAAGAGAATCCGCTTTCTGCAGCACTTTAGCAATTGCTTTGGTGGGTCCCAGATGGCCACCATAAGGTGATGAATGCACACGCTTCTAGAATTCTTCTCATTTCATCATCGTGCACACATCTTCCGATGATTTGATCGTGTCCTCGTCTGCATGCAAATGGCTCCTCCCAGAGAAGTAACGAAGGTCAAGGAAAGACTTTTTCTTCTCGCTGACAGGAAAATTCATGTGGAATTACGCCCCAACTAAGTAGTTGACGAATCGGCAAACCAAGGAGCTTTCTCAACTAGAAACAATTGCTCGTCAGGAAAATTCTCATTGATGTCACCGTCGTGGGCTCCACACCTGCTGAAGTCTTGACAAATGATCCGCCACTTGATTTTCTCGTTCCTTCCTATCCTCAATTTCAATGTCGAACTCTTGTAAAAGCAATACCCATCGAATGAGCCTCGGCTTGGCATCCTTCTTTCCAAACAAGTACTTTAAAGTGAATGATGCATGTAAACCACCACTTTCGAACTAATGAGATATGCTCGGAATTTGTCAAAAGCATAAACAACTGCAAGTAGTTCTTTTTCAGTGGTAGCATAGTTAACTTGAGCTGTATTGAGAGTCTTGCTAGCATAGTAGATCACTCTGAAAACTTTGTCCTTCCTTTGCCCCAAAGCTGCCCCCACAGCATAATCACTAGAATCACACATGATTTCAAAAGGCAAGTTCCAATCCGCATGATGATTACAGTCTGAAATTAGCTTGTCCTTTAGAGTGTTAAAGGCAACACGACATTCCTCCAAAAATGGAACGGCACATCCTTCTCCAACAGCTTGCACAATGGCTTCGAAATGGTCAAAAATCCTTTATGAACCGTCTATAAAATCCTGCATGGCCAAGAAAGCTACGAATGCCCTTGATGGATGTAGGTGGGGGTAATTTCTCAATCACTTGCACCATAGCTCTATCAACTTCAATCCCTACCTCTGATACACGATGGCCCAAGACAATCCCTTCATTCACCATGAAATGACATTTCTCCCAATTGAGTACCAGGTTTGTTTCTTCACATCGTTTTAACACTAAACTCAAATGATGGAGACACTCATCGAAAGATGACCCAAAAACAGAGAAGTCATCCATGAAAACCTCTATAAACCGCTTCCACCATATCCGAGAAGATCGCCATCATGCATCGTTGAATGGTGGTGGTGTATGCATAGCCCAAACGGCATTCTCTCACGTAAGCAAATGTCCCATAGGGCGGTAAAAGTTGTCTTCTCTTGATCGGAAGGTGCGATGGGAATTTGATTGTATCCAGTACCCATCCAAAAGCAAGAGGAGAGTACCCTGCTAACCGTTCCAACATTTGGTCTATAAAGGGCAAAGGGAAGTGGTCCTTCCTGGTTGCGTTGTTGAGCTTTCGATAGTCAATGCATACTCTCCATCCAGTGACTGGTCTAGTGGGAATTAGCTCATCATTGTCATTCTTTATCACAGTTATCCCTCCCTTTTAGGCACCACATGGATCGGACTGACCCACTCACTGTCTGAGATAGGGTAAATAATGCCTGCATCCAGAAGTTTAACTATCTCGGCTCGAACAACTTCTTTCAACGTGGGATTGATGCCGCTGATTCTCAATGGAAGTTTTCGAATTTTCCTCCAAAGCAGGATTTTATGCATACATATAGAGGACTAATCCCTTTTATGTCAAAGAATTGTCCATGCCGTCTTTGCTTTGTGTTCCCTCAAGACTCAAGCGCTTTTTCCTCTTCTAACTCCGTCAAGTGATTAGAGATAATCACAGTAAAGTTGAAGAAGCTCCCAAATATGCATATCCGAGATGAGTGGAAGGGATTTCAATTCAAGAGTTGGGGAGAGTCAATAGATGGCAAGAATTTTTTGAGGCTTCACCCAAAGGTTCAGTAAATCCAATTTCTCGTGACGTCATGGTGGTTGATGCTTCCAAGTTATGAGCCATCTCGGCTCGGACTTCATTCTCCGTGTCAAGATTTCTCCGATTTGACAAGACAAGCTTCCAGAGGTTGGCTTCGGTAGATTCTCTTCAAAGTGTCTTTCACTACTTGATCGATGACATCGATTTGAAAACAAGCATTTGTGGAAGAAGAGGAAGGATGTTTTAATGCTTTTAAGACATTGAAAGTCACCTCCTCTTTATCCACCCTTAGTGTCAATGTGCCTTCAGAAACATCAATTAAAGCTCTCCCAGTCAGAAAAATGGCCTCCCAAAAATCAAAGGAATTTCCTTATCCTCCTCCATATCTAGAATGATGAAATCCACTGGGTAAATGAATTTATCGACCTTGACTAACACATCCTCGATAATTCCTCTAGGATATGTGATAGATCGATCCGCCAATTGTAGAGTCACGGTGGTAGGCCTACATTCTCCCAATCCAAGCTTCCTATAAGCGAGGATAGGGGCATGAGATTGATACTTGCGCCAAGGTCACATAAGGCAAATCCAGAGTAGAATGACCCAATGGTGCAGGGAATGTTGAAACTCCCTCGGATCTTTCAGCTTTGGGAGGTAGTTTCTTTTGGAGAATGGCACTACACTCCTCTGAGCATCACTGCCTCATGTTCTTCCAAATTTTCTTTTGTTAGAAAGAATTTCCTTCATGAATTTTATGAGTCGGGCATCCGTGCTAAAGCATCTGCAAAGGGATGTTGATGTGTAATTTCTTGAAGATTTCAAGAAATTTCCTAATTGTTTATCCAATTTGTTCTTTTGTAGCCTTTGAGGAAATGGGATAGGAGGTACATATGCTTTCACGGTTTTGGAATCTCATTTTCCTCCTTTTCGAATCGGGACTTTTCAGATGATGTTTCACCAACACTTGTTTTCTTCGTCTCTTCCTTTCTTCCATCCATTTCGTGGTCTCATTGTTCCCTCGTTCTTTACTTCTCTCTCCGGAAGTTGTAAACCACTTCTTGTTGTAATGGCATTGACTTGTCTAGGGTTTGTCTCAAGATCACTTGGTAATTTACTGTGTGCTCAGTCCCGCAATCGCCGATGCGATTTGTCCCATTTGAGTCTCCAAATTTTTATCGCACGCTTTTGATTTTGGAGAGTGTGTTCGGTTTTCGCATAAAACCGCTGTTAACCTCCATGTACTTTGCGAATACGTCTTCGAAAGTGAGGTTTTCTTTTCCTGTGGGTCGGTGGAATCCGGTGGTCTCACCTGGGTCTTTGGATTATCTTTCCATGAAAAATTTGGATGTCGCCGCCACTGGATTGTAGGTGGGAGCATAAGGCCCAAATTGTGGCCTTTGATTGCTTCCAACAAACATTCCGATGGGCCCATTTGAGTGAGTGACAGACACTCGGAGTGACATGATTTGGCGCAAAGAAATTTCGCACCCTCGGATGATTGAACCATATTAACCGCTGGAACAAATAATCCTTCAATTTTCTTTGATAGGTGCGCAACTTGAGCAGAGAGTGCAAGTGATAGCGTCTATTCCATGAACTCCAAAGATGTTTAGGCGCTGCTCGATCCGAATACCATTGATGGTCTGTTTGCCCATTTTCTCCGCACTGACGATGCTTCGTTGAAAGTTTTGTCCATTAGTGATCCTCCTGGCCGTTGAATCGGCGTGCTTCTTGTTTTCGTTTCCCAACCCGTTATAGAACGTCTGGACAATAAGCCATTAAGGTATCCCATGATTTGGGCAATGTCTCAAAGATCGTTGAAAACGTTCCCATCCTTCGTAAAATAGATTCTCCTGGTCGTTGGCTAAAAGATGAAATTTCAATCAATTTTAAGCATTCTATCGGTGGAAAAAATTTTTCTAAAAATTTTTGGCATAAATTATCCCAAGCGGTGACGCGAGTTGGCGGGTAAAGCGTAAAACCATGTTTTTGCTTTTCTGTCAATGAAAATGAAAAAGTTTCATTTTTATCGCATCAAGCGGCACTCAGTTAGTTTTGAACATGCCACAAATTTCTAAAAATTTTCTCGATGTGTTCGTATGGGTCTTCATGGGTAGGCCATGGAATTGAGCAGTTTGTTGAACTAACTGAATAGTTCCAGGTTTGATTTCAAAATTATTTGCGGGAATCGCGGGAGGAACTAAGCAAGTGAAATTATCCCCAATTGTGGGAATAATATAATCCTCAAAGGACGCTCATAACAATCATTCGATCCTCTACTTCTTGACCATTTTTCTTTCCAACCATATAGCTCGTGAATCTATATCTAAAGGTTCGCTCAATTTGGTCGAAGGGAATTAATGGACTAAACTTCCTACCACGCATGCAAATTGCATCAAAATAAAATAAAATAAATAAAATAAAGCGAATAAAAATTTCAAATTAAAGCAAAACTTGATTGGTATTGATATTAAATCTAAATCCCGACAACAGCGGCGCCAAAAACTTGTTCGTTGTGAAATGTGTCAAATAAATGCCTGTAAGTGTATCGGGTTTAACAAGTAGTAAAATGGATTTTGAGTCCAAATATCGATCCCACAAGGACTTGATTTAACTACCAAAATTATCAATTTTATACTCTATTTGAAAAGACAATTCGAAAGTTGCTTTGTTTTTTCAATGAAAATAAGTTCTTACAAATTAAATATAAAAACTAAATAATATCTAACTAACAAGAATTAATATTGCGAAATATAAATAAACAAAGATGGGAATTATGAGACTTGGGACTTACAATTTCACCGACTTTGATCCCTCTAGTACGTTATTGGATTCAATAGTGATTTTATTGTCATTAACGATCGAATTTACTAAATCAATTATTTATATCTCTCGATAATAAATAAATCTATTCTATTAGGCCAATTTATTTATCTCTAAATAAATTCGTTATCAACCCTCTAGAATGCATTCAAACAATAAATTCAAATAGGTTACGTCGAAACTTCACCTAAGATCGCACTAACCACAAGTTTATCTCTAAATCTTATCTAAATTAGTGTTCTATATTGTTTATTCTAATTTATGTTTTCATTTCTCAAATCCAACACAAACCAATTTATAATTTATCAATTGATCAAAAAGATAAATTTATAAGCTTAACAACATAAAATTAACGACAAATCAATCATGTAATATTAAATCCAATAACAAAATACTAGAGTTCACAAAGAGGATTCATTGTTCGTCCCAAGTATAGAAAATTAGCTACACATAAATTTAAATACAAGAGTTTCAATAGAGAAAATAAAGAGATACATAACCAGATTTTTAAGGGTAGAAACAAGTATTTGGCCTCCGGTGTTGTCTCCCTTCCTGTGCTCCTCAATTGTGTATGTGTTCAATTCTCTCTACTCGTATTTATCTCTCAAGTTTCTTGTGTTGAAAGTCTTGCATGTGCTCCCTCCAACTCTCTGTGCATATGCTATATGTTCATCGCAAATTCACTCTGCTTCCTCTTCTCTCTTCTACGTATCTCTCCTTTCACATATAACATCCACGTTTTATTCTCCAAAATGCAAGTCAAAAGAAGAAAAAGAGGTGTGATGATTATGTCCTAATGATGTGCCATGATGATGTTTTTCTTTTCTTTTTCTCTTTTGTCTCCACTAGCACTTGTCTCCATCATTATCTCCACTCCAAAATATTCCCACTAGCCATTGATTTCACGAGCCAATTTATCATCCGGAAATGCCAATACAAGGAGAAATGTTGTAGAAGTATTGTAGAAGTGCCTCTTTGTAACTCCTAACACAGAAAGTAAATAATAACCAGAAAAATATATAAAAACATAATAAAAACATTATCAAAATGCGAGAATTAAAACATTAAAAATATAACTTATCATTATCTCAAGAGTCAAGACAATTCCAATAAAAATCATTAATCAACTTAATCAAAAGTGCAATTAAAATTAAAAAGATAAATTTTAAGTTGTACTAATATGGGAAAATAGAACTGCCAACTCCATTAAACTAAATTCAATTTAAAAATAAGTTAAAATGATATTTTCCATATGCTTCTACATGAAAACAAACTCAATTTATAGTGTTTTCATGTCCCTTGATGAAGACGTATCAATCCCAATCCAAAAAGATGCACCTAATCCCCGAAAGGTGCTTCAAAAACCACTAAAGAGTCACCATTAAAAAAAAATATTGAGTTCGGCAGCAAAAAAAAGGACTGCAGCCACGTTCCATTCTCAACACAAACTATGCAATTTGCGAGGTGCAGCCCCACAGGTTTTTTGTACGGCCATACTCATTTATCTAAAAAAAAAATCTGTTTTTCTTCTTGTCCGTCACATCTAATATGGGTCTTAGCAATCCAAACTCGTTCATATATTTGAACAACTTTTAGAAAAAATTTCCACCATATAATTCAGAAATGAAGTTATCTTTTTATCTTGGATGATGAATAAACCAAGAGTGACCTAAGGAATCCAATGACTTTTCACAATATTATAACATAAAGAAAAAAGATCAACATCTCCAAAATCATATGCATTTCCTTTTCGATATATAACTACAAACTCTTTCATTTATGTATGAGTTACATATATCGCAAAATTAATATTTTAATTTCAAGGAACCTGTAATTGATACAATAAAATTGTACAATAAGAAATAAGTGATGTGATGTGTTGAAAAATATGATTTTGTCAAGTGTATATGTTGTATATCTTGTTGCGCACCTTGTTATACACGTAGTAATTCCTAATTTCAAATATGTCAATAGTTTAGGAAATCACAAAAATAGCAACATTTTGAGTGATTTTACCAACATACCCTTCATTTCGACCCTTCTCATCTTCTCTCTCTTACTTTTCATTTCTCTCCCAAAATCTTCTTGGCCATGTTTCTTAAGAAAACTCCGATGACACAATTTATCCTCTCCGGAAAAACTCGGCAACACTACAATACTATTCATCTTCTACAGTCGTTGTATCTAGTGCAAATAGTGGTAGGCACGATTGTAGTTGGGTCAGGTTTGGACCTAACACAAAACCGAATCGATACAATCGGCTTGGGAAAAATCAAACAGACTTGTCAAAATCTTTCTTTAAACCGAACTAACCGGAATTTGAATTGGATTGGGGCAGGTTAGTTCGGTTGGCAATTTGGATGACAATCCAAATTGAAGTAATTAACCAAACTTCAAATCACAATTCACAAAGTAACCTCAAATTTTTCTATATTTAAGGAGCAGATGCGAGCTCAGTATCCTAACCTCTTCAGGCAGTAGCTAACTGAATTTCGAGGACGAAGTTCTTTTTAAGGAGGTAAGGTCGTTACGACCCGAATTTTTGCATATTTTAATTTCAGCTACTATATGGTCAAAGCCGTTAATTTTGGGTCAAAGTCAAATTATTTAAGGGATTTAATTCGGTCTATTAAAAATTTATGGATTTAATTAATTTAATAGGAAGTTTGTTGGCTATGGACGCAATTAAGGGCCAAAGGGCCAACTTAAATCAGCCAAATAAAGGGAGGGACCTAAGTGCAATTCTCTATATATATAAGCTATAGGAATCAATCAAGCCCCCAATTGAATTTTCAACAGCAACGAAAACCAGACCACCCGATTCACGCGTAGCAAAAAGAGAAAAGAAAGGAAAAGGGAAAAATGGAAAGAGGTAGTGTGGGTTCGTCGTGGTTTTGCATGGTAAGTGTATTTCTTCAATTTTATCTCATGGAATTCGAGGTAAATAGTGAAAGTAATTCTAGGGTTTTACTAATAGACATTGAGGATGCGAAATTTATCATTGGTTTGGGTCAATTAGGTGTTGTTAAGGTGTTATTTGGCCATAATTAATTATTTTGAAGTGGAATTGATGGTAATTGAGTAGTGGGTGACGAAGTGGGTTGAAACTAACATTACCTAGACGCTGAAAATTTAGGGATTTATTTTGGGATTCAATTGGCAGGTTCCAATTATAGGAAGTATAGGAAAATCAATGAAAGAAGTGGAATAAAGCAACTGAATGGGGAAGTTAGAGAATGTTAGAAAAGTTAAAACTTAGTATTGAATGTGGTTAGGTCATTGGTTGGGAATCCAAGTGTGTAGATCCTAATTAGGATACTTTCATTATTTCAGGTGGTGACGAAACGATTGGGGAAGTTTACCAGCCGAACTAAAAGCAGTTCGTGGTTTAGTTAGTGGAAAAACTATATCTTTGATAAAGTAGCACATTTTAAATTCCAATATGTTTTTAGAGATTATCATGACATGTTGCTGCAATAAACATTTCAGAAAATTATGAATTTTATTAGGTAGAGTTTCCTTTCTAAAAGATTATGTGAAAATTCTTTTAAAACCATCATAAAGTGCCTTGTTAGATTTATCCACTCTGCACTGTTGTGATTCGTTCCACGATGTATGATCAGCTTCTATAGGTCTTGGGGATCCATCACCTTACACACATAGGCTTGGGGCCGTGTATGGTAGTGTTTAGCCTTTGGGGCTTACTCTGCGTGCGTATGACCAGTTATTCATTATTAGCCTCGGTTTGAGTAGTTCGCCTTGTGTATCGAGTTTCTCTGCACATGTGTGTTGTTACTCATTGGTATTTTTTGTGGTATTTTCAGATTAATTATAATTACACAGTGTTAACTTTAAACTTAACTCCCAATACTTTCAGAATCTCGGAACTTTGTTCAAGCCTCAAGTACCAGCTTGTAGCATTAATTTCAATGATGTAATTCAGCTTTATTTCAGTATTTCACTTGGAAACTTACGTATTTTTCAGTTATGCTTACACTTTAAAAAGTTCATAAATTTTCTCCAAAATTATATAATATGAAATACTTTATATATATATATATATATGTGTGTGTGTGTGTGTGTGTGTGTGTGTGTGTGTGTGTGTTTTCAAACTCATCCACTCACTGGGTTATAAAACTCACGTGTTTTTCCTAATGTTTTTCTTATCAGGAACGCAGTTTAGCTTGAGTTTAGATCGCTGGTTGACCACCACCACCATCACTTTTCATTTAGCTAGTACGGTTCATTTATCTGTTCATTCATCAGTCGGGATTTTGCATTCGCTTTTAGAATAGGTTTTAGTTGTAGATTCATCGGTTCATTTATTAGTTTATTCATTAGTCCCTTTCAACTTTGTCTTTGTCCAAGTTTTGGAAATCATATTGATGTTGGAGTATGGTGAATGTTATTGACTTCAATGATTTCGATATTTCTCTATTTGGAAGGAGATTTGTGTTATGTTGGGTAAATGTTTTGAGTTGAAATAAATTCTTAAAGGTGGATACATCTAAAATACAGGGGAAACTCTACCGGAATTGCTACAAAACTCTTTTTATTATTATTTAAAATTTAGATAAGATCCCGCAGTTGCACGGCAGTTACAGTTTGCCTTAGCGGTGGATCCGGCACTTAGTTGTTATCCGTCGTTGGTGCACGCCACGTGTCAAGTTATTAGAGATAATTTAGTGTGGGGCGTGTCACTTTCAGTGTCATTTTTAAAATCACATATTCATCTACATACACATTCTACACTACTATTTTTTTATTATTGTGTAAATCATTTCTATATCTCTATTCTTTTTCACTTTTCCTTCTCTTTTTCTCAAATTTTATTTCTCTTACCATTCAATTAAAATAATATTTCTCTCCTTTTTCTCTCTCTCTCTCTTTCTCTCTCATATATGACTACAATCACAAAGACCACAATTGAAATTCCCATTGAAGATGCTCTTAACCAATAAGATGAGCAGAGTGGCCAGGGATGAGCACTTTCTTTGTTTTTTAGTGAAGAGACTGTCGAAGCATCAGTCCAAGAACTAATACCGGCAAGGCAAACCAGTTGTGGGTGGACTGCGAGTGATAGAGTGGGTTTAATAATAACTAGTATTTTCTCCCGTGCGTTGCACGGGGAGATATATAAGAGTTCGAATTCTAGAGAATGAATGGAAGATTGAGTTGCAGGTTTGTGATTATCTAAAGCGTGATTTTACAATTAAATTTCATTTTTTAATTCAGAAAATAAAACTTTTCGACGAAAAATGACCTCATATTATATGGGAGATATATAAGAGTTCGAATTCTAGAAGAGAAAGGAAAGATTGAGTTGTAAATTTGTGATTATCCTTTTACAATTAAATTTTATTTTTTTAATTCATAAAAATAGAACTTTTGGCGGGAAAATGATCTCATTTTATTAATATATAGATTAATTAATTAAAAAATTAATATTTAAATATTGTAAATTTAAGGATATTTTGGTCTATCAACATGAAAATGTTGCCGTTTGTGTAATTTAATGAGGCTTTTTACTATTGTTGTAAATCACATCCTCCCTCCATCCCTAGAGATAGTTCCATTTTCCTTTTTAATTTGTTCCAAATTATAGTCCCATTTTTATAGTCAATTTGTTAGTTGTTATAGAAGTTCCTATTTAATGTGCATCATCATATCATCAATATATAAGTACAATTAAAATGGAATAATAAATATTTGAAATAGTATATTAGGTAAAATGTTCATAAATTTTATTTTTTCAAAAATATCAATTGATCTTTCTTAATTCGTGTGAAAGTTAAAGTGGGACTATCTTTGAAGGATGGAAGGAGTGTTAAAGATTGTTGCTCATGTCATCATCTCTTTTATTTATTCATGTACCATGTTCCGTCTCACTCACTACATGATAAAGGTTGATCTCAAGAAATTAACTTGTTTGAAGAAAAGAATAAAACAATCAATTAAATCGAAAAGTAAAAAGACATGATGACAAACTATAAGAGTTGATGTTTTACTTTCAAAACACACACTTTAATTATAAGCAAACAATCAATTGTCTATAATTCCGTTCAATAGCATGCGATAAAGATATGTAATGGGTGAAATCGTAATAACTCATATAGCTCGTCTTTAAAAAAAAAATGGACGAAGAAGAAGGATGGAATCAATACTTTTGAAAAACAAAAAAGGATAACCATGTATCGTTATCATACTCTATACTCCCGTTATCATCAGGTATCCAGAGGATCATCACCATCTACAAAAATGAGCATGATAGTATGGTAATGGTAGGACCTAAATTCCTCTCAAATTCAATGGTATATCATGGGAATTTTGGTCCACAATGTGATTACAAAAATCTTGTCTCGTATCGTGTGGAAATGTAACCTTTTTGTTGTAATCTTTAACATGACGTGCCTCAGGCGTTCAGGCCTTTTGGATCGAACTTTTCATATTTGAGTTGATATAGCATGCATATCTAAATTATTTCAATGGGAAAGAGAAAAACGAGATATATATATATATATATATATATATATATATAGTTATATAATTAGTGATAGAATGTGTAATTGTATTTATGTTAAATCAACCCATTTCAAAGTCTAAATGGATACGAGGATAATTATGATTAAGGAATGAAGTTTAAACAAGGCAAAGTAACCTTTAATTCTCCTCTAATATTTTAGGATAATTGTATATACACTACAATTTTTGTTGGAGACACTACATTATAATTGTAACAAACATCCTCAATTTCTTTTTATTTTTCACTTGCACCCTTCAAACTTTTAAATCAAATTGTTACCATCAACTTGCTTCTAATTGGTACAAAATATTTGGATTGCAAGTTTCTAATTATAAATTAGTAAAGAGAGCATAAATATTCTTATTGTACTTATTATAATTGTGAAATATAAAAATAAATAACAAAAATAAAACTTTGAAAAAGTATTTGCACCTCAATTGAATGTATAGATATGAAATATTTAGAGAAGAAATATGATTTGAGACATGATTTGATTACTTAATTGAAGTTTATAAGTAAGAATATGAATGGAAAAAAGATCGAGGACATAAATACAAAAATGAATGAAATTTGAGGAATTCTATTACAATTTAAATGTGGTGTAGCTATTAAAAAGTGTGGTGCCAATATAATTACCCAATATTTTAATTAATTTAAATGGGCCAATTTTCAACATTGTATTATATAAGTAGAAAACTACAATAGTTTAAGGACGATTTTCCAAGAAGCAAGTAAACTATTACTAATTAAGAAATAAAAGAAAACCCTAATGATTATTCACAAAAATGCGTTATATTAGGATCTCAGTTTCAAGTATATTCCGGTAAATAAAGCAACTTTATCCCCCTCAAAAAATTATTTTATTAAAATTAAATAACATAAAATAAAGAATTAAATAAAAATAAAAATAAATTTATTAGATTACCTTAGTTTTTTTTTAATTTATTATTTTTTTTACCCCGAAAGAATTAGCTTAGTTTCGTTGATAGAGTACAAGGATTAAACTTTCGAACTACCAATTCAAGTCCTGCATCACACTTCTCAAAAAAAAAAAAAAAAGTCCTGCATCACACTTCTTTTTTTTTCTTTGTGAAAATCACTTGAGTTTATTTTAGTAAATAGTTCCTTTAAAAAAAAAAATCTTATTTTCTGTAATTTCATCTTTCACTCACATATGGCTGAATTTATTTTACACATTCCGCTATATTAAGATAATTCATTTTTTATATAATTGTAATAAATTTTGTTAGGAAATTGATATTTACCTATACTTTTTCAAATATATCCCCACATTTAATGATCATAGTTCATTTTGATTGCTAATAATATACAATATTATATAAGGATATATTAAAAAATTAAAAAAAACATTAATACATTCTCACTAACACGTTGGTGGGTTATCCCGCCAACCTGTGAGAAAGATAAAAAATATTTTTATATTATTTATTATCTCTCTCATGAATTGATGGGATAACCTACCAATCTTCTTAATAATTTCATATGAATGAAAAATGAATAAATGGAAGAAGTAATGAATAAATGGAAGAAGTTTAAAAATACCTTCAAATATTATTTTCCATAAATGGGTAGAAACGGAACTTGAAACTGAGAGTTTTATCAGCACTACCTGCATCAAATGTTAAAAGGAGAGAGGTGAGATAATTTTAACCAAAATAGGATATATTTACGTAAAACGCAATTATATTCGAGATGAATAATGGTTCATATGCGCAATTATTTAGAAGATAATAATCATAATCATAATATAATTAATATTAATACTTCATGGAATGAGTATTAGAGCATCCACAATGGACGTATTAACGTAGTATTTTAAGGTTATAAGTTAACTAAATGTCGAATTTACATCTACAATGAATGTATTAACATAAATATTAGAACAACCTCTTTGTTCACATGTTAAATTTTTTGCTAAATTTAGCTAATATTTTAACATGTGATGCGGCATGTTTGTATACAATAAAAAGTTTTTCTTTGTTATTACTTTTATTGCTAACTTTTTTGTTTAATAAAATATCGACAATTAAACATGTTCATTATACCAAACACTAATTCAATTTAATATATTAATGTGTCAATTAACATCTATTTCTATGTCTATATGGCTAATTAAACTTCACATGTTTATCGGGGATGCTGTTATATGTTCACAGAAGATCAAATGACAAATATATTGGTCGATAATTACATGTAGCATCACCCCCCTTGATGATGGGGGCTGAAGTGTCAATTAAAGATCACATATTAACAACTTAAATTATCAAAAATATTGACATTTGATCATTAATACTTTATATATTATGTTTCAAATTACGCAAAATTAACAAGTCATTGATTGTTATTGGTTTGGAGCCCTCTTCACGAATTCCATTTGAAGAGGTCATAATTGTGTTGAGAGTGATGTCAATGAAAGCTGCATTGGTCATCATGTGATTAGTCTCTCTCTTTCTTTTAATTATCTTCTCTGACCAGGTATCATATCAATGAATTATTTGACAACCTCTTTTCCACTCCAGTAAAACTTACGGCTTCACAATTGAAATTATTTATTTGAACAATATGTTATATATGTGATTGAAGTTTATAAAAATATATATTAAAAAATATAAAATAATTATATATATAATTAAAAATTATAAGAACAAAATTAATAAAAATTAGTTGAAATTTATAGTGTATATAACAAGCGCTTAATGAATATAAGATCATCGCATGAGTATTTCTAACTTCATTTTTCATTAAAATTTTATTTTTCCAATTTAATTTAAATTTTAAAAATAATTCACTATTATCTAAAAATTTTATGCTACCATCAATTTTCAAAATAGAAAAGCAATAAAGAAATTAAGTAAAAGTTAGCACAATCTACATTCAATCTTTCTTTTCATTCACTTTATGTAGTTGTCATTTTTTGACCAGGAAATAGTTAGAGTGCTAAGAATCTCCAAAACACTTAGTAGATTGTGACTTGTGTAGTGAATACTTATTAATTTACATTGCGAATAAACATTATGATTCAAAAATAAAATGGGCCCCTTGTATAGGTGGGCAATTTTATTGATTTGAAGTATGGATTGTTTGGTACTCTAAAAATACTACTAGGTATAATTTTTCCGATTCAAAAGTAATTCTTCAATGTATTCGGATATTCCATCCACAAGTTACTAATATTATTAGTTATGCAACATTTTATTTATGTTCATATCTAAATCAAATTAATTGAAAACTGTGAGTTAATTGCTAGTAGGTTAACACGACCAAATAAATTCACATGATCTTGCGTTCAGAAATCTCTAAATTATACTAGTAATTAAAAACTTGTTGATAAAAGTTTCTTTAAAAGGAACATATATATATATATATATATATATATATATATATATATGACAAAAATATTTTATTCCTTTAAAAAATATATTTTACTATTCACCCGAAGAGCCAAAAGTTATTAATCAGCATCCACTTAAAAAATTATATATATTTAATTGCTACCTGTAGAAAGGGACAAAATATCAAAAGAATATTCACGTCATATCGATACATTTCCCCACATTTGTGTTGCACTTTGTCGTCTCTTTTCATCTGACGTTGTCACTTGTAATGTTGTACCCAACTTTGGACATACGCGCATTGAGGTCACTCGTTTTCAATTGGTGCAAATTCATTTAAAATTTATCTTATTTTTTAACTTTAATTTTTTACTATTTTTTTTTGTTGATTTGACAATTATTTTTTTAATCATTTTCATTCACTTTTGACTACAGATTTAATTCTTTCTAATTTAAATCAATTTTAATCCATATCAAACATACACTTAAAGTGTCCCCATCGCTCATTGTGAACTGAAGATGCTATGAAGAATGGAGATAGATAGAAGACAGACTATTTTAATTGAATAAGAATAAGAATGAAAAGATATATGGAGAAAAAAGAGAGGGAAACTTAACGTGGGGGAAAAAAGAGAGAAAGGTAGAAAGAAATTCAAAAATAATAATAAAATAGTAGAAAAAGATTTGAACTTGAATGTGAGAATATAGACATGACACTAAAAGTCATCACGACAAAATAGGGGAAAAGTGAAGAAAATGAGAGAAAAATGAAAGGAAACAAAAAAGAAAAAAAAATAAAAGGAAAAAGAAAGAAAGATATGTTGGACAGTGTCTTCATCTCCCATCCAACAGAGATTATGTAAAAATTGAGCATTGGAGGGGCTCATGATGTCGTTTTCTCCCATACCTATAATTAACAGCTTAGTAAAGTTTTGGAATGTATTGATGGTAGCAAACCACGACTTTCAACTTTGATATATTAGGTTAAGTTAGCAAATCTGACTTAACTTTGATCTTTTTATGGGGTCATTCATATGGTCATTATGTGAAATGCATCCCGTACATACATGTTACGTTCGGTGATTTTGTTTTAATTGAAATCTCACCGTTGGGAGTTTCTTCATGTTAAATCAACAATTATTGCGATCATTACGTTCTTGTATTTTTCTTCCATTGGCTCCAAATTTGTCTAGGGAGTGACTCTGAAATTAAACACACAGACTAACTTGATCTGAGACTAAGGGCAAAAGCAAAGCCGGATGGAATAGGCAAAGGCAAAGTGCAAGTTTAGAAACATTCCTGCTCAATCTTCAACTTACGCATAGTGACAAGGCGAGGTGAACAAATTTTAAATAGCCCAAGAAACATGGTGTATATGTGACTTCTTCCATATCAATCAAGAACCTCCATTCCATTCAATGTTGGAAAAGCTCGCTAAATACTTGAACAATTAATGTAAAATGAACAGAAACTTGGAACCCGTTAGCCGAGGCTTATGTTAAACACATTGATGTGCTTAAAACATATTTCGTCCTCACCAAACAATTATGAGTGTCTACTTTCTAGATTACAACAACAAAAGCTGTTGTGTGCTTGTGTGCGCTTTCGAACCAAATTCAGTGCATGAACAAGATCACCAATGTTAACCTTATTTATAGTTAATTAATAGTTGGCATTTCAATTTTTCATGGTTAATGTAACTTGTGTTTTGAATTACAAGATTAAAGATTGTCAAGTTGTTAGTTTATCACAAATCTTATCACATGTTCTTTTCTCGTTGTGTTCTCTTAAGGTAGAGATAGGTTATCCTGTAAATCAAGTTGGAGCTTATCTTGAGTTGTTACATGTATGTGCTAAGGATACTTGGATTGTGCTAAAATTCTAGAGTCCCACTATGACTCAAACAAGTCTTACACGCGCATCTAGTGTCATATGAAGTGTCCAAGCATAATAAATCCCATTAATTGGTAAGTTTGGTAAGATCTGATAAGTTATCTCTTGATTTGCCTGATCCATTATTCTAGTTAATTTGAATTCTGCTACAGTGGTTTGAGTTATCTCTGGTTTTAGGAAACTTGGAATTTGAAGATAACTAGGTTTCTTCTCCCATGAGACTTGGTTGTATAAAATATTTGTGGAGGCAAAAAAATAAAAAATAAAAGACGTCCAAGACTAAGGAAAATATTGATGTGGCTTTCTTCCGCCCAAAAAGGCCAACCGTCCACTTCACTTTAAACATGCATGCAATCTCATTTGAATATTGGTGCTCAGTTCAACTGCATGTACACAAGACTTCAACTTGATTGATTTGAAGAATCTCCGGGAGGAGTTCGATTTACTACGAGAAGAGGCTCGATTGCTTATAGTCTACATGGAAGTTTAGACTGCATTGGAGGATCGTGAAAGATACAAGGAGCTGTAGATAATCGATCATATTACACGTTGAGAACGAAAACATGGAGTTTTCTTATAGTTTCTTAGGTGTTGGTTGATTTTATGCATAAATCCACCCTACAGTGTACTTGTATGATTTAAAATCTTTTATAATTAGTAAATTGATTTTTGCCTATAGGTGATGGGCACGTGGTTTCTACCCCAAAGAGGTTTTTCACGTTAAAATCTTGTGTGCAGTATTTATTTACTATTTTTATATTCCTATAATGAATTTCACTATTTTTTAAAGTTCCACATTACCTAGATACATCTAGCACATCCAAATACATCTAGCTCATCTAATAAATATAAACTATTTGTGTTTTATTCTAGCTAACTAAAAGCATCACAGACATGTCTGTGGACATTGTTAACTAAATTTAGGCCTTATTTTATTCACAATAATTTTCCAAATAAATTTCTCTCTCCTACTTGTTAACCACACATACAATTACTTTATATTTTTTAATACACTATCTTTCATTTTCAACCACACAATCTACTCATAATTCGAGTAAACAAAATTTTATCCTACAAAGAAGAAAGCCTTAGGCAACTTAGGACTTTCAACCAAGAAACTGTAAGGGGCTGAATTAATCGAGGCAAAGGAAACTAAAAGAGAACTGGAGGATTTCGTGTGTTAGTGTGTGTCTGAAATGTGAGAGAAGTTGTTAGAATTATAGGTGTAGGAAGAGCTGCTACCATTAACTCTTAGCAATAAATTTAGGCCTTGTTTTATTGGGGATAAATTTTATTTTTTCAATTTACGTGTTGAATATGTGAATAAAATTTAAAAAAATATATTAAATAATTGAATGAGTTAATGGAAATGAAGAGAGAAAAAGTGGATATATTTTATGTTGGATAGAGCAAGGCCTTAGTTTGAATTTGAGCTATCACTTCCCAACTAGCCATTTCAATAATAACACTGGAATTATTGGTTTCGACATTTAGACTATTTCTTTGCTTTTTTAATCTATCTGGCGGCACTAGTAAGTTTAAGATTCATTGGCGACATTTTTAAGATTCATGAATGTGTGAATAATAATAAGTGTTTATTTTAAATGTTTTACTAATATTTAAGTTTATTGTGATAGAGTAGAAGAAGTCAATTTTCAGGTATTAAAAAAAAATTAAATGAACTCAAGCTTATTTCAGTGCATCATGTCCCCTTTATATTTCACATTGTTTCATGTTGAATGTTGGAAGTATAAATGTAGTGAATGGGAAAATTGGAATGATGAAAGTGATGCAATCGTACATAGGCATGGCAATTTGGCACGCGAGCCTAAATGTGTCACGAGCCAACTCGGGCTCGCCAAGCCTCGAGCACGAACAAACAATGCAAGGACCAAACCGCTCGACTCGGCTCGGTCCCTATAGCAAGCATCTTGGCAAGCGGGCTCGCCAACTGAGCAAGCGACCGAATGAGCGAGCCTAGTAGCTTGCCTGCTTGGTCAAAAAAGCTGCCTTTTGGCAGCACTTTTGCTGCCAAAAGGAAGCAATTTTGCTATTGTTGCTGGCTTTTTCCCAAAAGCAACGCAGTCTAAGACTATTCTGAATGGGAAATGGCTCCAAAATTCAAATTTTGAATTTTAAAATTTAAAATTTAAAATTTTTTGAAATATCTACCAAAATGCCATAAAAAATAAGTATAAATAGGGGTGTTTTGAGTGAATTTTCACAACGACTCTCTCTCTCTAGATCTGTGTAATTCTTGCTACAAAAGTTTTCTACGAAATTCTCTCTAGTTTGCTCTATATTTCTTGGTAATTGCTATGAAATTCTACTCTGTTAAATTAGTCAAACAATATCTAATAACTATTATATTCTTTCATTTTATCATATTTACCTACCAAAATATTCTATATTTCTATTCTACGAAATGGATTCAAACAGTCAATCCCAACAATCCGAACCAATTCATGTTGATTCAAATAATCCAATGGATGATCAAACTACAACTTCTGCCCCACGGGAAAGAGGCTCTCGGCGAAAAGCCACCATATCCGATTGTTGGAAACACTTCACGAAAAAAGTCGAAACAAACGAAAATGTAGAATCCGTTACACTTGTCGTATGTAACTATTGTGGTAAAAAATTTGGATTTACGGTAGGTGGTGCTACTACTCAATATTCTCAGCATGTTCATATTTATTTTTTCGATTTGGAAGCAATTCACAGCAAACACAACTATAATTTGGAGCCGGTGGTGAAGGAGAGAGTTCATCCGGTTTAAAGTTTTGGAGTTATGATCCGAATCGAACATGTAAAGGAATGGCCATGCTACTTGCCGCCACCGAGCTACCACTAAATTTTATCGAAAATCCACATCTCACAAAATTCATACAAGAATGTCTTCAACCAAAGTACAAAAATGTAAATCGAAATACTGCACGTGCTGATGTCATTGCTACATATGAAAACTTAAGAGATCAATTAACACAAGGTATGCATCAATTTAACGGTTTTATTAGTTTTACTCATGATTTGTGGAGCTGTGGCAATAATAGAGAATATGTATCTGCTACTGAACATCATATTGATTAAACTTGGTTATTGCATAAAAAAATTATTTCTTTTAAAATCATTGAGCGTCCTCATAATGCAAGTAATGTGGCTTGTATCATATATGATATACTAGTAGAATATGGCATACTTGATAAGGTTAGGAGTTTCACTTTAGATAATGCCGAAGTTAGTGATAGTGTTATTAAGAAGTTGAAACCTTACATTAATCCTGATTTTGATGGAGAATTGTTTCATGTATGTTGTGTTTGTCATATAATTAACTTGATTGTTAAATATTCTTTGGATGGTATACACTTAATGATATATAGAATCTGTAATGCTATACCATACACTTCTTAAGGGACATGTAGAAAATAAGAATTTGAAAATTTATGTATTGAAATGAATTTATCCCCTAAGACTTTCGATGCGGACATGCCTATTCGGTGCAATTCTACTTATATAATAATTCATTCTTGTAATGGTTATGAAAATGCTATAGCGGATTTTTAGAATAATCGTGCTCGTGGACTTGAAGGAGATGATTTAACTATTACTGATTAGGAAATTTCTAGAAAGTGTGTGAAGTTTTTGCAGATATTCTATGAGGCGACGGTGAAATGCTCGGCCGTATACTCACCCACGTCTTCAGTTGTTTTGTTTGCTCTTAACGAAATTACTTTATGTTTGCAGAAATATAGAACTCACCCCATTTTTGGGAATTTTATTCCTTCCATTGTGGAAAATTTTCAAAAATATTATGATAAAATTTCACTATTGTACACCCTTGGTGCTGTAGTGGATCCGATGATCAATTTAAAAGGAGCTTATAAGTTGTTGAAGTCAATTACAACAAATATGGAAATGGACACAAATGTTGTTACTAACTATGATTTGAAATCTTTTATGATTCTTTACAATCACTATGTAAACATGGTTCCATCCTGTACAAGTGGTCACCGTATGATTACGGATGAGGTGGAAGAGTACTCAATGGGTTCTTCTTGGGCCATTTTATTACAACAAGATGAAAGCACCTGGGAAACTAGTAGTTCAGGAACTACTCTATTAAATCAAGATGCTTCTACTCCTATTGAGTTAAATCGTTATTTTGCTTTTGACTTTCTTTCACTTTGTACTAAATCCGATTTGGGAAGTTTCAATTTACTCTAATGGTGGTGAAAAAATGAGTCATAATATCCCGTCTTGTCAAAAGTAGCATGTGATGTTTTAACTCCGCTCGCTTTCACGGTTGTATTTGAGTCGGCATTTAATATCGGTGGTTGGGTTATGAGCGACGAGCGGTGTAGATTGAATGCGAGTATAGTTGAGTCATTGATGTACGTCAAGGATTGGGAAGACGTGGCCCTCTGAATACAAAATGAATGGGGAATATTGCTGGCCGATGAAATGAACACTTTGAGCTTCACATAGATATGTAAGATTATTTTAATTTCAATTCAGTTTATTTTTTATGCATTTTTTTCATTTTTTTATTATAAAAATTGTTCACGTACGACATAAGTCGTGAACAATTTTAACTTCGTCTATCTAATTGATAGCCGATCCCAAGCCCGGACAAAAGAGGAGGGTTTTGTACAATGTATTATTATATTTTTTATATAACAAGAATTTTTCAATTAGAACATTTGTTATTTTTTTTATATAACTTTTGGTTCATTCAATCATTTCATTCATTTGCATACAAATTCAAATATTCGATCGTTGAATATGTTTAAACTTTAAACCCCAAACTAGATTTTAAAAAAAAAACGAGAGAGATAAGCGAGTCGCTCGGCTCGAGCTCCCCGGGTATGCTGTTTGAGCCGAGCACGAACAAGACACGGCGAGCCGATCTCGTACAGTAAACGAGCCCGAGCTAAACTCGAACACTGCTCGGGCGAGCCGAACCAGCTTGCCTTGCCAAATTGACATGTCTAATTGTACATTAGAAACCAAAGGAAAGTGAAACTTGAGGGAAACTTTAAATAACTGGTCTTACATTGAGAAATCAAGGAATGGAAGCAAAAGCTTATTAAGCTATCTTACATCGAAGATTTTGAAAACTTGAACAAACTTAAATATGCTTCAAAATTTGCGAGGTAAAATCTTTTCTTGCATGGAAGTGTCACTTTGACCTATGCGCTTGGCGCAGGTTCAAATGACGATTGATTTACACTTTGGGCCTATGCTTCACTGTCAACCACCCATTTCCTTAATTTGATAATTATTTTAACTTTTTATACTACTCATTTGTAGGGGTCCAAATAACGAATCAATTTACACTTTTGGCCTATGCTTTAGGTCAACAACGTATTTGAATGCTTTGATAATTATTTTATTTATACTACTTTCAACCATACCTTTAAACCACTTTAAAATCACTCTCAAATTTAATCTCTATAAAACATACCCTCCATTTTTTTTTATGTGGAAACACTCCAACCCAAAAATTTAGGTCTGGAGTGGAATTTTATTGCTAACAGTAAATAGCTTAATACAAAAGAGGAAGGAGCTTAATACCTTACCTTTCAAAAGTAAAGAAAAAACAGAGTAAGGAAAAGAGCCTATTCTATACAAATTATATCTCGACTTCTCTGATATTTGGCAAGCCTATTCTATCAAGGCGAAGGATTCCTTTGACACAACCATGTAAGTCAATACAATGCCAAACAGTGAACTGCCTATCAAAGTGAGCTAAAGAGGCAAAAAAAAAAAAAAAAAAAATCAGTAGCATAATTCCCCTATCTATATATGTGCGAAATCCTGATGGTCATTTTTGAAGACAGGATTCTAATACTGTCTAGTATATATCTAATAGCCCATGGACAGGGTTTTTGAGATTTGCAGAAATGTATAACTATCTTTGAGTCAGTTACCCAAACCTGATGATAACCTTTTTCATAGCACATTTGAAGTCCAGTATAAATAGCATGAATTTCAGCAAAAGAGATAAAGAAATCACCATAAAATTCGTGGAAGGCCCAAAGAAAATGGCCTTTATTATCTCTTAATAACCCACTACCTGTTGCCTCATTATTAGCAAAATACCCATCAGTATTTAATTTAAACCAAGATGGGGTTGGTTTATCCCATTTGACCAATTTCAACTACTTCTTTTTAAGATAGTGTATCTTAAAACCAGCAGCCAAAAGTCTATCGATGACAAAATGAATTCTCTTTATAGTAGCAGCTATCAAAGGCTTGTGTCCCGCATATTGAAAAGCATTTCTACCAAACCATAAAGCCCATGAGATTATTAACAGTATTGTGAAAATGACATCACCTAGTTGCCACTTAAAAACTGTAAACCAGTGAAAGAGAAAACATACCTTCGATATGTTGTTAGCAACTCTCCTATAAAAGGTAACATTATTTTTCTCTCATTTTCCCTAGTTTTTCCTGGTCTCGATCCGTGTTATGTCTACATTCTCACATCCATCCAAACATCCTATACTGTTATTTTATTATTATTTTTAAATTGGTTTCTACCTCTCACTTATTTTTCACTTTACTGTCTCATTTTCCTTTACACATCTATCTATTTCTTTTTTATTAAAACAAAGTTAAATTGCAAATTTAGTCCGCAAACTTTACATTTATTTACACTCTCATTTGCAGCTTTTTAACCGATAGATTCCCAATAGTTAAAACGTTGGCGACATTCATCCAGAACTCACATTTTCACTAGTAGACAAATTATTTTTTTTCAATTTTTTATTTAATAAATAGAGAGTATTTTGGTGGTCTAACATTTATGTTAAGGGTATATTGAAAAGACTAATTATATTGACACCACGAATTTTAATCAGCACACCACATTCTAATTATTTTAAAGGTTCTCAATGTTTTTTTTATGCAATTACACCCGTAATATTTTTTTTCAATTATTATTTTTAATGTTTCGGTCCTTGTTAATTTTTTATGTATCGATAGTTTATTCTTAAAATTTTATTTATTTAGACATCAAATTACTTATTTATCCATGATAATTTTAAATAATATAAACTATAGTGTATAGAAAATATGAATATTGCTTGTTACTTTCAAAGAATGCTAACACAATATTTATATATAAATTAATATTTACGTAGAATGTAAGTTAAGTATTAAAACTTAATTATAAAAGACGTAACAAAAATTTGAAGGCACAATTGTAGTTATAAACAAAGTTGAAACCCTTTTCATGCAATTAAAATATGGTGTACATATCAAATTATGTAATGTGAATATAATTAGCCAATTATAAATTTAATGCCCATACTCATTTCTCATCCCCAACCTTCTCCTTTAGTTCTCAAACCCCCAACCTTTGAAATGTTGGCAATGTTCATTCAAAACTCGGTATTCCATCTAGTTGACCGTTAGTCAATTTTTTAAAATTCTTTATTTAATAATTGGGGTATTCTAGCAATTTAACTTTTATTTTACTCATTTTATGAAAAAATAAAGATGATATTCTTTTTTTTTCAACTTAAGTACTAGTAGAAAATTACACTAAAGCCTCTTATTTTATCAAAATTTCATACAAAACTCCATATCTATACAAACTCTTCATTGTTAATCCTACATTTTGCATAACTTTAACTTTCGACCTATTTCGATTTTGTTGGTCGCTGGGAGCACAGGTTGCGTGGTGGAACACCCGACATGTATCTTTTCAATTTATATGATTAGTTTATGTTAGTTTTTCATTGGTATATTTTTTACTCAAAATTTATTTTTGATGTTATTTTTTTATGTTACTAAACAAAAAAATTTAGGGCTAGAAATGAATGTCTTGTATGAATACGGAGTGTTGTGTGAAATTTTGATTAATTAAGGGGTTTGAATGTAATTTTTATACTACTACTTAAATTGCAAAAGAATGGCCCCATTTTAATTTTTTCATAAAACAAATAAAGTAGACATTGAATTACCAATATCCTTTATTTATTAAATCCAAAATTAGAGGGGAAAAAAGGACTAGCGATCAAATAGATAGAATAGTAAGTTTTGGATGAACGTTGTGAACGTTTAGATGTTGAAGGCTTGCTGGTTCAAAAAGAGGGTTGTGGACAAGAGTACAAATGATTATAAAGATCTGAGACTAAATTTGTAATTTACCCATAGTGTAAATGTTAAATTACCAAAACACTCTTTATTTATTAAATAAAAAAGTTTTAAAAAAATCTAACTATCAAATCAATGAAGAAATGAGTTTTGCATGAATGGCATTAATGTTTCAAAAATTAGGGACCTACTAGTTCCAATAAAAAGTTGGGAAATTAATAGTAAAATAAGTGTAAAGATTGAAAACTAAGGATTTGTTCTATATATAATATTTTTAATTTATTCGAACGATGTATATTAAATGTGTAATTAAAAAGTGAGAAAAATATATTAAAAAATATAATATAATTATATGAGTGATTGAAAATTATGATAAATAAAAAATTAATAAAAATTTATTGTATATAGAACAATACTTAAATTTACAATTTAGACAAATAATTCCCTCCTCACGACACATGACTCCCCCTCAACCCCTCATCGAAGGATTGAGGGCATCATGTGGCGTGGAAAACCTCCCTACATGAGGAGGATCAATCCTCTTACAATGTAATAGTCGGCTAGATTCATTCTGTCTCATCTGATGTCCAATCCATATTTTTTGTTGACATGACATATATTGCATTTGGGAGTTTTTCTTTTTCATCTCAATTTGTGAGGTTGGGTGGCCACTTACAAACAAATGTTTCTCCTCATAAATTGAGCAGGGAGCACTTGTCACTTCAATTTTGGTCACCGGAATCGCATTATTCCGCCGTAGCACCACAGCCAATGTTGTCCTACACAACCCTCCAAGAGGCGGAAGCCGCCCTGTCCCGGCCCCTCACGGCGGCGGAAACTTTATGGTTCAACTATTCCGCCACCAAATCGGACTACGTCCTCTACTGCCATAACATCCTTTTCCTCTTTCTCATCTTCTCCATTGTCCCCTATTACTATCTCTTCCTCGAATACTTCTTCAGTAACACAATCAAGCCTTACAAAATCCAGCCCAAAGTCAATCTCTCCTTCGCCGACACCCTACGCTGCTATAAATCCGTCATGCGCATGTTCTTCCTCGTTGTGGGTCCGCTCCAACTCGTCTCCTATCCATCCATTAAGGTATTTAATTTCCATTCTGAATATTCAATAGCTAATTGACTAATTGGGATTCGCGCGTTAAGTTGAGTAATACTTCAGATTCCCACACTGCAAACTGTGTGAGGATGAAGGGTTTTTAGACTTTTATTGAGATTGATTTTAAAACTTGTACCTTGTTTAGATTGGGTCTTGTTCATTCTTTTTGCATTCTAGTAACAGATGATGGAATCAGTCTTAGAGTTTGATCTCAATGAATTGCTCAATCGTGGATTATTGGTTTCATATTAATAATCAAAAGGATATTTTGTTAATTGATCTGAAAGAGTGCCGCATTATTCTTGTTCCTCTTGAGTTGAATTTGCTAACCTGAATGTGTATGTTTTGCTGATGAACAAAGTTGATAGGCATTAGGACGAGCTTGCCATTGCCTTCTCCATGGGAAATCGTAGCGCAATTAGTGGTGTACTTTATCATAGAGGACTATACAAACTATTGGATCCATAGATTCCTCCATTGCAAGTGGGGATATGAGAAAATTCACAAAGTTCATCACGAATACACAGCTCCAGTTGGGTTTGCAGCACCTTATGCACATTGGGCGGAGATTTTGATCCTCGGGATTCCATCTTTTCTTGGGCCCGCCATCGTCCCTGGGCACATGATAACCTTCTGGTTGTGGATTGGATTTAGACAGATTGAGGCTATTGAGACTCACAGCGGGTAATGTGCGCATGCTTAAAGCTTATCATGTGGCTTTTTATCCATTCTTAGTGAAAAGTCTTGTGTTGTACTTAATCACGTCATTTATCTTCTTGCTTTAGATAATTTGACCGAATGATGGCTTAACAGTAGCATTTAATTACATTCTTCCTTTTTACTATTTGCTTTTGGGATTCCCCGTTATCATTTTAAAGTGAATTGAAATTATGGGATGAAGTCCATGGTAGTGGATTGACTTTCTTCTCCATAGATGATGAAAGTACCTTTCTTGTTTTCTTCTTTCTGAATGATTGATCTGTTGGGGAATGAATTCCTGATGATACCTTTACTCTTTCTCCTCTTTTTTTATTTTTTATTTTTTTATTTTTATTTTTAAATATGCTATTATTATTATTATTATTATCATTATTATTATTCTTTCTGATCCTCTATAGCTTACAGCATTCCCATGGTTTAACTTGGTTGAAAGGCAAATTACAAAAAATGAAACTTTGTATCTCTACCTTACCAGATGCCATTGCTTGTTCTTTCACATGCCTTTTCCTTGTTTTTGTTTCTACATGAACAGAGGAGTTCATATAAACTATTGCAGCTCACTTGTCACTGTCGCACAGGATGGTGGAATAAATGATTGAATATGCTCTTGCTTGTCCAGTACTTAAGCGCCCACTGGACCTGAAAATTCATATGTTTCCTTGTATGTGGCATTGCATGTAGCACTTGCTTCGTACACATAACGATTGCAAGTTTCCCATGCGTAATCATTTCTTCTAATATACTGCAAGCAGATGGGAATCATGCCTCAATTCTAATTTATTATTCCGAATGCAGCTACGACGTCCCTTGGACTCCCACAAAATATATCCCATTTTACGGTGGCGCAGATTACCATGATTACCACCACTATGTTGGGGGACAAAGCCAGAGTAATTTTGCTTCAGTATTCACATATTGTGATTATATATATGGGACTGACAAGGTGATTATACAAACTTATCATTTAGCTGGCATGTTTCAGCTTCAAATTGATCATGTTCTAATTCAATACTGTGCTTTGGTGAAACCTTACAGGGATTCCGCTATCAGAAGAAAGTCCTCCGGCAGGTAAATAATGCTTCTCCATCTCAGTGTGGGTTATTTACACTTCACTATATCTGAGAAATCTGCCAATAAAACGGGCTTGCATAAACTAAACTGGATTCTATCATTCGAGAAACTTATATCCATTGCAGTTTCCGGAATTTTGAAATTTTCAACGTCAAACTTACAGGTATTTCAACTTGTAATCATTTTTCACATACATTTTACTCTCTTTAGTGAAAACTTGCGTGATTATTTTGTTATGGATTCCAATTCCATACCTTTGTAGTATCCTGTATTAAATTACTCTAGAGCTTGTTTTAGTAAGATTTAAAAGTAAGCCTATAAGTTCTCTTGTAGGTAAATCACAGCTTGTTTACACACATTAGAGTGCCCACTTTATCAAGAGTCATTTCGTAGGGACCAGTAAGACCTCTTGTTTCTTTATGTCCTTAAACAGAACACATCTAAAAACTTTCTATAGCCCCGATATTTTGAACGAAGATCATTTTATTGGTCAAAATTGGAAAGAAATTGTCCACTTTTGAGACTGGTAACTAATGTTTTATACAGAAATATATCTAAACGTATTTGGTAACTCAATACTTTTTTCTTACAATTAAGCCGATCATGATTTAGTCTATGATTTCTGTTCTTTTTTGGACGCGACGTGCAACCATTCCCTTATACATTTGATTTCGTATGGTTTTGATAAAAGTTAATTTTTTCATGATTCAGTTGCGAGACGGACTGAGTAGCAATCAGGAAGATCAGCGAGCGTCGAACAAAGTATCCGCACAAGATCATAAACTAGACTAGTTTTGGGAAGTCAGATCAGTGTTGCAGTATTGGCCTACTGTCGACTGCGTCCAGTTAGCCATGTAGCGGATCACTAGTTCAGCCTTAGCTCTCAAGTCGAGCTTCGGTGTAGTCTCCTAGCAATGCAGGTAGATGAAAGCTTTACTTTGTTTGAAATTGTCGTGTTGTGTGCAGTCTGTAGATTACTTGGTGCTTGAGTTTATGCCTTTATCAATGTGTTGGTATGTTCAAACTAGATCTTTTAAATCAATCAAATGGCTTGTGATTTTGATTTTACAATACATTTGTATGCCAAACAATTTATGTAAATTTAGGTATGTTTGATTAGGGGTGGCGATTGGGCTTAACAGTTGGTGACTTTATGCATTTGACTTGGTTCACTTGGCCCAAGCTCGTAATTGGCTTGCATGAATATGGACTTGGACCGCATCATGATCGGCTTCTGAAGTGTGCGGACCGATCTATTGAGCGTATTGACTGCTCACCTTACGATCCAGTCCATATAAGCCCTTATAAGGACCCAATTGGTTCTTACATCGTTATCAGGGTCACTTGGTCTTTATAATTTGGGAGAATGTTCAATAACGACTATTCAGGGAATGTTTACCCACTAAATCAAGCCTCCTCCACCCCCAAAAAAAAACCCTTATCTTTTACACACTAATACCAAAATAAAAATTAAAAATCCCAATTTACAACAATTGCCACTCTAATAAAATAGGCATCCAACCAAAAAAAAAAAAATAAAAACAATTTCTCACTTTAGATTGCCACACTCGATAATTTCGATCAATATTTAACTTTTTTCTTCCCTCGTTTTTTACTCTCTCTATGCACTTTCCTTCTCAGATTACCACCCATAGTAATCTCAGTCAGCATTCAAATTTTTGCTTATATCGTCTTTGACTCTCTTTTAACGTACTTTCTCTTTTTTAGATTACCTACCCGATAATCTCGGTCAATATTTAATTTCTCGCTTCCCCTGTCTCTAACTATCTAGGTACGCACTTTCTCTAGATTACCATTATTGGTAATCTTAATTAACATTCAACGTTTCGCTTCCCTCGTCTTTGACTCTCTCTCTCTCTCTCTCTCTCTCTCTCGCCTTTTCCTTCACCAGATTACCACCTTCGGCAATCTTGATTAACATTTAACTTCTCGCTTCTCTCGTCTTCGACTTTCTGTTTGTATGCACTTTCTCTCTCTAGATTGCCTTTGATAATCCCTATCAACATTCAATTTTTCGTTTCTCTCGTCTCCGACTTTTTCTCTCTACGCACTATCTATCTAAATTATCTCCATTTGTAATCTCGATCATTATTCGACTTCTCGTTTCTGTCGGCTTTCACTTTCTCTCTCCACGTACTTTCTCGCTAGATTACCATCACCAATAATCTCGATCAATATTAAACCTTTGGCTTCCATCGTGTTCGACTTTCTCTCTCTCTCTCTCTCCCTAGATTACCAGCATCTGTAAAATCTTGATTAACATTCAACTTTTTGGTTATCTCGTCTCCGACTTTCTGTCTCTCCACACTCTCTCTCGAGATTACGTCCCCCGGTAATCTCGGTCAACATTCAATTTTTCGCTTCCCTCGTCTCCGACTTTCTCTCTACGCACTCTCTATTTAGATTACCTCTCCCGATAATCTCGATTAACATTCAACTTCTCGCTTCTATCGTCTTTCACTTTCTCTCTCTATGGACTCTCTCTAGATTACCATCACCGGTAATCTCGATGGACATTCGATCTCTCGCTTCCCTTGTCTTCGACTCTCTCTTTCCCTAGATTACCACATTTGGTAATCTTGATTAACATTCAACTTATCGCTTCCCTCGTCTCCGACTTTCCATCTCTACGCACTTTCTCCCTCTAAATTATGATCCTGAATCTCGATTACCATTAAACTTCTCACTTCTTTTCGTCTTCGACTTTCTCTCCTTAAATTACCACCCCTGGTGATCACTATCACTATTTAACTTCGCTCTTCTCTTATTTTTGATTTTCTCTCTCTATGCATTTTCTCTTTAGATTATCGCTGCAGTAATTTCAATCAATATTCAATTTATCGCTTCTCTGTCTCTGACTTTTTTTCTTTTGGCACTTTCTTTCTTTAAACTACCATCCCCAGTAATCTCTATCAACATTCAACTTCTCGCTTCCGTCGCCGTCGACTTTCTCTCTCTAGAATACTACTCCAACAATCTAGATCATCATTCGACTTCTTGCTTCTCTCGCCTCTCTCTCCACGCTCTTTCTCTCTCTAGATTGCGTACCACCGATAAGAATATTATCTACCTTGATAATCATGGCCAACACACTAAAACCCACAAATTTAACCCATCCACAACTACATCTAATCTCATTGGGCCCAACTATTAAAAAAAACTGTTCAATCACAATCAAATCAGATCCTCATTGTTTCTTTTCGTCCGCAGAACTATTCACTTCACCTCTCAAGAAACTTTTTAAATTCAATTCATTTCTTGAAGCACTGGATGCAATTAATGAAAATAGACGTTTTGTTTATGAAATGAAAAATTGAATATTATATATATATTTTTAACTAAATAAGTCCAAATTTGATATATAGGTTCATTTGGTAGGCAACCATCATCTATTTATTCATATAGGGATTTATCGACTGCTAACATAAAGATATTTTTAACAAACACATATTCCTATTCAAATGCATCTTACAAAATGATACTTGTTGATCAACTAGGAAGAAATCGAAAATTGACACTACTATCTGAGTGTATAATTACAATTAAAATTTTTTCCAAAGATTTGAAGAAATCACAAAATCACTAGTAATGTGAATGATGAAAAAAATAAGATAAAAAGAAGCTGGTAAAAATCTTAGACACAAAAATAGTGATTGAATGATCGTAGCTTACAAATTTAAGGCAATTTTCATTTTCTTCCCTTACTTCGCATACAAATTTCCATTTCTTCCCCCAATATCTTCTCCATAAAAAAGGATAGCCTTTGATTTCTCTTTGAATCTAATCGTGGTTGATTTAAGAACTTGGGAATCTGATAGTCTTCACATCAAATCTTCTACGATTAAGAACAAAAAGGTGGGACTATCGTCCCGTTTTACCTATGGTGTAAGAATTAGTAAACTGTATAAGGAAACATGAGAAAACATAACGGAGCCAGAGTTTTTGGGATAAGATAATCGAACCTGTAAATCTAGAAATTCAACATATTTACACAGCTTACTAGATAAGCACTCGTAACTGTTATATTATACACTTGATGAGTGTCCCGCTTATCTTTGGACACGTGTTTCCTCCTTCTTTCTTTATAACGACCAATATTAGCACGACCGTATAAGCCATGTATGATTTGGTTGACCCACATCTCACGCAGCCCAAATGACCTATAGGTTCTTTCAATTCCCATGGTTCATGACTGTACCAATTATGCAATTCAACCATTCTGTATCATTTAGTCCCCCAAATAAATGTTCATTTGACAGATGCGTTGTTTCCTAATCCATTGTGACTTTTGAGCTTCTCAATCCTTTTTCTATAAATCCCTAAAGTTCATTCTAAGTTTGGGTTCATTGCATTCATCTCGTTGATTGAGCGACGCAACCAGATTTCGCGGTCTAAGATTATTCTGAGAAGTTCTTCACTACAGTAGCTTTCCTTTGTCCTTCAACTTCCCAACTAGGTGTCTATTGTCTCCCATTCCTGTTGTCACCTCCTTCTTACTTTAAGAGATGATATATACATATTCGTATACACATACTTAGGAATCTTCACCAGCAATTGAAGAAACATATATCTTTCCAAGTATATTCTTACAAAGATTTGCACATACATATCCTATTTTATTGTTAAACTTAAATATGGAGAATTTCATAACCCTCGATGAAGAAGAAGGGACCGTTTCAGTAGAATTACCTGTAGTGATTGTTTAACCAACTTTGATTCCTATTTTGAACAGTAAAAATTGTGCACTCTAAAACCATCCACCTCTCCATCTTTAGAATAGACAGTAATTGAACCTTTAATCTTCAATTCATTGCAGATTAATATGGTTGAACGAAAACCATTAGGCATACGGATGAGCATTTGCATCCCCAGTGATACGAGCGAACTCAATGAGGTGAATTTATCTACCTATCTTGAATCAGTATTTCTTTTCCCTGATTATATCTACTGAGAAAGAATTAGTTTTTATTACCAGCGGTCATTCATGTTGACTCTTTAAAAAGCTAGCCTTTCTATATCGAACTACTTTTCGAACCAAGTTTCAGCCCTTCACAGTCCATTCCAAATGCTTAGTGTACGATGGTTTATTTCGTCATCGTTTGGTCTAAATCTAGTGCCACACCTCTACTCTTTCTTTATTTAAAAATTTGTTTGAAATGAAAAGACACATTGTTTTTAACAGTTTAACGATGTCTCAACCGAGAGGTATAGTTCCACTTCCTGCCCCTCGTCCATTCTTGTTTGGAAAACTAGGTATATCATCGTTGAACCTAGAGATCAAAACCATCCACTAGGCTTTTCACCATTTGGAATCCCGTCATTCATGATTCATTTAACAATAGAATGGAGCTATCTTCATCTGAAATGTATGACCTGGAGAAGTTAAAGGAGAAAGTGGCATTAGGAACGAAAATGACAAAAGTGATCATCGAGCTTGCCTTGGTTGAGCTCGGTCTTAAAAACACTGTTGGGGATGACCGAAATTTATATCTTCTTTCGTTTCACAAGGCTGCTCTATCCAAGATTGCCGAAGGCAAAGGAACAAAACATAAGTCCTCTAGTGATGTTGGTACTTGAAAATCAAAAGGCAAGAAAACGGTCATTTTGAACCGACACCCAACTCCTGCTAGAACCTTTGGAATTGTTAGTGAGCCTTTTGATTGAGAAATTTGTTCTCAGAACAACATTGAGGATGATGCTTGCGCCTTTAAAGAATTTTTCAATCCTCACTTAAAGGAGGAAGTAAAGAAAAAAGACGTTGCGGCTAGTAAAAAAGGATTTTTTGTTGCAATCAGGAAGGTAGGTCAAATAAATTCTGGATGATCGATTCTAAACCAAATAAAAATACGATCATTTTATTTCTTTATCATCTATAATGATCACCCCTCTCTCTTTCTCTCTCTCTCTCTCTTTTTTTAATTTATTTTTTATTACATGGGCTCTTACCCTCGAAGAGTCCATCCTCAATGACTTCAAAATTTTGGAGGAAAAGAATGCAACTTTAGAGAAGACAAGCCAGGATTCAACAAAGGAGGCTAAAAAGGCCAAAGATTGGCATGCTGCCCTAGAAAATTAGAACAAGGATCTTAAAGAAAAACTGAAGAATGCAAGCCAAATTATCATGGATGATTTCAGGCATTCCCAAGAATATCAAGAAACTATGACCTCTTATGGTGCTCAATCCATGATTGCTGCTTACGAAAAGGTTCACAGCTAGCTTTCTTCCTCTTGCCTCAAAGTTGACTTAAGTGAATTTGAAGATTTCAAATATGTTGGAGATAGCAACGAGGGGGAAGGGGAGAATTGAGATGATGACACTAACCTCTATGAGGTTGATGATCATAACAAGTAAAAAACGATTGCATTAATGTGCTTAGCTTTGAATTTTGCAAACTCTCTGTTTTCATTTCAGTTCTATCCTATGGATAATGTGTAAGGAATCTATGTTTTCATTTGCAAAATAATAATAATAATAATAAATACAAAAATATATGTAAGTGTTAATCTCATTGGCAATTTATCTCTTTCGTAGTTATTTTCCCTACATCATTACGATCATGTCAATCTCCAATGACGACTCTCAATAGTCAATAAACAATGATTGTTTATGGATGTGAAACTACTATCACCACAAAAATGTTATTACGATCACTACAAGAATGTGATTGGCTATGACCACCACAACAATGTGATTGGCTGCGATCATGCAATAAATGCTAAACTTCGATACGGTCGTGCAAAAAATGCTAAACTTAGTTCACCAAAATCATGTAATTGGAGCTATGGCTATGATCGCATAAGATATTAATAAGCTCACATGACATCACAACACAGTTGCAGTTATTACCACCATGAACGTATGATAGGTCATGACCACGATCATATAGTTTGACCACAATCACAAACATAATTTGAATTAACTCAACTGATAACATGGAAAATCTAAACTTAAACTTTCATAAAAGCGATTATCATACTTGAGAAACTTCTAAATACCAAGTGATAAGCATTATTGCCCACCATGCAGAAGTTGAGTTAATTCAAAGAGTCCAAGATGAAACTTTACTTGAGCCATACTTGTCAAGTCACCTTGTTCGCTAGATTACCTAGCACATTTTTTGGATCTTTAAGCCTTGTGTGCTTGGTATATTATCCAGGGTCTTGTAATTCACAGGCCCAATTTAATTGAGCCTTTATCAGTCATATACCCAATGTTTCAATTGCGGCTTTGTGAGTCAAATGCCTCATTTATTAATTGGGCTTTCTATTGCAGATGCCCAATGTATTAATTGAGGTTTACAGGTTTACACGCCCAATGTATGAATTGAGGTCGTGTAATCCATATATCCAACGTATTAATTAGGGCTTTGTGAGTTTGATGTGTCAACCAGATGGATTGCATCCGGATGGATTTCAATGATGTAATGCCCATTAGAGAAACAAAAAGGAACAAACTTAATACTTCATAAAAGATTGAAAATGTACTACAAGTGAATGGGTTTGTGTCGGGATAATATCTCAGCCAAATAAGGAAACTTCATGGATAAAAGAATTTCATATGGATTACCTTCCACGACCATAGGAATGGACTCCTTTTCATATCTTGTAAGGTGTAGGCTATATTGCCATAGCCTCTGATGATCTAAAATGAACCATCCCACTTTGGGTCCAAATTTTTGAAACTTCGACATGTGGCTGCTACATTACGTAAAACCAAATCTCCCACTCAAAGGTTATGTTTTGGGGTGGGCGGGCACGGCTTCATTTGGGTCGGTTTTGGGCCCCAACCAAAACCGACCAGATTTTTATCGGTTTGGGGAAAGTGGAACCGAAACTGAACTGCCGATCTGGCAGTTCGGTTTCAAAACTGACCCGAACCGGTTCGGTTCGGGCCAGTTTGGCGATTTAAGCCTAAATTGTTTTCCCCCAAACCGGTCGGTTTGTGGGTTGGAAACTTCCAACCCGCAAATCGACCCAATGGGCCTCCAACCCAAGGTTTCTTTTGCTTTATTATCATAAGTATCCTTCTGTTATCTTTTTTGAGCATTCATTTGATTATGAGCTTTCTCACATTCCTCTTCCGCAGTATCTATCTCGAACTTGTGATAACTTGCAAATTTGGTTGTAGTTGTCAGGACTCATGGAGTTGGTTCAAGTATCTCAGTTGGAGTGATAAACTCACTTCAAAAGCACATTCAAAATGGAGTAACACCCATAGTTTTACGTAGGGACGTGTTGTATGCCATAAGACATTGGGAAGCTCATCCGTTCAATCCATTCCAGGTTTCTCTTATAGTTGAGTTTGTAGATCCCACAAGATAGTTTGGCCGGTAACTTCAACTTGACCATTGGTTTGCAGGTGGGGAACAAAAGATAACCTGAGCTCAATCTTATAACTCGACCAAAATTGCTTGAATCCATGGTTATCAAATTGACGACCATTATTTGAGATTAACACCTTAAGAATTCAAAACCTACAAATCAATTGTCTCCGAACAAAAGCTTGAATCTTTGATGCTGTGACTGTGGCCAATGCTTCCGCTTCCACCCACTTGATGAAATAATCAATAGCGATCAGTAGAAATTTTTATTGTCGCTTTGCGATAGGCAAATGTCCCAAGATATCCAATCCCCACTGGTAAAATGGACAAATGCCAAATGTAGCATGTTGATACTTTGCAAGCAATTGGATCAAATTTTCACAAAATTGACATGCTTCACACTATCAAACTAGAGACTTTGTATCCTCACAAAGCATTGGCCAATACTAATTTTGCCTCAAAGTTTTGAATGCGAGCATATTTCCACCAAGATGATTCTCATAGGCACCAAGATGAATTTCCTCTAGTACATGCTTCTCTTTCTCAAGCTTAATTCATTTCAACAAGGGCAAAGACATGCCTTTTTTTATATAACACTCCATCAATTAAACAACATCCACAAGCACGCATTCACAAAATGTGTGCATCAACGGGGTTTGAGATCGCCCAATTTGAAATTATCTGCACCTTTAGTGGACTCATCAATGATGATCAACCTCTATTTCATATATGATATTCATTAAATTGCTCGGTCAAGACAAGCAAAGAATGTTCGTAGTACCTTCAGTCCTGCACAGCTTCGAGAGATGATCTGCATGATCATTCATTTCCCTTCGGGTTTGTTTGACATCATGATAATCAAATCTTTGAAGCATATCTCGGACCTTCATTACATATTGCCCCAAATGGTCTTCTTTAATGTAAAAGACTCCATTAACTTGACTAACCACAAGTTGAGAATCACTAAATACCTCCATTTTCTTGGCATGTTTCCTTTGCAACATGTTGACATCGAAAATCAAGGCCTCATATTCAACAACATTATTCGTGGCCTCGAACTCGAATCATAAAGCATAATGAAAACTCTCTTTAGTAGGAGATTCAATCAAAAATCCTGCTCCAGAATGACCCTTTGCGGAAGACCCAATCAACATAAATATTCCAAATTGAAGATCCATTTTCGCTTAATGAATTAGAAAATTTCCATTCAGCAATGAAGTCCGCCAACACCTGAGCTTTAATGCCAGTTTGAGGTCGCAAATCAAGCTCACGTTCTCCCAACTCAATAGCCCACTTGACTAACCTTCCAAACATTTTCGATCGATTTAAAATTTATTTGGGTGGTTGATTCGTGTAAACGTCGACTGTATGAGCTTGATAATACAGTTGAAGTTAATGAGCAACTACCATAAGTGCAAGAATAAATTGTTCTGCCAATGTGTACCTTTGCTCGGCCAATTTAAGCATATGATTAGCATAGTATGTAGGTCGCTCAACCCCTTTTCATCTTTCAAAAGCACTGCACTGTCTGCATATTTAGATATGGCTAGATATAATTTCAAACGATCACAGCCACTAGTCAAAGAAACACAGGTGGGTTGAGCACTTCCTTCAACCTCTGCAAGCTATTTTCACATTCCTCATCCCACACAAAGTCCTTATGTTTCAGATCACACAAAGGAAAGGTGAACAATGATTGACGGCATGAGAAATGAAGCGATTTGATGCGGCAATTCTACTTGTCAGTTGTTGAACATCTTTTTTTGAGCATGGGATTTGTATATCTAGAATCACTCAAATTTTATCAAGGTTTGCCTCTATCACCCTTTGTGAGATTATGTACCACAAAAATTTTCCTCCATTGTCACCAAACATGCAGTTCTCTGGGTTAAACTACAATTATGCTTAATAGCTTCATCAAAGATTAAGCGAAGGTTGTTCATATGTTCCCATTTATGGAGGCTATGCATGACCACATCATCTACATAAGCTTCAATTTGCTTACCAATGCGATACTTGAAAACTCTATCGACCATTCTCTGGTAAGTTACACCTGTATTTTTTAATCCAAACGGTGTGGATTTATAACAGTATAATCCCTCATCATGTATGAACAAAATTTTCTCTTCATCACATTCGGCCATTCTAATCTGGCAATATCAAGAAAATGAATCTAAAAAAATCAATCTTTTCGTCTCGGACATCGCATCGACCATAAGATCAATTTGTAGAAGTGGAATAACACTCCTTTGGACATGCCTTGTTAAGATCAATATAATCAACACACATCTTCCATTTTCCATTTGCTTTCAACTAGCACCACGGCAGCTAACAAGTTTGGCTAATCAACCTTCCTAATGAAGCGAACCTTAAGTAATTTGTCTACTTCTTCTTTGATAACTTGCTGTCTATCGAGTGCAAAGTTTCTCCTTTCTATTTTACTTGCCTTACATCAATAGACACATTCAATTAATGCTATGTCGTAGAATGATCAAGAACCTCCATTTGCTCAATCGTCCATGCAAAGGCTTAAATTTTTCCATTAGCAGCTTGATCATATCATCACGCTCGTTTCCAATCAAGGCTTTGCTTATTCGGACATGTCTCTCTGATTGAAGTTCCATTTCTTCAACCTTATCTATTCCCTCAAAACGAGGAGCTGCTTGTTGCTCGATTGTCATTATTGCTTGGCCAATCGTAATGCTTTCTACATAGCATCACCGTGAATCAAACTAATTATACCTTATTTTTCCCACTCCCCGCAATGTGGGAAACTTCATCTTCTGATGATATGTGGAAACAATGGCTTTTGTGGCATGAAGCAATGGTCGGCCGTATATGGCATTATAAACCATTTTCATATCAACAACAAGAAATTCAACCAACAAGGTCAATTGAGTAGGGCACGTTCCAAAAGTCACTGGCAATTGAACTGCACTTTCAACATTTACAAACGTTTCCCCCAAAACCTTGTAGTGGAGTGCTAACTCGAGTTCATCCATCTAAGTCCAATTTCAAGGTGTTAAGCACTTCCTTTACGATTGCATTCATTGCATGATAAATGTGTTTTACGCACTTATTTAGGGTCGGTAAACTCTAGTTAATTGTGTTTTATGTTTGTTACATGCCTAAATTTTGCAATTTATTGTTATTTTAGTAGAAAATCATATTTGGAAGAGATTGGTGCGAAATTGGAGTAAAAAATGGCCAAAAGAATGAAAGAAACGCTCAGATAAGGAAAGTTTCCAGTTTTATGCGCGGATGCCTAATGTGAATAGAACTTGGAGACCCATTACACTTGCGCCTTATTCATGACTTTTAGGAGGAAAATACCCTATATTAGCAGATTTTTCGAGTTAGAGAATGGAGTTTTCATCTGGAGAAGAGCGAAAACACCTGGGTACGAGAATTGGAGCATCAACCAAGGATTTTGAAGAATATTTCAAGTTCGGATCATGGATTCGATCGTGTTTTTTTCCCTATTTTCTGCTTTTCTTTAATTTTTATTATGAATAACTAGTTTCTTTTCTCGGGATGTACTATGGATCCCAATCGTGAACTCTACTTTATGTTCATGGATTCAACGTTTTAGTAGTTAATTATGTGTTAATTTTGCGTTGTTGTGCATATTTAATTTATCTTTTTAGCTAAGTGGTGGATTATTTGTTGATTGATGTTGGATTCGAGAGACGATGACATGAATTAGAACTAGGCAACATAGGACATTAATTTGGACATGATCTAGAGATAGGCTTGTCATTAATGCGATCGCGTAGATTGAATTTCGAGGAGATCTACTTGAGTTTTCTTGTTTGAATGTGTCCTAGAAGGTTGATCACGAATTTACTTAGAAATGGGTAAATTGGCCTTATAGGGGAGATTTAGCTAGCCTCGAGAGAAGTAGTTGATTAAATTAGGAAGACTCAATCGTTAACATGTGTTGACTGCTATTGGATTCACGACCATGAATTAGGAGATGGGTTGGGTGAAATAGGGAATCCCAAGACCTTAAAAATCATTGTTTTAACATCCACAAGCATTCATTTATTATTTCTTACATTTTTAGTTTTCAATTTAGTGTTAGTTTATTCAATTTGCTATTTAGTCCCTTTAGTTAGTTAAAGCACAAAAGAATTAGTTTATTCAAATAAGGTGACGACTACTAATTTTGGTACTCAATTGGTCTCTATGGGATCAACATCCGTATTTATATACCACTTTATTACTTGTTCGATACCGTACACTTGCGGTTCGCATTTTGCATTCATATTTAAGCGCAAATTGCACTCCCTCAATCCACTAATACTCGCTTGACATCATAATTAACTATATCTCCAACTACGACCGGTTCATAATCATGAGGATATTCCACTACTTCTTTATCTTCCTTAGAGAATGTGATGTGCATATCTTCAAACGATCAACTTTGATAGGTCAAAAGTTCAAGCATAACCTTTATGAACGTTCTTTGAATCTCCGCCCGATACAATACCTCCAGTGATCAAATTTATCACTCTAGCACATGGTCGTTCTGCAATCGGCACAGCTGGTGCCTTTCTTTTATCTCCTGCAAGGCTTACATATTTAGATAATGCCCTACGTTTAATGGGCGTGTTGTCGCAGTACGCTAAAATTTATTTTATTTCCTTACTCGGTTTCAAAACTACAAATTAATGTAGAAGTGGTAAGTAAGGGTCGAACCCAAGAGGAACGGTGTTTGATCTAGTTGTTTTTATCAATTAATATAGAAAATGGGGTTTTGTGAAGTTGAATGCAATTCGAAAATAAAATTACAAAATAAAAGAGATAAACTGAAACAATTGAACTAAATATCTAGTTCTCGGGTTCGGTTGTGTCAATATCTCATGTTGATCTTTCCCATGCAACGTGTACTATCCCTTCTTCAATTTATCAACTCCAATTAATCAATACGATCTGATTAATGAATTCTTCCTTAAGTGTATTAAATTAAAGTGAGTTCTTTAACTTAACGTCTAGCTATTGGATAACCCTAAACAAGTTCTTAGGATTTAATGCAATGCTAGTGTGAAATGAACAAGAAGAATGAGTTGAACTAGATGATCAATTTCACAAACTTGAATTAATACATCTAAGTTGATTTGTTAATAAATATGCACGATATTCATTTGCTACTGTGGATTGGAATCTAGTAACAATTACGGATCAAAAGTTTCAATCCTAGCAAGTAACTTGAACTTAAAGATTAATTGATTCAATTGACCAAAGTGAATGCAATAATCACATAAATTCAAAACGGGTTTAAAAGCATAACAAATCAACAAATTGAAGTAGAGAAATAGATAAAACGTTAGCAAATAGTTAGAAAAAATAATAACATGATAATTGAACACAACGTCCCCTCGAACTAGATAGAGAAGTCTAACTACTCATATATGCGGGTTAAATACTTATAACGGCGTAACCGCCGTGTATCACCTCTGCAATATATGATAGATTATCTTTCTCAAATATGAAAAATAAAATTAGGAAAGAAACTAGAGAAGAAATACTCCGTTAATCATATTCACGGCCGAAGTATCGTCGATTGATTTTTCGAACCTATATTTAGGTTCTTACTTCCGCCGGAATATGAAAAACTAAGAGCTTTCAAGTTAGAACTAAGAACAAATGATGAAGAGAAATTTATTGAGAAGAAAGTTGGAGAGAATCACAAGCTAACTCTCTCTACAAAGTTGTGTGTTTCAAGCTTGGAAATGCCTCTATTTATGGGCAAAATATTACACCAAAAAATATTAAAAAATCATAAAAGTCTTCCTTCATGAGTCTATTGTAGTGTGCTCAAGTTGTTTTATCTCTAAGAAGTCAAGAAAATACTAAAAAACACGTTTTATGGTAGGTGGAGTCAGCTGGTCAAAATCTGCAGTGGTGTCAGGCGTGACTCGAGTCACCGCGCGCGCTGATCGAGTCACCGCGCGATTCTGCCTAGTCCGCGCGCGTGCGGAACGGTGATGTCAGGGACGGCTGCGGGCGTGACTCAGAATGCTCGGGCGTGACTCGAGTCAGCGCGTGCGGTGATCGAGTCACTTGCGGCGCTGATCGAGTCACTTGCGGCGGTGACTCGAATCACCCGAAATTTGCACATCAAGTCCCTCAACTTTGTAACGTTGTTCATTTTTGTCCTTCAAAAATTGCATTTTGGTCCTTCCACTTTCTGAAAAGTTTCACTTTGGTTCCCATACTTTTGAAAAGTTGCACTTTGGTCCCCAACAGTTTTGGAAGTGACGCTTTTAGTCCTTTTTCTTCAAACGGCCATAACTTTTACTAGGAAACTCCGATTTGCGATCCGAAAAGAGTGTAGGAATCCCCTTTTGATGGTCTTCGCTTTAGCACAAGAAAAATTGTAAAAAACAACTTTTCATAAAATTGCATCGGAGACCTTCCGTTTTCATCCGATTTTCATCCATTTTGACTCCTTTTGATTCTTTGTGACCCTAAACACCACAATAAAGGAAAAACACATAAAACGGAACATATAACACTAATAAAACACACAAATACATAAAATAGAAGAGTTATTTAAGTGCTTTTCTAGCACTTATCATTTAACAAACTTTTCAATTTGATCTTTTAGATAATGACAATGTTCAGTGTCATGCCCATGATCTTTCTGAAATTCACAGTAATTCGATCTGTCTCTGCTGTGAGACGGTGCTGCCATCGGCCCAGGCCATGGCAAATCTCTTCTATTTCTTATCTCCATCAATATATTCGACCGTGAAGTATTCAGCGGAGTATATTCTGGTGGTTTCTTATCTAGTCATGGTAGATGATAACTATAGTCGGTTCTTTCTTCGATCGATTCTCCATTTCACGCTAACGTGCCTCATTCGAGCATTTATTATTTTCCCGAGTTGATCCTTCTCGAAGCCCTTTGGTTACCTTTAAAGTCTCCTCACAATCAATATATTTCTCACTTCTTTGGAGCAAGTCTGTCGTTGTCTCAAAAGCCCATTTAGAAAGAGAAGCTCGGAATTGAACATTCCTCAGCTCATTAATCATAGTTGTAACGACTAGCGACATTTGAAAATCTTTCACCGCTAACGGATCTCAATTGTAGCTAGTGATATAGTATCACAAAGCCTCATTTTTACCTTGTATGATTTGCATTGACCCATAGCGTTCTTCTTCTACCTAGTGATACGAGCGAAGAAGGCCACAAATTTCATGGAAAAGCCAGGGAATGAAGCTATGGACCGGTGCTAGAGCGTATCATACCAATCACGCCTCTTTCCTTGGAGTTGGTGGAAACGCTCGACATGCTAGAGCGTCCGGGATATTGTGTAACCACATCAAATCTTGGAACGCTCGCAAATGATCAACTGGGGTTAGTTGTCCCATTGTATTTCCCAATTTGAGGATTTTTAATACATAGAGGCAAAGGAACAACCATTATCTTGGGAGAAAACGGATCTTCACTTACTAAAATAGGACACGACCATTTTTTCTTCAGGGCTTCATCTAATTTCCGATCCATGGCCCCTAAATGACCTTCAATCACACGATTGTATATGCCCGAAGTCATGTGTGTCGACTCATTCTTTGATTCATGAAAACATTTTGAAGGTTCAGGTTGTTCCTCTTTGTGCCTAGGATTTTCTCCTTCATCATCCTTATCATGCTCATCACATTGATTTTTCTAAGTTAACAATTTGATCAATTTTTGAACTTGGGGGTACAACGCTTCGAATTGATTTTGTGTCACATATGGTAAATGTAGTGCATCACTAGAAATACTTATTTGTTTTCCCCTGACTACCTCTTGATGGATTCCTCCATACCTGTGATACATTTTGTGACATGGTAGTAGAACAACAAGAAACACAAAGTTTCTTGACATTTTCCATAGATAGCGCTAAACGATCCCGGTTGATTTTAAGAACTTGGGAATCAATAAGCTTGACGTCAAATCTCTTACAATAAAAAACAAAAAGGTGGGGCTATTCGCCCTCCGACGGCAGTTTTACCTTCGGTGTAAGAACTGGTAAACTATATAAGGAAACTTGAAGAAATATAAAGGAACTAGAGGATAAGAGAATCGAACCTTTAAATCTGGGAATTCGACATATTTATAGAGCTTACCATTTAATCAATCATAATTGCTACATTATGCACTTGACGCGTGTCCCGCTTGTCTTTGGACACATGGTTTTTCCTTCTGTCTTTATAACCACCAATATTAGCATGGTTGTGTAAATTGTGTACAATCTGGTTGACCCACAACTCACACAGTTCAAATGACCTATAGGTTATTTTAGTTCCACGGTCGTTTTCACCTGTGGTGCCGAATTAATTCACCCATGGTCCTTGACCATACCAATTATCCAATTCGACCATTCTACATCAAGATATATTTAAATAACGACATTGGGGATCTCAATTGCCAAATACACTCTATTGTCATCTTCAGAAATTGCTTAGTAAGTCAAAATGGAAGTGAGGAAACTCAAATCGACCTGATTCCACAAGTTCCACTAGTAACTAAATCGATCATGCTAGAAAGTGACCATCTTGAAGCTCTACTATCTCCTCATTTCTCCATTGACGATGGCTTTGTTCACTGTTACACAAGGAAAAACATGATGCTCGTTATTTCAATTAAAAAGTCAGCAAACAGTTCGAGTAATCAAGGAGGAGTGAAGAACAAGTAGGACTCCTTGTTGGAAATGGCAGAGAAAATTACATGTTGGCACTACTTTATCATTATCCATTTCATCTTATTTTCATTTTGTTTGTGCGTGTTTTTGCTATAAAGTTATAGAAGGGCTAAAAATTTGATGTGTCTTCAAAACTTGCTGAACGAGAAGAGATAAAATAGTCGCAGAGAAACTAGCAGTAGGGATGGAAAAAAACCCGACCCGTCAAAATCCGCTCGTGAGCCGCGACAAATAGGTCAAAATTTTACCGGCCCGCCGGGTTCGGCAGCAACCCATGACCCTGTGCGTGTCACAATTCGGGTTCAGGTCGGTGATGACCTGACCCAAGCTGCCCTGAATATGTTTTCTTTTTTTTTTTTAATTATGCAAACCCATAAGTCCATAAACCATTACCAACTTGTAAGTAATAATCCATAATCGATTTATCTTTGCAAGCCCATTTATTCAATTAATTTGCGTAATTCTGCCCTAAATTGACAATCAACCATTGAATTCAAAATGAAGTTTGGTGCCTGGTAATGCAGCAACATTGTTGCTCAATTGCTCTTTCTTGACTCTCTCATTCTCCGTCTCTATTGTCTCTCAACTCCCTCTTAAAAAGCCAACATATGTAAATTATTTCTAGTTATTCCATATTCTCAACCTAACTCGACTCTTGATTCTCTCACAATTCTCCCTTTCACATCACATTTAAATTATTTAATTGTATTTAAATAATTAAATGTCAGTTTTCTATAAAAATAAAAAAATAAATCGGATCAACAAACTGACCTGCTCCTCCATGACCCAACCCGAGTCAACTTGAACCGGATTGTTGGTGGGTCATGGGCCAGAAATGGGTCAAGAAAATTCTCACGGGTCGGCCATGGAATCGACTAACCCTAGCCGAACGCATCCGTACTAGATATGGGTAAATTGGTAATAAAAATTTCAAGTTCATTAGATGTGAGTTAGTTGTAAAAAAAGGTATATCTTCTAATTTAGTATCCAAAAAAAGAAGGGGTGAGTTAGTGGGAAAAAGTGGCGGGGGTTTGTATTTATCAGACATTTCCTCTTATAATTTAAGGTTAAATTTCTAAGGTAATTATATATTTACCACAAAAAACTTCTTGATACAACACCATTTAAATTTTTTGACCAATTATATTGACACTACAACTTCTGCTAAATACACTGTATAGGATACAATTTTTTAATACATTTTAAAACATTTTAACTCATTGTTTTTTAAAATTTTAATTTGGTCAAATCAATTAATTCGCATATCTTATGGGACCTATATATACTGCACAAATCTCCACCATTCAACTCCACTAATTTTCTTTCATATTTCACATAAAAGTTCATAAAAATTTCATAACACTCATTTAATTGTACTCAGACCATATTGCTTTGAAACTTTAACATATATGTCCATAATATTTTCATTGTGTTTTTTTCCTTGTTTTAAATCGATTAGCACATTTTATATTTTTGACAATGATCTCCTAAGAAAATGTCATTGTGGCCTAACAAATTTATTTGCTCAACTTATTTTATGCAAGAAATTAGAAAAATGAAAAAATAAAGCAAAAATGTGGCTAATTATTCATTATCTGAAAGTACACTGATATAATTTTTGGAAGGAATATGTAGTTAATATAGACACAATGAGTTGGTTAATGAAAAGTTGATTAAAAAACAATCTATATCTACATTTTATCTATATATAGATAAACCATGATCATTTCCCCGGGCAAATTTATATTTTTTAGAATCAAATAATTCAATTTTTATTCCTATTTCTCACCATTTCTTATTTTTTAAAATCTCTTATCTAAATATGAGTCAATCCTAAAATCTCTCAACTAAATCTCTATCAATTTTAAAATCCCTCATCTAAATCTATATCAATCTTTGTATTATATAAATAAATTTAATAGTCAATTCTACTTATTTTTTTTAAATGAATTCTATTTATGTTCATTATTATTCGTAGTATGCGAAAATAGAAGTATCAAATTAATGAATAAATTATAATAAATACAAATAATAACAATTAATATGGTAGGGGCATGAATCTTATTTCCAAAATAAAACCTCTGTTACGATAACAAAAATCATTCCATTGGATAAAGATATTGCGATAACGAATGTAGTTGCAAAAGATGTTGTCACCATAGAGTTTCCTGTCTATTGTAATGATATTTGTCATCACAATATCATCAACTACTGTAACGAAAAATATTGTTGCAATAAATGAAAAACCCTATTGCGACAAAAGAATTTAATTGCAGTAAAGCTACAAGCACGAGCCAATTACAACGATACGTTACAATGGCATTGTAGGTGTATTGCAACTAAAAAAATTATCAAAGAAATTTTATATTGGATATATCTTCCCGCACAACGTACATGGTGATATCGCGAGTAAATATAGGGAAAAGTTTATCTCAAATTTTAGAAATCTTTTGCATTTTTTTTACATAGGTTCTAAATTATATCTTAAACATATATCTTCTCGTGTAACGCATGGGGTTAAAGTACTGGTTATAAAGAAAAGAAGGGAATTTTTCTAATATTTTTTTAATTGCCTTAAATCCCTTTTCCCGCCTAAAACCAATGCTCTTTTTATTTTTTATTTGTTTTGTTTCCCCAATCCATATCCAATTCTTTTAATAACAATAAATTAATACTAATAGATATATTTGATTTGATTATTTCGACCATACTTTAACAATATCATAATATCTAAATACTCTCTCTCTCTCATATTGCTTTTTTCTATTTCATTTTCTAACTATAAATCAAAAAAAAAAATAGAAAAGAAAAATGTTACTCCATTTTCTTCGACTAGATGAGAGCTTTAAAACAAATATATATAGTATCAATATATAAATTTTACTTTTAAAAAATTTAAAATTTACAACAAATCTAATTCGAATGCTATGTTTTAGTATTAAACACACTTTTAGAATTACACATCGCAATACAAATTTTATCATCGCATTTGCATCATGAACCGAGTTTCTTACTTTGTTTCGTTGAGTATCATTTAACAAAGAATATTAACAGTACAATAGATACTTTGTTGATATAGGTTCTAATCGAATTGATATATTTGCTACCTTTTATTTTGTTTTTGATTTTTATTTCTTGGCAAAATCTCAGTTAGCCTTGTTACTTTTATTTTGTTAATTCCCATAAATTCGTTTTCCTACTCATTTCCTTTGCTCATCTCCACCCTTTGTCTTTTCAAGGCAACTTATATTCACAACATAAGTAATGTCATGTACATAGCATACCATATTTTAATTGCATGAAAAAGTCTTCAACTATGCTTACTGCTACAATTACACCCTTAAATTTTTTATTATTTGTTTTAATCTAGTAATGAACTTACTTTGTAAGTAAATAATAATATATACACAAATATTATGTTGATAAGTGCTAGAAAACCACTTAAATAACTCTTCTATTTTACGTATTTGTGTGTTTTATTAGTATTATATGTTTATTTTTATGTGTTTTCCTTTTATTGTGTGTTTAGAGTCACAAGAAATCAAAAAGAGCCAAAATAGATAAAAACGGAGCGAAAACAGAACTTGGGACCGAAATGCAAGCAAATTCAAAGATGAAGGGCCTCCGATGCAATTTTATGAAAAGTTGTTTTTACAATTTTTCTTGTACCAATATCAAAGAATATCAAAAGAGGATTTCCAGATTTTTGTCGGATCCCAAATCGGAGTTTTCTAGTGAAAGTTATGGCCATTTGAAGAGAAATGACAAAGCGTAAAAAATCAACAGCTCGAATTTACTGCCGCAGTTCAGTAATTTGACCATCACTTTTGCTACAAAATTCGGATTGACCTGCACTTTATATTGTTGGAAAGGACACTCAGAGGCCTACAACTTTGATGTTGACCTCTTCAAATGATTCGGATTATATCATAGTCAAAAATGGGCAAAACCGAGAGTGATGTGAATGGAGGATTTCTTGGGCCATGTTTTGGTAGAAAATTCATAACTTTCTATTAAAATATCAAAAAAAGGAAATTCCAATTGCACAATTCAGCCAAGATGCTTACCTATACCATGATACAATATTTGAACTAATGGAGCAATTTAAGATCATGATTTAGTGGTTACCAATTAGTGGAATCATAATGGAGTAGTTGTATAATTTTTTATTATGTTTTCTTGTGAAATTTTTCCTATAAATAGAGGCATTTGTAAGGAAGGAAATGCACAACTTAGTGGAAGAGAATTAGCTAGTAGTTCTCTCCAACTTTCTCTTCAATAAAATTCTCTTCTTCATTTGTTCTTAGTTTTAGCTTGAAAGATCTTAGTTTTTCATATTCCGGCCGAAGAAATAAAGGCTTCAATCGATCAACGATACTTCGGCTGTGAATATAATTAGCGGATCATTTCTTCGATAAGTTTCTCTTTTCCCTTTTATTTCTCTATTTATTTCTTAGCATTTATTTACTTATTTTCTATATTTTTGATAATCTATCATATAGTGGTGGTGATACAAAGCGAACACTCGTTAAAAGTATGAAACCCGCAAATATGAGTAGTTAGACTTTTCTATCTAGTTCGAGGGGGACGTTGTGTTCAACTAACATGTGGTTATCTTTTCTAACTCTTTAGTAACGTTTTATCTATTCCTCTACTTCAATTTGTTGATTTGTTATGCTTGTAAACCCGTTTTTGAGTTTATTTGATTATTGCATTCACTTTGGCCAATTGAATCAATCAATCTTTAAATTCAAGTTACTTGCTAGGATTGGAACTTTTGATCCGTAATTATCACTAGATTCCAATCCAAAGTAGCAAATGAATATCGTGCATATTTATTAACAAATCAACTTAGATGTATTAATTCGAGTTTGTGAAGTTATTCATCTAATTCAACTCATTCTTCTCGTTCATTTCACACTAGCTTTGCATTAAATCCTAAGAATTTGTTTAGGGTTATCCAATAGTTAGATGTTAAGTTAAAGAACTCACTTTAATTTAATACACTTAAGGAAGAATTCGTTAATCAGAGCTTCTTGGTTAATTGAGAATTGATAAATTGAAGAAGGAATAGTAACACGTTGCATGGGAAAGATAAATATAAGTTGTTGACACAACCGAACCCGAGAACTAAATATTTTGTACAATTGTTTTATTTCAATCTTTTATTTTGACGTTCGATTTTCTATTTTTATTCAAATATCACAAAACCCCCCATTTTTCTATATTAATTGATAAAATCAACTAGATTAAGCACCGTTCCTCTTGGTTTCGACCCTTACTTACCACTTCTACATTAATTTGTAGATTTGAAACCGAGTAAGGAAATAAAATAAATTTTATGCGTCGCGACAACACGCCTAAGTTTTTGGCGCCGTTGCCGGGGAACGGTTAACCAATTTAGTTGCTTTTATTAATTAATTTTTTTAAAAAAAAATTCTTAACTTGTATGCATAATACCCGATCTACTAATCGAATTCTTGAAAGTTTCGATCCAGAAATCAAGAAATCCATTCGAAGACGAATAAGACAAGCAAAACAAACCGAACGAGAAATGGCAGAAAACAATAACGAAAGAACTCTCAAACAACTGGCAACTCCCGGAGTTACTCAACAACCTTTGTGTATCATTTTTCCAACCATAGAAGAAGGTAAGACTTTCGAACTAAAATCTGGATTGATACATCTTCTACCTTCTTTTCATGGACGATCCGGCGAAGATCCATATCGACACTTGAAGGAGTTTCATGTAGTGTGCGATAGCATGATACCCCCAGGCATCACTGAAGAGCGAATCAAGCTCAGAGCTTTTCCATTTTCACTAAAAGATGACGCCACGATTGGTTATACACTTTACCACCGTTGATCACAACATGGAATCAAATGAAGCAACTTTTCCTCGAAAAGTACTTCCAAGCTTCAAAGACCGCAAATATCGTGAAAGATATCTCTGAGTACGCCAAAGCAAAGCTGGAGAAACTCTTTATGAGTATTGGGAGCGTTTCAAAAAGCTCATTGCAAGCTGCCCGCATCACCAAATCAGTGAAAACCTCCTAGTGCAATACTTCTATGAAGGCTTATGTCAATCAGACAGAAACATGGTTGATGTTGCTAGTGGAGGCGCATTGATGAACAAAACCCCTGCTGAAGCCAGAACACTGATTTCAAACATGGCTGAAAACACTCAACAATTCAGTACAGACCGGGAGATGAACATTCGAAGAGTTAACGAGGTAAGTAATTCCAATATTGAAAGCCAACTTTCTGAACTAACACATCTTCTCAAACAAATTGTTGTAGGAAACAATCCGCAAGTCAAAGCATGTGGCATATGCACAAATCTAGGACATCCTACAGATGCTTGTCCTGTTCTACAAGTGGATAACAACGAACAAGTGAACTCAGCAAATAATTTCCCATTCCCAAGACAAGAATACAATCCGTACTCAAACACCTATAATCCAGGATGGCGAGACCACCCCAATCTGAGCTATGAAAACAACAAGCCCCCAGGATTCTTCCCTAACAAGCCTCAAGGCCAATTCCAACAACATGGGAATTTTCAACCCCAAGGGCAATTTCAACAAAAACCTCAACAATCATGTATGTCTCTCGAGGATATGGTGAAAACATTAGCAACTAACACTGTGAAATTTCAACAGGATTCCAAATTGAACATTCAAAACTTGGAAAGCCAGATTAGTCAATTGGCAACTGCCATCAATCGACTGGAAGCACAATCTGGAGGGAAGTTACCATCCCAACCTGAGGTAAATCCAAAGAATGTTAGTGCCATAACCTTAAGGACTGGAAAAGAGATCGAAAACCCTCACAAAGAAGTTCCCACACATGAAGATAAAGAAGAAAAGCTTGAAAATGAGGTATGTCCTCCCCTCTGTCACTACTAAAGTGATCCCTCCCCCTTTTCCGAGTAGATTAGCAAAAACTAACAAAGAAGAAAAGGAAATGTAAATTTTGAACACATTTAGGAGGATAGAAATCAACATTCCCTTGTTAGATGCAATCAAACAAATTCCACGCTATGCTAAGTTTTTGAAAGATCTTTGCACTAATAAGAGGAAATTGAAGGGAAATGAAATGATCAAAATGGGAGAAACCGTTTCAGCGGTATTCCAGAAGAAGTTGCCTCCAAAATGCAAAGACCCGGATATATTCACTGTCCCTTGCACCATAGGCAATCACCATATTGACAAAGCACTCATAGATTTAGGAGCATCCATAAATGTCATGCCTAGATCCTTATATGCTTCACTAAATCTAGGAAAACCGAAAGAAACTCACGTAATTGTGCAACTAGTCGATCGTACCAATGCATACCGGATGGAGTGATAGAAGATGTGCTAGTCAAAATAAATGGTTTAGTTTTCCCTGCTGATTTTTACGTGCTTGATATGGATGATGAACATTCACCTCACCCTACACCTATCATATTGGGACGTCCATTTCTTTACACTTCTCGCACTAAAATTGATGTCTTTGAGGGTACACTATCCATGGAATTTGATGAGGAAAAAACGAACTTTAATATTTTTTATGGTTCATTGCGCCCTAATAACGCTTGGTTCGTCTTTTCAATCAATTCAACTAATCCTTTTGTGCAAGAACTGTGTAAGTTGAATTGCAGAGCCAGCACAACACATAAGATTGAGCCAAAGTACAATTACCTCATCTTGAAGAAGAAAGTCATGGAAAGAAATGAGACCAAAAAAATTTGGAGAAGAATTCAACAAGGACTGTTAAGAAATCAAGACATTCGGAGAAGCCATCGAAGACAAAGTGGAGCTGCAATGGATTTGAGGAATCCTACTTGACAAATGGGAACTGTGTGGAGCTAACGACCATAAACAAAAGCGCTTCTTAGGAGGCAACCCAAGCATTTTTCTTTTAATATTTGTATTTTTTTGTTTTTAATTTGTTTACTTTTCATCTAACGTATTAAGGAAGATATTGCTTTATTACTGTAGGAGGACGATATTTCGAGACTCAATTATTTGGGAAGAGACATGATGGCCCATAAATCGGTGATTAGCGAGAATTACGGATAATGGGCAGGTTAATTATTGATAAATGACAAATCCGTCAAACGCGTTTTCTCGGATGCCCACTCCAACGTACTCTTTACAACACACTCTACATGCACGATTATCGGTTGAAACAGTGCCCACTTTGACTATAAATCAGAGATCATTCTCCACTCGAAACCACAACCACAATCTTCATTTTCAGTGAGTACTTTTTTCTAGCAGTGATTAGGTAATTTCTTTCTTCTTCACCGTCTTCTTCTTCTTTCTATTTATTTTGTTTTTCCTAATTTTATAGTATGGACGTGTGGAATATTTTTGTATATATATGTATTTTTCTCATTTTAATTGATTATGTAGTTCAATTTCTGTTACTTTTTCTTCTCCTTCGTTATTTTACTTGAAAATATGGAAGAGTGTGATAATCTACTATGCTTATTGATTTTGATGGTTTTAATTTTATTACTTCAGTGTTTCTTTTTCTCTCGTGTGTTACGTAACTAAAAAAAAAAATTTATAGTCGAGCCAACTACTATAAACAAAGGCGCTACTTAGGAGGCAACCTAAGCACTCTTTTCTTCTACTTCTCCAAAACACTTGAATTTTCAATGGATAACAAATTTTCCAAAATCCACAAATATTATCCGTCATTGCCTTAGAATGCTTTGAAAGAGATTTACTATTCTAGAATAGGACGGTTAAAAATATTGATGGAAAAGGAAATGCTTGAGGATATCTGTTGGTTGATTGAAGCAAAGGTCCGATTAGGAGGTGAAATGCCAGCTTTAAGTACTAAATATGCACCAGGATTAGGCAAAAGTAATTTTGCCAAGAAACGAAGAGCAAAAAGAATGAATGTGTGCTATAAATGTGCTAGATGGCCTTATAAATACACTCGATGGACCTGCAAATCAGGTAATAGTTCCATTGGATTTGTGTCCACAAATCGAGAAGATAAAATATGTTTCATTAAGGATGGCATGAGTAAGGAGTCTTTGGATGATATCCATCAAACTCTTTAGACACATCCTAGTGGAATGGTGCAAATCGAACTTCTCAATCTGTGGAGTGAATTTAAAAAGGAACGAGAACGATATAGTCTTGGGAATCGACTTTAAAAGACCCCGCTTGCCAGTCTATAAGAAAGCGGATGGGAAGCCTATCCCCACTCATAGAAGGCGTTTAAGCCGTTTACGACGTAAAACCAGAGGAAGATGTGAGCCACAATCATAACTACGTGTACATATTGTTATTTTTAATTATTTTTGTGTTCTTGTGTCAGTTTTTAGTGTGCAAAATCGACAACCTATGGAGGCTACTCCTTCTGCCGGAACTGGGAGTTCAAAGAGGACATTGAGGGTCATAAGTCTCTTTGGTGGAATCAATCTAGGACAACCAACGCTTCTAGCACCAGATGGTCGGTGGAACAGTGCCGGAGATCGAAAGGGCAAGATAATATACGGAGAACGTTACCATGGACTGATAGGGTGTGCCGTTCAATCTGCGTACGTACGAGGATCAACAGTGATTGGTATTACTGTGTCATCTCTAAAACAGGTGTATGGTAGAACCATCGGCGTTGAGGTAAAGGCTAAATCGTTGTTTGAACGCTTAACACTGATGATAATGCATTTGGATGCTTTTATCGTATTACCAGGGGATTTTGAAACTTTGGAACAGATCTTTTGCATAATTTCTTGGGCCACGTTGAATCTACACTCTAAGCCAATTGGTCTTTTAAACATTCAAAACCATTTCAATGGTTTATTGGCATTTCTCGAAATTTTAGCTCATCAAAAGCTGATTTCTCTTAATACTTTGAAAATGATTTTTATTACACCATCAATTGAGGAATTGTTGGAGAAATTAGAATCTTATGTACCACAAATGCATGTAGAAGTGTCTCATCATCAATTGGCGGAGGAATTAAGCGAAAGAAAAAGAGATCCGAATGAATTGGATTTAGAGTTAAGGTTATGAATGTGGAATAGCTAACTTCAGATGGTAGAATACGGAGTTAACTCTGGAAACACATCTGTGTTACGCTCAAGATTAAAAAACAAAACACAAAAAAAACACAAAAAAAACCAAAATATTTTCAGCTGTTGTTTTTCTTGTTCTGTAAATATGTTGATTGCAGGTCTCTTGCTCTTGGATTATCGCAGTATTCCTCAGAAGTGCTACATTGTGCAACCACCATCCCCAAATCGGCACGACTCATTGCTTACCATAGGGGAGTTTCTATTTCTTCTCTTTTTCATGCTTTCTATATTTCTAGATTGGGGACAATGTAGAATTTAAGTATGGGGGAGTGGCATATTGTGGTCTGCGTGTGATTTTTTTTTTTTTTGTGTTGACAATTTTGCATGAGATAGCAACTTTTGAATATGATTGAGCTTAATTTGTGTGACTTAACTGAAACTACAAGATCTCGAAAAAAAAATGTGTTCTGTTCTTCTCCAAGCACAGCTGGTAAATTTATTTGAGCACATTTATAGGTAATTTACTATCATTCTCTGGAACACAAATTGATGGTTGAAAATGTTAATTTTTTTTCTAACTTTCTAGACCATAGTAAATTAACTTTTTCTTTTCTTTTTTTCTATCCATTCGTCCTGCTCAAAGTAACCTGGAAACATCAATTGTTAGCAAGGTGGAGTTATAATCGCATGGTATCTGTTTTTTGTGAATGTGTCTTTTATTGATAGAGTTTAAAAAGTTTGGAAAAAGCATTGACCTATGCTGAGAATGAATTTTACTTTTATGTTCGAAATAAGGAGAGGGACCACAAGAAAGAGTTACCTACCTCAGAGTGTGAAGCCGTCACCTCGAATGGGTGAAGAAGGCTGCCTCCAATGAAAGGGGTTTAGTGTGAAAGCTACCTGTGGGTAGCGCTGGGCATAAAACCCGCGGAACCGATAACCCGACCCGACCCGCCCAACTCGGGTCGGGTCGGGTCGGTTTTTTTACGTGTGCGGGTCGGTTTTCGGTTCCAAATCATATTAAACCGATGCGGGCCGGGTCGGTTTGCGGGTTGAATTATTTTCAGTCGGGTAACCGACCCGCATAGCAAATAAGAAAAAAAAAAAAAACCCGTACTCACACACCCAATCGGCCCAATTGCCCAAACACCTTGGTATTACCCTTTACATTAGTCAACAGAGGAGCCAACTTCACAACCCTAATTCATTTTTTCTTCTCAGAATCTCACCGCCTCGCCTTTCATACGCATTTCCCTCTCTTCAATTCATCGACCAGCTACTCATCGCCGACGTCCACCCCACCACCATCGACCGAACGATGCGTTGCAGCTCCGGTGACCATTCCCTCGCTGAATTTTCATTGTAACCACCATCTCAATACTCGAGCTCGGAACTTTCGCAGCGACCAATCGCAGACAAAGAATCACTATCTTCTTCTTCTCCTTTGAAACTTTCGAACTTTGAAATGGATTCTTCAAGTTTGTTTCAATTTTTGTTTGATAATGTGATTTTTAAAAAAAAAAAAAAAAATTTACACGCCAAGCTCGGAATTTGATTTGTTTTTTTGAGAGCTAGACTGCTTGTTTCCTAACTTCTAGCAACTTTCTTGTATCTGCTTTTGCTTTTCTGAGAATTAATTGCTTAAGTTTGATAGTTGTGGGAAAATATGTATACTAATTTGCTTAAGAATTATTTGCTAAAAATTCATTGCTTAAGCATTAGAGTTCAGAAGTTAATTCTTTTTATTTGTATACTAAATTTTGGAGGTTGAACTAGAAACTGGAAAGTGAAGTTAATTCTTTTTATTTGTATACTAATTTTGGAGGCTAAACTAGAAACTGGAAAGTGACTTTTCCTAACTTCTAGCAACTTTCTTGTATCAGCTTTTGCTTTTCTAAGAATTAATTGCTTAAGTTTGATAGTTGTGGGAAAATATGTATACTAATTTGCTTAAGAATTATTTGCTAAAAATTCATTGCTTAAGCATTAGAGTTCAGAAGTTAATTCTTTTTATTTGTATACTAAATTTTGGAGGTTGAACTAGAAACTGGAAAGTGAAGTTAATTCTTTTTATTTGTATACTAATTTTGGAGGTTGAACTAGAAACTGGAAAGTGACTTGCAAATAACATAGCAGGTTATAGTGGTAAACTGGTAGCTGTAGGCTGTGGCTTGAAGAACTCCTTTAAATCAATTGAAATTGTGGGTTATAAAATGGAGTGCAATGTGGCATGTTGTGTTCGGCTGGGACTTGGGAAATTTGAATTAAAAAAGGTTAAATAAATATATAGATTTGATTAATTTTTAATTTTAATGTCACATGTTTCAAAAAAATTTAATTTAAAATTTGATTAGTTTTTTTTATTGATAATTTGATTAATTTAGACTCTATACCCATTTCATTTGTTGGTTAATGATTTAATGCTAAATAGAAATCAATTTTTTTTTTTTTTTGCCTATTTCATTTGTGTTTTCTATTTTTCTTAGAATTGGATGTTGAACTTGAATTTCAAGAGGAATTAAGAAATGCGGCACTTCCTCCACGTCCGGATAAAAGTAGTAGTAGGAGAACTTCGGAGGTTTGGGATCATTTCAAAATTATAGGGAATCCAAAAGCCGATGATGTGAGGTGTGAATGTATTTATTGTGGGAAAAGTTATGCTTGTGGTTCTGGAAAGTATGGGACGAGTACATTGAAACAACATTTACTCCAAAATTGCAAGAAATATCCAGCAAGTATGGCACAAAAAAAGCAAAAAACTTTGAGTTTCCAACGAACTGGTGATGGGGGGGGCCAATCTAGTTGCCGTAGGGTTTAACAAATATGCTTGTAGGGCTGCTTGTGCGAAAATGATTGTTATTGATGAACTCCCTTTTAGTCATGTGGAAGGAGAGGGGTTTAGGCTATTTTGTAATGTGGCATGTCCTAAATTTGATCCACCATCTCGAAGGACAATTGTTCGAGACATTAACCAACTTTTTATGGATGAAAAGTTGGCACTTCGAAAATACATCACTACCCACCATCAAAGAGTGTCACTCACTACTGACACATGGACATCTATTCAAAATGAAAATTATATGTCTCTTACGGCCCACTACATTGATTCTGATTGGAAACTTCAAAAAAAAATTTTGAACTTTTGTGTGATTAAAGATCATAAGGGTGAAAGTATTGGAAAGTTAATAGAAGATTGCTTGCTTGAGTGGGCGATTAGTAAGATTTTTACAGTGACTGTGGACAATGCTTCGGCAAATAAAAAAGCAATTGGATATCTTAGACGGAAGATGAATAGTTGGGGTGATGGGCTATCGATTTTGGGCGGCAAGCATTTGCATATGAGGTGTTGTGCACATATTGTGAATTTGATTGTTGGTGAGGGTTTAAAAGAGATGAGTGAGTCAATATTATCCATTCGTAATGCAGTGCGGTACGTGAAAGCTTCACCGGCTCGTTACAAAAAGTTTTTGGAGTGTGTGACTAAGGAGATGATAGAAGCAAAATCAATTGTGTTTTTAGACGTACCCACTAGGTGGAATTCGACCTATTTGATGTTGGAGGGTGCATTAAAGTATGAGAAAGCTTTTGAGCGGATTAAAGAGGATGATGGACATTTTTTAAGCTACTTTCAAGAAGACGATGGTAGAAAGAAGGTTGGACCTCCTACTTCAAGTGATTGGGAAAAAGCTTCGGTGTTTGTAAAGTTTCTTAAAAACTTTTATAACATGACTTTGAAATTTAGTTGTTCATTGCAAGTGAGTTCCACTTTTTATCTTCATGAAATTTGTTCACTATTTTCTATACTAGAAGAATGGAGTGTGGATGGAGATTATACACTATCTGAGATGGCTATTAGGATGAAGTCAAAATATAGTGAATATTGGGGAGAGATGGAGAAAGTGAACCAATTTTTGTTTGTTGCTATAGTGCTCGATCCAAGATACAAATTGGATTATGTTGAGTATTGTTTTGGTGTGATGTATGGTGATCATTTGCGTGTTTGTTCGTTGGTTCGTGGTGTGAAGGACCTCATAATGGAAATGTATGATTGGTATGTGAAGTGGGAAAATCAAAAGGAAAGTAGTGAAGCATCAAATGATGTTAATTCGTCTACAAGTGAGCTAATAAGTGGATCGTTCCAATCAAGAAATGGGTCATCTCAATCAAGAAGTGGGTCTTCTCAACCAAACAAATTAAGTTCCACTTCTACCCAATCTTCTCTTGTAGCGAATTTTCGAATGAAACAAATGGCAAAACATTCACCTGAGATTAAAAATGATGTAGAGCGCTATTTGTTGGACCCTTGTGAGCAAGATGATGATCCGGATTTCGATATTTTGAATTGGTGGAGGGTACATGGAATTAAGTATAGTACCTTGTCAAAAATGGCCAAAGATGTGCTTGCAATTCAAGTGTCTACGGTAGCTTCTGAGAGTGCTTTTAGTACGGGTGGAAGAATTCTCAATCCATTTCGTAGTTCTCTAACACCGAGGATGGTGGAAGTGTTGGTTTGCTTGCAAAATTGGCTACGATCTACTCCAAGTGAGGAAAAGTCTTATTTGGAAGACGTAGAGTATTACAACGCTTTGGATGAAGGTAAATTGACATTCAAATATTTAAAGAAGTAAATTAGTTAGATGTAGTTAGTTATTTTCGTTATTTGTAACTAACATAATTCTTTTTTTTTTTCTTTGTGTTTTGTAGAGCTTTCAAAGTCAAATACCTCCAATGAAGATTTGTCAAGTAAAGAGAAATGATTGGTAATTTGGTATGTTATCAAGTTTTGTATCATTAAAAGAGTTTAAAGATTGGGATTGATAATTTCGTATGTTATCAAGTTTTGTATCATTAAAAGAGTTTAAAGATTGAGGTTTTAGTTAGAAGTTTAAAAAGTAATTAGTATGAGATTTAATTAAGAATGCTATCTACAAATCCAAAGTAGTAACTTTTAATTTGTTTGTTTAGTCATTTAGTTGTAATATTGGTCTCACTTAGGTAAAGAAGGTCATTCTTTTTTTTAGGTGTTACTTACTACTTTGATCTTCTAATTATTAACATTATTAACATGTGATGATTCTCAATTTCTACTTTTGTATAGCTTGATATGATTTCCGAACTTTTGGATTTGGGTCGTCTCAAGCTTATGGAGCTATGGGATTTGGATGAGATTATGATCCATGAGACAATCACATTTGAAACTTTATTAGAATTTTTTGGCTTGTTATTATTTATATGCTTATATTTATAATTTGTAAACTCTAATTTGTGGTTTCACTTTGATGACTTGTATGCTTTTGTAGGACATGATTTGTGGTTGTTTTTGTTTGGTGTGGTTTCTTTTGTTTGTTTGGTTTGTATTTGGTACTCTTTTTAGTTTGTTGGTAATTTGGTATGCTTATTGGTTCATGGTTAGAATAGAATGGTTGGTTGGTAACATTGGTATGTTTTTTTTTGGTTGTTTTGTTAGCTTAATATAGTGAATTAGTGACTAGTGTGAATGTTTACCAACTTGATATTGATGACTTAATATTGGTATAGTCACATTGTTAATTTGGTATAGCTTATTATTGATGACTTGATATTCTTGTTGGTGGTCTCTTTTGATTTATAGTGACCAATGTGAATGTGTGATTGTAATTGTATGGTGGTGTATTAGTGTTTGTTTAGTCGGTAATAACTTTAGATTTTATTACTTGCATAATTAGCATAAAGATGGTTTTGAAGTTGAAATATTATTTTTACAAAATTAACCTTAAATCTGCCAAAAAAAAACCGACCCAAAACCGACCCGACCCGAGTCGGGGCGGTTCGGTTCGGTTTGAACCACTGAATTGGTTCGGTTTGGGGGGAAACGCTGCCAACCCGATTGGAACGGTTCGGTTTCGGGTTGGGTCCGAACCCGACCCAACCCGAACCGTGCCCACCCCTACCTGTGGGGTAAAAGCTGAAAAGAAAATTGCAAAACTCTTCTTCTTCTTCTTTTTCTTCTTCATAAAAAAAAATTAAAAAAAAGAAAAAAAATCGCGAGAAATGTGATAGCTACCCAAGTGTGAAGTTAGATAAATAAATTTCCTCAGTGCTTTGAAATGCTCAATCTAAACACTCTTTAAATTGAAGACATATTTGCGATAAAACACCTGCCATGCCCTTTTTTTTCTTTGCAGTGCTAACAGTTGATATTTTTGGTGAACAGAGTAATTTTTAGGATCCATGGGAATCATTGTAAAATAAGAGTGGGATCACGAGAGATGAAAGGAAATATTTGACTATTTCGGGTCAGGATTTGGATAGATCATTGTAAACTTTCATTTGGTTCCAGTTAGTGATGGGATGATAACCTCAATTGCACACACTCACAAGCCATTGTGTATTTGAGAAGAAGTGAAATTTTCTTGGTTCGGGAGAATGTTTATTAAGCAAGTTACTATCTGTAGTAGGATTTCAATGTTTAAAGTTGTTTATCTCATGTAAAATCAGTATGTTGTTTGGTATCATATGGGTTGTTGTTGTTAGAGGCGAACAGCTGATCTAAGTAATGGGGGAGTTTGATAAGTCTTAGAAAAGCACTTAAATAACTCTTCTATTTTACGTATTTGTGTGTTTTATTAGTATTATATGTTTATTTTTATGTGTTTTCCTTTTATTGTGTGTTTAGAGTCACAAGAAATCAAAAGGAGCCAAAATGGATAAAAGCAGCTAGCGAAACTTGGGACCGAAATGCAAGCAAATTCAAAGATGGAGGGCCTCCGATGCAATTTTATGAAAAGTTGTTTTTACAATTTTTCTTGTGCCAATATCAAAGAATATCAAAAGAGGATTTCCAGATTTTTGTCGGATCCCAAATCGGAGTTTCCTAGTGAAAGTTATGGCCATTTGAAGAGAAATGACAAAGCGTAAAAAATCAACAGCTCGAATTTACTGCCGCAGTTCAGTAATTTGACCATCACTTTTGCTACAAAATTCGGATTGCCCTGCACTTTATATTGTTGGAAAGGAAACTCAGAGGGATACAACTTTAATGTTGACCTCTTCAAATAATTCGGATTATATCATGGTCAAAAATGGGTAAAACCGAGAGTGGTGTGAATGGAGGATTTCTTGGGCCATGTTTTGGTAGAAAATTCATAACTTTCTATTAAAATATCAAAAAAAGGAAATTCCAATTGCACAATTCAGCCAAGATGCTTACCTATACCATGATACAATATTTGAACTAATGGAGCAATTTAAGATCATGATTTGGTGGTTACCAATTAGTGGAATCATAATGGAGTAGTTGTACAATTTTTTATTATGTTTTCTTGTGAAATTTTGCCTATAAATAGAGGCATTTGTAAGGAAGGAAATGTACAACTTAGTGGAAGAGAATTAGCTAGTAGTTCTCTCCAACTTTCTCTTCAATAAAATTATCTTCTTCATTTGTTCTTAGTTTTAACTTGAAAGATCTTAGTTTTTCATATTCCGGCCGAAGAAATAAAGGCTTCAATCGATCAACGATACTTCGGCTGTGAATATGATTGGCGGATCATTTCTTCGATAAGTTTCTCTTTTCCCTTTTATTTCTCTATTTATTTCTTAGCATTTATTTACTTATTTTCTATATTTTGCGTATAATCTATCATATAGTGGTGGTGATACAAAGCGAACACTCGCTAAAAAGTATGAAACCCCGCAAATATGAGTAGTTAGACTTTTCTATCTAGTTCGAGAGGGACGTTGTGTTCAACTAATACGTGGTTATCTTTTCTAACTCTTTAGTAACGTTTTATCTATTCCTCTACTTCAATTTGTTGATTTGTTATGCTTGTAAACCCGTTTTTGAGTTTATTTGATTATTGCATTCACTTTGGCTAATTGAATCAATCAATCTTTAAATTCAAGTTACTTGCTAGGATTGGAACTTTTGATCCGTAATTATCACTAGATTCTAATCCAAAGTAGCAAATGAATATCGTGCATATTTATTAACAAATCAACTTAGATGTATTAATTCGAGTTTGTGAAATTATTCATCTAATTCAACTCATTCTTCTCGTTTATTTCACACTAGTTTTGCATTAAATCCTAAGAATTTGTTTAGGGTTATCCAATAGTTAGATGTTAAGTTAAAAAACTCACTTTAATTTAATACACTTAAGGAAGAATTTGTTAATCAAAGCTTCTTGGTTAATTGAGAGTTGATAAATTGAAGAAGGAATAGTAACGCGTTGCATGGAAAAGATAAATATAAGTTGTTGACACAACCGAACCCGAGAACTAGATATTTTGTACAATTGTTTTATTTCAATCTTTTATTTTGACGTTCGATTTTCTATTTTTATTCAAATATCACAAAACCCCATTTTTCTATATTAATTGATAAAATCAACTAGATTAAGCACCGTTCCTCTTAGGTTCGACCCTTACTTACCACTTCTACATTACTTTGTAGATTTGAAACCGAGTAAGGAAATAAAATAAATTTTGGCATATTGCGACAACACGCCCATATGTTATCGTGGTTTAACTCAAAAGAAAAATTATCGCGTTCATATCTATTATTATTTACATTATTTAAAATTACCGTAGATAAAATAAGTATTTTTACATCCACAAAAAAAAAAAAAAAATCTGAGACAAATACTATGTAAATGGAAAAAAAAATTTACTAATTGTAAAATACTAAGGGCAGTAATTGAAGAAACTTAACAACATAATTTCACATATATATATATAGAGAGAGAATCTTCAAATAATTATGATGTGGTGTATAAAACATTATTTGTAATGTGAATATAATTAGCCTCTTTCTAATCATCATTTCCACCCTTGATTTTTTTTTTTAATGATTAATAATTTATTTAATAATGAATTCAGCATCAATCCAATTAATGTATGACATTAATCTTTTAATGGGCCATCCCCACGCACTTTTCCCCAATTCCATTCCGAAATCAATGCTTTCACGCGTAGCCTCACAATTCATGTAATTCTTCTCACATTCAAAATCTTCTTCTTTCCCATCATGGCATTTTTTTCTCTTTTTGCTCTAAATGATTGTTGCTAGGGACCTTGATTGTGGTGACCTGAACTTTTCATAACCTCAAAATTTCAATTAATATGTTGCTAAGCTATTGCTCAAATTACTTAGAAACGACGTCACCCATCTGCAGTTAAAATTAATAATATATTAATTTATAAATTAAATCAAATGTTCCATCCATTATTTATAATTTATAATTTATAAAATAAAATAATAATAATATTATCCCAATAACTAATTTTATTCTTCTTAGTCCTCTTCTTATAAATGATCTCACACAGACTTATTTTCTAATATTTTTCTTGATAATCAAGTCAACATCCTCATGATAAACACAAGCAAACGATTAGAGTCCTCAATGAACTCTTTGCCCACGTGAGCTAACTATCTCAACATCCTTGAAGCTTAAGAATTATTTTAGCCAACCAACTCTTTTTTTCCTGACACTATGAACGCATACGTCTGAACTATCCTCCTAACCAACTGCAGTCACAGAAATTCACTCCCGAATACACAAGCATGGCCAGCCATACCCGTCCCAATTCTTGAACGCAGGCTCCAATTTGCATTGTGGATTTTTAGTCAGGTAAAAGTCAGGTAAATCCTCAACGATGACACCTCCAGCCCATCCCTTCTCCTTGTCTAACTCGTGGGTTACAGAGAGGGAAAGAAAGATGTAAAACAAGCAATCGAAACCAAATTCCAACCCGAGTCGAGAACTCGACTTGGGAAGTACAACACCACCGCCAAACACTGCCGTTACCGCCTCCACCACCGCCATCACCTCTTGGACCGTTCACCGCCATCATCACCACCATCGTGCACCGCCAACACCACTAGCATCCCACCCAAACCTCGCGCACACACACAATCACATGCATATGCAACGTATATATATACACATACATACACATAAACATTTGCATATACACACGACTGAGCCACAACACCACTGCCATTACTCATCGGCGGCAGTGTCACTCAAGGTCGCCGGCCACACCGCTGGCGACTATGTGAAAAAGTCCACCTCAAATCTGCCTTGTCTAGCCTCTGGTTCGAATAATTACAGAGAATGAGGAAAACATTGCTACAATTGATTTCTATTTGTTGGTCAATTTATGATTTTTGCACACTAAGTCGCCTATCTCCATAAAAAAGTTTAAGTTGGCCCCCTATCTTAGTTTTTGTTTCAAACGGGTCCCATATCCCAAGGTTTTACTTTTATTGAAATTAGTTCACGGTTTCTATTTTTCTCTTAACAACAATCACGAAAGCAGTGTTCTAAAAAGCGCAAAGCGTGGAAAAGCGTTGAGCTCAAGCTTCGAGTCTAAGCGCGCTTAAGCGTGATGATGCGTGGTAAAAGCGTGGTCAATGCGCGATAAAGCGCAAGGCGTGATGAAGCGTGGACCTCAAGCCTCAAGCTTAAGCGTGCCTAAGCGAACGACTAAGCGAGCTTTTTAGAACAGAGCACGAAAGCGAAAGTTTTGAGTTAGTCCAATTTAGTCCCCTATTTTATTTCATTTTTAATTTCATTTAATTTTATTGTAATTCTTATTCTTATTATATTGTAATTTTATTTTAGCTATTTATTTATTTTAAGTAAAGCTAAAAATATTTTCAACACTAGTCAAGCTCCAAGTCCACTCATTAATTCTATAAACTCAACGTTGAATACTAATTTAATAAATTTTCTTTAATTGTAGATAACACGCTGGATTTAGAGAATTAAAGTCACCCTCAAACTCCAAAAATTCAGGTAGGTCCCTAAACTAAACTTTATTTTCTTATATGCTCATTTATTATGTGAGTCGTTCATGTTGTGTACATTGTCCATGACATTTTTATGAATGATGAATGTAATGGAGCCTTCGGGCTCAACAATGTTAAGGAGCCTTCGGGTACATGAATATCAAGGAGCCTACAGGCACATGAATGTTAAAAGTTTACGTGCACATTATTTTTCATCCGGATGCAAGTAATTCATAATATGCATACATGTACCTACCATCTTAATACAATTTGACTAACGTGCGCGATGGACCTACTGTGTAATTCATGTCTCATATTTTTCTATTTTTACAAATTTTGCAGATTAGGGAAGCGATGGGAGAGTAGGTGACAGTGGCAATCGACTAAAGAACTTCTTTAAATTTTTTACTTCTTGTTTTGTTTTGGCAAATTCTTTAAACTTTAGTTTGTGTTTTCTTAAAATGTTAGGCCTTCACGTCAATTATTTCTCTCAAAAAACATCACTCTCCGATGGTACTTGTCAAATTTATATTGTTAAGATACTTTGAATATTCATGACATTTTAGAAATCCTTCTTTTCCACAGTATGTAAATGTCATTTAAGGAGCAAATCTAGCGGCCTGAATATAAATAAATTCAGGGCATTACATTGATGAATCTTGATCAATGGTTTTAATTTTTAATTTTAATTTTTTTGGCATTATCAGGATATAATTCTCTTTTATGCTGGGGATCGAGCAAGTTGGGTCTTTGACGCAAGGCAATCTTCTAATGGATTGTATATCAAACTGCTATCCCTTACACTGGGCATTTTCGATACTTGGTACGTGTTCACTTTTATCCTTTCAATTCGAGTTACTTTTATGAAGCATAATTTCATGTTTTAGCCAATGGATTTATGTTATTACTCAATTTTGGTATAATAGAAAGTGAAAATCTACCTATAATGAAAGAATTTGTGATCCCGATTGATGCTTAGACCTTAGAAATTATCTTTGTGCCATTAGATAAATCAAAATTTGTTGTCGTGAATGAATAGAAGTTATTTCTACTTCAACAGATTTTATTGCCGACCTTGCAAAATTTGTAGGTTCTAAGCAAAATGTGCAGATTGGTGGATTGTTGAAAAATGGCTTTGAAACGTTGCAGAGCGTCAATGAAGGAGGTTTTAAGGTAACACCATTTAATGATTCCAGATGCAGGACTTGGCTTACAGATGACAAGTATGCAGGTAGGTCATGAATATGGTTTGATTACAACCTTCACTAAACTTTCTTGTTTGATATAATAATTATTTCATTAAGTAGTTTTGATACGACTAAGATTTTATTATGTAATTTTTAGAAATTGCATTATCATATTCATTAATAGAAAGATTCCTAATGAATTGTTTGAGATCTCTTTTTCGTTCATTTGTTGCAGGTGTCTTTATATTTTATGTAAAATTTTAATAATTCCTAATTTTGTATCACACAAAAATTAAATTTTAGCGAAATTGCTAATTGAGATTAATTTTCGTTCCTTAGCTAATTATTTATAAAAATAATTACTTATTTTATAAATTTATTAGTGGGTCAAATCTAATTTTTAAAATTTAAATGTTATACTTTTCTTTTCATTTTGTGTAAAAATTTACTGAATACTAATTTTGTACCACATAATAATCAAATTTTAATGAAATTAATAATTTTAATTAATTTTCCTTTCGTAGTCAATTATTTATTAAAAAAAGGCTCTTATTCTATATATAGATATAAATCTTTGGATTTAGATTAGAAAATAGTTAAATAATTATTATTAGTAGTTATGCAGGGAAACAAAAATTAGATTTATTATTTAATATTTAATATAAATAATTATCTATTAATTTATTTGTTAGGATTGATTATTAATGTTAAAAAAGGAAAAAATTAAAAGATAAAAAACTTGTAAAAGATAAATTCGAATGAGTGGAGATTTGAAAAAAATCTAATTTTGATTATATACATTTTTTTATTTTTGCAAGGATAAGATTTAATATAGATAATGAGTAGTTAGTTTATTTATTAGGGATTTTTTATTAATTAATAAAAACCAAAAATCAAAAGATTAAAAAAAAGGCTTGGTTTTAGGTAGAAAAACTAATTAATCTAACAAAAAAAAGGGAAAATTCCTTACTTTTCTTTATACATATTTAGATTAGTGTTGCCCCTATTCTAGACACATTGAATAGAGATATTAAAAGAAATTAATTAGAAATAAATCTATATCTATATATTAATAGAGAGAGATCGCTTTTGGAGGAAAATTTTTGCTCATTTTTAAATCTTTTTAAATATAGATTTTGGAGGGATTTTTCCCTCCCATGAGACTTTTCATTTATTGGATGATTTTTAAATTAAGATTTGATTTTCCCACTTATGAGACTTTCCCTCTATTGGTTAATTTTTTTAATTAAGATCTAATATTTAATTTTTTTCGTTTTTCTTTCCTACTCAATATTAATTCCTCAATATTTATCATTAATAGCTACCAATTTTATTAAATAAAAATAATAATAATAATATTATTATTATTATTATAATAATACAACGTACATATATATATATATACACACACACACACATACATACACACACACACATATATGTAGAGAGTTTTTTAATTATTTTTTAAGTAACATAATCAATTTCCTGCCTAGACGTAGGGGATTTTGTTTAAATTTTTTGGTTATATTATTTTTTATATTAAAAAATTAGATTTCACCAATTAATTATTGATAAGTGCGTTTTACGCTCTTATTTTTGGGTCATTGAACTCCAAATTAATTATGTTTCCTATTTATTTCGTGCCTAAGTTTTTCAATTTATTGTTAATTTAGGAAAAAATTCAGATTTAGAAGATATGGGAGTGGAGATGGCCAAAAGAATGGAAAGTTTTCAAGTTTGAGGACGATAATGAAAGTATGCTAAAGATTGAGGATGAATTTTGACCTAGAAAAATATGGAATTTGGGAAAGGTTATTTCTGTATTAATTGTAGAAAATTTTGTGTAGTTTCCATAGGATTTTGAATCACCTCAATTGGACGTCGGACGAGGAAGTTATGGCCAAAATAGTCAATACTGTCAGGCTGTCATGTTTTACGCGCGAATGTCTAATGTGACTAGGACTTGGAAACCCATTATACTTGGGTCTTATTCACGACTTTGAGGAGGAAAAACACTTTATTTAAGGGGATTTTCCAGATAAAGAGAGAAGGAGGAGATCATTAGAGAGAATTGAAGCTACAACAAAGCAAAAAGAGAGGAGAAATTGAAGAACTCAAGAGATTGAAGGCTTCAACTTACTTCTCTCAAACCCGGTTATGTATTTCATTTTGTTTCTTATCTTTAGTTTTTGCAAAGCCAGGAGTTCGAAGAACTCGGAACGTTAGTTCCTTCTTTAAAACTAACCATTTTTTTTTTAATATTAAATGCGGAAATATAACAAATAATTAAAATACGAAATATATATATATATAAATAATTTAAATGCCGAAATTCTTTTAAAATAGCAACCACTTAGAGTACCTTGTAATTGTTTGATCTCTAGACATTCAAAACATCTAACATAAGGAACTAAATAGTTCAAAAGATCTAAAACGACATAATCTAATACATCAGTTTATCAAAATAACAACGAAAATGAAATCTCATATTTAATAACCTAGATAGAACTCCCACGACTCGCCATGCCTCCGGACTCCTCAATCTGTAATAAGAATAAAAGGCGTGAGTATTTAAAATAATACTCAGTAGGCTCTGTGCAAGTTAATCATCTATACAAATATATAAGACAAATAGTTATGTAAACTCTATAATATAATACCCGAAGGTAACTCTGGGCCCGAAGGCAACTCTGGGCCCGAAGGCAAGTAATTTGCCCGAAAGCAACTCTAGGCCCGAAAGCAAGTCTATTACAGACTAAAGGCACTCATATAGTATAGATCATTAACTATAAATGCGCAATAAGTAAAAGTGAGTCTTTTGAGCCTACCTGAAGTATCTCTCGAGTTTTGAGTCTACTAAGCGGTGAGAATCAGTCATCTAGCTGTTCGTACGCCTCGTCTAGTCAATAATGAGTTTAATTTATGTTAATACTCTTAAATATTAAGTATCTATAAGTAATATAGAAGTTTGTGGACCAAAATAAAAAGAATATAAAACTTTGGGGGTCAATTTGAAAGAATTTAATAGTTTGAGGACCTATTATGCAATGAAAGTGGACTAAAAATATTTTGGGCTCAATTATAAGATTTTTAAAATATGAGGGACTAATATGAAATTAAAGTTTAGGGGCTAACTTAAATAGGAATAAGAAATTAAGGGATTAAAAGTGAAATAAAAGTTTAAAGGTCAAATTGCAACAATTGAAAGTTAGGGACTTGAATTTAAATAAAATTTGAGGGCTCATTTAAATAAAATAAATAAAATGGGGGATTAGATTTGTAAATAATATTTAGAGACTAAATTATAACAATCTAAAGCTTGGGATTTGAAATTAAATAAAACTTGGGGACCAACTTAAATGGAGTAACTAAATCTAGGGACTTGTCTTGCAAATACTTAAATAAATTAAAAAAAACAGCAACAAGAACCGGGTCATCTCTTTCACCCGAACACTCTCGCTTACTCTCGTTCTCTCGGTTTTTCTCCCTTTCCGATGACTTCCGGCGGTTTTCGGCCGGCAAAAATTGCGGCGAAGGTGGAGTTGAAGATGGTGAAGCTAGTGGTGGCGTTAATTGAAAGAGATATTGAGTATATAGGGAGAAATTGAAGGTTGAAAGTTGAGGAAGAAATTTGGGTATTTTCAAAATTCGACTAAAACCTCAAGTTTTACCGAAATTAAATGATCCTACAGTGTTCTAGGGAGATAGGTGAAGGTGTAGGTATGATTTTTGTGTTGTGAAATGGATTTTTGGGCGTAGATGAAGTTTTGGCCGAGTTGTATGCGGTGGTGTTTATGTATTGTGTATGTATATTGGTGCGTGTGTGTGTGTTCTTGGCCAAACGAAGAGGATGGTGACTTCGTGGTGGTGTTGTGGTGGTGAAACAGTGGTGAACGGCAGTGGTGCGGCGGTGGTCGACCGATGATGGTGGCGGTGATGTATGTATACGTGTATTTATCGTGTTTTTGTGTAGGAAATCAAGTGAACAATACAAGTAGATGATTAAGAACTTGCGTGTGATTAAAAACTTAGAACAACAAAATAAAAATGGAGATATAAATGGAAATATCAAGAAATCTTACCACTTGAAGCTAGTTTGATTTATTGAATGGGAATGAGTGGGATGAACATGAAGATACCAATTGTGGAAAGAGAGGAAAGTAGTGAGGTTAGGGTTTTAAAATAAACATTAACTTGTATAAAGAGGGTAAAAACTAGGTTACTCCTCCAAATGGGCTTTCTTATAGCATAAGAAATAAAATTGGACTTTAAACGGGCTTATAATTGGGTTTAAAATATATATAAAGTTATGATCGAATAATAAGTTAAATTTTAGGGGTCAAAACGAATGATTTCTAAAGTTTGGTCTTCAAATGTAAACTGAAAATCAATAAATAAACAAATATTTTATAAATTATTATTTTTATTTTAAATAATTCAATATAATAGTCAATATTATAAAATTTTAACTAGACAGTGTACGCTTATTTAATTCTATAGGTAAAGTTGTAGCGACACGTTTGAGATTTTACTTTAATTAAATATATTAATTTACGGAAATTCGCGGTCACTACAGTTTTGATTTCAATTCCATGAGTAGCTAAACCCTTATTACTTGGGACGATTTATGGATCCCAATTGTGAACTTTAATTTTATGTGAATGGATCCGAATTTCTAGTAATTGATTGTGTGCTAATTCTATGTTGTTGGGTTATTTTATTTGCCTTTCTAATCAATTGGTGAATTTATCTATTGATTCGAGAGAGAACATAAATTAGATTTAGATAACATAGAACGCTAATTTAACATAGAACGCTAATTTAGACAAGATTTAGTGATAAACTTGTAGTTAGTGCGGTCACGTAGGTGGAATTTCGAGGAAACTAATTAGAATTTCTTGTGTGAATGCGTTCATGAAGGTTGTAACGAATTTGCTTAGAGATAGGTGAATTGACCCGATTGAATAGATTTAATTATCATCGAGAGAGATAGTTATATAATTTAGGAAATTCGACCGTTAGCACGAGTTAATTACTTTGGATCCATAAATGTGGGATTGAGGGGATCGATTGGGTAAAGTAATGAGTCTCAAGTCTTTAAATACTTGATCTAATCCACAATTCTTTTAATTCTTGCATAATAGATTTAGTGGAGCATCACTCTTTTAGTATCTTATTTACATTTAACATTATTACACCCATTAATTTGATCCATCAAATAAAGTGATACATTGATAAATTTTGGTACTCAAAGCAAGTCCCTATGGGATCGATACGTGGACTCAAATCCACTTACTACTTATTTGATACCGTACACTTGCAGTTCGCATTTTGCACTCATATTTTTAAGCGAACAATTATTCTGGAAATAATGAATTACTTTTTATAAATAATTAGGAAAGAAAGTTTGCTAAAATTTAATTTTAATATGATACAAAATTATCATCGATTAAATTTTTATAAAAAAATAAATCAAATGTGTAATGCTAAAATATAAAAATTAAATTGAACCATTAAATAATTTGAAACATAATTAATTGTCACTGGACCCCCATTGATGGATTTAATCCAATTTAACCATTAAATTGGCTTTTTTTTGTGTACTAAAATTTGGGAGGTGAAATTTGAAAAAATATTTTATTTCATAATTTTTATATCGTTTTAAACTTCACAAATTTTAATAATGTGCAATTTAGTCTTAAATCTTTTTAAACTTCACAATTTTATAAATTTTTGCAATTTAGTCCTAATTTTTTTAATTTCACAATTTCGATGTTATTTTTAGAAAATTGGTGAAAACGATCTATAAATTTGGCGGTTGCTTGCGACATTGATATGAAATAAAAAAAATTAGTATGATATTAATTTCATTGAATTAATTAATTTGATCTATAATTAACTTTATCATACTACCTCTATCCCAAAAATATAGTTCACTATTCCTTTTTCATCTGTCCCAAAATATATGTCACATTCATTTTAAAGATGTAGTTAAAATATTAATTGTCTTTTGTACCCTTATTTAATATACATTGTTATCATCAAAATAGAGTAGTTGAAATAAAATATCTAATAAATGAGATGACTTATTAGGAAAATAATCTTGAATTGTAATTTTTCAATACCATTAATTGTTTTTTTCTTAATCTATGTGAAGATAAGAAAATGGCTATAATTTTGAGACGGGGGTAGTATTTATTTGACACCGATTAAATAATTTTATCAAACATTTTCGACATAATAGTATTTGATCACGTTTTATCATAATTTTCAAAAAGAAAATTATTTAGAATTAAACACATGCACATTTTGATTTCAACTAACAGTTAGTAATAAATGTAATCTATAAAATTTTAATAGGAATATATCACTATAAAAAATAACTCAAATATAGAAAAATAATAAAATATAATTAAAACAAACTTTAAAAAAGAATAAATTTTCTTTTAAAAAAAACCCAAGACCCCCATAACGCGCACCAAACCCCACCTTTAACCCAACCCAGCAATACCCACCCCACCAGGGAAGTCATTGGCAGGTGACAATCTGCTGATTGTACCATCAGTTAATACAACCAACTGATTACTTATTAGTAAATCAAAAGGAAAGCCTCTCGATTGGCTGGTTTAACCAGCAATCTCAAGCCAAGGGCTTTCCTTTGGTTAGCGAGCGGTGAAGTCGTCGTCATGTTTAACGTTTTTTATTTTTATGTTCATTTTTTTTGTATTTTATTTTATTATTTTTTACATTCGGCATAGTTTTTACAATAATAAATTTCTACTAAAATTTTATGGAGACAAAATAATTAAATTTATTGTTAACTATTAGTTAAAATCGAAATGTACGTGTCTTTAATGCTAAGGAAAAGTTTGAGAAACTATAATATTATTGCGAAGAAATGTTATTCTTTGAAAATTGTGGATAAAAATTATTTAATAGGTCTCAAATAAATTCCATAAAATTAATTATAGATCAAATAAAATTAGTATCAAATTAATTATTAATGCAATGAAATTAATATTACGCTACCTTTTAATTTATTTTATACCAATTTGGTTGCAACGACACAATTTATGGACCGTTTCCGCTAATTTTTCAAAAATAATGTTACAATTGTGAATAAAAAAATTTAGGACTAAATTACAAAACATTAAATTTAAAATTATGAAGTTTGAAATGATTCAATACTAAATTGCACATTGTTAAAATTTGTGAAGTTTAACAAAATTTAAAATTTTGAAATAAAATATTATTTCAAATTTTACTCCCAAAATTTAGTGTACAAAATGACAAAAAAGTTAATTTAATAGCTAAATTGGATGGAATCGGTCAATTGAGGGGTCCAGTAACACTTAATTTAAATATTGGGGGTTTCAGATTTTTTTAAAAAAAGAATGAGGTTGGAATTGTTACAAACTCAAAAGATTTTGGAGAGGGGGTTTGTGAAACTAACACTTAATTGTTTTTACAAATAATTAGTGAAAAATAAAAATTAATTAAGATTAGGAATTTCACTGGGTTTTAATTTTTGTGTGATACAAAATCAAAATTATTTGAATTTTTACATAAAAATTGAAAGAAATGTGTAATATTAAAATAAAAGAATTAGATTGGACCCTTTAATTAATTTTAGATATAATTAATTATTTTAAAAATAAAATTAGTTAAAACTAAAAATTTCAGGTAAAATTTAATTTTTGTGTTATAAAAAATTAAATAAAAAATTAATCAAAATTAATTATATTGCTAAACAGTAAATAAATACCCAAACTACAAAATATTTATACCATGAAATTGTTTGAAATACAAGTAAAGCTCTGTCGAAATTCTTACAAAATTTGAATATGTGTTACTTAATTCTATAATGTTCTAGATTGTGATGAGTTTTTTAATAATTATTTCCAATATTATTAATGATATTCTATTTATATTTATGAGAATCATGTATTAATAGATATGCACGGGGGCTACTGTTAGTTTCAATATTATAATAATATAACACAAATTTTTGAATATATTTTGCATATATCTCTGCCAGATATCTTACAAAATCAATTTTATTAGTCTTGATGCAAGAAATTTTTCAAAAATTGTTCACTATTAAATCAAATTTCATTAATTGAATTACAAAAAATAAAATAAACAAATTGACTTGAGATAAAAATATATTTTCAATATTTTATTATCGGAAAACACTAGGTTGGCAGAGCCCTCTAATACCCATACTATGGACATATTAAAATGCCTCTATGTAGATTAATTTCCGACACGTATCCTCGTTTGATGATGGGAGGATATATATTCGTATCCATCAATATATAGGTTTTTTAATAGGGTGCGGCTAGACACACCCCAAAATCCTCTCTTCACACCCACCCACTTTTAACCGGACAATACTACCCTTTATCCCAATTTTTCCGAACACGCCAAAGGGGTGTTCGGCCAATATTAGCCGAACACTCAGATTGGTGTTCGGCCAGTTGTTCTTTGGGAAAAAAAATCCTTCGAAAAGAAAATAGAAGAGAGGAATTCTTACATCTTGCTCATCTGACTCTCTCTTCTTCATCACTTCTCTTTGTTGAACTTTTCTTCCACCGAAGCTCAAAATTGACAAAGAAAAACTTTGTTTTTACGGGACTATACTTTGAATTTTTTCCACTCTAGTATTGTTAGAATTATTTTAGGTTTTCAAAAAAAGTAATAATTATAGAGATTGCAGCATATTTTGATACTTCAAATTGAAATTCTGATGAATCGGGTTGAATTTTTTTTTTTTTTTACTGGTTCAGTGTTCGGCCATAGGGGTGGCCGAACATCTGAAAGGGAGTTCGGCCATAGATGGCCGAACTCCCTTCATCGCATTCGCCTCCTTTGGCCGATGCAATTTTTTTTTAATTATTGAGGATATTTTGGTCAATTTAATTAAAATTTAAAAGTGGTGGGGTGTGAAGAGAGGATTTTGGGGTGTATCTAACCGCACCCTTTTAATATGATCATGTGGGCGTTAGAGCGGGACATGTGGACATTGGACCGGGGGTTGCACTAGTTCGAGTACATTTCTTGCAACATCGAGCACATTTATTGCAACATCGAGCACATACATTATTAAAAATCATATATGCTAAACGTTGGTTTAGGACGACCAGAGTCCACCACCACCCTCACCCACCTCCACACTCTCGCACAAAACTCCATTCGCCTGCCGGAATCCGCCATGGACCGCCGTCTTCCTCCTCCGCGCCCTGGCTAAATGCATTCAAAACATCACCACCTACTTGGCGTTTATAAGTTCAAGTCAATAAAGTATTTATAGTACGTTGTCTTGAGCAGTGTGTAATTACAAGATTTAAAGTGCAACAATGGCTGCACCAAACGCCGCCACCACGCCTGCGGCAGAATCCACCTCGACCTCCGTATCATTGTCCTCCGACGAGGCGGCAGCGAAGTTGGTGCTCAAGAGATATGAAGGGTTGATGATGGTACGGAATAGGGCTATTAAGGGGAAAGGCGCGTGGTACTGGGCACACTTGGAGCCAATTCTCGTACACAACTCTGAAACTGGTTTGCCCAAGGCTGTGAAGCTGCGCTGCTCCTTGTGCGCCGCCGCTTTCTCCGCCTCTAATCCTTCGAGAACCGCCTCTGAGCATCTTAAGAAGGGGACATGCCCAAATTTCGCTTCTGCTCCTATACCGATTTCTTCAGTCCCTTCTGCTTCAGCTCCGGTTGTCAGTCCGGCGGAGGGCACTGTTCCGCCCCACAACCACCGGAAGCGTAGCTCAAGTTCCGGTGGTAATCGCGGCTGCGGAGGCGGAAGCGACGCCAAACGTAGCGGTGGTGGAAATGCTGGTGGCATTGCTACGCCAGTTTCTGCTCAACACGTTCAACCGCTGGTTATTATTGATCCGTCGAGATTCACTGTGGAATTAGCCGACCCACCTATGATTTCAATGGCCAGTTCTAGTGCTGTTCCTCCTGCTGCTGCTGGTGGTACAAGTGCAAGTCCGTCCTCAGCCGGAGGCGGCGGTGGAGCACGGCGTTTATACAGTCAGCCACAACAGCAACCGCAGCAATTATCAGGCGGGAAGGAGGATTTGGGAGCTTTAGCGATGTTGGAAGACAGCATAAAGAGGCTAAAAAGCCCCAAATCACCTTCTCCAACATTAACCAAATCCCAGGTCGATTCTGCACTTGATTTTCTTGCTGATTGGATTTATGAATGTTGTGGTTCTGTTTCTTTATCAACTATTGAGCATCCAAAATTTAAGGCATTTCTCAATCAACTAGGATTGCCTTCAATATCAAGAAAAGACTTTTTGGGTTCTAAATTAGACGCCAAATATGACTCAGCCAGGGCTGAGTCTGAGGCAAAAATACATGACGCAATGTTCTTTCAGATTGCGTCTGACGGCTGGAAGTCAAAGGATTATAGTCGAGATGGAGACGAAAGTTTTGTTTACATTGCTGTAAATCTTCCCAATGGGACTAGTGTTTTTAGGAGGGCTGTTTTTACTAGTGGCTATGTGCAGCATAAATATGCAGAAGAAGTTTTATGGGAAACGATTGCCGAAATTTGTGGGAATTCACTGCAGCAATGTGTAGGTATAGTTTCAGACAAGTTTAAGGCATTGAGGAATTTAGAAAATCAGCACCATTGGATGGTTAATCTTTCTTGTCAATATCAAGGGTTTAATAGTCTTATCAAGGATTTCAACAAGGAGCTTACATTATTCAACAATGTGACTCAAAATTGTTTAAAACTGGCTAATTTCATTAACAATAAGTCTCCAATCCGGCATAGTTTTTTCAAGTACCAGCTGCAGGAATACGGGCAAGCCCGTTTGCTGAGAGTACCTTTGCGCGGTTACGAAAGGTCAGATTTTGGATCTGTTTACGCAATGGTAGAGGACATATTGGGCTCGGCCCGGGCTCTTCAGTTAGTATTGGTAGATGAATCGTACAAGATGTTACTACTTGAGGAGCCACTTGCTAGAGATATCGAGGAAATGATAAGGAACCCACATTTTTGGAATGAGTTAGAAGCAGTTCATTCTCTAGTTAAATTGGTGAAGACAATGGCAGATGAAATCTCGGTAGAGAAACCAAGGGTTGGGCAATGCTTGACCCTGTGGGAGGAGCTTAGGTTGAAAGTGAAGGACTGGTGTTCAAAGTTTCACATAGTTGGCGGACCTGTGGAGAAAGTGATAGACTGGAGGTTCAGAAGGAATTATCACCCCGCGTGGGCTGCTGCTTTTATACTCGACCCACTTTATCTAATTCGAGACACAAGTGGAAAATACTTGCCACCATTCAAATTCTTGACACCTGAACAAGAAAAGGACGTGGACAAGCTAATAACTCGACTTGTAGCGAGGGATGAGGCCCACATTGCTCTTATGGAGCTTATGAAATGGAGAACCGAAGGGCTCGACCCAGTTTACGCCCAAGCTGTACAAATGAAACAAAGGGATCCTAACACAGGGAAGATGAAGATTGTTAATCCGCAAAGCAGTAGGCTCGTTTGGGAAACGCATTTAACTGAGTTCAAATCACTTGGAAAGGTTGCTGTTAGGCTTATTTTTCTTCATGCAACTTCGTGTGGATTCAAATGGAATTGGTCTTTGCCAAAAATTGCGAGTCTTCATAGGCATTCACGGGTGGGAATTGATAGGGCTCAAAAGATAATGTTCATTGCTGCTCATTCGAAGATGGAGACGCGTGGTTCTAATTCCCAGGGCAAAGATAAGGATGCTGATCAGCTCTTTGCCTTGGAAAACGGTGAGGACGATGTTCTCAATGAAGTTTTTGTTGATACATCCTCTGCGTAAGTTTTTTGTTGCTCGATTTGTCCTCACGAATATTCAATCTTTGTTCTGATTGATATCTGAATTGCATTTACTCGTACAATCTTCATGAGAAGCCTCGAAGGCTTTAATCATCTTTCAAGCTTGTTATACTTAAAACAAAATGATTGACATAGTATTTCCCTTGTGACTAATTTCTATTATTCTACCTGTTAGCAGAAGCATTTGATGCTCGGGATTTGTAATTTGTGCGACTCTGAGTTAACAGTGGCTCCATTTTCTTGGTCAACAACCCAAGAAGATTAACGATGAAGCTAGTTAAGCTTCTATCTCATCCATATCTCCGGATCCTGTTGAGTGGGTCCCATCTCTGTCGAAGTGGAAGTCGATTCCCAAACTTTGGTGGTGGTTACATTGGGGAAAAGAGAAAAAAAGTTTCTCAAAGTAAATCCTATTTTTAAGGTAACTTGTTGTTTAAACATTCCAAAGTTTGTGATGTTGATGCAGAGTGATTGGATGATGCTTCAAATCATTGCATAAAAGGTTGTTTGAGGACCCAAAGGCTGTCCCCATGGAGCAACACAAAAGATGCCTCACAGTGATCTCTTCTAGCAAAGATTAAGCTTATTCTTTTCGTTATCGGGTAACCACTATATTTTTATGCCAATTTACTACATTTTGATCTTTAATTTGCGATGTTTATAAATTTGTTGAGAAGTTTCTTTATTTCTCCCGTGTTTATAGATGTTCTTTGAAGATTAATGATTCGAAGGAAAATTTAGTTAAATCAAGGTTTCTCTTGTTTATATTACTAGCTGGACTTCGTTGTTCACTCATTCGATCCAAGATTCTATCGAATACGACGAGCATAAGTGAAAGATGAGATTTTGGGGGAGGATGTTTGGTTAAAAAAAAAAGTAAATAAAAAGTATGGGGGGTCATAAAATAATGACTCTTGGAAAAGCTATGCCAAACAAGCCTTTGGGTTTCTTGGCTGAAGTATTTTGTGATGTGGCCTGAGTATCAATTTCAAACATCATCGTCTCTATCTATAAAATTCATGCAATTTACATAAGGAACTTTCATCTTTTGTATCATGAAAATATAGTAAAATATTTGACAAATATGTCATATAATTTTGAATTTGAGGTTCATCGTTAGTGTTGTCTTAGTGGAGTATCTTTCCTTTAGTGGGAAATCTGGTTACATCTTTTCTTGGTATATATAGAATATACTGTATAAATGCATGTACACTAAGAAGCACGGATACCGCCAGACGACATGACGTGTGTGTGTTTTTTTCTTTTTTTCTTTTTTCTTTTTTATTTCTTTGTGTTTAATGTAGGATATGTTATATATTACATAGATTCCTTGACAATTCGCGAGCGTCAAAAATTTAAAATGTTTGGATTGTTGGGATCGGTGTCGTGCAACTGCACTACATGGTATGCGACCGCGTAGAACCACCCACCCCACCTACCTTGACGCACAGTAGAAGGTGAGAACTGAGAATGAATGGTGAAATTTAGGGGGTTGGTGAGATGAAAGGACGTAGAAAGTAGAATAAATGTAGAGTACTATTGCATCGTTGGTTTACTGTTTTTGACTTTTTTGTCTTGTGGTGTAATTAGAATAATATGGAACAAAAAAATTTCGCAATTTTCGATTTTTTACCCCGTCGAATTCACTCTTTAAAAAGAGGGTGATGTAAAGAAAATTAAATTTGAATAAATGGAGTAGAGTATTATTGCATTATTGGTCTACTGTTTTTTACTTTTGTGCCTTGTGATATAATTAGAATAAGATGGAACAAAAATTTTTTGTAATTTTTTATTTTTTTACCCCTCGAATTCACGCTCTAAAAAGAGGGCGATGTGAAGAAAGTTAAACCTGAATAAATGGAGTAGACTATTATTGCATTATTGGTTTACTATTTTTGACCTTTGTGTCTTGTGATGTAATTAAAATAATATGGAACAAAAAAATTTCGCAATTTTCAATTTTTCGCCCCTCAAATTCACGGTCTAAGAAGAGGCGATATGAACAAAGTTAAACTTGAGTAGAGACTATTATTGCATTATTGGTTTACTGTTTTTGACTTTTATGTCTTGTGATGTAATTAGTGGACACACAAATTCTTGTCGGCAGGAGAGGGTTTTAGTTGTATCAAATACTAGAAAGAAAAAAGGCTAATTGACTACTTACCAACTCCTAATTAGTAATTAGTATATGTTGTATGATTATTAATGATGTAGGAGGACAAATTATTTTTGTAGTGTGTGAAATAGATACATTTCAACTCTTTATGTAAATATATATGTAATTTTTTCGTATCTATTAAGTAATTTTCTAATTTCATCACTAGCTGGATAACATAAATCTTGAATAACTTCCTATTTGGCGGCCTGTGGAGATGGCTCGTCTATGCATTTTTGTAAGAATTATTGTACGTATACGTGCGTGATGATGACGAGAAAAATTAAAAGAATATATTCTTAATCTCAAATTTGGTTTTAAAAAGGAAAAGGAAAGTGAGAATGGTGGAGTTAAAGAGGGGAAAGTGAAAAATGTTTGGTAATTAAGAAGAAAGCATTTATGGTGGGCCGGGCAATCGTACAACGGGGCCCATGATCTATCATAATTGTGTGTATAATTGTTTCTGATGTATTTGGAATCAACTTACCATATCAACTAGTAGACAATAATTTTCCCTCACGCACTACCCCCAGTGTAAGTATACGCGGGCCGGGGGCGCACGTTACATATATATGTATGTCACTTTTGATTTAGTATCTAAATTGAAGTTTTTATGAAATTCAAATTGTGAATATGAATAACCACATCAGCTTTTACAACTTTAAAAAATGGCTTAAAATTAGGGCTCACGGGCTAATGTGGTTGTTCACATTAGTAATTTGAGTTCCATAAAAATGAAATTTGGATACTATATCAATAGTGATATAATGATATATATAAACACACACAACTAATCGATGCACCTTAGCACCTTAGAGTGGACATAATGATGCATTCTAGTATGGCGTAACATATTAATTGAGTTGCCCCATCAATTGGCGCCATGTTGTGCACTTCAAGGTGCACTGGACAAGTTTTAACCCACGTTTGATGTGCTGTTTTTGGGCGGGTTGACCCATGTTTTATTGGACATATAAGTAAGATGAAGTTGATACGGTGAACTTTGGTGTAATGAAATATATTAGTTGGATTGAAGTGTTATCAGTTGGGGTATATTATAATGTGCGCCATAGAATATACTAGATCAACTTTGGTAAGGGAGAGTATCTTTGGCGCAATTTATTTAAAATTTATTGTCTTAAAATTAGCTTTAGCTATATATTTTCTGCAATTCACAATTCATCCCGTTAATAAAAAACTAGTGGGAAAATTAGCTATGACATAACTGCTTTTGTATAGGCGTGGGTGTCTCGGGTTCGGTTCCATTCAGTACCGATTCAATTCGAGGTATATTAATAATCTTCTTGTCAAATTCTCATAGAAATAAAAGACGCCGCCGCAATAAGTATAGATGATAGTGTAATTTCCAATTACAATACTTTATTTTGATTTTAGATATATGTGCTCTACACGCATTATTTTATCATCTATAAATTTGAATTGATGATGAAAGTATTTACATAACAATTAATTTATTAGAAAAAACATCTCAACTTAGTTTTCAAATCAAAATTACTCGACTTTCGGTTCGGTTTGAGTTTTTAGAAAGGAACTATTACGCTTTTGGTTCCCCAAGTTTCGATTCTGATTTGGTTCTGATTCTTAATTTGTTTTAAAAGAACCGTTCGATTTCGATTTTTTCAATTCGGTTTCAATTCAATTCGCTAGCATCCTCCTTTTTTGTCTATCCCTACTCTATGGCAAAGGACAAAGGTAGCCAATCGGGCCTTTATATTGACTAGGTCAACGACACTAGCGTCCTATGTGGTGTTTGCATCCGCATGATTTATAGTGGGGCTCAAAATAAATAACTGTGATGGAGAGAGTATAATTTTGAAATGGGCTGATTAAAAAAAATCCGTTTGATTATATTACAATTATGGATTGTATATCTTATATTCATTTTTCTTAAATAATCCTAATGTTTTTTAATGAAATCATAATGCCATTGTTATTTTAGTTCATATCATGCTATTTTAATCTAATCAACTTAAAAATTATAAAATTATGGCAATTCAAAAAGAAATTATAAAATTATTAATAGTTTCTATTAGATATGTTATGACCTATATATTTGTCCTTTCATATTGGAATGATAAATTAAATAAAAATACAGACAAACAAATTTTTATAGACATTCCAAAACGTCATAAAATTGACATATGCTGGTGTGTCAAAATCGAAACCTCATCTCGTGTTAGACGGATCAATCCTGACCGTGTGAGGATACAAGTGAAATACCATAATACCCTGTCGTATATCATACCATTTAATAAAATCAGTATGTCACCTACGTTGATTGCAAAAGAGATTAGGTGAACTTTTGGGTTGGTGGGGACATCTTTTGTGTTTTAATAAAGTATGGGTGGTCAACAATGGTGCCCCTTGAAAGAAACTAGTAGAATTAATTGAGATTTTTCCTTTTACTTGTCCCATATTACTTTAAAGAGCACATGAACCATGAGAGTCACAAATGCCAAAAATAATTCTTAAATATTATTGGGATCAACGGCAATGTCAGTGATCATAAGACAATCCTTATTTGGGGAAGATCAAGATTCGAACCCCTTTATAGGGTATTATAAAAAAAAAAAAAAGAAAGATCTTAAATATTTCAAATTAATATAATTATAATTACAGTTACATCTACAAAGTATCTTATCATTACATTGACACTATAGACATTAAAATTTTAAAACAAATAAATTATTTTGGATTGGGTTAATTTTAATTAATTTGCCCATTATGTTTCCAAAAATCAAAATGTCTACCAGAATCAAAATTTCAATGAGGCCCATCCTATTTTTTTTCTTAACTTGTATTTATTTGATTATTATTAGATATAATTGAAATGTATTTAGATAATAGGAAAATGCTCAATAGCTACATATTTTATAAAAAAAATTGTCCAATTAATCATAACATCTTATTTTTTAACAGTAACTTTATTTTTCCCTAGTAAGACACAAACACCTCATCTATGCCATTTAATTTACCACTATGCCATTGGTTAAACCCAAAACCCAAACAACCAAGATTATCACCACTATAAGACGTCATCTATCTTTCAAATTGCACATGAGGTCCTCCAACTTTCAAATTCTGAACTTTAGTCCTCAAAATTTGAACTTTCTTTCAAAAATAGCCCAAAATATTTGCATCCAAGGTCCTCTATCTTTCGGATTATTTCATTTTGGTCCTCCAATTTTTGGATTTTTGACGCTTTCAATCATTTCCATTCTTCTTTTTCCTTGTTTTCTTCCACATTTAGAAAATTCACCTAGGAACACAATATTTAAAATAATATAAATAAACAAATTTATCATCATGATAAAAAAAACCATTGCAAGTATAAACATAACTTTATGCTTCATTTAATACACTTGATACCAATTCATAAACATCAATGGACGTACAAATATTACCTTTCCCAAGTAACATGGATTACCACACCAGGTAATCAGATTGTCACTACAAGTAATCTCGATCAACATTCAATTTCTCCCTTTCACCATCTTCGACTTTCTCTCTCTACGCACTTTCTCTTTCCACATTACCGCCTCAAGTAATCTTGATCAACATTTAACTCCTAACTTCTCTCGTCTTCGACTTTCTCGCTCTATGCAATTTCTCTCTCCAGATTACCGTTCAAGGTAATCTTGATCAACATTCAACTCCTTGCTTCCCCTGTCTCTGACTTTCTCTCTCTACACAAATTTTCTCTCTCGATCAACATCCCAGGTAATCTCGCTCAACATTTAATTTCTCCATTCCTATGTCCCCGACTTTCTCTCTCTACGCACTTTCTCCCTCCAAATTACCGCCCAAAGTAATCTCAATTAATATTCAACTCCTCGCTTTCCCCACCTTCGAATTTTTCTCTCTACACACTTTCTCTCTCCAAATTACGGTCCCCAGGTAATCTCGATCAACATTTACCTTCTTCCTTCCGCCATCTCCAACTTTCTCTCTCCATATTATCTCATCAGGTAATCAGATTAGTACCAAACTAATGTCGATCAACATTCAACTTCTCGATTCCTCCATCTATGACTTTCTCTTTCTACGTATAAGAAAATATTATTTAACCTGATAATAATATTGCATAACCTAATAATAATATTACTTAGCTCGGTAATATGAAGAACTAACAATGTTTCCCAAAAAATATGAAGGAATATTATCACTATTATCCATATTTAAGTGCTTATACATAAAAATACTATTGTAAATTAGCATATTATCACTACCAACCGAAATTTTGTAATAAAAATCAAATAAGATTTATCTAAACATATAAAGTTACAAATTACCATATAATCACTGCCTCTATAAATTTTGTAATGAAAATCAAATGGGGATTTACATATTCGAAAATGGTATATACAGGAAAAAAGCTCATAAGAAATCAGCATATAATCACTCCTCCAAATACCAAAATTACAAAAATCTGACAAATAAATTCTATAATTGAATCAAGAATTGCAGTATTGAATAATACAACCAAAACATTAATTCTCCTGTTAGCCCTTAAGAATGGAGAATTATGTCTTTTGAGTATTGAATCAAAAGCATTTTCTCTAATTGGCTACTTGAATTGGATACCATGAGCAGATTGTAACATTTCAAAAATAATATAAATGGTGTAAAGCAACCACCTGACCTGAGATTAAAAAAAAAGGCAAGCATGCAACTAAATTAGTGCATGTTCTTCATCACAGAGGATTCAGTAATATTACCTACCACGATAATTATAATATTACCTCCTCCCATAATAATATTATTTAGGCAGTAACAATATTACCCACCTCGGTAATCATAATTAGAACACTAAAACACCAAAATTTTAGCAATTATGAGGTTGCTCTATTGAACTTTCTCAAAGAGATCCAATTCATGAGTCAACCTTTAACTTTATATGGATATATTTAGAGTAATGGAGGTTCTCTTTTATATTATTGAGTATGCAAAACAATTGTAGCTTTTAACGTAACTTTTTTCCAGATTGATAATTCATTTTTTGCACACAAAGGCTAAAATAAACATTAAAAACCACCCACATACACAATTGCCACAATGATAAAACAAATGTGGTTCATATTTCAAAACTCCTCCATCTCTGAATTTTTCACTATACGACTCTCTCTTTAGATTATCATCCCCGATAATCTAGATTATTGCCTCCGATAGTCTTTAAAATTGGTTCAAAATCGTAACATCTTGGTAATAATATGCAGATTGTCGGTTGTGGTAATCTAGAGAGAAAAAATAAGGGGGTGAGGGATGGAAGAAGTTGAATTTTTGTCTAGATTACCTAAGGTGGTAATCTGGAGAGAGAAAGTCTATAGAGAGAGAAAGTGAGATACAAGGGAAACCAGAAGTTGAATATTTTTCAAGATTACCTGGGGTGGTAATTTGGAGAGAAAAATTGAGAGATGAGTGAAACGAGAAGTTGGATATTTATCAAGATTACCTGGGTAGGTAATGTGTATTACTTGGTGTGGTAATCCATATTACTTAGGAAAATAATATTTGTATGTCCATTGATGTTTATGAATTACTATCAAGAGTATTAAATGAAGTATAAAGTTATTTTTATGCTTGCAATATTTTTTTTATCACGATGCAAAATTTATTTAGTTATGTTATCTTAAATATTGTATTTGTAGATGAATTTTGTAAATGTAGAAGAAAGTAAGGAAAAAGATGAGCAAGAAGGACTAAAAATGTCAAAAATCCAAAAGTTTGAGGACTAAATGAAACAATCCGAAAGATCGAGGACCTTGGGTGCAAATATTTTGGGGTATTTTTGAAAGAAAATTGAAAATTTGAGGACTAAAATACAAAATTTGAAAATTGGAGAACCTCCTGTGCAATTTGAAAGATAGAGGGAAAATGAAAGTGTGGAAAAAGAAAGATGGGGTAAAAATATCCATAAACACCTAAAAAGAGCATTTGGTAAATCACTTTTTATAAGTTGTAGTTAGTGGCTAAAAAATAAGATGTTTTGATTTAATGGGCAAAGGTCGACTTTGACTTGTATTTATTGGGCATTTTTTCTTAGATAATCATTTAAATTAATTAAGATAAATAGTGGGCTGTTAAAAACTTATTCAAATTAATTGGATAAGTATTAGATGGTTACAAGGCTGCCCACAAAATTCTTATAAATAATACCTCGGTCTATTGTAGAAAACCCTAGCAAGAGAGAAGAGGTAAAAGTTGCAGTAATTCCAGTAAAGAGGAAATGAAGTAGAGGAGAACAAACTCTCTTCAATTCTTCAAATCGACGAAGAAGAAAATAATTAAAATTCTGTTCAATTCTTCAGATCAAATCCAATGAGGAATGAAGAAGAATAGATCAAAACCCTTTCAATTCTTCAAATCAAATTAAGGCCAAGAAGAAATGAAGAAGAATGGATCAAAAGCCCTTCAGTTCTTCAAATCAAACCAAAGCAAATGAGAAGCAAATAAGAAAAGATCAAAATCTCCCTAGTTCTTCAAATTAAATACAAAGTCAGCTTTGGAGATTGAAGCAAATTCAAGTCCCATTGAAGCCTTAAAGATCAAACTTATCTTCAAGTTCCAACCAAATCTCAAATCCAAATGGAGTTATTCAAGATCAAAGTTGTTGTAGCGACTGAAACTTTTTATAAGCTAAAATTTTATTAATATGTCGCTAAATCGTTACTCAAATTTACTTATAAACCCGTGTCGTCCGTTTATAGTGAAGTTTAAAATATGTTAATTAATCTTTTATTCAAAATATATATTTTTTATTCTATTCTTATTAAATCCCATCCAAATATCGAAAAGAAATACACAAAAAAAAATACATTTTTCTATTAATCCTATCATTAGTGAATTTAACTAACAAAGTACCTCCAATTACCAAAAGAAAACTACCTTTTCTTATAGCCCTAAATGATCAATATACTTGCACTCTCATATATATCCCCTACACTCCCTTGGAACTCAAGCCAATCTAATCCTACTTATACCCACGTGAGCTAACTATTTTAGGATATTTGTAACTTAAGAATTCTTCTAACTAACCGACTCTTCTCTTCCCCACCCTCTATAAACTCGTATGAGTGCAACCCACGAGCCCTCAACCGCATAAGCAACTCTGAGCTTAGGTAAAGGGAAAACCGGGGTCGACAACTCGGAACGTGAACGGGCAATTCTCTAGCCTCAGTTTTCATCATTCGGTGATTTTTTTCCCTAACTTCTTCCATTAATTTATGCTAAATACACTGCACACAATCATCTTGGTTTTGGTTGATCAAAAACATGGATACACAGAGAGGAAAGGGAGACAGTAGAAAGCTATAGAAATCCATTGCCGAGTCGACGACTCGGCTCGAGAATTAAATGGCCATCACCGCCTCCTTCAACACCACCGCCAATCACCTCCACCACACGGGCGACCACCACCACACCGCACCACCATCATCATCGTCACATCCCCACACCCACGTCCACAACTCACGCAAGCATACACGGATATACATACATACATGTTCACGCACACACCCACATACGTACATGTGTGTATATATATATATATATGTATATACACCATGGATTTAGCTCCTAGCCCCCAATAGTCGATGGATAGGAGAGGAACTTGAGGGAGGAATCGGATTTAGGGAATCAAGTAGCACATTTAAATTCTTCTATTTCGTATATAAGAGGGCCGAGAGGAAGAAGCTGCTGCAATTCAAATCCAATTTGGGTGTTAATTGTAGTTTGCACTCTAGGTCCTCCAAAGTCCGAAAGCGGTATAAGTTGACCCCCATCCCTGATTTGTTGTTCCTAGCCCTAAGTTTTCTCTTCTATAAAAGTTAGTCCCTATGTTTTTATGTCTTACTTTTATAAACCATCCCAAAAGCCAAAATTTTCCGTTAGCCAATTGCATCCCCTACTCTATTTTATTAATTGGTTTCGTCGTAATTCTTATTACACATTATTCTATTTAATTTTATTTTAATGGTAAGTTTATTTTATTTAGTTAAATCCTATTATATTATTTTATGTTTTGTTTCATTTATTATAATGCCCAATTTATTTAATATTACTCTATTTAGGTTATTACAAGGATTACCAAATTTTATTTAACTTAACATTTGATTATCTAATTTCATTTAACTTATTACTATTTAAATTATAATTCTTATTTTATTTTATTCTAATTATTTTACTTACTTTAAATGAGTAAAGCTAAAAATATTTTAAACATTAGCCAAATTCACTCATTTATTTTATAAGCCGAACATCTAGCGCTAATTTAATAATTTCCTTTAGCGTAGGCGGCCTTGCGGGATTTAGAGAGTTAAAAACCAACCCAAAGCTACGCTCAAACTCAGAAAATAAGGTAGGTCCCTAAACTAAAGCTTTATTTTTCTTACTTGCGCACTTGTTATGAAAACCTTTTGTGTAGTGTACATTGCCTCTACTATTTTTATGAATGATGAATGTAATGGAGCCTTCGGGTTCAACAATGCTATGCAGCCTTCGGGCACATGAATGTAAAAGAGCCTACGGGCACAAGAATGTTAAATGTTTACGTGCACGTTTTTAGTTTGGCCGGACGCAAGTAATTCATAATATGCATGCATGTACCTACCATCTTATTACAGTTTGACTAACGTGCGCCGTGGACCTGCTGAGTAATTCGTTACTCATATTTTCAAATTTTATAAAACATTTGCAGATTATGGAATTGGGGACGGGGCAAGTGGCAGTGGCAACAGATTAGAGAATTTACAAAACTATTTTATGAGATTAATTTATTTATGTTTAGTAGAATTACTCTTCACATATTGTCAAGTCTTGAATTATTGAAGCTTCTAATTTTAAAAGTTAAATTGTTTAAAAATTCAAATATTTAAATTCATTTACGAAGTGAAACTCTATTATTTAAAAACTGAGTTAATTTTGACAAAAACCTTATATACCCTCTCATCTTCTTATTCATCGTCAACTTTTGAGAATTTTTGAAAGATTAAAGTGAATTTGATGATCAAAATTTCTATTTATTCTTCCGCTTGATAAGATTTATAAGAAAGGTTAACGTCCCGGATTTAAGTGAATTCGGGGCGTTACAGTCATCTTCAAGCTCCAAATCACAAATCCAAATGGAGTCATTGAAGATCAAAGTCATCTTCAAGTTCCGTCCAAATCTCAAATCCAAATGGAGTTATTGAAGATCAAAGTCATCTTCAAGTTCAAGCCAAATCTCAAATCCAAATGGAGTCATTGAAGATCAAAATCATCTTCAAGTTCAAGCCAAATCTCAAATCCAATTGGGGTCTTTGAAGATCAAAGTCATCTTCAAGTTCAAGCCAAATCTCAAATCCAAATGGAGTCATTGAAGATCAAAATCATCTTCAAGTTCAAGCCAAATCTCAAATCCAAATGGGGTCTTTGAAGATCAAACTCATCTTCAAGTTCCAACCAAATCTCAAATCCAAATGGAGTCATTGACAATCAAAGCCATCTTCAAGTTCCACCCAAACTTCAAATCCAAACAAGGTCATTGAAGATCAAAGTCATCTTCAAATTCCTCCCAAACCTCAAATCCAAATGGGATCATTGAAGATCAAAGTCATCTTCAAGTTCAAGTCAAATCGTAATCCAAATCCAAAATTCAAAGGCAAGTCAAATTCGAGATATAAAGCTCTCCTTCAAATCTAAATCAAAATCAAGCACAAATCAACGAGTCAAAGCTTCATTTAACGAATTCAAATTGTCAACAATTAGGTCATCAAATTCTAATTTTTGGACCGCAAGATCAAGTCATGTGGCCCCTTGTCTCCAACTCGTGGATTGTTAATCAAAGGATTGTGCAACTTGCAGTCAAGAGATGCAGTCCACTATTAATTTATAAATTCTTAATTTGTAACAATTCTATTGTATTATTTTTTATTAACACAAAAGAAATTTATCGTTACAAATTTCTAGTACACCCAGTGGGATACTCTTGCCTCTCATCTCTCAATCTAGAACAAGCCCCAAATTCAACAATGACTAGGGAAAAAGTGAAGCAAACTATGACAAACTCGAGGAGATGCTTGCTGAATTCCTCCACGCCACCAAAGCAAAGACAAGAGCCAGAAGGTCTCGACTGATATCACATTTGAGGAAATTTCTCTAAAAAAGGTAAAGGGAAAATCCATAATCTCAAGAAACCTGGCTTTCATTCACTAGGCAAAGCAATCCTCTTCCAACAATACTCTCTCTTCAAAGAGAACTCGCGATCCAGTTCTACCTCAAGTGAAGGGTCTGAGGCTGGATCAACCAAAGTTGTCTCTAAGACAAAATGGGGAGATTACATGAGTTTTGAGGAGTCACTCGAGAACATGTTTGTCACTTAAGCGAGTCTTGGCTCGGATGAAAAAATCTAACAAATGAATTTTACAATAAAAAAATTGAAAAAGTCTCGAGAAGAGAAAGAAGCTCAAATTGCTGCCCTTATGAACCGGCTGGGGATGAAGGAGTTGCCGAAGGAAGAAGGCCCTAACGATGAAGGCTCTCCTGGAACTAAAAGCCCTGAAACTTATGAACACAAGCAGAAGTCGGACATGCATGACTAAACAGTAGGAAAAAATACATTGCGGGATGCTACAAAAATTTCACAAAACCATATAGTCGTCATAGCAAAGAAATGGGGATATCTCTTGGCTATAGATGGCAAAAGAGTTCGTTTCCTCCCTCAAAGGCACAATGTTAAAGTGGTATACAGATCTGCTTGCTGGATAAATTCATAGCTGGGATTAGCGCGAAAGTGAGTTCTTGGCTCGTTTTTAAAGCACTAGGGGAATAGTCAGGCTTCAAACGTTCACCAGGACAAAGCAACAAAAGAAAGAGCCGGTGGTAGAATACATCGAGTGATGAGAAATCTCGTGCTCAACCACTAGGAGCGCATTAGCAAGGCATAGTCCAATGATATACGCATCCAGGGCATGCACTGGAGATACTTTTACAATGTCCACAACAACATGCCTAACGCGTTTGAAAAGTTGGCAACATGGGCATGGAAGTTATTCGCCTAATGATCAAAAAATAAGAAAGAGTTGAAGAAGAAAAGTAAGAAAAACAACAGGCCAGGTAAGTGAATGAAGTAATGACCATTTCCGCGACTTCAGCCAAGATCATTTTCAAGAAACCAAGTTCAAACCAAGGCCTATGGCCGAAACAAGAAGTAAGGCCTAACAAGGCCCGAGTCCAAAAGAAGCGCCTCTCAAGTCTCAAAGAGCTTGAAGAAAATGAGTATGCATTCTCAGACATTGAAGTCTCCCGAATTCTCGATCAATTGCTGGAGCAAAAGGTGATC